>RCWM02000096.1:0-1310000 GCA_003667255.2 Euschistus heros | reverse complement strand
AGACAAGGTCGTGAAAGCTATCTGCGTACTACATAATTATCTAACAAATTCTTCGGCATCGAATGAAGAATATTCGTCAAAACTTTCTAAGATACAAGGAACACCAGTAAGGACCACCAATGAAGCCTTCAATATAAGAAATTCATTTAAGCAGTATTTCAACTCCACGCTTGGTGAAGTTCCTAGGCAATGGAATTAATTATGTTTGACATTTCTTTTGTTTGTAAAATGTACCATGAATATTGAAAAATTAAATGTAATTCAAAATTAAAGAAATAAAAATTAATTTCTTACCTGCATTTAAATTGCACTGAAGTGCGATAGTATCCCAAACTTTTGATTTTTTAATCACATTGCTGTAATTACCCTCTGTAGTATTATATATTATTGGCTGCTCTCTCACCAATTCTATAAGCTTCTCCTCAACACTCATTTTTTTTCTGGAATATCACTAAAAGCTGCAAAGAAAAACTGTGCACAGAGAGAGAGGTTAGATTGGACTGGCTGGTGGTAGGGGAGGGGGGACCTGAGTCAGGTGGCAGAATCCAGTCCAGTCCAGTCAAGTCAGGTCGCAGTGGCGCCGTCCCCATTGATATCAGCCTATTGGGTAGCAGACCGGACTCAAGTCAAGTCAAGTCCGTTCCCGGTGGCGCCTCGCCTTTAAGATCCCATACCTTTAATAATTCCACGTTTTTTTCGGCACATTTTTCGCTATAACTAAAACTATTTGTCCAATCTAAAATTTTATTTTTTCATCTCTTAAATTATTAAATTCTGCCTATGTACATTATCTTTTAATGGTTTAATTTCATTTGTAAACATAAAAAAATTTAGAAATATTTGTTTTTTTTTATTTATCACCTATATTTTTAATAGTTCAAAAATTATTCTCAGAAATTTTATATAAAAAATAATACTTTTTTTTCGAACCTCTTATCTAATTATTATTACCATTTATAATTATAATTTTTAAATTTTGATATTAAATAGACTTATTACACTATTACAAACTTTAGTTGAGATGTTAGTATAGTCCATCTCCTTATCTGTGACCTCTGCTTGGCATGGTGAATTGACACTTAAGATGGTTAGTATCAGTTTGATAAGTTCCTCTACCCAGATGGCATACTGCTTAAGGTATGAGGACTTTACTTAAGTTATTTTTGAAAAATTATTTGCTTCCTTGAAAATTATGATGAATTTTATAATGTTAAAATTATGATGTTAAAGCCCGATAATTTAATATCTTATTTTATTTTATTTATTTTATTTTTTATTCTCATCTCCTATAGTGAAGAAACCGCATTTAACTTATAATGAACAATATGTAGTGTAAATAGCGTGTTTACGGTTCAAGTTAAGTGTTTATGGTTCAAGTTACGTATTTACGTACGCCTCGGGAGATAAGAGACTCAACGGTCAGTCTGGGCCAGACCTCCCTGGAAGAAGTAGTTAGGCGCAAATCTCACCAACTTCATCCTCAAGACTCACCGGCAGGCTTTTTTTTTTTTTTTTTTTTATTACTCACCCCTGCCCATGGAATTATGAAGCAACTCACCGTATGGATTGAAGATTGCACCAGGGACCCTCAAGCACAGTAACACGTAACTTGAACCAATATATAAAAAAAAGGAAAAGAGACATTTAAATTTTTTTTTGGTATATATTTTAATTTGGTTTATTTTTGTAATCACAATAGGGGATTTTTAATATTATTAGGAGAAACCTTTTTTTTTTAATTTGTTTATTTCTAGTTTCACACTTAAATTTCTCACCACGATATTTTTAATGTATATATGTATTTATATACTCACTCATTTAAGAAAATATATTTTTAATTTTTGGTGTTCATTTATAGTTTCAATTTTCTTTGTTTTCTTGTCTTTTTATGCCATTAATTCTTTTCAGGTTTCCCAATCTTGAAGACTTATGTTTGGGCATTTTTCTAAGTAATTTTTTACCAGCATTCATTGGGGTTGGGAACTGTTTTTTTCCAAAAGTGAAAAGCTCCCCTCCCCAACATATATATTTAATTGTGTTTTTAGTAATGTTTTTATCTTTGTAGGACTGATAATTGCTGGTACCACATATTATTATCATCGTCAAGCTCAAAATCAAAGCGCTTATAGATCTCAGTATAATGAAGATGAAATAAGGCAAAATAAGGGGATCAAGAAGTGAGGCTCTTAGTTTTAACATTAATTAAAATGATTTTATTTATGTCAAGACCCTTTATTAATATTTCAGGAAATTCTGAAATGTTTAAAACTTTATTTTCATAAACCTTGCTATAAAATATTAAATAATGTTATGTCTTAGCTCATCCATTAGTTTTGTTATTAAAGTGTCACGTAACATATAGTTATTTTTAAGAAATGTTCCCTCTGTCAGATTAGTAATGCAGTAGTTGATTATAAGTAAAGTAAAACTCCAATTATCCGGATATCCGATGATTTGAAGAAAAAATATTATTTTTTTTTTGTTGCATACAATTTTTTTTTAATGGTTTCTTAACAGACATTGTAGGCTATGGTTTGGAGTTCACGTAAAATATGATAGGTCTAGTATTATTTGTTTTCATGATACAATAAAAGACGTAAAAATAAGTAGACCAAGAGGCAGCTACTGGAACTGCATCTCAGAATTAGGGGTGGACCCCCACACACCTCATTACAGTCAAGTTCTGAGTAAACGTACTTAGTGAATTTCTAGAAGCATAGCTCACCCATCATAAATGTGTTTTGCCCACTGGCCATCACGAGTGGTCTCTTTATAAGCTTAAAGAGTTATGGCACCTAAAAGTTAATGTGTTGTATTAACTGTATCCGAAAAACTGTCTATTGTAAAACACCTAGGGAAAGGCGAAAATTGGTGCATGAGTTCGGTGTCGGAACATCCATGATTTCCGACATTAAAATAAATGCTGACACATTAAAAAAAAATTATTTCACTGCTTGAAAATGAAGATGGAAGTTAATCAAGAAAAAACATGAAAAGGCCATTGAATGACGAGCTGGATAATGCTGTTTATATTTGGTTTCTACAAAAGAAATCTCAAGGTAAATTATCAGGGCCATTACTGTCTGAAGTAGCTTTGATTTTTAATGAAAAATTGCTGGGAGATCTAGAATTCAAGGCAAGTCAAGATCGGCTGAGAAATTTCTAAGAAAGACACGGGATTCACGAACAAGAAATTCTCAGTGAAGTAGTGTCTGCCAATACCAATTCTGCTGTGAAGTTTGCGGAGGAATTTCACTTAAAGTTCACAGGGTTTGAAGAAGACTGCAATGCATTAGAAACCAGTTTGTTTTGGAGAGCACTTCCCAGAAAAACTTGGGCATCCAAATAGGAACTAGCAAGGATCAGATAACCATCCTAACATGTACTAATTCAACAGGAAATTACATATTTTTGCTCCTTATGATAGGAAAATCAAAGAAACCTGGGGAGTTCAAGAATGCTAAGAATATTCCTGTGAATTATGTGAGCCAAAACAAAGGATGGATGAATTGTGAGGATTTTCAGCTGAGGAATGACAATTTTTTCATTCCCGAAGTTGAAAAATATTTAAAAGAATACAGGCAAAAAAGGGAAGGTAATGTTGTTTCTTGATAACACTCCATCTCACCCTTGCCCTGAAAGTTTAGAGAAGGAAATTGGAATGTTTACTGTGCTTTTTCTACCACCAAATGTAACAAGTCTCCTATAGGCTATGGACCAGGGCATTATCGAATGCATGAAGTGCCTGTACAGAAGGAATCTTCTCCGAAAACTTCTCTCTGAAGTTGAAGAACAGGTTATGGCTTTTTATAAGCATATAGAGGAATGTGCCTATATGGTTACAGAAGCATGGAATAAATTGGGCCAATCTATCCTAAATAAAGCTTGGCCAAAAATCATGAATGAGACGGATAGGTATGGTGATCTACTGACAGAAATCACAGATGAAGAATTGCCTTGCGAATTCCTAGCTCATCTACATGTGAAGTTGAAGATGTGAAAGGCTGATTACCAACTAAGCCAAAATATCAAATTATGACAGACAATGAAATTATAGGAATTTTTTTTTCAAAATGTATGTACACAAGTTTATGATATAAATATTACAACATTATGATATATATAATGTTAGCTAAACTTTGTTGTTACATAAAAATAATTTTATTATCAGCTACATTTTTAATTATTCAATAAAATACATAGTTTAAAACATTACATTTGTCTGTATTTTTTATTTCAATACACTAATTCTGTAGTAAATCCGATTATCCGGATAATTGGAGTTTCAATGTACTTAACATCTTTCTAGTCATTTTTTAAAACCATGTAGTTGAATTAGCTTTAATAAGAGTTTTACTGACATTAGGACCTAATAAATTTAGATTTGATTGCGTAAATGAATTTGATAAAAAGAAACAACTTTTTTAGAGAATGCTATTGGATTTCTCTGATACAGGGCTGTTCACAAAAATATAATTATAAATTTTACAAAATTATTCTTTAGAGAAATTTGCAATATAACTAACTCCAGGTAATTTGAAAAATAGTACAACTCTTGAAGCAACATTGTTTGAGACTCTTAACTAGAGATCAATTTTCACTACTATTATAAAATATTAAAAATATGTAATATTCTTTT
The DNA here is from genome assembly GCA_003667255.2 of Euschistus heros. Classification (NCBI taxonomy): domain Eukaryota; kingdom Metazoa; phylum Arthropoda; class Insecta; order Hemiptera; family Pentatomidae; genus Euschistus; species Euschistus heros. The sequence continues at coordinate 1,305,361 of RCWM02000096.1, read as the reverse complement.
AGGTGTTTCGGATGCCATGAAGAGATTTCAGTTCCTTCTCATCAGTTTTTATGTGGACATGTAGTACATGATTCTTGTTTATATAAAATGCTTATTAAATGCAGTGTAGGTGTAAGTATGATTTATTTTAATTGTCTTTGTTAAGATTACTTTTATGTTTTATGAAATAATTATGAGTATCTACAGGCTCTGAACACAAGACAGAACAAGACTGCCATATCTAAGTATAAAATGTAGGGCTGTGAGCTCAGAAATAAACTAAAATAGCTAGTTGATCATCCTAAACCCATTATACATTGTATGTCAAAATTCAATAAATTTATGCTGGAAAAAAGTCCAAAAATAAATAAATGCAATTAATTCTGGTCAGAGTGAGATTAAAATGAAGAGAAAAAAAAGTACTGATAATAAAGATATAATATTTACATTAATACTAACTAAAGATATATAGAGAAAAGTAAGAGTGGAGGGTTACAAACATAATAAAAATGAATTCCTATGCAGAGATGCAATCTACGAACTCACTCGAAGAGAGCAGGTCCTCATCTTCCGATTGCGAACGGGACACAGAAGGCTCAGAGCTCACCGGTTCATAAAGCTACATATTGGATCCGGCCCCCTTTGCGAGTGCGGAGAGGGTGAACAAAATACCGAGCACATCCTTCAGACCTGCAGGCTCTATTCTGAGCAAAGGAAGCTGATCTGCCCTCTCCAACTGATGTGCGGACCAAGCTCCATGGTGACCTGGAGGACCTTAAGAGGACCACTGAATTCCTCATCTTGACCCCTGACCTGGCCATGTAAGGGAAGATCGCAGAAGAAGAAGAAGAATGCCTATGTGTAAATAATAAATTTCAAAATACAATCAACTGCTTAGTGCTGTGTAAAATATTAAAGTATCTAAATTTTATATACAGAAAAAAAAACAAAAATTATATTAAATGAAATCTAAATTATTTTATAAATAGTTATTTGATCGTACTCCAGAAATGCAGGAACATGATATAATTAAAATGAGTAGGTAGATAGATAGCAAACATCACCTTTATATATGAATGTTTTGAGGGGTTTTACTTTTCTTTTATGAAAAGGAATGGAATACCAGTGAATGTTCAAGCAGAAGAGAAAGGAATGTTGCAATGCTTAAGGCTTATGGGACAGGGTATATAGGCCTCAAAGACTGAATCTTGTGTGCCTTGAATTGTTTGAAGATCTGAAGAGAAGCATATTGTAAATACAGGAAGGATGAAGGTAAAGAAATACCAAATTGATGATGTAAAGAAATGTTCCAAGAAAATATTGTCTTTGAAAAGTGGGATAATGCCAACTTAATTTGGAATAGAGGTAGAAAGAAATGGAGCGCCTTGTGATATCAAAGAAAAACCTATAGTCCAGTCAAATTACCCTCAAAAAAAGGGTCTGCCTTGCAAAAGGTGGAGTAATAGGTTTTGCATTTTTGTATGGGGAATAAAATATCAAAAGTTTGACTAAAATTGATAGGGAAAATATTTTTTATCATATTAATTTATGACCTGTCCATCTAAGCTGTCCTACTTTGATTATCCTTACAATATATGAGTTCTTGTAAAGTCTTTTTGGCTCAGTATTCGTTCTCATCCTTCCGATTCCATTGATGCAAACTGGGCCATAAATTCTCCTCAATATCTCACCATGTACACTATAAAATCTTTATGCCATGGATGTTTGCTCTAGGATCTGGTAAGGGTGGTTGATCAAGCCACTTTCTTTTGCGACCTATAGAATAGAATAGAACAGAAAATTAATTTTATCCTGGGATCAAGTACCTTAAGAATAACAACTTAGTACAGAAATAAATAAAATTAGTTACATCTGGTCAGAGACATAATGAATAAATAAAATGAAAAAAAAATAAAATAAAGAAGAAATATAATATAACACTGATAATGTATACATAGATACTAATTAAATATATAAACAGAAAAATAAGAAAACATTCTACAAATGAAATAATAAATTGATTCTTTTAATACAATGCTTATTATATAACATAGAAGGACCTGAATGTTATATTCAGAGTGAGAAAAAATTATTTTGATTGGTATCTAACTTGAGCAAATAGTAACAAAAGTGTTCTAGAAAAAGTTAGATATCATTTAATTGAGAAAGAAAATTGTTAGCATGCGTCACCTTGGATAAGAAGGAGGTACTGGAAATAGAGGAATTTGAATGTTTGCAGAGATTTCGCTTGTCTAATATGAGAAGGGATAGAATTCCATAGGATGGTTGAGCGGAATAGGAAAGAGCGCTGGAATGCAGTAGTTCTGTGGGATGGGGTGTATAGATCAGAGAGACGGGATCTTGTATGCATTGAATTGACCGCAGATCTGAATTGAAGTATATTGTAAATATAGGAAGGATGAAGGATGCTGATAATTTGGTAAAGGAATGATCCAAGGAAATATTTTAGGGAATGTGGGATAAAGCCAGTTTAATTCGGAATAGAGGAAGGAAACATGGGAGCGCCTCGGTATATCGAAGACAAATCTGGCAAAGCAGTTCATAATTCATTTCAATCTGTCTTTGAGAGACCACCTTAAACTAGAAAACCATAATCAAGGTAAGGGAATAGGGAGGAGACTAAAAGCTTATGAGTTGACTGGGGAAGAAGGTGACGCGATCAGTGGACTAATTTAAGTAGACCTATAGAACGACGGGAGATATGGGCAATCTGAGATTTCCAAGAAAGGGTCTTATCAAAAATAATTCCAAGATTTTTAACAGAAGAGTAGATAGGATAGGATAATCATTTAGGATTAGGGAAGGATAATGGGTGTATGAACTAAGGAGGGAGCTAGATCCTAGTATAATGGCCTGAGTTTTCTTTTCATTTAATTGTAATTTATTTAACTAAGGAGATGAATTTGTCAGGGGTGCAGTCAAGGTTGAATAAACACAGCCAGTTTTTAAATGAAAAACTTATATTTTGGCGTGCCAACGTAATTTATTTAAGGTCACCCAGGCACTGATTCTATTCAGGTCTTCCTGAATTTTGGCGAAAGCAGAAGGTAGCCCGGAAGGGGGAAAGGAAAGATAGATTTGGGAATCATCTGCGTAGAGGTGGTAGGAACAGTGCTTAATTGAATTAGGTAGATCGTTGATGTAGGAATTGAAAAGAAGAGGAGAAATGCTGGACCCTTGAGCAATACCGGAAGTAATAGTGAGAAAAGTAGATAAGGATTGGTTAGGTATTTTAACTGTTTGGGAACGGTGAGAAAGGAAAGCTTGAAGCAAACAGATGGAACTGAAGGAGAAATTTAAAGATTCTAATTTAGAAAAAAGAATAGAGTGATCCAGGGAATCAAATGCTTTAGGAAAATCCAGAAGTATCAGTACAGTTATTTTTTTCTCGTCTATGCAGTAAATATGTCATTTGTGTTTTTGAGGAGGGCGGATTGAGTGGAGCAGCCGGTTCAAAACCCAGATTGTAGGGGATCGAGGAGGTTGGATCTTCAAGGAAGTTGGCTAACTGAGATTGTTCTAATCTTTCTAAGGGTTTAGAAAGGTTAGACAAGATGAATATCGGGCGATAGTCTTTAGGAGATGTGGGATTCAATGTTTTATTTATGGGATGAATTACGGTTTTTTTCTAGGAGGCAGAGAATACTGAATTTTGGAGGGAAAAATTGTATATGAATAAGAGGACTGGTGTGATTTCGGGAAGACATAGTTTTATCAATTTTATAGGTATTTCATCTATGACGGTAGAATTGGAATTGGACTTCATTATTTAGGAAATAAGTTCAGAGGGTGAGATGTAGGAAAAATAAAAATTAGCATCGTTGTATTCAGGAGCTGAGGTAGAATTGGAGGAGGGATGAAGAAAATTGGAAGAGAAGGAAGAAACAAAATATGAATTTAATTCTTCAGGAGATACAGGATAGGTTGATGAAGATGTGTATGAATCACAAAGGGAAAGTTTATGGAGGAGACGCCATTTCGATCTGGAATCAGGAGCAGAGGAGAGGGCTTCATGGAAATAAGTGGATTTGCCTCAACAAATCGAGGCTTGTGTCAAGTTACGGAGCATCCTAAACGTTTTGTAGTCATCAGTCATCCTCGTGAGTCTGAATCATCTACATGCTGCATCTCGATTGTCATTGGCAAACCATTTTTCATCGCCTGTAACTCAATTTTTACCCGTGAGAGCAGACTTGTGGCGATCAACAAGTGATCTTCTTTATACCCTTCAGTGAGATTTGCTGTACCTTTTGTTGATTGTTGTGGATTTTGCTCCTTTATTGCATTTAAAAGGTTGTCGTCAAGGTCGGAACGAGGTTCCCCCCTCAGTTCATCTTTTAAGGTCATATCTCCAGAAAGGAATTTTTAAACCAATTTCTAACTGCTCAATCAGTTATAAGTTCTTCACCATATACACCAAGTATTTTTTCAGCTGTCACCTTAGCACTATTGCCTTTTTTAAATTCCTAAAGCATTAAATGATGAATAAGTGCTTTTTTACTCTCCATTTTAGAGGTTGAAAAAACAATATTGGCCCCTTTAACTTCAAGAAAGTGCCCCAATTCACAAACTTTAGATCAATAGAGACAGAGGATAATGCACCTGAGATGGAGGTAAAGATAAGAATGTGGACAGCAAACAGGTGCTAATTTAGTCTAAGCAAGGAACTCTCCTCTCGTATTCTATCCTGTCTCAGCAGACCAAGCTCCATCTGAATAAAACATTAACCCGCACACAGTTGTTGTATGGATAGAAGACATGGACTATATCTAAACAGATTGAGCATGAACTCTTAAATAAATACAATTAAATCTTTCAAATAAATAAGTAAAATATTTTATTAGCAAATAGTAATATTTTAATGAGACATTATTTTATCTCTGTATAAATAATGAAAATGAGATTGGGCTCTCTTGGTGACAGACATAAGTAGCACTGATATGACATCTATCTATTAGCATTAACACTGACCTTCAGTGAAGATGGTGGTGGTGATGGATGGCTTGCAAGTCTATTCCTATTGATAGATAATGGCCAGATCCCCGGACCTTCTCAATTAAATGAATTAGAAAATGTTCAGCCAAATCCCTCCAAACTTTGTAAATTAAGTGTTGATTTTCTCCATCACACATATGACCATTTTCATACTCTTACCTTATAATAAACTGTAACAAGCAGATGACCCGCTTGGAGACAATGCTACAATGTCACCTACCAGTGCTGAACTTCAATTTAAATGGAAAAAATACGCTGCTGCTAAATTAAATTAAATTTTCTTTCCGGCAAATGACTTGAATAAAAGTCATTAGATTGATCTACAAAAGCAGAATTAGGACTGAGAGGTTTTTGCAGGCAGAAGACGGTGCTAACCTCCTTATAGTTAGCTCTGCCATTGCAAAAGCAAAAGAACATACGTAATAACGTAATGATATATTAGGGAAAGATATTGACTTGTTGGTTCTGATGACTGTGTTTGGACAGTTACAAAACACATGATCTTTCTTAAGCCTGGGAAAGGGGGTAGCACAAACGTAGTGTATTCAATGTCGTACAGATGCGATCCAACCACTGTACTATTTGTTCATTCTTTCACAGGATGGGACACTACATCTGCCTTTTGGTCATGGAAAAATTAAGTTCTGTAACATCTTAGTTAGATCTGCAGAAATACAGGAAACTGCAACAGTTTTTACTTATGATATCATATATAGCCTGGACGATATCGCTGAAGCTGGGGAAAATACTTGTTGGCAGTCATACATGAAAGATGAAGTCTCTGGCAAACCTCTATACCTTCAGTGCTTTGTTGTATCTAAAAAAAACAGTTGCTGATGAAAAACTCAATCTTTCTCAATTACCACCAACCAGTGATGCTGCTTGGTTCCCTTCCTTTCGAACCTTCCATCAATCCAAAGCCTAGATGGGCGTGACCAGCATGTTGCCAGACAAATTTGGATGGGAAAACAGCAGCTCAGGACTGATTCCTATAAGGATGTCAAAATACGGAGCACCGCTGTACCTGCTCAGTACCCTATCATGCACCTGCTAGAAGGGCTGCAGATTATGATGATTATGTTTGTGTCAAGAGGGGGGCTTAAAATGCTCAAGGTATAATATTGTAGTTTTCATTTTCAAATATCTATGCTTAATAGATTCACTTATAGATTTACATGCAATCCAACAACAAAAGAACAACATGTACTCGCTCTTTCTGCAGGAAGTAGGTGACTATGAGCCTGCTGAAGAGACCTCATGCCTGGCCTAACAAAAAAAGCAAACTGAGAATGTGCAGCCGGGGCTATCATAAAGAGTGCAAAATAAATAATCTGTCTTTTTTAGTTGTTTGTATTATATATACTATTACTATTCTATAGTGCTGCTTGGCCACCTTAATGAGCCTTCGCCAGTTGTGGCTGTTTGGAGTTCTCAGGCGTCTCGTATGAAGGCATCCTCCCTTCAAGAGGTAGTCTGCTTTTCTCTCTTGTTCTATAAAGCAGCTTCTTGGGAATTTCTTCTTCTGTCATTCTGGTGATGTCACCAGCCCAACGCAATATCCCCAGCTTGATGTGCCTCATCACATCTGCCTCCCCACCCAGATCATATATGTTGCTATTATATATATTTTCAGTACTATCTTTGGAGTAATTAAAGTAGTTAGAAATCAATGAATATTCATTATTATATTTGTTAGTTGATTAAGTAAATAATTGAATTATAGTTAAAGACAAGAGAGTGCTATAATAAATTTGCCATACGGTTTATTTGGAAGGAGGAAAGGGGGAGGATCATAGGATAGAAAATCGAATAGGATAGAAATTTCACACCATATTTTTGTGTTTCCAGTTTGTAATTTGTTTGCAATTTCAGTTATGTAGTTTATTCAAAATAGACCTTTTTTTTTTTTTTTTTTTTTTTTTTTTTTTTTTTTCGAAAATCTGAAAAAAATGCAAATCTTTTGCGGTTTTTCGTCCCCCCAAAAATTTTTCTTTGCAATTGAAATAAATTAAAATGTATATCACAGGTATTATTAATAAATTAAACCAACTCGAATTTCAAATATTTATTAAAATATTTCATCTAAAATATAGTTTTGTTCAATTTAAAATTATAGGGTTTCATTTAACAAAATTCAATTAGCAATCAATTACACGGGTTCTTTGGAGAGAAGAACTGATGATTCAAGCAAAATCAGGCATAAAGTTAGCTTTAAAATAATTTTATAATAAAAAAAAAAAATATGATGGACTCATTGAAGAATGTTATGACTTGTCACTGATTGCTTCTTCCATTGCCTGATCTAGTCTTCTCGGAAGTACCATCCATTCCTATATGAGACGCCAGCAGCTTGGTCACTGGGAGATAGTCATGTTTGTCATTTTCAAAAATTCCTAATCTGTCCCTTTTTAAATTATGCCTAAACCTACATGTATTGATCACTACAATATATATATATATATATATATATATATATATATATATATATATATATATATATATATATATATATATGTATATATATGCAAATTCATTCACTCACAGCACTTCTTTTCAATCCATTGATGACAATTTTCTACAAATCTGAGGAGTAATGATTTTGTATGAAACAAAATAATGAATTGGGGACCTTATAACATAAAGTGTAGTCATTATTGTGTTTTGGCAGTATGTATTTTCTTCACAACGATGTCCATATATATTCTCAAATCAGTTTGTTGTTATTCCCAAGAATATTTTAATAAAAAATATGTATTTAATATGTTATTTTTTTTATTTTAGCAGTTAATGATGTTCCGTTGTGATGAATGTAAGCAGCCAATTAACAACTTACCATTATTAAAGGAAATTTTGAGGTGAGGCGCTAAATTATTTGTTATTTATTTTGGTTAGCTCCATCTCTCCCTCACCTAAAAAGTGAGCTGTTTTGAAATGTCTTACATACTCATTGTTTATATTAGGAATTTGTTGATTCCAAGAGTTGGTTCTCAATTCCATCGATACTTGGGAAAGGTATTAGAATCGAGATTTGATCAGGTTCCAAAGTCAATCCCTAAGTATTGATTAATACTACAGATTGTTAGATAATTGTGAGGGCCTACAATAATTTTATTGTTTTTATGATGTAAGATGGGTTTATGATAATTATTTATGTAATTATTATAAATCAATACTTCTCCCTGATTGAAAAAAAAATAAAATTGTTTTATCTTTAGCAAGAGAACCTTTTTTATACTTGATCAACACCTCTTAGTACAAACCTCTTATAGTCCAGCCAATGAAGGAAATTTTGACGAATTAATTCATGTAGAAGCCAATTTTGGCACAGTTGAAGGGAAAGGTGTCCTTAACAACATAGTAAAAGTACTGGGGAGTGGGGTGGAGCTAAACCTCCAGTGTTTTGTTCCTGGAAAACACGTTTGTCTTTACTCTTTTGGTTATAACTCCAAAACTATTTGTTCGATGTAAAATTTGTTTTTTTCATCTGAAATCTGGTTAAATTTATTGTCAGACTCTATATATGAAGTTTTTATCAAGTCCCGTGAAACTTCCATGCCAGCACGTTGAGAACCCGGTACTATTGTGAAATCCTTATTTTTTCGGCACATTTCTCGTTTTAACTCTAAAAATATTTATCCGATCCAGAATTTCTTTTTTTAATCTCAAAGCTGGTTAAATTTACTATCAGATCTTATATATCAAGTTTTAATTAAATTTCGTGTAATACCCTTGCCAGTACGCTACAAACTGCGAACGTTTATAAAATCTAAGTTTTTTTTTGCTCATTTTCTTTATGACTCCTAAACAATGTGTCCTATCCTAAATTACTTTTTTCCATATCAAAGCTACTTAAATTATCTATCAGGTCCTGTATATGAAATTGTGATTAAATTTTGTGTAATATCCATTCTAGCACACTAAATGTGTATGTTTTGGAAAAAAACAAAAAAAAAAACAGTTCTGATATGTTCAGTAGGCTGGCGTAGATATTTCACGGAATTTAATCAAAGTTTGATATAAAGGATCTTACAGCAAATTTAATCAGCTTTATCATTTAAAAACATAATTTAGGATTGAACGAATTGTTTTTGATTTATAATGAAAAATGTGCCAAAAAAATTGATTTCACAACAGTACGTGGAATTTAGTGTAGTTTTACGGAATTTAATTAAAATTTTATATATGGGATCTGATATTAAATTTAACCAGCTTTGAAATGGAAAAAAGAAATTCGGGATCAGACAAATAGTTTCAGAGTTACAGCCAAAAGAGTACACAAACATGTTTTCTCAGAAAAGTGTGACTTATCCAATTTTTCTTCCTTCATAGTTCTGAAAACATTGATCGGTGTAAAAAAATAAATAGAACCAAATTTATAGCAAATTTCCTCAGCTTTAATAATGTATAGAACACAAAATGTGCTGAATGTTACGGTCCCCGAGTTATTGTATCTAACTGCTAAAAACATACAATTTTTAACACTTTCCCCTCTCCCCTGCCCAAGTCGACAGTTCAAGGAAATATTTTTACCAGAGCTACTACTAATATTTTTACCAGCACCAACTAAGGTTGGTGAACAGTTTCCAGTAGTCAGACCTTTTTATTTTTGGTTCGAATGCTAATTACCCTGTATTATAATAAACATATTAGCTTTAACAACAAATATTTTATTTCTAGCAATAACCATTTAATTAATTATAATAATCTATTAATTTTTAATAATAAACATTTCAATTTTAACAATAAACATATAATTTTTAACAATAAAAACTTTTGTTTTTTTAATTTTTCTTATTTCCCCCACTAGATCTCCTAAAGAATTGATCCAAGCTCAAAAATGTATAGAATCTTTTCAGTAAAGAATTTTTTGTGATGACCTTTAGATCGCCTCCCCCACCCTTAGCTCTACCCCCACTCCCCAATACTTTTAGTATATTGTTAAGGACTCCTTCTCCTTTAACTGTGCCATAATTGGCTTCTACATGAATTATGTCCCCTATTTGACCTTTTTTGATTTTTGTTGCCTGGACCATTATTTCTATAAATTTCCAGAGTATTGTTTATACTGGAAATTAATGCATGGAAAGATAATTCTTGGATTAAAATGTATGAATTAACTTAATGTAGGTAACCTCCTTTTAAGGTTCTTTAATAGTTAGTAAGTGTTAAAACATTCAAAATCTAAAAAGTTTCATAAATTCCTAATTTTTGGGAATCTTTCCGGTCCAAAGAAATATTCCCGGCCCACATCACTATTTATATTAATTATGATATATTTAATTTATTATATTAATAATATAAATATTGTATTGTAAAATATTTAAAAAATCTTGAAAATTTCCGCATTCCAGAAGTGAAATGATTACATCAATGGTCAATTACCGATCACCAATGTAAAGTTGCATTGATATTGTCATCTGTGATAATTTTCCTTGAACATGAGTTGTGCCTTTGAATTGGATGGCTAAACACTTGTGTTGGATAGTGTCTTCAGATTGTATCATTATTATTTTAAAATTTCATGTGGTTTCGAGTTCCTATTCTATAGAAGTATCATTACAATCTATTAATTTCGAAAGCTATTAAATTAATAATTACTTCTTTTAAGTATATCATTTCACTTTTTGACTAATTAAAAGGCAATTTTAGCATCCTAATTTTTCAGTTACCTATTATATTAGGTTTTATCTCCTTGTTATCTCGTTCTGTTTTAGTTTTTAAGATAAGATCTTAATTTTGACTATCATTTTATTCTGGTTTTATAAATACATTTAAGAAATGAAGTTCACACTATGTGTTATAGGGTGTGAAAACGATTCCTATTATAACACATAGTATATAATTATTATTATGAAAATATGCATTTCCATTTAAATCATTGCCTCAGCGTAATTAATTTTTTTTTTTTTCCTTAGCCCCTATGGCTAAAAATTTTGATTCATTCTTGATAGTGATGATTCTACTTCTTTTACTGCACCAAGGTGCATTTTAAGAGGGTTCTCAAAAGAGCACTGGTTTGAAGAAACATAGCATTATGAGTCACTATCTAGTGATGGGGCCCACTACGGTTTTTGGGAAAAGGTATCAAAATTAATGATCATTTAATTAAATTTATTGCCTTTAGCGGCAAAATATTGGTTTTGTTTTGTTGTATTATGTTGCATGAAATGATGGTGTCTAATGTTTTTCTTTTCCAGTTCAAGATGTTGTGTTTGTGCGGAAAAATGTGATTTGAGGACTATTTCCTTACCTTCTTGTGGACATCGTTTGCACCACAAGTGCCTAGAAGCTGATGTAATAAGGCAACAATTAGGCCAGAATAAGGTATTGAGTCAATTTATTACTAACATAATAATGGTTTAGATATGGACCTCTGGGTTTGTTAAGCTGTTTATTAAATCCAGTTAAAAAAAAACAACTCACAAACATACTTCTCCCTGACTGGGAAAATCAATAGATCATGGGAAATATCTATCCATATTGGGTTGCGTTTTACAGTTAATCAAAACTCTTATTTAGTAGTGGACAGATGCTAGAGATCTCTTTGATTCACACCAGCAGAATGCCCTCTATAAGTTTAGTGGCATCCCCTAAATGTTTCATCTGCTGGACTTTAGAACCCATCAATCTTTGTATCGCATTCAAATCAACTGTCGATTACGTTTTAAAATCATTCTCAACTTTTTCCTTCTTTTGATCAAATTACTCACCGTAAAATGGGGTCACATTAGTACGGTGGGGTGAAATTGGTACACAATTATTTCTGTGGTGATTTCCTTCTGAAAGGTTGTTGTGTCGACTTTTAACAAATGAGAGCACATGAATGAGTCGTTTCGTAAGTAAATTAATTCGATTATTTGAATTAAACAAAGTTGAGAGAAAATAGGGGGTTTCAAATGTGACTTTTTATTCAATTAATATAGCTCCTAAATGATAGATCATAGTGATAAATGCTATGTAACAAAAAATATTCTCCATTAAATTTCTGATAAGAAAACTAATGAAATTTTCCATTAGAGCAACACCAACAGAGCTAGAGCGTGTCAAAATGTTGCATTTTTGAGGATGAAAAGAACTTTATAAAGAAAAAACTATTGATCCCCCAGTCAAAAGACATATCCATGTCAAAAATATATTTGTAAGGTAAAAGGTCAAAGTTAAGTGCCGGTGCCCTCAATAAGCTGCTTTAGAGAGTCCAATAGATAATAAATAAACCTCTTATCGCCTCACTTGAGGTACACTATGATGGTATAGAAGGATCAGTACAATTAGGATTCATGGATTATTTGCCACTTCTATTGGGATTATTTTTATTCAAAGACTAGTTTTGAATGTTAAAAATTCATCATCAGTTATAAAAATATTCAAAACATTTAAGTATAATATAACTTATAAATTTAGTGTAACGCCTTTTTAAACTCAGTCTGCTCTAGGACCTGATATCTTTCAGATCAGGCAAAGCCCTTTCCTTTTGCCTCCTTAGGTGAGTACCAACATGTTTGATTTCTTGTCTTACTTTAAAAAAAAATAATAATATAAGGTAGGGTGCCCTAATATGGCCTACCTAAGGTTTGAAGGACTGTAGGTCAGAAGCAAACAAATCAATTTGCATCAACTTTGCCCGCAGCATAGATCAATTTATCTACTTTCATAATCACACATAAAATTTTTTTTAGAAAGAAGTCTTGTACCATATTTTTGCGTTCTTGTAAAAAGTTGCATTTAGGCTATATTTGGAAACTGCGTCCCAAATATGGCCTATACTCTAAATTAATTTTTAGTTACCAAGGAAAACACAAAATTGGAAATTAAAACATTGCGAGTATCACGCTTGGAGATTGTACTGACTCCCTCATGCCTGATCATGTCAGTTGTTTTAATGTAACCTCACATTCACTGGTTGTAAACAAATATGTACAGTTGTGAATGAAATTATTGTGTGAAAAAAAAAAAAAAAAAAAAAAAAAAAAAAAAAACTATTCAAGGATATATTATCAAATTTCAATGACATAAAAATCAATGAAATATTAATATAATTATTGTAGTGGAAAAAATCCTAGTAGTGTCGATAGACCTCTCTTTTTTTCTTTAGGAGGAGCCGTCTGCACAGAAAAACAACAATAAATGAAACAAGCAATTAAATAAAAGTACATACCTAATAACAACATTGGTTTGTCAAAACATAATCGAAATAACTAGAGCATCCTTATATGACCTACTCTGCCAATAATAGGCCTTACTAGAGCACCCACTGTTTTTTCATAAGTGCATACAAAACTACATCATGGAACCAAGTTGGAACAAAATCTCAGAAATATTCTAAAAATACAGTTCCTAAGCTTTAAAAATGACCAAATATTTTAAATATATCTCAAATATTAAACTGAGGAGAAGCTTCTGAACTTGTGTAAAAAATAACATCTGTGAGATAGTATCCTCTTCACGTGGTGACAACAGACCAACTTGATTCCTCTGACCCTTAGCATTCTCTTGCTCTAATGCCCTGTCTAGATAGAAAATCATATACTGACTTGATTTTATTATTAAATAGCACCTTTATTTGATTTTTCGGCAATAGGCCATATTAGGACGCAGGCCATAATTGGGTAACCTATCTTATATAATCTATCCTGCAAAGTGCTGATGTTTTGAAAACATTAGTATGCTTATGGAACTGATGATGAATGTTTAACATTCAAAACTGATAAAACCATATTCGAATAGAAGTGGCAAATAATTGGAATCCTAATTCTGATTGGACTATGTTGGATTTAGATATTTAGAACTTATAACATCACTGAATTGCATGAATTGGTATTAACATAGCACTACATCCCTCAAAATAGAGACTGGGCTCTATTATTGAATTCAATTCCATGAATTGTGGAACTTTTTAATTTACCCTCCTCGTGATCTTTTAGATTATTTATTTTACCCTTTATCAAAAAATGGCCATTAACCCTCTTGTTGTCTTCTCATTTCAGATTTAGTGATGTATTGATATTATCTTTATTTAATTCGAAGTCATAGGGCACAAATTAATGGTTGTTTTGTTTTTTCAGACAATGTACGAATGTCCTTACACCCTTCTTGAATGTGAAAATAGAGTGGAATTTCTTGATCTTCCTGTTTAATACACCATGTATGTAAGCTTAAAAATCAAATGTTTGGCTCCCTATAAATTCAACTCATTGGTTAAACAATTATCTATACTTAATTTTTTTTAATTGTGTAATTATTTGTAATTCTCAGATTTAATTGAAATACTCACCGGATTAATTATAAATAAATGATTATTTTTTTCTTTTCTTTTTTTTTACATTATAGTATTTTTATCCATGTTTCCTTCTCCTTATTATCTCTTTTCAAGAAATCCTGTTAAAAAAAATTTTCCTCTTACAATAAAAGTGTTGTAAAAAAATTATCTGTAAACAGAGGGAAAGAAAAAATTTTAATTTAACTATGATAGAATACTGCGAGACTGAAATATTCTCATTAAATAAACTGAGTTACAAAAAAAGTGGTGCACCCAATAAGGATTGGAGAATAGAATAGAAAAAAAATGTATGTATTATATGTAAAAATTGTATGTATTTAACTAAACCATTAGAACAAATAAATATTAGTCAAAACTTGATTATTTTTGGTGACTTAAACGCTAAAAATAAACAATGGAATTGTCATAATAGCAAAAAAAATGGAAAAACTCTTCTAAACATTATTTCAAGATTCAATATAGAACTACATAGTCCCATGGAACCGACACATATACCCTCTCAAAAACGCAATAAACCTAGTATTATAGATCTGGCTCTCACTAAAAATATACGAAATATTTCGCGCCTTGTCTCCCTACCGTGTCTTTCTTCGGACCACAGCCCTGTGATTTTCAGGGTAAATGCACAAATTCATAAAAACCTATCTTCACCAAAAATGAACTTTAAAAATGCCAACTGGTTTATTTTTAGACAAATTATCGACAATGAAATAGAAATAAATCCCAAAATTACAACTCCCATCGATTTAGAACAAAAAATAAATAAATTTAATTCATTAGTCTCTTCAGCAATGTCAATTGCCATTCCTAAAATATTCCATCAAGTTCAAGAAAAATTACCAGCACACTTAAAATTGCTTATCAAAATAAAAAATATAATTAGAAAAAAATATCAATGCTCTTCAAGCCTAAATTATAAAATATTAGTCAAAAGATTGAATTCGTACGTTAAAAATAAATTGAATAACTGGAAAAATCAAAAATGGACCCAAACCCTCAACAATATAAAGCCAGGAGATAAATCTCTGTGGAAATTTCACCGTACCTTTACAAAACGCTCTTAATGCATCCCACCTCTTAAAATACCTGATGGGTTCGCCTACTCGGATAAAGACAAGGCAGCACTGCTGGCTAAAAATTTTGCTTCTACCACTCAAATTACCAAAGACTTTGGCTCACTCCATCACAATCGTGAAGTAAACAAAACTGTAAAAATGTATCTTCAGAAAACGGTGCCCCTTAACTTTTCTTCCGTATCACCAAAAGAAATTATCAACATTATTAAACATCTTAAAACAAAAAAAGCTTAGGGTGAAGACAACATACATCCAATAATCATAAAAAATCTTAGCAGAAAAGCAATAATATTCTTAACCAAAATTTTCAATTCCATATTCCGCCTTCGTCACTTTCCTACTTCCTGGAAAACAGCAAAAACAATCCCAATTCCCAAACCCAATAAAGACTCAGCGTTAGTCATAAACTATAGACCCAATCAGCCTTCTCAACATTCTTTCAAAAATATTTGAAAAAATACTCTTGAAGAGGTTAAACAGTTTCATATCTCTAAACAATATTATAATTAGTGAGCAATTCGGATTGCATCAACCATCATTTATTATTATACAAACTTATTTATTTATTATAACCATCATTTATTATACAAACTTATTATCTATCGGTTCCCTCCCTACATCATACATACTATCCATTCATTCCTTTCCAATAGATCCTTTCAGATTACAATTAACAATTCCACTTCTCCCAAATATCCCTTATCAGCAGGTCTTCCTCAAGGATCCTGTCTTTCACCAACGCTATTTAATATATACATATCCGACCTACCTTCTCTCCCTTCAGTTAAAAGATCATTATATGCCGATGACATGACGATTTACATCCTATCCTCGATTTACAGTCTATCCTTCAGGATAGACACAATAGAAAACAGATTAAAGTCATTATACTTCAGATTTAATAAATATTATAAAAAATGGAAAATAAAAATAAACGAACAAAAAACAACTGCAATAATTTTTACAAAAAGAAAGCCCAACATACCAAGACATATCAAGCTAAAAAATATTAACATTCTTTGGACTCAAACTGTTACCTACCTTGGTTTGGAACTAGATAAACGATTAACATTCACACCTCATATAAATAACAAATGCGACAAAGCCAAAAAACTCTTAAGTACTATGGCTCCGTATTTCAGAAGAAAATCCCCACTGTCGATCAAAAACAAAATCATTCTGTATAAATCAGTCATAAGACCATTACTGACGTACGCCTCTCCCGTATGGAGCTACACCTGTGATTCAAACTATAAAAAAATTGAAAGGGTGCAAAACCGATGCATGAGAATAATAAATGACTACCCCAGATACACAAAAATAACCGACATGCTACTCGAATTAGATTTTCAGACTATTAAACAATTTATTCACACACAGACCAGAAACTTTTTCAACTCTACAAACAATTCAGGAAATCCTATAATTCAAACAATAGGCAATTATGACAAGCAATCCTTAAGAAGATACATACACAAACGTACAAACCACATACTACTATAACAATATTTTGCTAAGAAGACATCCAAAAGTTATTGTCTCGGCTTTAAATTAAATTATTGGAACATAAATAATATATAAGTTAATTATCCAAAATGTTGATTAACTTAATGTACAAAAAGTTAATAACTTATGCATTTTAGTTTAGTAAATTTTATTATGTAGGTATTTGTTTTTATCAATCTCTTTTTTTCTTCTTATTTTGTAGGTTTTTAGTATTTTTCCTACTGTTAAAATAAATGCATTCCAAATTATATCCATTTTAGCTAAGCGCAGCTGTCAATGTAGTCTAAATTGTTTTATTACCAAAACATGTAACAATATTTAATATGTGCCATTGTAAACTGTTTAATCATTTAAATAAAACTTTTATTTATTTATTTTTAGAACAAATATTGCGTAATAATTTTGAGATAAGGCTTTTTGTTTCTTCAGTGTACAAAAGGCCATCTTAATTCTTTAGCGTTATCAAGTTTTCTTGTTATCCTCAAAAATGAATCAATTTTATTGGTAGTAATTCTTAATTGTTTGGTTCTTTTTGCAATTCTTACCACTGCTTATTATATTACTGAACTTATAGATTAAAAAAACACAAATTACAGAGGAAAAAGTTGGCAAGGCGATGGCATTTGTAGAAAATGGCCGCGATGTCCACAATGCAGCTCATTCTATTGGTAATCCAGAAACTATGATCAGCAGAGGAATAAAAAAGGTACAAAAAGAATAACTCATACTACAGACCTCATGGTTCGGTGTGACCAAAAGTGACATTAGCTTGAGATGGCCAATATTTGATTTTACAGAGCCTCAGAGATCTTCATAATATTGAATTTTAGCTGGCTCACCGGCTTAGTAGTGTTTGTGGAAAGAGGTAAATCCATAAACTGTGAGGCGAAGGCTACTAGTCTATGGGTTAAGAGCCAGTAAATTTGCTAGGAAGCCCCAAATAAATCTACAGCATCACAAAATATATGGAAGTTTCCAAGAATCAAGCATTGAGCTGAGAACGACTGAAAGAGAATCCTGTTTATGTTTTTGTTTTACCTCACTAGATAGATGCCTCAGGGTTTGGAGAATGCATAGTCACATCTATTGCTAGTTTCATCAGATCCAATGGGCTGAACCACTGAGAATTCCGCAAGTTTACTGAAGAGATTGGAGAAACTGATTTATCATATCATACTGCCATACGCTGGCTTAGTTGAGGAAAAGTCCTTCAGCATTTCTTTGAACTTCGAGGAGTGATAGAATTTTTTTTTTAATGAAAAGCATCGCAATTCATCCGAATTACAAACTAATGAATGGCTGTGGAAGTTAGCATACTACACCGATTTAACAAAACATATGAAAAAACTCAATTTGCAGTAGCAAGGAGAAAACCAGCTCTTTCCGGCAGAAAATTAAACTATTTCAATCACCATTGCTTAAAATGTGTTTTACATATTTTAAAACATGTGAAATATTCAACCATACAACTGAAACTCACTTTCCCGCCGATTTTGCAGTCGAAGCAGTAAATAAATAAATTTTGATAGTTGTTTCTAAGGCTTTGATGTCTTAGCGAATAAAATTAAGATTTTTCATAATCCTTTTAATACCGACATTGAAACACTAGCTCCAGAACTTCAACTTGAAATTATCGATCTACATTGGTGTTGGATTCATTTCAATTATTTGTTAAAGTTAATTTAAATTTTATGCATATTATTGGTACTTTTAATAAACCTTTTCCTAATATACCTAAGTAAATAAAACGGAGTTATTATTATTATTATTCTGTTTTGTTTTTTTAACTTATTACAACAATAAATAATAAGCCATTATATGTGTAAACACACACCCCAATGACAACTATGAGCCACTGTGTTCGACTGCGTGCTCACTTTAAATTACCGACAACTATCAGAAGGGACTGATACTTTCGGCGCGGTTACACATTTGAAGAAAATAAAGGCGAACACGTGCTCATTCGGGGCGAAAGTCCAAGTGTATACGCACCTACCTGAAGGGTGCAGCATGTAGCTTGGATGGATTTGGCCCGCGGGCCGTAGTTTAGAGACCCCTGCTATAGAGCATCTATGGGGCCATCTTAAGAAGGCCATCCGACAGCAACATAATCCTCCAGGAGCTGAGAACTGTCGTAGAAGAACAATGGGTGCAGATTTCTCAAGATCGAGTGGCCAATCTTATAAGGAGATTGCCTGCAAGGATGCAGGTTGTGTTTCTTGCATATTGTAAACAAAGTTAAGAGATTTTATTTTTTTTAATCATAAAATCAATAAATGATTACTTTTTTGATTGATAATTTTTTCCTTTAAATTGCATGTTTTATTATTTGTCCTTTTGTGTCATATAAACAGAATATATCCACTACATATATTAAAAAAATTGGCAAATTTTATTAAGTTGTGAAAGAGAAAAAACAAACAATATGCGAACATTTAAGGCTAAATGTCCACTCACTCTAGTGTATTTCTGCCTCAAGAGATCGCAACGCCTACAGGGTCAATTTTAGATTCCTCTTAATTAAAAAACCAATAGACATTTTTTAGATCTGAAAACGGATTTATTAATAAAATGGACATAGAATCTGATGTATCTATTTTAGAAGGCAATATATGTGATATTTATAATTTTAGGTTCAGAAAAACTACTTTCTAGTATTTTTTTAAAGAAAAGTCAACTAATAGGCAAGTGTAGAATAATAATATATAAATATTGGTGAAAAAATTTTTTTAATTATACGAACAACATCGGCCGAAACCCATAAATACGCATTTCTATGCAATTTGTTTTTTTCAGGTAGCGTCTACATCTATCATGACTAGAGTAGCATCAATTTACAAATCTAAAATAACATTTCAATCGAAAGGTTGTTTTGGAACTCAAAATAGAATTTTTACGACCAAACTGAAAATTTCGAAAAATTATAAAAGTAAACAATAATTAAAGCTATATAACCAAAAAAACTGCATACTTATTGTATATATATTTAAAAATGCGGGGTGCATCAAATATAAGAAGGAATTAGGAAAAATCACGTTAGAAGTATGGCAGAGGATAAGCGATAAGGACCTTCCGCCGCCGGGTATAAAGACTTGCTCTAGCCCTATTTTGGAGGGCCTACAATTTTTGTTTTATTTCACTTCCCCAGTGATGATTTTATTGACTAGAATTATAACTAGAGACCGGATTTCTGTGTTATTGCACATTTAGTTCGCTTTGATTTAGCGCTCTCTAACCCAAGCAGTTATCTCATTCATAACATGAGGATTCTTATTCTCAAATTTTATTTTGCACGAAATTGCACAAATTTGACTTTTTGAGCTTAACTGCACGATTCGGTTTTTACTGCACGAAATTGCACAATTGAACCAAATTCATCTGATTTATCCACTTAAAAATTTATTTTTTGAAAATTTTACTTACGATTATTAGGCAACATTTATAACAATTATTTATATTAAATAGGTTAATTAGTTTTAAATTAAAAGTAAAAAGTCGCTTAAATCAAATGTATTTGTGACCTACTAAATGATCGTATTGAATTAGGAGCTTTAAGGATTTAGGTAAACAGGATCGACGTACTTCCTAGAGCTAAGACGTTTCCTCAGAAAATTTTACTCCCCGCTTCCCATTTCATTCCCCACTTCTGATTTAGCACAAAGAGCTAGTTGTTAACAATATTTTGTAAAAACGTCCGGGAGTGTTTTTTTCATTCATTGTCAAAATTGAAACAATGGACCAATGAATATCCAGAGCTGATATTTGTTTGGAACTCTCGAAGAAAGCTTAAAACGAATTGAAAATGAAAAGGGAATATGTTTTTACTTTCAAAATTTGAGTAAATCCTTGATAAAAACTACGGCTAAATTTGTTTAAAAAAATTAAATTATTGTATCAACGGAAAGGAAATAGAAGCTGATAATCTGGATCCCTCCACAATCGCAGGCTACAAAAATTGTCCTGTTACGTCCATAGATGTAGAACGTTCCTTTTCTTTACTAAAGAACATTTTACTAAGTGACAGGCGGCGTAATTTTACTGAGAAATATTTTTAAATTTATAATGTCCTACATTTTCACGGAACGTTTAAAAACAAATTTATTTTTCAAAAACATTTAATTATATTTTGTTTCCACGTAAAAGGAATTTTAATAAAGATATTTTATATATTTTTTTTTTAATTTATAATCTTTTTCATCTCCTTTTTTCCCCAAATTTTAAAGTATTTTAGATTGAATTAACTCTAAAACGAAACGTTTGACGAAATGTCCTTAAGTTTATTTATTCAAGGCTGGTTAAGTTTTGCATATTTGTGTAAATAAATGGATTGCTGCATGTATTAAGTTTTTAGATTTACGTTTTGAATTTCTTACTGCACGATTTTGCATATTTTCAGTTTTTTAATGCACGATTTTGAGGTTTTTACTGCACGTTTTTTGATTTTTTACTGCACAAAAATCCGGTCTCTAATTATAACATTGTTCATATATAACGGAAAAAGAATATACATAAAAACATTATTTTATTATTAATTTATATAAAATTCGTTGAAAAAAAAAAAAAAAAAAAAATCCACAAACAATAAAGTATTATCGATTCCTATTAATAATTAAAAAATTAAAATTACTTATGCTATATTACTGCACATTAAAAAAATATATATTATGAACAAATATGATATATTATTTTTGCATAAATGTTTCTTATTATTAATAAGGAATAATTATATTATGATCCTTATTCATTAAAATTATTTACTTTTTTAATATACAAATCAAAAAGCTTTAGTACTTTTACTGATTTCATATAAAAGTGATGAGTGCAAAAAGTTATTGAATTTTTCAATTAAATGAGTTTAATAAAACAACACCAGAGAGGTAATTTGTAGGTCTAGCCAGCCAAAAATATCATCTTTTCCTTTATATTTTGTGTTGCTGATTTCGAAAAAATATTGTATAAAAAATAAAGGACCTTTGGTTTTTTAAATATGATGTTAACCTTACAAATAATAACCAATACTATCAAGTTTATCTGGGCTTTGCAGATTTTGCTTTAACAAGTTTGAATTTCAAAACAGGTGTTGGTTTTTGGTGTGCTGGTATGGTTATTTTACGGAATTTGATCATAACTTAATATATAGGTTCTTATAGTAAACTTAATGAGCATTCAGATGAAAAAAAAGAAATTTCGGATCGAACAATTAGTTTCGGAACTGTAGCCAAATGAGTGGTGATATAGGTGTTTTCGCAGAAAAGTGCGACCCTAGTCAAAGAGTGTTGAAATGAGGGGTGTAGATTGCATGAAATATGCGATAATTTTTGACGTCACAGCTTCGACGGGAGTAATTAGAAGGTATACCTACTGAAAGTCACCGACACTGGAGGTTGGGCTAAGGGTGGGGAGAGAGGAGAGGTCCCAATTTCGTATTTTTCGATCTTATCCCGAAAACAGTGAACTCAAGAAAAATATGTTAAAAATTGAAATTAAAGCTAATTTAATTTCCTATAAAATTAATTATATACATATTTGTCGAAATTCCAACGGTTTTCGAAATATATGTTATTAAAACCGATAATTTTAGAAATAAAAAAATGTTTACCTCGCTTTTGTTAAACATTTGCTTCAAATACTAGAAACTTCTTACCTATGAAATGAAATTAAATTCAATGCTCTACAATCTTGATTATGTAATTTTTTCTGAGTAACGATCGGGGAAGGTACTAGAAGCAAAAGTATTGCAAAAAGTGAGGTAACATTTGTTTTTTCCCGAAAATCACCGATTTTCAATAACGTATATCTCGAAAACCATTAAAATTTCGACAAATTTATACACAATTAATTTTATAGGAAATGTAATCAGCTTTAATTTAGATTTGTAATATATTTTTCTTGAGTTGACCATTTTCGAGATATAGTCAATGTCAAAAATAAAGTACGAATTTTTTTTCGGAATCAAACGTTTCAATAATGTTTTTAATAAATTTATTCATACACCTAGCCGTTTTCTGATTGTAAGCTTGTAAATATCAATATATATCCTTTCAACAATTTAGTCACCAAACAGAAAAAAAAATAAATAAAATGGAATTATAAGTGGCAAAAAATACTTATTTTGCAGTAAAGGGTTTTTAAAACGCACACCCTTTTGCGATCAAATCAACCTTATTAGATCCATTGTGATACATTTATAAATATTTTCTTTGTCTTTGTACCCTTCCATGTTTGTTGACCTAAACAGGGGCCCGAATATACTAGAGAAAAGAGGGTATGCGGAAGTTCAAAAAAATGTTTTATTTTTAAAAAAATAAATAAAAATGGTATTTATGAAATCAAATTTTTCCCAAAATTACTTCTTATTCAAATCAAAAGGTTTGTAATGAATTACTTCTTATGTCTAACCGTTTTCTAATTTTAAGCTGTAAAAAAAACATATTTTTTCTACAATTTAGACCCCGGGACGTAAAAAAAACGTGGGAAGTTTCTCATACAAAAAAAGCTTACAATTATTTATTATTACATTTACTTTGAGATTAGGGTTTCGGAGAATGAAAATAGTTAAATAGGCCTATACTGTGTGTGATATGTCGAATAAATGAAAAATGAAACTACTCTTGTGAAACAATTAAAAGGATTGATGAAAATGAAAAAAAAAAAAAAAAAAAAAAAAAAAAAAAAAAAAAAAAATTAAATTTCACAAAGAAATGGTTGCAAACACCTTGTCCTACCAGACCATTGTTGTTAGAACCTACGTTAGTATTGGAAATTTTGATATTTCCTTTGATCCTATGCCGTCTAGGGATTTCGCCTCTTTTCTAGCTTCTTCTTTCACCTGAACCTAGCATAATCTTGACTGTGGATTCCTATGGCAAAACGTAAGATAGAAAAATGAGTTTTTTATCTCAGGAATACGCGCGACTGGAAGAGAAAGAAGGAAACTGCCTATTTAAACTCATTCAATTGAAAAATTCAATAACTTTTTGTACTCGTCACTTTTATATGTAATCAGTAAAAGTTCTAAAGCTTTTTGATTTGGGTATTAAAAAAGTAAATAATTTCAATGAATACAGCTCATAATATAATTATTCCTTATTAAGAATAAGCAACATTTATGCAAAAATAATGTCATATTTGTTCATAATATATATTTTTTTAATGTGCAGTAATATAGCATAAGTAATTTGAATTTTTTTAATTAGTAATAGGAATAGATAATAAATACTTTATTGTTCGTGGATTCCTTTTACGAATTTTATATAAATTAATAATAAAATAATGTTTTTATTTATATTCTTTTCCGTTATATATGAACAATGTTATAATTCTAGTCAATAAAATCATTATTGGGGGAGTGAAATAGAACAAAAGTTGTAGGCCCTCCAAAATAAGGCTAGCTAGAGCAATTGTTTATACCAGGCGGCGGGAGATCAGGGCATTAGTTTATAATCGCTTATCCTCTGCCATCCTTCTAACGTGATTTTTCCTAATACGTTCTTATATTTTGATGCACCCCGCATTTTTAAATATATTTACAATAAGTATGCAGTTTTTTTGGTTATATAGTTTTTCGACATTTTCAGTTTGGATCGTGAAAATTCTATTTTGAGTTCCAAAACAAACTTTCGATTGAAATGTTATTTTAGATTCGTAGTTTGAGGCTACTCTAATCTTGATAGATGTAAATACTACCTGAAAAAAAAAAAAAATTGCATAGAAATTCGTATTTATGGGTTTCGGCCGATGTTGTTCGTATAATTAAAATTTTTGTTTCGCCAATATTTATATTTTATTATTCTACACTTGCCTATTAGTTGACCTTTCTTTAAAAAATACTAGAAAGTAGATTTTTTGATCCTAAAATTGAAAATATTACATATATGGCCTTCTAAAATAGATAAATCAAATTCTACGGAAAAAAATGAACAAAATTAACTTTACAGAACCAAAATCGGATCAGTTGAGATTTGAGGAGGAATCTAAATTTTGTTTATTTTGGCATGCTACGTGGTGGCAACATTTGGTACTACAGAGGGGACATTTAGCCTTAAGGAGCGCCGTTTTTTTTGTCTTTGAGTTATACCCAAAAGAGTACCGACAAACTTGTTTTAGCGTAAAAGTGCGACTCATGCAAGTTAGCCAATTTTTCGTTCTCCACAGTTCTAAAACTATTGACTGAGCAAAAAAATGAATAGAACCAAATTTATTGCAAATTTGCTCAGCTTTAATAATGTATAATAAAAATGTGGTGAAAGGTACGGTTTCAGAGTGATTTTTACTTTTTTAAATTAAATAGAGAAGTATTACACCTACAGGCCTCGGACTGTACTTAAATTAAAGCTAATTAAATTAACTTCAACTTCATTTCCCATAATTTTCATCGTAGGTTCAGTCGTTCGGCCGGTGTTCCTCACGAAAGTCGGCCAAATCTTAAAATTTGGACTTTTTGGATAAAATGACCAATTTTTAAGGGGGCGTAACTCAGAATCTATTAGACCATCAATGCTGCGATTGGACTCAAATTGTAGCAACTTTATAATCTAATTTAAAAATGGTGACGAATGTTTTTTACCAGAAACACACCGATTAGGAGACAGTCCAACAACTGAATAACTCCGAAAAGTTTGATGTTTTTCGGCTACCAAACGTTTTCCCATCCGTTTTTTCGGTTGCAAACTTGGATTTACCCTACTCAGACGCCCTTGCAACATATCAAAAATGCAGCTCTCTTCAATTTTATGTTACCTAAAAAAACCTGGCTGCTGGCCTATAATTACAAATAGGTGAAACAAACACCCTTGTGTTCAAATGTTTTAATATGTTTAATTTTTCTAAAATTAGTATACCAATGAAAATAAAAACACTCAATACTAACAAAATAACATTTAATAATGAAGATTTTCATACAATATCAGGGCAAAATATTTACATTAGAAGGAAATAGTTTTATATGATAACAATGAATAATTTAAACATTTCTTTTTATATTTTAATGAATACATATGACCCCTAACATTTCATTACTTTGCACTTTAGTATATGTAACTAAAAAAGGTTTGAAAAAAAAATAACAATATTAATTTAAATTTACTAGTGATAATTATTTGTATTTTATTAAGGTTATAATTCACATAATATAAGTGACATTAGGCTTATTAATATTTACAAATAAAGATAGTTCGCAATCATATGTGCTCCAACTAGAACAGGAAGAGCATATCATATTTTTTCCTATAGTCTTAATTAATGATGACTAAATCATAAATGATTTCTCTTACCATCTTAGTTCTGTAGATGATTTCACTAAAATTTTTGAAACAATTTTGGAATTGTCAAAACATGATATATTATGGTTTTGTCATACCTTGACAATTTTAATAGTTTTCAATTAAATTGTTTTCCATTAATAAAAGATCAAATCAGTCTTTATATTAAAATTAATCTGTCTTCAATTACCTTTTACTAACAATTGTTTTGATTTTATGGTCTAGATCGTATAAGTAACAGAAGTGTAACACAATAAAGAATTTATCATCCATTAGTATCTAGATACATTTGTAAACACTTCTTAATATATTACCAATACACAATTTTTTTAAATTTTTTATTTAAAAATTATATAACACATCACCCTTATCAATAATATTGTTTTATGATAAGAGTTCAACAAATTTCTCTCTTAACTGTCTCCTGTATTAACAAAGTAACTCTAAATGAATGATTTAGTATCAATGTTCCATCCATCATTGACACAGTTTCCTTCTTACTGTTGCAAAGTGCAGTTTGCTTTTTTGAGTTCAAAAAATAATAAAAAGGTGTCTTTTTAATGATTATAAAACATAATGGTTAGCAATAGTTAATTTTCAACTTTGAAAACTAATGAAACTTTTTTTGAAATGAGTCAACTTATGAATCTTATTATTGCATATCATAGAGATAAGACATATATATATATAGTAGAAATATGCTTGGTGTACAATATCGAATTCAGCTTCAGTTAAGTTGAGATTTATTTTATTATTAAAATTGAGAAAAAATAAATTAATTTAAATAATATATTTAATGAAAAAAACTCATCATCCGAAAGTGATAATATTTCATAAAATAAAAGGTATAAATAATATTGGAAAAATGTGCGCTTCTTAAGGGCATAGTGTGAAATGATTTAATTCAGAAAAAAATTAATAGTGGTGTATGAAAGGGAATTTTTCCATCCTAAAAAAGATTTCATAAGTGGAGTAATATAACAACAGATCTTTTGGAGGGAAATACTCCTATAATAAAAAAACAACATTGAGTTAATGCTGAAATGGCAGGTAAACATTTTTATTTCCATACTGTGAATATTATTATTGTTTTAAGAACTGGTAAAATTTGATTAGATTATTAGACCTTTAAGTATAAGTTCTCATGGAGACAATAACAGTTAAAAGATCAACTAAAATAAAGTGCATAACATTTTTAAATGCATTGTAAGAAAGATATTCTAGAGGGAAAAAAATATATAAATAAATTATTTAATTAATTAAAAATTCTAGTATTCGTTAAATTTATTTTGAATTAACACTTTTAAAAACTTTGCTATTATGATATAATTTAAATAAATAAATGACTTAAGCAGAATTATAAAGAGAATAGTACTTTTATCTTATCACAAACTTTTAAATTATATTTACAATTACTGTATTTTTACTTTGATATTGATGATACTGTAAATAATAGCAAATAAAAAATTAAGTGTTGGCACGAAAAGTTATTAAAACACATTTGGTTGTTGTTATTAATACATCACAAATTACTAGTAAAAATTAAATATTTTCATTAAATAAAACTGTAATAAGTTAAAACAGATTTAATAAAAGTGATTAAGTTTAAAACAAGGATGATCATTAACTGAATCTGTAATACTCATTGTTTTAGTGATGTTAATGAGCATATTAATCAATCTTTCCTTATTTTTCTTTATGTAATATATAAAAATGATGTAAATTGAAGTAAAACTTTATATACATATTTATTGAAAAAACATCATGTCCATAATAATTTTAATATTATATACTCATTTGAGCGTAGTCAACAGTTATAATTATTTCATTTCGGGGGGGGGGGGGGGGGGTGGGGGGGGGGGGGGGGGGGGGGGGGGGGGGGGTGTTTATACAAAAAATAAATAAAATAAGTAGTTGTAAAAACTAGATAAGATATTGTATATTAAGACTGCAGAATATAATCAATAAATTGATTAAAGTTAAAGTAGTTCTAGTCTAAAAAAAAATTAACAATTTTTCATGAATTAGATCTATAAATTATTTAAGTCAATCAATTTCTTTATTTATAGTTTTTAAAAGGTTCTTTTAAAAATTGTATTATAAAAAATATATACATAGTATATTTTCACCAATTGGTGTATCTCTAATGATGAAAGGAAATGAAGAGACACATGTACATTATTTTAAATAATTGTGAAAGGTGACTTAAATGTTTTAGTATAAAGAAATACCATTCTAAATAATAAATGTAATATTGAGTGTTATAAGTTCCATATCTCTTAAAGTTGCTTCGGCTAAAGAGGTCAATTTCTTTATTTCACTTAAACCAGTTAGATATGTTTGAGAAACTATAGTTTTTAATGAACCCAACGTTGTTCCTTCTCTAACTGCTTGCTCAGGACTTGATGGAATGCACTCTTTCATATAAGATGAAATACTACAGGTATAACCCTGTTTATGAAGAACTAATAAAGCTGAATTAGAAGGAAAATGATCAAAACTTTTATCTTGTAAAGTTCTTAAATTCAATAAATGAACATCACAAGGAAAGTCACGATTGAGAAGAGGTACCATATCATACAAATTGCTTTCAGTAGTTTTTGAAGTGGCCTCATCATTGGCACTTTCGAGAACAAAAATATTTGGTGGGTAGAGTAATCCAAGTGAAAGATAATTTCCAAGTAGGCTAGGTTTAGAATAACCGTTTTCCCTAGTAGAATCTTCCAATAACAGCCAGAATTTAGATAGGGTTCTCTTGTTGTCGACAACACCTTCACCCATACCTCTGGAATCATCATACAGGGTCCTACGATCAAGCATAACTTCAAGCCATCCTGGTTGCCATGCTGCTGCCCCTAGAGCATGATTAACAAGCAATGTGAGTCGTTTTTCTTCATCCTGAATATAGGTGTGAGTTGTAACAGGAAAATAATTTCCTTCAATTCCTATCCTTTCAACTTTTACTCTTTTTTGAGTTTGAAAACCATTTTGGTCAGTAAAAAATACTGGAGGATCACCATTGTTCAGATCAGAAACAAATCTCATAAAGAGCTCTGTTTCTCTATTTTTTGGAGGAGATTCAAAGTCAACAGTATTCTCAATAAATATTCCTTGAGATAAGGGTGTTTGGCCATGGTATATTTGTATAGTATGAGCAAGAAGGTTTCCATAAGCGACTGTTAGGGTGGATGCTACCGGTCCAGTAACAATCACCATCC
This sequence comes from Euschistus heros, assembly GCA_003667255.2. Classification (NCBI taxonomy): domain Eukaryota; kingdom Metazoa; phylum Arthropoda; class Insecta; order Hemiptera; family Pentatomidae; genus Euschistus; species Euschistus heros. Next base: position 1,276,029 of record RCWM02000096.1, on the reverse strand, counting down.
GCTGGTTATTATATTCTTCTAGTATATCCCTCTCAATATCTCTAGCATTAGGATCAGGCATGAACAAATAGGCACCACTGTGGAACTGGGCTGATGAGTATGCCGCAAATTCTATTGCACATTGTGTTGTATGACCAGTTTCTTTATCCATTACTGACTTGAGAAAACCAGTACGCCCATCAACAAGTAATTTAAGCTTATGATTTTCCAGCTGGATATCTCCCAGTTGTATATTTTTGATATCGAATAAATTACTTTTGGCACAGCTTTTACAATAAACTGTTGCCCTTCCTTCTTTTCCAGGATAAAACTCTAGGCGGAAAGTGGAGATTGACAGCGGAGGTAGGAGGGCAGGAAACATAATTTCGTAAACTTCATCTGTCATTTTCAGTTCCTGCTGAGATTCTAGAGGTAGTTTAGGTTCACTAAAGTTCCATACTGGGTTTACTTGACTTATAATAAGGTTTGAAGAAGAGTCAAAAACTCTTACCTCTGGACTTCTCACTCTTACTCTTATGATATCATATCTTGCCTGAGCTAATGAGTTAAATACAATTACTCTCCTAGGTCTGTCACGTTTGATAGTTAATGGCACTTTGTAGGGTAAAGTTTCATAGCGATCCCGGTCAGTATCTGGTAAAATAAATCTTGTAGATGCAGGAAAATGATCGAAGCCTTCTGGCTTAGTCACTAGAGTTTGCAATGCATATCCTTGGACAGAAATACATTCTTGAATAGACTCAAACATTTTAAGAGCATAATCATGCATTACAAGCTTTAGATGTTCCTGTTATGGCATCATGATGCTGAAATAGAGCAAGATTTTGTCTAGCACTCTGCAACTTCTCAAAATCTCTTTCTAATATTTTAAGAGTACCATTGAAACCCAATTTACGAACTTTATTCAAAGATAATGAGTATAATATTTCTGCTGATCGCAATTCAGCTTCTAATTCTCTATCTAAAATTTTCCAATAAGGACGAGTAGTAAAATACCCACTCCAATAAGCAGGCCTCCCTTCTGAAAATATATCAGAATATACAAGTAATTTAAGCTTATGATTTTCCAGCTGGATATCTCCCAGTTTGTATATTTTTGATATCGAATAAATTACTTTTGGCACAGCTTTTACAATAAACTGTTGCCCTTCCTTCTTTTCCAGGATAAAACTCTAGGCGGAAAGTGGAGATTGACAGCGGAGGTAGGAGGGCAGGAAACATAATTTCGTAAACTTCATCTGTCATTTTCAGTTCCTGCTGAGATAGTTTAGGTTCACTAAAGTTCCATACTGGGTTTACTTGACTTATAATAAGGTTTGAAGAAGAGTCAAAAACTCTTACCTCTGGACTTCTTACTCTTACTCTTATGATATCATATCTTGCCTGAGCTAATGAGTTAAATACAATTACTCTCCTAGGTCTGTCACGTTTGATAGTTAATGGCACTTTGTAGGGTAAAGTTTCATAGCGATCCCGGTCAGTATCTGGTAAAATAAATCTTGTAGATGCAGGAAAATGATCGAAGCCTTCTGGCTTAGTCACTAGAGTTTGCAATGCATATCCTTGGACAGAAATACATTCTTGAATAGACTCAAACATTTTAAGAGCATAATCATGCATTACAAATGCTTTAGATGTTCCTGTTATGGCATCATGATGCTGAAATAGAGCAAGATTTTGTCTAGCACTCTGCAACTTCTCAAAATCTCTTTCTAATATTTTAAGAGTACCATTGAAACCCAATTTACGAACTTTATTCAAAGATAATGAGTATAATATTTCTGCTGATCGCAATTCAGCTTCTAATTCTCTATCTAAAATTTTCCAATAAGGACGAGTAGTAAAATACCCACTCCAATAAGCAGGCCTACCTTCTGAAAATATATCAGAATATACAAAGAAATCACCACGTAATGTCTTAAAATCTCTCATTCGATTACGTATTTCTTTGAAATAATCTGCAGGTGTTCCAAAAACTATTTCAGCATTGTATATATTTTTTCTTTCATTTATATAATCAAACAATCGCTTATAATTTGTGTATTGCTGTAACCATTCAATATCATGATCATACCTAAAATCATCCCCTACAGGCATTAAAACAACATTGTGGGGAAATAAAGAACCTGTCCTTCCATATTGTTCCAGAAGTAGTTCAGCTTTTTGTTTCACATTTTCTAAATCAATAGCGACAGCTCTAAGTGAATATTCAGTATATTCACCAGCAATTTTTCGGAAGTCAAAATTTAAGCAGACTTGTGGATGGGGTCCACAGGAATGTTTGATAGAATATATATCAAAAGGTTGATTATGGACCAGAAAATCATGACGCCCTCTTGTGTCCCACCCTTGACGCCACATAAAGTCACCAGCTTCATGTTCAGCAAGCCATTGCTTCCATGCATAATGAATCCTTTGAATAACAGTTCCCAATTGTAGGCCAGATGCTGAGAGCAGGTATGGAATGGTAGCCCCATGTCCAAAAGGGTCTATTGACCAACCTGACTGTGGAGAAACTCCTAACTTGTTCTTTACCCATTGGTGTCCTGAAAAAAGTAAATTGGTTTAGTAGGACCAGATAATTAATTGATGATGTTTAAGAAATCAATTATAACCAGTAACAGTATTGCCAAAAAGAATATTAACATTGAAAATCATATGTACTACTGTTATTTATGCATTTATTTACAAGTTTATTAATATTCTGATTACAGAGGTCACTAATACAATAATTCACATATCATGAGGTGACTACTAGGAAAGTTATTCAATAATTATTTAATTAATCATATGTTATTTCAATATCGGTTTTTGAGCGGTAAAAGGGTTAAGATGTGCAAGCATCTAAGTAGTGTTTGTTACTGTAAGGTTGGACTGTTATTTGTTTTTTATTCAAGATATGTTGAAATACAGGAGAACCTCACTAATCCACGTTCTGCTAGTCTGACTCAGGGCGGGGGGGTTAGAGGTTAACAATATTTTCACGAAATCCTAAGATCCCAAAGATTAGAATCATTTTCAATGACAGTCGATGAAAATCAAAAAGCAGTAACTGGAAATATTAAACGATGTGATGAGGACTTAATCAAGAACGGCATAAAGGAACAACATTATCAGGACCCATTATGCAAGAAAAAGCACTTGTTTTACATGCAAAAATAAATTAGCAGAGTTCATCAACCTTCATGGCCACAGTAGTGTGGCTTCAGCGGTGAAAAAATCATCATGGTATCAGACAATTATCTGTTTCCGATGAAAAACTGTCATCTGACATTGACAGGACACAACAATTTAAAGATAGTTTTCGACAATTCATTCAAGAAAATAACTTGTGTCCTGAGCAAGTATACAGTGTATATTATTCTATTAAAATTTTTTAAAATTAATTACTTAATTTTATTAATTTATTGTTAATATATTTTATAATTTATTTTATTTCTTTTAAATGATAATATATAATATTTAATGCAATTATAATAATCTTTTAATAGTGAAAGACATGTGTTTCTCTTGTTAGTCCGACCTTTTGGCTGTTTCGCCCTGCCCCTTGGTCCAGTAGTGAGGTTCTACTGTACTACCATTATTACTTGAACTTCCAATGTAAATCAATATTATCTAAAATAAAATAAGGAAAGTGTTTAGCTGCTAAAAGGCGGTAACAGAATTGTTATTCCTATTTAAGAAAAATCAGATTAACCTGACTTTGTGCAAGATGAAACTTAGAGATGGAAAAGAAAAGCGCAGGAAGACATAGAAACCCTTAAGAGTGCCAATGACATCTGTAAGTTCTTCCAGAGAGTTAATTGTCAACGGATGCCGTTCAGACCCAGGAATCAAGCATGAAGGAAAGAAGATGGGACACTTCTCACCAACAAGCCTGACATTCTAGATCGATGGGTAAGGTATTTTAGATCCCTGCTAAATGAAGACGCTCACATGGACAATGCAGAAGAAGGGGATACTGCTGGAGAGGGAGTGGATGATGTTGAGCCCCTGGCCTTTGAGGAGTTAATGGACGCAATCAGTCATACAGAGAATAACAAGGCACCAGGAACAGATGGATATAAAAGAATCTTGGATAACATATCCTTCCAAATTATTAGAAGTAAAGCCAGACTGCTAAGAAAAGTGGTATACAAGTTGGAGGAGCTCCAGAAAGGAGGAAACAATTTTATGCCACCTGAGGATTGATCACTGAGAATTCTCTCATGGCTATGTTCTTTGTGGCTTGAAACCCCCTAATTATGTTGATTGTCATGAACCAAGATTATTAAATATATACTTGTCAATTGTCAAAAGTTTTCAGTCAAAAATTGAAGACAAACAGCTTATGACCCTGAAGGGTAGAGACAAATCAAATAAAACAAAATGTTAAAGTACATACGAGGGTGAATCAAATATAAACGGTAATTTTGCTGTTGACTGTACCAAACACGTTTGGACGTGATGCGGCTGTGGGCGATTGGAGTGTTGCTTAATAAGAGTGGGGGGAACTGCTTGCCTCACACTAGCGTTGTGTTCTGCCTTCAGTACAGCCATGACCGAGCGAGAGGTACATCCATCTGTTGCGCAACGCATCGTCATAAAATTTTTAACAAATGAAGGTGTTAAGCCTTCGGAAATTTTTACTCGTTTGCAGGCACAGTTTGGGGACACTACTCTGTCTCAAAATCGAGTGTATACGTGGGCCAGAGAATTTAGGGATGGTTGAAAACGAAAGTCACGGTCGACGCCCAAGGTCAAGTCTTACAGATGACAACATTAGTGCGGTTCGACAGCTTATTGAAGGTGATCGCCGGTTAACTGTTCAAGAAATCTCGTCGGAAATTGGTATCAGCTATGGGAGTGTTCAGTCTGCAATCACAGACCACCTTGGCTTCAGCAAAATTAGTGCTCGCTGGGTTCCGAGGTTGTTGACCGGAAATCAAAAACAGGTCAGGTCGGAGATTGCTGGGAGACTTCTGCAACGATTTCAAGAAGAAGGTGAAGATTTTTTGAGGCGCATCGTCACATGTGATGAGATGTGGGACCACCATTACACCCCTGAATCGAAAATGGCAAGTAAGGAGTGGCGAAGGAAGGATGAAGGCTGCCCAGTGAAAGCCAAAACTCGTCTCTCAGCCGGAAAAGTTCTTGCAACAATTTTTTTTGACTCAAGGGGAGTTCTACTCATTGATTTTCTTCACGATCAACGAACAGTGAATGCGGCTTACTACTGCCAGGTGCTACAGTCAGCAAAAACCAGTTACCGGAACAAAAGACAAGGTGTGCCCATTAGAGATGTCATCCTTCTCCATGACAACGCAAGGACTCACACCGCATTGTTGACAAGGGATAAATTGGAAGAAATGGGCTGGGAAACTCTCGAACACCCGCCTTACAGTCCAGACCTGTCCCCTTGTGACTATTTTTTGTTTGCGCCCCTGAAAGAATCACTTGGAGGAAAACGATTTGAAAACAATGAAGACGTTGAAAAGCACGTGCGCGAATGGTTAAAAACTCGCCCTCAGTCTTTTTATGAACAGGGAATATTCAAGCTTCCAAATCGGTGGCAGAAGTGTGTAGATAATGCAGGAGACTACATTGAAAAATGTTGAAGGTATAGTTTCTGTATAATATTATTCAATAAATATAATTTTGAAAATTACCGTTTATATTTGATTCACCCTCGTAGTAAAGAAACATTTTATGAACAGTTAACAAGTAAGATTATCCCAGCCCAATGAAAGGCCAAGTGCCTACCCTACTCTATAGTGGATGAATGTGAATTTTTTTTTTTTTTTTACTAAACAGGCAGTCTTTATTATTTCTTTAAAAACATACCACTATACCTTGAATTAGCTGATCAATCATAGCAAAAATGTGCGAATTTGCTTCATCAGTCATGACCCAGCCACCAGTTGTAATTTCTAATCTTCCTTCTTCCAAAAGTCTCTTAACAAGCCTCTTCTTATTTGGATGAGCACTAAAATATAATGATATTATGTAAAAATTATGTAAATAAAATTATAATGTCAGATTTATATTAAGATATGAACTGAAAACTGCATTAGTTAATTAATGATCATTTTTGCAATAAATACAATGAAACTGTCTTTATTAACTGGGAAGGATGCCTCCCAGAATTTTACCATTTATAATTTAAAGTCATAATTCAGATAAGATTGAATGCAATCCAACTCTTTAGAAGAAACTCAATCACATTGCCACCCAAATATGGAAGACTAAACTCAACAGTGCAAACACAATGGGCGAAAAAAAAGTATTTGTACACCATATATTTATGACTTTTTAAAACTTTATTTTTGAAAAACATAATTACATTTTTTTACAGTGCAACTTTCATTGAAAATAAAGTTAAAAAAAAAAATTATATATATAAATTAAATAATTTTTTAATCCACTTGTCACTTATGCTATGACAAGAAGTAGATGTGATGATTGTTTGCAATATAATTGGCATGAGGGAAGTCAGCATCCAGTGGTACTTACTCCTAACATGAAACATGATATTTAATCAATTTTAACAGAGTAGATCTCTCAATCAACTCCTTTTAGCCAGCTACATGCATTCATGAAAGACATGACTTTGTTTTGTAACAAATTGTATAGTACCATCCGCCTTGAATTGGTATTTTGTGGTCTGGTGCACGCTTAAAATTGCCCAAAATATCAAACAATAGAAGGCATGTTCTTGAGTTTGGTCTCTCATTTTTTAGTGTATCCTTTTCTAAACACGAATTATGTGGTCTGGCAGCCGAAAGCCGTCAGAAACATGCTGCCAGACAGGTTTTTATATCATGGGAAACTAACCCAAAAGTGAAAAAAATAAAATATTTATCAACCATTTTTAATATGTTGTTAGGACTCATAAGAATAGTTAAAATCCAAGTTTGCAACCCTCAAAGCCAATAGCAATTTTTGTAGCACTCGAAAAACCGCAAAATTTTCATTTTTTCGCTTATATCTCCTAAAATATGAAAATTTGTTAGACAAAGCCTATTTGCAATATTAAAGAGCACTAAATTTGTGTCAATTGAAGTCTAATTGCGTCTCTGTACATTAATTGATTGCGGAGATAGAGCTCTCCAAAAATGGTGATGTTTTACAAAATTTGAAATTTTTCTGTTAAATAGTCAAGCTCTCGGCCGGATACTGAAGAAAGTACCGGTTTTACAAAAACATCATTTGGAAATAATTTAAAGGAAATTTAATTAGCTGTAATTTGGGACCTAAAAGATGCCCGTAGATCTAATAATAGTTTTCTAAAAAAGAGGAATAGATTGGAAAATAGGAAAATCGGTTAGGAGAGAAAATCATAAAGATGAGGCAAAAAAAAAAGTCTGCCAAAATCTTACGCTTATGCTCCTCCTGTCTAAAATATGCAATTTCCCACAGTGAAACTACTCTTATTTTACATAACAAACATTAATCTTTATAATTTAAACATACCATTGCATGCATATCAACAGCAGTCAACAGAAAACGTTGAAGTAAAAAAAATATATACCCTTATAGCAAAAAAAGTCTGGAAACACTTATATAATGAAAGAAAACCAAACATTTCAGCGATAACAACAGATTATGGCTCGATATGGGTTTTAGGGACAAAGTTCAGAAAGAAAGTCTTATGATTAGAAATCCTTTTAGTCTGCGAGTAATATTCATGATGGAAGTGTAAATAGCCATTTACGAATTAATTGGTTCCTTACAAAATCAAGGCAATCCTGTGAGGAAAAGTGGGAGGATTGCTAGTAAAAACGTGGGTACAGTATCTAAAATTATAGAAAGAATTAGGCTGTGCATCCCAGTAGACCACGGAATGGGCGTCCAACAAAAATAAATAAATTGCTCAAGCAGGAAATTTTAAAAACTGTTTCTGACATACCGTGCACTAGCACTCTGAAAATTGCTACAAACTTGTCTCGCGGCTATGGTAAATACGTTACGGAAAAGTGGTTTATTTGGTCAAATCGCCAGGAAGAAACCATTCATTAGCAAGTTAAATTGTTAGCGCCATTTGGAAATTGTTGAAGAGTATGTACAAAAGCCTCCATCACTCTGGGAATCTGTAATTTTCTTGGACTAAAGTCGATTTAACATTTTTGGCTTAGAAAGCCGTCAAAAAGTGTAGCGAAAAAAAATATTGGAAACAAAAAACTAGAGGAGCATAATTGTAACACTTTGGTAAGTGTTTCCAGACTTTTTTTTGCCCAGTGTAGACTGGTTTTACAAATGTGTGAGTCAGTAGGAACCAAACTATATTTATTTATTAGTATGATAAATTTCACTGCGAGGAAAGTTCTGCTTAGTGGTTCTCTACAAAAACGCATTTGTTGGTACTCTTTTACCAAAAATATTTGTTTGATCTCAGATTTCTCTTTTTTCATCTCAAAGCTAATTAAATTTACAATCAATTCTATATAATTCTGATTAAATTCTGTGAAATACCCACGGCAGCGCACTGAACATGTCATAATCACCATATTTTGCCAAAACATTAACATTTAGCGTGATAGCTAGGGTATTTCATGGAATTTAATCAATATTTCATATATAAGAACTTAATTAGCTATAAACAAAGAAATCTGGGATCGGACAAATATTTTTGGAGTTGCAGCGAAAAATATGCCAAACAATTTTGGATTTCACAACAGTTAGCGGTATTTAGCATGCTGACATGGGTAGTTTATGGGACTTGATCAAAACTTCATGTACAGGTGCTAATAGCAAATTTAATAAGCGTTCAGATAAAAAAAAGCACCTGTTAGGACCGGCCGTGTTGTTTCCACTACTCTCTATGAAGCCATTGCTTTAACGGTAAGCTTTATGAGACATATAATTTTAAAGTTGATCATATTATCTATAAGTTATGTTTAATCCTCTAGTGCATAGTGTAGCATATCTGCAGCAAATCTTGTTGTAAAGATGCTACATGATCCCTCCAGGCATATCTCTAATTGTCACTTACACCTGCAAGCCCTCAGTTGTGGAGACTCCTCCTTCCTTCCAGTAACGTGGTTCTTATTTCTTTTTATAACATCAATTGTGTTTTTTTTATCAAATAAAATTTCTGTGGCTTTTCCCAAGATATGTAGTTTGTAAAATATCAATGAGGATAAAATTCTTGTTTTTTATTATCAAGATAAATCACTTTTTCAGTTTGTGCAACATAATGTATATTATTAATTAAAATGGTTTGTAGGTGAAAAATATTTTTTTCAGTATTTTTCTGTTAATAACCTGACCAAAACATTTTCAAAATAATTTATTAGAATGAAAAAGAAAAAATCATGCACTAAAGGGTTAAAACATTTCTTCCCAAGATGTAACAATAAAATGCTATAAATTTTTAAAGTTAATTTTTGTTTTTTGTAGTGACAGTTTTCTGAATAAGATTAAGTATTACGGCAAAACTAAGCTATCTACATAAAAAGTGTATATAATATAATTTGTTTATGTATGACTCCAATTTATTCACATATGCATTTACCTATCTCCCGCAATTTAAACCTTGTTGAAATAATGAAACTATGCTATCTTTCCTATATGAATCTTGAATGATTTGCAAGAGAAAAACTTGTTTTAAAAAAAAAAATCATTAATTGCATTTTCGGTTTACATGTTGGTATATCCTAAAACTTAATTTTTTTAGAGAGATGCATGAAAAAAATTGATAATGTTTGACAAAAAGAAATTTTATAAAACTCATTAATATATGGTGTTCTAATACTTTTTTTGCCCACTATTTATTTGTACTTTAAAATTTATGTTGGGATCTGAGTAGATGATAAACATGCTACCTTTCTACCATGATTCTCCAGAAAGTTTATGGTACAGTTTTTATTAAATTTATTTTAGCTCTGCCAAACTCTGCTCATTCATGAGCTATATTTTTACTTTAAAAATAAATATCTGGCCTTAATTGATACTTTAACTTTCAGATACTTATTCCAATTATATAAAATTATTTTATAAACTAAAGGAATTTAAACAAACGGATCACCCTCCAGAACTTCAGAAGAATGATTAATCTCATATTATTCCAGTAAAATAAGGCCACAAAAAGCCGTTTTCAAAAACTGCGGAACTTTTATTCTCAACGGATCTTTATGTTTATTGGGGTGCTGAATCCGAATTTGAAGTTTGCTACCACAGCAACCATCGGCTTCATATTCAAAATCGCAAAAAACCGCCAAAAAAACCGTTATTTCAATTTTTTTTATCTATAACACGATAACGAAGCTTGTTTCGAAGAAAGTTTTCAGATATTAATTGTAGCTGGAACAAGTACCTACATAACGAAAAAATGGAGAAATTGGCCAACTTGCCGTCAGTCCCACAGCTCTGGGAAAACACGTTTGTCGTACTCTTTTGGCTATAACTCTGAAACTATTTGTCCGATACAACATTACTTTTTTTCTTCTTAAAGCTGATTAAATTTACTATAAGAATCTATAAATGAAGTTTTAATCAAACTCCGTAAAATGTACATGCCAGCCCGCTAATAAAAAAGTACTGTTGTAAAATTCAAGTGTTTTTGGCAGATTTGGCGCTCGAACTCCTCAAATATTTATTCGATCCCAAATTTCTTTTTTCTATCCCAAAGCTGATTAAATTCGCTATCAGATGCTATATACATAAAATATATTAAATCCTGTAAACCACCCAAACTAGCACGCTAAATGTGTATGTTTTGCCAAAGTATGTAAATTATGACATGTTCAGTAGACTGGTGTGGGTATTTCATGATGTTGATTATAAGTTACATATATAGGATTTAATAGAAAATTTAACCAGCTTTTAGATAAAAATATTAAATTTTGGATCGGACAAATGGTTTTGGAGTTATAGCGAATAATATGCCAAAAAAACTTGTATTTTACAATAGTAAGTGATTTTCTGCGGGATAGCTTGTGTATTTCAAGAATTTTGATAAAAATTTCATATATAGGATCTAATGGTAAATTTAACCACCTTTCAGATTGAAAAAAAAAAAACATTTTGAATCGGACAGATACTTTCGGAGTTATAATATCCCATCTAATATAATATCCCAGACGCCTAAAAACCCGTACTGTTATTAAATCCATGGTTTTCGGCACATTTATCATTATAACTCCGAAAGTATTTGTCCGATTTAAGTTATAATGATAAATGTGCCTTGATCATAAATGATCAATCTGAAAGGTGGTTAAATTTACAATTAGATCCTATATATGAAATTTTTATCAAAATTCTTGAAATACATAAGCTATCCCGCTGAAAATCACTTACTATTGTAAAATACAAGTTTTTTTGGCACATTATTCGCTATAACTCCAAAACCATTGAAATGAATGAAGTTATTTACAAAAACATACAAAATATACAACGAAGATATATATATATATATATATATATATATATATATATATATATATATATATATATATATATATATATATATATATATATATATACTAGGGGGAATCAAATATAAACGGTAATTTTCAAAATTATATTTATTGAATAATATTATACAGAAACTATACCTTCAACATTTTTCAATGTAGTCTCCTGCATTATCTACACACTTCTGCCACCGATTTGGAAGCTTGAATATTCCCTGTTCATAAAAAGACTGAGGGCGAATTTTTAACCATTCGCGCACGTGCTTTTCGACGTCTTCATTGTTTTCAAATCGTTTTCCTCCAAGTGATTCTTTCAGGGGCGCAAACAAAAAATAGTCACAAGGGGACAGGTCTGGACTGTAAGGAGGGTGTTCGAGAGTTTCCCAGCCCATTTCTTCCAATTTATCCCTTGTCAACAATGCGGTGTGAGGCCTTGCGTTGTCATGGAGAAGGATGACATCTCTAATGGGCACACCTCGTCTTTTGTTCCGGTAACTGGTTTTTGCTGACTGTAGCACCTGGCAGTAGTAAGCCGCATTCACTGTTCGTTGATCGTGAAGAAAATCAATGAGTAGAACTCCCCTTGAGTCAAAAAAAATTGTTGCAAGAACTTTTCCGGCTGAGAGACGAGTTTTGGCTTTCACTGGGCAGCCTTCATCCTTCCTTCGCCACTCCTTACTTGCCATTTTCGATTCGGGGGTGTAATGGTGGACCCACTTCTCATCACATGTGAAGAATCACTTGGAGGAAAACGATTTGAAAACAATGAAGACGTCGAAAAGCACGTGCGCAAATGGTTAAAAAAAACTCGCCCTCAGTCTTTTTATGAACAGGGAATATTCAAGCTTCCAAATCGGTGGCAGAAGTGTGTAGATAATGCAGGAGACTACATTGAAAAATGTTGAAGGTATAGTTTCTGTATAATATTATTCAATAAATATAATTTTGAAAATTACCGTTTATATTTGATTCACCCTCGTATATAGATACACACATATAGTTTTGAGATAAACACAATAATAAATATCTAATCTGAGTATTTACAAAATAAATGGTTCAGTAATTTTAATGGTAAAATTAAATAAAACAGAATATCATTTCTACAAACTGGATAATTTACATCATCAGTCCATCAATTTTCATCTCTTCATTATCAAATAATAATAATTGTGAATTTAGATTAATAATGCCATGGAAGCAGCGATTAAAATTTCATGGAGTCATAACACTGATTAAATAATTAATATTTAAAAACTAATACACAGTTTTCCTGATATTGAATATATTCTATAATCTTTTAATGGCGTGATAAAGTTTGGTCTTTACCTTGGCCTTAAATTTTACTCTTACCTTTGCCACCACTGCGAGAAAAAAGAAACTTCAGACCATATGAATGTCATATTTTTAAAAAGTGTCAATTTATCAGCCATATTGTTCAATATGTTCCTAGTCTGATAGTGGTAGTAGCTTTCAAATGTTTTAAGCCAACCAGGATCATTATGAGAATGTGGCACTACTATCACCTGAAAAGTTTAAATATTTGATTATATTTTTGAATTAAAAAAAAAACACACGCTTAGATAAGATAAAATTATGAAGATATATAATTATAGGCAACAGAGCAGTTTAAAATATATATTTGAGGATAAGAATATTAATGTAGTAATAAAAAGGAAAAAATAGAAATAAAAGAGAGAGTAATGAAAGAGAGAGGGAGGGAGGAGTGAATGTGTGTGTGTGTTGTGAGAGGCATTACATGTGATCCCGCCTAATCTGAAACCTGATTGATGAGATAAGAGGGTATTGTATTAAAAAAAATCTTTTCAAATCACACTTAACAATTGAAATGTTTGGAGGATGAAGAGGTTATGTAACAAAATGTTACATAGCCCCTTCATCTTCTTTATATATATTTTTCTAGTTGTTTTAAAATATACTGATTTTGCTACTTAACACTTCTGCATATAAGTCCTTCATCCAATGAACTAGATTTTTTTTTTTTTTAAATGTGACATAAACCATTCATTCATCAAACCTTTCAATCTTTCAAAGATTTTTGATAAGAAAGGCATCAGAGTGATTGGCTGGTAATCAAAAGGTGTTTTGGACCATCAACCTCTTCGTTGGTTACCAACTAATGGTCAACCTCTGATTCAGAACCCAGAGGATGTGATGTAAAAAAGCTAGTTAAGTTTATGTGGCCGATAGTTAACATCTACAATTCGCCTTTTGCATAAATATTTTTTGAGGCCTCAAAACCTTCCATACTTTACAGGGTCCACAGGCTCTCGGATTCATTCTTAAAAGCATCAGGATCATTCTTCTTCAGGTTTCACCTTTGTCTAGGAGAATTCTTGCCGAAAAATTAACTTTCCTTATATTGAATAAAAATGATGTCATGAGATGATATGTGATCTCACTTGCCCATGATATTGGAATTTCAAAAATCCACCACTGCTATATGATCAATCTAGGTCTCAGCACTCACAGCTGCATGATTATTAGATTGAAAAGGAAATGTGTGCAGATTTAAATCTTTCAATATAACAGCCATTTGGGAGGAGTTGAATGAACACAGAGAATGATATTTTGATATTGAGATCGCCAAGAATCATTTTTTTTTTTTTTTTTTTTTTTTTTTTTTTTAATTATTTCTTTATTTCTTATATAATTTTACAATTCACAATTTTAAATGCTGTACCAAAAATAAACCAGTCTCAAAATTAAATAAAATACTATTAAACAACTTAGGTATATACTGATATAATCATAATTTATAAAGAAAGAAAAAAATATACAAAAAAACTTTCAAAGAATAAAAAGAAAGATAACATCCTAGTAATAAAATAAACAAAATTGTAACTATACATTCTTAAATATCTATACATTTTTATATACATACACACATACATACTTACATACACACACATCTAAATACACACACTCACACCTAATATATACATATGCAAACATATATACATAACATGCATAAACAAGTATATTTAAAATAACAATAAATATAATAGATTGGTATACTACATTAATAAATGTTTAGTTCTTTTATGTATATATCGTTTTGTACTATTTTTATATAGTTACCAATATTTTTTATAAGTGGGTTTTTATTGTTTTTACACTTAATGAAAAATTGTTTACATATTTTCTCAATGATTTCGTTAATATAAGGTATACATAATTCTTTATGCATAGTTTTAATTTTAGTAAAGTATTCATACTTGCCAATAATTCTTAAACATTTGTTTTGGAATATTCGTAATTTTCTGTAATTAGTTTTTGACATAAAGCTGAATATAGGGCTTGCATACGTAATTATAGGTCTTAAGCAAGCTTTATATAGTAATAGTTTATTTTCTCTGCTTATTCTAGAATTCCTATTAAAGTATGGGTATATAGTACACAGAGCCCTGTTTGCTTTATTACACACATAATCAGTGTGTGCTGTAAACGTCAGTCCTTTATCCATGTTAAGTCCTAAATACTTGATCTGAGTGGACCAAGGTACAGGCGTTCTGTTTACAGTCAGTTGGAGAATATTGTTTGGCTGTCTCTTTGTAAATATTATGGCTTGTGTTTTTTCCTGGTTTATTTTGATTTTCCATTTATTGTAAAATCGTTCTATTTTTTTTAGTGCCGTAGTCAGTCTATTGGTAATTGTGTCTGGTCTATAACTTGAAGTATAAAAAGCCGTATCATCGGCAAACAGAGATCTTTGAACTTTGAATGAGTTGGGAATGTCGTTTATGTAAATACTATAGAGCATGGAGATAAAACCCCGCCCTGAGGGAGTCCGGCGGAAAGTGTACGTACTGTGGAGTAGTGGCCATCTATAGATACTTTTATCGTGCGGTTTGCTAAATATGATTTTATTAGTGCTATTAAATATGGTGGAAAATTGTAAAGCATCAGTTTGAATATTAGCCCGTTATGCCAGATACTGTCAAAAGCTCTTTGCACGTCGAGTTATACCATACCTGTGTGTTGTTTATTATTGAATCCCTCGGTGATGTGGTCGGTCAACCTGCCTAATTGGGCTATAGCAGAATGCTGATGTCTGAAACCGAATTGTTTGTTTATAAATATTTTGTTATTTTTAATAAACGAATTTAATCTTTGAAATATTATTTTTTCAGCTATTTTGCCTATAACACAAAATAAGCTTATAGGTCTGTAGTTTTCTACAAGTTTTTTATCTTTATTCGGTTTTGGAATTGCTTTAATTATAGCCATTTTCCATACTTGTGGGTAGTATTTCAGTTTTAGCATTGTATTTATCAGTTGTACTAATCGTGTAATTCCTGAGGGTGGTAATTTTTTTAAATATATTGGGAATATTGCGTCATAACCAGGGGTTTTTTTTGTATTAGTTTTTTTCAGAATCTTAAAAATTTCTGATTAATTACATTGTGCATTTTGGGGAGTATCTATATTCCCGTTTAATTTCCTTTTCACTTCTCTGTTTATTCTTATGGTGTGACTATTGGTTCCTAAGTTATTATTTTGATTACTTATTTTTACTAAATGATCCGCTATCAGATTGGCTTTACCAGAAGGAGAAAATTCGGTTCTATTTAAATAGGTAAGAGGTGGGTATTGGTATGTTCTGCCTTTTTTAAAACTTTTATGTATTGACCATAGTTTATCGGTTGTTTTAACTTTACTGAGCATTTCGTTCCATTGTTTATTTGTCTGTTTAAATATTAGTTTAGACAAGAATATTTCTATTGTTTTGAATGTTTTGATTAGGTATTGTTGGTGTTTACGCCTGAACATATTTTTTAATTTGATCAATAAATCAATATATGGATTTTTATTATTGCTATTTCTTTTTAAAAATTTAATCGGTTAAATGTTTGCTGTGTTGATTCGGCTATAGATGATAGAATATTATTTTGAAAATGTTCCACTGCTTTTTCAAAATCAGTTTTTGTTACTAATTGAAAATCATTTTCGAGTTTTTTATATATTTCTTTATATTGTTTCCAGTTTATTTGTGTGTTGAATTGCTTATTATTACTGTGATGCTTAAATTGGAATTTGATCTGATACACTAGTGGGTTGTGATCCGAGGTTAGTTCCGCCACTGAGTGAATTTTGTTTGTTGTTATATTTTTTGTTAAGGCTAAGTCTATAGTACTTGGTTTCCTGGAGTTATCAGTGGGATAATAAGTTGGTTTATCTGGTGCATTTATTTTTATATTATGTTGTAGACAATAGTCCAGTAATTTTGTGCCATCACGATTATTATTAAAACAATTCCATGCAAAATGTTTTGAATTAAAATTCCCCATGACAACTAATCTGTCCAGGTTTCTTAATTTTAATTTCTTGTGTGGTGATTTGTAACATTGTCATTGGATATCTATCATGTTCGATTTCTACTGCTATAGCCTCTAGGTTCTGTATATTAGAAACTTTAATACGGTGGTGTTTAATGGATTTGTGAATAATTAGGGCCACTCCTCCACCATGCCTATTTCTATCTGCTCTGTGTACTATATAACCCTCAATAATTAAGGAATTAGCATCACTCAAATGTGTTTCCACTATACCCGCAATTTGTACATTATTAGTTTTTAAAAACTCTTTGAAAAGTTGTTTTTTATTTACAATGGACCTACAATTCCAAAACATAACATTAATTTTACAATTATTTGTCATATTTAAGCAAATATTTCCATAATACCTTCAATTAAAACACTAATTTTATCAAAGGGGTCATTACTTATTTTTAATTTTCCTATTGTTGTTTTGACTGTCTTTATAATACGGGGTAGGTTAAATGATGTAAATAAGTCTTTAAGTTCTTTTAGAAAATTAAATTGGCCGGTACCTGTAGTATCATTATTTTCAGTAGTTGTAGAGAAGCCCTTAATTTCCTTGGTGGCTGCTAGTGGTGGGTGTTTTTGAGACCTAAATTGGAATTTTGAATGACTTTTTTGAGTTTCATTTATTTTCCAGACACTTCTTTTCTTTTTTGCTTCTATTTGCTGGATTCTAAAGGGGCACTCTGGGTGGTTTGCCGCATGATTTTGTCTGCAGTTTATGCATGTCAAGTCGCCATCTTGTTTCATGCATTCCTTTGTTTCGTGTTCCTGGGCACATTTCAAGCATTTAGGTTTTCTAAGACAGTTTTTGGCTATGTGAAAAAAAGATTGACACCTAAAGCACTGTGTTGCTTCTTTAGAATTTCTATATCACTCCCATCTGATATGACATTTGCATACATATTTGATTTTGTTAATTTTGCTAATTTCTTCCATATTTTGTAGCGTAATTACATAAATTGGTAGTTTAATTTGATTTCCTTCTTCAGTATTTTTTATAAACTGAGTTGCTTTAATAGCTGGAACATCTTGTGTTTTTAAGTCTTCAATAATATCACCTACCTCTGCAGAAGGAGGCAGCCCCTTTAATACAAATGAAGGAGTTTTATCTTCATGTAAAGTATAAGTGTGGTATTCACCTTTGTTCTCTGCTATTAAATTTTTTAGAGTATTAAAATCTTCTTTAGTTGTAGTATAGATTAGCATTCTATTGCTTTTGTATTTTAAGTGATACTGATTTTTTATATTCTTATTTAAATGCTCAAGTGAGCTTTTATAATTTTTAAATCTATTATATAGGACAATCGGTGGAATTTTCGGTTTTTTATTAGTTGGATCTAAGAATTCTTTTGGAATGTCCTCTTCATCATCGCTCAGAATATCATAGATGTTTTTTGAAAGTATTGACGTACCTTCTATTTTTTTGTTAGCAGTTAATCTTTTTCTTTTTGTTCCTTTTCCTATTTGCACCTCTTCCCATTGTTCCTCACTATTTGAAGCAAAAAATTCCATTGTACTGATACTTTTAAAGAACAGTAGAAACAGAAAGAAAATGAAGAGAGAAAATAAAATAAAATACAATAAAAGTCAATTTCAGACGCTGCCCGTATATACAGGGTGAGTATCTCTTAGCGTAAAAAAAAAAATTGGGTGAAACTAGATCAAAAGTGTAGCCAAATGCCGCAGACCTCACCTTTCTATTCCAATCCGTTGCAGATATATGGTAAATAAACGATTTTTTTGGAGGAAAGCATGTTTTTTTTTACGATAAAAGCTGTAATATCTCCATTTTGTTTAAATATTTTTCAAATATTGATCACATTTTCGGATTTAGCAATAAATTTCCTATAAGATCGGAGTAATTTAACCTTGAATTTTACAAACTTGGGACCTAAAAAATATCTTTATCTTCACCTAATTTAGGGAAGTTACAATTTCTTATAATACTTCAGCGCTCACTGCTTTTCATAAAAACAATCCACAAAACTGCAAAGCTCTCAAAAACTTGCAAATTTAATAAGCTTTCAAATGATATGTTAAACGTAATGATTTTGTTTTAATTTCATGGAGAAATTTACTTTTGAAACCGAAAAAACATGGTGTTCTCATTTAGCATACAAATCAGGTACTTTGGTAAATAAGACATTATGATAATCGCTTGATGAAAATCTGTATTTTAAATAAAAGAAACACTTCATTAGAATAAAAAGCAAAGAAAAAATTTGTTAATTTGAAAATAAAAGAATCACTGTCAATAAAGCGCCGCCAGAGTCCGTTATTTTATTAAATTTTCAAAATGTCCTCCATTATTTCGAATGCAGCTTCTTGCTCTCTTTCTCACAGCCCCTACGGTCACTGCTAAAGTCAGACGCTGTTGCAATTTGGCTCCGGCCTCCAGAATTCTCGTCTTTAGGACCTCAATGCTGGTCACTTCTCTGGCATATACCTCGCTTTTTATGTAGCCCCACACATAAAAGTCCATTGGAGCTAAGTCAGGTGACCTAGCTGGCCAATGTATCACACCATTTCTACCTATCCAGGTCGAATATCGTTGGTTCAGCCATTCCCGTACTGCTGCCGAATGATGTGGAGGAGCACCATCGTGTTGGAATATTATGTTTTGCTGAACATCAAGTGGAATGTCGTGAATAAGTTGTGGTAGAATATTTTGTAAAAAATCCAAATAACTTTCTCCATTCAATCTGCTGGGCAAAAAATGTGGCCCAATGAGTCGGTCCCCTATTATCCCAGCCCACACATTCACTGTAAAACGATGCTGGAAAGATGCTTCTTGAACCATATGTGGGTTTTCAGCTGCCCAGTAGTGCCGGTTGTGGACGTTAAAAATTCCTTCCCTTGTAAAAAGAGACTCATCTGTCCATAAAATTTTCCTCAGAAACTGGTGTTCTTGAATGTCTCTATTTAAAAGCCAGCGGCAAAATTGTATTCTATGTACATGATCATTAGGTTCTAGCCCTTGTACTTGTGTGAAATGATATGGGTGAAAATGTTCTCGGTGCAAAATGTTGATAACTGACCTTTGGGAGATACCAATTTCACGGGCCAAGTCTCTTGATGAAACACTGGGATTTTCATTTACTATATCAATAATTTCCTCTTCGAGTTCAACATCATGAGGAACTTGTCCCAATTCTTGACGTAACTTATGAACGGAACCTGTTTCAGATAAACGTTGATGAGTTCGTGAAAACACTATCGTAGAGGGGAGGCGCCTATCTGGAAACCTAAGTTGGTACTCCCGCCGCGCTGCACTCGCGTTTTCCATTACAAAAACCATACAAAAAATGTATGTCAGCGTACTCACCATTTGTGAACGTTGCCATCTTCGCAGGTGTATTGCCAAACAGAAAAAAATAATCCCAATAAATAAAATGGGCCCTCAAGCTAAGGATAAGCAATATTAGCAAGGGTCTTTCTAATGATAGTGACACTTTTATCTCTGTAGCTTCTTAATTTCCAAATCAAACTTTCAATCATTATATCAAAATAAAAATAAAATAATAAACAATAATCCCCTCCCATTTCAAAATAAACAGGAAAATAACTATGAAATAGCGATAATGTGCTTAGTACTGAGAGAGGTCAAAGTCGCTGTTGTTATTATGAATACCTGAACTGGCCTAAAATTTATGTCAATAAATATTATATTTTTTCTTTGCTTTTTATTCTAATGAAGTGTTTCTTTTATTTAAAATACAGATTTTCATCAAGCGATTATCATAATGTCTTATTTACCAAAGTACCTGATTTGTATGCTAAATGAGAACACCATGTTTTTTTCGGTTTCAAAAGTAAATTTCTCCATGAAATTAAAACAAAATCATTACGTTTAACATATCATTTGAAAGCTTATTAAATTTGCAAGTTTTTGAGAGCTTTGCAGTTTTGTGGATTGTTTTTATGAAAAGCAGTGAGCGCTGAAGTATTATAAGAAATTGTAACTTCCCTAAATTAGGTGAAGATAAAGATATTTTTTAGGTCCCAAGTTTGTAAAATTCAAGGTTAAATTACTCCGATCTTATAGGAAATTTATTGCTAAATCCGAAAATGTGATCAATATTTGAAAAATATTTAAACAAAATGGAGATATTACAGCTTTTATCGTAAAAAACATGCTTTCCTCCAAAAAATCGTTTATTTACCATATATCTGCAACGGATTGGAATAGAAAGGTGAGGTCTGCGGCATTTGGCTACACTTTTGATCTAGTTTCACCCAATTTTTTTTTTTACGCTAAGAGATACTCACCCTGTATAGGGCAGGGTCTAATCATGTTGCCAAGAATCATTAGATATAAGTAATTGTGTGGAATATTGTGAAAGAACTTCTTTAATATCAGTTAAATGTCCTCCCTCCTTTTGAAGAAAGAAAGAAAAGTAATCTTCATTCTGTGACACCTTGTCTCTTTAAGAATAACATGAAAGCACAATAAAAAGGTGGCACAAAAATACTTTTCATCAAGAGTATGACAATATTGGAACCAGAGATGAAAGATCCAGTAGAAATAAAAAAGATAAAAATACTTGTTAACTTAAAGATACAAGTTCCAATAGTAAAACAAAACATTGCCTTTTGTTTACAAGAAAAAAAGGTCATGAACCACTTTTTGTGAAGTTGAGAAAAAAAGATGGGGTTTTACATAAAACTATATCAATATAGTAAATTTTTATAAAATAAATTATAATAGAGAATATTCAGAAGAATAAAGAAATATTCAATTGGTTACCTTTAATGGAAGCTTGGGCCACTCTTGTTTTTTTTGTTTATAGCGATTTTCAAAATTAGTGTCCCAATACTCTCTACTTTTCATCCAGTAAGGCTAAAAACATAGAACAGACAGAATTAAATAAAAAAATAAATAATAAATAAAAAAAAAAAAAAAAAAAAAAGGAAGAAAATATTGCAATTAAATTTTCATAAAAAGTTTATCCATAAATTCTAATCACTAACTGTAGTCATAGATAAACAGATTACTTTCATTCTAGGATGATTATAAATAGCATAAACCATGATGCACGCAAGTTAAGTTGAAGCCCAAAATTCAGAATAAATCAATTTTAATACTATAATTAATCCTTATAGTAATTGAAGAATTAATTGTAATTAAAATAAAAATACTTGAAAAACCAATTATAAATGTTTCATTGAAATTTGAATAAATTTCAATTTTTTCTTTATTTTCAATAAATGAAATTAATTGAACTATTACTAACTCAAATGTTGAAGCTTTAATTCAGAACAAACTTAAATAAGAAAACTGTTGAACTTAGTTTATATAGTTATTAGAATATATTTATAAAGGTAAGAACAAAAAATAAAATAAGCATTGTTTAATTGAAATTCTGTTTTAATAAAATCACATGAGATAAATATAAAGAAATAGGCTTATATACCAAAATATAAAAAGAAAATAATATAAAAGAGGAAAAAGAAGCTCAGGGGCTCTTGTGGTTAGAGTGGTAAAAAGAGGCCTTGAAGGGTCACAAGAATAGTGAAATTCAACCTGTCCCATGTGCGGTGTGTGGTGAGTAACATCTGCCTGCCAAGTTACAAGCAGGCACCTTGCTGAAATTTTTTGGTGGTGGCAGCAGGGAGGACCAAACCAAATATTTCTCAACAAAGTTCCTTAACCGTGCCCAGATAAAAGGTAAGAACGGAAAAGTAACAGCAGCTAAAATAGCAAAATTTGAGATTAACCTAATTACTTGTAATGCATATGGCTATCATTTTATTAACTCCAAGATGGTGGAGACTATCCAAAAATAGCGGCAGTGTAGGTCACAAGAATAGTGAAATTCAACCTGTCCCATGTGCGGTGTGTGGTGAGTAAAGCTGTAGAACATCAACTCATTTTGAAAATACAGATGGAAGAAAAGTAGGAAGAAATATGTCTAAAGAAAGGATCCACGTATGAGTGTGAAAACTACTGAGGCATAACTTACTTCTAGTAGCATATAAGATAATAAACCTAATAACCTCTTCTATGAGAAAACATTAGGTGAGTACAAAAAAAATAGTATTGAGATAGGAGCATTTCTGCAAAAATAATTGAGAAAAGATAGAAAGTGGAACTTGACTTATATGTCCCATTCACTGACTTCAGAGCAACTTAAAACTATGTTAATAGAAACTATCTATGGAAAATCATGATAGAATTAGGATTCCCAGGAAACTTAGAATGTCTGACAAGGGCTTGTGGCTTGTATAAATTATTTAAAATGTTGGTTTAAGGAGGGATAGTAGAAGGCAATGATGTGAAGTCAAAACTTTGTCAAAAATATATATCATGGATTCTATTCAATCTAACAATAGAGTCATGCAACAATGCTGAAAAATTTGAGTAGGAGTTTACAAAGCAATGATGATTCAGGGGTCCGCGAGTTGTCATCAAAAAATGATTCAGTGTTATAAGGATTTACCCGGTAGAAACGAATATGGGACAGCGAAATGACGCAACCAGTTCAGATTAGTTTCCTTTGGAGCAGCATAAAAAAAAATTAAATGTAGTAATAAATCATCTCTGAATGAGATATATCATTTTAGAAAGAAAATATTTTTATCAAATTTTAAGTACATTTAATCATTTAAAAGCATTTTACAGTCAATTTACACTTGTTTAATAATATATAACACCAATTGGAGGCTGGTAATTATATATATATATATATATATATATATAGAGAGAGAGAGAGAGAAGAGAGAGAGAGAGAGAGAGAGAGAAGCGGGTCCTTGAAATCATAACCCTGGTATATAGCATAAGCCAAAAGATCCACCAAGGAAAAAGCATATGTGTGTGGTTTCAAACCTTTGTAAAGGGAGTTAGTTTTAAATAACTTAGAAGCTTAGTAATCTACATTAATGACTATCATAGTGAAGTCTACCAAAAAACCTTCTGAGTGAACAAAACTTCCTTCTCAGAAGCCCTTATTCAAAGATATCACGGAAAAAGAAACAGTTAAAAGCTCCTTGGTGGGTAAAGAAATTCAAGAGCAGTTTCCTTTACCATAATAACTGTCTGCCTACAACAGAGCCAATTGGTATCGACTTTTAGAATTGACCCGTCTCTAAAAAAATATGAAACCTTCAAACAAATCATAACAATGGAAAAAAATTATTTTAGACAATTTTAAGTCGTATCAATAGATAAAAATGAAAGTGCATTTGTTTATGCTATGTGTGTTTCAATGTCATTCATGCGAATGCGAGAAAACTTGGAAAGGTTGTACTCAATACTGCTAGGATTTCTGAAGTATAAGTACTATTATTCTTCAATACATATCGGGAGTATTGATAGTTATAAACTAGCCAAGCTGTTTTTTTTTTTGTTTTTTTTTTTTCAAAATGTGAAATGCCCTAGTATCAGTAAATAAGGAGGTGAAGTACCAAAAGATTTGAAATCTTTGTTTTGAAATCTGAATACACTGAACATTTTAAGGATGAGGACAATAAATCAAGCAATAAGAAGAGAAAGTGTATAAACAAAAGAAGATAGATATAGGAACTTTTATAGATATTTGAATGACTCTAAATAACCAAGGATTGAATCTCAGCCTTCTCTATCTGGCTAGTCCTATTAGAGGGGTTGGTAACCTGCAGGATAACCTGTTCTTCTGCTCCACTTGGAGAACTAGAACTTAAAGTACTAATAAAAAACAATCAACATATTGATAACAGCAATCAGTGGCTTCTATTCATAAGACTTCAACAATTTATAAAGATTGATTTGAATAATTATGAAATTCAAAGAATTATTTGATAATTTATTCAAAACATTCAAGCATTTCATAACTGGTTTCTAGTATTTCGTCGAAAGTGGGATTGAATTTAATTTTCACGATTTGACGAATGGTACATCACCAACAGCAACAGTTATTTCCTATATGAGGAGCCGAACAGGTTTTAACAAAAATTTAAGATGTTCTGTGCAATTATACTTCCTAATGACAAGCCCTGTAACAATACAGCAACTAGAAGGAATACTGGAAACTGCCGATCCAGACGAACACTGCACACTGATTAAAATCTTAGTTCATTTCATTTCGATATTAATTATAACTAAAATTTCCATCCGTCTGGTCATTTAAAAAAAAGAAAATCATACGAAATTGCTAAAGTAACATTTCCAAATTTACATTTACCATGCGATGTTATTGTCAAATTACGTAAAAAGAGACAAGTCAATCGAACAATTCCTTGGCAAACATACGCAAGAAGCGGATTCAGGTCCAAACGACAGAACTAGAGATGAAACAAATATGATTTACAAGCCAACATTCAAAGTGCAAGGACAAATGTATCGTCGTGCTGGAATAACTTCTACCACAACTCACATAACTAATTCCTAGAAATTTATTTCATGGAAAACACTGATATATAAATCGATCAATGCTGTTGATTTAAATACGATGTCCCATCAACACAATAAACTTACTCAGCTTTTCAGATGAGAGCTAGAACAAATCCGAACTGGTCTTGAGATTGCTTTAAAATAATATGTTATTATGTAGCCTGGGCCACAAAATGGTTATGGCAGTATACAGCATATACGGAAAAAAAAGCTCTAATTGGAGGCGGGGACTAAATATTCAGATTTAAATTAATATCGTAAAATGGGATTACTTTGTTTTGTACTAATTACTCAACAATTTTCATTTACCTAAATAAAAATAAAATAATTTAAGTATGTAAAAATGTACCACCGCTCACTAATGTTATTTCATGCTATTGATGATATGTACATAAAAAGTATAAATTATTATAATTTGGTGCAGTTATTAGAATATTACTAGAAATTGGCTAATGTAGAAAAGATATATTCGTCCAAAACATTTCATTGCGTCAGGTTCGGCACTTTTTTTTTCGGAACAGTTTCAGACGGTGATAATTTCTGCGATATGGATATATCAGGGATTATGTTATAATGTGTATAGCAGTATAAGTATTTCGTTATTATAATATCTAGAACATTTGAATTCTAGAAGAAACAATGTACGGAAATTATGAGTTGATTAACACGGTAGTTACACATTACTATTGCACTAAAAAATACTCTGCATCATATCAAGGGAATTCTATGCTTGGTCGTGCGTTTTATTGTAAATGTATTGGTTTAATATAAAAACCTCGAAAAAAAAATAACTGAAAAAACAAAACAAAAAAAACCCTCAATTGTGGCGTTTTTTTCTATGTAGTCAGTAAATAAACCGCATAACGGATAATCCATCCATAGGTAATCGAGAGTTTGCTGTAGTGGATTCAGATCCAACATTGATGTAACCGTGGGCGTTTTTTTTGTTATGTCTTGCAAAAACTATCTTCATACCTTAGTGCCAAGTAACCCCTTCTTATTAGATTGTCTATAAGTATTCATTAGTTAGTTTAAACGTAAAATGTAGACAAACTTATAAGAAATAGAAACTACGACAGCTGGTTTAATGATAGAGTTCAAGTAGAATCGACAATTTTCAGCACAAACAAAAACCACTAACCTGCTGATTCGAACAAAGGGTGAGACATTTACACATTTCCATTTTGTTGTGACTGTCATCTCCAAAATTCTGGAAGTAAAAACTTAATTCTTAAAATTTACCCCATAAGGACGAATTAAACCCATCGCACAGTACTTATTTCGTATAAATGAGACTATTAAAGTACTCACCATTTTGGTTTTAAACAGATCAGTGAGTAAAAATCGTTATTTTAATATGTCAACATTTTTGTGATTTTCATGATGATATCAAAGTTAGATATCCAACGTATTGGTTCCCCTCTAAGGGTCAAGGGTTTTATGAATGAATTTCTGTTCATTATTGGAAACTATAGAAATAATAAGGATTCTATCGATACTCCATTGGAATATTGATTAAAAATATATGTTTGGAAGAAGAGTGAAAAAAACAATCAAGCAAGAGTCAGATTCAAGTCACAACAAAACATTTTTAAGTTAGGCTATTTTGTTATCAAGGATAGGATTGTTATAGGATGCCTATTAACGTCATTCCATGAGAAGGCGACATGAAACCCGAACCAGACAAACCTTGAGCTATGCAATCAGCTGTTAATTTATTACAGATGACACTCTGCACTCTTTCGATCCGTTTAAGTATGCTACCAACATGAAAAATAAATATGACAAAAAGAAATTTTACACATGCTTTTATCATTAAATCATAATTAGAAACAAGTCAACATAGCAAACGATTAAATGATGATAACAAAATGAATTACGGACTAACATTAAAATTAAAGGATGAGAATTGAGTGAGGGTATCGATGTTTGCCGGTGGACTAGGTGTGATCCTGCAGAAGGATTGGGGCCTATAAGAGATGATGGAGATGAAGGCGAGGACGGAAGGACTACCAGAGGACAGGGCGACCGCAGAGCCCATCAGGAGCACTGCCACTTCCAGCACCATACCGCGACTAACCCACTCCCCACCTTCCTAGGCTATTTACAGAGCCTTTCTAGCATCATCTCTAGCCAATCAGATCCATCACGAGGCACCATCGATGAGAAGATATCAGTTACAATATCAACGGAAGAAAAGCACATATATACAAGACGAACTAAATTACATATTTTTTTGGAAAAGTCATAATTTTTGTTTCTATATTATCTTCTAAAGAGAGTTCTACAGCTTTCCACATCATTTTTCTTACGATAGCAAGGGAGAAGAATCGACGAAAATAATTACATAATTGTTTATCAGAAAAATATCTTAAGTAGTCCGTATTGATCGGTTCCAATGAATCGACATTTGGAATATACATTTATGTAAAACCTATACTAAAATAATCTACATTAAATTTCTTACAAGTTATAAAGGCATATTTTGTCAAAACAACAGTTGAAATAATGTTACCTTATATTAAAAAGTTTGTTCTATTTTTTTTTAAAGGGAAAACATTGAAAACCGATAATTTCTTCAAAACATTCCTCTCTATTGAGGAGGCGAAGTTAAAATTGGGATTCAGATAAAATGCATAATTTGAGAAAAAAGTTGCCTTGGAAATCTTTTCTTAGGGAGTGGATTTACAAACACGATTTCAATTTAAAATTTATTGTATAATTATAAGTTGTTATCGTAAGAAAAATATCTACGATTCTTTAAGCTCTGAATATCACGATATTTTGGTGACCAAAAATATCGATATATTGTGGTTTTTTTTTTTTTTTGTATGCGATTCCATTTTTAATACTCCAATCACGTTGCAATAATTGTTCATTATTTTACTTAATCCAATTTCAGAAAATATAGGTCCCATCATTGAACCACTGCTTCACCAAATTCGTCAAACCCGCATTATCCTTGCAAATCGACACCAAAGCTTCAATTTGAGATTCACATTCATCGATAAGCCTTTCCTATAACTTAACCTGTAACCTTCCATTACTATAATTTTAAGTTGGATAGTATGGTTTAGTGTGTTATATTGATATTTTCTTATTTCCTCTCCCCTAATGCAAGTAAGTGTATTATATTTAGATATTTTGGTATTTATCCTGCCCTAATGTGAGACAAGTCTTGTGTGCTTTATATTTTGATATTTGGTTATTTTTACTTCCTGACTTAAGAAAGTTAACAGTACTTTCAATATTACTATATTTTATCAATATAACATATAGTAATGTCGAAAGTACAAACGTATATAAAGATATTTTGAGCGGGAGCAGGAGTGGATCAAAGGTTCGATGTCGTTAGCTTAATTTATATCACAACTTAAATAGGAACACAATTATTTGGACTGTTTAAAATTAAAAGTATCTTATTATGGACTAAACAGTAGGCAGTAGGTACATATACTTAAAAGGGGAGGACACACTCAGTCTATCACGGATTTTGTTGGCAATTTTTTTGGAGGTTCCTGGTCAAAACATATTAGACACGTATTTTTTCACACCAAATCTATAGAGGTAGTTTGCAATTCTAAAGAACTAATCATTTTTTTAGAATTTAATTAATCTAAACCAAAATCTATGGAGCGGATGTATTTTTTCTTAAATCCGCAATCCGAACTAAAAATCTTGGTGCAAGAATCATGTCGATATCATTTGTTAAACTCGAGATATAAAATAAATTAGTTTAATGCTATGTTTTTTTTTTTCTCGGCTTCTAGGGCCCATTGGTCGGAACGGCAAAATACGTGTCTAATATTTTTTGACCAGGAACCTCCAAAAAAATTGCCAATAAGATCCGCGAGAGACTGAGAGTGTCCTCCCCCTGTTAGTCAGATATCAATGCTATGATATCAACAATTTTACTTCCACATGTCAACAGTGGGTTGTAGGAAGTATGTATCCCAAAATGTCCCCGCTTAATTTATTCCTTGTGGGTGATAGTACGTCCTACTCTAGAATATAATCGATCTTTTGGCACTGAAGTGAAAACATATTTCCTTCCCAACATTAAAAGTTGCATTAAAAACACCAAACCTTAAAAACTTACCTTTATTTAAACCTATATTATAAGGTTCTTTTATTTTTGAACCGACTTCAAAAAAGAGGAGGTTTTTTTTTTTGTATGTATGTTACGCGATCACTCCATCAATTCTGAATCAATTTTGATGATTTTTTTTTTTTAGATCGGTAGGGCATACTTCAGAGGTGGTCCCATAACAAATATTTTGAAATCAACTCAGCACTTTTATATAAAACCGTCCACTATAAACATATTTATAATTATGGTAATCTAAAATCTCCATGGTAACTAAATCTGAATCATTAACAAAAATAATTTACATATACAGTCAACTCTTGATGTATCGTACTTCGATAAGCGGATCTCAAATTAAAAGAATTTCATCGGTAATTTGTTTTCCTGTTTACCGTCATTGTTTACCTTTTCAGTTCATAGTTACACCTGTCACTTATTGGTTATTCACTACAGTGTTTTTACAATGGCTATTGAAAATTCTTTCAATTAATGAAAAGTTAAAACTGATTTACAAATTGGAGAAAGGAGAAGTTGGGCGTTTGTTGCTAGTGAATTCCGAATTCCACGTAGTTCTTTTTACCGTCTTAAAGAATAATGAAAAGATCGCCACTGGTGGAAGGCGGTAAATCCACTTTTAGGTAACGTCAGAAAAAAACGCAGTTCAATTGAAAGTTATATGATTAAGTGGTACCGGGTATTTAATTTTCTGTATCAATGACTTTATATGTATGTACAAACAACATACATATACCCATTAGTGAAAAATAAGTAGTAATTGTAATGATTTCAACTCTAATTTTGTGTTCACTTTTCCCGTTTACATGAAGATAAGTCGAATGATAACATCGATAAGTCTTTGTTCAGTAAGTCGAACTATTTTTCAGGGTAACTTGAAGGTCGACTTATCGAGCATTGACTGTATAAACGGAAATACACTCACCACTAAAAAGTGAAAAATAAAAATAATTTTTAGAAAAAAAAACAAAACCGACTTCAAGATTGAACCTACATATAAAAACTTAAATTAAAAAAAAAAAAAATAGTATTTTAATTGCTTTGAAACAAAAAGCATTAAATGACAATCAACGAAATTATCGACACTTATATACCTATTCACAATTTATGATCAGTTATTTTTGGAGTCGGTGCCAACCAAAACGAACAGAATTAAAAAAGAAATGGTAATTGTAAAGATCCTCTCACAGTTTCATCACCGCCACACTGCTATCTCCTGCCATTCGAAAGTTTGTTGCAAAGGCAGGATTAAAGCAGGATTCTTCGCTGGCACCGACTCCAAAAATAACTGTTAATAGTGATTAGGTATATAAGTATCGATAATTTCGTTGATTGTCATTTAATGCTTATTGTTTCGAAGCAATTAAAATATTATTTTTTATTTTTTTTTTCTAGTTCAAGTTTGTATATGTAGGTTTAATCTTGAATTCGGTTTTGTTTTTTTTTTTTTACTAAAAATTATTTTTATTTAAAATATATACAGTTGCATGTTGTGCTTTTATAAAATAGCGAAAACGAACATGTCATAATGTACCTATCGATATATCGATATATCGTATACCGATACCCATCCCTGATTACAAGTATACACCGTGGATATAAATATACTCCTAAAAAAAATTATCTAGCTTTGATAACAATTGTTATAAGAAATTGTAATGTAGAAGTGGATGACATTATCGATACTAAAAACTTTATAGTTAACTTACACAGCTTTCAGGATATGAGATATTTTTATCTAGAAGAAATATCAGTTTTAGCCTTTATTAAGTTATTACTTTGACTAACTTTAATTACTTTGCGTAAGTTTTAACGGTAAAAACTTAATTATTATTGTCAGTCCATTTATATGCATTAAGAGGCAATCATTACACTGAGAAATAAATTAATTTGGACGTTATTCTTTTTTCTAAATACATAGACCGTATCAAACCTGCAAACTAGTCAAAATGGATACTGAATCGATAAAAAGCAACGTGAAACGAATACGATAACGAAGATAGTATGAACTGTTTCAAAGAGAGGAAATCTTAGCTGGCTTGCAGGATAATCGCTAAGAAGTATTTCTTTTGAGTTGAGTGGTTTTTATCATCATTGGCTTATCAAACTGATTTGAAACTCCTGCTTTTTCGTTCTAAAAACGCAGAGTTTATGAAACGATAATTAATGTTGGTAAATTGTTATTATTAATTAAACGTTAATTAATAAGTAGTCGTCGTAAGATTTCACTTCCATCGCTTGGTTCATGAAATGCTCGCAACGGAAACTTTTTTTAAAGTCTTAATTATACGAGAAAGTATAATAGTAAGCGAATAATACAGCCAGGATTTAGTCCAGTAAAATAAGGGTTTGCCGAAAAAAAAAAACTATTCTCATTGGATCTTTATGTTTTTTGGAGTGCTGAATCCGAATCTAAAGTTTGCTACCACGGCAGACGTCGGCTGCATACCCAAAATTGCATAAGAAAGCCCAAAATACCGGTTATTTTTACCTATAACATGAAAACGAAGCTTTTTCCGAAGAAAGTTTGAAAATATTAATTGTACCTGGAATTAGAATCTACGAAATGAAAAAAACTACTCCGAAATCGGACCATTTTTCGTGAAGATATGGTCTTGGGTGTGTAGAACTGAAGTGTAGAACTGGCCAACGGGCGATCAGTCCCACTTCTTCGTGAAGACGGCAATAAAGTTTTTTTATGAAAATAAGTTATGGGTATCAATGAAATGAAATGAAAATAAATTTTATTCCGGGGCCATTGCCCCTTAAAAAATTATTATTATGAACAATGCTTGGCGGCCTAGCTGCCGTATGTATAATTTAGAAATATAATAAAGGCAAGGAAATACAATTAAAATTCAATTAAGGAATTAAAAAGAAATTTAAATTACAATATTAAGTAATAAAAGTAATAATACATGCTTTAAAATATCACATGAAAAACAAATTACATTTTAAGGTTAGAAATTTAAAATAAGCTACAAAAACCAATTAGGAAAAAGCAAAAAAAAATATTCAATGAAAAAATACAGTAGACAAAGCTAAGAAATATAAATTATACGGAAAAATAAATAAATGTATAAATTAAAATATAAATATAATATAAATTATAAGAGATATAATTATGCTGATACCAATTATACAAATTTAGTTTAATAGTATTAAAATAATTCTTTACAAAATCAATATTATATTTTGAATATTCATATTTCATCTTAAAAAATATTTTCTTCATTGATATTACTATTAGATTGAGTTTCTAATAAGTAAACGAAAAGACGGGCTTTGAAGCTATTATGAGTGGAGGAATGGCGAATGATGGAAGGGAGGGAGTTCCAGAAATACGAAGCTCTAGAAATAAAGGAACGTTTGAAGGATGTTGTGTTAAAGGAAGTTAGGTAGAGGTCAGAGGAACGGGATCTGGTTTTGCGGGAACTCACTGATGATTTTAATGTTAATGCTTTCAGGATATAGGGAGGTGACTGAGAGGAAAGTGATTTGTAAAGGAACGAACCAAGGAAGTATTGTCCTCGGAAGGAGGGAAATAACCATTTTAATCTTGTGTAGTGGTGAGATACATGGTCATAACGTGATATCCCTAGAACGAATCTCAGGCAACAGTTCATAACCTTCTTTAATCTTGCGTCCTGAGATGCAGAGAGGCCTCCGTACACCACACTACCAAAATCAAAATGGGGGAATATGAGGGAAGAAATTAATAGTTGACGAGTTGATTGAGGGAGGAATTTACGGGAGCGGTTTAGGAGTCGAAGAGTGGAAATTTTTCGGCGGATAATAAGGGAAACATGATCTTTCCAGGAAAGGGTTTGGTCAAAGACAATGCCGAGGTTCGTAACGGAATTGTGGAAGTTTATCGGATTGGAGTCTATGGAGAAATTAGGGATTCCAGGTAGGGAGTTGAGAAGGACCCTAGAGCCCAACACAATAGCCTTGGATTTGCTAGCATTCAGTTTCAATTTATTAGCAAAGGCCCAAGAGGATATTGTGTCAAGCTCAGCTTGCACTTTTGCCGTAGCTTCCTGCAGTTCACTAGGGAAAAAGGAAAGGTAAATTTGTGAGTCGTCCGCGTAAGAAATGAGAGGAACAATGTTTTATGAGGGGATAAACGTCATTAATGTAGGAACTAAATAGAGAAGGTGATATTGTGGAGCCCTGATCCACACCAGAGATGATTGGAAGAGGAGAGGAAGGGGGAAGGTTAGGAATTTGGACTAACTGGGTGCGGTCTGAAATAAAGGATTGGATCCATCTGGTCGCACTATGAGAAAAGGAAAAGTTATTAGTTAGTTTGAAGAGGAGTAGGTTGTGATTAATGGTATCAAAGGCTTTGCTGAAATCAAGGATGAGGATGGTGATTTTTTGATGGTCCATAGCTAGGTGGATGTCTGAGGTGATTTTTGCAAGAGCTGATTGTGTGGAAAAGCCAGTTCTAAAGCCTGACTGAAAAGGATTAAGATGCTGTTCAAGGAAAGAGGACATCTGGGCTTGTGCTATTCGTTCTAGAGGTTTAGAAAGATTCGAAAGTTGTGAGATGGGTCGGTAGTCATTTTCAGATGCTGGATTAGGAACTTTATTTTGGGGAAGGACAGTAGCTTTTTTCCAGGCGGATGGAAAGATTGAGTTCTGGAGAGAAAAGTTATAAATATGGAGTAGAGGTGCTAAGATTATTGGAAGGCAAAGTTTAATAAATCGTGCTGGGATCCCATCTAGTCCAAATGATTTGGAACGTGATTTCATCACAGCCTCTATTAGCTGGGAGGGTTCGATATAAGAAAAGAAGAATTTATCGGGATCAAAATCTGTATTATTCGGGTTGTAAACTGGGATTGAGGAAGGTGAACCGGATGAGGTAAAATACTTATTGAGTTCATCTGGAGTGGCATGGTACGAGGGACAAGATTTAAATTGTAAGGAGGGAATCTGGTGGAGGAGTTTCCATTTTTGGCGGGAATCGGAATGCGTGGATAATTCTTTATGGTAATATTGGAATGTGGATCGACGGAAGGCTGATTGGGTTCGGTTACGAAGGTTTTTAAAGGTGATTAAATCTTCGGGGTGTTTTGTCCGGATATATTTTCTTCTGGCTGCGTCTCTGGTTCTCATCTCTTTGATATCTATCTTAAGTTATTCATGGTGCTGGAGGACGGTGTGTTTTCACTTTTTTTTGAGGAGCACGATTATTTAGAATGGATAAAAGGTTGGAAGTCAGGAATTCGATCTTAGAATCTAAGGATGGTGTGGAGTAAAAGGCGTTCCAGTCTTTTATCAATCGATTCAGAATGAAAAGCTCCATCACCCTAAAGAGTTAAAAGGTGGAAAAACCATGCAAGCAGGGGTATCAGGTTTCACAGAATTATTTTTGGAATTCTTTAGCTTTCTAATTTCACTTTTTCATTTTCGAAACATAAATCTAATCCAAACTATTTTTTTCTTTCAAAACAATCAATGGTTTTATAAAATTGGAAGCATTAATTGCGTTTTTCTCAGTGTTTCGATCAAATTTGAGTTTCCGTGTACTCCCCCCACCCCAACCCTTAATATTTACCACTTTAAGACGGATTTTGGTGGCCACACCGATAGGAGGACACGCACCTTGGTCTGTAAAACAATATTTCAATATGAAGCAAAAAATAAATTTTGGTGCTTGGATCATTATGAATAGAAACATTATATGCCTGCAGGAACTTATCCGAAAAGAAACTCAATTCATAATAGGCTATATTGTATTGAAAACAGGCATGCCAACTTAGTTTCTTCCATGAATCGTTCTATAAACCCGCTGATACAACTCACGAGATTAATAATCAAAACAAATAGCTTCAAGTAGCCCAACCGCTCTGTTCCCTCAGAACTGATATAAATTTGTGACATTCGAAATAGTCTTAAAAATTAAAAAATAACTAATCTATCCCTAATTATACTGACCCTTCTATACCATCATGCCTTTCCATACCTAAACAGTTAAAATTTCTGACAGTATGGGCAAATAAAAACATAAAAATAAAAAAATATATTATATGAAAATCTAGCGTCTTCAGGGTCGCATTTTTATTATACTTACATATAAGTAATAAATTACAATAAATAATAATATTTCTAAACAAACATCAATAAAATAGAGTTTAACCACTGCTCATAATGCTTAGGAAACATTTGTTTGTAAGTAACTGAAGAGCTCACGTTCTGACAAAAGGGCAGTTGTACAGTACGGAGATAAATCGGAAATGCTGCAAAAATATTAGGAAGTATATTTGAAGAAGGCCAATGGATCCTTGGGGAAAAGGGGTAATCAACGATTCCTAGGTCTATGCGATGAAATAAAAAAGGTAGGTTGACATCTTATTGTCTTGCTAGTCAGATGTGTGAAGATATATAAGTAGAGGTCAACCAGGAAAGTATCTTTGACAGTACCGCTGAGAGGGGTGAGGGGGGTTTGAAGTGCCTGGGCAATGCATTTGCCCCGGGGCCCGATTTGACTCTCGGCGGCCCTGATTTTTGTCAATAAATTGAAGGAAGGAATAAGTGCACTATGGAGCATACAAGATGGAAGGAAGAAAGAAGAACAAGGACCATTTCTGTTTGTAGGTTCTAATTTTAGTATCATATGTACTACAATAATAACTCACCAAAATAATGTTAAATATATAATTAAGGTTAAGCGATAAAACAAATAACGAGAGAGCGCTATTCAATTCGTTCCATCAAACAGACAAATGTTTAGAATCGGAAACTACTACTAACCGGAGCTACAGAATAATTATTTCGGAATGAAACAGCAAAACGTCTAATAGAAAAACTAATCGAATAATGACCAGCATGAACCAGTCATTGGCCTAATAAAGTGCATTAATCGGATACGTCCATTATTACTTCAAGATCCACTGTCTTCTTGATCCATAAATGGAGATGAAACATATTTCATTACGGTACGAAAAGGATTGAGTATATATTCATACACGGGAACAATGAAAGTGTGTTAGCTTAGTAGGTAAGACAGAGGACAGAGATCCTTCTAGAGAACACCCACCCAGCCCCTATTAAGTGAGTATCCCTAAGTGTGGAAAAAACCTGGCGGTTGAGTTGTATTTCAGTGAAATCGTTTCACAACCGTTGACAGAAACAGAACAACGCCATCACTAAAGACCGGATTCCCGAGCACGGAATTGCACATATTGGAGGTTACTGCACAAATTTGCACATTTCAGGTTTTATCGAATATAAAAATCGAATAAGTCCACTTTTCGATATTTCATTAGGAATATTGATGTTTATTTATATTTATTTTGAAATTATCAACAATTACATTTACCGGTATAATTTTCCAGGAAAGAAAAAAATACCCATAATTTCCAATTATTTGTACGAAATTCGTATAATTTCTGATTTGATTAAACTCACCTCTCAACCTAGACTTTTATTTCAATTTAACCATACAGTAGAGTTCGGTTCCGTAAACCAGTACAAGTACATAATAGTTAAAATGCCTAAAGTGACATCTAGTCAATCCTCTGAAATATCATTCAGAGGATTAGGTCTGGGGTAAACTGAATGAAGCAACTAGTATAATTTTAATATGGTTACCTTTATATATTTATTCATGACAAAAATTAATGAACTAAGAGGCATTTTTGTTAAATATAATTTTTTTTTTCGTAATTTATAAAACTTAGACCATTAGGGAACGGAAAGTCAGTGGGTACAACGTGAATGTAGATTAGGCTTGATGATATTTCCATTAATTTCTTTTCCAGCAGCTTGCTCAACTGTAAATGTTATTTCAATCTCGTCCATATCCTTCACCTTTCGTTTTTGTAAACAGAAAAGTAATAAGTTGAAAGAATAATAGATAGAGCAAGATAAATAATTTTATTAACTAGAATATTCGTTACTTGACTTCATTATCATAAGATGTTTTCATTAAAGGTATGTAATGAACCATTTGCAGTTAATGGAGCAGATTTGACTGTTTAAGATAATGGGTCTACAACTTTGCTCCCGCCGTTTTCCAAAAGATGGCGCTAGTAGCCAGTAGTAGTTTAAATAAATAAATCACAGTTGTTTTCCATCAGTTGTGACATCTATAAACATAACCTTGCATCGATATTAGTTAATTTTTGTTTGCGTCATATAGTTACACTTAATTAAATATGTCAACTTATAAACCGAATTCACGTCATTTGCGGGAGATTTTACTTTTTCATTTCAACATGAAAAAATCGGCCGCTGAGGCTCATCGGGTTATTTCAAGTACTTATGGTGATGATACTATTAGTGAAAGAACGTGTCGCGAGTGGTTCCAGCGCTTTAAAAGCGGTGATTTTTTTGTTGAAGATCGGCATAGCGGTGGCAGAGAAAAAACTTTTGAAGATGATGAACTGGAGGCTTTACTTAATGAAGATAAATACTTTGAAACATAAATAAGATACCACTTTTTTTAAATATAATTTCTAAGAATTAAAAAAAAAAACGGCGGGAGCAAAGTTGTAGACCCATTTATGTCATAAAAAGTACCAGAATCCATTTCATAAAAATTCAGATAAAGATTTTTAAAACCGAAAAAAAAAAATTGAAATAGGAGGTCGTTGGTGGTATTTCTAAGCGAGTAATGAATCCTAAAATAAAATAAAACAATAAAAGCACAATGAAGAAAAATTGTACTAAAGAATGTAAAACAAACATGAAAATCACATAGAATCAGACATAACCGTTTAGATAAATCATTTAGACTTGAATTTCGAGTGAAATAACCATCCATTTATAAATACATTTTTCAAAACTTAATCTTGTGCAAAACCTAATGCACTTCATCATTACAAGTCTATAAGTCGTTTCATGCAAATAAATAAACATTAGAATATTTGAGGAGATGAGGTGCAAAACGCATCCGCACCATTTTTTTTTTTTTTTTTTTTTTTTTTTTTTTTTTTAAATTGAAATGACAGTGGATTCTAAAAGATATTTA
This sequence comes from Euschistus heros, assembly GCA_003667255.2. NCBI lineage: Eukaryota > Metazoa > Arthropoda > Insecta > Hemiptera > Pentatomidae > Euschistus > Euschistus heros. The sequence goes on along the minus strand of RCWM02000096.1, from coordinate 1,237,838 downwards.
ATATCTTTTAGAATCCACTGCCATCTCAATTTAAAAAACAAATGGAACGAACGAGTTATGCACCTCACCTCCTCATTTCTAAAAAAATATGGACTCCATGGCGTAGCGAGTTGGGGCGAGGTACTAAAATAAATAGAAATTATAAAAAAAATATCAATATTCCTAATTCTTACATTTAATATTTAATAATTTCTTTAAACACTTAAAAAAGTTATAATAAATTGAAAGTTTAATAAAGCCGGCTCCACACATTCGTGTTATGTCATAACACGCAACACGAAACAATGTTCGCCGAAACTGTTTCGTGTTATGTCATAACACATAACACGAAACAAACGAGGAAAAAGTTCTCTGTTATGGCATAACACATAACACGAAACAATGACGAAACAATTCTCTGTTGTCAGGACAATATATCAATACCTACTAAAATAAGCCAAGTTCGTAAAATTGCATGTATCTACCATTTTTTAATATGTTGTTAGGATCCATGAGGATAGTTAAAATCCAAGTTTTTAAATCTCAAAACCAGGTGGGTTGTTCTTAGTACTCAATAAACCGCGGAATTGTAGCACTATTTTCGTTTTTCATTTATATCTCTAAAATATGAAAATTTGCTTGACATAGCATTTACTACATTAAAGAGTACTAAATCTGTGACAATTTAATTCTAACCGCAGCTATGTAGATTAATTGGTTGCGGAAATACAGTTCTCCAAAAAAATAGTGATTTTTCACAATATTTGAAAAGTTTCCGTTGCGTCAAGTTCTCGGCCGCATTCTAACAAAAGTATTGGTTTCACAAAAATTTCTTGAAGAAAGAATTTAAAGGAAATTTGATTAGCTTTTATTTGATATCTAAACTGTACCTGTAGACAAACTTTTTTTAGAAACGGGAAAAGATTACAAAATCGGATTAGAGGAAAAAATTGCATTGTTGGTTTTAAAAGCGAGTAAGAGAATTGGCAGGAATCTACCTGTTTCTTTTTCAATTTAAAAACATTTACAAGTATCTATTGCTGTATTTAAAAACATGTATTTTAGGCTGGTATCCTTCGATGTATAAATCGTCTGGGCTATGATCTATTGTTTTTCTCTGTTTAGGAGAAATTGAGTTTTATCCTTCGGTCTCCTCCTTTCTTAAATTTTATATTTTGTTTTGCCATTGTTTCATGACTCTTTAGTCTCTCAAATACCACTTTTTTTTTTAATGCGAGGCTACTTAAGATCCTGAGAGTCAGCTCTTAATATTTCTATATCACATTATCTCATGTGTTAATAAAGTTTGCATAAGCATTATTTACGCCATGATCTATTTACTTTCAGACTGAACTAAGAGCAAAAATGAAGATAAGCTACGAAAATCTCTTCTTGACTAATTAAATAGACGAAAAATACTCTGTCAACAAGGTAGTTTCCCATAACAAATGCTACCGTAAAAAAAAAAATATACTTAATATAGTCCAGTTCAATTATTCAAAATGTATAAAATTAGCTATCGAAGTAAATTATATATTTTTTAAATCGCTACGTGCTTACTTAACGTTATTTATTATTAAATTTAATAGTTCATTTTAATAGTCCATTTTAAAACAGTGATTATTGATAACAATGATTAACTGGGCTTCACGATTATTCACTGTTGCTAAGCGAATTTGTAAGTAAGCGATACTCTCTGTTTCGGCTTGTGTTATGGGGAAAAAAATTTCCTTTGATGTGTGTTAAAAACCGCCTCCTATAGCGATACACCCATAACACGAGCAGAAACAACTTGATAACACATAACACGAGCCGAGTGCCCATCCACACATTCGGCATCTTCAACGAGCATGTCTGTTTCGTGTTGCGGGTTATGACATAACACGAATGTGTGGAGCTGGCTATACGGCTATAACAGGATCTGAAACCATATCGTAGTACATAACACGAGCCGAGTGCCCATCCACACATTCGCCAATCTTTGACGAGCATGTATTTTCGTGTTGCGTGTTATGACATAACACGAATGTGTGGAGCCGGCTTAACATTGTATTTTGTTAATGAAGTAAAAATTTACATTTGATTTTGAAATTAATAATTTATTTTTCAAATACTGTTCAAAAAGGCAGGGCCATAGTTAAAGTATTTCAAAGGTATTTGATAAACTGGTTTAATAACAAATGCACATTCTCAATACAATTATGAATATATATATATATATATATATATATATATATATATATATATATATATATAGAGGTATGATCAAAAAGTTCCAGGACTTTTTATGTACTATGGGAATGCAATGTCTCACAGCGATGCGGTTGGCAGCATTGTATTGCGTGACTCAACAGGAACACAGCTGTGTTTGCAGATCAATCATAACATCACTGAAAGTAACATTAGCACAGTTTGTTTGAGGTTAGTTTTATAGAGTTTGGCTATTTTAGGGAAATGAATGTGAAAGAAGAGCAACGTGTTTGTGTGAAACTGAACAAAACGTTTTCTGAAACCTTTTTGATGTTACAAGAGGCTTTTGGTGAAGAATGTCTAAGCCGATCATGCTGCCATCAATGGTTCAAGAGGTTTAAAGAAAGCACGCCAAGTCAAATCAAATGTGAAGGTCATGCTTACGGTTTTCTTTGACTGTAAAGGTGTTGTCTACTATGAATTCCTTCCACAAGGTCAAACAATTAATCGTTTTGTTTATCTTGAAACCCTCAGAAAATTGCGTAATGCTGTGAGAAGAAAGAGACCTGAGCTGTGGCAAAGTGGTGATTGGGTCCTTCACCATGACAATGTTCCTGTTCACTCTGCATTAATTATCCGTAACTTTTGTGTAAAAAACGCAATGACTGCCATTCCTCAGCCCCCCTACTCACCTGACCTGGCTCCAGCCGACTTTTTTCTTTTCCTGAAGCTCAAGAGACACCTGAAAGGACGAAGATTTCAAACAGTTGACGAAATTAAAGAAAAAACACAACGGAGCTGCTAAACACCTTTACAAAAGAAGAGTTTTCTGGGGCCTTTGATCAGTGGAAACACCGGTGGGAAAAGTGTGTGGCTTCCCAAGGGGAGTACTTCGAAGGAGACAAATTTGAATAATCTGTATGTTGTATGAATAAATGTATAAAAATTCAGTCCTGGAACTTTTTGATCACACCTCGTATATATATATATATATATATATATATATATATATATATATTTTTTTTTTTTTTTTTTTTTTCATTTTTCATTGTTTCCCTTCCATAGTAACCCTATGGAAAGGTCGTTTTATTTTGATATTTTTACAGATTCCATGCGCATTTGCATACTACTTGTAATTCACAGGTGCAATATTATTTTTAATTGTGATATATTACAAATTGTAAAAGTTCTATATATAGAAATTAGAACAAACGGGAAAAAGTAAGAAAAGAAATAAAAAAAAAAAAAAAAAAAAAAAAAAAAATCCTAAACAAAACAGAAGAAAAAAAAAAAAAAAAAAAAAAAAAAAAAAAAAAAAAAAAAAAAAAAAAAAAACAGAAGAAAAAAAAAAAAAAAAAAAAAAAAGAAGAAAAGGGGGGAAAAAAAAAAAAGTATAAAGAGTAGACATGTTGATTTTCTGATGTGTCTTCAAGTTTTTTTTTTTTTTTTTTTTTTCTTAGTTTTTGATGAAGGGTGGTCTTCTTTCTTCACTTGTGTGGTCCAATTGATGTAGCAAATTTCACTAAAGGTTTCTTGAATTTTTTATATAGTTTCGCTTCTGGATAAGGCCATGTGTCCCCATTCATCAATACTGTCTTTATCAGTAAGTATCTATTGTGTTCGTAAAGGGGGCAGTCATATAGTAAATGATGAAATGTTTGTGGAGTCTGTCTGTTGCATTCACATGTATCAGTGTTTTTCAAGTGAAATCGTTTCAAGTAGTGATTAGTTTGTCCATGTTCTGTTAGCAGTTGTGTAAATTTGTGATGTGTACTTTTTGGTGTATCGTGATTTTGTAGTGTGATGTTTGGGATGTATTTGTGCAAAGGTCGTCCTTTTGTTGAGTTGTTCCAAAGTTTGTCCCATTCAGTAAGTAAGTCTGTTTTAATATGTTGCTTAATAAATGAGATAGGAATGCGGTTGTAGTCTATAGCTAGTTCTGAATCGTGAGCAGCTGTCTTTGCCAATAAATCTGCTCGCTCGTTCCCTTCGATTCCACTATGGCCTTTGATCCAGATCAAGTTAGTTGGTGTTCCACGGTTCATTAGTTCAATCAAATTTGTCTTGAGTCGATGTGTCAGTGGGTCGTTGGATTTGGGGTTATTAGTTGAGTCTATTAATATCTTGTTGTCCGTGTAAATGGTGTATTTGTGTTGAGGAACGTACGCTTTTAATTATCAAATGAATGTATTACCTATAAATTTTATGTAAGTGTTAAATATAGTTTTGTTAGCGAAACATGGACTCTCAAAAGGGAATATCAAAAAGCTCAGCAAGTTTGGGAAAGTAGAGTCCTTTGAAAGATATATGGCCCAATCGAAGAGCAAAAAAGGTGGTGAATCAGAAGCAATGTAGAGCTCAGAGAACTCTATGATAAACAGATATTGGTACTGTTATAAAAAAATGCTAGGTTGTGATAGTAGGGTCATATAGAAAGAATAGAACCTTAAAGGATGCCAAGGAAAATGTGGATGGGAACACCAGGAGGAACATGAAGAAGAGGCAGGCCTAGCCAAGGATGGATGAATGATGTGGAAGTGGACATACAGCAGCTAAATGTCCAGAATTGGAGGAACAAGGAGTGGAAAAAATTGTGTGCAGAGGCCTAGGTCCTTCATGAACTGTATAGCCCGATATAGAATAGTTGAATATAGTTTTAATTTAATCTTTTAAATACTTTCAGTTTGTGCACAGATATATTATTTTTTGATGTTTTAATTTTTTATAAATGGGCCATTCCACCATTACATACAAATTTGTGTCCCGAAGTGATAGTGGTTTCTACATGAAATTTCTTGCACCCCAACTCCTACAAGTAGGTGCAAGGTACTTACCTCTTAAACGTAAAGTAGTTTTCCCATGGTTATTGATTTGTTTTCATGCTTAAATTTGAATTCAAAACATCAAAATCTATTTCCCTCATGTATCCCATAACATGAGTTGGTAACGTTAAATGTGATTAAGTTCTCCATTTTAACAATTATAAACTTGCTTTTTTTTCAAGTACCTCAGGTAATTTGCAATATATTGAATTTTAGATTTGAAGCTGCGGCTAATTGCTTACAATAAGAATGAATTCTAATGCCTATGTCCCATAGGGTCAATCTATTTCCCTCACATTTTTTGAAAAAGCCTGCCAAAGATTCATTCCATCATATTTCAGGCTGGCAACATTGCAGAAGCTCCATGCCAAACTAAGGGTAACCTAACTTACAACAAATTTCCTTTGTTAGTTGTCCCAAGTTGGAATAGAATCAAGTGTTCGAATTGTCATTCGTAATTCTATTTCCCTCACATAGTGATTTTTCAAAGAAGGTAAGTTTGATTCTTGTTTTCTTTGCACTGAAGAATATATTTCCCTCGTAGTTCAGAGTTACATTTGTTTTTTTTTTGTTTTGAAATGCGTATGGTGTTAATCTTAAATCAAAATCAAAATTTTATTTCCCTCACACCTAAAGTGAGGGAAATATATTACGATAGGGAAAACTGTAAGTGAAATAAGATTAAAAAAAAGAAAACATTTTATATATATTTTGACTATTTATATTAATTTAATATAATATTCATTATATTAATCTAATGTTCAATGTCAAAGTTTAAATGTATATTACAATGTCTTACCTTTTTAATTTTTTTCTTTCGTGTTTTGTGTTTAAAGTTTAATTAATGTTAACTAATATCTTATAATCAACTAGATGATATCATACTCATTAACAATTCTTTTGTACTATAAACATTTTATTATTTGAATTGTGAATGTTTTCTATTTCCCTCACTCCCTATCAGTTTCCCTCACTTTCATGATTCCCATTATGATTATAAATATGTAGATAGACTATATTCTAAGAAGGAATTTTTCGCTTGTAATATTAGTAGACTTTCATAAAGATGTTTATGAAGAAAAACATTTTTTTCACATAACTTTTTTCTAATGGAATCAAAATGTTGAAATTCCGACAAAATGATAGAATGACCCATATAATAAAGTAATTTTGAAATATTTTTTAAACACTGCATATGCAAGTTTTTTATTTAACATCAATATATGTAATTAGTTCAAAAACAACTCTCAGATATTTCTTATACCAATATAATAATAATATATGTATATATTTTTTAGATACCCTAACTATTATTAATCATTTCATATCTAATTTATATCATTACTGGACTGTACTGAGATAGTTGAGAAATGGTAAAATTTATACTAACTTGGAAGTCGAACGTAGAAAACTGGGATATTGTATCTATGTCAGCCCTTGCAAGAGAGGTGGAGTGGCAGGGAACTGGGGCGGCCTGATGGAGCTGCTGCGGAGCCCGGGGGCCAGCACCCCCTGCCATTGACATGGAGGCCGTGTAGTAGCCGAACAGGAGCCATGACGGGAGCACCAGCAGAAGGAGAAGGAGTGCCCTCCGGCTCCGCCACCACTTGTACATGTTATCATCTCAGGGGCCCCTGTCGCATTATATCATATTATAATACAAGAAGAAAATTAATTCAATCATCATATAATTCAGAAAAATAACAAACTATTAATTAAAAGCAAAACTTAATTACTAACTAAGGAAATCTTTTCAATATATATACAGACTATCAGAATAAACCATTATTAATAAACTAAAGTACACTATGCTTACATAGGTAGGCTCAATGAAGATCTGACTTGAAATAAACTCTTAAACTCTATAATAAAAACATATTTTTTTTAATTGAATAATTACAAGCTGCCTCACTCAAGAGCATTGAGTAATATGGATGACAGAGACTCATTCATACAATATGTACAATGATATAAAATAAAGTAAGAGATAAAAATAGAATTTAATACATAATAATATAAAATAGGTAATGATTGAAACTAATAAATATTGAGATCATTATAAAGGGTTTTGTTGGAGACATAATACGGAGTATTTATGATAGTACAAAGGACTTTGGATTGGAAGGTTTGAATGCATTTGATATTCGATTGTCTCCCAGAGTTAAAGTCCGTAGGTCCAAATTTAATGATGGTTTTGTATATGAGGAGTTTGTTTTCAATGGAGAGTTGGGATGTCCTATTTAGTTGGTTCCAAGAAAGTCTTTTGTCTAAGCAGAAGCCAAGATACCGTGCTGTGTCAGCTATGGGTAGTGGGATATTGTTGAAATAAACAGGAGGGCTGGATGTGTGGCGGAGAGTAAATGTTACGTGGGTACATTTCGATTTATTAACTTTGACCCTCTAGCTGTTACATCAATCTTCAATCAGGGATAAATGGGTTTGGAGATTATAGGAAGCTATTAAGGGATCTGGATGGGATGAAAGAATAGCAGTGTCATCAGCAAATATTGCTAGGAAAGTATCAGGAGTAGTAGGTATATCTGCAGTGTAGAGGATATATAGGACTGGACTAAGAACACTACCTTGTGGAATACCAGCCTCAATTGGGTAGCAGTGAGAGTATTCCATTCCGCAGCAAACTTGAAAGGAAGTGAGGTAGAATCGAAGGACTAGGAATAGTGACTGAGGTAAAAAGGTTTTGAGTTTGAAAAGCAAACCGGCATGCCATGTCTGGTCAACAACTCTAAAGCCTTGTTGGCCAGTGGAATGCATGGAGCAGAATCCAAACTGGTGTGAGAATCCAAACTATTTTATTAGTTTCAGAATTAATTTTGTAAGCACTTGTTAAGATGGTAAGTAAAATAATTGAAGGTAGTTGGAAATAAAAAGCCAATTAGGGCTAATTCTCAAATATCAAGGAGTACTCCATCTTCATAATTAAATATTGAGAATATTTTTTATAAAATTAATTTCATAATTTCACAGCCATTTATTCTTTTCTTGACAAAAGCAGAAAAGTTGAGAAAGGGGTGGTTTATATATTATTCTAATTTATTTTTTTGAAAAAAAAAAAATTAATTTACTTATTCTGATAATATCTCCCTCTACTTTCGTCTTTGACAAAGGTTATAAACAATTTTTATTTAAAAAAAATTATTACAGATTTATAATTAAACATTTTAGTAATCATAAAAAAATAAACTAATCACTACACGTTTACGATTAATTTTCGAAAATTACATTAATGTAAATAATAGACCAAATGGCAATAGCTTGAGAGATGATCTCATTATATATATATATGGCACATGCATAAATTAGATTCGACATTACTCAGAATTATATTGTGATAGCCAACGATGAACTGCACGGATAATGGTCAAAGAATGATTTAGTTGCATTTACCTGATAAGGATAAAATTATAAATATCTAATAAGTTAAATATGTAACAGCTAATATTTATATAGTATTAAATATAGAATAGCTAAAAACGGATTAAAAACTAAAATCAGTTCAGTCAATTGAATTAATGAGTAATTTCGATTTTAAAGCCCACATTTTTTTTGCGGTAAATTTTACAACAGTCATAATATCCCTTCTTTTGGTATCACTATCGACGAGGCGCTCAAGCCAAACGCCCTAAAGGCCGACTCGCAATGCATTAAGTGTTAGATTCTGACAATTCATTCACTTCGAGTTTCAAAAAGGATTGTGTGGTTCGATGTTTATATGTATTGATATTTTGTCTTCCTAAATTAAAAATATGAATGAGAAGTTAACAACATGGATTTAGTGTTTTATAAATTGATGTTTTCTTATCCCCTCTCTCCTTATGTGTGAATGTATAACACAACCTAACATAAGTTTAAGATGGGTTTATTGTTATAAGGTGAAGTGGGGCAAGTGCGTCATATGGAGTGCAAAGTTCAACTTTAACTTCACATAAAAAATCAGCTATTGATGCTAGGATAATATTTCTTATTCCATTGCAAACGTTGAACTTTACTCTTTTCAATAATATAGTTGATTTCCCTGATATCCTAAACATTATTATCAGTGCGAAAGAAAATTGATATGAAGTCCCATTTATGCACTTGCCCCACCTTAACGGGGTAAGAGCATTAATCGCTTGTTAACTCCTTAGCAGTGAATTGATTCTTTGACGGGGTAAGTGCATAAATAAGCAACTCCCAGCAATCATTTTCCTCCCTGAAATTAAAAAATTAAAGAAAAAGTCACTGAATTAATGAGTTTTGCAATACCAAAAACATTATTAAATATGTAATTAATTTACAATAATTGTAGGCATGTAAGGAGGCGCGGTAGCTCAGTGGGTAAGGCGCTTGACTACCAAGCTCCCGGGCCCGAGTTCGAGTCCGACTGAAGGCAGAAAATTTATTTTCTGTTATTTCGGTCGTGGATCGAATTCGAGGTCGGGAGACCCTCCTGGGGCACACCCAGCCTCCTAAAAAGTGGGTACCCTTAATTGGGGAAAAACCTGGCGGTTGAGCGTAATTCTGGCCAAATCACCTCCTTTCACAACCGTTGGCTTAGAAACAGTACATCCTACCTAAGTACTGAACCCAAGACCCTTCATGGGTTGTAAGTGGTACAGGTTTTTTTTTTAGTAGCATATCATTATATATATACGATTAATTTACAATAAATTAATAAAATAATTATTAAACGACAGTAAGCATATATCACAACATTTATTAATTAACAAGGCATAAATAGAGAAACTGCGTAATTCAACAAAGGCTGTAGCCTGAAAAGTGTAAATTAAAAATTGCTTCTCCTCGACAACCGATCTTAGGGAGTGGGAGAATGCGTACAATTTCGTTTTTCTTAACTGAACTGATCTCATCTTGTGCTGAGATGCCCTTCCCAGGGAGCGGACAAGTGCAGGATATGATGCAGTTTCCCAGGTTTTGTAACGCACTTACCCCTTGTCGAAAAATATTTGGGGTTAAGTGCATCATAGGGCTTAACTCCCTCATAAAAAGAGATAAAATTATTTTTTAATTATGTACACAAAGAAAAACTACATAACAAAATAACATACCTTGGTAGAATATCAGCAATGAATTTTCAAAGGTGATACAATTTTATAATTCTAACACCTTCAACTTTGCACAATACCTAGATCAACAGGTTGAACTATGAAATTTCATAGTGAGTTTATCTTTTACAGTAGAGCACTCTAGAATGTTAGGTTTGGAGGGTATGAAGTTCTCTCTACATACAACTGATCACAGTTGATGTAAAAAAATGGCAATAGAAATTATGGCCGATTAATGCACTTGCCACATACACGCACTTACCCCACCTCACCTTATATATTTATATTTTGTTATTTCAACTTCCCGTATGAGAGAAATTTTCAGTTTACATAACGTGTGAAAGTAATCTTTGCCATCCATATTACTTATTGTCCTAAGGTGAGAGAGATTGTAATATTAATTCAATAAAACAATTCGACCTAAAAAGAAATGTGAGAAAGTATACCAGAAGTATCATATTTTCCTATTACCACTATTACCACCACCACTACGCGAAAGTACGTCAAAAGCTTATAAGAAACAAGAAAAATAAAAATAATATTTCTTCCGATACATTGAATCTAGAGTTATTGAAAGATCCGTTAATAAGAAGCAATTTCGCCTTAGAAGTGTAAAATAATAATAATAATAATAATAATATTATATAATACGCTAATATATTATTAGCGGTGGGGGGTTCTTACCTTGACCGTATTGAAAAAAAAGACATTTTTAAAAAACAAAATGTGCGAAATAGAATCTAATAAAATCGGAAATAATTTAAGGGATAAGTATAAGGGCATTAACGGATCGCGTAAACGTCTTGAACCTATGATGAAAGGAATAAGGGATGAAAATAACATTATACTAGCGGATCAGGTAGACATATTAGAAAAATTCAGAATATTTTTTGATATTATTCTGAGTTCAGAAAATAACATGAATTCCCCTCCTTATACTTTTCTCAGCGCGGAACCGTTGATAAAAGAACCGAGTAAGAAGGAAGTTGAAATAGCGATCATAAAATTAAAATCTTATAAAGCAGCCGGGATCGACAATATCCCTGCCGAATTAGTCAAGGCGTGTGGCGAAGCTGGAATTTCTAAACCTCATCAAATAGTAACAATGATTTGGGAAAAAGAAAAAATGCCCGAAGAATGGAAAAGAATCTATACTTCTTCCGATCCACAAAAAGGGTCCTAGAACAGAGTGTAGCAACTATCGTGGTATTCCACTCCATGGTGTCTACCGATTTCAGCCATCAAAATTCCCGACTTTTTCAAGAATTTTTCTATAAATTCCCGACTTTTTCAAAAAACTTTTAGAAATCCTAGCCAATCGATATTTTAATGGTGTTTCAATAATAATCTAAACAAATCAATCTATGCATATTTTGCTACTTAACATATCATAGTTAAACAATATAAAAAAAAAAGAAGCAATTTTTTTTATATTTCAGGTTACTCTAGATAAATTTCAAGAAACACATCAATATCGAGTATTGCCATGCGGTTTGAAAATAGTTACGAGGTTACACGAGGTTGTCGGATAAAATAACTACAAAAATATGTATCCGATCAGAATATCCTTTTTTTTTTTTTTTTCCATCTGAAACCTAGTTGAATTTACTATGAGACCTCTTATATGAAATTTTGATCAAGCCCCACGATATACTCACGCCATCACACTGAGAACCCCATACTCTTGTGAAATATAATTACCTAGTAAACGTAAATATTTTCGTTATTAATGTTTGATTCGTAAAAATTTAAATAAAAGTCATACATGTAAAAAATAAAGTAGCAAAGTTATACATCAAATTAAATTAAATTTAAAGCTTTATCAAATTGTTTCTGTCTAGTCTTCTGAAAAACGAACGTGGCCGGAACTAGAAGCAAACGTTTGGCGAAAAGCGAGGTGAAAATGATTATTTTTCGAAACTTATTTGCAATAACGTGTATCTCAAATACCGTTAAAAGTATGACAAATACGTATAGAAACAATTTTGTAGGAAATTTAATTAGCTTTAGTTTTTATTCAAATTATATTTTTCTTGAGTCCACCGTTTCCGAGATATAGAAAAACCCAAAAATGGGACCTTTTCCCCTCCACCCCTCCGTATGCTCAACCCCCAGGAGTAGGGACATTTATTATGTTTTCTTCTATTATTATGTTCTTCTATTTATTATGTTTTTTTCTCGATGCCCTAAAGTCAAAAATTATCGCATATTTCATGCAATCTACAACATGTTATTTGACTGGACTAAACTGTACGAGATTCTCAGTGTGCTGGCATGGGTGTTTTATGGAACTTGTTCAAAATTTCATATATAGATCGGATAGTAAATTTAACCAGCGTTTGGACGAAAAAAAGTAAATTTTTTATCGGACAAATAGTTTCGAGTTAGAGTAAAAAAAGTACAGAAAAACGTGTTTTCGCGGAGAAGTGCGTTGTCTCCTACATCTTTGAAACTATTGATTTGAAAAAAAAATTCATAGGATCAATTTTTTTCCAAATGTACTACCGAGTTATTTGATCAAACGGCTGTGAACTTAGGATTTTTAACCCTTTCCCCCTCTCTCCCATGCGATAACCTGAGGTTTACGATATATATATATATATATATATATATATATATATATATATATATATATATATATATATACGATGTTTGTTTAAGCATTTTAGTATTTAGGTAAATAAAACAATGTTCGATGATGAAGTAAGTCCCGATTATCCTATTTTTTTCTTTTTCAACAATCAATTATTTAACAATAACAAAAATAAATAAATTGTGATTGATAAAAAAACTATAAAAATACAAAACAGTATTTTCCCCCAGAACCTACTTTTGACTGTTCTTTGTTATCTGCCGTATTTTAGAGAACCGCTGGGCACACAGGTACCATTTTGGTCTCAAATGATGTATTTCAGGTGATATTTCACAAAATAAGTGACCCTATCGAAAAAACATCACTTTTTGGGGAAAAAAATGGCCTCTTTTCGAAGATAATATCCCTGTATTTTGGGAACTAATGGCTATATAGAGCTCACCCTGATCTCAAATTGTAGCAAATTTAGTTTACTTTAAAAGTATACGGAGTGACTATACCAATCAGACGCTTCGTTAAGTGACATATTGAGCAAAAACTGAAAAAAAATCTGAAAATTTTAGCATTAACGACGACTTTTTCCCGACTTTCGCAAATTCCCAACTTATTCCCGAATTTTTCCCGACCACACGAAAATCACGAATTTCCCGACTAGTAGACACCCTGCACTCCTTCTGAAATGTTATAAAATATTTACATAAATTCTAACGAACCGAATTACTGATTACGCGGAGGAAATAATAAGATACTATCAAAGTGGTTATAGACGGAGTCGTTCAACTATCGATCATAAATTTTTCCTTCGACATATTTTAGAGAAAAATTAGAATTTAAGGGCGTAGTGAATCAGCTCTATGTCGATTTCCAAAAGGCCTACGATTTGATTAACCGCCAGAAACTATTCGATATTTTGATTGAACTGGGGATACTGAAGAAATTTGTTAATCTAGCAAAGATGTATATGTCCGAAACATTTGACTGAGTCCATATAAAATGTGGACTCCGGTACTTTTTACTTCGAAAATTTAGAGGAAGTTCTGGATTAAACCAGGAAGATTTTGTTTCTCTGGTACTATTTAATTTAGCACTAGAATATGTCATTAGGAATGTTAAGATCACGGGAAAAGGATTAGACATGGTTGATTGAATTCCGGTTCTTGGTTATGCTGATGAAAAACAAGAAAACTAATAAATAAAACGCAACTACGAATTAGTAGTAAATAGGTTAAACATTTAGCAGATATAGATATTTCCGGCACAATGTTTGAACACCTAGATCAATTGAAATATCTATGGTCTACCATATCAAGGAAAAATTAATTCAAGAGGAAATAAGGGCAAGTCGGTAATGCTTGTCATTTCTCGGTCGCAAAACCACTAAGTTCGCGCTAACTCACCAGAAATTTAAAAATTAGAATATATGAATGAAATGAAATGAAAATAAATTTTATTCTGGGGACTTTGCCCCTTAATAATAATTATAATGAACAATTAATAGCGGCCTAGCTGCCGTATGTATAATTTAGAAATATAATAAAAGCAGTAAAAATACAATTAAAATTAAATTAAGGAATTGAAAAGAAATTTAAATTACAATATAAAGTAATAAAAGTAATAATACATGTTTTAAAATATCACACTATTTAAAAATACTATAAGACTTTTAAAATATATATTTTATATATTAAAATATATAAGAGTATTATACTACCAATAGCCGCTGACGGTTAGAGAGGAACATCGCCTTAAAGTTTTCGAAAATGAAGTACTGCGTAGAATTTAGAAGGTTCCACAATGCGGAACTGCGCGTGTTATATCCCGTGAATATAGTTCAGGTGATAGCAGCGTGGCGGTTAAAATGGACATGTAAAGTCGTTGGGATAGAAATGACCGATTTCCAAAAAAAAGTGAAAAAGCAGTGAAGTTTGAAAACTGACCGATAGGTGGCGAGTCCCATTATTCTACATGAGATACCACAAAGGTACGATGTTGTATAGAGCTTGAAATTGATAATGAAATTTACTTATATTCAATTAAATTATTAAAAAGATTTAAATATGTGCTGCGACATGTAATAAAATACGTAAATCGACCGATATGTGGTTAGCACCATTCCACAATAGAGTTCACAATGCTAACACACTATGAACTCATTTGTACCAATTTTTTTAACTAAATTATCTCCATAGTTCTAGGAAGGTTTAGCAATAATAAAATTTTCAATAATATAAATTTAAACGTACAATGTTGAGTGGCAGAAACGAGGTTTACGGTCATATACTTTGATAGTTGGAAATTGAAATCAAACCAGATGAAATCAATAAAATTATATCTGCCGAAAAAAATGATCAACAAATCAAAATGTCAACCCTTTGCCGTTTGATACAGTGTGTAAAAATATGATTCATCGGTCTCTAGTTGTAAGCATTGATAATGTAGTCTAATATCCCCATGATTTTTTAATAGTCTCTGTCCTTTTGGATTACAAACTCATAAAGTAAAATTAAAAATTAGATATCGTTGTGCTTTCTTCAATCTTCAACACCTAATCAGTGAAATTTGAACCAAGTTAAAAATTACTGCAAAGCGTGAAAATATCATTGAAGAAATAATGCTCAATTGCATACTTCAATACAAGATTTATATCGATAAATGAATAAATAAATAAAACCTCAATTATTAGTTAACATTATTTAAGTGCTTTACTTATGAGTGCGGATGAAGCCGCAATGAAGGATTATTTGTTATTAACTAGTTTTTGTCTTCAAACATTTTTTTAGTTTGCTTTATTAGCTCTCATGTGCATGATTTTTTGTTTCTATTCTGTTACTATTAGATGTTTAGTAAGGTTCTTGAGGTCCAGTCAATGAATAAAGTCAATCAATAATAAATAAAAACAACTATATCCATGTATATCTTTGGTTTATATTGGTATTGCTTTCGAATATGTGGAGGAGCACCATGGTGTTGGAAAATCATATTTTGCCGAATTTCAGGTGGAATATCGTGATGAAGTTGTGGTAGGATATTTTATAACAAATCTTAGTTATCTCATCATTCAATCTGTTGGGCAAACTATGATTTTTCAACACTATTCGATAGCAATACAAAGATGAATAAACTAACGATACTCCACATAGACAGGTAGAAATGCCTTCCCCTGTAAAAACAGACTCATTTGCCCATCAAATTCTCCTCAAAAAGTAGTATTCTTCAAAATAATCTGCATTCAGAAGCTAACGGCAAAATTGAGGTCTATGTTCATTATCATTGGATTTTAAACATTACATTGAAAATCTAATAAAATAAATCCTAAATAATAATAATAAATAAATAAACGTAATAACACAAGATCTTCTGATCTGGTGGCGCTTTATTGACAGTTTTCCTATATTTTCTATTAAACAATATTTTTTTCTATGTTTTTTATTCCAATGAAGAGTTCATTATGTTTAAAATGCACATTTTCATTAAGGGATTGTCATAATGTTTTATTTACCCAAGTAACCGATTTTTATACCAAATGAGAACACCATGTTTTTTCGGATTCAAAAGTGAATTCCTCCATGAAATTGAAACAAAATCATTACGTTTAACATATCATTCGAAAGCTGATTAAATTTGCAAGTTTTTGTGAGATTTGTGGATAGTTTCTTCGAAAAACGGTGAGCGTTTAAGTAATATAAGACATTTTAACTTCCCTAAATAAGGTGAAGATCAAGCTGTTCTTTAGATAACAAGTTTGTAAAATTCAAGATTACAGATACTCAGCTATTATAGAAAATTTAATGTTAAATCCGAAAATGTGGTCAAAATTTGAAAAATATTTAAACAAAATGGAGATATTACAGCTTTTATGAAAAAAAAAAAAAAAAAGTCGTGATTTATCGTATATCCTTGGAATAAAAAAGTCTTTTTGATTTTTGATCGTATATCTGCAATTTTTTTTTTTTTACAATAAGAGATACTCACCCTGTATATACGTAAACGCTTAAATTTCCGGCTGCTAGTTAGTTATTGTACAGTACTGTGAAAAAATATAAACTCAACTTATAAAAATAATGTATTTATACAATTTAAAAGTAAATGCATTACACAATTATGTTTTTAGACTTGTATTTATCTTATTAGATTGGTGTGAAGCTTAAGTGGACATTGATCTATTTGATAATTTACAATCAACAGATTTTGTAAACAAATCTTATTTATGTTGTGAATAAGTATAAACTCAATGTTTGTTTTCTATTGACTGGAGTATTAAGGATTAAAATATCACTTCAGTTTTATTCCTGCTCTTAAAGAGTGTTCATCTTTGATACCATAAAGCTTCATTCAGTAATTAATTTTTTTTTAATAATGCCGCGGGTGTCACAACTTACGGAAATTGAGCAGCAACGAATAATGGACATAGGGAGAGCTGGGATGACCCAGAGGCAAATTGCTCACGAGATAAACCGCTCTCAGGGAGTAGTCAAAAACTTTTTAAAGTGCGGCACCGAAAATTACGGGAAAAAGAAAAGAAGTGGAAGGCCTCCAAAAATTTCTAAGCAGGTGAAACGGGCAGTTTTAAGAGAAATTTCGAAAACAGGAGCTTCTTCTGCACAGATTGTGAGGCGATTCAACTTAGGATGTGATGCTAATTAGGTGAGGAAGTGGTTAGCTGAATCCAAGTTCTTCAAGTATCGTAAAATTATGAGAAAACCACAGCTTAAAAAACATCATTTGCAGCGACGATTGCAGTTTGCAGAAAGATATATCCAAGACAGCAATAAATGGTCAAGAGTTATTTTCAGTGATGAAAAAAAATTTAACATTGATGGCCTAGATGGATTTAATTACTACTGGCATGACCTTAGAAAAGAAAAAAAAAAATTTATCACGAAGAACACATTGGGGTGGAGGAGTAATGGTCTGGGCCGCATTTAATGAAAAGGGAAAGTCTCAATGAATGCTGTCAGGTAACAAAATGTTTTAGAAGAGTTCCTTTTGCCGTTTATTACAAGGTTAGAAGAAGAAGATCCCATTTTTCAACAAGATAATGCGCCAATTCATACAGCACGCTCAACAAGACAATGGTTTGAAGATTTCAGACTCAGTGTTTTGGATTGGCCAGCTCTTAGTCCAGATCGCAATCCCATTGAAAACTTGTGGGGAATCATCTCTAGAGAAGTCTACGACCCTCAGAAACCAGAAATCCAAAAACATTGATGAGCTCAAGGAAAGGATCACACAAGCTTGGGAAAACATACCAGAGAGCACTTTACTTAATTTGGTAAGAAGTGTTCCTAAAAGACTGTTGGAGGTGATTAAAAACCATGGTGGAAGTTCTCATTATTGAAACGAATTTACTCATTAAAGAGACATTGAAGTTTTGAGTTTATACTTTTTCACAGGTGTATTTTGTTATTTTGCCCCAGTTGTACCTAATTTTAGCCATGTGATGAAATTATTTATTAAAATTGTAATTAATCATTCACTGTATACATTAAATAAAATATTTTGTTACTCAGATTCCAAAATTAAAGACTTAAAATGACTTGAAGAAGTTTTTTTGTCTTGAGTTTATATTTTTCACAGGACTGTATATTGCCCACCTTATAGCCTTTATGTTTACATGGAGGAGGAAAATTAATATGGATATCACAAAAGTTGATAACATGACACAAACATTTGTGTTTCATAAAGGCAATGAGGAAATGCTTTTGTTCATTGTGTTAGCTAAGTCATCGATCCATTTTTTTTTTTTTTTAGAATGCCGAAACCTATTTGGATGAATTAACAGGATATAAAAAAGTTATTATATTCTAGAACGAGTTAATACTACAATGGGACTCTTCAATGTTTTAAAACTGACGACCTTTATTGTTCATTAGGTTTAACGCTCTAGTTGTTAGAGTA
This sequence comes from Euschistus heros, assembly GCA_003667255.2. Taxonomy (NCBI): domain Eukaryota; kingdom Metazoa; phylum Arthropoda; class Insecta; order Hemiptera; family Pentatomidae; genus Euschistus; species Euschistus heros. Next base: position 1,219,293 of record RCWM02000096.1, on the reverse strand, counting down.
TGATTTTGGTAGACTAATTATTCTAGATACTGAGTGAGAGTTTAAATTGAAATAGGTGGGTTCTTTCCGAAAGTCTGATTCTAACTTCGCCCGGTAAATGAGTAAAAGCCACCATTTGTTATACAGGGTATAACAAATAGTATCTCTTAGTGTAAAAAAAAAAAAAAATGGGTTAAACTAGATCAAAAATGTAGCTAAATGCCGGAAATCTCACCTTTCTATTCCAATTCGTTGCTGATATACGATAAATCAAAGACTTTTTTGAGTAAATCAAGTTTTTTTCCATAAAAACTGTAACATCTCCATTTTGTTTTAATATTTTTCAAATTTTGGCCACATTTTCGGATTTAGCATTAAATTTCCTATAAGAACAGAGTACACGCAACCTTGAATTTTACAAACTTGGTATCTAAAGAACAGCTTGATCTTCACCTTATTTGGGGAAGTTATTTATTTACTTCAACGCTCACCGTTTTTCGTAAAAACTATCCACAAAACGTTAAATCTCACAAAAACTTGCAAATTTAATCAGCTTTCGAATGATATGTTAAACGTATTGATTTTGTTTCAATTTCATGGAGATATTTACTTTTGAAACCGAAAAAACATGGTGTTCTCATTTGGTATAAAAATCGGTTACTTGGGTAAATAAAACATTATGACAATCCCTTAATGGAAATGTGCATTTTAAACATAATAAATTCTTCATTGGAATAAAAAGCAAAGAAAAAAATTATTGTTTAATAGAAAATAAAGGAAAACTGTCAATGAAGCGACACCAGATCAGAGGATCTTATGATATTACATTTATTTATTTATTATTATCATTTAGGTTTTATTTTATTAGTTTTTTAATGTAATGTTTGAAATCCAGTGATAATTTTTTTTTTTTTTTTTTTTTTTTTTTTTTTTTTTTTTTTTTTTTTTTTTTTTTTTTTTTTTTTTTTTGCACGCGAAAAGGCCCTGAGGACCACGCGAATATCATTGAGCTTAGTGCTTCTTTCCCTCTTTCTTTCTCTTCCTCTCATTCCATACTTCCCTCATGCGGTCACCATGGTTCCTCCTCCTGTCCTCCGACCACGCTCCTCCTCCTCTTGGCTTCCTACTATCCACAAGGACCTTCACCCCTTTCAATGATTTTCTGTATTCGTCTCTGTCTAGACAGTCCTGGTCCGCTAATCCCAGTTGCTTCATGTCGTTTTTGATCTGATTGAAGTATCCAGTAGGAGTTTTGTATGACTTTATTTTCTGGAAAATTTGTTGATTTAGTCTTTCGGACTTCATTCTCATCATGTGTCCGTAAAATCTTAATCTTCTTATTCTGATATCAGTCTGTATGTTGTTTTTTTTGTAAATGTCTTCATTTGAACGCAGTCTGTATCCTTCTGACGTTCTTCTGGGTCCATATATTTTCCTGAGGATTTTTCTCTCTATTTTCAAGAGTTTCTCTAAGCTGGGGAGGCATGATGTTTCAGTGGCATACAGGATTACCGGTTTGATAACCATGTTGTAGTGTCTTATCTTGGCTCCTCTAGATAAATTCCTTTTGTTGTAGAACTTGCTGGTCGTGTAGAAAAGCCTTTCCAGTTTGGCAACCCTTTCTCTCATGCTTTCCCTTTCTAGTCCTCTATTGCATACCGTTTCTCCTAGGTATTTAAAGTTGGGTGTTACTTGGACTGTTCCGTACTTTGTTTTTAATTTCCTTTTGTCATTTTTTGGATCCATGATCATTATTTTTGTCTTTTCAAATGATATCTGTAGCCCTGTCTTCCCAGCTATTTCTGACAGTGTGTCAATTTGAGCGATTGCTTCTTCTTCGGTTTCGGCCAAAAGGGCCAGGTCGTCCGCGTATGCTAGGCATCTGATTTTAACGTGTTTGTTTTTGGTTCCCAGCACTGCGCCTGAGTTATTGACCTTCCACAATTCTTTCATGATTTTGTCTAGCACTATATTAAACAGTACCGGAGACAGTCCGTGCCCCTGTCTAAGTCCTGTTTTAATCTGAAAAGGCTTACTGACATTATTCTGTAGTTTGACCTTGGATTCTGTTCCTGTTAGCGTTAGCTCTATTAAGTTCCTAGTTTTCTGGTCCACGCCTTATTTCTTTAGTATTTCGATCAAAGTTTCCCTATCCACCGAGTCATACGCTTTCCTAAAGTCCACAAATGAGATGAAGAGGTTTTTGTTTCGGGTTCTGTAGTGTTTAATGATTAGCTTAAGGCTCAGGATTTGTTCCATGCATGATCTGTGTTTTTCTGAATCCTCCCTGGTATTCCCCGATTTTGGAGTCCACCTGAGGATAAAGTCTGTTTAGTAAGGCTTTGGAGAAAATTTTGTATGTCACTGGGAGTAGTGAAATTCCTCTATAGTTGTTCACATCGGTTTTATCTCCTTTCTTTTACAGAGGGTGTATTAGAGCCGTTTTCCATTCTTGAGGGATCTTTTCCTCATTCCAGAAGTCTATTATCAATTCCATGACTGCCCTTCTGAAGTCGTCTCCTGTTAGCTTCCACATCTCGGCTAGTACTCCATCTTCTCCTGCGGCTTTATTATTTTTCAGTGATGCAATTATGTCGTCCAGTTTCCCTCGTCATCTGGTGGGTATGACTTGGTTTCTGGAGGGGTGTTATCTTTGTTGCTATTTTCTCTACAGTTTTTTCGCAATTTAGTAACTGTAAAAATGTTGCAAAATCCCACAATTTTCCTCGTGGTCTGGCCGTGTTCCACAATTTTCAATCGTTGGTCTTTAAGTGCTCTGTAAAAGTGTTCCATCTTAAATTTGTTTCTATTTCCGTTAGTTGGTTGTTCAGGAAGTCTCTTCTGCATTTTCTCAGAGTCTTGTGTGGGATCTTCTTTTTCAGGCTATACTCATTGAGGTTTTCCACAGTTTTTCTTTGACTCCATTTCTTCCAAGCCTCGAGTCTGTCTTTGATTTTTTCCTCGCACTCTGAGTTCCACCATCCTTTTTTCTTTCGTTTATTGGCTGGTGCCAGTTTTTCTGCTAGACTTACCATGTTTCTTGTGACCTCCTCCCAGTTCTCAGGTATTTCCAGTTTTTCTCTGAACGCTTCCTTGTTGTTTTTAACTAGGTTTTCTCTGTCTATTCTTTTATCTCTGATCGTGGTCCCAGTGTTTCTTTTCCTGTTGGGTGTCATTTTAATTTTGATTTGTGAGGGGTAGTGATCTGATACCACGTTTATTGATTTCCTTACTTTGACATTCTGTATTTCTTTGTATTCTTGAACTTGAGTCTCTTTGCTTGTTTGACTGTCTTTGGGTCCCTGTGGTGCTCCGATTCACCAACAGGCTTCCCACTGCCGGGCTCCCTGGAATCCGAATGACCAGCTTTTACTTCAGGGTATTTGTTTTCGTGTGAAGCCTTGTTCATGATATTGTTTGAATATTTTGGGTCAGGTTTCCCTGACAGGTTACGACTGAGGTAGTTAGCCCCAGAGGGTTTCGTTTTAGTTCCCCTGTCCCTAGCCTTTATTGGGAGCAGGGTTATCCAGCCGTACCACGTGGAGGCGCGCATTCCTAGGGAGTTTAGGTGGAAAGAATAAAGGCGCTCCCAAGGAAGCCAAAACTTTAACGGCCGAAGAGTTTTTATGTTTAAAATGCACATTTCCATTAAGGGATTGTCATAATGTTTTATTTACCCAAGTAACTGATTTATATACCAAATGAGAACACCATGTTTTTTCGGTTTCAAAAGTAAATATCTCCATGAAATTGAAACAAAATCATTACGTTTAACATATCATTCGAAAGCTGATTAAATTTGCTAGTTTTTGTGAGATTTGACGTTTTGTGGATAGTTTTTACGAAAAACGGTGAGCGTTGAAGGAAATAAGACATTGTGACTTCCCCAAATAAGGTGAAGATCAAGCTGTTCTTTAGATTCCAAGTTTGTAAAATTCAAGGTTACGTGTACTCTGTTCTTATAGGAAATATAATGCTAAATCCGAAAATGTGGCCAAAATTTGAAAAATATTTAGACAAAATGGAGATATTACAGTTTTTATGGGAAAACACGTGATTTCCTCAAAAAAGTTTTTGATTTATCGTATATCTGAAATCGATTGGAATAGAAAGGTGGTATTTGCGGCATTTAGCTACATTTTTGTGATCTAGTTTAACCCAATTTTTTTTTTTTACACTAAGAGATACTCACTCTGTATAGGACTTAATTCATATTAAATTAAAATTTCCATAAATATAATAAACGAGCCATAGAACTCAAAAACTAATCTTTTCTATTATAATCAAGCATTATGTGTGGAAATATTATTAGTGTAATTGATTGGGGATATTAATCAATTAATTGAAATAAATAGATTTCATTTATTTTACTATTATATTATTCACCAATTTTGTGACAGCTGAATAAAAAAAATAAAGTGAGGGGAAAAAAATAAACAAAGATTAGCTAACATAGGACTGTAACTGACAGGTGAATGGGCAGAAGCTGAGCAACGCGTCAGGATAAGGGCTACAGAAACCGAACATTCTTTATTTTTCATTTTCATCTCTCAAACTTGTCACACAGTTACATGGTTTTGGCAGTTGTGGCATGTGAAGTAAAACACATGAATTGTCATTCCTGCTTGTAAATATTAATTTTTACAACAATTTTAAAATTTTTAGTCAGCCAGTTTCAGAGCGGACGGGTTCTCTCCTTCCTAGGTTGAAATGGTTTGAGCCCACTGTGATTCTTAGACAGTACACAAAACTTAAACACAACAGGGTAGTTGTCAGCTGCTAATTGTTATTTCCCTCAATAGCTAGGCAGTCAGTGGCACTTAGATGAAGCAGATTCTTATGATTCTGCTGTCTTCTGTACGCCTGTCTTCTATGCCTATTGACCTGTACTGTAGATGCCAATCTGGCCACATCACAGTTAAAGAGCTTGTGACAATGAGATAATAGGACAATGGAAGGTGAGGCTAGAAGAGGGTGTGTCCAAAAAAAATCGAAACTGAGATTTTATCACCACCTGTTAGCGTGTACCATGTACTATTACTTAAGGTGGTCTCCTGAAGGTTAGAAAGAGTATTTTCACATGTTTTGGAGTTCAAGAACCCGTTCTAGACTTTGTAATTTACTTTTGCGATTGACACAGGGCCATGGTTACGGGACATTCCCCCAACAAGCCTAACACCCACTGTTCGCGCCAATCGGCGCTCTTGTAGAGATGTATATATTAACTCCATTCACGCCAACAGGCGTCCTTTGGTGAAAAAAGAAAAAGAGGGAAAAAATGTACATAGTCACGCCCTCTATCGAAATTCTTAAGTCAACTGGCCCTTTAGTGTTGCAATGACTACCTAGAGGGCAGCTGATAACTATTTCCGTCTCTCGCAATATTTCTTATAGTTCTTATCTCCCGCGCTAGTCCTTCCTGGTTCTCGCCCACCCTGTCGTTAGGATCTAAGCGAGCTGGATATACTTTTCTTTGCCCAAGGCCCTTTGCCTTCCATTAATGCCCAAGACTTTTGGTCTTACTTAGTTTGTTTTATGTCCAAGGCTAAAAATAGTCTTCCAAAGTTTATTTTAACTGTGTTTTCTTCATGTTATATTCCAAAGACATTATATTTTTCCTTTTTACTTGCAAATGAGTATTGATCAAGCTAGAAGATTTCTCAACCGATTCTCGCAGCACCTAGAATGACTTGTGCTCCTTGTGATCCGGCGGGCGCGTCCGCGGGCTCAAAAGGTTTCTCCCGGCCTGTGATCTTCACTTGGGTGAGTTACTTTTATTTTTATAATTGGTTTAGATTTCTTCTAATTCAAATTTCCCCAAAGTTGCGAACATTTATTTTAATAAAATTATATACAGTCCATTCTCCAGAGGCTGATTTCATTTGTGAGGAAGTTACCCTTCCTTTTAAATTTTATCAGGGTAATTTACGATCTTTGATCAAACACCCACCAATTAAGGTAGACACAGTAAAAGAACCCAGAGAAAAGCTAATGTTATTAATATGTTTATTAATTAGGATTGATGAATTAATTGCCATTTATATTGGGATTATTTTATTATAAAACTAGTTTCGAATGCTAAACATTCATCTTCAGTTCTAAAACATACAAAATTTTTTCAACACATCAGTAATCATCCCAATAGAAGTGCTTATTAATTCATCAATCCTAATATTATTGATCCTTCTATACCATCATGCGTACCTCAAGTGAATAAGTTTATTGGTTTTATTTCAGTTTAACTTCTTTTCATATATATATATATATTTTTTTTTTTTTGCAATTTCGAAATAACAGTTTCGTGAGCCGAATCTGATACTCACCGGCAACAATATCTAGTTTTCATTTTGCTGTCCTAGCTTTTATAAAGGGCGTGAAATAGAAAAATAAAATAAAGTGATAATAATAATTACAGAAGAATAACAAACACCCAAAATATACATCTTTCATAGAAATGATATAGTTATGCGATTCACCGATTATTTTACTTTGTAGTTTTCACTTTGCTGAAAATAAAATTTTCTTTCTCTTTAAAAAGATATTAACTGAAGTTTGAATCACAATATCCCTTTAGACAGGCTGTTCAACGCATGTAGAGTAAATCCTTACCGACCTTTAATCATCAACAAGATATTCAGCAGTCGATCAAGAACGAGTAGGATACAAGGCCGAGGAAGATAATTCAAAAGCGGTTTCACCCTACGGCTATGGCCATGCTAATTCCAACAGAATATATATAATTATTGCCAGCACATGATTTTATTATTTTTTTTAAAAAACGTTTACAGCTGGAACATTTTCGAGCTTATAAATCAAAACGATCAAGAAAAATCACATTGCATTTCAAAAATTTAGTTTTTAGCATAAGGATTTAGTTCGTAAATTGTTAATATTTTGCTTACTTGCGTAATCTAGACATAATTATTATAATCGCTTCTAAAACTGAAACACAAAATCATTTCCAGAAAACCAGTATCAACTCAAAAAAGTCTAGGTTACTATGTTCACTGGAATACTTCAGGTAATATAAGAGCGACGGTTAAAAGTCCGCAACTTGCCTTAATTTCGTTTTTTCAGTGCAATCTACGATCCACGAAACCTCTATCTGGCCTACCACAACTGGACCCTCCACTGCTTAACATGTTGACGAACTTAGTGCTAACAAAGGAACGACCTTGTTTACATCAGATATAATCCATACCCACAAAGACACACTGTAAGATTGGACCTGCAAGCTATTGTTTACTGTATATTATAATTTTGTTGATTTTTCGCGACGCTTTCTTCAATCGAAGACATAGACCAGGAATTAATATTCTTCAATAAAACCATAAAGTCAGCTGCTGACATAGCGGTTCCTAAGTTTACCCCAGCACCAACTTGCTTACGGACTTCTCCAGAGCATAATCTACAGCTCATAAACTACTGGAAAAAAACAATGGTACCAAAAGAAAGACAATAGCGTAAAACGGATATATGGGAAGAAATACTTGCTACTCACAATAAACTCTTCGTGTTTATCGAAAATTTTGGAAAGTCCTGCGCGGTGGCATTTCAAAAATATATTAATGAAGTTAAAATTAAACGTTAAATTTGCTTATTTAAAACAGTAACATTTGTAAATACAGTTAACTACTACAAATGAAAACCACTACTTATGTGCAGTAATGTCATTCATTCATAATACTGGATTGTTTCGATGGATTTCCAAAAAAAATTATTTTAGGCACCTTGAATCTGGGCACTATTGGGTCTTCATTTATTTTTCTCTGGAGCTGCAGAGCGATTAAGCTAATAACATTAATGGAATCCTTTAATTGAACATCGTTCTTATTAACAGTGAACCGAAATTGATGATTCGTTGATATGACTTTTTTCCACTTAGAATACCTATTCGTTCCACTGTGCATCGCCTCCACAACAGCATGCCTCCAAATTCTATTCGTCCATCCTCGGATCGCTATCTTCCCTTTATTAGATAAAATACCGTGAATATAATATCTCCATCGTTTTAATGATCTTGTTCTATTATTCTTGGAATCAAATCGTTTTTGTTATATCTTCAGGAATATTTTTGACCATAATAAAAGTTATATGTTTCTCTATTGGTTTTATTATTTCGTATCATGAATACTGCAAATTTCTTCTTCTGCAATTACTTTGAGATCAGCCTTAGATTCAGAACCTACAAATAAATTTCCATTTTTTTGTTATTTTAAGGCAATTCCAACTTTAAATTTCCTGGGATTGATTGCATTTTTGGATAAAACTTTAGGTGTCTACTGAATTGTCACTGTTTACTTTTTTTGCAATTAAAGTTTTATATTATTTTGGGTTACTTAATTTATCACCTGTAATTGCGGCATATGAAGGGATGAATGGAGGTATTGAGGTTAGGTGCATTTTTTTTCATAAATTAATTTTCTAAACGTTCATTATCTCTCCCAAGATGGCCGAATATTAAAAACAGAAATTCTTCTTAACATGCCTTCTTACATATCACCTTAAATCTTCAATTCCGATAAATTGGTGAGAACTGTTAAATTAAATTAACAACCTCTAAAAACAAACGTGATATTAATTTTTATATTAGCTTTCTGTTAAAAATTATTATGACTTCTTTCACTCTATGAACTGCACTGTTTTTCTAATATGTAAAATTTAATGGATTTTCAAGGTTCAGGATCACTCAAAAGTTACTTATTCTCGAAAATAAAGTTTGTTGCGATGCCAAGATCATTCCATTGTAATTTCTTATGACTATTCATTTATTTATGACCCAGTACTTTGATGGTCCATTGAAATATGCATCTTAGTGTAGTATACTTTATTGAGTAAAATATTTAAAAATAATTTCTTTAACAAAACAGGTATATAGCAGCATTATCTTCTTTGTTTAATAAATTTAAATTTAGTTTCGTTTTGGAACATTTTGTAGCTTCGAGACTTATAAGGAAAGGACATACTCAGTCTTTCACGGATTTTTATAGATTTTTTAACACAAAAAATGACATCAAACCAAATTCAGCACTCTCAAAAACTGTGAAAAACGTTCATTCAATAAAAACAAAAAATATTGTTTGTTTTTTTCACCCCCTTCAACGGGGATGAAATTTTTAAACCGATTATTGGAAACTTTTCTCTGAATCACCATCAGTTTGTGACACTCTAAATTGATTAGTATAGCTGGAAAGAGAAGATCCTCAGCTTTCTTTTGATTTATATAAATGCTAAATTCGATGAACAAAAGGAGAAGAAAAACATATTTGAAAAGTTGGAAAATCCGAATTACATTCTGATTTTTATCTTAAATCTGATACCAGATAGGAAAATGAATAAAAATATGAAACTGGTACATTTAATCGTCTAATATTTCAATTAAAAAAAAATTGCTAGCACATTTGGTCAGGCGGTTTGAAGGTTAGAATTTTTTAATTTTCTATTTATATTTAATTTTATATTTCAGGTTTGTTTTTTCCACCGCTCTATTTAACCCAACGCGAACGTTAGTAGTTTCGTTAATATTTTAAAGATGATTGATATACTATCTACTCTCTTATCTCTCTTTACAGAACCCCGTCTTATTCTAAATCTCCTAAATCATAATTCATCCACTTCTCTATCTACCTAAAGAGAGTGTCTAGTATTTTTTGACCAGGAACCACTAAAAAATTGCCAACAAAATCCGTGAGACTGTGTCCTCTCCTTGTTGGTCGGATATTTATCCAGGTAGATCGGCGATTGCCAATTGCTGGAGGGTGAGGTTCTTAAGAGTTAATAAAATACGAAATATTAAAAAGATGATGGCTGAGGGTTAAACATCCAAAAGGTAGATAGAGAAGTAGACGAACTGGTGAAGATATATGATTAAGGAGATCTAGAAAAAATAATATCCTCTAAAATTACAATAAATTATATTTTCTGTTGAAGGTTATCGGGCGAGGGAGATGGATTACATCGAGATCCTTGAACAATAGTCTAAAAGAGCCAGGTCAAGGGTGATTCTCTTCAATAGCGCCGATTGTAATGCAGTATCCGATTCAGTTATTTAGTTGTAACAAAAAAAAAAAAAAAAAAAAAAAAAAAAAAAAAATTATTGAGCTTGATTAAAAACAATTATGACATCATTTTAAATTTTTTTTTTTTATTTAGGGAGGCACTCGAAGGATAAAGCATCTGACTGCCAAGCTCCCGGGCCCAAGTTCGAGTCTAATTGAAGATAGAATAGTTATTTTCTATTAGTTTGGCCGAAGATCGACTTCGAGGTCAAAAGACCCTCCTGCGCCACACCCAGCCAAGATAGAGTAGGTACCTTTAATTGGGGAAAAATCCTGGCAGTTGGGCGTAATTTCGGCCTAGTATCTGTACATTCTTATCTAAGTTGTGAACCTTCATTGGTTATATTGGTGCAGATTTGTTTTTTTTGTTTTTTTTATACTCTTAAAATATAATTTCACAAGTATTAACAATATTGTGAATCCAGATGAATCTAAATTATTTTATTTTGGCAAACTCATGGAGGACATAAGCAAATGCTGTGATTTAAACATCTCTAGATGAATGAACTCGCATCTATCCCTTTTTTTTTTAAACAAAACTAAGAAATAATTGAATAAAAAAAGACTCCCAAACCAGCTCCTTAACATATGAGGGGTAAATCAGGGCTACGGAAGATCCTAGCGGTTCTCTTTTGCCAAGTCACTGTTTCACAAGCTAGTGAAGAAGAAGTGAACGTCTACGAAAGGGTGAAGAGCAATTATTAATTATGTCAGAATCGAACCTTCGAGTTCGCCGCAATGGCTTATTACTATTATACATCTTGCAGGACTCCTTGGATAGAAAAGTGTCCAAGATTTATACATACCATCTCAATTTAGAACGGTTTCAAGGTATACCAACAGGTTTCCACTGAAATAAGAACCAAATCACCGATCCTAATGTTAACTGAGGGAAATAACCGCTATTGTTTAAAAACCCTCTTCATTTCCCAAAACTTAATAAGTTTTGTATAACTTAACTTAATAAGATAAAACTTAATAAGACCAATGATACATATTAAGAGGGAACGTGTAGAAAAAACTAATCCCGATGTTTATAAGTTTCAGTTCACCAACACTCTTAAGAAGGAAGCCTTCCATGTACAATACCGTTATGAAACAAACCTATTATTGACAGGTTTCGTTCATAATTTCACAAAAAAAGCAACAAATTCATATACTAAAATATTTTTTCAATAGATAAGACTAAACTTTCTTAAAATACAACAGCAATAAATTCTCAAGAGAGTAGTGGTTCATGGATAAAAAAAAAGAAGAAAAATAGATAACGATATCCAACCACTGATTTTATTTATTTTGCTCCACACCTGCTCACGACCAAAATATCTGTTACCTTATTCCGATGTTTTTTTCGCTACTTCTTGAGGGGGAAGGAATTTTCTTTATTGCAATACAAAAACTAAATCCATGTTAAACAAATTTTAACTTCCCTTACATCTTCTCCAAAGAAGTGAAAATAAGATCATATCAAAACAGAAAACACTCAATCAACATTGAAAGTAATGTTATTAAGTTCTAGTAATCTTTCTCTCATTCTTCTTCTTATGCATGAAAGAGCCATTAGGCGATCCTTAACCAGCTTAATTACTATCACCAAGCTTGTCGATCTGCAGCATGTTTTAGAGACACTTTGAAATGCCGAAGATCCTCTGAGATCCTGTCTTTCAATCCTTCTGGGTAACCTTGATGTAGCCCTTTGGCGGTTCAGCCATCATCCATTCTAAGATGTCCCAACATCAACTTTATAGAAGTTGAACTCAGACAAGCTCACACCGCCATATAGTGCATATAATTCTCTATTACACTAGCGATGTGCAAATAAGAAATATTTCAAATATTTTATCTAACTTTTGATAAACTTCCACACATTTTTTTGTATAGAAGTGTTTCATAGAGTAATTATTACAATATGCACTTGCGTTAAACTTTTCCACATTAGGAATGAGAAAATAAGAAAACAACAATATATTAAACACTAAATCCATGAAGAAACTGATGTTGACTTTTGTTACACCTTCCTGCATTTGCGAAGATGTAAAAATAAAATATCATTATATCGTACTGAACAATACAACAAATAGAGGAAACTATAAAAATGGAAATTTATAGGTAACAACTAAGACCTATCGATAAATGTAAAACTCGACGTGAGGCTCAGAAATCGATCTGTGAAAGTAATGGGGGTTTGATGAATTCGTTGCAGCATTAGTTTGATGTTACCAAAAAATATCCTAACTGAAATTCTGTCATAACATGATTTTTCATATCGAATTTTCTATTAAAATGTGAAGAAAAATCAATAAGCTGCCAGGAATCATTGATTCCTCTCTTGCTCGCACGACTTGTCGAACTCTAATTGCAAGTTCTAGAACCTACTAAAATCTAAAATTTATTTAATGATATTACGAACAAACTCGCCATTTCTTTTGTCTAAAAAATATTTTGTTGAGAAAGTATTATAATCTGCCTCAAAGAGGTAAATAACTGATATGGATGACTTTAAAGATCAAGATGCAAAATATGTACAATAAAAAATAAATGAAAAGAGAAATCTATACAACATATAACGAGAGGAAAACACAACACAATAAATTAAATTTAAAGAATATATAGAAACTAAAATAGGATTAAATTAAAAGTTAAAAATACAATCATACTGTATTTACAACAAACACTCATCCAAGGGATTCCCCAACCAGACTTGTCCAAACAGATCCCAGCGCTTCTATCTCAGCCGCGTAACTGTGTAAAAATAAAATCCGACGGATGCAGAGTGAGAAAGCTATAGTTCGCCATTTCTAATAGTAAAATTGCAACATTGGATTGCCAAATATAAATCTATTTTTCGTTAGACCAAAAATATGTGGGTAATGTATCGCATTCAATTTACAGAATCGGTTAATCTAAACTAATTATCACTGTTATACTAAATTATTCTTCCAATGTAATGCAGTTGGACGACTTTGAAATGACGAGCGGATAGTAGAAGAACCGTTGCTAAATCTAGGGAACCGGTGGCAAGTACTGTCTTTCCCACAGCTACCGTTATTCCAAGCCGGCTATCAATATCACACAGTCCTCCAACTTAAATCTTCACTAGTCAACTGTCAGGCACCCGTGTTCCGTTTCTTCCAATGTTTTATACTTAAAATCATAGGCTTTTTATTTTGTTCAAGAGAGATGCAATTCACGTCACTAATGTATTAGGGAGCATGTTGATTCTAATAGTTTCTTTAACGTTTATTTCTTTATTTCTGCCCCTTACTGTGAGACAGAAAGAAAGAACTTTTCTTCACATGTCCGGAAAGTGGGGTCCAAGTAACATTTTAATTTAAAAAAATAAATGTTAACGGCTTAGATTAAAAAAAAAAAAGTGCCTATCTCTACAATCTGACCCTTTCCTCTCTTTGAACTATCTCCACTAATGGCCCTGATCTCTTTCAGATGCTCTTTTCATTTTGCCTCCTCAGGTGATTATCAACAGGATTGATTTCTTGTCTTATATTTAAATCTATGTAGCAATGTGTTGAGATTTCTAAATTGTTTGCTTGTTTCAGTCAGAACTGATGATGATTTTATGAAACAATTATCAATACTAATTGTATTGATCCATCTATACCATCATTCCTACCTTAAGCGAGAAACAATTTTTCAATTGATTTGAACATATATTAATTAGTCTGTTAGAAGGCGTCTGGACGGTAAGCAGCCTGAGGGAGAAACATAATCTAATTCAGTTCTCAATTTTTTTATTATGTTTTTCCATTTGGCTTTATATTGCTAAAGTGAAACCCAGGTTTTACTTACAAATTATACCAAAAAATGCTGGGTAACTACTTCATATTCATAGTAACTGGTCACTAATAAGATCTGAACCATCTGAAACGAGTGAATTATGCTTTCGTAATTTAAAAACACTGAGACAGTCTTTTTTATTGCTTGGCGACTGATGAAACAAAAAATAACTGTCTAATTAGTGTTGTTCAGTCATCCATGTATTTTGTTTTTCTATTACTTTCAATTTTCATCGAGTGACATTTCTTCTTATTAAACCATGGTCATTGGATTTATTGAAAAGTAATTGATACGAGTTACGTAGCCCGATTTTGGGTTAATATGTCAAGCTAATACTCAAATACTTTTCATTTGGTCTACCTGAAAAAAATGTTTCTTCGAATGATTTCCGAAAGTGATGAAATTGCTTTTGCTTACGTTTCTGAAACCTTTTTCTTCTTAAGACTATTACCAACTTCGAATTTCTGAAACCATCCACTTATAGTCTTTTCAAGAGTAGAAATTTTTAAAAATAGTATAATATTACCATTATTCCAAACTAATTTAATTTTATCCTAAACAAGACTGGACGAGAAACAACGTCATATTTATACAATTTCATTTTGGTTTATTATAGTTTAGGAATTAAAGCGATAGCTACATTGATCTGAAATACAAATAACGCCAATCAGTGGAAAATTATAAGAAAAAGGACTGGTGTACTTTTGTAATAAAAGGGGCTATATTCATCACGTTGATTAATGTAGTTACTTATTGTTTTTAAGATTTCAAGAGGTTTTTCCAGCACTAACTCTATCCGTATATGCCTTTCACTATCCGCAGATAGGCCATATTAAAAAAATACATAATTTTATTTTCAGACATTGATGAAATGCGGATGATGATTTCTGATGTGACCTCTTACAGCATGGAAACCTGTTTTTCGACTTTACAAGCTCGAAACCCTTTATCGATGTAGCAGTTTTGAAAGCTTTATCGTAGGACATGGCGAAGCATATTTTCGATTATCATCGTTGGAAGATATTGTAGATCTAAAACACAGTGGAGACCAAAGTCACTGACCTAGGGAATGAGGCGGAATGAACGAATGTGAATACACCGTGGTAGGGATAGAAAGTGGTGAGCCTGCAGGTTATCTACCATCAGCGCCGGTATTAAACCCCAAGGACACCTCTCGGTCTTCTGACCTTACTTTCAACTCACAAAAACAAAAATAAATAAACAAAAATCTATTTCAAGTGGAACGGCTCATTTATTTCATTTTCAATTCCAGCGTTATCATACATAAGATTTCGCCAATCACTCATGTGGTTGGGATTTCCAACATGAACGCAGGGCAAACTCTTCTTGAGCGTTATTAAAATAAAAGGTAGTTCTATAGAATAGGAGCTCCAGCCTCTTCATACGCCAAGAATACCTTTTATCGATTCTAGCCTTGTTCCGATTTGTTTCGATGTTAAGTCGCTACTATTGGAAGGGAAAGGTTATGCTCCTACATTTACACACAAACTCTAAATCTATGTTCAAAATTAATACTAACTTCTGTTATAGCTTCTGATATTAAAATAAGAAATAAGAAAATAATGAAGTAGAAATAAGAAAGTATAAAGCACTAAATGAATGTTGAATTATGATAGTTAATATTACATTAATTTTAATTACATATTATAATTTTTTTTTTTTTTACAAAATATTAGTTATTTTAAATTATTTATAGTTCAGACTGCTGATAATTTCTTGTCATTTCAAAGGAAAATAACTATTTCCCCTTGTAAATATAAAGACCTCTGTTTCTTATATAAATAAAAGTAATGTGATCCCGGGAAACTTTGTTTCAATAAAGGCTAAAAGGATAAGGTAAGGAATTGGAGTGGGGTATTGGTTTGGTAATAGACGTCCCGGTTGGTTTTGATTTATCTCACCACACCGAAAGCCCTGTTCCACCTCTCTGAAACCGAACCCAAACTGAATTATGTATTGTTCAATTTCTATTTTTTTTCCGTTTCCTTCTTTTCTTTCCCATCTATTTTCTTTTCGAAAAACAGTCTGACTTATTGAACTTTGAGTTCTCTCAAACTTTCAATAAGTCAACTTTTAATCTTATTAAAGTTCCATTTCCTTCTTACACTTATAGAAAGAGTTCTTTTGAATAAGTCTAAATATTTGAGTTGAAAAATCAATCTAAGAGCAGTTAAAAGCTTGTTTAATGGACTGTATATAAGTAGAACATTAGCCTCTTAAAACAAAACAGTATCAGCAATTCATTGTCAATAACTAATTATTCAAATGAACATTTACAAACCAAACTTTAACCAATCAAAAATTATGTAAAAGTAGAATTGAGAATTCATTTCTTTCCTTCAACAGTGGAATAAAAGAATATTATTTCATAAAGGATGTTAATTTGTGTTATAATTATTTTCAACAATTATTAGTTGTTGGTTTTTAAAATAGCTCTTACTTATTTAATGAACACGCGCAGCCTACTGATGAATATAACTCAATAGACCTAGAATTAATCTTACATTTAATCCTAGAATCTCCAGGACTACCTTCTATCCAGGTAGTAATATTAATTTATAAGGAATTAATTAAATCATTAATAAAATACATAAATCCAAAATTTATTGATCTATTCGGAAAAAAAAAAAAAAAAAAATAACACAAGAATTCATTCATATTAAAGAAGAAGATTGGGTGTAGACGTAGGGTGTGTTAAATTAAAAGTTGTTAATTGATTAACTAATTAAGCTTAGGTTTCCTAGGCTTATAAAATCTGTAGGCCATTCCATAATAATTAATTACACTGGCCAACAACAAACAACAAAACATTGCTTAGCAATTTTAGGAGTATTTTTTAGGATATTTTACAGGTTTATATAGTTTTTGTATGATTTGCCATTACGTGATTCAAGAGAACTACTCATATTGTGATGACAAGAATGAGGTTAAAATATAAAACAGCAAGATACGCAGCTTCATTCATGTTCAGACACGTCCATACATGTTTAAATATTACCTTTTGTAAGTAGATGGCCAGTTTTAAGAATTATCAATAGGGTCAAAACAATCAACCATCCTGACAATTTTTGTTCAAGAATCAGAAACGATTTTTTCGACAACTTGTAAAAAAGTGTTATGAGTTTTGTATCGGGTGTGACATTAGTCGAAAAGGGTTGGGATCCTCATGTATTCTGTCACGGGTCACATCTAAAACTAAATACACAATTAAATACCCAAATGAAAAACCTCCAATGAGCCCTGTTTTACATACTTCTAATTCTGACCTTAAACTAGAGAAGAAGCATATATCAATCTGAAAAATGGTACTAAATTCGATTCACGTTCATAGCAACCTCACCTCATATCGCAAGAGGATCTGAACGACCTCATTCAGGATTTAAACTTGTCTAAACAGCAACCAGAGATTCTAAGTTCTGAGCGCTGAGAGAGGATGGAAACTTCAAAGACAAAAATTCTGACGTCTGAAATTACCAAAAAAATAAATAATAATAGATTGAAATTGGCATACTTTTGTTTCTGTGAAAAAAAAGCTTTTTTTTTTTTTAGAACAGTGTTATACAATTAATCAGCAAATGAATACCCAAGTATTATTTTAAAATCTTCTAGCAAAAAATTATATAATACGAATAAAGATTTAATTGTAACAACAGAACAGAAATCGCTGTCTTAATACTAAGCAATAACATATAATAAATAAATAAGTCAAATGTACAATAATAAATAAATAAGGTAAATGTACAAGAATAATTAATTATAAATATTTAACATAACTTTATTGTTAATCAAAACAAAATAATTAGATGTAACAAATAAAGATGGCGTGTTATTTTTTAAGGAATATATTTCTATTCAGATAAAGCCGTCTATTTAATATTCATATATTTTGAAGGCAATAGTTGTTAAAAAAATAGGCCGAAAACTGTTCAAAACATCTTTATGGCCTAATGCATTTTCATATTCTATATCTATAGCCCTAATCAGCATAAACGCGTTATGCTTCTAGCCACGTTGTGATTTTTGCCTTATATTTCAAGTTAACCTCAAAGATATGAAGTTTTATAGAGCGTTAAGTGACACGTCAATGCAACCAAGCAAGACGAGCGAACTTCTGCCCGGAGAAAAATGATTATTTTTCATATTTATTAAACAGAGAGAACAATTCCGCAAAATAATGTTTCATTAATGTTTTATTTTGGTATGTAAAAACATTATTCATAAAAATTTCTTTTGTGAAAGTACATGAACAGAAAGAGTTTTCATATTTATGCATTAAGGTGCGAGTTAGAGGCGAATAAATAAATTTAACAAACGCTGAACTGAAAGTATTTAACACAACAGATTTCCGAAAATAAAACTCGAGAGCAAGTCAAGATGCAGGATAACGAATTAGCTGCCTGCGGTTTGCCTATATTAGTCTAACAGCCGACGACACTAAACCTTTCATGATAGGTCTCCCAAAAAAACCAAAGTTTATTTGAAAAATCATCAATTTTTTTTGTTAAAATCAGCCGTTTCCAAATACGGGTCAAGATGGCGCCAGTAAGTAAAATATGGTCCCAGAAGGCCGCTTTTAGACAAAAACTGCTAAATTTTTCTTTTTCGTGTTTTTGGGGCAATGAATCTGAATTTGAAGTTTGCTACCACGGCAGTCGTCGGCTTCATACCCAAAATCGCGAAACAAACTGCCCAAAATAGCGGTTATTGTAACAAGCCGATAGCTTTATTGATTCGCCAAGTACATAACTGGCAGTTAATTTGTAACAATTTGATAACTTATAGGGTCGCTAAGTAGCTTCTGCATAAATCTAATAGATAGAGCTAGTATAGCTGTTACATTTATCGAGCCTCTTCTACTCTTATTTAGCTAATTGGTTTGTTAACTTTAATTTTTTTATATACCCTATCTAATGAATTAAACATTTCATATTTTAAATTTTATTTTTATTTGAACCATTTCAAGTTTTACCGTTTAAAGTTTTTCATTGTCTTATTTTCAGTTATTGTTTATTAAAAATGGAATTTTCATCATCTTCTAACGAGGAGACTGAGTGTGTCCTCCCCTTGTCAGTGTGAAACATGTAACTAATGTTTTGAATTAATTTTGTAATTTTGAAATATTTTGCTTAAAATAAAAATTTTGTACATCTTGAATTTGTTTAAATTAATTTTTAATACGAAATAATGGCAAAGTTAAAAGCTGCTAATGCTTGTTATTTCTCGGTCGCCAAACAACTCAGTTCGAGCTTACCATCCAGAAAATAAAGAATTAGGACACATACGTCTATTATACAACAAACAGTTCTTTACGGATGCGAAACCTGACCACTCACGTTAAAGGAGCCTTTAAATTTTTCGAAAATAAAGTACAGCGTAGAATATTTGGTCCGAAAAAGGATGAAGAAACCGGAGAATGTAGAAGGCTTCCCAATGCGGAACTGCGCGATTTATATCCAGTAAATATAGTTCAGGTAATAGCAGCGCGACGGTTAAAATGGGCATGTAAAGTAGTTGAGTTCCGAAAAAAGTAAACAGTTTTGGGCCGTCGTACAGTGGGGCAAAAACGCAAAAATGTGTTTAAAATAATTCGAAATATATTCGAATTATTTTAAATTCGAAATATATCTATCGAAATATATCTATAATAAATTCGAAATATATCTATAAACTTGAAATTTCGCACATTCTTTATTTCAGAAATGAGGTTTAATAGTCTCATCCCTCGAACCATTTGGATGGCATGATAAAACAAAAAAAAAAAAAATTGTGAGAAAATGTATCGGTTAAAAAAAAATTCATTTTCTTTGTTGATATGATTTTCTCAATACCAAGTGGACTTCTCTTAGTAGTTTTTCACGTGGAATTTGATGAGGCATCTATAAATTAGTAAGACCTTTGTATTTAGCCGGTACATGATAATTTATTTTTCAAATAGGAGAAGACACGATAGTAAGACACGCTTATTTTTTTTCGTTATTCTGAGTTTGTTAGTAAAACTTTACTTTCCTAATAGTTTTTTAATACTACTCGTGAAAATTTTGGACCATTAAGTTGCACATTAATTATATTAATTATTCTGGGAATCAGCAGCAATGATAATCCAAGATTAAACCCACCTACATAAAAAAGTTGAAAGTAATTTTCTATTAAATTTCAGTAATTACCAACTATTTTTTTAAGATAAGGTACTAATGAACAATACTAAATCAAATCTAACATCGGGGTTCATGAAGCAACATTCATTACTTTGCTTTTTAACATTACTACTTTTATTAAAAAATATATCAAAAGTGCTTTTTCAATATCCACTCCTCTCTTATTATTGTTTTTTTACCGAAAACTTGTGGTAGAAATATGTATACTTCAAATGTCGGTAGGTTAACCATGTTCAAAGATTAACGAGCTGTTGTACTGAGGAAGCAGATTTCCCTTCTAAAGATAATGTATGTTTTTGTTTACATATCTCTAGAAAATATTTAACAAACAACAATATCTATAAAAAGAATAATTAATCATAAGGTCAATAATTCATCATTGATTTTTATTGCTAATTGCTTCAAAATTTACAAAGAGAAAATAAGGCCGTTCATCAGTATCACATAAGGAAATTAATGTCCAGTAATAGTCACAATTATCATTTAAAATAAGCCATCGTAAGCTGCATAGTCTGGAGTACTCTGGAATACGGTAGGACCTCCACTTTCCTGACTACAGAGGGTTGTGAAATAAGGGTTAGCGAGCTCTGGCAGTGAAGGACGCAAGTGGACGCAGCTAATCAAAGCATAGTCTGTTTTTATACACCTCTAAGAAGTGTTTGACCTTAAAGTTGAAGAGACACAAAGAGGGATAAAACTTTGTAAGACGTATGATAATCGGAGAATCAAACAGCCAAAATTTGGTTAAGTTAATTTTCAAAACCACTCGGTTTGCACTCCACCAAGTTCAAAACAATATGTTAATACTGAAATCGAAATAAAATTGTAATGATTTTTAATGAAAAATCACTAAAAATAAATTTTCTGTTTTCGCCATATTTTATTCTGAAGACTCCCCATCGTTAGGCAATCAACAAAGTTCTCTGAAACTCAAGCTCTATTAGCCCTAATCAATAGTAAACACATATTTGTCACTAATTTAACGGCTGAAAAAACCTTTATATAATGTATTTATAACATTTTTTTGCTCATTTGGCCCACGGTGCGTCGGGTAAACGACCGAAGGGTAGATAGGAGGATTGCGTCAGGGCTGATTTCGGGAATTTGAAGAGTGGGTTGGAGGGAGGGATGTGTGTGCGCGTGTGTGTGTGTGTGTGTGTGTGTGTGTGTGTGTGTGTGTGTGTGTGTGTGTGTGTGTGTGTGTGTGTGTGTGTGTGTGTGTGTGTGTGTGTGTGTGTGTGTGTGTGTGTGTGTGTGTGTACGGTTATTGGTGTCGTCTTCGAACCTTTGGATTCGCTAAGCCATTTATTTATTTATATAATTTGTTTATAAAGCAACCTTCTTCGGCTTTACAATGTTTATTCGAGGAATAGAATTATCTGTGGTTTCTGTACTACCCAAATTGCTAAAATAAGAATAATTTGGTAATGCCGAAGCACATGCAACAGTTTTTTGGTGATGCCTACATCGAAAATTAAAAAATAAATATACAAGATGATGTTTACAACTAATTCGCAATGTTTCGTGTTCGCTATTGTATTGATTTTACCTTTAGTTAATCGAACAATAAAACATCGCCGTCAATAGCCGTGGGGTTACACCAATGTCATTAGCAAGTAATAAATGTAGGGCGATTCCGCTCTTGTATCAATCTCCCCGTCGGATCATTTTTCTTTAGACCGAATGTATGTAGCAATATATTACTTTCTTCCTCCTATTTATTAAATATTAACGATGCCTTATTCTATACATTGTATAATTTACTTGTCCTGGATATCTGACATACTACATTAAAAAGACAATCAAGTATGGTCCATACAACACAACGAAAATAAAAAAACGAAATAGCAGGATAAACTAGCATACAAACAGCAAATTTCAGGAAATTAATAACGCCAAATAGAATACGGCTAAACCCTTAAACCTTTCATGTCATTGGCGTCATAGAGCTGCATAGACATCCCCTTGGGCCCCTAACTAAATTGAAATGTACGTTATATTAATAAAATATAAATTGAATAAAATAAACAAACCTGAATAAATAAACTAATATGTAAATGATAAAGATAAAGCCAAAAATTAAATTTAAAAACTTTAAATGTCGTTGAACGATGAATAAAAAAAAATAAAATGGAATTAAACGCCCGATGACGTAGCACCCTACAAAGTATTTGAAGAATCAACCCATTCTGAAATAAATTAAACTTAGCTATTCATTTAATTGGGTGGTTTTTTTAGACCATTTTAGCGTTCACCCCCTAATAAAAAAACTTATGCCTGATAAAGTGAAATGTTATAAGTAGAATAAGAAACTTGACCAGAATAAAGAACCTCGAAAAACTCGTTGGAAGATCAATTTGTAATTAAAGGTGACGATGGCAGCCTTTATATAATACGGCTTCTAGGCCCTTAGATGTTCCTACTTCATTTTAGCCAGTCAGTGGAAATACCTTCCTAGAACTATGAAAATGTATTTAAAATATGGAATAGAAAAGTTAAGTAGTGGGATCTATATGTCACATTTTTAAATCTTATAAAATAATTTAATTGAATATAAGTAAATTTTATTATAAATTTCAAACTCTACATAACACCGTACCTTGGTAACCTCTCATGTAAAATACCGCTCACCACCTATCGGTTAATTTAAAAACTTCACTGTATTCCACATTTTATATCTTTTTAAAAACAAATTAATCGAATATAAGTAAATTTTATTATTGATAACCCTTCCTAGAACTACAAGGATGACGTGATTAAACTTAGGTAGAGAATGGTAGAGTAGTTATTGAGGATAATGATCACTAAGGAAAAATGGCTTGTCCTTTTACATAGTAGTAAAGATAAAATGTGCAAATCTAATTGTTTAGATATATTAAAAAAAAACCAAAAACAAAAAAAAACGAGGAAATAAAAACCAAGCTCAAAAATTTAGGATGAGCCTCGAATATTTTACTAATTTTAAAATTATCCTTAAGCTCTATATTACCCTTTTCATAAAGGGTAACATTCAATAATATATATAAATATATATTTTTTTTATTATTATTTTTTTTTCCTCTTATGGTAACCCCATAAAAGGACCGTTTATTAATGTTTTTTTACATGTTCCATGCCGTTACAGGCATACTACATGTATGATATGTGTTACATTATATTATTTTACATATCAGTGATTGTATTTAACCAAACAGTTTATTTGAGTGTTGTTACAATAATGTAATGAAATTTGAAATTTTATGAACTTTGTGTGGTTGTAAAAAAAAAAAAAAAAAAATGTGTATGTAAACATATAATCGTTGGTTGATATATATATATATATATATATATATATATATATATATCAAAAGGGTAATATTCAGGTTCAAATCATTTATTATTGCTAACTCTTCATGTAGGATAAGGATGATATTCTTATATATTGGTTTAGTAGTTTTCGTGGTTAGTGATCACTAGGGCTGTGAAATATATGCATTTGCATATTTCTCCTAGCCAACTAAAACATCTAATATCGTCATTATGTATATGTTTTGAGGCATTTGGGATCAGTTTGAGTTATTTTTATTTTGCATATTTTGCCATAAATACATATTTTTGCATATTTGGAACTTCAACTGCATATTTATATACACATATGGCATTTTTATTTTCCATATTTGTGCATATTTTGTCATAAATACATATTTTGAACTGTTATTGCCTATTTAACTAAATATCCGGCATATCAGCATTAGACTTATGATTTTTTTCAAGTTCCTGAGCAGACAAAAAAATAAAATACAAATAAAAACCAAAAAATAGTATAACTCCTCCTATTCTTTTTTTTTCACCTATTGAATAAGATCGTGTTTATCCAGATGCTAATTCTTCTCTTTGGATCGTATTTGCTTCTCTTGGAATTGTTTAATCAGATTAATTTCTTGTTCTTCCTCTACTGAAATACTTGGTATACTACTTCTATTTTTTCTTGAAAATTACTCTACCAAAGACAAAAGATCTCGTTGGAAAGAATGTAAGTTCTCTAATTTGAGACTTTTAAGTACGATGTAAATGTTTTAAATTGTGTTTCTTTTGATAAAGTTGCGTAAATTACTGCACATAAAAACAGCAAAGTACTTATAAAACAAATGTAAGAAATCAGAATTAAAAGAAAATTTGTTACACAAACTGCCGCTGGATTCTCCAAATTCTGGTTTCGATACTGATTTATGTCTAGCAGAAATACCCTTCCATACGTGTTTTCTTTTTTAACATTCGCCTTGTCTTTTTGTTTTTTAATAGTCTTCTTCAAATTGTTTCCCTTTCAACACAATTAGTTACTTAAACTTGAGTTTGTACTTATGTATAAGTATGTATTGCATTTTTTTTTTCTAAACAAGTAATGTAAATAGTTGCATATTTCGGTATTTAATTGCATATTTTACCCTATATGTTTGGATATATATGTGCATATTTTTGAGTTTTTATTGCATATAATTCACAGCCCTAGTGATCACAAACAAAAATGGCATTTCCTATTATGTAATAGTATCAATATTTTATATATTTTATGTAAAAGGTCAATTAAATTATCAAAGAAATATATCTATATTTACAGCTTAAAAAAAAAAAATCATTTTAGGAAATAGGTTCTAATTCTTCGTCTTTTCAACATTTAAACACAATACATTAATTAACTCTTATTTAATTCCGTTAGCTCCAATGTGTGCCGACGAAACATACTCAACACCTTACTATCCAACCTTTAGTTCAGGTTTCCAGGACCATGGTTCATCTCCTCCCTTTCCAGATCTTACCTATTTTCTTAAATATATTGAATGAATATCTTTCTTGTTTATCGACATGCAAAGATGAATATCCAATAGGATCAATAAAATATTGTCCATTGATAAAATGCTATTTAGGGAAAACACATTTGGCATAAATTAACAAATGCATAGAAAAATAAACAAAGCAATATTTTGATAAATTTACTAAATCTTATATGACGGCTAAACGGAAAAATTAATTTATTTGTAATAATTACCGTAGAGGAGAGGTTCCTCGACAGCCTCAAACGAACAACGTATGACCTGGATGTTCAAACTATTACTGTACTGACCTTTAGCAACAGTTTTAGAGTGATCCAGCATAACTCTGGATCATGGATCCCAACAAACATTGGTCCAAAATAGACATAAAACTAATACAGAAGTGTAAAAACAAATTTCGAAAATTTAAAGCAGTATAAGACAGATTCAAATTGTCTTTCAAAAGTTGAAAATGGTAATAGTACAAAAATCAACAAATGCGAGAAGCTTAATTGGCTGCACATTGTACTGCTACATTATATGAGTGTGAATGAATAAATATGGCATTTCATCTTTAATTTGAATTATAATTTTTTTTTATTTATTGATAGTGATACAGTAGGTGAAAAGTGTACGAATTGGCAGGATTTTTTTATAAATAATTTTTATATTTATTTTAAGATATTTTATAATTTCGTTTACATGACTGATAGAACGAATCCAATTGAACATGTTTGGAACAAAATCCAACGCCGATTACACGTGTGTTCGCCTAGTCCAGATAACTTGGATGAACTTGCAGACGCTTTAATTGAGGACATGCTTCTTTACCTCAACATTACATATTGAGCTTAACAAGGAGTATGAACCGCCGATTTGAAACATTAATTCAAAGTAGAGGGGGTTCAACACCCTACTGAAGAATGTTAAAGGGTAAAAAAAAAAACAGAATATCTTTAAGAGTTTGTAAAAATTGAAAGATTATTTTGTTTTTAATTTAATTTAAAAAAATATATTTCTTTCAAACTTTGTTTATTGTATTTTTTTTTTGTTTAACAAATACCATTATTATCAATGCATAAGTAATATATTATAAATATACCGAAACAATAAAGCAAAAGAAGTAAGGTTAAAAAAGAGTGTCAAATGGGTCCCAGGAACTGAGAAAAAAAAAAGTGTTAAAAATCTAATATCCACATATCGCACATGCATTTCAAAAGTGCTGTTGGGGTTAAAAGATAATTCAGGTATACTTTGGATATTTTATAAAAGACTGAGGATTTTACATTTTTGTAATGATGATTTTTGTATTGTGACACTTCAGAAATACATGTGCGATATCATTTTCCAAACTCAAAATATAAAATAAGATTTTCTACAAAAAATACAGGTAATTGTGGTGTGTGCTACTATCCTGAACCTCAGCCATGAACATATTTGTTGTAATCAAGAGAAAGTAGTAGTAACTTTTAATAGACTGATATTAACTATTTTTTTTCTTTTTTCTTTTCGGGGCTCTACTAAACCATCCAATCCATCCCGTATACAATCCTTACAATCCAAAATCCTTCGAAAAATCCTCAATGCTCCTTACTTTGTCACCAATAAACTTATCAATAAAGATGTTCCATATGTTGCTGATTTAGCCTATTCATAGTAAGCTCCATAAACACTCAAATCCAATAGTTTCTCAACTTGCTTCCCACTCAATTCCCGACAATCCTCCGAGGCGTCTTAAGAGAAGATGGCCTAGAGATCTTCTTGTGTATATTTTTATTGAAGTCCTACTGATGAGTAGTTCTTTTCAAGTTTTGGCATGTTATTGTAAGCGTTTTTAACACATTTACTTAATGTATATTTGTACAGTTGTAAATTTCAATAAATTCTAAATAGAAAAATATATAAAAAACGTTATTTAAAAATATAAAAACGTTATATAAAAATATATATAAAAACGAAATTGAAGGCAATTATCCAGAGAGTTTCATTATTCCTTAATAGCATCATCGCCCAAGGTTGCAATTCGCTCATTCGGCTAGCCTTGTATCTTAATTGGGATGGCTAGCCAGAAATATACGTAATAAGGGACATTATAACTCATTCACGGATAGAATATTGCGCTATGAATCGTTATTACCTAAGAAACAAGAAAAACATAGTTTTTAGTAAGCTTGGACAAAGGCAGTATTATAATATCTAAATAAATAACTTTTGCTTGATTTAATCAAGAAAAACAAGAAATATAGAAAAAAATAAATAAATATAAGTTTTTGGGATATTATTTAATTTATATGTTCCATTTCCGTCAGAGTTTAAAAAAAATAATTAAAAATAAAGTAACCTTTCTCCTACCCCTTCAGTGTGGCCACTAAGTCGGAAAATAAAATCAAGTATGATTCCAGGTTAATTTTCATAAAATTCCAGGTGAAATTTAATATTGAACAGATGGTCAGTTTTTCTCTAGCACGATTTTCCTTGATTTTGTGTGATTGATACAAGAAGTATTAGCACTATATTCTCTGTAATACAATTTTGCAAAAGGTGGATTAGTAGGTTTTACGTTTTTATATGGCCAGCTGGGTCCTGAGAATAAAATATCTGAAACTAAAAAAATTTATAAATAAAATTCGATAAGGGGAAAATGTTTGGAGGGCAGAAAAACCCAAACGTTTTGAACTTTTTTTTCAGATTTTGGAAAAAACTTATAGAAAAATGCTTTCAATCGAAAATGTTTTATTTACAAAATTAAAGTTTATTAAATTGTCCGTCTAAAGACATCCCTCAAGCTGAATTTGATTAAGGCGTTGAGCCACAAGAGATCGTCAAGCATCATAGAATTTAACCAACTTTATAAAGTTAGTTTTGTTCATGTTTAAGAGTTCATAACGCAGAAATGGCTAATGCAATCAAAGAATGTTATATACTAAAAATTGTAGATTTTAGCTAAGCCATGAAGTAAAAATTTCCCCATTCCTACCCTAAGATATGTAAAAAACAAAACAAAAAGTGTTGGTTAATTTTGGATGAACTGTGTTAAAAATGCAAACAAATCACAAATGTTATAGAGAACTTAGCTTCGAACCTTGAAATAAAAAAATTAAAAGGTCTGACTGCAGCAAATTGCTCACCACACTCAGGTTTTCTGTCAGGTTTGCTATAAAATCGTGTTTTTCTAGTTTTTTTAAACTACAATTTTTGCTTTTAACTGCTCAATTTTAACCATGTAATATGCTACTTCGCAACCAAAGATGCCTTTGAGCAAAATCTTGAATGCGTTAAGCTTCTGTAAATCAGATTTTTTATATGAGAAAAACATTTATGAAAGTTGATTAAAAAAATTAGTAGGTACCTTACATTTTAAGTTCTTTTGAAATTGTAATGTTACACAAAGATATGGTGAAGAAACTGTTAAGATTTTTCTATAGATTTTATTTGAAGTATTTCCCAAATTTATTAATTTTGACAGCAACATTACAAAAATATTTGTAATGAAGTAATTGAATCCTGATGAAGGAGACAATTAAAACCTTAAAACACGCAGTATAAAAGTTAATTTGTTTAATTTACGAATCAATCATAAAAAAATTTACGTTCAATAATAAATGACGTTTGGTTTGATTGATGTAGTCAAGTTTATCTTGAAGTTCTTTCAAACAAAAGACAAACAGAATGCGTTCGAAAACGTATGAGTTCTAGAACTTTTGATACCACGCTTTAAGTTCTATCTAGTGCTGCCCCGGTGAACGGTGACAGGTTTGAAAACTACTTGACAACTCTGATGTACTGCCGTAATTTATTTTAACAGATAGTAAATTTTAAATTAAATTGAATTTGTTAAACGTCAGGTGCGTTTAATGTACTAATATATTATCTTCATTGTCATTTAAATTGAAGATAACTACCTTAATCTCAGTGTAACATCGTCACTGAATGTCGCTATTTATCTGTAACACTATGTTTTTTTTTTCTAACATTCAATCACATTAAAACATCCAAAAGGATGATATTTTGTAAAACTCTGTCTAGATACATTATATTTTAATGATATATGTATCAATATACTATTTATCTTTTGAATAAAGATGTTTTGAAATAAAAAAAAAATTGAAGATGAGTAAATAAATCTTTTTTTTTTTGAGATCTAACGATCTCACAAAATTCCTAGTAAAAACGTAAAATTCAAAAATAATTCTAGGTTTTTAAGGAATTCCAGTAAGGTGGCCACCCTGCCCTTCTCCAGATTATCATATTTCAGAGAGGAATATACCGCAAAGTAAATACAGAGTAAGTATAATATTATATATACTTAGATTTTCAAGATAACAAAGGTTAATGTATAAATTCAAATTACTCATTCGTTTTTACACAAATTTAATGTTACATATGAATGATTTGAGTGATACAGTTGATTAAAAATAATTTTATAACAGTCAATTTTATCCTGTTTTGACGACAGAACTAATCACGTCTTCATTAATTCGACAAAAAATAGCTATAAATTATTACTATCTGCATGGGGAGATGTTCTCCCATTGTGAATAAATATAAATAAACATGCCAGAACATAGTATTTACAAATATTGCTTGAATGTTGCATGCTTCCTGTTTCACGCAAAATAATTTAACAAATATCTTAATTTTTGACATAAATATTGTCATTATGAGAATTATTTTTAACGTTTAACTAAATTCAGTGGGTATGAAGTCTTTAGAACTTTTAGTTAAAAATGGTCGCTTCAATAACAAATAAAATTAATATAAAAACAGTATTTTTATATAGTTTTGGTCCAACAATTGTTACATGTTTAAAAAAAAAAAAAAATTTACCATTGTTTTGAAATGTATGCACTAAACACAATATACACTAACAATGTGTAAACCGTATTAAGTGGTAATTTACTATACACATGGGGGACTGGATGGCCGAGCAAGTTGGGGGCGAGAGTCTCAGCGCGCTTGGTACAGGACGTGGGTTCGAACCACACCTAAGCGTGTTATAATTTTTTACTTCATTAAGTAACCTCACGAAATTTATGACCTTCCCACCCCAGCTAGAATAGGTTAGTAACCTGTGGGATAAACCGCCCTTCCTGCTCCAGTTGGAGTACATAAGGACGTTAGGGCCCAATAAACAGCGAATTTTTTTTTTCAGGTAATGGCTATACAGTACGTTACCAAAGCAACTAAAGTTATAAATTACGATGTAAAAGATAAAATATGAAGCAACTTCAAAATTGCTATTTCTTCCAATCTTGAACCACTGTGCGGCGTTGTAATCTTTGGTTTTAATTTAGAATGACGTTCAAGGAGCAAATACAACAGAAGCTGATTTATGGTTTTTATTGTCTTTAATCCAACCTCTGGTGAAATCTTCAGAATCGTAAATTCGCAGGCTACTAATTCTCTATAAATGCCCTTGAAGAATGGGATTCGTAATATACGTAATTAGTCGTTAACTAAAGAGTTTTTGACAAGTTTTGTAGTATATATTAAATTTTAATTTTTTTTTTAGTTCCAAGGAACTAAGTTTTGAAGAAATGGAACCATAAATATAATTAAAATAGGGCAATAATAATATCCTTCTGATTGATGCCTCCAACTAGTTACAGTGATAAAACAATAACGGAAATCATCTAGCAACGTAAAATAACTTTTATAACCATTTAAAAACTAATGATCCAGAACAAGTTAACCGACTAGTACGAGAATATTACACCGACATCTATTCAGAAGAGCCATATAACCATATCCCTGTTAAAGCATATCTATCTTCCCCACACAGCACCATGTCCATTTTTGTACAGCTTAGAACAGTTGATGGATTAGAAAGTAGAAGAATAAATGAATAAGATAGTGTGACCAATGTTACCATATCAAATCACAACCATAAACCTTGAGATTCTTTGCTTAGTTGGTAATTTAAATGTTAAAGAAGATATATCATATCTTACATTATAGACATTATTATCATGTCCTAAAAAACATATTATAATAACCTTATGCAACCTAAACAGGAATGGAAATGACAAAGAGTTAATCTTAACTTGAAAAAAAATAAATAAAAAATTTAATTTTTTTTTCTCTCAGTCTGTTAGTCTTCGATAGATTATTGACTCAAGAAAAAAGTAGGATATCCACACTCTTATTGCACTAGTCATAAAAATTTATAAAAATAATCGAGACGATTTTTAGCAATAACATACACTAATATGAGATAATAATTAGTATAATATACTAAGAAACATATTTTTTCTGATATGTTTCAGGTACTTTTTGGTTCAGACACGATAGTGGTTTCCTTTCTCCAGAATTATTTAATTTAAATTTGGGATACGACTAGTGATTGATATCGATATATCGATACATAACTTACGATACATGGTTTTCTCTATTGTATAAAAGTACAACATGCAACTATGTTAAACTTCTTCACTTGTTCACCCGTCGTCCCTATGAAAAAACCGTTAGAGATTGGCAGTCAATTAACGTATGAGGTACCCGAGTTTCGAGCTTTTTTACTTTCTGATTGTTTTGAGCATTAGCGACGGTGGATTTGAATTGCGTCTTCTGCCATTTCTCGAACAGTTGTTAAGTTTTCTACCACAAAATCTATGAGAACATCAAGGAACAGAGTCCTTCCACGACCTCCCTCACCTTGGAGAATGAATCCTTCCTCCCAAAGTTGTTTAAACCTCCGATAAACGGTACACTCACTCGAAGACACAGACTTCGATACAGTTTCTGGCCATGGGCCTCGTTCCGACCTAGTTTAAACTCAGAATGAAATTCAGCGATAATCACTTTTTGATGTTTTCGCACAAACATACGCAGTAACACGTTTCATATGTAAACAAACATTTTTCGGTAGAAGACATACTAAGAAATAATTCACCAAATCCTATTTTAATTTTCAGACAATTCAATTCACCATTCCTATTAGTTACCGCATATTTTGTTTTTTCAATATTAATTATTAGACCTTGTTCTTTGCCGGCCTTTATGAGCATTGTTGTTTTAATATAATGGGGGGGGGGGGTATACACCTTCACCATAAACAGGTATTTTGTTAGAAAAATATCGATATTCTATTTCGACATTTTTTTTTAGGTCTGAATATCGATCCACGATACATATGTGACTAATAAATTTCGATATATCTTGATTTTTTTTTTTTTTAAATGTCATTTTAAATATCCCAATCATGTTACTGCCATATCCCTGTTTATTTTACTGTTTCAGTTAATTTAGGTAAATTCATCAACAACTGCTCTACCAAATTCGTCATACCTGTATCACTCTTGTAGATCGATTCCGATGCTTCACTTTGAGTTTCAAATTTATCGATAGGACTTTATTTTAACTTTATCTATAAACTTCCATCTCTATAGTTTAAAGTTGGATTGTATTGATTATTTTTTGTTAGATATTTTCTTATTTTGTCTTCCCTCATTAAAGATCTTAAAAGAATTTAATAAACAAAGTCTCGCCAAACACACTTTAATGTATAATGACAGAAGTGGCGGCGGCGCATGCGCTTGGTCCTTTGCGGGAGAGTGTCTTGTTAGAAAAGAGTTAAAAAACAGGTGTAAAAGAAAACTATGGATGACAGTGAGCTAATAGTTAAGTGTGGAAGAAGGACACTGAATCGTGTTTGCTCTCTCTCTCTCCCTGTACATCTTCATCTGTTTAAGTATGTTAAATAAAACCGTTTTATGTGCAAATTTGTGATTTAATTAGAGAATGATATTAAAACAGTTGGAATTAGGATAACCATTAAATTAGATATAATTACAATTAAGATTTATATTGAGTAAATGTTTGTTTATGAACTATTAAATATTTAAATTCTTTACCATATGTTAAATTGAGATTGATTAATAAAACTATTTGTGCATTAATAAAACTATTCCGTAATGGTTAGGGTTAGGTAAGAGTAATTGGAAATTCCTTATATATAAGTATTATTCGAATAGATATATACGTTGAGGAAGATTACAATACTATCTAATTACGGATAAAATATCGACAGATTAATTTGCAACATAATCAATGTTTTTGTAATACCGCAGATTGATATTGTTGAAATGAAGAAATAATTAGGCACTATTGACGTCATTCCTGTGATTTACGCAGCGAAATGACAATGGAAAAGAAATTAAATTTCAATATAAATGATCTAACGGTCAAGGGCATTCTTATCATTGAAGATTCGTAAACGGATAACAAAATCATGAATACAATAAAACTACAGCATGAATTTACGATACTGATTGATGGCTCAGAATAAAATTATAAATCAGAAGCATTAAGTATTTGAAGATAACAGAGCGGGATATTACAACGCCCGATCAATTATTTTGTTTTTTCGATTCCAGCCAGTTAAAGTTAGGCATTAATTTCGTTGAGGATCAGTGGAATAAATTTCGACCTAATTCCACATTGGTTATTATCATTTGATGATCTGTAAATCAACCTTTCAATTCAGTTTGAAAGCTCTGTAAAAATAATTTGGGATCACTTTCTATCAATACCAATTATTGGAGCAACTATACAGTCCACATAGCCTGAAAATCCATGTCGGTCCTATCATTCCGTGATTTATTTTGACAAAATACCTATTCACTTACCATCTCCTTCCCCCCTCTCATACTTCCCCACTTCGACTACGCTAAGTACTCGAAACATTGATTCTCTGGTGAACTGGAGATTAGACAGGAGGTTTTCAAAAAATCATTTCTTCGTAATCATTGTTACTTCTAAATACTGAATTTTTCTTCTAACTTCTATCAAAAACAAAAATAATAATAAAAACTATAATATACATATCATCTTGAGCTACTCAAGGGAAGTGAACACCGGCACAGACCACATCTTAAAACACATGCACCATCCCATTAAAAAGACGAAAAAAAAATCGATTTTTAAATAGCATTATAACAACCGTTTCGAGGATATGAAATAGATTTTTTCAAAAAAAGGATATCATGTAAAGGAAAGAGATTAAGAAAAACATAAACTAAAAACAACATATTAAAAAACTTGAAAAAATACATGGAACTAGTTAATATAGGTGCTTCCTTATCACTGAGGCTATGATGATCATTAAATGTCAAATCTTATCGAAAAAATCTATTGATGAAAGAGCTTTCACTGAATATTTTATAAAAAATGTAAAAAGGTATAAACTATAGAAAATTATGTGAAATGTAAAGATTTAAAATTTCAAAGCCTTGTGAACAAGCTAAAAAAAAAGAAAAAAAGAGGGGAACCCTTTCCCCCTTTTGGCTGGCTACCAGGTATTTTCAATTTGCTACCTTGATTAAGGCAGGAGAACGGCCTAGGGAAAAACATCCTCCAGTCTTGGCTTTGACTTCACTTATTATACCCCATTCTCAAATGATACAAATAAACACTCTTCAGAAACTATAAAATATTAATTACCTCACACCATTGCGTTACAAGATTACTGAACATTGCGCTTATAATAACGAGAATAAGAGTTCTGCAAAAATCCACAAATCTCGTAAGCTTTAATGTTCAGTTTCTCTCAGAGCTGAGGTAGGATTCTCCTTTTATACTCGGCTCAAACGCAACGAATTGTCGGCGCATATCAGGTTTCTTTAGTTATAGGCTGTGCAAACCAAATGAGCCGAAACGAAATATTTTCACGCAGTCATGGGAAAGATTTTGTACAGTGAATTTGTACAGACAATTCGTTTCGTGTGGACAGGATTTATATCCGCCTGGAAGGTTCAGAAAATATATTAATCTAATATATACACTTTCAAAACAACATTTTCCAATGATAATGCCTATTCCTATATCCCATCCACATCCTTTAGTGTCTCCCTATCCTATAATCTCTAAACACACATATCCCAGATCGAAGACAGGTGCGACGATTGGCTAATCTAAGTGAACAAATCTAAACGCACCCACGTAAACTTTACTTTCCAACATAAATCCTATCCTCCTTTCCTTTTCTATTTCAATAATATTGGGGATCTTGCTTTCTACCTAGACAAACGATTCACAAAGAATCTCCACACACGACTCGAAAGGCAAGAACTTGGTAACATCTAGCTCAATCAATATCCAATTCCACACATCCAGATAACCCAACTAGTAAATTAAAACGGCAGTGGCCCCGAGACATTTTGTAAATATCTATTTATGCTAGAGTTCTGGCAATGGCGTTTCTCCACTCAATATCAACCTCCAATGGGTTTTAGTACCGGTGACGCATCGGATCACCTTGAGGCTAGAGGTGACATTTGATTTAAAGGGTGACATTTTTCTATTACAGCATATTTGTAATAATTAGAAATTTACTTTTTAAGAAATTCCCTCATGTGATGAATTGTTCATCAAACTAAACCTATTGCAATACTATAATAAACATTTAAAATATTTAATGTCAATATTTATTGATATACACAGTATAGACTATGCACTTATCTTATTTAAAGTAAATCACTGTTTTATTATAATTTGAAATATCAGAACCAAATGTGGCATATCAATTTCTTTTTTAATTTAAGAAGTTCTTTCATTTTTGTTTCATCGCAAAAATTATTTAAGTATTCCTGCTACCCCGGTATCGTCTGAGAAGTATATTTTCAGAAAATGGAGAAATAATCACCGAGAACAGGAGGCGCCTGAAACCTCTGGAAGCAGGCATGCAAATATTTTTGAAAGGCAACTTTTGGGCGATTGAGCGCGAAATGCTGTTTTTTAATTACGTCTTCAAATATTTGAAAACTGTTATCTGGTTACTTTAATTACATTTTGGATATTAACATCTAATTTCTGCTTATTATTAGCAATAATAGCATATTATTTTGAAGTTGTCTTCTTATTTTTCATTTTACACTACGGTTCATTTATTATCACTTGTGTGTGCGTGTTGTTCATTATTTTACCTCTTTAATTTTAATATGGTGTACCGATTTGTTATGCCTCAAAATTGAATTTTGACATTTGAAAAATTTTCGATGGTCAATCGATTTGAGCGATTGTATCAAATCGACGCAATCGTAACAATCGATAGGAAATGACTATCGACTATCGGTCACCCCTGCATAAGGCTGGCTACATAAGAGGAAGGAGAGGCTTGGTTTGGTACGTAGAGTATCATTATATTTTTAATTTATTTTATTTTATATATTATATAGTTAGAGATTTGATCTTATTAATTCTTTTTTCATTTAAATATTGTATGAATGGATATATAACCATGGATATTACTTATTGTCTTAAAGTGAGACAGATTGTAATTTTTATTCAATAACAGGTACATGGAAAAAAATCTAATTCATACATGGATATCTACCATACATCGGGTTGTAGCCCAGTCTTAATAAGATAGGAGGAGTGAAAGAATATTTCGTAGAAATTACGAACTCAGTTCTCCTTAATATAAATATCCCAATAACCCGTGGGTCATCGGCGAGTAGATAATGGGGGTAATGATGAAACCCAGATAAACTGTCCACGATGAAAACAAATAGAATTTGACAGAGAGAAGACTTCTTTTTCTTCAGAAGAAAGAAAAAGAAAGGTTAATCACCAATAGCAAATGTTCCGAAGAAATAATATATAAAAGACAGGACTAAAATCAGTAGAGCTGTAGGAAAAAGAGAGATCGTGGTTTTATAAATAAATCGAGAAATATTGACTACAGCAAAAAATGTTCGAAGTGGCTAAAGTTTTGGAGGTATAGCTCACGAGAAATATAAAAAAAAAATAAAAATAAAACTTTTTTTTTGTTTAGTCAGTAAAATTGCGATCATAAATGAATAAACATTATTTTGATTATTTGAACATTGAACTATATATATATATATATATATATATATATATATATATATATTTATTTTTTATTTTTTTTTTTTTTTTTTTTTTTTTTTTTTTTTTTTTTTTTTTTTTTTTGTAAACACTACTAAAACGGAGGAACAGACGTAAAGAGGAAAAATATATGGAGATATAAATTTAGAATTGCACATGAAGGTGATTCAACAACACCAGATTCATAAATTAACTTCTACAACCAATTATTGATAAATAAACGATAATTAAAAGACAAGTTGCTACTCGGCTACTTGTTTCGTGAGATCTACAATTGACGTAGCCTCTCTAGAAAGAATAGTTGCTATTGTTGGTGGGGATGGTGGCCTGCAAGTGCTGTTGGTAGCACAACCACCATCATCATAAAACGTAGACGGAGAAGGTTAGAAACATAGCTTTTTTTCGTCTCAGATACTTAAAAATTTTAATTTCTCAACAGCATTCTCCAATTTTACAGTTTCAGTGGCTGTTACAGGAAAGGCAAAACAGCAATTGTGAATCATCTAAAATACTGAGGACCTAGCAACCATACTTTGTAATTCGGCATGGACCCATAATGTGGTATAAGTGGCAGGTGAACAGATGTGAAATCTTCTTTAGATGTACAGGCGTTTGTGAAAAGAGAGGTGCCTTGGAAAAGCTAAACGGTCCACTGCTGAATAAGGAGGAAAGAAGAAGATGACCGATGAATAAATAAACCTCAATATGTAAAATGCACAAGTTTCCCAAAACCATTTCATGCTTAAATAAATGTACAAATGAATATTTTTTTTTTTTATCTAAGACTCCAGTACAATTAGTATCAGTATTAGTGACTTAATTGAATTTTAATTTTAGACATATACCTACAACTAAAGAACTTAAACTATGAGATATCATATAGGCATAATTAGTTGTTTTGGGGAAGGATCTACTAAGAAAGTAATGTATTTAAAGGTAATATAGTCATAATAGTAATAAGCCTTAGCCAACCAAAATCATATAAAAAGTCATGCATCTTCAAAATTATTTATTTATCTTTCTTTAAGCGGACGCTTTTAAAACTGTAGTGAGGATAACAGAGTTAGTAGTTGCTACTTTAAGGCTTTCGGATTTTAGGCGCTAACGGAATAATTCAGTGACTGAAAAATTAAATAAAAGAAAGCATTTTTAGCCTAAGACCTTTGATTTCATTTTAAATTTCGTATCTCTTAAATATTGATGACCCGAGCCCCTTCCCTGTTCTATCAACATCAACGTCTCAACTAACATCATATATTTATTTATCCATAGTTATTTTGAGATGGGGTCTCTCTTTGCCGGCTTTTATCAGCGTCTTAATATTAATAATTTAATAGGTCAGGCATATCCACTCGAAGATTACCAAATCAAGTATTTTGTATAAAAAGTATTTTACCGCCCACAAGTAAAATGCTAGCGTAATGATTTACCCAACTAATAAAGAATTATAGTACTAAATTAACTAAAATTTTGTAAGCTTTTAAACGTTTTAGTACAAATTTAGAAAACAGCAATTAGTATAAAAGAAAAGTAATAAATAAATAGCAACTAATAAGAAAATGTATACAAATAATATCTATGTCCAAGAATAAAAATGTTATAACATACATAACATCTCAGCTATCTAGGAATATAATTACACAATCATCAACTAGAATAGAACTTAAAATTAAAAAAAAAAATCAATTAAAAGTAACAGTTGGTGCAATTTAACCATGCCTTGAATTTTTTACTTATCTTCCACGCAAAAACTGATCAGTGTTAGTGGCCTGGAAGTGATTAGCCCAAGGGACAGTGTAACGTAACGTGTGATTAAGTTAACTTTTGGTGCGCTAGTCATCCTTAAATACACTTCCCCCAATAGCGATCCTTCTATAATTATAACACCAATGATTATATATTACAATTAAAATGTTGATAGACTTGTTTTTAAGGAAACAAATAATGGTTAGAGTTCCCAAAGGTACAATTCCGACATAATCGACAGGCTAAATACTTCCCTCTAATAAACCTGATCCTACGAATCAATAGCACGAAACACTGTTTTATTTCAGTTTGGACATTTACCTGAGGTTTCATACATTAATAGAAAAAAAGGAAAAGTTTTAAAATGTCCGTCACTAAAGCCTACAAATTCACTAGATATAATTGTTATTTTTCTAAGGAGTAACATGATAACGGCCTACTTTGTATTGATATCTTCAAATAATTACAGATCATTTGGAAATCATACAAATAAATTTCGTTATATTAATGAACAATAATTATTATTTAATATTAAAATTAATTAACAATTTATATATATAAAACCCCTCGTAAAAAAAAAGAAAAAAAAACGCAACACCTTAAAATTAATTGATTTCACCGGTTTTTTAATTGAAATAAACAATATTACGTTCGTCTTTCTATTTAGACAAATACATAGGAGGAGAACAATAACAATTTCAGCTGAATTCCAGCACTCCTTGTTATCTCTAATCCCATTGTTTAGAAAGAGCACTAATACCATAGTCATTCCTATCAACCTGGGGATGATAACAAATTGACTAGGGCTCAGTATCATTATTAATTTCATCAAGTCAACATTATTTAAGAATAATGATTAATTATGGCACGATTGGATGATAGAGTTGATACGGTTAGGGCAGTCACGATGTACCAAGAAGGCCATAGCACTCGCTACATCGCTAACCGGCTGGGAGTCCACTTTTAAACTGTCGGACGGGCCTTAAAACAGTTCATAGAGACAGGTTTCTCTGGAAGACCTGGATCGGGCGGACCATGGGTCACAGCAGCGGAAGATGGCCGCATTATCAAGCTTCAGACATTCAGGAATTGGCAAATTACAGCCAACGACATAAACAACTTGGTGACTGGTGCCCGAAACTTACATGTTTAGGTATCAACAGTTACCAAACGAGTGAGGGAAAGGGCACGAAGGCCCATGGTTGGACCCCTTCTCCCCAGGGAGCATCGAAGAGCCCGCCTTAGGTTTGCCCGGGAGCACAGTGATTGGAGTATCGAGGACTGGAAAAGAGTCCTCGCTCTCGACGGATGCAGAAAAGTGAGGAGGAGGTCAGGAGAGTGAAAAAGCCAATGCTGTATAGTCGGAAAGGAGGCATATGGTGGAGGCTCCGTCATGTTCTGGGAAGGCATCTCATAGGAAGCACGCACGGAGTTTTTCGATTCGAGGAGGTTCTATAACTGCACTAAGGTATGTGGCAGGCATGGTGAAGGACCATGCCATGCCGTACATACCTTTTATTGGAGGAAATGCATTATTTATGCATGACAATGCCAAACCACATGTTGCCCGCACTGTAAGAGTACTTAA
This sequence comes from Euschistus heros, assembly GCA_003667255.2. Classification (NCBI taxonomy): domain Eukaryota; kingdom Metazoa; phylum Arthropoda; class Insecta; order Hemiptera; family Pentatomidae; genus Euschistus; species Euschistus heros. Next base: position 1,179,314 of record RCWM02000096.1, on the reverse strand, counting down.
ATGAGGTCAATATCAACACATTGCCGTGGCCAGCGAATAGTCCCGACCTAAACTGCATCGAATATTTATGGGGCAGACTCAAAAGAACAGTTCGAGCCCGGGCACTAGCACCATACAACCGCAGGAAGTTTGAGGCTGCTGTTTTAGAGGAATGGGATGAAATACCTCAGGAGGTCATACAGGACTTATTCAGGAGCATGCCCCGATGTGTGGAGGCTGTCATTCGAGCAATAGGTGGTAACACATCTTTTTAAAGCTAAGAATATTAATTTAAATAAACTTTTGTTTTTTTATTCTTAGGAGTAAATTCATTTTTTTTTTTTTTAATTTATGGAAGTTGACGTTTTTTTCTGAACTATACTTTTTATATACAGTTAGTAAAAAAAGTCTACATACACCACAATATAAATTCATTTATGATTTAATGTGCATCATTTTTGTATTAATTAAAGTTAAGTTTTTTTATTTTTTAATAAAATAAGATCTGTAGAAGATTAAATCGTGCTTATAATATGATTTCGGAATTGAATACCTACAAAATGTTTCATAATATATGTTTGCCACTGTTTATTACAACTAATAAGTCTACATACACCTTAGTGTAATCCTTTGAATGTAAACAAACATTTAATTTGTTTACATTCATAGAGGTTTTCTGTAGTCTTACTTCCTAATTTAATCAGTTAGAACCAAAGCCAAGAGAAAGCAACAGCTCATAATGGAAATTCCTCGCGAGATTAGGCAATTAATAGTGAATCTTAAGACCGTAGGAAAATCATTGCGCGAAATCGCGAAAATTGTCAATAAAAGGGTTTCGACGGTTCAGACTGTAATTAGAAATTATAATGCAACAGGTTGGATTGCAAGTAGGCCGAGATCGGGACGGCCAAAAAAGCTCCGACGTTGTCATGAGCGTGCTACTTTAAGGAGTGTCAACGAAAAGCCTAAAATAAGTGCTCCTACATTAGCCACTAATTTATTGCCGGATTAAAACATTGAAGTAACACCTCAAACGGTACGTAATTCACTAAAAAAAAAATAATCTTAGATCGCAAAGGGCTCGCAAGAAGCCTTTTATTAGTAGAGTTAACCGAGATAAGCGTTTGGCATTTGCGAAAAGTTACCTTGATAAGCCTACCAGTTTTTGGGACAAAGTAATTTTCACAGATGAGTCCAAATTTAATATTTTCGGCCCTGATGGCAACTTTAGAGTGTAGAGGAGAAAAAACGAGGCCATGAAATTGAAAAACTTATGCCCGACAGCACGGAGGAGGAGGGATCATGGTTTGGGCTCTATGGCTTCAGCTGGAGTAGGCAACTTGAAGATCATCGAGGGAATAATGGATCAATATGTATACATAGATATCCTAAAACAAAATCTGCGACCCAGTGCTATCAAGTTAGGCCAAGGATCAAATTTTGTTTTTCAACAAGATAACGATCCTAAACATCGTGCCAGAAGGGTCGAAGAATGGTTGCTGTACAATGCTCCACGCCAGTTAAGAGCACCACCACTATCTCCTGATCTCAACCCCATAGAGCACCTCTGGCAGGATCTTAAATGAGGCTGCGGCGTCACGAAAAAAAAAAATAAACAGCAACTCTCAGAGGCCCCTTAAGGAGAAATGGTAGAAAACGGATCCAACTTTTACAAAAAAAATAGTTAGCTCGATGAATAAGCGCTTAAGAGAGCTAATAAAAAATAAAGGAGGTCCCACAGACCATAAGAGAATTTTATGTTAATTAATTATGTTGATAATTATTTTCATTTGCCGTGTATGCAGACTTTTTTTTGTGATAACATATCATTACTTTTTCTATATTATTTTTTGTTGTGTTTATAAAATTTTTAAACAACCTTAAAATGTACTAAATTAATCAAAAGGGCCTGTATTTAAAAGGAAAAAATAAATAAATTGTTTCACTGTGTTTTCTCTTTTGCTTTTAACCCACATTTTCAAATTAATAATAAGTGTATGCAGACTTTTCTTACTAACTGTATATCCAGTTAAAACGCAGTGAAATTAAAGAATTTTAGGGTTTAGAGTTTTTTTTTACGAGGAGTGTAGTTGTAGAAATCCCTTACCTTAGAAAAACCACGAATGTCGATAATTTATCATATGTGTGATAAAGGTTTTCAGCGAACGGAAAATTACAGACTGTGTTTTAATCGCATAAAAAAAGAAAAAAAAAACAAAAAACAATATGGTAATGTAGGATCCCTCTAAGCCGGCCTAGGAACCTGTGGAACAAGATTCAAATTTCTTTTCTCTTTTTCAGTGAGAGTATAATAAAGGCAAACTCATATTACTGGTAGATCGTAGAGGAACGCATCGGAGCAGGATTTTGGCGTTAGTTGGAAAATGTCTCCGCTCCTAGCTGACATAGTGAGCGTTGTCCCTACAGCACCTATGTAACCTATCGCTGTCGGGAAATCCGGTCAGATGCGCTCTGCTCCGATCCGCCAGGAGTGTCCGCTAGCCTTAAAACGAACGGATAAGAACATATAAGACAGTGACACGAATTTATGTGTTTGTTTGGCTGATAGCATTCTTGCTTCTGAGTTAAAACATTTTTCCATGCATCAATTAATTAAGGGGATATTGAGTTCTAATTTTCGTTGGAATACATTTCTTCTCGATTAGGAAACTAGTGGAGGAAGTTGCTTTATTTCAATTTTGTTTAGCCATTGAATGGTCACGATATGTTAATAAAAATGAGTGAGTTAAGGAAACGGAAACGTATGATGAGACAGTCAAAATTGTTAACAATCAAGTCTAGTTAATTCAAGGACAGTGGATGATATCGTGAGTTTGGCTTTACAGAGCAACGATTCACAGAATGAAGAAAGCGAAGATCAGGACATTCTGCACGATCTGCAGTCGTTATCTGGTGGGAACCAGATGAGTTGCAATAATGTCCCATTTCCTTGTTTGTTCATAATACCTGTTGAAATTATTTATATTTCTACGAATAGAATATTCAAGAAAACCTACAAACAACAGAGTTGAGAGGTACAAGTTACAAGAAGGTACAATACATATTAACATTTAGATAATCAAAGGGATAGTAAATAAACGTGAATACTTCGGTGGCAGATAAAGAAAAATAAGAATTAATCAATGCTATCAATGGTCTAAAAACATCTATATTTTATTTGTATATGACTGCTCAGTAAATCTAAGTAAAATATATTATAAATTTTGATCAGAATTTTAGGATTTAAGATATAGAGAGATGATCCATTTTGATTTCAATAGATTTTCTCGCTCTAAATATAAAAAAAGGTATTTACTTACATATGAATATAATTCACATTTGCTTTGCCGAAAACAAATCGGAAATAGCTTTGTTAAAAAGAGCTCCCGGCGAATCAAAAACGGATGTTTTTTAATTAGATTTCTTGGCACATTTCCTAAACTGTGACGTGATTAATATGGCGTAATAGAGGGATATAAAATTATAATTTGTTTTCCAATGAAGCGCTTAAAATCTTATATAAATATTTTCAATTGAGGTTTATATTTAGCAGATCATTAAAGTGGCCTAAATGAGTCACACAGTATATATGTTTGTTTCAATTAATTTATTTTAATAATTCTATAGTAATATGCAATAAATAATCACAAGCACAAGCATTTAAAAAAAAAAAAACTGTATTCCTTTAAATTCACAATTACAAATGTGAAATACATTTTTAAAATTATCTTTGTTTACCACTAATAACTTTTTATTATCTGCGTTTTGGTTTTTAAAATTTAAACTATATAAAGGTTTAAAGAAATAAAATAGCATGAAAATAATTTCATTTTTGTTTTAGTTTTATCTATTTAAACAAGGAAAACGAAAAAAATCATAATCCATCAATTTATGAATATGTGTGTGTGGTAGAAAGTTGTGCCCAGGAAGCAGAAAAAAGGGGAAGCCTTCCGATAGTAATGATACCTGCAGAGGTAAATTTAGCTTTTAGAAATAAATAATAAGGAAATAACATATCTACAGAGTCAGTAAAAAGTACAGCTACATACATTTAAATAGATAAGCACACATATGTGCTATATTTTTTTCTTATGTTTCAAGCAGAAAAGAACAATTACTTTTCCCTTAATTCATTTTTATTTTTAGTAGAGTCAAATCCAAATTTTATCTATGGCACCTCGAAATAGTGGAACATTAAGGGGGAAAATATTGCATTCAATACCACAAAAACATAAAAAAGCCCAAAGATTTTTTTTTGTTTACGTCCAACTACCAAGTTATAGGTTTAAGATTAATCTAAGACGAACAGTACGCAGAAAAGTACTATAATTAGGCTTTTCGGGCAGGCCACATTTCATTTCACAGTATTGAATACATTTATAAATTAATATAAAACAGGGGGAAAGCATTCATTGAGGCAATTCAAAAGTTTTTATCAGTAAGCATTTTTTTTTTTTGCGAAAACTACTATAACGCAATTAGAGACAAAAGGTATCTTTAGGATCAGTGGATTCTCAGATCGGTAAAACAGTATTGAAAATGGAAAAATTGGAAACCAGTTCAGTTTAAGTAATACAACAGAAGATTTTGGACAGTCTTTTCATATTAACAATTTACTGAAATAGGATACTACCACTTCTATAAATCGCACACTCCACTCATCCATCATGGAAAAGGTACAACTAAAAAGGGGTATTTCCGGGAGAACTAATATTAGATCTATAAAAGATTTTTTTTTTTTTTTTTTTTTTTTTTTAGTTTTACTACGGACCGACGCACATAGGGGTAATTGGCTAATCTAGGCGGCCAAAAGTCGATTTTATAAAATCCATATAAGGTTAATAAAACCAAGCTATTTATAAAGTTGGACAATATGGGACCCTTATCCTTTCCTTCCCTGCAATACATATAAGTTGTACGACAAATCGTAACTGCCCCGTTCTGTCAGGCCAACGGATCTCTCTCTGCTTTCAAAATGTAACCACTTTAGTTAAAAGGATTTTCTTATGTTTAGTTATATTCTTCATAAATAGAGCTGTTGATCTTGAAACTGCAGGTGAGGACACATACTTTTGAAGTGTTTATTATTTTATCAACTAACGTATCAGTGCCATTTCGGCTGTTTGAAAAAAAACTGTATTTTTCGTTTATTTTCAACCACATTTTAGTGTATTTGTTGTACTTCAGGGTGAGTCTCGGCTGTCATTTTTAATTTCTTAGAAAATTTGGACCTTTTGTAAAATAATAATGTTCAAATCAGCCGCACCTTTGCGATTTAAGCGGCACCAAACATGACAATGAGAAAATTACAAAAAAATAAATTAAATATTAAAATTCTTTTAACGGTATCTTCAATTTTTTTTTGTATGTGTCCATTGGTTCAGGAGTAAGAAGGGTGTCCCAGAAATCACTGAACGATAATATACAGGAGCAAAACCTCCCAATTTCGAATTAAAATTAGATACAATTTAGACATATTTTAACTATTGGGAACTATTTTAGTGGACCAGTTAAAGGACAAGAAGTACTAATTTCCTGTTTAAAATCTAAATTTAATCAGAGATGGACGAAAGCTGATCAAATGAAAAAAAAAACTTTTAAAGAAGACGATTGGTTGCTAAAAACATTTGAAATACTTACTTTAATTAATTAAATTTATTAAAAAGCACCTTAGTCACACTGGAAAACAATTGTTATACTGTGAAACACATCCTGTCACTTACTCTGACGCAAATGTGTGTAATATCGTCACATTAACATCAACCATGAGGTTCTACATCTGTCGAATTCAATGATTTGATAAAAAATAAATAAAAATTACATTGATGCCGATGCTCTTTCTTTTAGTTTATCTATATTGCACGCTAGGATTTGTATGTTCAAAAGCATGCTGCATCTCTCATACTAACTTCCTGAAGAAATGTGGTAGCAATTTCAAACTATACAGTCAGAATTTTACTCGGAAATTTTTCAGGAAGAAATTTTTAAGTATATTGAATAAACTTTTTTTTTTTCATAAAAAGCCTGAAAATAACTTTTTCTTAGCTTAATATGATTAATAAATATATTTTCGACAGTAAACGATCATCAAATAATTTTGGCCGTCTAGATTTGTAAAATACCCCTATGTGCGACGCTAAGATTATCAGATTTACGAATTTATAGTAATATTTCTTTAAACACTGCTTATTAGAACAACAGGGATATACAAAAATTAAATAAAAAAGCAAAACAGTATGGGTTAGCTAATGACTAAAATCATCAAACCCCTGCGCATTAGTCACCATCTTCATTTGGGACCTAATAATTTACTAGTTTTAATAATTACGTTAACGTTTCTCCACCATCACCGAGTATAATAAATATAAGAAATAGTATAATAGTACAAGAAAAAAAAACCTAAAGAAAGCATGTTCTTTCCCATTTGTTAATCGACAACATATTAATAGAAATTTTCAAATATATATTCTATTGGTACATTTTCAAAAATATCCATCAGTTTTACTAAAAATTGAACTAGAATTTTGAAATTCTATATTTTCCTAAAAACTTTCTAAAAACAAAGCAATATTTTAAAATAAACGTTTAAAAAAAGATTTCAATTTTTCAACAGAGTATAATTATAAAAGATAAAGTTATGAAATAATGCTAAACCAAAATACATTAACTAGGGATGTATTGATTCTCGGTTCCATCGATTCTTGAGAAGAAACTCGGTATCGAGAATCGATGATCCAAAGTCGATTCCTAGGAACCGATTGATACATCGAAAGTTAGCGATTATTTTGTGATTTCTAATTATGTTATTATTATACAGCAATTCCTCTACAAATTACCAAGCCACTTTTGAACCAAATTAAAAACAAATCTCATGCAACAGCAAGTTAATCTTCACTTTTTCAAAGATATTATTTATTCACCATTCGAAGAAGAGATGAAGAAATAAGATTACTATCTCTAATCAACGAAATATTGCCACTCAGACAATAATACCATTTTATTATGCATTTTTATTATTCTTAAAGGACGATATGTCCAAGAAAAAAATATTATTTTCCTTGTTAAAACGTGTAAATACTATTTTCCGAACCCTAACACTAGTGAAAGAGTTTAGTAACATTTTAAATTCCTTAATAAATGAAACCTTGATATGTTTATCTTCGAAAATAAGAATTATTGAATTGAATTATATTATTGTACATTGATTGAATTATAATGAATAACATAAATTATATTCTATGGATATTAAATGCTACTAGCAATTTACTAATTTATTTCTGAATTTACTATCATTTTTTAAATCGATATGTTTTGATATTTATCTTACTTTTAGATTATATTTTAAAACAGCAATTTATTTTTAAACTGAGGTATCGATACCGAGAATCGATTTCGAGGTGTTGGCACCGGTATCGGGAATCGAAAAAGTTTCGTATTAAAACATCACTACTAACGAATCTTCACGAAAATTATATGTATCAGGATCCAAAAAAATTGTCTGTACTCGAGCTAAATTCCTTGCGATATGGCGTAAATAAGAAGTTAATATATAAAAGAAACTGAATAAATCAAGAAGTTGAAGAGGAGAGGGAATGGAGCTGACCTGGAGTTGGTACAGATCGCCCAGGGCACTCCCCTTCACGTTTCGCTAGCTACTCTTCACCGCTAATGTACCTCTTCTCTTCTACAGCAAAGGGTAGATCTCATGTTCTAAATTTCGTCTAATAGTTCTTATTTTATTTTTATTTGGCCTTAAGTACACGGCACAGAACGATAAAATGTGTCGGACTCAAACCTGAACAACTAATGATTTAAATTTACTTCAGGATAAATGGGTAGAGGAAGTCGTAAGTCCTACAATCATCAACTCTGTCTTTCGAATCGGGTAAGAAACAATAAATCTGACATGAAACGGAGACCATCATATTGAGGGTAAATCAGACCCTTAAATCAGATATGAAATAGTTGGAACTCATGAAACTATTAAATATACTTTTTAAAAAAATAATAATAAATAAAATGGAAGAGAGATATTGGCTTAAAGCATTTTTTCCATAAGTTTGAAATAGAAAAAAAAAAAAAAAAAAAAAAAAAAAAAAAAAAAAAAAAAAAAAAAAAAAAAAAAAAAAAAAAATATATATATATATATATATATATATATATATATATTCAATAAACATAAGAATGAGATAGTGAATGATACACACATTTGTTTATTCTTTTTTAAACAAATAAATAAATTATGATAATTGGACATTTTTTAAAAACAAAGTTTGAATGATAGAGGAGTCTTTCAATGGTTATAGATTTAATTCTTGGATGTCAGTGGAAAGAGTTGTGTAGATAATGATTATCATTCCATGAGGAATCACCATTGAATCTTCTGGTCATTAGCCTAATAATAGCTATTATTTGTTACAAATCAAGGTACATATCTAGTTGACATCTGTTTTATAAATTAAATTAATTTTAATAAATTTTAAATATGCAGTATAAATAAAGGCAAATAGCGAGATCTTTTATTTTATATTCTTCTAAAAAGCAAGTCATTTTAATTTGTCTTCTGGTGGGTTTTGAATACATAGGCATTTTTTTTATAATTAGAAAAAATAATTTAGTGATATTCAAAGAATCTACAGATAACGTATCTGATTAACACAAGTTATTAACATGAACATATATGAAGGCATAGGTGTATTTAGTTTCGAATGACATTTACTAAATCTTAATGAAAGTCTGAAATAAGAGATAATAGAACTGTTCAATAATGTAGAGAAAAAAAATAATAATAATAATAAACCCAAGTTGATTTGGCAATTCCATTTTGAGGCTTTAATCAGAAATCTATGGAATATAGCCAAGCTTCCTAGGTAACTTGCCAAGATAGTTTCTAGCCTTTCTCAGCTTAATTTCGTTCTGAAAATTCTAATTTTATATTGAATTTATACAATAGTAGAGACCGGAACTAATTTTACAATATAATTTCTAACTATATTTTTAATAATAACAACTGCATGCAAATTATTTACATACAACATGCTTAATTAAGACATATTTTAAATTGGCCTATGATACTATTGGAGTGATAGTAAAAGGTATAAATAATATTTATTTCAAGACTTTAGCAAAGTAGATAAATAACAGAAAATGTTAATTATACTGAAATGCTAACCACAAAATAACTATGGACAATTTATTCCTCATCTTAATAACATTTTGATCTTCCTTTTAATGGGTACTGATAACCAGCAAATTGGACATACATAATGATGGAAGAAATATAAAAATCTGCTAATTACTTTGACTAATTTTTATTCTCAAATTTAAAAAGATAACATTGCACTGAAGTAATGTCCTAAGCAATGCATACAACAAAAGATAAACCAAAATTATAAACCAGTCACAATAAACTAACTTAAATAAATATATAATAAGAAAGTCAATATCTGAACTAGAATAACGATATTTGTTATATTGAATTATAATGAGTAACTGCCACATAAATCTGTTGGTATTTTTTCTATTTTATTTGTATTTAATAATATGACAGTAACATTGTATTGATAGGTTTCATTTGAAACTGAAAATAAGTCATTACTTTACTGAAAAAAAGTCATTAGAACATTTTTACAAAAATAACTTAAATATAAATTTTAAAAAATCTTAAGTGTATTTGCCAGATCAAGACAAATTTATAATTAAGGTCTTAGTCCACATTGATAAGCATTAACTTTCTGCAGCTTAGTATTTTACATCAATATTTATTTTTTGACAGTTGTTAGTTTTAACATCATTCATAATAATATGATTTTGTTTCAGTTTCGCTTCATAATCTCAAGAATACAATATTGTTCACTAAAATAAATGATACAGTAAATATGAATAAAAATATGTTTTCTTTATGTTACTTTAACAAGTGAATTGTTAAATCATGATTCTGAAGCCAGAGATGAACAATAAGATTCTTCCCTCCAAAAAATCAATTTATGTAACTGATAGAGAAAAACTGTAATTTACAATTGTATTTAAATTACAACTGATTATTTTAAGCTAATATATCCAATTCATACATCTGACCTTCATTCTTCAGCATAAAACACATCAACACTTCCTTTGACAACAAAGACATGACATTGCCAATGTCAAATGTGAAATAACTAAATAAAAAATATATACATAATAGGCTACAATAAATTAAGCACATTATATTGTCATAATGAAGTTCAATGTAAATTAGAATAACTGACAATGAAAAGAGTTGATAGAGAAATACTACATTATAATACTACAACACTATACAATAAATTGGTAAAATGCTTTAATTAAATGGTTAATATACCATTTCAAAATAATTAAACTAGTTAAAGAGAGCAGACAAAATATATAAAATAGTTAATAAAGTCAAAACATAACTAACTCCTGTCTTTAACTGGTGATTTTTTAAATAAAATTAGATATGAATTGCTTATATCAATAGAATCATATCATGGTGCACTAATGTAGCTATGAAATCATTATAAAATTGTTAAAATATCACTTTATCAATTTTCTTACAAACTATTATATAAAAAATATATTATTTTTTAAATAAAAATTAATGCAATACTAATTTATTTGAACCAAGATATGTATCTATTTGAAAGAAAGTAAAAAAAGTACTCACAAAGCGTAGGAGATTGTCATTGTATCACATAAAAAGCTAAGAAGCAAAGAACAAAAAGGATGCAACTAAGGGAAGAATATCCAACCACCTGAACCAACCGCAACTCCTGGACTGGAGTCGTAAACACTGGTGGCCATTATTGAAGGGTCGCGCATGTTCCCCCGCCAAATTCAAATTCTTATCTCAAAGCAAAGACCATCCCCCTCTACCATTGCCTTCTAGATAGATTTTAGTATTTGCATTATAACTTATAATAGTGAAGTGATATATTTGAAAATTATTTCTTTGATTATTTGACCATCTTAATTAAAGTTAATTTACTATACAAGAAACTTACAAAACGAGGTAGCAAACAATAAAAGGAAAATCCATGCATTCATTCGAGTAATTGAGGGTTGGTAATGGTGTTAGTAGTATTATTTATTAAAATTCATTTTTATAATAAGTAAATATTATGTTTACCAATGTTATTATACTTAAATAATATATCACAACTTATTTCTTTTATTTGGACTGAAGCAATTAGATCTGGATTTCAATATTAACAGTAAAATAAAATTTCAATAAATGTTTTAACAACCTTTCTTTTGATTCAATAACGTCTGTGTATCACAGAAAAAGTAATCACCCTGACTTGGGTAAACTTCCTTCTGGTAGAAGGAAGTGTGTTATCGGCGATTGTTGGTAGTGTTGAGGTATCGATCGTTCGGGTCCGTTATGCCTTTTTATTTATTTATTTTAAAAATTTTGAGGCAAGAATGGATTCGCAAGAAACGTCTGGGAGGGATAATATATATTCTATAGCGGATCCATAGAATGAATATCGTCCTTACCACCTTGGTTAGAATAGGTTGGTCACCTGTAGGATATCCCTTTCTCCTTGTTCTTAGTTGAAGTACCCGAGGACTTTAAGCTCAATAAATAATTACAACTTATCAATGAAGACTCTGATTCTTGCAGTCCTTACATTCTTGGCACTCAAAGCTTCGAATGGAGTGCAAGCAATGACAAAAAAATTGAGATCAAAAAGTTATTTACCTTGACGCAAAAAGCAACCAGCAACCAGCCTCAGAGGAATTGCATGACAGCCTAGATCAGGGGTCTCCAAACTTATCAGCCTTAGGGCCTTACTATAACTTCCAAGGGTTCAAATGTACCATTCATCAACAGTCTCTGTGAGGATAGTTTGGTCTAATTCCAGTCACATCAATTGTTGATTGAGGTGAAATGTCAGATCCACTGCGCTGAATCACAGAGAATTCTCGAGTTTAATGAAGAGATCAGAAAACTTATTTACCATATCATTCTGCCGTACGCTGGCTTAGTTACGGAAAAGTCCTTCAGCGTTTTTTTGAACTTCGAGGAATGATCAAAAATTGTTTAAATGAAGAGCATTGTAATTAATCCGAATAACAAAATAGTGAATGGCTGTGGGAATTAGTATTCTTCGTCGATTTAACAAAACATATGAAAGAACTGAATTTGAAGTTGCAAAGAGAAAACCAGCTATTCTCTTATTTCTACACTAATACCAAATCGTCCCAACAGAAAATAATACTGTTTCAATCAGTTGCTTAAAAAGTGTTTCACACATTTTAAAACATGCGAAATATTAAACCACACTACTCAAACTCAGTTTCTTGTCGATTTTGCAGTCGAAGATTTGAGTGCTTTGAATATAAATTTTGATACTCGTTTCTCAGACTTAAAGTATTGATATCATTGCTCAATGATATCAATAAAGTATTGATGTCATTGCGTATATAACTAAGATTTAAGATTTTTCAAACTTCTTTTGATACCATCATTGAAACACTAGCCCCAGAATTTCTACTAGAAATTATCGATCTACAATGTAGTGATATATTTAAGAACAAATATCAAAATTCATCTTTTTGGAATTTTATTAGTATTTCACTGGCACAATTTGATAATTTGTATAACTGTTTTTTGTTTTTGGTTCTACTTATTTGCGTGAAAAACGTTCTCCTAAGTGAAGTACGTAAAGAATGGTTACTGGTCCAAGTTAACCGATGAGCATCCTTAAATCTCTTTTAATAATTGATACAAGTAAAATTGGTCCACAACTACATATTACTGTTAGTGGATAATCACAACTACATAAATATGTTATCATATTTATATGCTAATATTCAGAATGTTAGTTTGATTCATATTAATTATTTGTTAGTTGCATTGATTTAGCTTATTTTATGCGCATTAAACTTGTTATTAAGCTTTACCTACCTACCTAAATAAATAAATAAAGTAAATAAAACCGAATCATTATTATTCTTTTCCTTTCTTTTCAAGTTATCACAACAATAGCCATTATTCGTATAAACACATAGATAGAAAATAGACATCTGAACAATATTAAGGCGAACGCGTGCTCATTCGGGGCGAATGCTGAAGTGTATGCGCACCTTGAGGATGCGTCGCGGGCTGGATTGATGGCATTGGCCCGCCTTGGATTTGGCCGCGGGCCTTAGTTTGGAGATCCCTAGCCTAGAAAACGCTGATCAGCATAGCATAAAATAACATATAAACTTTATATGTTATATGTTAAACACATAAAACAAATTTTTACGGGAGCAAATATTTCAATTAAAATACAGTTTTTCAAAATAATAAAAAAAAAATAGTAAAAAGTTGAACTCCACAGCTACAATTAAAAAAAACCTTGAAACCGACCAATGGGAGCTCAAATGTCAAGGTTTTTTTGGAATTGTAACTGTAGAGTTGTACTTCTATCATTATGAAATAGGCCCCTGGTGTCAATTTAAAAATGGATTCATACGTCATAGAGTGGACCAAATTAATTGTCAAAGGGCCTGGGATCATTAATTGAAGTAGGGAGTTCCCGGTATTCAAAACCTCACGGACCATGTTAATTAAGAGTCAAAACGGCCTAAAAATGCGTAATTTGACACTTAATTTTGAAAATTTTTCCGGGAACCCCCGCCCTACCCCCTGTACTTTTGCTGTCCCATATGTCACCCAGTCAAAACTCCTTAAAATATACACTGCTGACCAGTAGTCCTGAACGGATGATAGTACAGCTTTCTTTCAGTTTCTTCATTCAGTATAAACTCTTATTATCTTTTTCGATTTTACGTTTTTTAACAATTCATTCATTAACTGTCATTTATTTAATATCAGCAATTAATATTTAGAAAAAAAATAAAGGATAATGTAGGAAAAAAATAGTACCTACTTATGTTAAAAGTATTAGGGTGAATTCAATAAAGTTTTTACTTTAAAACTTCTGTTTAAATTAGTAATAACCTTATGAATACAAGTAAAGCTTGTAAGTTGAGAAATTTTCAAGAAAATAAATATGATTTTTTCAGATTAAAAAAAATGATCAATATAAATTAATGTAGCAACAAATCAGGCTTATCAACCAACCAGAAATGCAAATGATTCTTAAAATCCACCTTCATCTATTTTTTTGTTGTATTCTGACTGCCTATTGATTCTGGAAACATTTTATATTATGTTACACTTGAAATGAAACTAACACTTCAGTAATAAAAAAAATAAATAAAAACAATTATAAGATAGCAATTTGTGACTAAATTAAATGATACCTTGAAAATATTTTTTTTTGCAAAGTTGCATTATCTCTTCTTATCTCATTTGTTAAATCAGTTTCTTATTTAAAATTGTTGGCCTCTTTTAGATTCTTTCAGGAGATCGTTTCTCCAAACTAAGAACCCCTCATAAATAAAATTATTGGCTCATGGAATCTATGGATTGTTAACAATACAAAGTACTGATATTAATCTAAAGATCACTAGTTCAAACCTGAGCTCTTACTACCTGGTTACACTGAAATTTCAACAAATAAGACCATAGGTTAAATAATTATTAAAAGATTTTATTTGTTTGTTTTTTTTTATTATCAAATTGTATCAAAGCCTTCTCCTAGCAGTAATTTCCTGAAGATCACCACTAAAGACTAAGAAGGATCTGCTGTACAAGTTTTAGGGTAAACATATTAACAACTTTCCAATGAGAATTTAACACTGGTACTACTCTTACTAGATTTACAACCTCTACTAAATAATAATAATATAAATATATTATCCTTTAGGTATGAACTTATAATTCACGTTGTTTCATTACAGGAGTCAGGGTTACCTTGTACTTGCCACCGGTCCATAAATGATTGTTGGTTTAAGAATTGAGAATTCTTAATTTGGTTATGGTTACTTTTTCTCAGGATACCTAGAAGGATGTGGACAATTTCTTTCAAGATATTCATAACTGGGTAATTGTGTAAGGAGAGTGCTTTGATATTATTTTCATCTAATTAGAGCATGAATTCCTTCTTGTGTGCTCTCTTTATATAAACCCTTACCAAACATACAGTTAGAGACAAAAATATTTGTACACTAGTATTAGTTCTATGTTCTTTCATTTAATTTTGTATTTATTACATTTTTATTTAATTTAAACAAATATAATATTGCATTCATGAATATATATGACTTATATTTTTTCATAAGAAAATCGACTGAATTTAGCTTAATATCTTATACATTACAGTAAGATCCCTCAATGCTATGAGTCAAAAGGATTCGTACACTAGACTTTAACTTTTGTTTCTACTCCCAGTCTTAATAGTTTAAGGATTATCTTCAATCAGTCTTTATCTAGGCATCATTTATTTAGGTATATCGCTTATTAGTGATTATTACCGCTGTTCGTAAATTGAAAATGAGACACAAAACCAGTGAGACATTTGAAGAGGAAAGACAAATTATTGTGTGCTACATAATGAGTTTCAGTCACTTAGAGAAGTGAACAAACCTCACTCAACAGACCAATATGCTATTAAAAGGTATGGAATGAAAAAAAAAAACTTTTGAATGTATAGAGAGAACAGGATGACCAAGAAAATATAAAAGACATATTATAAGGAAAGTTAAAAGAAAAACAAGATTTAGTGCCCCAAAATTAGTGAATTCAATGCCATAGTGCACAGAGTGGATATTAAAAGCCAAATGTGGCCCTACTAAATATTACTTATTATCAAATGGCAATATTAAATAAAAATTTTATTGTGTACGAATACTTTTGACTCATGTCATTTTTCAATCATTCTTGAAGTGCTATTTAGTAAAGTGTTCTAAAAATTCAAAAATATATCTATTGATAAAAGTGTTGAAGGATACATTAAATGGTTTTATTGTTTTAAATCAATCCTATTAAATAATGCTAATATTGGTTATTTCTTATGATTTATAGCAGGCATATGAATACTTTCGACTCTGACTGTACATTCTGCAAAGGAGCATCTTAATGACTGTAGAATGCCATAGGGGTTATGTTAAAAAAAGAACAATAATAAAATAAATGCAGATATCATACTCATACAAAAATAAAACAGTGTTGTGAAAATAAGTACTTTATTTACATCAAAATTCAAACAACTGCTTTATTATTAATATTAAGTAAGTGACTATATTAAAACATTAAAAATGAAACATTCTACAAATGTTAAAGCTTCAATGATGCATAATATTTCAATGTCCTTCAATACAATCTGTGTCACACTCATCACAATAACTCATGTATTATTACATGTACAATACATTAAACATTACAATAACTTTGTTCAGTATAATGTTTTTAGTCTCTATTAAGTTACATTACATTTTTTAGAGGTACAAAAATAACAAACCTTACTTCCTCATCATTCGTCATTTTATTTATACAAATTTACAACTCAATTTATTTTTAATTAATTTATGAATGAAAATAAAAGTTAAAATATAAATATATCTCTGTGCTCTAGTTTAAATTAGGCAAATGACATTGCCAATACAATAGCTCTTCACGATGGTCAGACTCTTGTTCTGAAACAAAATAAAAAATAAAGTAGAATATTTACAGTCATGTAGTGCTACTAAAAATAATGAAATATATGATTTAATTTATTTTACTGTAGATTTTTACAAAAACAATACCATCTATCAAGGTTTGTAAATTTTAAATAATTTTGATAAATCAATTAAAAGTGAGAAGAAGATGGTTGGGGGGCAGTCGATGAAACACAATATCAAGAATTAATTTACTGCACTGACATACCAACTTGCTTTACAAGCCTTCATCAGGACTACTAAAATCAAAATTAGATATATAAATAGAATTCAATTCTATTAATTCAAACAAAATTAAAAAATATATTATGTACATGGGTATGGTACAAAAATTATGAGTACAAAATATAGAAAATAAAATGAAAGGTTATAGGTTATGATATGCTGATAACAATAATAATAATTATTATAATTACTAAGGTTAGGACCTAAACAATAAAGTTGTAGTATACAAAGAAAGATATACATGTGTTGCGATTATAAATTACCATAAGCACTTTGGAAATTACGTAATATAATGACAAACAATACGATGAAATTATAAAACTAAAAAAAAAAAAATATATATATGTATATATATATTTTATTTTACCTTTTACCTTTCACCTTTTATTTTAGTTTATAATTGTTTTTTTTTTTACTCATTTGGCCCATTGCCTTTACAAAATATATATATATATATATATATATATATATATATATATATATATATATATATATATATATATATATATATTTTGTAAAGGCAATGGGCCAAATGAGTAAAAAAAAACAATTATAAACTAAAATAAAAGGTGGACTCAGTTAATTGTGAAAACTTTAGCACCATTATTGAAACATAATATGAAAATATGAAGAAACACAGCAAGAAGGACAAGAAACTACCATAAAACATCCAGTTTAATTATGAATATCATGACCATCTGACACTAAATATTTCGATGCAAGGTAGAAATGAAATAAACATTCCATCCACATTAGTGAGATTAATTTTAAGTTCTACAAAGAACTTAAAACAATCTGAAAGGATATAGTATTACAATTATACATGCAATTCAAATGGTAAGTTAATTTTATTAATATGCCCCTGATGAGTGAAAAAGGATCATAAAAAAAAAAAAAAAAAATCATGAAAAATTTGAAATAATATTTTTTAGGCCTCTTATTAAAGTGAAAGATTGTGATACTTATTTACTGTTGTAATTTATTTTTATTTATTTGATAAGAATTTTAGGTGCCATGTACAACAATTCAGGTTAGAGGCACCATTACATTACATTGTTTTAGTATCCACTAATACAAAAATAAAGCTAGTTTTTAATTTATGATATTTATTCACAAGATTTTATTTTAATATTATATTTTTGGTTGTTATTACTATTTTATTAAATATTAATATTTTTTATTTAGTAGGTGTTACCTTTGGCAGCCAAAAAAGTGAAGTGAAATTTGAGATAAAGTATTAACTCACTCAGGTTGAGGTTCTGGTGGCCTGGTGCTACCAACACTAACATAAGCTGAATTTCTTCTAGGAGTAAACTGGTGTGGTCTTAGGGACAAATATGTGTAGATGCTTTTTCTTATAGCAGTTCTCACCTTAAATTTTTTGGTTAGTTTATTAATTAAAATTTGCAACTGTATAACAAACTACAACTAGTGTAGAGCATTCAAATAAATATTTTTGCATTCAGCCTAATTCCAGTATTTTTGCATTCAGGCAAATACTAGTGGAAAAACTACACATTCTAAATAAATGAAAAGGAACAATTTTTCTCATATCTTGAAATTATTATTATTATTATTATTTTTTAGTATATAAATAGGAAATGCAATTTTCAATTATAATTTAATTTAATTTTTACTATTACAAGCAATAACTAATTTAAACAATAGATCTAAAAAAAAAAATCTTGTTATTGTATCATTTAATCATATACCTCTCCATTAAGGAAACAGTAAAGGACGGCAACAAAAAGCCCTTGAAAAGAGGTGAGAAAGTGTGTTGTATATGACCACACAGCAAATTCCCACACTTGTCTATCAAGAGGAGCTTCCATCATATTGACAATATTTGTAATGCCAAGTAAGGGCAGAAGCACAACAGCTGCACGAACTGCTTTTCTAAAATATTTTGATAAGATAATTATAATAATTAAATTATTTGTTATTTTTTTTAGATAAAAATTTTATTTTGTTTACATTCAGCGCATATAATGTGATGTATAATTGACTGGGACTCATGCTACCACACAATCTTTACAAAGACTATACTAAATAAATAATAAATATATAGTGTATTAGCTGGTAAAATAAATTTGTAGAGATAAAAAAACTGCTATTATTTTATAAAAAAAAAATAGATATTGTATAAAATATAACTTCTGAAGACCATTGGTATTCTGAAGACCACTTTCTCTGAAACCCCTTTATAGCAAATAAAATTTGGATCAACTCCGGTTAATACATTTTAGGTTAATTTTTTTTTTTTTTTATTATTGTAATAGTGATTGCTTAGTAAATACAAATCTGAAGAAGATTAAAAAAACTGTAGGCATTACTTAGAAGAGGTTTTTGTAAGAGAGTAAACTGTATTTACTTTCTTTGGATAATAATGTGAAAAATATTTTACTAAGTGCCTTTCAGAACAGTGAGAAGTGGTAACTGTAGTTAGTCCATGAAGTATAGTGATAATGCTTGGCAAATACAACATAATTATTAAAGTTTTGACGTTAATCATACAACTGTTGTTAGTTTTAATGTCTATTTTGGCAAACCAAACAAAGAGCAACTCTTCCTTGAGGATCAGCAAGGCAGAGATAGAAGATTCAGTAGTTGGCGAATAGAAGGTACTCTTTAGCTGCTGATATAGACAAAAGGAATAAACTTTCTAATGAGGTCCTGATCCTCACCATAATTTATTTATAGCAATAATAGATTATATTATTTTTGATCATAAACATAGATAAGGAAAGTAAATTTAATAATTATTATTTTGTTATGAGTGACTATCATATGCATCGCAAAGAAATAAAGCAGCAACCTTGTGAGATACTCTTTAACATTTAATCTGGCAGAGCTAAGAGATTACAAAGGGTGTGTTTCCATGGGCAAACCTAATAATTCACAGCCAAAAAGGAAAGAGATCTCTTAATACACTCTTCAAGACTGCCCATGATTAAATGCCATTTTTTCCATAAAGCTGGCTTGATTTTTGAGAACTAGTAATCCTCAGGAAATGGCCAGTAATATTAAAGTACAGGAGTTGAAATGTTGAATAAATTTAACTGTTTCATGGCTAGCTATTTGGAAGTGGAAATGGAGTAAAATGAAGAAGAACTAAAAACTTTTATATCTTTAAATATAAAGTATGCCGAGCTTAAGTGTATCTTAACCAAAGAATCTAGAAATTAATTGTGGCCAGTGTATGAGAAGAAAATAGATTCAGTCTTTGAAATATATATATAACTGTAAAACCTTAACAGTGATGTATTTTAGAAAATTATCTTGAAGTATACTGGGTGTGGTAAAATTGCAAGAAATTAGAAGGAGGGAGTTAATTTGGTCAAATTAAGTAAATACGTATTTCTCAGAAGTTGGCATTTTAAGACTATTGTCAATACAGGTTTCCTATTGAATAGTGAACTAAAACAAGCAATATTATATAAATAAAAAAAAGGATATACTATATTAAACTCAACATCAATTTTAATAATGTTATAGCATCACCGGAAAAAAAAAATGCAGATGAAAGGTAAAAATTTCATGTATATGAATTATGATAAAACTCTCAAACATGGTGTTAAAAGACTTTTGAAAATTTCAAGTGTTAGGAAAGAGGAAAACTTTGGAAGATAAATATGGAAATATATTTGTAAGAACATGAAAATAGTAAGAAAAATATATCGAAATGTATGGGAGTGACAATACTGGCAAAGAACACAACACAAGGATGAGAATATGAATAACAATATTTAGCATATGTTTTATTATTATTGTTGTTTTCACATAAGTAAAAATAGTTAACATAACATAAATGTCTTAAAAACTGCAAAGACACAAAAATAAGAATAAAGGAAAACATTAGCACTATGAAAACTTATGTTTCTAGGTTTCCTCACAAAACTTGGAATGAAATGAATGATGTTACAAAACAACAAAGGTTTAGCACAGGTTAGGTGAGAAATGTCAAGAGACAGGCAACTATTATTGAGCTGAGCTAGGTGACCAAATCCCAAGTATTATTTATTATGGTGCTGGAAATTATTGTGAAGGCTAGGAAAGTAAAGGCCTTAGGGCAGATAAAATGGAATGTGAAGACATAGTAATTAAGATGGGGTTCAATATAAATGAAAGCAAAAAAATTACATACTGTGATTCAAAAAAGGCTAAACCAACAAATAATCTTTACATTGGAGAGAATAAACTGGTTGGGTCATAAACATCATAGGTATCAAGAAACATTCCAAAGCAGATAATTGAATGATTTTATGATGATGAAAAAGGAACCACCAGGCCAAGTTTGCGATAGTTGGAGGAAGACAAGGGTGTCTTAAGGTTCCTAGTCATTGTGAAATTAAGAAAATTGAGGATAGTTGGTAAAGATGCTAAGGCCCTTCATAGACTCTTTCCAGGTAGACTATTCTAGATGTTAGCATTCATAATCTCTGATATTAAATTACATGTTCTGATATTTCAACTACAGTAGCTTTATTCCAGTCTGATAAAAGTTTTGAATACTTTGCTATGAAGCAGTCGATATCATTCAGTTTTAAAAAGGACAGAGGAATTATTTAAAATAGAGTGTGAAGAGCTTTTTATTAAAATTTCCTTAATTGAAGCATCTAGTGTCATTGGAAAAAGAGCTGAAATTGGAACAAATAAAAATAGCATACTGGAGGAAATTAAATTTAAAAATCCAATCAATAAAATTTTAATATGAAGCTCTAATTTAGTATTATAACTTGTTTATACTTATTATAATAGAAATACTTAACACTTAAGCAGGAATTATTAATTAATTAAACTATATTAAACATTTTTATGTTTAATATTCTTTTACTTGGTTTACAACAAATGCCAGAAACAGCTGAAATTACATACCTTACTCGTTCTACTTCGCTTGTATGACTTTCCCTCAGTTTCACAATGAGAACGCGTATAATGTTTAGTAGAAATAAAAAATTCAGCTGAAAAACAAATGAAGTAGAGATTAACAGAGAAATATTACAAAATTTTCGATATATTTAAATGTATGGTTGTTACTTTTACTAGATTGATATCATTACCCCTCAAAAGTAATTCTAAACTTTAGATTTTAATGGAATCAGTAAACTTTTCAAATTTAATATATTTATAATTCTATGGCCTAAATAAATTAATGATTAAATGACCTATATAAAGGAAGAAAAATTGAGATGTGAGATATGGAAGCATTATTTTCAAATATTATATTTAAATAGTCATGACGGCAGATAGAAGTTTTCTTTTACCAAAATTACAGCAAAACGTGGTCCCTCTAGTATCCAAAAGTAAGGGGTGAGATTATAACCCCACCAACACTTAGTTTTCATTTTTGAAGCTATGGATGCTGCCCATGCTGTTGTCATTATGAGTGGAAGTCCCCATCCAACACAATTGTATAATCTGTATCTGAAGGTTTCTTGAAAAACCCTTACTAAAATCAGAATGACAAATATTTTAATTCAAGATAATGAAGGTAAAAGGTACAAAAGTGAAATAGTGTTGTTTTTTTTAAAACTATATAGATATATGTGTATGTGTGTGAATATAAAATGAACTAAATAATAATCTTTATTCTGGAGCACATTGTCTCTTTAGAATAATACTGCAGCATAAATACAATGGTACTATTGTCTGTATAATACCAGAGTCAAGTGGGAAACAGTGTAACAAATAAATAATTTTTATTTTTAGAAAAAACCTTTTATTATATCGTCTTCTAATTATTCAACATAAAATCAACGGTCTTTAACATTCATATTATCCTTGAAATAGTATCAAAATTATTCTTAGAAGCTACATATTTTTTTAGTAATCTGAAATCACAAATTTCTAACAATGTGCCCACAGGTGGGGTACAGTGTAACAGCCATAGGGATAAATTATAACAATATGGGGAACACTAAATATACATTAAACTAAATAAAATATGTTTTTTAGTCAAAATTTAGCATAAACAAATTTATAATATAAGACAACAAAGATAATAATAATGACAGATGTTTAGAGGGCACATGAGATTGATTATCAAATTAAGTGACACCAAAATCATATTATAAAAATACAGAGCTAATCATGATGTTACACTGCGCCTCTTGTTTCATTGGCCCCTTGTTACACTGTAACCCATAAAACCCTATATAAAAAATAGAACATAATATACCGACAAGAAAAAAAGGAAGATTCAAATTTTTTACAATGGCAAGAAAAAAAAATACTGTATAAACACTGATAAATTGAAGTAAAATAAGTGAATAAAAGAAATATTTTTATAATACGGTATATTGAAATAAATAAAATCAGCACATAAGTGTATAAATTACAACTGACCTTTACTTGTATAGAATAAGTTGAACAACTTACTGATTGCACTAAATGAGTAATAAATAATTTTACTGTTGGCAGATGTTTGATTGGATTGTAAGCAGCTGTTGGAATAAGACAGCTTTGAATGAACCTATCAGAAGGAGCATGTCTGATGCATATGTGTATAGGGTCATTCTATAAAAATTGAAAAAAAAAGATCTCTTGACTGCAAAGTATTTTTCAAACATTTAACATACTTAAGAAATGACACAAATATACTCGTTCAAGAAAAATGAAGTTCATTTTTCGACTTTTTTACACTGTCTCTAAACTCAAAACCATTTTTCGAGAATGACACTATATACTTTTTATAATGGAAACAGATATTTATAACAATCTGTCCTATTGGAAGTAGTGAGTTTAAACTAATGAAGTGGCTTAGCATGTAATTTGTGAAACTTAATTTCTGTTTATCTGAAGAAAACATTTAAAAATATAATTATTATCAAAGTTCTTTTAGCATTTAAAGAACTATTGATAGATTATCAACGTGAATGTGGTATAACTTCCACTCTTCTCATACAGGGTAAAATCATGTTCTACAATAGGATAAAAATAAAAAAAACACTGAAACCTAATGGCATTAGATGGCACATTTTTTTTTAAGAAGAAGAAGAAGAAGAAAATGAACTTTATTCTGGGACTACTTGTCCCCTAAGAATAACATGATTACAGTACATTGGACAATCGTCTGGCTTTGATAATTAATTATAATAAATAATAATAATAATAGATAATAACAAAAATTGATTAATAATTAAATTATGAGTTAAAAAATAACTAGGACATCTTGCAAAAGGATACATCTTATGTATACTACATTAATGTATATTACATAAATATTCATGTTTTACATTAGCTCGGAAGATTGAAAATTAAGGAGGTAAAGAAATAAATGATGTTTAAAGGAAGTAAGAGTGGAGCTTTTTCGAATTGAGATGGGCAATGAATTCCATAAAGAGGAAGCACGGATAATAAAGGATTTCTCGAAGGATGCAGTTCGATGCGCCGGAGTGTAAAGGTTGATGGGTTGGGTTCTAGTATTTAAGAGGTGAATGGAGGAACACAGAGTAAGGAGGTCATGGATATAGGTGGGTTTTTTGGTTTTCAAGGTTTGAAATATGAGTGCACCTAGGAAGTATTGACGTCGGAAACTGGGGTAAAGCCAACCAATTTCTCTTTTGAGACTTTTAGAAACCTGGTCCTTCAAAAAGTTAAAAGTAATTGTTACTTTGACTAGGAGTCTAGATACTATTTATGTAATTAGTTATTTGAAATTTAGATTAATAATTCATTTATTATAGTCATAATTATATATTACTTTTCCATTTTTTTCATATTTGGCAGTTTTTATTTAAGAAGTGGGAGAAATTCATTTATTATTTTTTTTCTTTATGAACTGTATAACTGATATGATAAAGAAAATATAACAATAATGCTTTGTGTTAATACTGTTTTTTTTAAGTTAATAAAAGTTTTCCCCATCTTACCATATGAATCAACAGTTTAAATTATAAAACCTACTCCAGCTTTTGCAAGCTAATCTGATATTTCACTAGACTACTAAAGGAAGCTACACTTCAATTATTTAATATTATAAATTAATGAACTATCTGACCAATGCAGAATGACAAAACTGGTCTATTTTCATGTAGAACTCCCCCCCCCCCAAAAAAAAAGCAATAAAAAATAATATATATATAAAGCCTGCCCCCCAGAAAGTAATCCTGGTTGCGCCACTAATTGTTGATGAAAATTAAATGTTGATTATGTTATTAGATTTTGTTAATATAGCCATTTTACTTTACAGTGAGGTAATAATTTCTTTCCTGATTATGCTTTAGAAAATAAAAACAAAGAAATTAGATTTCAGCGATTTATTTTAAATTTATTTCAGAAAATTCCTGCCATTGTGAACTATCATTATAAAAGTACAATAGATACGTATTTATTGAAAGTTTGATAACTTTTATAATTTTATTAGTGCATTTTTATTGGTTATTGGAAGTTGTATAGTAGAAATGTAGTTATTGTTGGAAAAGCTGAATTCAAGACTCAGTTCTTATTTTAGAATAGCACAGGTAAAAGTCTTCCTTAAAATTGTTTTAAAACTTTATCTTAATTTCACATTTACTTTAATTTCACTGATGCATTTCTTTATCTTGTATCAATTATAATTTACTCGTGCAGAATGAATCTTATTTTATATTATTAAATGAGTCAATGAAATAACTTCTAACCTGAAGTTTATAAATATTTATTAAGAGATAAATTTATTTCACATTAAAACCAATTGATTGAAAAATAAAATTCTTTCAAAGAATCTTTACTAATGCCTTGATTTTAATTTCTTAAAGTAGTGATTAGATTAGATTTTTTGCTATGCTTTGCTCTTAGAATGACGTTAGGAGTAGGAGTTAGTGTAAGTTTACAAATACATCAATGGCGATTGCTAGAAACTGATTTAATACTGTATAATAGGAAATTTATCCATTAAGTGTAGCTCAGATAATTGCTTTCTGACAGTCAAAAGTGTTTGTAAAGTTGTTTGATTTATTAATGAAGAACTGAAAAAATTAATCACCGTTGAACCATCAATGTTATAAATAGATGGGAGTATTATGTCATGGTTTATCTTGAGAATTTGGTTTTTGATGAGGTTGTGTTGTGTGAAGTTTGATGCCAGTGATAATTGGTGGTGTCAATATCGAGCCTTCAGGTTTTTTATTTATTTATTTTAAAAGTATATTGGTACTTTTGAAATAAAAGTTCGTATAAATCAGCAGCAGATAAGTATAATTAAATAAGTCTGAATAAAGTTGCCTCAGCAATAGAACACTTCTGCATTGACCACTGTGGGGCCTTTGTTTCCTCATTTAGATGGTATTAAAAAAATAAAATCTGGTGAAAAAATTCTGTGATGAAATTTTAGTAATAGTAACTGAAAAATGTGTTTTTAGGTGTCATATAAATGGTATAACTAGAATGTTGATATAAATTTTTTTTGCAACCATTCATTCTAAAATAAATTAGTAATTCTCTTAAGATTTTATTCTTATTATACAAAGTATGATGACAATGTGATCTCCATAAAGTGGCTGTCGTTTTTTCCTTTAATTAAAATAAATCATTAATTAATATGCTGGTTGATAAATATTATTTTGATACTCCTAGAATTGACATTTAAGGGTTTTAGGCAATTAGAAGTTATTCGCAAGCATTATTATTTAGAATTTGTGTTCCGATTTCCTGATTTATTAAATATTCCAAACTCATTCCTATTATTCCAATGTTTTGTTCATTTGAAAAATTGTTTAGTTATTGATGTTCACATTAAAGTTTACAAAGTTCTGGAATTAATTTATGAAATATACTTAATATGATAAAAAATAATTATTTTAAAAATTATATTTATTCTAATGAGCTTAATTACCTATTTTTTAACTGCAGAAAAATTCAAATATTAATAATTAATACCTTGTCAGTCTATACAAATTAACAATGTAAGAAACTAAGATGTAGATATATAAATATAGTTTCATGTATATTATGAATACCATAATACCCAGGCCAAGCCACTGCAACCACTCCTCTCTGATCATAGATATAATATTGGGCTCACCAAACAACTGTTTGAGTTCAATATTTTTTATTGTGGTAAATTTAATTAGAAATAATTAATTTTATTAAACACCTCTGGGTAAGTTTCTTTGTTCATTATCATTGGTTCATTTTCATTAACCTTTGTGAAGTCTAAAGTTTCATTATAAAAAAAAAGTTTTATTTTATTTACTTTCGTTCAAGGGACCTCTTTTGTTTCATACAGAATGTTTTACAATTTTAATAGTATATATAATTTTATTATTAGTATAGCGCTATATTCAGATAATAGAGACTTGCTTTGCTATGAGCTTTGATTGCTAGTCTTATTTTTTTTTTTTTTTTTTTTTTTTTTTTTTCTCGGAACGGCCCTAGAGACCACATCATGATTACGAGTTCTTTCATTTCATTTATTTCTCCTTCTCATCCAGTACTCCCTCATCATTTTCGAATGTCTTTGCTTCCTTTCCTCCGTCCAGGCAGTTCCCCTCACCGATCTCCCTCCGCCCACAAGAACTGTAGTTTCCTGTAATTTCTTTCTATAGCTTTCACTGTCCAAACAATCCCGATCCGCTATTCCCAACCTCTTCATTTCTTCTATCACCTGCTTGATGTACGCTGGAGCACTTTTATACCCTCTCATCTTTGAGAAGACAGCCTTATTTAGTCTTTCTGGAGGCATTCTCACCATATGTCCGTAGAATCTCAACCTCCTAATCCTGATCTCTGTTTCTAGGTCTCTTAGATCTCCATAAATTTCTTTGTTAGGCCTCAACCTGTACCCTTCTGGTGTCTTTTGTGGGCCATAGATCTTTCTCAGAATTTTCCTCTCGATCTTTAGGAGTTTCTCGAGGTTGGGGAGACACATGGTTTCCATCCCGTATAGTATGACTGGTCTGACTACTGTGCTATAGTGCCTCAGTTTTGCTTTGATGGAAAGATTCTTCTTATTATATATGTTGCCAGTCAGAAAGCTTAGTTTACCTAGTTTGGTTATCTTGTCTTTAATACTTTCCTTTTTCTGTCCGTTGCTACAGATGGTTTCACCCAAGTATTTAAACTTGTGGGTCACTCTTATTGTTCCATATTTGCTTTCCACCGATTTCTTCTGGAAGTTTGTGTTTGTTTTCATTAATTCTGTCTTCTCAAAGGAGATCTGTAGGCCGGCTCTTTCCGCAATTTCCTTCAACATATTTATCTGGTTAACTGCCTCCTCCTCCGACTCTGCCAACAATGCCAGATCATCCGCATAGGCAAGACACTTGACTTTAACGTGATTGTACTTAGTCCCTATTTTTGCACCAGTGTTGTCAGTTTTCCACAGTTCTTTCATGATTTTGTCAAGGACCACATTGAACAGTATTGGGGAAAGGCCATCCCCTTGCCTCAGTCCTGTTTTAATTTGGAAAGGTTCACTAATGGCTCCCTGGAATTTAACTTTAGATTTTGTGTCCGTGAGGGTTAGTTCTATCAGTTTTATAGTTTTCCTGTCCACTCCATACTCCCTCAAAACATCAAACACAGTCTTCCTGTCAACTGAGTCATATGCCTTCCTGAAGTCCACAAAGGCGATATAGAGGTCTTTCTTTGGGTCTTTTCTGTAATGTCTGATTAACAGTTTCAAGCTGAGAATTTGTTCCGCGCAGGACCTCCCCTTCCTGAATCCGCCCTGATATTCACCGATTTTAGGGTCCAATATAGGGGTTATTCTATTAAGTAATGCTTTGGAAAAAATTTTGTAACTGACCGGCAGCAATGAGATCCCTCTGTAGTTGTCTGCATCTGTTCTTGTTCCTTTCTTGTGCAGAGGGTGTATTAACGCTGTTTTCCAATCCTCAGGAATCTTTTCCTCAAACCAGATGTCCATCATCAACTCCGCCACCCTTTTCCTGAAATCGTCACCCGTCAGTTTCCACATCTCTGCCACCACCCCATCTTCTCCCGAAGCCTTGTTGTTCTTTAGAGCTGAAATTATTTCATCGAGCTCCTCATCATCAGGAGGGTCTGAATCCATCCAATGTGTGTTGTCAACAGTACTTAATTTCCCTTTAGGTTCCTCGCAGTTTAATAGGTTTTCGAAATATTTTGCTAGTATGTCACAATTCTCTTCCCTTGTCTGGGCCAAACTTCCATCCTCTCTTCTTAGCACCAGTGCCTGTGGTATATAGCCTTTAACTTTTTGCTTGAATGCTCTGTAAAACAGTCTTGCGTCGTTCTTATTGAAGCTTTCCTCCATTTCCACTAACTGTTCATTGTGGAATTCTCTTCTTCTCTTCCTCAGGACTTTGTGTGTCTTTTTTCTTTCAGTCAAATACTCTTGGTAGTTTTCCGTTGTCCTTGTTTGGTTCCAAGTTTTCCACACTTCCAGCCTTTTCCTCACTGCTTCCTCGCAGTCCTCATCCCACCATTCCCTCCTTTTAAAGATTCTCTGAGGGGCCAGTTCCGTTGCAAGTTCCACCATGCTCCTGGTGGCTTCCTCCCAACTTTGTGGATTTTTTAGTTTTTCTCGATATTCGTGACCTTTGGTTTTAACTAGTGTTTCCCTGTCTAGGTTGTTTTGGTCTTTCCGTTTTGTTGCATGTCCATTTTTTCTTACTGGTACTATTTTCATTTTAATTTGTGATGGGAAATGATCAGAAGTAACGTTGATTGCCCTCTTAACTCGCACATTTTGTATCTCTCTTGAGTACCTTCTTGAGACCGCCACATGATCCAGCCACATCATCCATCTAGAACTCTGGAACTGCTAGTCTTATATTATAATATAAGTAAACTAAAATTTAAAAAAAACAACTACATATATCCATTACTGATAAAAGTATAGTTGACTGCTAAGATGAATGGGGAAGAAGATAATCAGGGATGCAGACAAAGAGAAACAACACTTCAGACCTTGAAAAGACTCAAACTTACACTATTCAGAACTATCTATTATATTTATTAGTCCATCATCACTGTGCAACGGCTCAAATGGATGGGGCATGTCTACCGGATGGGCGAGAGCATGTTGAAAATTGTTCTGGGAAAGACCTCGTGGAAGACCGAACAGAAGATGGTTCGATGGCGTCTCAGAGGACTTAAAACTATCGAGGATATATTTAAGGCGAGCTGCTGATCAGGACGATTGGGGGAAGGCCTTAGAGCAGGCCAAGGACAGCTTCATGCGACTGTCGCGCCAATAAAGAAGAAGATTTATTACTGATGATCCTTACCGAACAATTATCTGCTAACTTTAATTTCTCAACTTTCAAAAGATATTGATTCATAATGCCTACTTGATGTCTATGATCTTATGTTTGTTGGTTATTCACCACTCTTTCCTTCCCTATTCCCTACCTATTCTACAAGAATATTTGGGGTACTGCAGGTCAAAAGGAGTGACCCAGGACGCATGAAAATAATTAAAAATAAATGTAAACACTAAAATTGAGTAAAACTGTATCGCGTTTATACTAAATTAATGCTAAATAATCTTCAAAAACTATTTCTTTCAATAAGTAGAAGTAAACCCAAAATCGTTATTTTCTTTTTCATTCAATGCAGATAGGTCAGTGCAGGGTAGAATTTTCGCTTTTGTTTCTGATATACAAATCTGACCGGGTTGATGAGCTTGAGGGTACTTTTTTCCGCCAGGTTTCACAAATTTTCTGATTGGAAATGGAATTAAATTCTTGTAAATTAATTCAATTTGAATGAATGTATAGTCCAACGGCATCCTAATGTTCCTGACGCTCCCTTTCTTAACTCTGCTACCTTTGCGCTCCAGACTTCCTATGATTTATTGAAACTACGTTTGTTATATCCAATAGGTTTTTAATGTGTAGTTGTCAGGAATTTATCTTTATTCATCATTGGTTCATTTGTAATGAAAATTAGCTTAGGATAATTTCAACCACTTAGAAAAGTTTTTTCGACTTGTCTTGATATTTTCCGCTTCGTTGGCTAATACCAATCGGAGATTGATAAATAATTAAATGAATGGATTTTGTTGTCTTTGTAAAGTAAATTGGAGATGTTATGGGGATTCTCATTTCAATAAGAAACCTTTCTACTATTGAAAACAATTGGGAACATTGTTTGTTTGGCCCTACCTCTTCTCCCTTTGCTGATTACGTAAGTCATTAGTAGATATTATGTAAGGATGGTTATATAATGTTATATAATGGTTCTTGGTAATTTATTTTCGGAAGGAATGTATTTTATAGTTAAATAACAGTTTTATGTTTTTTATATATTAAATCAATAACGATTTCTGTTATTACCATTTAGCATTAATATTGTTAAAGCAGAATATCGAGAAATTACTTCATTTCCCGTTGGAAGCTTTCATAGAGATCCTTTCAAAAGGCGACGAATGGACTATTTGAAAGGGTCTAGCTGGTTAAGCATATTGAAGCTGTACCATCGTTATATGAAGGGATAATGTAAGAACCGTTACATTAGTTTTCATCAAGTGTTTCGATGTGGAAAGTGTCATAACGATCTTCTCGGTGTCCACTTGAAGCGCACCTATCTTATTCGCGTTTTCCAGGATGCCAGGAGTGCAGTTGGAAGCATCTTTAGAGCTTGCTATCGGAAGAGGGCAAAGCCAAGGCGATTAACTGCCTGCTTTTTTAATTTGACTAAAGTCATCAGAAGCTTAGGTATTTAGATCACGGTAACTATATTCAATAAACCGGTCCAAAAACTTGATTTTGCCGATGATTTAGATGTAGTATATATATAGATGTCTCAAGCGAAGCGTTTCTTTAAATAATGGAGGCTGATTCACAGACATGATAGTAAGCAAGGCAGTAGGAAATGATGCAAAGACACGGAAAGGTTGTTGTTGGAAGATGTTATTGAAACATTTGATAGCTAATTGGTAAACAATACGTTTTATTAAATTTGATATGGGTTTTTTTACTATAGAAACGTTCAATTTCTTCGATTAATTTCAAAAGACTCATTTACATGACAGTGATTAGATCTATTTGCACCTACGGATTTGAAATGTGGGGCTCCACTAAACCATCCAGTTCATCTCGTTTACAATCTTTACAGTTCAAAATCTTTTGAAAAACTAATGCCCATTACTTTGTCACCAGTAAAATTATTCATAAAAATCTCAATGTTCCATATGT
Organism: Euschistus heros; assembly: GCA_003667255.2. Taxonomy (NCBI): domain Eukaryota; kingdom Metazoa; phylum Arthropoda; class Insecta; order Hemiptera; family Pentatomidae; genus Euschistus; species Euschistus heros. The sequence goes on along the minus strand of RCWM02000096.1, from coordinate 1,147,452 downwards.
CGCTGATTACCCCAAACCTAATACCAATCCACCAGTCTCTCAACTTGTCTGCCACTCCGATCTCGATGACCCTCCGAGATGTCTACAAAGAAGATGACATAGAGATCTTCTAGTGTAAAAACATTAAGTGCTACTGATGAGTAATTTTTTTCGAGTATTGACATGCCATTGTAATCACTATCAACACATTTACTTGAATTATATATTTTATACAGTTGTAAATATAATTAAATAATTAAAAAAATAAAGAAAACATAGGTTTATTGCGGCTGGGAAATATCTACCTTAGAACGACATAGAGTTTAAATCAGATGGCAATGGCGGAATATTGCCAATTATCCTGTGCTAATTCTAGCCTACAGCAGTGTCTAAACATATATATTAATTAAATTTGTTACATAATTAACCTTAATACTGATCGTATTTTCATTACATCTGATTAAATACTTGTGTCTTCTGAATTGAATGTTGCATTGATATGGTATTTCTGTCAGTAATTATAATTAGTTTCTCTAAGGTTTCATTTGCGGAAGGTTCATATGGTTCAGATAAAACAACACAACAGTTAAAATAGGCGTATAAATTCTTGGATTTAATAGTAACTGAATCCCAAAAAAAGCTGTATATTCCCTTGGCGTCTATTCTAGAACTGTGCCATGGCAGATGGCAGTTTGGATTTTGGGTTTTTAAGGGGTAATAAATAGGATGGGATTGAAAGGGTGGTATGTGGTCAGATCGGCATCAAGACTTCAGGAGTATACCTTTTAGTTGTGGATTTCTGAAATCTTAAATAAAGGCGAATTTATAGAAATAGGTCAATGATTAAATCTTGTAGTCTATTATAATCAACTGTATCAATAAAAATTTCACTTGGATTAGCCCATGAGTAGGTTTTAAAAAAATGTTTTTGTTAACTTCAGGCTAAAATGTTTTGTTGAGCTTTATAATAAGAATTCTTTCAAGTACGCACTAAAGGTTAAATATATAACCCACTTGCAGAAGCCATTTTATTTTTCTTGAATCGCAGTTTTACAATGAAAATTTAAAAGTCTTAAAGGATAAATTAATATCAATGAGTGCTAGCAAGGGAGATATCCTCGCCCCCCCCTCAATTTATCATTGATATTTGTAGGGGATTAACTTTGTATAACTACAGCAATTTAAGTATTTGGGTCCCAAACCATATTAAACAAAAAATCAAATTCCTTCCGCGGATGAATGATACCGGTTTTGAGGGAGGTGTATGACAAGCAATTGTTGGTGGTGTGGAAATGTACCCTTTGGGCTCAGTAATCCAATTTTTAGGATCATTATCCTATTCAAATAATTCTTGGTACCCATTGGAATTATTTAGTGTTATATATTTTGCCCAAAAAAGGATCGATTTACGGAAGAATTTACAAGGCTTCACAATGCGGAACTGCGAGAGTTAAACTTTGCTCGTTATTAAAACCAGTATTCTTATTTAATGTTTTGGAAGTCTGAAACTAGTACTTGAAAATTACAGAGGCTTATATAGGTATATATTTGTATATTGAATGAAATCGAATGATTTAAACTGTTATCCGAATAATCTTTCTACATTTCAGTGATTTCACCATTAATCTTACGTTTTAAAAATATTCAATGAACTTATTGTTGCTTTAGGTAGTAAAAACTATAGAATTACGGTCGTTTAATAGATAATATAAGGTAAAATTGGGTTCCTCTCAGAGGAGATTTAACTTGATCTAAAATAACCTAAAGTTGTTGTAAAATAACCTCGGGCGGTGACAGTTTCGGCGACAACTATGGGCTACTATTGTTCACTAGTGCTAAGATAAATTTGCAGTGGTTTAATTTCTTTAACAAGTGTCCTAAAAATAACTGGTGATGATTAATCTAATAACTATAATATTTTTTACCTGTGACTACGTTGTGAAGGTATAGCCCCTCAATGAACATCCACATGAACATCGCCGTTCTAGCGTATTCTAACAGGACATATGATGCTTCACAGAGAATTGGCTGAAATAAACAAAATATTTTTTATTTTATTGTAAAATAATTCTCAGCAATGCACTTGTTGAGCAGCAATAAGATTCAACAGCGTTTTATGAGATGAACTTACGAAAATGGATTGAGTTGGCTTTAATAAAATTTTGAAATGAAAAATTAAGCAAAACAAAAGATTTAAAAAAAAAATGATTTCGATCATTTACAAGTTTTCACATTTATATGAAATCTAAAGATTTGCTTTTTCATGTTAATTATATTGACGTATGTATTACAATTAAGTATTATTTCCTTATTTATTTATGTTATATCATATAATGGCTTTATTTGGTACATTAGTCGATTTGACAAGGCCAACCACCAGTCGGCTAAGAGGATTTTTTCTTAGTCCAGTCTATAAACATATTATAAAGTGCTTGAAATACGCGGTCATTTTTTCTTCAGGGGTTTATTAGGAGTAGTTGGAAGGTAAACATACTAAAAGGGGAGATGGGAGCAGGTCCCATTTTCGGGTTTTTCGATTATATGTATCTCGAAAACGTTGGCTCAAGAAAAATATGTTTGAAATAAAAACTAAAGCTTATTAAATTTACTACAAAACTGTTTCTTTATATATTTGTTGTAATTCCAACAGTTTTTGATACATACGTTATTGAAAATCGATAATTTTCGAAAATAAATCATTTTTACCTCACTTAATGCCAAACATTTACATTTGCTTCTACTGTCGACGACCATCAATAAGCATAAACAAAATTGTAGAGCATTAAATTTTATACCAATAAAATACCATTTTATGTGTAAATGGCATAAAAACAATAATATAATTTGTCATGTATATTATTAAATACTTCAATTTATTTTTTATTTTTTAATTTAAGGTTCATTTTCATCATATTAGCCGAATTGCTGTCTTTTTGCTGACATTTTGTCTGTGAACTACTACGGATTGGCCGTTTTCAGAGTTATTCGAGCAATAAAACTCATAATGGTGAATTAATTAAAAATTATAAACTCATGAATGTTACTTATATAAATAAAATAATATATAAAACGAAGAATTTTATAATATACATGATAAATGACATTATTGATTTTATGTTATTTATACATAAATCGTTATGTTATTTTATAGCTCAGTAAACGGATTACAATATAAGGTGAATTAGACATTTTATCTGTTAAATTAGACATTTTAGAAAAGTTGTGAGGGTTTTAAATTGTGGTGGGATGGAGATAGGAGGGAGGTTGAAGACAACTGGCTTAGGGGATTTGTCCTTTTGTAACAAGAGTAGAAGAGTAGAAACAAGAATGTTAAAATTCATTTTGTGGTAATACGAGAAAATATTAACCAACACAGGTTGGAATCGAAATCAGCGTTTTGTAATTCGTCCTCAAACGCTCCAGACCGTCGTTACAACTTAAAATAAAAGCTTAGATAAATTAAAACCTACTTGTTCTTGGAACGTCAGACAGTTGTTCCTTAACGGCAGTTGGATAAGAGGCCAGGAAGGTTTGATTGACTGAAATCTGGTGAAAATAACCCGTTAGTCTTTTTTCAGAGGAAGATTACCTTCCTCAAAACGTGTGCATCTATGCCAACATACAATTTTCTGAAGTGCTTTTCTTTTAATGGGCAATTTTAAATAAAATTTACTCATTTTATATTACTTTCAAATTGTTGTAGCAGACCTTCGCCCATATTTTTTGAAATAACTAATTGTATGCAAATTATGCCAAGTGCTCATGTCGTACGTGAAGGCATATTTCAAACTGCTAGTAAATACAGAATTTTGATATCGAAAGATTTTCTCTGGAATATCAACTCTGTTGCTTACCTTGTTTTTGTTTTTTTTATGTTTGGCCAGCTTTCATTTTCATAAATCAGTATGAGAGGCTATTGAAACCTGCCGATTTTAAGATTCCAAGGTAACTGATATAAATTCGTTGATTTTTTTAATGCGCTGGCTGGTATGTTTATAAATACTATCTGCCATTATTCACAATTTTTTTTATTGTTATACTCAAACTGTGAGTAGAGTAATTTTTTTTGTTTAAATATATTTTTATTGTCATTGAAAACCATTATACCTGTATGTGTTTTTTAAAGTTAATTATTTAAAAGGAGAGTGCAATTAAATAATCGATTAATACTTACTGTATTGTCAATTCCTTGTGTCTTTGTGGTTTTCGATCTGATGATAGCTTGATCGATATAGAGGGTAAGGCGAATCACTACCTGGGCCACCATTGCTACAAATAAGTTCTTATGGATTTTAGTCCGATTATTTCTTAAGACTCTGAAAAAATAAAGCAAGCATATATGATATTTATTTACAATATGTATAACTTTTATTCAGTTCAATCGAATAAATAAGATAATGAAAAACAAAAAATTATATTAAATAAATATATTAATGTTTTTAAAAAAAATTACCGATTATTAAAATTTACTTTGCAAAAAAAAGTCATAATATATAAACTTATAACTATTTGTTGTAATATAAAATCATCTTCTGATACTGTCCCAATAGAAGAGATATAAGCAACTGAAAGAGCAAAATGGTGGCCAGAAGAGTTATCTTGGTAATGCAGCCGATATATCAGCATCATAACAGGATAATCTCTCTGAATAGAAGGGAGTTCCTGTAATTTGAAAGAGGTAAAGCAGAAATAGCTTTAGCTTCCTGGTATTCTTTCCATTGACTGGTAAAAATATTAAAGTCTGCATTGCAATTGTTTAGCCAAGTGCCTCAACTTGGGACGATTTTAGAACATTTAATTTAGTGATGTGGATACTTGTCGTCACTTCTTAGGCTATTTTTTTATTTTATTGATATTGATGTGGTCATTAGTAAAAATTATTTATGCCAGATTTCCAGGATTTAAAAAAAAAATCAGAATTTTATTTTAATCCTATGAAACAGTCTAAAATAACTAAAAGGTGAGAAAAACAAAACTATAGCAAAATTTTCTTCTGAGACCCAATTTTTTTTGCTAATATGCCTGGCCTATAACGATTACTGTGCCATAACATTTTGATGTGAGGTTTTGAAGCTTCAGAGAAATTCTATTTTTTTTTTTTTTTTTTTTTTTTTTTTTTTTAGTATTTGGTTCTAGTCAGTAATGATTACGAAAACTTATATAATTGCATAATTTAAGAGAAAGTTCTAAATACGCGACATTATTATTGTTTGATTCTCATTCAAAACATGTTAGAGATCAGGTTAAATTTCTTATGGACACTGAACATTGATGATATTTAGTGTCCTTCTTCAATCTATACTTTCATTTAGGTTCTGGGGTATTTTTTAAATTTTATTGAAGAGGTTACATTTTTTAAGGAACTTGATGATTATTTCTATGTAATTACTATTATCACCAAGAATAGTTGGGAGGTTTCTTCCCAATTGTGCTTACTGAAAATAAGTATCCCCTAGAGGAGAGTCGTCTAGAATGTGTCCAATCGTTGTTATAAACTAATTTGTTTTAATTATTTAATAAATATAAAATATAATAAATCAGGCAAGCAGATTTGAAACAAGTTTCCTTCACTGGCTATAAGCATTTATTTATTTCTTTTATTAACAGTTTTGAAGTGCCAGGATTGAAACTGCTATCCATTTCGACATAGCTTTCATTATTTCTACGATCTGAGAAAGAGGTTATGACATAGAAACACTCATGTCGGTGTGATTCACCTCAATCGAATAAAACTCTTGTGCCAGCTCAACCATTTTAGGCTAAGCACCAAGTAGACCCTTCAGCACCCCAAGAAAATATGTTTTTTTAAATGTATAAAATATCCTGGTAGATTGTTGAAACTTTGGAAATGTGAAGACAGCAACATTCGGAATGAGTTTTTTTTCCCTTAATTTTTATATTTAAGGGGTATTTATTTATGATTGAAGTACTGTCCGAAGTTAAGATTGATTGAAAAAAATTAATAATTAATTAAAATTATATGCTAATTTATTTATATTAATAGGTTACTCATTTTAAAACATGTTTTATACTAAGCATGACTAAAACGTTTGTAAGATACCTGAAGTGGGAGAAGATGGCGAGTGACACAATCAAAGCCGCCAGAGAGACACTGAAGCCAACTATCTCTAGTGTTCGTGTTCGTTGCGCTATTGAAATTTTCATCTAAACAAAATAATTAAAAGTCTCATTTAATAATAGTTCAAGTTATATAATTGTAAGAAAAATTTCGCTATGCGATCTATTCAATAACGCGCTAGAAAATAATTGCTGATAATTATAATAAATATTATTGTTTATAGTTGAAGTAGAAATGAAATCATAAATTTACTTCAAACATTTTGAAAATTTGAATATAGTTCTTAAAAAATGAAATAGAAAAAAATATATGTAATTTGTAATATCTTTCCAATTAGCAAGTCATAAGGCACATAATTTTTTTTCTCGTATGATCCTTAACAGTAATCGCTCAAAATTCATAGATTCGACATTCATGAGTTTTAACTATCAGCATGGTTTTTCATTTTATGAAACTAATTGATTTTTGTTCCCTTCCAATTTTCTTGACATTTAGTCACTCCCTTAATATTTCCTGTATTTTTTTTTGTAAACGGACGCACAGAGGTTTGAATTATTCATACCTACCTCCGGTGATGACCCAGAATACAATTTCCGATAAAGTTGAAGCATCTCTGGGCCGTAACAGGTTGTATAGTTGGTCCATCCAGCTTCTCCTTCTCCTTCCCAACGCCCGCTTTCCAAGCATTTCTTCCATACGAATCCTACAAAAGCCAAAATTAAATTAATCACAAATATTTATAATAATAATAAATAAAGACCTAAAAAACCCAGAGGTTCAATGCCGACACCACCAACCGCCTACCACGAAACTCCCTCTAACCCAATCTTTCAAAACACAAATCTACAAGGTCGGCCCTGGCGCAATCCTCCCATACGTCTTGGATTACCTTTCGGTCGTTTACTTAAAGGCTCGAAACTGATTAATTTATTTTCGGAGTTCGGTCATTACTAAACCCAACGACTTTTATTAACCGTCGCGCTGCTATTATCTGGACTATAGTTACTATAGTTAAGTAGCAGTTCCGCATTGTGAAGCCTTCTATATTTTCTCTTTTCTTCATCTTTTTTTTTTTTTTTTTTTTTTTTGGCCAAATATTCTACGAAGTACTTTATTTTCGAAAACTTTAAGGCGTTGTTCCTCCCTCAACGTAAGCGGCCATGTTTCGCATTCGTAGACAATTGTTGGTAGTACAATAGTCTTATATATCCTAATTTTTAAATTTCTCGGGAGTAAGCGCGAACTGAGTACTTTTGCGACCGAGAAATAACGAGCATTACTGGCTTTTAACCTAGCCCTTATTTCCTCTTGAATTTCATTTTTTCTTGTTATAATAGACTCATAGATATTTAAATTACTCAACGTGTTCAAACATTATCCCGAAAATATCTACATCATTAAAATGTTCACCGTTCCTACTACTACCCATATATTTCGTTTTATCGGTATTTATTACTACACCAATTTCGTTACCGGTTTTCATGAGCTTAGTTGCGTTTAATTAAATATTTTCCTCATTTTCACCCAAAAGTACCAAACCATCCGCATAACAAAGAACCGGAATTTAATCACCCATCTCTGATAATGTTCCCGCAAGGATTACTTTCCTAATGACGTATTCTAGTGCTAAGTTAAATGATACCGGAGAAAGAGAATCTTCCTGTTTTGAACCAGAACCTACCTCAAACTTTTCGGAGTAAAGAGTACCGATTCGTACTCTATAAAATTATTCAGACATTCACATCTTTACTAGGTTAACCAATTTCTTTGGTATCCCCAGTTCGATCAAAATATCAAACAGTTTCTGGCGGTTAATCGAATCTTAAGTCTTCTGAAAATCAACCTAGAGTTGATGCATTACGCCTTTATTCTAATTTTTTTGTCGAAGGAAAAATATTTGATCGTTAGTTGAACTATTCTGTCTAAAACCACATTGATAATCTCCAAATATTTCTTCCGCATAATTAGTAATTCGGTTTGTTGATATAAAGAATTGATATAAATATTTTATATGCTACATTCTGTTGTAGGACCCTTTTTGTGAATCGGGATAGATTCTTTCCATTCTTCGGGCATTTTTTCTTTTTTTCCAAATCATTGTTACTAATTGATGAGTTTTTGATATTCCAGCTTTTCCACACACTGCAACAAATTCAGCAAAGATTTTCCGGCTGCTTTATACGATTTTAATTTTACGATCGCTATTTCAACTTCCTCCTTACACGGTTCTTCTATTAGCGGTTCTGCGCTGTGAATAATAGGAGGGGAATATATGTTATTTTCCAAAACTCAAAATAGTATCAAAGAATGTTCTGAATTTGTCTACTATGTCTACCGGATCCGCTAGTATATTGTTATTTTCATCCCTTATTCCTTTTATAATAGGCTCGAAACGTTTACGCGATCCGTTGATACCCTTATTTCATTAGATTCTATTTCACTTATTTTGTTTTTAAGAAAATCTCTTTTTTTATTTTGGAGGAATCCAGAGGTTCTGTTTTTTAAGCTTTGGAAGTAGAAGACATTGTTTTCGCTCGGATTATTGAGAACTTCTAATTTAGCAGCTTTCCGTTTCACACACGCGTTTAAACATTCATCATCGAACCAAGGTTTATTCTTTATATTTTTAATATAGTCTGGACAAGAGTCCTACCGCTTTCATATTATCCCTGATACATAACCATAAATTGCCGATATCCTCACTATCTTCATATAAAGCTCCTAGAACTTCGAATTTATTTTTGACTTCTGAGGCTAAATCATTTCTTATTAACGGGTATTTCAATAACTCTAGATTAAATTTATTTATTTATAACTACATCGTCACTATCCTTGGTAGGAATAAGATAATTAACGCAATCTTGAGCCTGGAATAAGGCCACCGAGATTCTATTATTAATAAACTGTACATCCCTCAAAGCGGAAAGAAATTTATTCTTTATCAGAAACCCAGTTCCCCAACAATAATTATCACTTCTTCCATACTAGATAGTATACCCTTTGGTTAGCGATCTTTCTCTCGGCCACCGAACCTCTAGCAATGCCACGGTATCTACCTTGTACCCCTTAACCTCGTTTGTTACCGATTTTAACTCAACCACTGTATCTACGAACATTCCACGTCCCGATATTTAAATTTCAACTTGCGCCATGAATCCTCTGAAGCAGTCCCCACCCGTAGACCCTAACGGAGGACTAGGTTACCTCCGGATAATGAGCGTTTTACCTCAGAGAGATCCATGACTGTTTGGAGTGTTTTTTGAACAAAAGAATATATAAGTAGAGTGTTCAGACCTACGCCACACCTTCCAGCAAGCCTGAGGGCCCGCCCATTTGTTGGTCAGCGAGTCCATCGGGCTTAGCAGGAAGAAACTGTCAAAGATGTTCCACCGACCATCCCCACATCCGCCACCCGTGGAATGCTCCCCAACGCGGTAATGAGATCGGTTTCAAGGATAAATAGTTATAAATAGATGTAATTGTCATGTTACGAGTTTTATCCTATTATTATGCTTTTATATTAAACGCGCATTATTGACAATTGGCGAGATATAACGTTTTAGGCTTGAAATACATTACAGGATTACCTCTGTAAGGCTTTGAGACGATTAAATATGGGGCTGGGGAGCGGGCAAAATAAACATATTTTTGAACCCAGATAAAACTGCATATACTTAAAAAAATGTAAGAATAAACTTACTAGATTTAAGAATATAAGAAACAAGATTTAAATATATATATATATATATATATGTATACACACACACACACATACACACACACACACACACACACACACACACACATATATATATATATATATATATATATATATATATATATATATATATATATATATATATATATATATATATATATATGGGGATTATATAAATTATATAAATATAAATTATATATAAATATATATATGTTTTTTTATTTATTTCCCTTCCATAGTAACCCTATGGGAGGGGAGTGTATTTCTGATAATTTTACAAGTTCCATGCAAATTAGCATGCTACCTGTAATTAGCAGGTGTAACATTTTTTTTTTAATTAGATAAATTACAAAAATAACAAAGTTCTTGATTGAAGTTAAAATAAACACTTAGGGAAAAGAAAAAGAAAAAAGATATCAATAATTTAAATACCAAAAGGCAGTAATTCCATAATTAAACAAAAAGAAATTAGAATAAAATAAAAATACAATAGATTGATAAAATAAATAAAATAAAAATAAATAGAAAAATAACATGCAGACAAGTTGATTTTTCAACAGATGTCTTCTATTGTTCATCTTGTTTTTGATGTGTATCGTCTATTTTCCAATTGCTATTGCGAATTCTGCCAACTGTTTCTTGTAATTTTTGTATAGTTTGGCTTCGGTGGAAGGCCAACTGTCCCCATTCATCAGTACTGTTTTTATTAGTTTTGATCTTTTGTGTTCATAAAGAATGCAGTCATATAGTAAGCGATACAATGTTTGTGGAGTCCGTCCGTCACATTCGCATGCATCTGTATTTGTCAAATGAAACCGTTTCAAGTAGTGGTTAGTCTGTCCATGTTCCGTTAACAGTTGTGTAAATTTGTGATGAGTACTGTTGGGTGTACCGTGATTTGGTAGTGTGATGTTTTGGATGTATTTGTGCAAGGGTCGTCCTTTTGTCGAGTTGTTCCAAAGTTTGTCCCATTCAGTAAGTGAGTCTGTTTTGATACATTTTTTAATAAATGAAACGGGAACGCGGGTATATTCTAAAGTAAGTTCTAAATCATGAGCAGCCGTTTTTGCAAGTAGATCTGCTCGCTCGTTACCTTCGATGCCACTATGACCTTTGACCCAAATTAGTTTTGTTGGTGTTCCGCGTTCCATTATTTCAATTAAATTTTTCTTTAGTTGATGTGTCAGTGGGTCGTTGGATTTAATGTTATAAACTGAATCTATTACTGTCTTATTGTCCGTATAGATGTTGTATGTGTTTTGATTAACGTACGTCTGCCTAAGAATATGTTCCGTGGCCTTAACTACAGCTAGTTTCTCAGCCTGATTGTTTGAGCAGTTTTGGCCAAGTCTGTATAGTTCGTCGTAGTAGCAGTTATTGTGATATAGAGTTAGTGCGCATCCTGTGTACTGTTCGTCTTTGCTTCCATCCGTGTAAATGTCAATACTTGCTGAGTCTGTATCTGCAGCTTCTGTATCTGTTATGTACTGTGTTAGTTTAGCGTGTATAGCAGGATGTATCCAGTGTTTGGTGGTTAGTTCATCTTCAATGTCCCTTGGCTCCATTTCCTTGTAATTTAGTCGTTGTTTTTTTGTTTTGTATAATGTCGTTAGTTCATTAATTTTCAAATGTATTGGTTTTATCCCTGCAAGGACACAGGCAGCGTCGTAAGAGATAGTGCGATATGCTTTACTGATCCTTATTCCCATCAATCTCTGGACCCGCTGAAGTTTTTTCAGATTGATTGGTTTAACAGCTCCTGATTCCCAGATGGATATGGCATAAAGGAGTTTTGGAATGATGGCTCCTTCATAGATAACTTTTAGTGCCTCTGTCTTTAAGCCCCAAGTGTTTCTTGCAGCTATAGTGAGTCCTTTTACTGTTTTCAGTGTTTTGTTGACAACGTAGTCTGTGTGTGCTTTCCAGTTTAATTTCCTGTCGTATGTTAGCCCTAAATATGTCATGGTTTCAGTTTGTTCAAGTGTTTTGGAATAGAGTCTAATGTTTAAATTTGAAGTAATTCGTTTCTTGCTAAATATTATGTATTTTGACTTGTCAGTGTTAAATTCGAGTTTATTTTTTTTAGCCCATTTTTCCAAAATAATTAGTGTGTGATTAGTGATTGATTGTAATTGAGAAAATAGTTTTTCAGTGACAAGGAGTAAAATGTGGTCTGCGTACGTGATTATTTCTACGTTCTCTGGAAACACTAAATCGAATAACGAGTTGATCAAAACATTCCAGAGTGTCGGTGAGAGGGAAGAACCTTGGGGAGTGCCAATAGTCAGTTTCTTTGAAATTTTAAAGTTGTTAGATCTAATTTCAACTGATCGATCCTGAAAAAAGCTTGATATCAGTTGAAATAAATTTCTTGAACACTGGTACTTCCTCAGATTAAACATTATGGCAGGTACCCATGCATTATCAAATGCTCCCGATATGTCAAGTTTCAGCATTAAACTGTAAATAAATTTCAGCATTTAAGTTCTCGATACAGTATAGGATTTCTGATCGTTCTAGGAGATAGTCATTATTTGAATCAGAGGGTGTATTTACGTTTGCCCTAATTGTAATCTGTTCTTATATATATATATATATATATATATATATATATATATATATATATATATATATATATATATATATATATATATATCATATGTTATCAAGATGGCTGACCAAGCGCAAGCTCTAAAATTAGCCCATGAAGTTTTGAAAGCTGTTGGAGAATTTCCCACACTAAGGAAAGATTTGAAAGAAAGATTCGTACAAACGATTGAAATATTAGAAAACTACGTAAGTAGTAATATAAATTTTAATTCTAACTCCCCAGAAATAGACCGAACACCATCTAACCTTAAAAGTCAACTTCATAAGACTCCCTATAATGAAATAGTTAAAAATAAGATTAATAAATCAAAAATTAAACCCCGTTTCAAGGCCATTATAAAACCAATCGTAGAAAATAGTAGTATTGAAGAAACTGAAAAAACATTTAAGGCTTTAATTAATCCAAGAACATTAAAATTAACTCTTACCAAAACATCTAAAACCAAATCAGGTTCGATACTACTTCATTCGGACAATCGTAATGATTTAAAAAAAATTGAAAAAGAAAAAACCAAGGCTAATAGTCAAAAATATAGAAGACGACATAACCTCTTCTAATTTCCTTGAATATTTGTATAGTCAAAATAAAGGAACACCGCTGGTAAAAGATGATCTTAGAGTAGTCACAATATTCGATAATAAAAGGAAAAGATCGAGGCATGCGGTCTTAGAAGTGAGTCCTCTAAATAGCGAATTATTGAGACACCGAAGAATTTTTCTTGAATGTCAAGTGGTTGAGATTGACGACTATCATTAGATAAGAAGATGTTTAACATGTTCTCAATTTCACCACAGCTTCAAGGAATGCCATAGAAGAAGTCCTGTCCGCTCTGTGCAGAAGAACACAATCTAAAGCAATGTAAAGCTGAAGAGCGACGCTGCACCAACTGCCTGCGGTACAACAGCTCCCTGAAGGAGAAGGACCACCACAAGAAGAGGACCTGCAACCATTCGGCGCTGGACCTCACCTGCCCTTCCTACCTTCTCGAGCTCCAAAGACAAATAGACAGGACTGATTATGTAGTACAGACAGAGTAAGTTAACTGATCACATTATTTACCAACAAATACAGTTTATATTTAATGCATATACTCGTAGATAATCAGGAAAAGGACAAGACAACTAAAATCTGTAAATTTATTTCATGTAGTTTTACTTCTTTAAATGACTCACTCTAACAACATAAATCTTAAATTACTACAAATTAATACAATGCACTCAAAACACTGCAAAAACGTAATGCAGCAAATAATTGTGTCGTCTAGTTGCAAAACTGGCCAACTCCTCAATTTTGAGAAATATGTTTTTTCTGTTTTCTGAGTCCTAAGATACATTTTCCATCTATTAGAAACAAGAAACCTCGCAAAAACCCGTGAAATCCTTGTTAAACCTGCGTTTGAAAAACACAGTGTGCTGCAAAACCGGCCAAATCCTTCCGTGAGCGAGTTTCAAAACTGGCCATCTCCACATCCGCTAGATCGTGCTGTTGTTCCAGATCAAGAAGGCCTCTTATCAGGCAACTATCAGTCTGCTCCTGCTTTTCCTGTAGTTAACGTTTATGTTTTTATCGTTTCTTGCACTTTTCATTCGATCTTTATGGAGAAGTTTGTAGAAGAAGTTCCAGCTAATTTAGCAAGAAAAAGACAAAGAGACCATGCAACATGGAGAAGAAACAAAGCCCTCCAGATCGGGTTTTTATCCAAATTGAGAAGAAGTTAAAGAAAATCGAGACTCTCGTTCAGCCTGCAGAGTTTTACGGCGATCTCTCGGAAAGTGGAACTGTGTTCAAGCCAGGAAGAGACTACACAAATCTTGATTGGAAGAGTCCCAGTAATGCCCTCCACAAACCCCCTCCACTATAGCAATTCAAAGTCATCCCAACGAAGAGATTTTTCAGAACCAAACAAAATAATAAGGTGCTAGTTCAAGGGGAGGTTTTCTACAGATCGTTTGATATGAACGTCGTAGCATCATCTGCTCAAGAAGGAGGAAGCAGACAAGTAGAGGAGAGGGATGAAGAAGAATATCAGAAAGAAATATTTAAGCCTGTTGAAGACGATAATACCGCAAGAGTATATGTTTCTGAATGTTTATATTTTTCTAAATTACTTTTTTCGGAAATTCTTCTTCTTCTTCTTCTAGCACAACAGACAACATATAGCGGCCGCTGGCTTTTTCAACTTCTGCCTTCCATTTCTCTCCGTCCATTTTCGGAACTTATTACTTTAAAAATATTTCTCGCCAGTTTTTCCGTCTAGATGTTTGTATTACACCACAACATTTCAGAGTTTAATTTTTTCAAATAATATTCACTTATTGAAGAAAATTTTGTTCATTTGCATCCAAAAAAACCCAATATTTTCTTAAAATTTTGTTATTTTTAAGTTCTAATTCATTGCAAAACCGGCCAACTCCAAAATGAGTTGCAAAAGTGGCCAAATCCAAAATAAAAAATTGAGTAACTCACCCACTCCACTTGCCCCATCCATTTCAAAAAGTGCTTTGAAACACACTTTGTGCTACTAAAAACCGAAGAGATTTTCTTCTTACTTCGTTTTACTGTGATGTAACAGAAAATCAGCTCTCCTGAAAAATTTTGGTTTTTGGAGATGGCCGGTTTTGCAACTAGACGACACAATTGCACAACAAAAATTAGATATAATTCTTCTTCAAGAACCGTACTCATATAACAAACTTATTACAGGTTATAAAGGTTATAAACTATTTCAAACGTTCGATGATAACCCACGCGCAGGTATAGTGTTAATTAACCTTAACCTTGACGGCTGTATGATAACTCAATTTTCCAACAGAGATAGGGTCGTTATGGAGCTTATAATTGGGAAGGATAAATATATTATTGCAAGCTGTTATTTTTATATAAATAGAGATGTAAACATCGATTTAGATAAACTCAATGAACTCGTCGATTACTTTAAAAATTATCATTTCGTAGTTGGCATCGATACAAATTGTAGATCTAAAGTATGGTATGATAAAATCACTAATAAAAGGGGAACTTCTTAGAGGAATTTCTCACTACCAATAATTTCTTAATAATGAATGTAAAATCAGATTAGACAACTTTTGAAGGACATAGAGGAAAAAGCAATATAGATTTGACAATAACAAATTTAAAAGCCTCTGGGCGTATCAAAAACTGGAAAATATCACATGAGACTAACCTTACTGACCACAATTTTATCTTCTTCGAAATCCAAAATTATGTTAATTTGGCCAAATTGACAAAAACTATAAAATACATCACAGCATATGCGGACTGGAATAATTTTGAAAGTTATTTTATTTATTTATTTGAGAGTTTTAGAGCGTAAAACTTATTGGTCATCAACGCCCGTCTGTTCTCGATGAAAATTTATCTATAT
This sequence comes from Euschistus heros, assembly GCA_003667255.2. NCBI lineage: Eukaryota > Metazoa > Arthropoda > Insecta > Hemiptera > Pentatomidae > Euschistus > Euschistus heros. The sequence continues at coordinate 1,131,680 of RCWM02000096.1, read as the reverse complement.
TTTGTAATATAACTTTTCTCTATAAAGGAGGCTTATTACTTTTTCAATAATTTTTTCGTCGTTGCCCAAGGCTTTGAGATGTTTCGAGGTATTCCAGATTCGGCTAGCTTTTTGGTGTAGTATGGGCATTCAGTAAACATATGGTTTATTGATAAAACATTGCCACATATTTCACAATTGGGAGGAGCCTCTTTGGTTATTAGGTGGAGATGTGTTATTCTGGAGTGGCCAATTCTTAATCGCGTTAGGATCACTTCTTCTCTGCGATTATTGCGGTAGGAACTGCTCCATGGTTTTATTTCCTTCTTAATAGCCTTGAGTTTATTCGGTGGGCTGTGATCCCACAATGCTTGCCACTCTTGGGATATCTTCTCTCTAAGTGGGCGTGCAAGTTCTAGAGCCGTAAGAAAAGTTTTGCCAGGTCCTGGGAGGGCTAGAGCTTCTTTTGCTGCTTTATCAGCCATATCATTACCTCTTATACCGATATGACTTGGTGACCAGATGAAGTAAACCAGTTTTCCTCCTTCACATAGTTTTTTGACGAGATCCAGAATGCAATGTATTGCTATGTGATCTGAATACATGTTCATCATAGACCTCAAAGCGCTGAGTGAATCCGACACCAGGACAACATATTTAATGGGCGAGGTTAAGGAATATCGCAGAGCCATGGCGATTGCATTAATTTCAGCCGTATAAATATTGCAGAGTTTGTGTAATTTGGACTTATGTGTTGTTTGTGGAGTGATAAAGGCAGCTGCTGTTGATGTGTCTGATTTGGACCCGTCTGTGAATATTAATAAATGTTGAGGTAAGGAGGATATGATATCGTCGAAGTGTTTTCTGTATACTTCAGGTTTTGTATTTTCTTTGGGATATTTTGATAGATTCAGGTTTAATTTTGGTAGAATATAAGACCAGGGAGGTGGTCCAGTTTTAATTAAGTTTAGTTTGATAGACTTTAACATAGAAACAGAAGATATCATTCTTTCTGCCAATGGTAATGTGGTATTACTATGCTGTTGAAATTTTCTCGAGAATCTGGGTTGGAAGATGTACTTGTGAGTTGGGTGAGTGGTTTGAGGGTATAATTTGCTTATATAGTTTACAGCTAGTTTATGTCTCCTGAAGAATAGAGGCGTAATACCAGATTCGACACAAATGCTTAGCGTCGGACTTGTCCTAAAAGCTCCAGTTGCGAGACGTATTCCAGTGTGGTGCACGGAGTTTAGTTAAAGTATTTTTGCGAGCTGATCCATAAATCGAGTTTAGTTAATTTTAAGTTGTATTTTTGCGAGCCACTAAGTATTCTTAGTATGATCTAAATAAATGACTGTATATGATATTCCCAAGATAGACTCCCGATATCAAACTAAAAATTTGGATTGCCGATCATCACCTAGGAAAAGTTCTAGTGGTTGAGGTATCTTTTTTCTTCTACTAAAGTATACATTTTTTTTTCCGGAAGCATGAATCGTATTAGTTTCTGTAAAAAACCAAGTAACTAAACCTGCAGAAGTTACTAATTATTCACAGACGGAAGTAAAGAAGGGGACAATGTAGGCTGTGCTTGGTTACTAAAACATGGTTTAAAAGCAACAGAATTTCTTCTTGATCTTCCTACTAACGAAAAACAAAATAACATGACTCTAATACAATCCATACTTAATCCTAATATTCATGACCAACTAACTGAAATCATTAGACAAAATAAATTGTTTTGTTCAGAAAACAAAATCGAGATTCTTAAAATCACAACATTATTTATGACATAAAGGGAGAAGGTTATTTTATGAAAAGTCCTTTAAATATTTAAAATTATGAGCTAAAATCAGCCATGGACCATATTTTTTATTTCAAAATCAAAAAAAAAAATTGCTTGTTTTTTTATTTTTAGTGAATTATGATAATTAAGGTACGTAGTATACATTTGAAAAAGGGTTACTTTGAAAGGAAAAAAAAAAAAAAAAAAAAAAAAAAAAAATATATATATATATATATATATATATATATATATTATATATATATATATATGAATCGTAGTAAAAGTAACTAGTTTTTTGGTTTATAGAAAAACAAAAATAATAAATTGTTTTGTTCAGAAAACAAAATCGAGATTCTTAAATCACCATTATTTATGACATAAGGGGTTATAAAAGAAACAAACAAAAAAAAGCTTGTTTTTATTTTTAGTGAGAAACTTTAGGTAAGGTAGTTAAAAAAGGGAATGCTTGGTTCCTGTTAAAATTCTGGAAAAGTTTTAGTATAAATTTAGAATAATAAGAGGTAAGAAAGAAACGTTCAAAACATGTTGTCTTATTTCGGCTGCCATTATGATACACTTTTGATTAGTTTTACAGCTGTATCGATAATATGAGAGTAGTTTCCTCGACTCCTAATCTAACAAGGTATCGATTTACCTAGAAGCCAATTAAGTGACCACACGCCCCTGACGTGGCCAGAACTTTCCAATTTCCAAGTATGATGAGCTTGTTTTCCTGGTTCATGAAAGTTTCACCCTCGGTCTGTCTATATAGTGGAATATGCGTTTTGGGAGAGAGGGACAAGCAAAATAATGCAAGAATAGTATATCCTTTCTGTCGTCGAGTGCATGATACTAAGAAGGTGGACTGAACTCAGACTTTTTCACAGCGCTGATCTAGATATAATACAAAGTAGAAGTATATTAATCTTCTGTGGAAAAATCGATAGTAGCAGGGTGCGTATTATTTTAAATTCGCACTATAGGATGCAATGGACAGGATGAAAGGTCGAAAACTTATTTTGGAATAATTTTAGTGGACAAACGATAAAAACAGATTATAATAAGGGAAAATATTCATTAATAAGTGAAGGGCCGTGAGCAAGAAGTATCAAAGTCACACTGTAAAAAAACAAAAACCGTGTCAGCGGTCAGTGGGAGAGCTGGTAGAAGTGAAGCTTCCAAGCGAAAGTACTGAAACGAGATTGAGAAACTCTTACAATTTAGCTTATATACACTCTTACATATGAGCTTACAATTTATTCTGAGGCACCCAGAGATAAGGGTTCTTGTCTATTTTTGGAGGTGGCTCTTACAATATTTCAAAATTTGCCATCAACATATAATCAGTACGCATTTATTTTCAAATTTATTGTTTATGCACTGTTATTTATGCTTTCTCTACCACCATTCGGAGGGAAAAGATGCCTACCTGGCTGAAACGCAGCCTGTTCTTTCTCCATATCTTTATCAACGTAGATTCTCAGTCGCTGTTCGAGAATCCTTGTGTATACCTTATACAATGTGGTATAGAGACAAATTGGCCAATAGATTTCACAAGATGTCTGGTTTCCCTTCTTGTGAATAGGAATTATAATGTTTTCATCCCACTCAGTAGGGATCTTCTTCTCATTCCACATCTTCTGGAAGAAGTTTCGTAGTACTCTAGCCTATTCCATACCTCTAAATTTGATCAGCTCAGGCGGTATGTCAATTCCAACAGCTTTTCCTAACTTGATCTTTTCAACAGCCGGTTCGACTTCTTCCTCTGCAATAGCATCTTCCATGCCTGCATCTTCTCCTATCCTCTGAAGTAATATCTCTTTGTTCCCCCTGGAAAAACTTGGCTTAATAATATTTCCTCCAGACTTTTAACACTTCCTTTTCATTAATAATTAGGTTCCATCTATGCTCTTTATGGATCTTACTTGCTTAGATTTTCTACCTCTTATTTCCTTGACTGTACTCGAGAATCTTCGTATATTCGCGGTTACATCACCTATCACAAAATAAAAATTCTCTTTAACCAGTGCACATCTATAACCGTTAAAAAAAAAAAAAAATTAAAAAAAAAAAAAAAAAAAAAAAATAAAACCGTGTTATTTTCTTTACATCAGAAAAGTTCTGATTCAATGATATGTAATGAAATTATCGACACATTAGTTCCACCATCATTTACTACATAGTTAATATCTTGTATATTAATTTAGAAACTATAATTTTTTCTTTCGTAAATAACATATATTTTGATTAGAAGTTCTCTGTTAGCATTACAATCTTAAGATAGTCAAAATGGAATATGATCGTTTCCTAGGATCCTTCCTTATTACAGGACACTACGAAGTACTAGCGGATGACCGGGCACTTATTATTTAATTATCTGTCATTTATTTTCAGTAACATGTTAAGAACATTGCCCATAACATGAATATTACAATCGCTTTGAGAAGGGTATTATTATTGTTGATTACTCAGTGTTTTTAACCAGAGGCCAGTACGTATGATTGTGTTGATAAACATAATTAGGATAAACTATTTGCCACTTCTATGATATTTAGTTTATTAGAAGATAAGTTTTTAAATTTTATTCATTCGTCCTCAATCCTAAATATCTCAGTCGATTTATACATTGAAGTTCGCAAAAGCACATGTATCTACTATTTTTTAATATGTTAAGGGCTTATAAGGGTAGTTTATATCAAAGTTCGCAACCCTCAAAGCCTAGGGTTGAACGATATTTGTAGTACTCGAAAAAACACGAAATTTTAATTCATCACTATATTCAGTTTTTCTCTTATATTTCGTAAACTATGTGATTATCGCTGATAGAGCATTTTCACACTATAAAATAGTAGTAGAAATTTGACAATTTAAGATCAATTACAGATCCTTAGGACAATCCGAAGTGGATATACAGTTTTTAAAAAAAATGTTGATTATTCACATAATTTGAACTTTTTCTGTTTCGGTTAAGTTCTAGGCCGCGTAGTAAAATATATTATCCTCTCATTTCCTTCGTTTTTTAAAAAATCTTGTGGTTTAGAGTACATTTAGACCATACGCACGTTAATTAATTAAAATGTTTACCTGCTGCGTTTAATAAATTTTCCTCCAAATCCGATTTTTTAATTTTCCAAATTTTTCCCATACCTAAGAAAATCATTTGGCCTACAGGTAACGTTTGGGTCTCAAATTAAAGCTTATTAATTTTACTTCAAATTATTTTTAAAAGATATTTTTGGGAAATCAGTACTTTTGTCACTATGCGGCTGAGAACTTGACTGAACCAGTCAAATTTCAAATTTTATTAAATATACTATTTTTTGTAGAGCTTTATCTCCGCATCCGATTAGTCTAAGCAGGTGCAATTAGTCTTAAATTGTCAAATATACTCTACTATGGTCTAAATGTACTCTAAACCACAAGATTTTTTAAAAAACGAAGGAAATGAGAGGATAATATATTTTACTACGCGGCCTAGAACTTGACCGAAACAGAAAAAGTTCAAATTATGTGAATAATCAACATTTTTTTAAAAACTGTATATCCGCTTCGGATTGTCCTAAGGATCTGTTTTGATCTTAAATTGTCAAATTTCTACTACTATTTAATAGTGTGAATATGCCGTATCAGCCAAAATCACATAGTTTACGAAATACAAGCGAAAAACTGAAAATAGTGCGGGTTTCGTGTACAACAAAAATCGCACTCGGTTTTGATGGTTGCTAATATGTGGCTCCTATGGGCATATTAAAAAAAATTAGCTCTCGCGTTTTTGACATCTTTGCCTTTTTTGGTTTAAATTGACTGGGCTAAAAAACTTAATATTCAACAAATCATCAATTTCATGCAAAGATTATATTTATTATGCTAGCGTAAAATTTATCCAGCGTTGTAACGTATCATATTACTTATCTTTTCTTTTCGGAAACAGAAAATGAGTGCCAACAACATGTGTATTCTTTGTTAAATTATTTTTGTACAGTAATATAATAATGTTCTCAGAACTGAAGATGGATCTCTCACCTTTGAAACAAATTATAAAAATACAATTTGTAAGTAATTAATCAGTTCTTAATTATAAAGAAGTTAACTTTTTTTGTACAAGTATTTAATTTTGTAATATTTCTTCAAAGAAAGACCCTAAATGTTTTTTTGAAAACAGGAAAATCTCCAGTCATAGAACATGGATATCGAATAAACTGATAAGTTAATAAATATATAAAATATTTACATTTTGTAAACGATTAACCGAGTCTTGATCAACAGAGGTATCGATCAATAGAGTCTTATATTTTTTTTTAAGTTCACTTCAAATACATTATTAGTTTTTTCCACAAAACATTCGATTGTGAACAAGACAGGCGCTCTTTGAACGAGCTTTACTAAGGGAAGGCTGGAGGAAGAGGAGGACTTCTACTGCGAAACGAATCGTCATTAGCAATATTTCTCATTTATAGCAATAAGTCATATATCTCATGACGAAATGTTTGTTGGGCTGGAGAAGGCACTACAATATCCCGAAGGCAGAACTCATGCAACATTCTTAGATTCGAAGGTTTTTAGATAATGGAGAGATCGTGCGGCGGCACATGATTGTTGGTACTTCAACAAAACGAGTGAATTTTTTCAAGCGATAAACTCCGTATGTAATAATGTTACTTATGCATATTATTAGTACATACGTAAGTATTGTTTTGCTATTAAATAGATATATGATTTACTTTATATGAGGCTTGGAGATGCATAAGGGAGTAAATCCACTTTTTATCATTTTTAATTTTTTTAGTTAGCGTCCTCAATAAGGTGGTAAATCGCCCACCCTTCAAAGTTCCTTCAAAGTGTCTCAAGTGTGTGTGTGTATATATATATGTTTTTTATTATACTATAAACAGAAAAAGGGTTTTTTGGGGGTGCTAAATCGAAACCTGCTATTATTTTTTTCTTTTTAAGATAGGATTGGGTTAGTTTACTCAATTCTTGAAGTTTACTATTATCCTTACTTTATTAGTTTGATTAAAAATAATTCTCTGATTATTTTTCTGTTTACACCCAAACACATTTAAATACTCAGTCTATCCCCTCTCTCCCTTTCTTGAGAATAATATATATATATATATATATATATATATATATATATATATATATATATATATACATACAAGTTAGTGGGTTTTAAGCAGATAAAATGAGTTTTAATATTTTCCTAATTTTCAATTGTTTCCTGAAATGGCCTCACAGACAATGGATCCTGAAAAAAATGTTCTTATTAAGGAGTAGCTTTAATATAATTGCACTAATACAACTGACTGAGATGACTCTTGCTAGAAGAGATGTATTTCATTTTCCATCCCTCTCAAACTAAGAGACCGCCTATGTCTGAATAATAAAAAAGGGTTTTTCGCAGGGACAAAGAGGCAGCAATTAGTCCTCTGCTGTATAGTCTTCACAATAGCCTGATCGTTTCCTTCCCGAGTGGTCCCTCTCTCCGAATCCCTAGCCGGCCAGTCCCTCTGTAAACAGGGAAGAGGGAATTCTTTATTTTGTTTATTAATACTTCCTGTGTGTCAGAAATTTTCATATTTACTGCCGACATGTTAATACTTTGTAGTTCTTAGCGACAATGGTGAAACTGTAGTTAATGATTAATTGATTAACTGAGCATTTTTAGAATTATAGGAGTAATAGATTACTCACATGTCTTTATATTTCACCGAGGAAGTTAATTGTATAAAAAATTTAATGTTCAAATTGTTTATTGTTATATTCCCACATGGGTTCCCTTATTCTCCTCTTCCCTATTTACCTCTCGAGTTATAATGATTATTAAGCTTAATGAACCTCGGAGGCTCGTTGCAGGTATAGCCCAGTCAACGCATACTTTCACGCAACTTAGTTGTAGAAACTGTTTATTCTGACCAGTTTTTTTGGATGCTGAATCCAAGTATCACTGAAAATATCAAGTGGGAATTCGGCTTTAAAATGAAAATTGCACCTCTTTCTCACTCTTCGCTTACTATAATAAAATGTATGTGTATTTTCTATATGGCAGTTGCTCCCAGTCAAAATGATACACCAGGATATTTATAGATCTCTTGAAATAAATAGTTCAATTTATATTACATTAAAAACAATAATTTATTTTAGTCACTAAACATCGCAGTACTATGCACTTCATATAAATATATAAAAATAAACAAGGATTTAATAATAAAAATAAAACACACTTATTTACGATCACTTATCTCACAGTGAATATGATACACCTTTGTTTTCCGAATATTTTTTTACTTTAAACTATTTTACTTTAAGTAAACTCTTGTGTCGAAAGTGTTTGGCTCTTTTCAATGCAAGTTGAACAAAATTTTAGAATTTTAGAATTTTAGTATTTTAGAATTTGTTTTCAATAATGATGACGCACACAGCGTTAAAAGAACGTGAGTTGCTCATTCAACATTTTAATGACGGGAAATCTTAAAATCAAGTAGCCAAAATTATTTTAAAAAGCCGTTCAAATGTCCAGCATATAGTGGACAGATCCAAGAACGAAAAGCGCATTGCAAAAAAAAAAAAAGAAAAAAAAAGTGAAGCACTAGAAAAAATTTTGCTGAAAGGGACTTGGATCGCCTGGGAAATTAAAAAGATCTACAGTTACCCGAAGGTTCGATGCCGACACCACCAACCGTCGACCATACACTTTCCTCCAACCCACTCCTCCAAAACCCTAATCCCCCCTGATCTTCAAATGCCCTGACGCAATCCTCCCATCTTCGTTTCGGTCGTTTACCTGACGGCTCTTATTACTTTTAAACTGATTACTTTTTTCGTAATTCGATTATTAATTATTAAACCCAACGACTTTACAGGCCCATTTTAAATGTCGCGCTGCTATTACTTGAATTATATTAACCGGATATAACTCGCGCAGTTCCGCATTGTGAAGCCTTCTAAATTCTCCTGTTTCTTCATCTTTTTTTGGGCCAAATATTCTACGCAGTACTTTATTTTCGAAAAGTTTAAGGCGTTTTTCCTCCCTTAACGTCAGCGGCCATGTTTAGCATCCGTAGAGAACTGTTGGTATGTGGTATATTAGTTTTGTATATCCTAATTTTTAAATTTTTGGAGAGTAAGCGCGAACTGAGTAATTTTGCGACCGAGAAATAACAAGCTTTTAGTGGTATGCCCTAAGAAAAAATAAATTTCATGGACAAGTAGTTCGAAAGAAACCTTTCAACAGAAAAAGGTTGGGATGCATTTTGCAAATGAGTATTTACTAAAGTACGCTGAGTTTAGGACAATTGTAAAATTTGCTGATGAATGTTATTTTTGATTCCGATGGATGTTGCTATGTGTGCAGGAAACCTGGAGAAGAGCTAAGGAAAAAATATTTACTCAAGAGAAGGTGTACCAATTTCACTATGAGACATTGTATGCAAAAATGTACTGGAAATATGGATTTTCAAAGCGTCCAAGAGCAATAGCTGTAAGGTAGAAAAGACATTTTTCCCTTTAAAGTATCCCCAAATCAAAGAAATTCGACGCCCAATTAGGATTGATGAATTATTTTCTACCTCTAATGGAATTTTTCAAATTAAAAAAACATTGACTAACTAGGGTAATATTACTAAAAAATACTTGGCCTACAAGCACTAGACTAAACACCATTACAACTCTAGTCCCATAGAAGTTACTTAACATTTCTCATCTCATCTTCCTCTCAGTTTAGCCTTTGGCGATAATCTGCCAACCAAGCTCTGGTTACTATTTTAGTGAATTCATGTTCCTTAACTTTATACATTCAATATTATAGAAATATTGATTAAATTCAGAACATTAAATTTACTTTGGTATTTTAGTTATCAAACAAATAATACATAGATTTCACTCTACAATAAATTTCAAATCATTTAATTTAATTTAAAGGAAGTATGAATTGCAAAAACATAATTCAACATTAGAAAATATTTACTTCAAAAGAAATATCTGAACATTTAAACAATTTTAATTGATTTTCGTAATTAATTCACTATATGAGATAAATTTTTGTTTTTCGGTTAGTAACGTTTTCTGATGTAAGCAAACATTACCAGAAACTGAAAATGAAAATAATTCATATTGAAGAATTCATGATTTTTTTTTTTTTCAACTGTTTTGAATAATTTATTTGGTCAAATTAATTGATGAATTCCACTGAGTAAACAATTTCTAGAATATTCAATTATTAATTAGTTTTTGTTTCCTCCTTGCATTATTTATAAGAATAATTTTTAATTTTCTATGGAGATACTACTCTCTTTTCTCTCTCTCTCTCTCTCTCTCTCTCTCTCTCTCTCTCTCTCTCTCTCTCTCTCTCTCTCTCTCTCTCTCTCTCTCTCTCTCTCTCTCTCTCTCTCTCTCTCTCTCTCTCTCTCCCTCTCTCCCTCTCTCTCTCTCCCTCCCTCCCTCCTTTGAAATTGAATCATTAGAGATTGTATCCACCCAGGAAAAGGTAATTGTTTACAGAATCTCCGAGTGCCAGTTATGAAAGATGGCGGTGGTAATTTTCTTTTGATATCTATTATTTCAATTTCATAATCAGTAGCGATGTCCAGAAGAATAAATTTCGGGGTTCTATCATTTGATGAAATTTTCTTCAAGTAGCAAATGTTGAACGTGAATGAGTCTACTTTTTTCTTGAGCTATAAAATGCTTTACAAAACAAAACATAGCTACCAACATATATTTGTTCATCTTCAATTTCTTTACCTTGTTCATAATCATTCATCAATTCATCCAAAAAATTGCAATCTTCGCTTGATGGATCAGCCAAGATCACATTTGTGGAATCACTTTCTTCACTAGTTAAATAGTTTGTTATAAATAGTGAGTGGCGAGTTTTCTCCTTTAAAAAAAAAGGTTATAAGAATAGTAGGTATCCAAATTTAGGCAATTTATTTCACGCGGAATGCCTGCAAACTTTTCCGCAATATTTATAATTTAAATAATAAATTAATAATCAAAAAGAAAAATCTGTTGTACCTGTGGGCACTTTAACTATCTGTCCACAGGTTCAGCTGGCAATGATGTCCACAGGTACAACTGAACGCCATGTTGTGCGGAAAGCACTGTTTCACAAAACCCGTAAGTGATAACTGAATGAAAACATATGAAGTTATGATATATTTATCGGACAACCCAATGAAACATTACTGCCTAGAAAATTTCTAAGTGTAGGTCTTAAAAAATTTAAAATCACTGGTTGGATTATTCAGGATTTGGAACAAAAAAACTTAAAAATAATAATTTCTACTAAACTGTTGATCTGACAATCTTGAAAACACACGTGCAACTGCAGGGAGATGCTTGCAGCACTACCAATCTAACAATTTCAATTTCCCTCCTCCCACTCTCTCTTAATTAAAAAAGTCCTCTGATACAACTGTGCTTTAGGCACAGCACCTTCCCCTACGTTTATATTATTACAGATTATTTTTTACTAACAAATGAAATCCAATTTAAACTGTAACTTATGTTAACGTATAACATTAACGTTCTGTGTCGTACAAGGAAAAAAGTTAAAAAACATATTTTGATTGAAAAATCATATTCAATTTTTAAATAGAGAAGAAGATTATCAGGGATGCAGTCAAAGTACCACCACGTTTAAGAAGGAAATCTTTAATACGTGCCAACGTTTCGACCTGTGTTGCAGGTCTTCTTCAGGGCTATAATGAACAAAATACCAGATGTGACAAAACTAACAGACCGATAAACAGATGACAAATGGAATACAGAATAAAAAGAGATAAATACAATTATGCCAATGCCATCATGATCAGGGTGCAGCACAAATATATAAATATATGACTGCATCCCTGATAATCTTCTTCTCCATTCATCATACCAGTCAACTATACTTTTATCATTCTAAATTTTTCTTTGAACTAGAAATATTTTAATTGATGTAATTTCAATCATTCTGTTCGTCACTACTTAACGGTAACATTCTTGACAATATCAAACAATAATGAAAATCACTGACAACGTAATTTTTAAATAATCATACAATTACGCTTAAAATTAAACTTTAGTATATTACTGTATTTTTAACTGGACTTTAAATAAATTGTAAACACATTAATGAAACCAGCAAAGGTTTACATTACAGGACAGAAAATAAAAATATTCATCTTGAAGACGAGGTACACTGAGGTTTCTCCCTCTGTTACACCACTCATTTCACTTCCGAACCAATAACATACAGATGCTACTTCCAATAACGTACTTTCAGGGATCTTTACTATTTAGTTTGTATTGTGAACAAGAACGTATCAATATTTTCAATTCGTTTCTTCTTCTTATTTTCGCGTAGAAAAATGTATTAGATAAAAAGTAGTCTATGCAGCTGTAGGGGACAGGACAGGATATATTCTCGACAGTTTTAAAGATTAAATAAAAAATCATTTTATTATAAAATTACAATAGTATAGTTCTAAACATAATGTGCGTTTTCTGAATTATAAATTACTTGCAAGAAAATAGTTCAAAAGTTACGTAAAACATATGAACCGTAGATTTGTTATGATGAGGTGTTCATAATATGGATGAACTCCTAATTATAATATATAAATGTAACCTCTACGATCTTATATATATATATACATACATACACGATTGTAAAGGTTACATTTATATATTAGAGACAGTGAGAGAGAGACACAAGCTAACATTTTATAACTTGAAGTTAGGGCTCCCTTACTCTATTTAAATCAAAGTTTCTCATCCCTGTGATTTGTTTCAACCTACACAAAGCTGTCGTTTGTTTACATCCCCTGATTTGAGTGAGGTTTAACAAATTCTATTACACCAAACTCAGGTTTAGGTCTCCTACTGAATCTTTGAAAATTTCACTCTATAGGAAGGTAAAATTGCCGACCTCGGTGTTTTAACCGACGTCTCTTGTTCTGTTGACCTATAATGGGGAGGATGAGGAAGACGATTTTCCAGCTTTAACTACTTATATGATATTGTTACATTTATTAGGTATATTAAGATTATATTTATATATGCTAAACACAAACAGTAATGTCCGATCATCCACGGAAATGAAGAATATAACTATCGATATCCCTTTCATAGACAATCACTAAAAACTTAAAAAGTATACAAATAAACACAAAACATTTTTTGAGTAATTATAATTTATTTAATTGTTACAAAAAATAAAATTATTAGTTCAAAAATTTAAAAATATAGTTATACTTATTAATTTTCAAATTGGTATATAAAGTCGTTAGATGTAATAATGGCCGGATTAAAAAAAAGAAAATCAGTTTTTAGCCGTTGTATAAAAGTCTGAGGGGTAGATCGAGACATAGATGGGAGGATTGCGTTAGGGCTGATCTTCGAGATTTGGATATTGATTGGGTTGGAGAGGAGTGTGTGGTCACGGGGTTTGTGGTGTCAGCATCGAATCTTCGGCTTCACAATATTAAAGAAAACATTATTTTACTAATACTTGTTTTGATGAGAAAAAAAGAATAAAAAAAAAAAAAAATTGCTTTTGACGGTTTTCTTTTTTTATAAAGACAAATCGAGAGTTTAGTGAATACGCCATACCTAAATAATGTTTTAGCTTTAACAATTGGTTACTTAATGAGTGGTAAGAAATTGATCTGGATGATTGAAATTTAAAAATACAAATTTCAACGGATTTTAACGTTATGATCCTGTGCGATATTAATAGAAACTTATCACTTTTAGTTTCAGTAAACTTACCATTTCAGAATCTGATCTTGTTATTGTTTAATTATTCAGAATAAAAACATGGGTTTCCATTTGAATCATCTTCTATTGAACTATACTTTGTAGTTATAATGAATTTACAAAACATAAATTAAAAAATATATGATTAATCTATAATTTTGCCATACGAGCAGTGCTTTACTATTCATGGGAAGGACCGGTTCATTTGTTGCAATGGCTGAGAAAACTCCGAGATCACTTCCTATCAGGAGCTAATCCCTCAAGTTTCTGAGTCGGATATTTGGAGACCAATTGGTCACCTAATTAATTGTTCCTCGCGAAGGTTAAAAATAGGAAAGGACTTACTGTTGAATTTGGCGTCCAAGCTGATTCCACGACTGCTTTTTGGATAATTTGCGCAACATCATCATTTCTATCTCAACAATCTTTTCTTTTTATTCGATGAATCATAATTTTTCTGTTTTAACTTAAACTAATAAAGTATGGTTAAGGTTGACAACAAGGCTACACTTCATTACTGAATTTATTTCCTATTTTATTATTAATTTATGCTTTCATTAACCCGGAAGATAATACCCTCGATTTTACCCTTGTTAGCAACACTATACACCTCTCGGGCGTGTATAATGAAACAACCTAAATGCATGAGGACTGAGGCTCTCATTTCCATGTAAATACCAATAATAGCACTTGCTCTTCTTATTTTTAAAGGTAAGTACATTAAAAACATTTTTTAAAAACTAAAATTAAAAAAAACTATATATTTAAATAAGTTTAATACAGCAAGAATGTTTCTAATGGCTGAAAATATTTAATATTTTGCTAGCAAATATAGAAATATGGAATAAAGTTATGTACGCATAATATATATATATATATATATATATATATATATATATATATATATATATATATATATATATATATATACATAACTCTACTATATATATAAACTATATATATATATAGTTTGATTTCAGTAAGTGTATGAATTTTATTTTTTACATCCTCAAAGTCTACCTTTATTTATGCAGAGCCAATTTGTATTTTTTGATGAAGTTTTCCCAACAGGGAAATATTTCTCTATGCTTAATTTCTTCTTAGCCCAATTGTATTTTCTTTGAGACTAAATAAATAGGAATCCAACTCTTTTTTTTCTTGCTTTCATTTACATTTACAATTATATTTTATTCATTTTCTTAAATTAGATTTTGAGTAGTGTCGGGAAAGTGGATAATATTAAAAATATAGAGGCGAAGAAGAAATTAATAATCAATCAAAGTTTCGTTGTACGAATTATATTTTTTATGTCATCCGTGAAATGTCCTGATTAATCTATGGTAGATCTTTAACGTGTTGTGGAACTGATACATAAATGTTGATTTGATTGATTGCATTAGATTTGATTTTTCAAGTTTACATTTTGATGTTATTGTGAGAAGAAAAAGTATTTAGCGAATGTTTGTTTGTAGAATCTTTATCAAACCTTCGGGATCGGTAAATCCTATTATTATTAAAATTAAAATGAAAAAAGGTAAATAAATTATGGAGCACAAACACAGACTGGCCTCTGTTTAGCTTTCTGCTCATTTAAAACTCGTTATAGAATCATGGAAGAAATGCATTATAATAAAGTAAGCAACTCAATGGGTTTTCTTATATTTATGTTTTATTCAGGGACCAAAGTTGCAAAAACCATTCATATATTCGCTGAATAAATCTAATTCCAAAGAGGGTTGCAATTACCGTTGTGAAAGGATTGGAAGTTTTCATAAGGATGGCCTCTTTTGATCCCTCTCTTCTTCAGTTAAACATTTTATCCTTTCACGTTATTTTCAAAAATTACATTTTATTTTCAATATTACTCATATTATCAGACAATATAATATATATTAATTAAATAATTTATTATGGTTTAGTTCAAGATTAATTATGTTTATTAATTAAGTTTTTCATTTTTATTAATAGCCTTGGATGACGACATATTAAAATGTTTTAAAAGATAAATCCAGGTAAAAAAACTGGAATTCGTTGATGCAATTATAATTTATTTATGCATAATATATCATTTTCTTTCCCTTTTTTTTTTATTCTTTCCTTATAAGTTGAATTTTTCAAAGGACGTTAGCTTAGAAGAACGATTGAAAAGAAGTTAGTTTGTAGTCAAAATATCAAACAATCTTTTTGTGTGCCTCGGTTTTTTCGACCTCCTAATCGTCTTGTACTGAAGGAATCCAATTTCATGTTACTCTTAAATTTAATGGTCAAATAAATCATTGTCTCAGAAACATTCTTTGGTCAATTTACATTCTAATAATTTTAAAACATTTTTTTAGATTGAGGAGATAATGTTTGTGGGGCTTATGCTGGAAAAGTATTACTCGTTTTCGTTGGATAGGTAGGATTTATTTATAGGATGAATAGGTAGAGCGAGAAAGAAAAGTTATTGTTTATTTAGTTAGTTTGAGAGGGTGTTTAACTGCTAGGTCATCAACGCCCGTTGGTAGTTTGAATTTAATTAATTATTAAAATCATTAGAGGCTGGGTATTAATTTAGAGTTATAGATGAATTTAAGAACGGTTTGTATAACGGATTCATCGTTTCTTAACGCCATTGAAATATTTGTTGGTGTCTCTAACTTGCTAAGAAGAAGAAGAAGAAAAATGAACTTTATTCTGGGACAACTTGTCCCCTAAGAATAACAAAACGAGTACAATACATAGAACAATTGTCTGGCTATGATAATTAATTATAATAAATGATAATAATAAATAATAATAAAAATTGATTAATAATTAAATTATGAGTTACAAAAATAAATTAAGGAAACTTGTAATAGGATACATCTTATGTGTACTATTATAATGTATATAACTTAAATATTCATGTTTTACATTTGCTCGGAAGATTGAAGATCCAGGAGGTAAAGAAATAGATGTTGTTTAAAGGAAGTAAGAGTGGAGCTTTTTCAAATTGTGATGGGCAATGAATTCCATACAGAGGAAGCACGGATAATAAAGGATTTCTCGAAGGATGCAGTTCGATGAGCCGGAGTGTATAGGTTGATGGATTGGGTTCTAGTATTTAAAAGGTGAACGGAGGAGCGCAGAATAAGGAGGTCATGGATATAGGCGGGTTTTTTGGTTTTTAAGGTTTGGAATATGAGAGCACCCAGGAAGTATTGACGTCGAAAACTGGGGTAAAGCCAACCAATTTCAGAATACTTATGAGATATGCGAGAACGTCTGGAGATCCCGAAAATAAATCAAATAAAACAGTTCATTCTCTCTTACATCTCATCTCGAGCTCATCAGACAGTCCTCCATATACTGTGCATCCGTAGTCAAAGTTAGGGAAAATGAGTGATGATACTAAAAGTTTTCGAGTACTTAATGGTAATAAATCACGGTAATGTGAGAGTTGCTTAAGAATAAAAATGGATTTCCTCGTGATTTGAGAGATATGGTTATTCCAAGCAAGATGTTGATCGAAAGTTATTCCCAGATTTTTAAAGGAATTTTGGAAATGAATTGGACGGTTTTTGAGGAAAAGCAGTGGATAGTAGGGAAGAGCTTTTAGGTGAGGTTTTGACCAATGAGGATAGCCTTTGTTTTTTCTGGATTCAGACTTAATTTATTCTCCACTGCCCAAAGGTTAATGCTATCTATGTCTTTCTGTTGCCTACAAATCGCCTCTAGCATATTTGAAGGATGAAATGATAAATATATTTGCAAGTCGTCAGCATACAGATGATATTGGGAGTAGTGGATGCGATTCGGTAAGTCATTAACATAAATATAAAATAGGGTAGGTGAAAGAGAAGATCTTGAGGAATAAAGGTCTTGGGTAATTTTTACCAAAGCAGATTGCGTGGAGTATCCGGAACGGAAGCCTGACTGGAAAGGATTCAAGAGGGCTTTACATTCAAGAAAGGAGGTGAGTTGGGAATGTGCTAATCTTTCTAATGGTTTGGATAAATTTGATAGGATTGATATAGGTCTGAAGTGGGAAACTGAAGGAGAAGGTACTTTGTTCAATGGACGGACAAGGACTTTTTTCCAAGCTGTAGGAAAAATGGAGCTTTGTAAGGAGAAATTATATATGTGGAGCAGGGCAGGTAAGATAACAGCAAGGCAGAGTTTTATTATTTTTAAAGGTATTTGATCCAAGCCGCAGTCGTTGGTATGAGATTTAAAGACTGAATCGATTAGGTCATTAGGTGAGATATTAAGAAAATACAAGTTATTAGAATTGAATGGGGTTTGAGGAATAGAATAGGATAAGGTGTTTACAGGGATTTCATTAGGGTGGGGGTCAGCAAAATAGGAATTAAGTTCATCTGGAGTGACTGGATAGTTGTCATCAGGTTTGGAACTGGATACTGAAAATTTTCTCAAAATTTTCCATTGAGATTTAGGATCAGGAGCTTGGGATAGAATATGAAAATACTGCGCTTTAGCACGGCGTAAAGAGGACTGGGTAAGGTTTCGAAGAAGTTTAAAAGATGAATAATCTTCTGAATGTCTAGTTCGCCTGAAGCGTCTCCTGGCAGCATCTCTTCGCTTCATCAGATTTCTAATGTCGGGGTTTATCTATGGAGCTGGCAGTTGTCGGATAATTGAGGTTTTGAGAGGGGCAAGATGATTAAGGACAGTATAAAGGTTCGATGTGAGGCATTCCACCATTTCGTCAATTGAGGATAGGTAATAGATGTGTTCAATAGAATGGGATAGGGAGTCAAGTAGAGGTTCTATTCTATCTGGGGTTATGAGTTCAAGATTTCGCCAAGATATTTTCTTGGGAATAAGAGTAGGAACAGATATCTCATAAGAGATTTGGATTAGATCGTGGCATGAAAGGAAAGGTACTGGATTTTGAGAGAAGGATAATAGGTTTTTAAGAGAGTCAACAAACATAAGGTCAATTAATGTATCTGTGAACTGGGTATGATGGGTTGGTTGGAAAGGTACTGTAAAAAGATAAAGGGAATACAACAAGTCCATTAGATAAATCTTATCAGGCGAATCTGAGAGAAGGTTAGTATTGAAGTCACCAGCTATGATGACATTATTATATAAAGGAACATAAGTGAAAAGGGATGATTCGAATGAAGGGTCGAATTTGACCTGAGGAGGGCGGTAAACTATGATGTAAAGTAGAGAAAATGATTCAGAGGAGATTTCAGTAAACATGTATTCTGGGTGTGGAATATCAGGAGAGCTGGATTTTAGAACAATTTTTGCCCTCAGATTGTCTCGAACATATAAGGCAATACCTCCACCAGTTCGATCCATCCGATCATGGCGAATGAGGGTGTAATCAGGAATAGATACGGAAGAGGAGGGAATATATGGCTTAAGCCAGCTTTCAGAAACGGCAATGATGTGGTAGGTGTTATGGAGAAAGTAGTCATAGAATTCATCGAAATGTGCTGGGAGGGATTGGGAGTTAACGTGACATGTCAGTAGTATATTAGACATTGGGATAAAGGAAGGAAAATTTCACTTCGAAAGATAATGGAAATTTTGAATTGGAATTTATAGAACAATCTTCTACATTTAGCTTGATGCCGAGACCAGCACCAATGCTTGTTACTAATGCTGTAGCGGTCTCACCTGGGCGTACCGGGATGCCGCGAATTTCCATTGATTTATTTAAAATCTCCTGCTCTGCTTTGTTTAATCTAATTTCGAGCAGCCCTACTTTTGTTTTTAAATTTTTGTTTTCATTGACCAAGTCTTCAATGAATTTCGACTGTCCCTCCAAATGATTCTCGATCTTTAACATTCTTTCGTTCAGTTCAAAACTTAAGTCTCCGTATTTGTCTAGAGACGTTTTTACGGACTTCATTTCTTCAGCGAGACTATTTACTGCCGCGAGTATTTCGGATCCCGATGGCTCAGAAGGTTTCTCAGTGCTTGAATTATAATTTTTAGTTTTGTCACAATTGTGTCAAAACCTTGTTTTTTTCGTGTTTTTAAGTGCTTCTAAGTCCTTATCTTGTATACCATAGCACCTGCCGTGGTAAATTCCCTTACATTTAGAGCACATTATACTGTTTTTATCGTCTCTAGAAATTGTATTTTCACATTTAGCGCACTGAACCATTTTGAAATATTTTGATCTGTCAGCTGATGAAGTAAATAGTTGTATGAAATGTTTATTTAATTACGGTAGAAGCAAGCAGTCACTTAATACCGTGCGAATTAGCCTCTTGTTATTCTAGATCTGGTGCGATTTCTCCGTTCTTTCGACTATTATAGAGTAATCTTAGCGAATTACGATGGGTCACTTCACTGACTATGTTATTAAAATATGCAAATTAAACACTATAAAAAAAAAAAAAAAAAAAAAACACGCAAATTAACAAGATATAAATAAAATAGAAGTAGAAGAGTATAGAGGAGTTATTAACGGTTTGCTGTCTCTAGCCAGACTGATGTGGGTTCTATAGGGATTACATTCTTCGAAGATGTGTTTAACTGTTAGATTGGCTTGGCATTTCAAACATTTTGGATGGGCTTCTCTTGTAAAGAGGTAAACATGCGTTATCCGGGAGTGTCCTATTCTGAGGCGTGTGATCGCAACTTCTTCCTGGCGTTTGCTTCGGGTTGATGTAATCCAGGGCGTCATATCTTTCTTTATGTTTCTTAGTTTGCTGGTTGGAAAGAAAGAAAATTGGTGAGTGATTAACATACAAAACATGCATTTAAGCCATAAGGTCTGGGAAAAACTATTGAAGTGGAGTGAGACCTGGAAGTGTTATAGGGGAAGCAAAGCAGTTGTCATTTTGATCAGGGATTTGGAGGAGACAAAATAGCTTTGGTTTCCCAACGCCGCACAGTGGGCAAAAAATCCATTTCGGTGGCCAAAATTATTTTATTGCAGAACTATGTTTTAAATGACGTCCGGTATACGGGAAAAATATTTAAAATATTTTCATGAAAGTGGAAGAGTTCATAATAAATTACTGAATTGTCGACCTAAAATGCAAGGAATACGGTTAAATGAAATGGCTGTAAACCCTCAATTGTTGATGATATTTCGTTAATATAATATGATACAAATGAGATGTTTCTATATATTAACACAGTAAAATCATGTACGATCGATTATTTCAAAATTAAGACCATTTTTGAAGACTTATTAAAAATAAGTCTTCAAAAACTAAAAGTAAAATTTTTGGAAAAATAGCCAGCATTTAAAAGGACGATGGAGTACGATGTTGAAACTTATATCACGTCGATGTCTATTATTTTGTGTTAATTAAATCCCAAAAATCATATCCGTTTCGATCCGTGCCTCATTATTACCCCCCTCCCAATCGAAACCGTTCCTTTTTGTAATTTATTACCTCACACTCTTTTGGATCTGCTGGTGGTTTTTCAGGTACATAGGTACGTTGTTAACATTGAATGTACTTCTGTACATCATGACAAACATAATCAGAATACATAAACAGGAGTATACATCATTTTCTGAATTTACATCATGTATTGAAAAACCTCCAAAACAAGTTTATTAAATAAATTATAAAAAATAAATCACTCTCTATGTTTATGCCCTTTAGGTATTTACATTTATCTGTTGGTATTATAAATCCCGTCAAGACATGGAGTAGTTGTTATTTACATTTAGGCAGATTTTGTTGTTCTTGTTGGATTTCATTTGTTTACTACATATGCTATTACTTCTCTGCTACCGTCAATCTGTTCGGTGTTATCTAGTAGTGCTAGTATTTAAAAGTTCTTTTTATAATGTGGAGTTAAAGAAAATTGAAAGCGGATTATATTCAGTTTTGTCAGAGAGTATCTGAGCAGTTGGGATTAGAACCTTAAAAACTTTCAATAAATTTTAAAGATATTCTCGGTCAATTAAAATCCAGGTATGTATCCAGCAATTATAATAAAGTGTGTTTCATTAAAAAAACATTAGGATTGGCTAGAAAACACTTTTTATTTGACAGCGAACGATGATGATTTACCAGCAGGTCCGTCTACTTCCAGTCAAAGTGACTTAGGCGATCGCAGTCACTGACGTCCAACAAAAGGCTGTAGTAAATGTTCTGAAAAAACGAAACGTCGAAAAAGAAGTGTCATTAGGGCCAATATATCTTCATTAGAAATGAGCCTCTCTGAAATGTTGAAATTTAATTTAAAGCAAAATCACTAAATAAAGAGAGATGAAATTATCGATGCAGCATTGAAAGCTACTAAAGACGAAATGGATGACATTTATAACTTAATGTTCAATAAAACTCAAGCCCCTGAACTAAAATCAATATTATTCACCTGTTATACCGAAATAGTTTATTTTACATTATTTTAAACAAAACCTACCAAAACCATCAAAACAGAAGTCATTGATCATTAAATTAAGTAATTGTTATTTTATTTTTTTTTTTTTTGGAAGTATGTTAAAAAATCAAAAGTTTTTTTAACTATTAGCTAGTCCGCTTTAAATTTTTTAAATATTTTTTTCCGTTAGTTGCACTTCATTTAGAACATATTTCGGCAATATAATATTTCGGCCGACGAAATGATTTTTTTGCCTACAGCATGTTGTATAAAAAATCATTTCGGCGGCCGAATCAATTTATTGCCTACAACACGTTGTATATGTTTGTGCATCATGACAAACATCATCAAGACCATACATCGTTTTCTGAAATTACATCATGTAACTGAAAAATCACCACCAGATCTAAAAAAGTGTGAGGTAATATATTACAAAAAGGAACAGTTGCGATTTGGAGGGGGATAATAATGAGGCACGGATCGAAACGGAATTGATTTTTGGGATTTCATTAGCACAAAATAATGGACATCGACGTGATATAAGTTTCAACATCGTACTCCATCGTCCTTTTAAATGCTGCCTGTTTTTCCAAAAATGTTACTTTTAGTTTTTGAAGACTTATTTTTAATAAGTCTTCAAAAATACGCTTAATTTCTAAATAATCGATCGTACATGATTTTGCTGTGTTAATATATAGAAACAGCTCATTTGTATCATATTATATTAACGAAATATCATCAACAATTGAGGGTTTACAGCCATTTCATTTAACCGTATTCCTTGCATTTTAGGTCGACAATTCAGTAATTTATTATGAACTCTTCCACTTTCATGAAAATATTTTAAATATTTTTCCCGTATACCGGACGTCATTTAAAACATATTTCTGCAATAAAATAATTTTGGCCACCGAAATGGATTTTTTGCCCACTGTGCGCCGAATAGTTGCCTGAACCATTTTGCGGAGCACTTCGAAATCTTGGTAGTCGTCTGTTGGTCTCTTAAGTCTGCATTGTGTCCGTGCAGCCTCAGGATTTCGCTGATAATCGTTTCTTGAGCACCATCCACGGTGCAAGTCGGTGGTGAGAAACATGGCTACCGAGGATTTTAAAGAGTTCATTTGTAAGGATGTCCACTATGTAGTTTATTGAGGAGGAGAATTAGATTTCATTCCAATATAGGAATTCAAGGTAGGTCAGTACAATATATCACGGTGAGGGTGTCTAGTTCGCAGTAGGTTACGGTCTTCGTGTAGAATTAGGGTTGGGCGACAGTCGATAGTTACTATCGATATATCGATAGGCCATGCCTATCGATGGTCACTATCGATAGTGTCGACTATCGATAGATCTTTTTTACCCTCAAGTTTTGAAACTCTCGGAATTATGCTGATCTGTCTCTGTCAAGTGTCGAGTTCTTTTGAAATTGAATTCGGAAGCCTAGAGCTCAAGGGTTCTCTCAAAAATTAAGCCAAAGGATAGCAGAAATGCTAGTTACTTGACTCCTGAAATTAACTATTTCGTTATTTTTCTTTTCTAAAGATTTGATTTGTTCATTATTATTGTAACCATGTAAATTGTAAATACTTTTGTAAAATTCAAATAAATTAGTTTTATCTCTCTAATTTATTCTCTCATCTTTATGATATAATCTTATAATTTATAATTTATAATCCTACAATTTTCAAATAGTAAGTAGATAATTGAATTTAATTAAATTAGTTGAAATTCTTTATTGTATAGCTTCGGAAAAAAAAGGAAGCAACTATCGAAAAACTATCGATAGCAATCGATAGTTCTCAGCCGATAGTATCGGCATATCGATAGTGCTAACTATCGACTATCGCCCAACCCTGTGTAGAATACAATGGTCGGTAAAAATTTGTGGTAGTTTAGATACCAGACGATATTTATTTAATAAAGGTCCAACCAAGTGTCGGACGATCGGGTGTAGTGAAGAGAATCGCAAGCTACAATAAAAAAAAAAAATAGAAATGGAACAAGTATCATTTGTCAATGGAATCATGGATTATATTAGTATTCAGTTAACCATTAATAATAATCCTGGAATGGAGAGGAACAAAATTATAGCATGATTCAAAGGACGAATAGAATGGAAGAGGGAGAGGGGAGAGGACGATATGCTACGTTGTACAGTAGACGTTGTTCGTTAGAGGTTGTTAGAATGGAAATAGACCTCAATGCGATGGCTTTATATACATTACATATTATAGTCTGTACCTATTCGGATTTATACCGTTGGAATTACGTATGGAAGTCGTTGGGCCGTGAGGGATTCGATTAGCGTGGCCAATATTTAATGGAGAAGCAAAGTAAGTAGCTTGCCTTGAATGTTCTATATCTTAGCAGGTAAGAGCCTGTTGTCAGAGGTAATGCCAAGGAGGAAGTGAAGTGAATTAAACAACACGTGCAACGTAAATAACACGTGCAACTTGTTATCCTTATCTACTATGAGGAACTTCACAGAAGATTGGATGCATGAGGAAAAGATTTCGGATTTTCAGGCTGTGTTATAATTTTTTATTTTTAAATATATTAAAATCTTTTGCAGTGAAACGATTTCTTCAAACATAGATATATAGGATGTGTAAGCTATTGTTGTCTGGTTCCAATATAGAATAGTTGAATTAAAATAAAAGTTAACTACCATGATTAAATATAGAGAAGAAAGTGAGATAGGAGGAGTTTAAGGAAAGGGGGTTTCAGAACTAGCTTAGTGAAACTCAATGTTGATGGTTTTGTAGCTCACTTTCCTTGGCACACTGAAATACCTTCGTTTCTAAAGTTTAGTAATTTAGTTTCTCTACCTATCCCTTCTATATTTACCCTACCCACTATAGTCCAATTGGATTTAATTCTGAACAGCCTTTGGTCATTATCTATTTTAAATCTTTTGTTCTTTTTTAGTTAGCAAATAAATTGTGATGTAATTTGTTTAACTATAAAGCGTTTTATGCTATCTTAAAAGCTTTTTTAATACTGTACTTTGGAGTTAAGAATCCAACCAATGGACTCCTACCTCTATATTATACATATTGCACATTTACAATATGAAACAATAAATATTTTATTTTCAGACTAAGGTTTAGAAACTCATGTGAAAAAAAACTTGCATTGCTACTTATGTATATTATTTCTAATATTATTAGCACTTATTATTTCCTCCAAGTAACCTTCTTTTTTGCCGTAAGGCAAAATTCACAGATGTCACAGATGGCAGTAAGGAGCGAGAAAGAGTGGGTGCTGCTTTTGTGGCATTTGAGAAAGAGGAATTGTTATATACAGGGAGATTCAGGCTAGGACCTTACTGCTCCAACAACCAAGCCGAACTGTTCGCTATCCTTAAAGCCGTATCATTTATTAAAGGCCGAGTTACCAATAATGACTACTGTATACACACGGATAGCCAAATCAGCCTTTTTAAAATCAAAAATGTAAATATCCATGAATTCCTCGTAGAAGAAATCAGGCGAGAATTGATCACTTGCTACAGTCAAGGAATACAAATTTCCTTAAAATGGATAAAAGCGCATGCCGGCTTACTTGGAAATGAGCAGGCAGATACAGAAGCTAAAAGCGCGGCAATAGATACAACTCTTCAAATCGTCATTTTGAAAACAACAACTCGTCAAACTTGGAACGAAAGATGGACAAATTCAACAAAAGGAAGACATACTTATGAATTCATTAAAACCTTAGACGACAGAAAAAACATTAAAAAACTGAATAATAACCTTACCCAATTTTTGACAGGACACGGCGGAGCTAAAAGTTACTTACACAGATTTAAACTTATTGACAACAGCATTTGTAACTGCGATAGAAACAGTGAGCAAACTTACGATCATCTCATTTATGAATGTAGAAATTTGGAAAGACACAGATACAAGCTGATATCCGCAGCCCTACTGAACGGAGGCGAATGGCCGCCTTCAAAGAAGGATCTCATAGATAAATATTTTGATGATTTCGATGCATTTGTGGATCATGTTGATTATATGGAACTCAACAATTTAACAATTAATCTATAATAGCTATACATATCTATAATAAATACATAATCTAATATCTATAATAAGATCTATAATCTCTCTCTCTCTATCTATCTCTCTCTCTCTCTCTCTCTCTCTCTCTCTCTATATATATATATATATATATATATATATATATATATATATATATATATATATAATTCTACCTCTATTTGTTTATATATATTATTATTTTTTTTTCATTTATTTATTTATTTTACTTATTTATTTTTTGTTTATTTATTTATTTACTTATTTTGTATAGCTTCACTTTTTATTTATTTATTTATTTTTTTTAATTGTATTTATTAATTAACTTCTAATATCATTTAGTAATTATTGTTTATATTTCATATTAATCTCTATATTATTTTAAAATATTTTTGTACAAATATTAATGATAATACGCGTTATGTCGAGAGATGGTACGCGTAGAAATGCATGCACCCATTGCAGGGTTACTGCAATGTGGAAAAAAAAAAAAAAAAAAAAAAAAAAAAAAAAAAAAAAAAAAAAAAAAAAAAACTCAAGGACTCAAGTCGGTAATATAAGAAAGCTAAGGAGACTAGCTTAAAGATAATTATTTTTATATTTGAAATGATCAAAAACTCGTTTGTTGAAGTTGATCATTATTGCGATCTTTTATAATTTTTAATATATTTCTCAAAATAGGATGAACTTTTTAAAATTTTAAGTCAAATTTTAACTCTAACCCGATCATATTTTACTATCAATCGACAATCTGAATCTTGCCCCTAATTTCATTATTTATTCACTCTTTTCCTCTTTATAACATCTTAAACCTGTGCCCTTGAAAAAGTGCAACTTCTATAGCCTTGTATAAGTTCTCTTTGCACTCGGTTCAAGTCGAAAGCAAAACTTTATAGCACAAAGCTGCTCCAAATACCATTATTCTAAAAATATAATATTTCCTACTGTTAAAATAAATGCATTCCAAATTTTAGCTAAGCTCAGCTGACTATGTAGTGTAAATGGTTTTATTAACAAAACATGTAACAATATTTAATAAGTGCAATTGTAAACTGTTTAATCATTTGAATAAAACTTTTATTATTATATAAAATTTAATAGAAAAAGAAACGTATGGAAGAAGTAATGACTTTGGCGAGTTCCAACTTGTGCTGAATGCCTATTGAAATGTTTACCTGACACTTCTCGTATTTCCGCCTTCCTGGTGTAGTCGGACCAAACAGTGCGTTTTAGTATCATTACTTAATTAATACACCTCATATTCAGGTCGACCTTAAAAATTGAATGTATTTCCGAAAGATAGCCAAATGTATCAATTTTCATGGATGTATTTTACTGTAACATAAGCGTATATTATTACAGTGAGAATAGTACAATACTAAACATTGTTATATTATTATTTTTTTAAGATTTATATGTATACGATTCCGACACTAAACTTTGATGCGATTTTAGAAAACATTGAAGAGAAGATGAAGAATCGTAGATTCGACTGCTATTCGGTGCTGACAGCAGACATTAGTAGAAGCTGCCTTCATATTTATTCCTATTATAAACTAAAATAATGTTTTAACGTTACACTGATAGGAAACTGCCTGATGCGTTATCGATTTTTCAAGTGTTTGAATTTAAGACATAAATTACATTGTAGGAGAAGAAGATAGTAAGGGATGCAGTCAAAGTAACACCACGTCAAAGAAGAATTCTTTAATACGTGCCAACGTTTCGACCTGCGTTGCAGGTCTTCTTCAGGGCTATAATGAACAAAATACCAGAAGTGACAAAAAACAGATGTGACAAAAATAACAGACCGATAAACAGATGACAAATGGAATACATAATGGCATAGATAAAAAAAACAATATACAAAACAGTATAGAAAAGACTTAGAACTATGTTGTAAATCCGGCTACCTATCCTACAAAAATGAGTTTTATTACCAAATATCCGGGCTTGCCGTGGGTAATCCTCTTGCTCCTGACATATCCAACATCGTCCTCAATGACCTCCTTAACTCCATTTTACCCTTATTCCCTACTGATATCGCCTTTATCAAAAAATATGTTGATGACCTATTCCTTGTCCTCAACCCTGATAAAATTCCCTCTATCCTTTCCGCGTTCAACTCCTATCACCCTCGTCTCCGCTTTACTATTGAACGGGAAATCAATAATTCCCTCCCTTTCCTTGATCTTCTTGTTATCAGAAATCCTTACCATTCCATTTCCACCAATTGGTACCAAACCAATTGGTACACCAAACCCACCTACTCTGGTAGACTTTTGAACTTCCATTCCTAACACCCTTACCATCAAAAAATTAATGTCGCCAAGAACCTCATCCATCGCTGCCTCTCCCTTTCTGATCCCCAATATCATAATACCAACGTATTACGCATCAAACAAATCCTCCAGGCTAACAGTTTCCCACCACTTACCATAAACAAACTCCTTTCCAATTACCTCGATAAGTCGAACTCTACACTTTCCGCCTCAAACTCCCCCGCACCTCCATCCCCGTTATTATTATACAGGTCCCTACCTCATATCCCCTTCCTTTCTAATAAAATCCAAAAAACTCTCCGCTCTACCTTCCCGAACCTACGCCTAGGCCTGAAATCCCATAACAAACTCAACTTCATCTACACTAACCTCAAAGATCCCATCCCTATCCAACTCAGATCCAACGTCATTTACCGTATTCCCTGTGCTTTTCCTAATTGTCAGTTCTCATATATTGGCCAAACCAAAAACCACCTTAAAACCCGCATCTCCCAACACAAACTCTCAATATCTTCCAAAAATTCCTCTGCCACCAAACTCTCGGAACATGCCATATCCTTAAACCATACTTTTGATTTTGAAAAAACTTCTATTCTTGCCACCGTCCCTAACCATAGAAAACGTTTATTATCCGAATCCATTTATATCCATCTCGAGCCTAATCCCGTCAACCACAATAGTGACAAAGAGTACATTTCCAGTACTTATTCCCAAGTTTTTAACCTTATTAAAAAACAATAACCTTTCCTTGGGTTCTTCCCGTCTCTTCTTGTCATTTTTTGCTTTATATTTTTCGTTTTATTTTGTTATTTTATGTATCTTTTTTTTTATATTTGTGTTGCACCCTATCATGATGGCATTGGCCTTATTGTATTTTCTCTTTTTATTCTGTCTGTATTTACTTGTTATTTTGTTATCTTATTGTCTCTCTGTTGTTCATATTTCTTTTATATTTTTGTTTCATTTTCATTGTCTCATTTTCCTATTCTGTATCCATGTGCCCCGCGCCTTTTCTCCCTTATCCTACCCAGCTGTTCTTACCATTTCACATCAGTCATCGTCCTTCTCCTCACAAGTGTGGTTCGGTGGGTAAGTGTTCTTTATATTCTTTTCCTTTTACTTTTATCTTTCCACTTTTATTTTCATTCTTTTATCCGTTTCTTTTCTTTTATCACCTTCTACATTATTTCCCTCGTTCTTTCCTCTATTTCAATATTTTTATTTTATTATTTATTTATTTATTATTTTATTTATTTTTTATTATTATTTTTTCATTATTTTATATATATATATATATATATATATATATATATATATATATATATATATATATATATTTATTTATTTATTTTTTTTTATATTTTTTATTTTATTTTTTTTTTATTTATTTATTTTTTCATTCCTGTCTTGTCCTTATTCTTACCTTGCTGCTTTGTATTCTTTGTTATTTATGTATCTGATCTTTTCTATACTGTTTTGTATATTGTTTTTTTTATCTATGCCATTCTGTATTCCATTTGTCATCTGTTTATCGGTCTGTTATTTTTGTCACATCTGTTTTTTGTCACTTCTGGTATTTTATTCATTATAGCCCTGAAGAAGACCTGCAACGCAGGTCGAAACGTTGGCACGTATTAAAGAATTCTTCTTTGACGTGGTGTTACTTTGACTGCATCCCTGACTATCTTCTTCTCCATTTATCATCCGGTCAACCATACTTTTATCATTATAAATTACATTGTACTTCGTTGAATGAAAGCGGTATGCATTTTTTTTTTATAATGTATATTCCTTAAGCTAATATATTTATAAGAGTTACTCACTAGATGAGTCGAGGCCGTGTTGGTTGCTGGGACAAGACTGACTCGTGAGGGAACCCTGCTGAGTCGGTGGCCAGCATAACACTTTGTCCCATACAGCTGGGCAGTATCCTGTAATAATTATAGTTTTAATATTGATAATTTATAATTCATTAATATAGATATTATACAGAAAGACTTATAGTAAATTTCATACATATTGAACTCGGGAATTCCAAAAATTATTAAAATATTATATAGTGTACTAGATAGTTCAGGGAGAAGATAGAAACACTGTATATCTTATATGTTTATCATGCCAACGTTTTGGCTTTGCTTTGCAATCATTCTTCAGGGATTTCTAAGGATGGCTTTAAAATTAATAATTTATTATTACAATCCTGTTCGGACCAACTTACATGAAATTGAATGTTACCGTAACATGTTATTACGGACAAACCGGGCATTTTTAATCGCTCTGGCGAGAAGAGTTCTAGAAATTAAATGAACTTCATCCAACCCCTTTTTTAGCTATCCCTCCTAAAATTTAGACGTCATGAAGTATCATTATTATACTAGTTTATTTTCACTGAAAAACTACGCCTTAAACATTTAATTGAATCGATACCCCATTTGTACGAGTTACCTCATCTCTACACAAATAATCCCAGTTCTCTGTAGTCATTACTAAGTGCCATTTCGCCATATTACAAAGTTTCATTAGCCTTTCATTTAATGGTTAATTTTAACCTTTTTAAATATTAACTTGCCTTGTCTAAGAAATTATCCAGAAGATATTGTGGCACGTGTGGTGAAATCGCGCGAGGAGGAGATTAGTCAGTAAACAATTGTTCAGAGACTAGGGATGAGATAATCCACTGTTTCATGAATTTTAATGCACCACGGGGAGACTAGCCTCTACTCCAGAGTACCTAGGTTTTCCCAAATGGTTTAAATGATATTCTCCTTTTCCATTCCACAAACTTTCGGGTACTATAGTGCTCGGTAAATCTTATATATATATATATATATATATATATATATATATATATATATATATATATATATATATATATATATATATATATGCATATACCGGTGGCAGACACCTTGGAACACAACACCATTCCATTCCACACTTACGGACTTATATTAAATCAGTTTCATGGACTGACTTCTACACTACACAAGGAATCACATGGTATGCAGCAGTGAATAGGTTTATAGATATAAAATAAGTTAAAAAATAATAAAATAAAAAATAGGTTTATATATTTATTCTTATGTCCTTGTGATTTCACACAAGAACAAAATATACACCACTTCATATATGAATGCAGACTACTCACTGAATACAGAACTATACTACAGACAAATATAGTACAGAACCTAGGACATTGGCCTGAAAATATTTATTAAAAATTCCATTTATAAAATTTACGATATTAATTTGAAATACCTTTAACATCTCTTAAATTCAAATATTTCATAAATATTTCTCTGTTAAATATTATTGAAGTATTTATGGTAATACAATAACTTTGTAGAATGGTTTTTATTGTATTTTTAATATTGCATAAATTCTTATTTTTTCTTTAATTTAACTTCTTGTTTTTTCTTTATATTTAATTTACAATACATGCACTATGTAAATTCATGTAGTTGTAAAGTAATAATATACGATTAAGTATGGCGTGTGCAGAAATAAATAAAATCGCTATCCAATGGTTACTGCTGGAAGTAAACCTAGGAAAAATAAAAATTATTATATCATAGATGCTATAAAATTTCCTTTATTTAATTAAAAAGAAAATAAAAGTTGTGCAAATTATAATGAATTTTGACTTTTTTTTTTAATTACTAGAGTGAAAGAATGAACTCACCCAATTTTTTGAAAATACATATATCTTTGACTAATGCTCTTTCGAAAAATACAAAATGAGATTACCTCTCAAATATCCGATCTGCGGGTTATGCGATGCTGTAATAGCTATTTTTTTCCCTGACAGTAAAATTAATTTAGCAATCAAGTCTATGATTAAACATGAGTGTAATAAAATAATTTTTGTTAAAATTAATAAATAATTACAATGTTTATTAACGGATAATTTATTTTTTGACCTTTCATGTTAATAAGAATAGGTTAAAACAATTTCCGTATTTTTATTCCACAGTTGCTTGAAAGTTGAAGTTGCTTGAAACTGAAAGATAGGACTGACTAAGTTGGTGCAAACAGCGTTTCTAGAAACCCGCTATATTTAGAATATTTTTTCTTCAAAGTATATGTTCTAAATAGATGTTAGATTAATTTTAGAAAGCATATTTAATTTTAATTCTTATCTGTTTTGAAATCCCTCATCCAAGGCCTTTTTAGCCTTCGGTATGTATTGTCGAAAATATTTGCTGTGGCCATGTTTTGTATTAGTCCAAGAGCCGGGGCCAAATTTCACGACTTATTTAAAGAAAACTTTTAGATATACAGCCATAAAATGTCCACCCTCAGCAATCAATTTGCACTTGTCTGCCAACTCAAAGCGGGGGCGTTCCAAAATGGCGACCACCGAAAGGGGGTAGTAAATATCAAAATATGGTATTATTTAAAGATGATTTATTTGAAGCAAACAAGAAACTACAAACCCCCTAGGTGCCAAAAAACGTTGTCTGCCAAAATTTGGAGGGGGCGTCGCACCGGCAGACAAAATTCAAAATCCGCGTTTTTTTAGTCCAAAAGTGGACCATTTGAAGACGATTTATTTGAAGCACACAAGAAACTGCATGCTTACTAGATGACAAAAAACGTTGTCTGCCAAAATTTGGAGGGGGCTAAGCACCGGCAGACAAAATTCAAAATCCGCGTTTTTTCAGTCCAAAAGTGGACCATTTGAAGACGATTTATTTGAAGCACACAAGAAACTGCATACTCCTTAGATGACAAAAAACGTTGTCTGCCAAAATTCGGAGGGGGCTAAGCACCGGCAGACAAAATTCAAAATCCTCGTGAAGGTGTCACACCGGCTGACATTGTTCAAAACTCACATATTTTTCGTCTAACAGTGAACTGTTTGAACATGATTTCCTATTTTAATTGATTTATAAGTAGTTTTTCTCTAGAATAATTCGAGTAAATTATATTATATTGTTTCCTATGCGTGGTACAATATAATTATTTTAATATAAAATAATCTTGTTTTAAAATTTTAATGTTAAAAGTACCAATTAATATATATGCACAGTAATAATATAAATACCGGCGATATGATTAAAAAATGAATAATATTTCAACTTTTAAATTAAGATGACATATTTTAACATCTCTACACTCGGGGGTAGAAGATATGAACAAGAAGACAGTGAAATAACTCATTTCAAAGTTCAAAGTTTTAAAACTTTTTATCTTTTTCAGACTTTGTAATATTTATTTTCTAATTGATTGAATAACAATTTAATTTAAATATTTCACTTTACGTTAACATTTTTTTCTACTATTTTTTCAGTTACAATTTTTTTTAAATACTCAAGCCTCTTGAGGTAAGCTATATTGTGTAATAAATTGCAATTTCTAAGATAAAACTCAATTTGTAATCGATCTACCTTCCGATAAAAAATAGATGGAAGACAGTAAAGTCAAACCTCTTCTTGAACCGTGACTAAGAAATCCTCTTAAAAGTTTTAGGTTCGATTTCTAACTCGCTTCTCTGTAAGGAAGTTAGATTCGATAAAGTATGTGGTTTTTTCTTTCATCTTTGTTTCTATTGCGTTTAATTTGCTAGTATTATTCGAGTATCAATAATTTTAATTTAATAAATAGTGATTATATTTTCATTTAATTCATCTGATGTAACTCTAAAAAGAGTTCATATTAATGATGTGATGGTACCAAAATGTTTCTATTTTCGGTTTCGGTAAAAACTCTATTCTCGATTCTCGATATCGACACCAAAAATTGGTTTCAAAATAAATTGCTATACAAAAAAGGGATCAATATGAGAACTAAAAAAAAACAGACGATAATTAATCAAGAAATAAATAAAAAATGGCAAAAAGCGTTAATTATCTACAACATATATATAATATAAGTGAGAGAGAAAATAAAATAGTGGGCAATTGTGATCTTTATTCTGTACAGGGTTGGGCAAACTTTGATCATGATTAAATAAATAAATTTAATCATGATTAAAACTAATTTCCTGGAATCAAACAACTAATTTAATCATATTTCAGTGAACTAAAACATTAATTGACTATCATTAATACACAATGAACTGATTACATTAGATGATTGATTCCGGGAAAGTAGTTGTCAGATAATTAATCATGATTAAATTTTGCCAAATTCTGATTCTCTAAAGAAGATGGTTGGGGTGTGCAGGCATATTTACCACAATAAAATTTCATTAATTTATAGTGCCGAATTTCCGGGTTACCTTCATGAGTGTTAGAAGAAAAGAAAAAACATATGACAGGAAGATTAAAAATAAAAGCAGAAGTTATGAAAATAAAAAATATATATACTGACAGGCAACAAATTCCACTAGATCAATTTTGTTTTCATTTTCGCGGCCAAAAATTACATTTTTAAAAGTATTTACAACTCCACATAATTGAACATGTCATATGAAAAATGTTTTAAAAATTAAAAATACAAATTAAATAAAATACAGCAGTATTTAAAAAATATTACCATGCAATTTTAAAATTACGAAATTTTAAATTAATCGAACTTAATAAAAATGAAACTCAAGAGATATTTGATTTGGTCAGGCTGGGTAGTGACAAAGTGTGCGCATGAGAGCTTTTAGAAGTAGTACAGGGAATTTAGAAAAGTGTCCAAACCTTGATCTCCAATAATAAAAAGGTATGACTTACTACTGGAAATTATTCAATACCCACGCTAGCAATCTTAATGTGTATGATTTGGAAAAATATGACGATTTTGACATGTTCAAGGGTCTGGCGTGGGTATTTCACGGGATTCAATCAAAATTTCATACATTAGATCTGAGAGGAAATTTAACCAGCTTTGAGATGGAAAAAAGAAATTGGGACTCAGACAAGTATTTTTGGAGTTATAGCCAAATGAGTGCCGAAAATCGTGTTTTCACGGAGAAGTGCGACTTGCAGCAAGTTAGCCAATCTCTTCAAATTTTCTTCTCCCAAAGCTCTAAAACCATTGATATAAAAAAAAATAAATAAATAAAACTAAAAATTAATTGAACCATATTTGTAATATAATGTTCGGAACACAAAATTTGCTAAAAGTAACGGTTTACCAGTTATTTGGTCAAACAACTTAGAATATAGGATTTTCAACCATTTCCTCTCCCTCGCCCAAATCCAACGCTATTCCGAGTAAGACTTTTTACCAAATTTAGAGTTAGGAGTGGTGAATAATTTCCAGCAATCAAACCTTTTTATTATTGTAGTTCAAGGTTCAATGCTAATTTCCCTGCACTACAGACCTTATGGGAATAATGGAATAGTGTGACTGCAGATCTAAATGTGGATGGGCTAGCCGGAAAGAACAGGCCTAGGATCTTAAATTAGGTTTTTGCAAACAATGAAGAACATGAAGGTAACCAGGGACGTTGGGTTAGATGTAGTGTAAGATCTGATCTTGTATTGGGGAGTGATAAGGTATTTGCGGACAGCGATTATTGGTGCTATTATCATCGAAACACCGGGTTCTTTGAGCTTATAATTACACTGGCCAACAAAAAAAAAAAAAATAAATTGTTTGTTTCCTGTGACTATTTTGTTGTTTCTAACTCAATTTGATACATATTTTTTAAATATGTCAACAATGTTTCTCTAACAGCTTTTGTTTTTGTATTATAGCTTACCAAACTTATTTAGTATTTTTACTTTGAATTTAAATTTTGTTTGACAGTAAAATATATTCTGTTGTTGGTTTCGGTATGCATTCGTCCAGGCGGTGTTGTGTGCTTAATCCAGATTGTATTTGAAATATTTGAGTTGAATATATATTTGAAAAATATCGAAAACCTATATAAGACTTTTTAAAAATTGCATATCATCAATACTTCAAAATAGATTTGTACAATCAGGACAAGCTATGGGTTCCTCATATTGTTTGCCAAAACTGTGTGTCTATGGTTATGGTCCAGCTGGAAAAGAGATGCAGTGAAGTTTGTAACTTCCATAATTTGGCGAGAACCTCAAAACCATCATGCCGACTGCTACTTCTGGGTTGTGAAAATAAACGGAATAAACCCTGGAAATCGAAGTTTTTCGTCATATCCTAAATTATCTTATGCTCAACGATCTCAATTAAAATCTCGAGAAGTACAACCCAGCACATCTAAACCCTCTGATGATCCAAATCTCTGTGAACGCGAACAAAATATATCAAGTGATGACTCTGATCCAGATTACAAATGTAGCCTTTGAGAACCTCAACCGTTTAATCAGATTAATAACAAAATGACTTAGTGAGGCATCTGAACTTACCGAAAGAATCTTCAAAATATCTTTAAAAGAAACAAATTTGCTAAATCCCGAAACCAACATTACTTTTTATCGTACCCGAGAAAAGAATCTGTTACCGTATTTATCTCAAGAGAAGGATTTAGTCTTTTGTAACAATGTTGGTGATATTTTGCAACAAATGGGTTTAATAAACTACAAGCATAGGGATTGGTGTATTTTTATGGAAAGCAGCAAAGAAGTTTAAAGTGTGTTTTGCTCCATAGCAGTAACAAGTACTATTGCATTCGACGACTTTGAAAGAAGAATACACAAATATTTTATGCAAAGAGATCTACCTAAAATCATTTATTCAAGGAAATCCTATAAAAGATCATTTGATAATAAATTTTATAAAAGTTTGTTAACATTATGTATTAATTTCCTTACATTTTTTAATCAAAACAGTAAAACTTTATATTTCACAAAATAAAGCTGTTAGCAATCTCTCAGTATTTTGTTCATAGTCAGGGCCTTTAAAATACCCAGTAACAATTAAAAAAAATGAAGGAAACAAAAATTGTGTTGACCAGTGTTATTATTATTACAAATATGTTTTTAATAACAAGGAATAAAAATTCCAAGAATAATGCCATAAGGTTTTATTTTTTTAAAATAACCTACTTACGTTAATGGCTCTATTAATTGAACTATCTAAAATTACTGAAAATCCCATTATAAATATAAAATTTTTAAAGAAATTAAATTAGAATCTCTGATGTTAGTGAATTATGGTCATATTGAAGTAGGTGTATTCCCGTTCCATGTCCCCTGAGGTGTAACTATCAAAAATAAATTATTCCCGAATTATTTGTGACATTTGTGACTTTATTCCTCCTAAATCAGGTTTTATATTTTCAGTTAATGTATTTTCCTAGAGTCTGCTTAAATATTAATGCGACTCTTGGCCGAGATTCTTCCTTTGCAGTCCATGATAACAAGATTTTCATTACACAGGTTATGTATTTAAAATAAATTGTTATGAAAGTCATCCTATCTACTATTATATACTATCTCCATACATATATAACGACAAAACTTGATACATACGTATTTTGTATGAATAAATGTAATCTCCGAGGCTTGAAATTATCACTTACAGTACATGGGCTACATTTACACATTGGTATTAATAAATTGATTTATTTAACAACAATAAAAGTGCTACTGTAAAAATGGTGTAAAACATTAAAAAAAATATTTCATCTCGTGTTGTAAACTAAATTTGCGTAACACTATACTCAGTTTCTATTTTGAAATTTAATTTAATTACCTTTAATTGAAATTTTTCAGTTTGCTAAACATGTCCTATTATATCAGGAACATTTGCTACGTATACGAGGGTCGTTCAATAATATAAAGATTAATAAAGGTAAAAAAAAATATATTTCTAGTATTATTTGGCCCCCTCCTTTAACAATAAACGTTACTTGATGTATATGACAGAAGGTCCTTTTCTTTGAGAAATGTTGAATTAGTTTTTTATTTTATTTTTTATAAATATTCAAAAGATACTTAGTTCAGTAAACTTTAAAACTAAAATTCATCTGATGGTTATAACAGGAATTTTAATAGTGATGAATGATAATCTAAATATATTCGCAGTGATAATTCTCTGTAGATTCGTTACATTTTTCGACCTCCCAACTTGATTCGTCTATGTTAATCGCCAAAATATTTTAGTAGTAAGTCATGGGTTATATTTTAACTAGTAAAATAGTCCAAAAATGTAATCAATATTTAAACACACAAAAAAAAAATTTAAAATAATTTATTTTAATCCTGGTTATTATATATTATATAATTATATATTAATTATAATTATAA
Organism: Euschistus heros; assembly: GCA_003667255.2. Classification (NCBI taxonomy): domain Eukaryota; kingdom Metazoa; phylum Arthropoda; class Insecta; order Hemiptera; family Pentatomidae; genus Euschistus; species Euschistus heros. The sequence continues at coordinate 1,093,441 of RCWM02000096.1, read as the reverse complement.
TTAATTATAAGGTAATTATATATTAATAGTAAGTATATTAATATTTATAGGATCATACAATTAGAGTATATTTAATTACAATTTATACAGAAGCAGATTTGGTTCTTAATTCAACTAGTCTACTGAGTGTTAATATGGATCTATACAATAAGTAATAATGATGACAACGAATCCATTCACACTATTCGCACGATGAAAATTTCTCACATTGGGGAAGTGTAAATTACAAAATATCAATATATAAAACACTTGTATTTTTCATTAGACCAATTTGGTGGAGCAGTCGTTCGATATCATTAATTAATTACATTAGCTAAATCTTTAAGATAAACCTTAATATCATTGTAACGTGATCGGAATATTTAAAATAGCATTTCATAAAAAAAATAAAATCACGATATATCGAAACATTTGCTACCGATATATCGTGTATATCGTATTCATACCGATATTCATAGCTAAAAATATCGTCGATATTTTTCTTACGGTACCCATTCCTACATAGGAATCATAGTACCTAATTTTAGATATGTTTGTATGTATATTCATATTGAATGTTACCCTTAAATATCACTTCGGATAAGAATTTTTTTTTTTTTAAACATTTCTTTAAGGAAAGTATTACAATCTGCCTCAATGTGGGCAATAAGTAATATGGATGGCTTAATGGATCCATTCACACAATATGTACAATATGAAATAAAAACAAAGAAAGTTAACAATAAATAAAAGTGAATAATAAATAAAAATAAGTAAAGAATCTCATAATATGTAATACGAAAAAAAAAAATTAAATAAACAAAGTACCTCAAACTATACAATACATGAAGTGAAAAAAAAATAATAATCTTAATAATAAAAATAAAAATTTATAATAAATAAATAAAAAAATAAAGAGAAATTAAAAAATAAAATTATATTAAGTCTTAAAAATATATTCATACTCAGATAAGAATTATGTAAAAGAAATCGTGATAAGACTAAGAAAAAAAAGCCCGAATGAAATGTAACTGAGAACCAAGAAAATAGATTCAGTTCAGCTGCGTACCAATGGAAATTAACTCCCGTCCAATTTTACGATTCTATTTTGAAAATCTTTTCGATTTAGATGAATCTGTAATTGAAAAGAAAAATTGAAATTTAAAATGGATTTTTTAATGGAATATTATGCTACTACTGTTTGTTTGGAATTCAATTAATAACTTATAATGGAGAGTTCAATACGATTTTAGGATTCTAGCTCTATTTATAACATATAACATCATAATTTATTTATGATATATGACTATGTTAATGAAAAACCAACTTAATAGTCATGCTTAGTAGTAACTGGTAATTATTTGATTTAGATGGGTACAATAAATGATGTAGAACAAAGCAAAAGTAAAGCCATCCTTTATTTATCATTAGAGATACGCAATGAAGAATATCGCTAATAACTTTAATGGATTGATAGTTTTCCGAGTGACAGGCTCGGTTTTGAGATGGAAGTAGAGGAGTTGAGATGGAGATGTTAGAGAGTATTTTGCAGTGAAGAATGACGAGCTCCTAGGTGGGGATACTTGAGAAGTGCCGGCTCAGCAGTGCTCCAACCTCCTGTCGAGTCCCTGGTCGATCCCATTTATCGACATTAGCAAATTTTCTTCAAAGTAATGTTGCTGCAAATCAAGTAGTCAACATCCTCTCCCTCGAATATAGATACAGCTACTCGCCTAGATTTAAGATATAAATTTTATAATGATTTCTCAATTTTATATATAATTTCATGTGGTTTCAATTCATCAAATATGGACAGCTAAATGATGTTATTAAAATCGCCTTATTTGATTAAAAAAATGTAGTTTTAATTATCGCATTATATCGTGATTATACATAATATTAACAATGATATTATATAATTAAGTATAATATAATTAATATGAGGTATCATAAACTACTGATCAAAATTAACCTACCATGTTGTTATTTGAATAGAAGTTCTATGTTTTCATTCCATTGCTAATACTGGCTTTACTTTCTTTTTAGGAAAACACGTTGATCAACAATTATTGTTTATGGAAAAATAGTTTTTATAAATTTACAAAAAACGGAAATCTAATCAGAACTAGAAGAAAATTTTGAAACCAGTCTCTAAACATTACAGTTTATCAGTGCTTGCCAGATGTTTCCTCATGCTTTTGATGAGATTCGCAATTTTGTCTTGAAGGATATTCTCCCACTCCACTCCACTACCAATGCAGCTTTTTTTCCAACTATGCCAGGTTGTTAGGAGCTGGTACACGTCTTCGAATGCTTCTTTTGAGCTGATCCCAGACATGCTCGATAGGGTCGAGGCAAGACTATGAGCTGGCCAGTCAATCCTTTCAATGCTCACTTCTGTCCATAATTGTTCTACTATGCATAAATAAAAATCCTTCACCAACATTTCTATTAAAGCTCCCAAACAGTGATTATACCCGGAAAACCTCACTCATCTTCACTGCTACTCTCGCGAAGAATCCCCCGGGATTTTCTCTTCCACCTACCCTATTTTCTACTTATATTAATGACTTGCTGAATTTCAGCCACTACTTCCAATGTCATCCTTATGCTGACAACTTGCAGGTATATTTATCCTTTCACCTATCAGATATGCTAGAGGCGACTTGTAAGCTTCAGATAGACATCAGTAGCATTAACTTATGGGCAGTTGAGAAAAGGTTTATTCTGAATCCAGAGAAAACAAAGGCAATCCTCATTGGGTTAAAACCTCACCTAAAAGCCCTTCCCTACTATCCACTGCTTTACCTCAAAAACCGACCAATTCATTTCCAAAATTCCATTAAACATCTGGGAGTAACATTTGATCAACATCTCTCTTGGAATAACCATATTTCCCAAAACACGAGGAAATATATTTTTATTTTTATGCAACTTTTCCATTACCATTAGGTAATCGACAACTTTTGTTATCATCTCTCGTTTTTCCCAACTTTGACAACGGATGCATAGTATATGGAGGACTGTCAATTGAGCTTGAAATGTGATGTAAAAGACAACTGAACTGTTTTATTAGATTTATTTTAGGAATTTCTTGACTTTCTCACATATCTCGCAGGTATTCTGAAATTGGGTGGCTTTACCCTAGTTTCCGACGTCAATACTTCCTAGGACCACTCATATTTCAATCCTTGAAAACCAAAAAACCCACCTATATTCATGACATCCTTACTCTGCGCTCCTCCATCCACCTTCCAATAGTAGAACCCAACCCATCAACCTGTATACTCCTGCGCATCGAACTGCATCCTTCGAAAAATCCTGTATTAAACACGCTTCCTCTTTATGGAATTCATTGCCCATCTCAATTCGAAAAAGCTCCACTGTTACTTCCTTTAAACATCATCTATTTCTGTACCTCCTCGATTTTTAATCATCCGGGAAAATGTAAAAACATTTTATATGCATTATAATAATATACATAAGTTGTACCCTTTAACAAGATTTCTCATTTTTTTTGTAACTCAGAATTTAATTATTATATTTATTATTATTCTTTATTATAATTGTCCTATGTATTGTACTCACTAGTTATTCTTAGGAGACGAGTTGTCCTAGAATAAAGTTAATTTTCTTCTTCTTCTTCTTGTATGATTTCCTCTGCATATCTTCATAATTCGAAGATCGTCCTCGAATAACCCGTAACTATGTGCAATACCAGCCCAGAATATGAATTGCCCCCACCAAAAGAAAGATGAGAAATAATATTGCGAATCTTTCTCCAAATCGTCTCCAGGTCCGGACTCGACCATCAGATGTTAGAGCGATGTTAAATGTTATGGTGGTGCGTTAATTTTCACCTGGAGTGTATAATTACTATATATTATCTATTGATATAATGATTAAACTTTTTAATAATGATATAATTCCAGGAAGGATAAAAGCAAGTTTGAAAGATTGTAATTTTAAGGTCGCAAAACTGCTCAGTTCGCGCTGACTTTCCAGAAATTTAAAAAATATGTTATATAAGGCAATTATACTACCTACAGTTCTCTATGTATGGGAATCATGGCCGCTCACGTTAAGGGAGGAACAACTCCTTTATGTTTTCAAAAATAAAGTACCAATTACAAAAATGAGCTTGAAAAAGGATGACCATCCAGGAAAATTTAGAAGGCAATTCGGAATTGCGGCTGCTTTACATGCTAAATATCGTTGAGACAATAGTAGCGCGGCGGTTAAAACGGGAATTAAGACGTTTGATTTAATAATGAACGAATTCCAAAAATGGCCATCAGTTTCCAGTATAGTTATGTCGTACTGATTTTTTAGGTGGAAAAAACGCATTTGACATTCGGTTCAACTTAGGAAATTACTTTACTCTGCTTTCACACTTTGGAAATGTCCTGTGATTTCTTAACTCCTTTCTTGGAATTCGTTAATACATTTTGATATCCTTGTCCGACAAAAAGCAATTTTTTTTAAGTCATCGACGAACTTTATATGTTACGGAGAACTTGAGATATTAATTTTTAATGTATTTTTGAAAAGGAATTAAATAATGTTTTTCCCGGTACCCAGGAGCTTATTCAGATAAGCTCTCTCGCACGTGTTTATTATTTTTTTTTATTAGCTTTCATCAAAAACACTTTTATTTTTTTTGTTTTTTATCATAACTTGGCTGCAGGTATATTTTTGAAACTTTCCTTTTAAATTTTTATTCTTGAATTCTAAAAGTATGTCAATAGGTCCTTGCACACTATTGATTTGATTCCAACTAAATAAAATTTCATTTTCTTTTTTTCAAAATATGTTTACTTAAATATAAGATTTTAGAATAAATTTGTAAAAGTATAAATTTTTACCATTTGTAAAAACATATTCAATTTTTATAAACATTACCATTGTGTAGCTTACATTTCTTTCTCTTTTGAGTTTAATCAACAAATCATAAATTCTTAGATATTAAACATCGCATACGTCTACTTTAATCCGGTCTAGTATAGTGATCAAATTTTACAAACTGTTATTTCAGCATGGAGTTAATATGACAATAATTAGACATTAATTTTTAATTATATTTAAAAACAATGATTTTATTAGAATTTAAACTAAAATACAAGATTTTAATGGATGGCGAGGGAGAGAGGGAGTAAGGACTTCAGTTTCAATAAAAGACGAAGATAGGAAGCAATATAAAAAAAAAGTCTGCAGCTTCAATGGGCATTGTCGGTAGTTCTTAATTGGCTATTGTGAAATATTTCGGTCTTTTCACTTTCAGTTCGGACCATGTAATTGAGAAATAATTTGGTACAATGGTGTAGAAAATGTACACTTTGGACAGGTTTATTGTTACTTTTTATTGTTAAAGTTGTTATGTGCAGTGAATACAAAAACTGATACCGGTTTAAGGAAAGTAATAATGCTTTGGGCGAAGTGGAAAATATGTCTTAGAAAACAATAGTGTTATATTGTAAGTGGATGCGTGATAGGATGGAGCTTACACCCTGAGGAGTACAAAGAGACATATAGTGACTTCACAGCTTTAAGTAAAGAAGGACTCGGTGGATAACGACCTCAGATAATTGGAATCTCAAGCAGACGTGGGCCTGACCTTGCCGGACTCACTTCAGAGGAGGAGCGCATGTTAAGCTGTTAAATAAATAAACAAATAATAGCCTACGGATCGCCTGCTTCGATTTACAATCCTCATTGTGTAACAGCGACATTAATTATAAGAAGAAGAAAGTTTCGGATACAGTTAGGGGTAAGAGAAAACACGTAACAATAGTGCAGAATTTTCGATCTGTCTTACAGGTCTTCTTCAGGGCTAAAAAAAACAAACTATATGTGGCCAAATGATAAAAAAAAATTAAAAAATGAACTAAATTAAATTACTAATGAATATCAAAAGCTTCAATTACACAATTAAGTATGACATAGTAATTAAGTTTAACAACCTAGTTGAATAATACCATTTTATTTAATATAGTGAAAAACAAAAAAAATGCATGATGAAATTGTTTGAATTAGCTGTTAAATTAATTTTTATAAAAAAAAAGTAATACATTAAAGAGAATAATTACAAGCTGCCACACTCAAGGGCAATGATTAATATACATGACAAAGACTCATTCATAAAATATTTACAATGATATAAAATAGAATATAATAAATAAAATAAGCAAAGAAAATTAAAATAAACAGCCTCTCACTGTACAAAATATAAAATAAAATGTAATAAATGATAATATAAAATAGGTAGCAATTGTTGAAACTAATAAGAAAAAATTGAGGAAGAAAAAGAAAATAGAATCTTAAATACTATCATACTATAGATACAATATTTACAACCATTCCGGGGAAACCCCGAACCAACCTATTTCGTTTACTATCTCACCCTTCACTGTGTCTTATCATTGTGTTTATTTAAAAACTTTTGTTAAAATAATTCCATTTTTATATTAAAAAAATATTTGTTTTTTTTCCTCTCCAATCTTTTCTGTATTATCCTTGTCCTTCCCTTACCTCTTATTATCTTAGAAGTATAAACAGAATCGGTTTATACAAAAAAAAAAATTAAAAAAAAAAAAATTAAAAAAAAAAGAAGGTTTATATAAAAAGAAAAGATTTATACAAAAAGAATCAATGGACATAACTTTGTTATTACACTGTCTTATTTCTGCATTATTATTCATCTAGTTCATTATAAATATGTCATATTTATTTTATTTTAATTTAAATTTCATTGATATTTACAACTGTATTCAAGTTATACATGTGCGGTAAAATGATTAGGTACAATGCCATGTCAACAACGTCTAAAGAACTACCCATAGTACTTCAATAAATGTTCTACATTAGAAAATACTTAGGCAATTTTCTTTTCAAACATCTCGGGGTGGGGGGAAGTGAGGGTTTTCGGGAATCAAGTGAGAAGCAAGTTGGATGGACATGCTAGTGGATTCGAGTGGTTATGTAGCATGTCATGGAAGGATATGTATCTTGTTTGGGATAAATCTACAATATACATGCCATTTAGATCGTTATGAATAAGTTTATTTGTGACAATTTCATACTTAATATGTAATTACATAACTTTTGATATTCATTTGTAATTAAATTTAGTTTATTTGTTAATTGTTGTTATTTTTGGGTTACATCCAGTTTTTGTTATTTTTTAGTCCGAAGAATATCTGAAAAGCAGTACAAGATGTTAAAACTCCATAAAAAGTTTTCGAACTTGCACGTGCTTTTTTCTTACTCCTGACTGCATCTCAAATTATCTCCTTCATAAAACATATTCTACAATCAACCATACTTTTTTATTATGTAATTAATTTTGGTTTTTACGCATTGCTACTTTACCTATTATTTTTGTAAAGTCGGACGAAGAGGATTGCTGCGCCGTTATTGTTCATATTGCAGAAATTAAGAAGGAATTTTTGTTCCTAATACGAGACTACGAAATATTTTCATTTAAGTTGATATGAAAATTTTGATAAACTGAATAGCAGTTATTTATATCACATGGAGTGGGGAATTCCAAAACCATATACCTCCATTTTTAAAATTGTTCACAGTTGGATGATAAAGGTAAAGGTCAGACTGAATTTCGAAGGGGAATTATTTTTTGTATGGCTTTTTCAACGCGATTTAACTACTTTTTTTAAAAAAACCTTTCACTTAAATATAGTCTAGTAGAAAAACTATTCAATAAATTTTTTTTTTTTTTTATTTATTGATATTTACAACTGTACAAAATAATATACAACAAGTAAATGTGTTGACAGTGAATTCAATGGCATGCAAATAACTTGTGAAGAACTACTCACTAGTAGCACTTCAATAAAATATACACTAAAAGGTCTCTAGGCCATCTTCTTTTCAGACGCCTCGGAGGATTATCAGGGATGGAGGAGGAAGCAAGTTGGGTTAAACAAAAAAAAAAATCTGAAAATGGGACAGCTGGTTTTGGAATTCCACGCCTCATATCTGAGCTACTTTAATGAATCGTTTATTACAACCCTTCCTACCTTCATCCTGTAGATCATACGATCCTTTCCTCTATATTATGTGACGTCATTGTTTCCAATAATAGCTACAGTTCTAATGTTTCCATTTCCCACAAATCTGCTTCATCAGAAATTTGTGTTATGCCAGATTTTCTTCCGTGTGCTCTGTTTCACCAAATACATTTTCTATACCTCTACTATAGGATACCCTGTTTCTACTTCTTCTAATAGAATTTATTAAACTACTTTTAATACCATTAATAAACTTTAAACTTATTCCAATACCATACTGATAATTTAAAACTTTCCTTTCGATTCTTGATTTTTTTGGAGCGTTTTGTAGTCTTCAAAAGACTTTGACAGCATGAATCAATTATCAACAAAGGCAGTGGATAATCATTTGTGAGTAAAGTCAGAAAAAGCTAACTCTCTTAATGCTTCTCCTATTACGTTATCTCGACAAACTTCCTGTACATTTTCAATGGAAATTTAAAAACGTGAATCAAAGTTTATCTCTTTAAATCAATATTTCAAAAATATTGACTGAGTGGGTCCTCCCCCAAAATTTTTTTTGGGGAGGACCCACTCAGTCTCTTTCGGAACTCGTTGGCTTTTTTTTTTGAGGTTCCTGGTGAAAAAATATTAGATGTGTAGTTTGCCGTTCCGGCTAATAGGCCCTAGAAGCCGAGAAAAAAATGAAATAGAGTTAAACTAATTTATTTTATATCTTGAGTTTAAAAATGATATCGATGATAATTTTAGTACCAAAGTTTTTATTTTTGAGTGCAGATTTTGAGAAAAATGCAACCGCTACATTGATTTAGGTTTAAGTTAAATAAATTTATAAGCAATCTACCTTCATAGATTTTTTTTTACACAAAAACCTACATTGGATTCGAATTTAGAATTAAAAAAAGAACCCTAATTACGAAATCTCATTCAAATAAGTAAATAAACCTTTAAAATTTGCCGGACCAAATGGTTAGCAATATTTTTTAAAATAGACAAAAAGTTGAATTATGATTAGACTGTTAAATGTATCAGTTTTACATTTTTACCCAAAATGTAGGGCGGTAATACTCTTGAAATGTATTTGGTTTCATCTTCCTACCTGGTTTCTAACTCAAGTTAAAAATCAAACATGTTTAGGATTTTCCAACTTCTAAAATAGATTTTCAAAATCTAACAAGGGCAAAAGACCCAATTACTTAAATTAATAATAAAAATAAATTAACAATCAATGATTATTCAAAATAAACAAAGTTGAGACGAATAAAGTTTTTCGATCCGAGCAACACCAACAGAACTAAAGTGAGTCAAAAAAGCGCCAACACAAAAAAGTATGCAAACGCGACTTTTTTCATTCAAACCAATATAGCTCCTAAACAGTAGGCCCTGGGGACAAATGTCTAATATAAAAAATATTCTCCATTACATTCTGGACAAGTTTGATGTCATCAAATTTTCAACCTGATTTACACCAACAGAGCTAGAGCGTGTGAAATGAGGGTGAAAAAAGTTACACGAAAAATGTATAGACCCCCAGTTAAAAGACATATCCATGTAAAAACAAAATGCTAAATATGTAAAAATATTCAATATTATTATGGGTTATCTTCTTTATGACCTAAGCATATAAATATAAAGAATAGATAACTATAGTTAGGTTGAAAAATTATAATTATAGCAAAGTGCTGTAAATCCTATATTGTCAATAAGTTATTTAAAACAATATTCAATGAATTTTTAATCATGTTTTTCGTTTAAATGAAATTAAGAATGTATTTATTTTGAAAGTGGTATAAACTCAATTTCTATCAACAAAACATTCAATATTTCAAGGATCTACCGTCTTATATTTTGGTTGCCGCCGAGAAATAAATTTTAACCCGCAAGGTGGGGTTCGTACCTACGTTCTGCTTTCAGTAACAAACGGGCTGAAAAAAAAAAAAAAAATGATTGATTCAATATAAATGAAATCCCATAAATATTGCACTTTAATTCTGTTTTACAATGTGTTGATTTTCAAAGTGGCTTCATAAGTCAAGTCATCAAGAATATAAATTAATTTGAAATAATACTTGGAAGAAGATCTCATTATAAACTCAATTAAATAATTAATAAATATTTTCAATCCATTTATATGCAAATCCTGAATTATTTCTTTTAATAAATACATAAAAGGTTTAATGAATCCGAAGGCTCTGACACAGCCAGCATTATCATACCATACATACGCCCCAAATCCACAAAATCAGCAATGACAAAACCATTCCTTCGAGGTCTCGGTCCTTCCGTGGAACGTTTATCAAACGGTTCGCCCCTGATAAATTTTTAGGATTCGATTATTATTAAATTCAATGACGTTGCATACCCATTTTAACCATTTTTTCATATGTTTTGAAGTATAAGAATCCGTTCCCAATGATAAAAATTATAGATTTTCTAATTTACATTTTCGATTTTTTAAAAAAAACGTAGTTTCAGAATTTAGTCAAGACAAGGTTTAGTACGCAGTATACAGTAGATTACATTATGCGCATAGTGGAACAATCATCGTGTTAATATACATATAGATAGATAATAGCAGCAAGCCGGATAATAATTCATCGTTATCATTAATATTAATTTCAGGGTTTGAAATCGATAATTAAAAAAAATAATAATAAAAATCAAATCCGATCAAGATTTGTATCTGGAATTTTTAAAACCATTTGATGATTTTTATTAAGATCGATTTTTGTTTTTGATCATAAGTGATAAAAATCAAATTCTGATCATTATTTTTGAACAAAATTTTTACAATTAACAATAATAACAATTTTTGAGTAATTCCTTTCTAAACCAGAAAGTTGAATTTTCTCCATGATAATATCAAGAAAATAAATCAAAAAATAATATTGTATATCGATAAACATCAAAAATCAAATATAATAATTATTATATGATTTTTTGGGAAAAATAATTATTGATTTCAAACCCTGATTAATTTATTGACAAAAACGGATTTACACCACTTAAAAAAGAAACGGCTCCAATAATGAAATGACTATAATCTAAAATATTTAATTTATATCATTCTTAACACTTAAGCCAGATTTTCTTTTCCTTTTTATTGATATTTCCAGACAAATGTAAACGAGGATAGGAGAAAGCGAAAATCCTTGATTTAAACCTTTAGTTATAAAGAAGCAATTGGGTTCTCGATCTACTAGAATATTATATCTGATATAAGATGGAGTCCTAAATTGTAGGTCGGATAAATGTTAATGAATATATGAATGAGTGGATAATAGAACTTAGGGGAGTTTGATTGAGGCGATTAAAAAGGTATTGGGACCAAGAGTAAGTAGGAGCTATACTTAGGAGTATTATTATTAGATTCCATAAAGTACAGGTTCCGTAATAATACTGAATATTTGTACACATTTGGCATTTTTTATACATTTTTTTCTTTTATTGTTGAGATGACTGGAGTGCCAGATTTGCTGAGAGATACGTTAGAGAGCATAATTATTGACCGCCATGATATACGGTAACTCTAATTAGAAGGGTGCCTTACCGAAGGCTGATGATGGTTTATTAGATCCTGCGGTTACCTTGTTGTCCGCTCAGCTGTTTGTATTGTATAGTACATTCATTTAGCAATGGTTTAGTTTCCTACCTAGCAGTCAGTTAATTAAGTTGATTGTTGTCTTAGCAGCCAAGTTACATGGAAGGCTTACCTTAGGCCGGATGTTGAAGCTTTCATTTTCCCATCATATCTCAAACTAGTTGGCTGTACTAGCTCCTCATTAATTGTTCAAAGTTTATATATTCTAAGATTCCTGGTAAAAATGGACCAATCTCCCGCTACTGCCATTTATTCTTGATTTTATTTTGGTTTGAACACTATTCAATTAATGATTGCCCAAACCATCCGCTTGATTCTTTTAATTATCCAACCGATTAAATTTTGTAGGATTAGGTTTCCGTAACTCCGCCTAAAACTTTTCTATTTTATAACAAATCTGTTTTGCTTTGTTGGTCGAATTTTTTTTCTGAAAATAGTCATTAGTTATTTTTTGTTTTGGAAGTTTATTGGCGATAGTTTGTTATGTAGAGTATATTTCAAGATAGTTAATAACATTTAGAATTAAAGGTGGTCTTGGAAGATGGAGAAATCATTATGGTAAAAAGGGACAGAAGTTTCATGCGTAAAATATGAAAGGGTGAAGAGAGGGTGTGAAAATATCATAGTCGCAGCTTTGCCCGCTCTCATGAGTACAGAACTTAGAAAATTTTAATTAATAGAGGTTATATTTTTTTTTAAAATAAAAATCCTGTACTATAGAAAGAATGCAAAAAGAAAAAAAAAATCGTAAGACATCCGAATGAACTACGTACATTTAGAGTTTTGTCTCCTGATATTAGGATATTTAATGTTAGGGTTTCCAGTACTGACATCATTGACCATGAGAGAAACAGTCAGCCCGAAGATTCACTTAAAATTTTTTGTAGGTCTGCCCTTGCGATTTGTTAATTGTAATAGGAAAAGGAATATTAATTGGAAATTTTAACCGAATGAATTCAAAATGTAAAATTAGATCGAACCATCCTACATACAAACGTGATTTCCCCGTCGTTGTCCTAGTGAGAATTATAGACTCAAGATATTTGCACGCTTAGCTGTAATTTTTAACTGCATTCTGTTGCTGAGATTAGATGATTGAAGGTTACGTAAAAATATAATTGGTCTTCGGTTTTTTTTTTTTTTTTTTTTTTTTTTGATCTTGTATAAATAGGAAGACTTTTTTTGGAGAAAAAAAAAATTAACTCTGAAACCCTCGGCACAACGTTTGGCAGACCCAAAACGTTTTTTTGCACTTCTTTTCTAAATATTTCAAAAAACGAGTGATTTTAGGGAAATTCTTTTTTACACAGAACATGTAGAGCAATATTTTCTGCAACTCTTGTATATCAAGTTTTTCTCTACGAACAACAGGGTACGCGCTAAAGCCTCTCAGAGATTTTTTTACCAAAATGGTTGAAATTCTAAAAATTGTCAGTTTTTGACCAAGCTATGCTCAGTGAGCTTCATTTCTTGCCGTCAAAATTTATCCCATTAGCTTTCTCAACTGGGTTAAAAATTTCTAAATCATCTTTTTCGGTCAGTAGTATTAAAGTTAAATTATTTCATGTTTCTGTTGTAGGTTATATGGGTACTTCAACAGAGCAAGATTAGTGGTGTTTTGGTAAAAAAATTTTGTTCATGGGAAGAGCAGGTAGCCAAAAATGTTTTTCGTTTTTTTTTTTACAAACCTTTTTTTTTTACAATACTCTCTTGGCTATATCTCCAAAACAGTTTGTCCGATACGAAATTTCTTTTTTTCATCTCAAAGCTGCTTAAACTTACTATCAGGTCCCACAATGATGATTAAATCCTGTGAAATACCTACGCAATCCCACTGAACTTATCAAAATGGTCATATAGCATACACATTTCGCGTATGCTGGTTTGGGTGTTTTACGGGACTTGAACTAAATTATATATATGAGGTTTAATAGTAAATTTAACTAGATTTAGATGGAAAAAAGAAACGGATCAAACAAACAGTTTAGGAGTTATAGCTGAAGTAGTACCGACATAGTTTTCACGGAGAAGTGAGAGTTACCGCAAATGGTCCATGAGATGCTTTAGCGCGCTCCCTATTGGTCTCAAGAAATCACTTTATATACAAAATTTGTAGAAAATTTAATATATCTATATATATTTTGTATGTTAAGGGATCATTTAAAACCACTCGTTTTGGAGATATTTCGAATATTTAAATATCTTACCATTCAATTGAAAATAAGTATATTTTATTATTAAATTCAAGCTAGATAACATCGTATCATTGTAACCTCTTTTTCAGAATGAATATCGGTCGATTTTCAAATTTCACTCGAATCCACATATTTATCTCATTTTTAATAAAAAACTTTAATTGATAACCAGTAAATTTTATTATTACTAAACCTTCATTGAAGTTTGAAGATTATGTAGTTAAAATTTGGTTCAGTAGTTTTCAAAAATGGCATGTCTTTTTATATAGTTGTATGGATTTAACTTTATTCTGAAAATCCGCTCAAATAAGTCAGATTACTTCGTTAATATTGTCTCTGTCTAAAATGATTTCTATAATATATTAAAAAAGTAAACCATCGACTTGTGCAACATGAAAGAAATAAAAATATTCGCTTAGCGTTTAAAAAACATTAGAGCCTTAATCACAAACCTCTCTAAGATAAACCGTTGTTTTATTAAAAACTATTTAAAAAAACAAAAACAGTTTGAATAAATTTGGTTCTTGATTGAAAAACAAGCAGAAATTGTTTTCTCCATTTGCTATTTTTTCTTCTGACGATAGTGTTATTATAATCTGAATTAAAGAAAACTAATTTTTATTCCTGCCCACATTGCTTCGGAGAAAAAAATATTTCTCGATCTGTGCTTGCAAAGAGACGTTAATTTCTTGATTGAATATACATATGTATGTATATTTATTTATCCATATCGATGTACTCGTATATCTGAAAAAAGTAATATATGAGTTCGGAATATCTTTCGGAGGGAGTTTCTTTCTTGTTTATGATGGAACTTTACTTATGAAGGGTACAGGGAAAAAACCAGACGTATCATATTTTTTTCACAAATTAAGTTATTGATACCACTTAATTCAGAAATTAAGAACGAATGTTGTAGAAACTCCATACGGGGAAAAAATCAACCGAGTATGGTTTTATCTCGCCTAAAAGGTTTTAGTATCAATAGCATAATCAATTAGTAAAAGTACTATTTTCAAGCTCTGTGAAATTATAAAAAAATTGTTTTCATTAAAATGGGATCTATTGTACATTATGCTATATATAATACTTTCAATTAAAATATTTTTTAATGTTGAATTTCGTTTACTAGTTTCGATCACATGAGAATCCGTTAAAAACATTCAAAATAGTTTTTCTCTGCAGCTGGGAAAAATGACATGACTGGTTTTTTTCCTGTACACTTTATATATAGAAACACAGGCTAAATTACATAAAATTTTGTGGTTGATGTTATCTTAAGACTTAATTGAAGATGGCGAATGTTGATACCATTATCTTTGTGTAATGATCCTCGTGATTTTGGTCCAATCTTTTAGTTTTTTTTTTTATTTATAAAAGGACATTAAAGGGGCAACAATAATCCCCACATATTTTCTTTATATACTCACCCTCTCTAATTAAATTAACTGTATATCGAAAAGTGAGAGGTTATACCTTACTCCAAGCAACTCAATTCATTTACAAGAAAGTGTGTGAAAGGTTTGTTACACTTTGAAGAATCTATGTCAGTCACTCCCTCTATAATTGATTCGATGTAGCACAGAGAGAAATCTGGTGAAAAAAAAAATGATGAAGTTACTAAACTTGATACTGTTGTATAGGAAGCTTAGAGACCATGTGAAAGTCCCCTTGGATATGGTGAGATCAGCGCGGGGAGGTGGCTTTATTTTAACAGCGTTTTATTTATTTATTATTTTTAATGAGGATTCTATTTATTTTTTCTCTGATGTTTTATTTTATCTAAATCTACCCCTAATTTGAATCGTCTTCCAAATCCGCTGAATAGCGTCAGAGAACTAAGAGTATTTTATCGATACAATTTTGTTAAAAGTTTATAATAATTCACGATAATATTTTTGATTTTCTAAAGCTATTCAGCGGATCGGAAGATAAAGTTCTATGGATACATATTCTCAGGGGAGTTATACACAACAGAGCGGTGGGATTGGATCATATAAAGTGCCATAGCTAGCAGAGTTTGGAAATTAATAATACAATTTATTTAGTCTTGACGAACTGGTGGGAAACTGGCATGTGTGTTAAAGAATAACAATGGGGATAATGGTTCTCAGGGATTGGAAACTGCACATCTATAGTATTTTAATAGGACTAAGGAATTACAAAGATTTTTTTTTTATTAGTAAATATGCGTAATATTGTTGGTTTATTGAGCATAAAACCCTAGGACCATTACTGCCTGTGTAATTTTATAAATATGTTCACTGCCTGGTAAAATTAGGGTCGGAATGGGTGCCGCGAATAGAGACCCCTAACCACTCCAAGGAGAGACGAGCCGCACCCGCAGAGCAGGAAAACGCAACTATAGGCTTGCTTATCTATGTAGTTCTGGGAAAAATTTTTACCTCGAAAATAAAAGATTCGTGAATTTTCATCCAAGAATGAAGGAATACATGTGTACCTCGGAGGTACAGAACACCATGTCGTTTTTACAAAAAATACATTATTACGTATTTTTATTCACCTTTTTCCCCTCTATATCCTACTCCAATTAATTGTAAGGTAAGGTACAAATATACAATTACAAATATACACAACAATATACAAATATACAAATATTTTTATTTATTTATTTTTGGAGGAGGGCATAACGTTCTTATGTACTCCAATTAGGACAGGAAGGAGGGGTTACCAACCTATTCTAGCCTGGATGGGAACGTCAAGATTTATTTCGCACACATAAGTATAATAAACAGTTCAGGAAATAATTTTTTTATTTTTAAATGCTCTCCTGTAAAGTTACAGAAATGTGACATATTGTTCTGTACCACCGAGGTACAGATATATTTTATGTTAAGATAGGTTTCTTTTCCTCGTGTTGGACCAGATATTTTTTAAAAATAGATACACCCTCCTAGAGAAAATTAATGTTACAAGAGAGTAACATATACCGCTAATATAAGTAACAGAGATTACGTGATGTTTCCCAGCTGGAAGTAATATCACAGAATACAACAAAGAAAACTAATTAGTTATCAGAGGTTACTTTTTCTCTGTTCTGTAAGTTAAGGCTTAATAGTCTAGTGTAGTCCAATTAGGGCAGTAGGAAAAGGTCATATTACAGGTTAGAAACTTATTCTAGCCTGTGCGGGAAGGCTAAGATTTATTTTTATGGAACATCACGAATCAAAACCAACCAACCCTGGTGGGAATCGAACTAACTCCTCTTCATGTTTACTAGTAAGTATATCTGAGTTTTGAAAAGATAAACTTCGAATAGAAACGAAAGAAGCTACATTTAGATAGTGGTGTATGCCATATCTAAGGTTTAACAAGAGAACTCTACGTTTTCATAGTAGAAAAGGACTGTTCAACTGCCATTTTTCCCGTCAAAGTATGGTTCTCAACCTGATTAAACTCGCCCTTCGAAAGTTTACCTGTTGATTCAGCGCTGATCAAATTTTAAGTGAACCGCTAATTAGACAGTCCGAATGCTTTACGCACTCAGTACTATTTCTATGATTCTGTTAATTCGTGTCATGAGGATCCACATCTTTATCCTACAGAATTCTTCAACTGTTTCCTATTTTTTCATCTTTATATTCTCTGCAGTACATTATTTTCGAATATCCTTAGTCATTGTACTTTCTTTAAGATAAGTAAGCGTTTGTATCCATAAAGAACAATAGGAAGTATTATAGTTTTGTGAATTGATAATATTCTAGGCTTAATCAGGAACCAGCTATTTAAAAAAAATAAAAACAAGTTTGTACTTATTATTATTGAAATGAAACTATTCTAATAAAAACAGGTCTCATTAAATTTATTCTTAAACATTGTTCGTTGGGATTTAAGTACTGGAACTAGGGCAGGAAAGAGGCGTTATCACAGGTTACCAGCCCATTATAGCGGAACCACCACAAAATAAATATGAAATATCGCACCAATGACCTGCACCTATCGCTATGAAAACCAAGCATCAACATGCTAGAAATTATTACTAATATTTCTATTTTTGCTATAAGCCATTTTGATAACCCTAATCAATAACCTTTTTCCCTTGATAACTTTCCATATATATTTGCCTATGCTAAGTTGTTACTTAGAAAAGGTCTGTAATTTAGAATAAGGACTTTTTTTCTTTGTCCCTAACTTATTTTATATTACCCAAAGGAAAATTCGACTAAGTTAAAGGTCGATGTTACCCTTTAATTTCATGAGAATTTTATAATTAATCTCTTTTATCTTAATGCAGTATTAGATTTCTAAAAAAAAAATAGGTACCCATTATTTTGAGCTACTATGTTACCTAATTAAATTAATTACAAATAACCTGAAATATTGAGCTACAAAATAAGTTTTTCCTGCATTAGGGAATTTGAATCAACTTTAGATCATAATGTTTCTTTTCTTTAAGTAATTTAATTTTTCTTTAAAAGTTGTAAATATCATATTCATTGATTAGGACCACATGATCCTTAAAAGTCTGCTTTTTGTCTTTAAAGGTTACTTTCTCTAACGATATAGTTTTTTGGTGGATATTATAGTATCTAGATAATTTAGTTCGAAAATAATTCTGGAATTCATCTTGTACTTCAGCTTTTACAGTTTCCCTCTAGTTATTCTGAGTTTAGGGATGCTTTTAGCCAGGAATATTTCTCGCTATGGTCCTGATGTGGTAGAGACCTGTACCCCTCTTATGGCACAGCCTGTCTATTTAATAGTTTGGTAACATAAGTGTTTGGTGAAGGAAAAACTGTCGAAACTTTATTCTCAACGAGTCTTTATGTTTTATGAGGTGCTGAAATCGAATCTGAAGTTTGTTACATAGGCAGTCGTCGGTTTCATACTCAAAATTGCAAAAAAACGCCCAAAACACTCGTTTTTCGAAGAATGTCTTTATATACCATATTATTTGTAGCTAGAACCAGTTCTTACGAAATGAACAAAAAAACTCCGAAATCGGACCATTTTTCACGAAGTTATGTTCTTAGGAAACATTGTAGAAATAGGAAGACTCCCACTTCTCCGCAAAAACACTTTTGTAGTAATCTTTTCGCTGTATCTACGAAACTATTAGTCCGATCCAAGATCACTTTTTTTCATTTTAAACCTGGTTAAATTTACAATTAAAATTGATATGATCAAGTCCCTTTAAATACACATGCCAGCCCGCTAAAAATCTCGGACCCTCTAAAAATTTTTCCACCTAATAGCTGGTTAAAATTTACTATTAGATGATATATATGAAATTTATATTAAATCCCGTGAAAAACTCACACTAGCCCACTGAATATGTCATAATGGTCATATTTCGCCAAAACATACATATTTATCGTGCTAGCGTGGGTGTTTTCTCGGGATTTAATATAAATTACATACATAGGATCTAATAGAAAATTTAACGAGCTTTGAGATGGAAAAAAGAAATTTGGGATCAGACAAATTGGATATCGTTACAGTTCACGGTTTTTAGCATTATGGCATTAGAATTTTAAGGATTTTTATCGTAATTTTATACGTTGGGTTCTCATATTAAATTAAACCAGCTTTGAGATGAAATAAATAAATTTTAAATCGGATATATTTTTTTCGGAGTTATTGTGAAAAGTGTTCTAAAAAACAATTTCTAATAAGTATAATTTCTGCGTGCTGGCATGATTATTTTTAATTGTGTGGATTCAAATTGTAACCAACCAGCATTAAGATGAGAAAAAGTAATCTTGGATCTAATAGTTTCTTGGATCGAACTAATAACCGCGAAAAATGGTCCGATCTCAGAATTGTTTTCTTTTCGTAGGTACTTCTTCCAGCTACAGTTAATATATAAAGACTTTTTTTCGAAAACGCTTCGTTATCGCGTGATAGATTAAATCACGGAAATAACCGGTATTTTGCTATTTCGAGTATGAAGCCGACGACTGCCGTGGTAGCTAACTCCGGATTCAGATTCAGCGCCCCAAAAACATATTGATCCCTTGAGAATAAAAGTTCGGCAGTTTTTTTCTTGAAAACGGATTATTAGAGCCTTATTTTACTGGACTATAATCGAAGTAGGTATCCTATTGTCTTTAATGGGACTCTCTCTGTCTATTCGAGAAACATGTCCGACTACATACTATTCGTAAGGTGCAATGGCCCCAGAATAAAAATTATCTTAAATTAATTTTATTAAATTCGTCTTATTTTACTTCATTTAAGTTGTCGGGTCTCGACGACTTCCATGACCGGGGTGACCGGTTCTCTCTTACCCACTCATTTCGGATGCAGTCTTGTCTTACCAGCAATCCTATGAAGGAACTCCATCACTATCGCTGACTGCTCTTCTGCCAATCCGTGAGGGTCCAGTCTCAGCGTCATTTATGTATGGGAGATTCACATTTCAAATTTAGTAATAGACCTTGTTTGCTTGTATATATTCTACTTGATATCTCCGAGTGTACTTTCCTGAAGATGTTTATAGTTATTCCTAGATAGATAAAATCCACAACCATCTCCAAATCCGATTCTTTGCAGCAAACCTCTACTTCTTGTATTCCGACTTTTATGATCTTTTTAACTATGCCTCTTCTACCTGGTTTTCATCTACTTTTTAAAATTAATATTAATTTGAAATGGATTGATATCGAGTGCATTATGAAGTTGATTCCAACTGTTTGTTGATTTAGCCAAACAAAAGGATCCTTTAAATAATCCAATAAACTTTTAATTCATCTTAGACCTGGATAATTTCGGGAGTATTGTTTTTCAAAGTTATTAGATTTGATTTTAAAACCATTATTTAGATAAGAATTATTCTTAAATTGACGTTGCTTCCAAATTAAGTTTTTACATATTGTTCTTTATATAGAATTACGTACGTGAATTGATAAATAAATAGAACAATAACACACACAAGCTGATATAATGCGTCAGCATTCTACCCCTCTTAGGCTATTTCTCGCTTCCAATAAAAAGGATTTGTTAGGACAAGGCCGTTTGTTTGGAGAAAGGTAAAATGACTTTACTTGGTAATTTATCCTTAGCACCCCTGAGGCTATTAGTAATTCCGGACCTGTGTCGCTCTAAGTGTACAGTTTTCTCCTAAAGAGGATCTCTTCTTGAATTCCTTAAGCGTGAGTCATTCCCGCCCACACTCCCTTAATAAATTAAATCTATTTCGAAGCGGGAAGATAAAAAAATAATGTTTGACTCAAGCAGTTCTCCTTTATGAAAATAGATTCTGAAATAACATTGTGATCCCTGGAAGGAACGTTATGTCATTCTTAACTTGCCCTTCGTATGTTATATAATTAATATAATAATATATATAGATATCAACTGATGTGATTATTACACAATACCTAATTATTTATGGTCCAGGATTTCGTTATATAAAAGCGTGAATATAGTGTTAATGCTTATTAGTTATCTGGGAGGGACTGATACTATTCGTAAAGACTTCATGATGTTATGGGATTAATGATATAAAATTCCTTTTTTTTTCTCTGGTGTAGGTCATTGTATTGAGCCAACAGATTTTCAATTAGTATATAAATAAATATGAAGGCTCCATGCGTTCAATCTCTGACCAACTTATTTCCCAAGGGACCCGTTCTGTAATTCGTATTCCTTAATTAATTATTATTTTGCGTACAAATGACCTTTAGCATAATTTTATGCTATTCAACTTTATTAAAACCATTATTATCTCAAATTGTCTAAAATAGTTTTGAGAAAGTTATAAATTTCATCAAAATAATGTATAACATAACAGCTTCTATACTATATTTAATATGTCCAAGTTAGCAGATGTTAGACCTTGGGCGTTTCCAAGAGGTTCTAAAGTGGTTAACCTTACCACGCTCAATATCCTTTCCAGAGAAGTTCCCAATTGTGCTCGGATTCCTGGTAGTTTCTCCTAGTTCCAGAACTACTTTGCTGATTTTAATTTAAATAGTGATGCTTGAACATCTTCAACCCCTTTTTTGCGTTTATTCCAGTCTGTAACTACATTACCCTTAACTTTTTTCTTTTTTTTAAGGTATCTCTTTGAGATCAAAGTAATTCCCTTTTTCTATAAGATCTAGTCGGTACATTACAGTCCGGTTGATTTGCCTTGAAAAACCCTCCGTGGATCCTCGTCTCCGTTCATGATCTCATAAATGTATTCTGACAGCCTTCTTTTCTCGGTATCTGTCAAGGCAGGTACTACTGAGTTTTCTTACATCTTCTGGTTCTTTCCATCTCTTTACGTTTGGCACTCCTAAGCGATAATCACAGAAGCTACCCTCAAAAAATATGTTTTAGTTAGATCAAACATTAGAGACATAAACATCAGAGGGATAGACAGACACGTTGAGGGGAGGATTGCGTCAGGGCTGATTTTGTGGTTTTGGGTTTTGGTGGGGTGGGTTGAAGGGGGGTCTGTGGTCGAAGGTGTGATGAGTTCTTTATTAATTATAAAATAAAAAAAAAATATCTAATTCTCGTTTCTAATTTAAGTTAGAGTATTGGATTTTTGAAATACTCTTCGACTGTAAGTAGTGTGATATTTACATAATTAATTAATTATTTTAATTATTATTTTATTAAATATAATTAACTTGTAATATGTTTAACAACTTAAAATACCCAAATATCATTCTACTTTGCGATCCCATGAATAATGCACAGCTTTTTATTACATGGTTGTCAAATTTGCTTCTGTTTGTCCATGTCAAGGCTTTCTTTGATATCCGAAGCCTGAACAAATATGAATGCACTCTTGTTTTTAAAAAACCCTAAATGTCCATAAACGTTTGAAGTCAATAAACAGAATACTTTAACAATCACAAAATTTGTATTTGAATTCAGTCAGACAAACCGATTAATATATGTATTAGATTTAATGATGATTAAACTTTATTATTGATAAGTATTTATAACAATTATATAAGTATTAATCATAAAGGTGATTATTCTTTATTAAGTAATTTTTCGTGATATGAATCTGATATTATGGATGAGGTTTAACGCTGATTCTACTACTGAGTTACATATATCCCTCGTTATAACCTCCATTTTCTTTTTAAAATATATAATTTATCGTTTAGCGTTTTACAGAACCTTTAACAATCTGTCTATTAAAAGCTAATTAAAATAATTTATCATTCAATAGTTTGCCTTTATCATGACAAACTGCTTTACCTAACCATCGTACGTCCAACATTCTGCATTGTGTAATTTAATTCTCTGGAATAAGTTATTCTGAAAGGAGTGAACCTCTAATTTTGGAATCATTGTGAATTTCAAAATTTAGTATAATTATGATGTTTCTTTAATATTATTTGTAATGTTCCTTTTAATTTAACATAACGTAATCTAAAAAGCTCATAATTTTAGGTATGAGGCTCGTTCTGTGATTTCGTTTGTATTTACCAGAGATTACTTGGGCGGCTAGTCGACTGGAAAAAAAAACCGCTTATTCGGCCAAGCTTTCGTAATAGTACAATCAAATAATACTATATGATTGCGCTTTCGGTTTGGAAAAATTAATATTATTACATGATCATCGTGTATGAAAAATATTTTGATAAATATGAAATATCATTTTACTAGGTCTAATTAGGTTGGAATGACATGACCCCAACCCTAGGCGAACGCTTTCTTTTTCCTTGCTTGTAGAAGGATACGGAAAATCCCGTTGAGGGAAACAGCGCCTTAAGGTTTTCGAAAATAATGTATATGAAAAAAATATTGGATGGATGATGTTTTTTTAGGAATGTGATTAAAATAACATGTAAAGAACTACTCACTAGTAACGTTTCTACATTAGAAGATCTCTTGGCCTTTCCTTTTCAGACGCTTCAAAGGATTATCGGGAATTGGGTGTGAAGCAAGTTGGAAGACTAGTGGATTCGAGTGGATATGGAGTTTACTATGAAAGGATAGGTATCAGGATTAGGCAAAATCAGCAACATATGGAACATTAAGATCTCTATGGATAAGTTTGTTTGTGTATAGTAAGGAGAATTGAGGATTTTACGAAGGATTTTGGATCGTGAGGATACGAAAAGATTTGAAAGATTTAGTGGGGCAAACCTTTTGTAATAGAAGTCTTCTGTAATTGTTTTGGAGGTTTGAACGCTTGTATAGTAAATGTTGGAGAAGATAGATGAATTAAGGAATAAGTGGGACAGGCCCTAAGCAGTTCTATTTCTAATGCCGGGATACAGAAGTCCTATTGGTAATGATTTCAAACAAAGTATGAGAGTGACATACTCGATATATTACGATGTTTTTGAATGTATTAGCTTCTATTTCTCTACTTTTATTTATAAGATAATCTTATTTTTTAAATTATTTTAAAAGTTTCTAGGTTTTTAAACTTCGCTTGGGCTATTGACATTACCTTTATTCTGTATTGTAGAGGTTACTGAATGCTTTTGTTAATATCATAGTTTATGAAAGTTCGATGTTTGATCACAACAAAAAAAAGAAGAGTTCTTATTCCTAGAATAAATAGCAAATTGTAAAAATGAATGTCAAATAAAAATTATAATCAATAAATGCAATGTTTTATTTCAATGAGCATATTTTTGAGTACAGAAATATAAATGACAGAAATCGTTAACTATTCGGTGCTTTTTGCAGACCAGTTGGCTTTACCGACAAATGCTGACCATCTCTAGTAATCATGTTTCTAAAAAACTACCATTAGACTACGCTAGTAATTTAAATGCTACTTTTGCTGTGAAATAATAATATTTTAATTGCTTCAAAACAAAACCCGTTAAATGTAAATCAATGAAATTATCGATACTTATATACCTATTCACAATTTATGATCAGTTATACAGGAGTCGGTGCCAGCCAAGAATGGCAGTTTGATCCTGCCTCTGCAATACACTTTCGAATGGCCCGAGACAGCGGTGTGGCGGTGATGAAACAGTGGGAGGATCTTTACAATTACCATTTCTTTTGAAATTCTGTTAGTTTTGGTTGGCACCGTCTCCAAAAATAACTGATCATAAATTGTGAATAGGTATATAAGTATCGATAATTTCATTGATTTACATTTAACGGGTGTGCAGAATCAGAGATTTATAAGTGAACTAGCTGAAAGGACCCTGCTCCACTACGGTTTAATATCATTAGGATGAAGGACAAATTAAATTAGTAAAAGTTGAGGTTAACATTGATAGTAATCATTACTTAAATAAACCTCAAGAATGCCATTCTTAGAATAATTTCAATAAGTAAATTTGACAATTTGCTTAACTTTTGCAAATTGTCAAATTTTATCTTATTTTGATAGTCCTCCAGTGAAGCTTCGAGGCAGCACTACCATCTTACCCAGCTCTGATACCAGACCATCAGCTTTTCTTATGGCATACTTTAAGTGAATACAGTCTCAACTTCTCACCTTTTTTGATGGATGAGGAGATTACAAAGTTAAAGTAAATAAGGTTCTTCATCTCATAACATTTAGGCATAAAAATCAGCTTCAGACACGGTTTTCTTAAGTGGTGTATTAGTGTTTGGGTCACGCTGAGGGATGTTAATACTGTACCCATGTTCTCCATGGTAAAACATGAGACGATACTGAAGAGAATCATACACTTGATAGAACTCACTGATTCTTATCAGTTTTTTGTCCTTACATAGAACTGGCCTTACATGTCATCACCAGAGAACATAACTCTTTTAACCTCCTCTTTGACATAAGTTTTTAAATAGCTTTTCGTCACGAAACAGCTCAAATGTGTAAGTTGTAAGTAACCTCTGCAGCCACTATGAGTTCACAGAAAGTACCAATATTATAAGGTTTCGTCATCGATCGTATTTTTGTTAGTTTACAACTATAAGGAACTTAATTTGTGGTCAAAGTGTGCGGCTTAAGCATCTAACCTATTTTTAAACTTAGCTTATCTCCAAAAACCATATGATAATTAATCTATTATTATTCACCCAATAAAAATTGTAATAGCATTTTTCGCGAATTAGCCGCGATCCAGGCCGATTTTTTTTTTTTTTTTTTTTTTTTTTTTTTTTTAACTTTTTATTGATATTTACAACTGTACATCAATATACATCAAGTAAATTCGATAAAATGATTATAATGACATGTAAATCACTTGTGAAGAACTACTCACTAGTAGCACTTCAAAAATATTCTAAACTAGAAGGTCTCTTGGCCATCTTCTTTTCAGACGCCTCGGAGGATTGTCAGGGATGGAGGAGGAAGCAAGTTGAGAAATTAGGGGATTTGAGTGGTTATGGAGCTTACTATGAAAGGATAGATATCTGGTTTGGGCTAAATCAGCAACATATGGAACATTGAGGTCTTTATGGATAAGTTTATTCGTGACAAAGTAAGGAGCATTAAGGATTTTTCGAAGGATTTTGGATTGTAAGGATTGGATTCGAGAAGAGTTTGATGGTTTAGTGGAGCCCCAAAGCTCAACTCCGTATGTCCATATAGGTCTAATAACTGTCATGTAAATGAGTCTCTTGTAATTTATTGGAAGCTTTGATCGTTTGTCTAATAAATGTTGGAGTAGTCTATAACGACGGGCCGTTTCTTGTCGTTTTAGTCTTGTATGTGGATTCCAAGTGAGACGTTTGTCCAAATGGAGTCCCAGGTAGCGGATCTGTTCAACAGGAATTAGAGGAATATCATTAAAGGATACCGTAGGACAGGATGTTGTAGGTTTACGACGGAGGGTAAAGGTTATTTGATGGGATTTATTTGGATTTATTTTAATTCTCCATTTTTGACACCATTCTTGAAGGTTTATGATGTGGGATTGGAGTGACTGGGCTGCAATGAAGGGATCATTATTTACTGATAACAAACATGTGTCATCAGCGTAAGTGGTGAGGAAAGTGCTAGGATGGGTCGGGATGTCAGCTGTATACACTGTGTAGAGGATAGGAGCTAGGATACTTCCTTGAGGAACTCCGGCAGACTGAGTAAAGAGGGATGAATGGGCGGAATTGTGACTTACTCTGAATGTTCTGTCGTTGAGATAGGATTGCATAATAAGGAAGTATGTAGGAGGAAGGAAATTACGGAGTTTGTAAAGCAGTCCCTGGTGCCAGACTCGGTCAAAGGCTTGTTCTACGTCGAGAAAGGCTCCAGTGCAGTACATACCGCGCTCCAATGCGGACGAGACAACGTCCACCACACGATGGCATTGCTGGATAGTGGAGTGTGACGTTCGGAAACCAAACTGGTGATCAGGGATAATGTGATAGGATTCTAGGATAGGATTCAGGCGTTTCAGAATGAGTTTTTCCAGGATTTTGCCCATAATGGGCAAGAGTGATATTGGACGATATGAGGATGGGAGTTCAGGTGGCTTTTTTGGCTTAGGTATCATCTTTACTATGGATAGTTTCCAAGGATTGGGAAAGTATGTGGTGCGGAGAACAGCATTATAAATATAGGTTAGGAATAGGATAGCTTTCTGAGGAAAGAGTTTTAGGATTTGGGCTGTAATTAGATCATGTCCAGGGGCTTTGTTAGAGGGTAATCTGTGGACTATGTTAGATACCTCTGAAGGATGGAATGCTTTAGGAGGAGGAGACATTTGGAGTGGAATATTTAGTTCTGCTTCAACACATTGTAAGTGGTGAGGATTAAATATATCAGGATGAGGGTTGAATGATTTAAAGAGGTGCTGGCCGAAAATTTTGGATTTTTCTTCGTCTGATCTTGTCCAGGTTTGGGAATCTGTAAGGAGAGGATGATTAAAGTTTTTGTAATTAAGAAGTTTTTTCGTAGTTATCCATAACGACTTATCAGAAGTATTAAGACTTTGAGTACGGTTTTGTAGGTTTTGTATTTTGAATTTTCTTATTTCTGTCTTAAGTTTGTTGGTTAAGTTGTTGTAATTATTTTTGTCTGATGGGTATCTAGTACGGTGCCACTTCGCTCTTGCTCTTCGTTTTTCAGTTAGTAAGGTACGAATATGTTGTGGCAGGTTATTCTGTTGTGTACTATGAATTTTTCGTGGTAAAGTATTTTCCTGTATACTAATTTTTACTGATGTTGTAAGTCTGTCAATTGCTAAGTTGATGTCTTCTTTTGTTTTAAGGGGAGTTTTTAAGTCTAGTTTGTTTTCAAGATCATACCGAAACCCGTTCCAGTCTACACGTCCTGTAATCAGTCTGGGAAGAGAGGGTTTAGGAACGGGATTTGAATGCAGGAGAAGCAGAACAGGGCTATGATCTGATGAAAGGTCATCAAGGGATTTGATGATGGTTTGAGAGGATGAAATTTGAGAAGATATAAATATATCGAGAATATCAGGACGTTTTTTGAGGGATGTAGGCCAGAAAGTAGGGTTCAAGGGTGAGAGGACAGAATAACATTTGGAGGTTGAAATACGGGATAAAATGCTGCCGCGGGAGTTGGTTGTTCGACAACCCCATCGCTGGTGTTTGGCGTTGTAGTCTCCTCCAGCAATGAAGCGCGGTCCGAAGGATCGGAATAATGAATCAAGGAGGCTCTGATGATAAAGGGAATTACCAGGAGGACAGTATACAGCTGAAAATGTTATATGGAAAGGGCGAGTAGAAATGGATACTGAGGTGGATTGAATGGCGTCAATTGAAGTAGAAGGGATAACAGAATGAGGAATTGTTTTATGGATAAGGATGCAAGATCCGCCATGTGAGGTGTTGTCTGGGTGATCAGATCTGTAAGTGATGTAGTCACGTATGTAAAAATATGACCGTTGAGTAAAGTGAGTTTCAGTCAACAGGGCAATGTCTATTTGATTGTCATGGAGAAAAATGTCAAGTTCGTCTCGGTGATTTTGTAGTCCGTTAGCATTCCACAAAATGACAGCTAGAGGCTTAGCGCTCATCTAGCTACATTGAATGGAATTTCCGAAAGGGCTCTGGTGAGAAGGATGATAAGGGGCTTGATGGTATCTTTCAATTCAGATAGGAATGAGGAAAGGATGGCGTTAATATCATTGGTATTTGGATGGGGAAGAGGAAATGTATCTGGAGCTTGCGATGGATGATAAGTCTGGGTAGGAGCGTTGATTACCCTTGTGGATATGTGAAAATTCAAAATACAAAACCTACAAAACCGTACTCAAAGTCTTAATACTTCTGATAAGTCGTTATGGATAACTACGAAAAAACTTCTTAATTACAAAAACTTTAATCATCCTCTCCTTACAGATTCCCAAACCTGGACAAGATCAGACGAAGAAAAATCCAAAATTTTCGGCCAGCACCTCTTTAAATCATTCAACCCTCATCCTGATATATTTAATCCTCACCACTTACAATGTGTTGAAGCAGAACTAAATATTCCACTCCAAATGTCTCCTCCTCCTAAAGCATTCCATCCTTCAGAGGTATCTAACATAGTCCACAGATTACCCTCTAACAAAGCCCCTGGACATGATCTAATTACAGCCCAAATCCTAAAACTCTTTCCTCAGAAAGCTATCCTATTCCTAACCTATATTTATAATGCTGTTCTCCGCACCACATACTTTCCCAATCCTTGGAAACTATCCATAGTAAAGATGATACCTAAGCCAAAAAAGCCACCTGAACTCCCATCCTCATATCGTCCAATATCACTCTTGCCCATTATGGGCAAAATCCTGGAAAAACTCATTCTGAAACGCCTGAATCCTATCCTAGAATCCTATCACATTATCCCTGATCACCAGTTTGGTTTCCGAACGTCACACTCCACTATCCAGCAATGCCATCGTGTGGTGGACGTTGTCTCGTCCGCATTGGAGCGCGGTATGTACTGCACTGGAGCCTTTCTCGACGTAGAACAAGCCTTTGACCGAGTCTGGCACCAGGGACTGCTTTACAAACTCCGTAATTTCCTTCCTCCTACATACTTCCTTATTATGCAATCCTATCTCAACGACAGAACATTCAGAGTAAGTCACAATTCCGCCCATTCATCCCTCTTTACTCAGTCTGCCGGAGTTCCTCAAGGAAGTATCCTAGCTCCTATCCTCTACACAGTGTATACAGCTGACATCCCGACCCATCCTAGCACTTTCCTCACCACTTACGCTGATGACACATGTTTGTTATCAGTAAATAATGATCCCTTCATTGCAGCCCAGTCACTCCAATCCCACATCATAAACCTTCAAGAATGGTGTCAAAAATGGAGAATTAAAATAAATCCAAATAAATCCCATCAAATAACCTTTACCCTCCGTCGTAAACCTACAACATCCTGTCCTACGGTATCCTTTAATGATATTCCTCTAATTCCTGTTGAACAGATCCGCTACCTGGGACTCCATTTGGACAAACGTCTCACTTGGAATCCACATACAAGACTAAAACGACAAGAAACGGCCCGTCGTTATAGACTACTCCAACATTTATTAGACAAACGATCAAAGCTTCCAATAAATTACAAGAGACTCATTTACATGACAGTTATTAGACCTATATGGACATACGGAGTTGAGCTTTGGGGCTCCACTAAACCATCAAACTCTTCTCGAATCCAATCCTTACAATCCAAAATCCTTCGAAAAATCCTTAATGCTCCTTACTTTGTCACGAATAAACTTATCCATAAAGACCTCAATGTTCCATATGTTGCTGATTTAGCCCAAACCAGATATCTATCCTTTCATAGTAAGCTCCATAACCACTCAAATCCCCTAATTTCTCAACTTGCTTCCTCCTCCATCCCTGACAATCCTCCGAGGCGTCTGAAAAGAAGATGGCCAAGAGACCTTCTAGTTTAGAATATTTTTGAAGTGCTACTAGTGAGTAGTTCTTCACAAGTGATTTACATGTCATTATAATCATTTTATCGAATTTACTTGATGTATATTGATGTACAGTTGTAAATATCAATAAAAAGTTAAAAAAAAAAAAAAAAAAAAAAAAAAAAAAAAAAAAAAAAAATCGGCCTGGATCGCGGCTAATTCGCGAAAAATGCTATTACAATTTTTATTGGGTGAATAATAATAGATTAATTATCATATGGTTTTTGGAGATAAGCTAAGTTTAAAAATAGGTTAGATGCTTAAGCCGCACACTTTGACCACAAATTAAGTTCCTTATAGTTGTAAACTAACAAAAATACGATCGATGACGAAACCTTATAATATTGGTACTTTCTGTGAACTCATAGTGGCTGCAGAGGTTACTTACAACTTACACATTTGAGCTGTTTCGTGACGAAAAGCTATTTAAAAACTTATGTCAAAGAGGAGGTTAAAAGAGTTATGTTCTCTGGTGATGACATGTAAGGCCAGTTCTATGTAAGGACAAAAAACTGATAAGAATCAGTGAGTTCTATCAAGTGTATGATTCTCTTCAGTATCGTCTCATGTTTTACCATGGAGAACATGGGTACAGTATTAACATCCCTCAGCGTGACCCAAACACTAATACACCACTTAAGAAAACCGTGTCTGAAGCTGATTTTTATGCCTAAATGTTATGAGATGAAGAACCTTATTTACTTTAACTTTGTAATCTCCTCATCCATCAAAAAAGGTGAGAAGTTGAGACTGTATTCACTTAAAGTATGCCATAAGAAAAGCTGATGGTCTGGTATCAGAGCTGGGTAAGATGGTAGTGCTGCCTCGAAGCTTCACTGGAGGACTATCAAAATAAGATAAAATTTGACAATTTGCAAAAGTTAAGCAAATTGTCAAATTTACTTATTGAAATTATTCTAAGAATGGCATTCTTGAGGTTTATTTAAGTAATGATTACTATCAATGTTAACCTCAACTTTTACTAATTTAATTTGTCCTTCATCCTAATGATATTAAACCGTAGTGGAGCAGGGTCCTTTCAGCTAGTTCACTTATAAATCTCTGATTCTGCACACCCGTTAAATGTAAATCAATGAAATTATCGATACTTATATACCTATTCACAATTTATGATCAGTTATTTTTGGAGACGGTGCCAACCAAAACTAACAGAATTTCAAAAGAAATGGTAATTGTAAAGATCCTCCCACTGTTTCATCACCGCCACACCGCTGTCTCGGGCCATTCGAAAGTGTATTGCAGAGGCAGGATCAAACTGCCATTCTTGGCTGGCACCGACTCCTGTATAACTGATCATAAATTGTGAATAGGTATATAAGTATCGATAATTTCATTGATTTACATTTAACGGGTTTTGTTTTGAAGCAATTAAAATATTATTATTTCACAGCAAAAGTAGCATTTAAATTACTAGCGTAGTCTAATGGTAGTTTTTTAGAAACATGATTACTAGAGATGGTCAGCATTTGTCGGTAAAGCCAACTGGTCTGCAAAAAGCACCGAATAGTTAACGATTTCTGCGACTTATGCCGATTTTTTAAAATTCCTTTCTTAGCGAGCACCTAGGGCTCTAGAGGAAGCTACATATCGAATTTCATTCCAATCCGTTCGGTGGTTTCTGAGATTTCGGGTTATAATTTTCAATTTCGCCAGTTAAACATTGTTTTCAATTTATTTAGCTATAGTTTCTAAGAATTTCTTGGCTGCTAGTACATCTTTTGGCGACCGTGACAGGACATATTAGAAATGGAGAAAGCCAAGAAATCAAGAACTGCAATTAGATCATATTTTATGAAACAATGTCATAAAATTGAAAAATTCCTCGAAAATCTGGAAAATGAAATGCAAGTACAATCTATATTCTCTCTACTTGAGAAAAAGTTTTCAGAATTGCAAGACGTTGACCAAGAAATTTATAATTTTTTGTTGGATCATGAAAGTTTTAATGAAGACTTGCTAGAAACAGAATTAACAACTAGAGGTGAGTATGAGATGAAATATTATAATATTTGTTTTTTGATGAAAAGGTTAGGCAAACAACAGGATCATATTTCAGTTCATAGTAATAATGACGCCAGTAGTAGTAGTAGTAGTAGAAATCTAATAAGAAAATATAAACTACCTCTCATAGAACTGAAGAAATATGATGGAGACTTAAAAGGATGGTTACCGTTTTGGTCTCAATTCAGTAAAATTCATGATGATTAAACGAACTAAAAAATAAAAAATAATATTTTAATTGCTTCAAAACAAAACCCGTTGTACTAGCAGCCAAGAAATTCTCAGAAACTAAAATAAATTAAAGCAAAATAAATTAAAAACAATGTTTAACTGGCGAAATTGAAAATTATAACCAACTCACTCAAACTTTATTCTTTTTATCAATACATAAACATCTGGATGGTCACCATGGTAACCATGTTAACAAACAATATATAATTTTAAATTGCCAATTCACTTAAAAATCTGGCAAGGTCTCGGTAGTACCAATCAACATCATCACTGCGATCAAACAAATACACAACTAAAGTTTCCCTCATTTCTTCAATGATATCTTCATCAAACTGAGGTATTGTGGATGGTCGTTTACAGGGGCCCTTTTTGAGCCAGTTTGGAGCCTCCCACCATCCAACCCACCTGGGGGATGAAACCGGCCTGGATTTCCACTTGCTTCTTTTAAATCAATTGAAACGAAATAACTTAGAATCATTCACAAAATTCATTGCATTTGCTGTACCGACAAAGATTCTATTGTTGTCACTATAAATGACCCTTGGACGTCCTCTTCGTGCAATAAAGCGTCTAAGGGTTTGCAAGAAGGATTCTGTTGTCATTGCTGTTAATAGCTCTAAATGAATGGCTCGATATACAGCGCAAACGAAAACACAAATCCAAATTTTCTTCTTCGGTTTGAGATACAATGGACCAGCAACATCAACACCCGTAACCTCAAAAACTGCTACTTCCTTCACTCGGTCTACTGGTAACGCTGATGCTTCTGCTTCAAGTCTCTTAGCTATCTGTCTTCTACATGTAACGCATTTACGTACTACTGACCTAATCAGTCTTCGTCCACCAATGATCCAAAATCTTTCTCTAAGTGATGCTAATAACGCTTGGACTCCTAAATGGTATTCTTGATGAACTTCTATAACCAATCTTTGCACCACTGGGTGATTACCAAATAAAATTATTGGATTTCGAAATTCAAAGGTATCTTCTTTTGAAGAGATTTTAGATTTAGTCCTAATAATACCATCTCGATCCTTAAAAGGACATAAGTCTATAATTTTTTACTATTTTCTTCTGTTAAACAGTCTTGTTGAACCAACATAAGTAGTTTGTTCTCTGCTTTAATTATTTCTGGAGTAGTTAACTCATTTGTCAACATTCCCTCACGTTTTTCATGTTTGAGGTTATTTTCATAAAACCTATAAACCCAACCAAATCTACGAACGATACTTTCATACCTGGCGAGGTTTCTGTAGTACCAATCAGTACCGTCACTACGACCAAACATAGATGTGACTAAAGTTTTACTCCTTTCTTCAATGATAATATCTTCATCAAACTGAGGTATTGTGGATGGCCATTCACAGGGACCCCTTTTGAGCCAGTCTGGACCCTCCCACCATTTTTCGTTTACCAACTGTTTCACTGAACACCCTCGAGAAGGAAGATCTGCTGGATTAACATTCCCAGGTACATGATGCCATTGATCTTTCGATGTGAGAGCACGTATCTCATCAACTCTATTTTTTACAAATGTTGCCCATTGATCATCTCTCTGAATCCATGCCAACACAGTACTGCTGTCGCTCCAAAATATAGAATTGAATTCATACCCTTCCAAAGACTTCATAATAAAAGCGTGTAGCCTGGCTCCTATTAGCGCTGCAAGTAGTTCTAATCGTGGAATTGAAATACCCTTTTTTGATGGTGCGATGCGACTCTTTGCTGATAATAATTGAACATTCACAGCTCCATTACTCTCTGAACGTAAAAATATGGCAGTAGCATATCATAATTGACTGGCATCACAAAAAACGTGAACACTCCAATTGTTTGTATTGCATACTCCTAGCACCCATCTAGGAATTTGAATGTTTGCTAGAAGAGGTATTGCGTGTGCCCAACTCATAAAACGCCTTTTAATATCTGAATCTTCCTCTTTATCCCATCCATACTTGCGTTCAAAACATAATTGTAACAATAGTTTGGGCTCTAAAGAAACTGGACATGTAAACCCTTTTGGATCATAAATCCGGTTTACAACTTTCAAAATTACTCGCTTGGTAATTACTTCGTCCTCCGGCCTTTTCAAGAAATTTTCACACAGATGAATCATGTCACTGTCTGAATTCCAAACTAGTCCTAACACATTTGCTAGCTTTGGATTTTCGGAATCACCAGAACTATATACCCATCCTCGTAAATCAAAATTTACTTGTTTCATTACCTCAGTTGCCCCAACTACAAAGGTGTCTAGTTCGGCTTTTGACACACTCGTCACACAGTTATCAACATAAAAACTTTTCATTAATTTATTAGCAACTCACTATAGCTATCTACCAATGACTAAAGGTGGTGTCTAATAACAGCTGTAAGTAAGAAAGGGCTAGTTGTCACACCAAACACGACTCTGCAATGTTGGAAAACTATAATTTTTCCATTTTTATCTTTCCAAATAAATTTCAGAAACTGGCCATCTTGTTGACAAATACTAATCTGAAGGAAAGCTTGCTTAATATCTGATATGACACCAATCTCATTTATTCTGAAACGAAGTAAAAGTTCTGGGATTAATTCAACTAAATTTGGTCCCTTATCTAGACAGTCATTTAAAGAGGGCTTATGTTTCTCTTTGGCTGAAGCATCGAAAACTGGTCTTACTGAAGTTGTACTGCCAATTTTAATAACGTGCCTATGGGGTAAGAAATGGCCACTGTAAGGATCACTGGAATCATTGACATCTTAAATGATTCCTTGCACCAACCAATCTTTAAATACTTTATCATAATCGTCATAATAACCTTCAGATATAAGTTTTTTAACTGTAAATTTCAATCGTTTCAATGACAATGTATAATAACTGGCAAGATAAACTTTACTCTCATTCCAAGGTAGGTGGACCTCATAACGCCTTTCATTATTTATGGACACAGTTTTATCAAAATGATCTTGCGTAGCAGCATGTAACTGGTCTTTCGATTTGCTTTCAGCGGCATCCCTTATTCCAATAGCATCTAATGTCCATCGCTCAGATA
The DNA here is from genome assembly GCA_003667255.2 of Euschistus heros. Taxonomy (NCBI): domain Eukaryota; kingdom Metazoa; phylum Arthropoda; class Insecta; order Hemiptera; family Pentatomidae; genus Euschistus; species Euschistus heros. Next base: position 1,057,603 of record RCWM02000096.1, on the reverse strand, counting down.
CATCTGCTTCTTTTACCAACATTGATAAAATAGACATATCTGCATTCACTTTGCAAGCAATTTGTGGAACCTTACCCATTAGAGTCCAGCCTAAATCTGTTTTCATGGCTACTAGTCCACATTCTAATATTAATCTTTTCCCCGTTAGAATTTTCCCAGCAATGTCCGCTCCAATCAGTATTTCAACAGGTTTATTATTGTCGTAGACATCAGATAATTTTACTTCAGCAGCAACCAATTTATCAATCCAAGGCCCTTCCGTTATATGTGTAATATTTTCACAAATAATTGGCTGATCTAAAACATAAAAATTACACCTGTAGTTACCTTCTAAATTTTGTAAATATATCTTATACACCATACGTTTATACTGCTCAGTACTACTGCCGCCAAAGAGAGAATGAACTAATACCTGTTCTCCTGTTGCTTGGTAACCCATTTCTGAAGCAGTACTTCTTAATATGTATGATCGTTGATTGCCTGAATCAATAATAGCTCTTGCCTCACGATCATGTGTCTTACCTCTTAATTTGACAATTAAAGTTTGAAGTAGTTTAATCTTGAAGTCGGTTTTGTTTTTTCTCTAAAAATTATTTTTATTTTTCACTTTTTAGTGGTGAGTGTATTTTTGTTTATAGAGTCAATTCTCGATCTTCAAGCTACCCTGAAAAATAGTTCGAGTTACTGAACAAAGACTTATCGAGGTTATCATTCCACTTACCTTCATGTAATTGGGAAAATTAAACACAAAATGGGAGTTAAAATCATTACGTATATTTTTCATTAATGGGCACGTGTTTGTTGTTTGTACATACATATAAAATCATTGATATAGAAAATTAAATACCTGGTACCAATTTATCATATAACTTTCAACTGAATTGAGCTTTTTTTTGAGGGTGCCTAAAAGTAGACACCGCCTTCCACCAGTGGCGATATTTCTTTATTCTTTAGGACGGAGATTTAGTTACCATGGAGATTTTAAATAATCATAATCATAAATATGTTTAAAATGTAAGGTTATTTAACAGTGATTTTTATTAACTAGTTTTTTGATTTTTCTTAAAAAGTGCTGCGTTGATTTCAAAATATTTTTTATTGAACTACCTCTGAAGTATGTCCTACCGGTCTAAAAAAGAATTTACTTAAACTGAATATAAGTAAATTTTATTATCAATTTCAAGCTGTATATAAATCGTAACTTTGTAACCTCTCATTTAGAAAGGCGTTTTTCATCTATCGGTAAATTTTCTAACTACACTGTTATCCATATTATTATTATTATTATATGGGTACTACGGTCCTACAAAGCCCGGGCCTCCACCACGACAGTCCACCAATCTCTTCGATCTTGCGCTCTCTCTCTCCATTCCTGAACCCCCTACTGCCTCAGATCTTCCTCTTCATCATCCATCCGATTTCCAGTATATCTTCTTTGGCATCCTTTGGTCGCTCTTTCTTTCTTCGTGACCTAACCACTTAATACACGCTCTTTTTATCATGGCCAAGATGTCGGGTTCCCCAAACAGGATTATAATCTCTTCATTCTCCCTTCTCCTCCAAAAACCGTTCTCGAAAACTCCGCCCCATATTCTCCTCTACACTTTCTTTTCCCAGGTGTTGAGCATCATTCCTGATTTTTTTGTTTAGGGCCATGTTTCACATCCATGCATTACCACTGGTCTTACAATAGTCTTGTAAATAAGAATTTTTATTCTTTTAGATAAAGAACCGAAGTTGAAAATTTTTGGAAGGGAGAAATAGCACCTGATTCCTTCTGCTATTCTGGCTTTTATTTCCCTTTCAATTCTATTGTCTGTCGTGACCAGGCTTCCCAACTGGTTTACAGACCTAAAACTATGATTTGTGAAAGTTACTTCTTCAAATATTACTGTTTATTTTAATAAAAAATTAACTGATTAGATTTTATTATTGCTAAACGTTTCTGAAAATGTAAAGATGATGAGGTTAAAATTAGGCACAGATTGGTTCAGTAGTTTTCGTGGTTAGTGATCACAAACCAAAAAATGGCTTGGGTTTTTACATAATAATGTAGATAGAGTAATGTTGAGAACAGAATTTAGAAAAAAAAATCTAAAAATGTTTACATAATAGCACCATGTTGTGATACACAACTTACTGGAAATTTCTATAGATTATAAAGGTGACAAGCATTCAACTAATGTATTTTTTTATATAGTGGAAAAGGAGGATTATTTGAACCTCAAAAAGAATTCTTTTGTTTTTTTGTATCGTTAGAGTGATTAAAAAAAAAAAAATCCGTCAGAAGTGAGCTTTCATTTAGAGGTCTTAAATTCCTTTTAATCTCAAGAATGAAAGAAGGTTAATTTTATTATACGAAATTCAATTTTATCTACTAATAGAATAGTGCTGCAATTAAACGGATAATTAGGTTAACTTAACCCAAACTATTCATCGAGCTATAGGAAACACTCCTAACTAGGATTTGAATAATGACAAACGGTAGGAGTAAAATTTGCTAAATCAATCTAGAATCCTTGAAGTACAAGTCACGTATTCGTTATCAAATCCGTTCCATATTCAGCTGATAAGCCAAGAAAATTGGCTTCTATAGATATGAATAACTAATTCCTCGGCTTGGTAAGTTAAGGAAGAGAGGGTACCCCCTGCATTATGAACCTTACCCGCCCTGCCTGAAATCAATATGAATTAATATACAATGTCTAAAATAACCTCCCAAGATTACGCCTGGTTGGTGGCTAGCATAAACTACCATAACGCCTCAATATATCCACATTACCCAGAAGGACTTCCCACGAATAATTTTACATTAAGAAATGACCTGATGGTTTTCGTGAATAAGGAAGGCCATTCTTCAATATATAACATTTGAATAACTGCATTGGTTTTAACTAATGTGATTTAGTGCATCGTTGAAATCGTACGTTGCATTTATATTTCCTCCCACATACAGAAAAAAACAACTGTAAAAATATTTTAAATTTGCTTTGATTTGTTTAAATAATTGCATATTAGGGTAGCGTACATTTTTTAGGAGGATGCAGAACTGCTGTCATTTTTAATATTTCAGAATATCACTAATACTTTTCTTTATTTTATTCTCGAATATTAATATTGTTAAATAACCATATTTATATATTTGTAGGTAGTAGGCCGCCTCAAGCTCCAGATATACAAATACATAATTAAACCCACCCTACTCCATGGAGCTCCACTGCTGTACCACATGTACAAGAGTACACTACATGCCCTCCAAACGTTCCAGAACACCGTCCTTCGGCGAATCGTCCGTGGTACCAACCTTGAGAGGGCCAAAAAACAGTCACATCCTAGAACAGCTGAGGATGCCTTCCATCCCGACCTACATTGGCCGCCGGCACATCAAATTCTTTGATGGGCTGAAGCACTGTTCCAACCCTCTCTTCAGGGACGTAGCCCCGCCTCCCAGGCCTGGGAGGTGGCAAGGTTTGACCCCCTTAGCGGACGTACTCGCCGAGGGAAGGGGTTCAGGCTCAACAGACTGACCCGTTAGAACCACCACCGCCAGCAGAGTGACTCCTCCTCGCCCAACATACAAGAAGGAAGACCATCCGTCAACAGAGTGGATCCAGCAGCTGCCGAGTCCCCCATCTTCAAATGTCGCAAGGCAATCCAAGACCCTAATATGTATTGTATATATTGTAAATAAATGGAGGATTAGGTATGAATTTCTGTATATAAAAAATATATAGATATTTAAGAATGTAAAATAACAATTTTTGTTCATTCTATTACCAGGATGTTATATTTTTCTCTATATTCTTTAAAAGTTTTTTTTTTTGTATGTTTTTATTCCATTATAAATTATGATTACATCACATATATTTAAGTTGTTCAGTAGTATTCTATTCTAAGTTTGAGACTGGTTTCTCTTGGTATAAATCTGGTACAGCATGAAATTTTGTTAATTATAAAAAAATTATGTAAGAAATAAATAAATATCTTTAAAAAATCAATACTGATATTATTATATTAGTATTGTTATTTCAATCTCCTATTCTCCTATTATTATTATTATTATTATTTTTTATCTCGCTTTTTGCGGTTTCTGAACTGAGGTGGGGGACAAGTCCAGCCAACTTCAGCTTAGGTTTACTTTTATTTATTTATTTTTTTTCTTCTCTTCATATGTTTAAAAATTTCCGAACAATCCTTGCCGTGTCCAGGAGTACCGCCTGTTGAGCCTCTCTTAGTACATCCAATGGCAACTTTAGGTCATCAATACCAACTACAGTTGAAGTTGGGATCAGCCCGTTTGTCGATATTACGATTGGCGTCACAAATGCTTTTTCTAGGCGATACAATTGCTTCAATTCAACGGCCAGTTCCTGATATTTTCGTAACTTTTCTCCAACGGTGGAAGTCATATTGTTGTCGTTGGGAACGGCGATATCGACTATCCGTGCTGTCTTCTCTTCTAGGTTTATAAGTAATATGTCCGGTTTGTTGTGTCGCACAGTGTGGTCTGTCAAAATAGACTCGTCCCAATATAGCTTAAGAGGCCCATTTTGAAGCAACCTATCGGGCTTATACTTATAATATGGCGTTTGTTTCTCTAATAGGTTCAACTTCCTGGCTATGGACTGATGCACAATTTTGGCCACATTATTATGCCTTTGGAGATATTCCGAATTGGCTAGTACTACACATCCACTAGTGATATGCTGGATCGACTCCAGAGTCGCGGAACACAGTCGACACTTGTCCTTTAGAATGTGTCTCCTGTAGGATCTCGTAGCAATTACTTGGTCTTGGATGGCCATGATGAAGCCTTCCGTTTCTGAGAACAGTCTCCCAGCTATTAGCCATATTAATGATTCTTGCTTGTCAATGCTGGCCTCGTTTAATTGGTTGTAGAACCTTCCATGTAGAGACTTATTCTTCCATTCTGTTATACGTTCTTTTTCTGAAATAATCATGACGTCTTCAGTTCTGCTCAAATTAAGAGGTGTTTTACCATCGTCCAGCCTCTGAATTGCGATGTACATATTCGTGGTTTTTGAGAGGAAGTATTGACGTAGGGCCAATTCTTCCTTTCTGCACGCTTCCTCGATATTCAGTAATCCACGTCCCCCTTCCTTTCTTGATAAATACAGCCGGGCTGTGGAGGATATCGGATGGTGGGCCCTCTCTTTGGTTAGAGTCGTTATTTATATATATATATAATAATAATTATATATAATTATATATAATTATATTATTATTATTATTATTATTATTATTATTATATCATTATTAGTATATTGATATTATAATATATATTCATATATATTATATGACTGTTAATCATTAAATTAAATATTTTTTACGGGTGTGATTCATGACTACTTATGCTAAGGAATTTCATATGGCTTTTTATTTTTTTAAAAATAAATAAACCCACCGTTGACCACACGGCTCAAACTGATTAACTTTTTTGGAATTCGATCATTATTAAGTCCAACGACTTTACATGCCCATTATAACCGTCCTACAGGTATTATCTGAATTATTGTGTATACACTCACTCATATGGACATATGTAATATCCAATTTCAATTATTTCTTAAATAGACATACAACACTCATTATATAGATCCATTTGAATTTAGAAATCCTTATAAAAAAATTCCAAAATAATGTACGGTGTAAAATATTTGGCCCAATTACGGACAAAGAAACAGGATAATTTAAAAGGCTTCACAATTCCAAACTGCGGGAGTTATATCCGGTACATATAGTTAAAGTAATACCAGTGCGACGGTTAAAATGGGCATGTAAAGTCGTTGGGTTTAATAATGATCGGATTCCGAAAAAGTTTTGAGCCGTCGGGTAAACGACGAGACGTCGATAGGGGATCGCGTCAGGTCCGATCATTGGGATTTGGGTTTTGAAGGCGTGTGTTGTCAACGGATGGTTGATTTATAAAAAAATATAAATAAAAAGCCGTATGAAATTCCTTAGCATAAGTAGTCATGAATCACACCCGTAAACAACTGTATATATAAAAAGTAAATCATTAACATTCATATAATATATGAATATATATATATATATATATATATATATATATATATATATATATATATATATATATATATATATATTTAACTCGTATATATATATATATATTTTTAATTTATTTATTTCTTATCTTTAGAACTTATTTCTTTTCTTTAGAAACTCATTTACTAGCGATTCGAAGGATCTTGCTGTATGTTCTAAAGAAAGGCAAGTACTTGGGTTTTTCAGCTTTGATACTTATTCTATCTTCTATGCCTTTTATCTTCTATCATTGATATCCTAGCGGTTTTTTTAACGAGGTAATGATCGAAATCTATTAGGCACTCTACAGCTCAGCAAATCATACATATTTATCCTTCCTTCGGATCCAGATATGGCCAATCTGATTAGCAGCCTTACCATCCCGAGAGGACCATGTCTTTTGTGAGTGCTTTCTCCTTTAACTGATTACCCTACCATATTTATATTATTGTTTTATGTTGAGCTTGGCAATATTTTAGGATTTAAATACATATTTAAGGAAATTTAATAAAATTTTGTATGCCAAGCTTAATCTTTTTTTTTTTTTTTTTTTTTTACTTTTTTTTAATTTTTTTTTTAAAGCCTTAGTTCAAAAGGGGAACCGAAGAACAAACAAAACCAATTTATTATTTTTCAAATACATCCTGCTATTGCATAAAGCTAATTTTAATATATAGAATCCAACTTAATTAGCTGTAGAGTACTGTTTGAAGAGTGATTGGTCCAGTGTACAATATAGTGATTAGCGTGTCTAAGCAAGGGCATGGTTGCTACAGAACGGTCAGTGCACAATATTTTTCTGGCTTCGGTTCTCCTTTTTCACATCTACAGAAGAAAAAAATTGTTGCGTTGCTCTTGTATTTTCTTCCTTACTATTTAATATCAAGGATTTATTAGATAAATTATTCGGAAAATTAGTAATTCTTATGGTTTCCGTTGTTTTTTTATCACTTTAAAAATATTATCACAATTAACTAACATAACATTACTATGCTCCTCAGTGAATAGTTTATGCGCATGGATACCTGGATTTATGCGCTTAATAACAAGCGTAATAGCAATAATAATTTAAAGAACACATCGCACATGTATTTCTAAAGTGACACAACTGAAAAATCTAAATTTTAAAAATTTACAATTTTTACAGTTTTGTGTGAAATATCGAAAGTGTACGTAAATTATCTATAAATCACAACAGCAAATGAGATGTATCAGGTGTGACCTGAAGTGATTTCGAAACATTTTTGACATTTCATAGAAGAGTATTTAACTTAAACATGGTGATACAGATTTTTGAGTTCTGTCACTTTAGAAATACATGTATTAATAATGAAAAGTATACAGAGAATTCAACATTAGAGTGCTAGTAAAAATATCCTAAGTTTATAATGATTTTATAAAATATTAGTATAGATATATACTATACTAAATAAAAATAAATTAATCAGTTATAAACAAATCATAAATATGTAGAAAAATTAATTATGTTCCTAGATTAACAAAACCCAAGTCACTGACTTCTCCATTTCAGTAGCAGCACAGATGTGGCTAAAGCTTATATTTCCAAAAAGATAAAACTTTTTTTTTTAATGAAATTTTAGAACTTCGAAAAAAAGTCGCTTACAGTATTTGTAATTTATTATGGATCCTTTCTTTGATCTGGAGGAGAAACGTCTATCCTCTGCTCATTTCTTCGAAATCTAAACTGGCTTTAATGATTTTCACTACGTCAATAAAAATGTTTACATATTCATAACTTCTACTTCATACTATGTTCTCGAAAATAAAGTACTGAGTTGTTTAGTTGGAGCGAAAAAGGTGTGTGTATGATAGAGAATTTAGAAGGCCCCATAAGGCAGAATTGCATGAGATTTGTCTGGTGGGTATGGTTTAGGCGATTACAACGTGACAATTAAAATATTTGAAGTCGTTGAATTTAATGTGTTGTACCGTTGAGGAAAGGTCCGAGGGGTACACCGAAACGTAGATGGAAAGATCGTGTTTGGGCTGAACTAAGATTTGCCTTTTTAGAGGTAGGAAGGATTGGTGGTTTCGGCATTTATAAATTTTACACCAAGAATTTTATTTATATATTTATAATAATAATATTCTTATAAAAAGAGTTTAAAAATGTATATTCTTTTAAAACTCATTGAAGCTGCTTCAAATTCATGCCTTCTCTCCAAAAATAAAAAAGTTTTTCCAAACTAGTCATGAGATAGTTTAGTAAGAATTTAATTTTTTGATTTTTTTCAACGACCTGGTTACAAGATTCTTCTCTGAACATTTTAATATTCTCCTAGTTATTTGTTAATTGTTATTTTCTTAAATTAATCATATTTGTTATACTATCGGTATTATCTTGATATCTATGGAATACGGATCTGGAATAAACAAGGTGTTTTCTTCCTATTTCTCTATGTTGATTAAAGCAAAACATCCATTGCAGCTCTCTTGTTTTGCTTTTAAGGTACTCTGCTAAAATAAAAGATAAGCAACTTTTTTATTTTTTTTTCTATAGGAAAATAAAAGTTATCTCAGAAATAAGAAAACATACTTTAAAACGTAATGTTTTTGGAAATACATATTCGGTATAGGTCGTATCAATATTTCGAAGAAAAAATAAATTTGTAAAGTATTGAGATTCCGTCGAATACTAATTATTTTAACGCATTCGTAAATTAATCCAGTTATAAACTAAATAGCTTACCCAGTTATAGAGAAAACTGCCTTAAACCAAACCCATGCCTTAACTAGCTCCACATTCCCATGGCCTTTATAGTCCAAGAGCCGATGCCAAATTTCATGACTTATTTGAAGAAAACTTTTAGACATACAGCCATTAAATGTCCCCCTCAACAATCAATTTGCACTTGTCTGCCAACTCAAAGCGGGGGCGTTTCAAAATGGCGACCTCCGAAAGGGGGTAGCAAATATCAAAATATGGTATTATTTGAAGATGATTTATTTAAAGCAAACAAGAAACTGCAAACCCCCTAGGTGCCAAAAAACGTTGTCTGCCAAAATCTGGAGGGGGCGTCGCACCAGCAGACAAAATTCAAAATCCGCATTTTTTCAGTCCAAAAGTGGACCATTTGAAGACGATTTATTTCAATCACACAAGAAACTGCATACTTCCTAGATGACAAAAAACGTTGTCTGCCAAAATTTGGAGGGGGCGTCGCACCGGCAGACAAAATTCAAAATCCGCGTTTTTTCATTCCAAAAGTGGACAATTTGAAGACGATTTATTTGAAGCACACAAAAAACTGCATACTCCCTAGATGACAAAAAACGTTGTCTGCCAAAATTTGGAGGGGGCTAAGCACCGGCAGACAAAATTCAAAATCCGCGTTTTTTCATTCCAAAAGTGGACAATTTGAAGACGATTTATTTGAAGCACACAAAAAACTGCATACTCCCTAGATGACAAAAAACGTTGTCTGCCAAAATTAGGAGGGGCCTAAGCACCGTCAGACAAAATTCAAAATCCTTGTGAAGGCGTCACACCGGCTGACATTGTTCAAAACTTACATCCTTTTCGTCCAACAGTGAACTTTTTGAACATGATTTCCTTTTTTATTTGATTTATAAGTAGTTTTTCTCTAGAATGATTTGAGGAAATTATATTATATTGCTTCCTACGTATGGTACAATAAAATTATTTTAATATAAAATAATCTTGTTTTAAAATTTTAGTGTTAAAAATACCAATTAATATATATGAACAGTAATAATATAAATAACGGCCACATAATTAAAAAAGAATAATATTTCAACTTATAAAGTTATGAAATATGTACTATCCTGGAACAAAATACGTGGAAAACTTGTATAGTAGTCCAGTTAATTGATTTGTAAAATGATAGACCGAGAGCCCGATAGGAAAATATACCGAGTTATTTAACCCCTTTTTTGTAATGCATGGGTGTAATCTGTCCACTGTTCTGAATGAAAATTTATGAATTTTCCAATAAAGGTGAGTGCCGCAAAAATGGCAGTTGGGGGAAGGAGTTGAAAATCGTATTTCTTAGAGTTTCGGATCGTTACTTTTAGTATATTTTGTGTTCTATTTTACGTTATTCAAGCAAATCAACTTTGCAACAAATTTGGTAATAGTCATTTTGTTCTCAGATCAAGTTTTAGAGCGGTTTGGCCACCAAAGATTGACTAACTTCACGTAAGTCGCACTTCTTCGTGAAAAGAAAAGTTGGTACTTTTCCGTTATTACTCTAATCCAAAATTTTTTTTTTTTTCAACTGATAGCTGACTAAATTTTCTTTCAGACATCATATATAAAATTTATTTATATAATATAATATAATTTATCTATATAATGTATATAAAGTTATGTAAAATACCCATGCCAGCACGCTAAAAATCCGTACTATTGTAAAGTTAAAGTTTTTGGCACATATTTCGTTATAACCCCAAAACTATTCTTCTGATCCAAAATTTATTTTTCTCAACTGATAGCTGACTAAATTTGCAATCAGACCCTATATATAAAATTTTGATCAAGCTCTGTAAAATACCCGTGCTAGCACGCTAAAAACAAGTACTGTTGTTAAATCCAAATTATTTAGATTATTTTTGGATATTAGTCCAAAACAATTTGTCTAAACCAAAATTTACTTTTTTCAACTGAAAGTTGACTAAATTTGATATCACATTTTATACATGAATATTTATTATTTATTATTTGGATTTCACAACATTACGAGGTTTTGGTGTGCTGGTATTGGTATTTTACGTGACTTTATATCAATTTAATATATGGGTCTGATTGCAAATTTAGTCATCTATCAGTTGTGAAAAATAAATTTTGGATCGGAACAATAATTATGGGGTAATAACGAAAAATGTGCCGAAAAACTTGGATTTCACAACAGTACGAGGTTTTGGTGTGCTGGCATTGGTATTTTACATGACTTTATATCAATTTAATATATGGGTTTGATTGCAAATTTAGTCATCTATCAGTTGAGAAAAATAAATTTTGGATCGGAAGAATAATTTTAGGGTAATAACGAAAAATGTGCCAAAAAACTTGGATTTCACAACAGTACGAGGTTTTGGTGTGCTGGCATTGGTATTTTACATGACTTTATATCAATTTAATATATGGGTCTGATTGCAAATTTATTCAGCTATCAGTTGAGAAAAATAAATTTTGGATTGAACGAATAGTTTTAAGGTTTTAACGAAAAATGTACCAAAAAATGCTGGCGTGGGCATTTTACATGACTTTATATAAATTTTATATATGTGGTGTGGTAAGAAATTTAGCCAGCTATTATTTGAAAAAAAAAATAAACATTTTGAATTATACAAATAGCTTTGGCTTTATAGCGAGAAATGTGCCAAAAAACAAAAAACAATAGCACGGGGTTTTAGCGTGCTGGAATCGGTATTTTACTTAACTTTATATAAATTTCATATTTGTAGTATGGTAGGAAATTTAGCCAGTTACCACAAGTTAGCCAATCATTGGTGGCCAAACCGTTTGAAAACTATAGATGAGAGCAAAAGAAATGAATAGTTCCAAATTTCTTGCAAATTTGATTTGCTTCAATAATGTACTGAGAAAAGTTGGTACTTTTCCGTTATTACTCTAATCCAAAATTTTTTTTTTTTTCAACTGATAGCTGACTAAATTTTCTTTCAGACATCATATATAAAATTTATTTATATAATATAATATAATTTATCTATATAATGTATATAAAGTTATGTAAAATACCCATGCCAGCACGCTAAAAATCCGTACTATTGTAAAGTTAAAGTTTTTGGCACATATTTCGTTATAACCCCAAAAGGAATCTTTTGATCCAAAATTTATTTTTCTCAACTTATAGCTGACTAAATTTGCAATCAGACCCTATATATAAAATTTTGATCAAGCTCTGTAAAATACCCGTGCTAGCACGCTAAAAACAAGTACTGTTGTTAAATCCAAATTATTTAGATTATTTTTGGATATTAGTCCAAAACAATTTGTCTAAACCAAAATTTACTTTTTTCAACTGAAAGTTGACTAAATTTGATATCACATTTTATACATGAATATTTATTATTTATTATTTGGATTTCACAACATTACGAGGTTTTGGTGTGCTGGTATTGGTATTTTACGTGACTTTATATCAATTTAATATATGGGTCTGATTGCAAATTTAGTCATCTATCAGTTGTGAAAAATAAATTTTGGATCGGAACAATAATTATGGGGTAATAACGAAAAGTGTGCCAAAAAACTTGAATTTCACAACAGTACGAGGTTTTGGTGTGCTGGCATTGGTATTTTACATGACTTTATATCAATTTAATATATGGGTTTGATTGCAAATTTAGTCATCTATCAGTTGAGAAAAATAAATTTTGGATCGGAAGAATAATTTTAGGGTAATAACGAAAAAATGTGCCAAAAAACTTGGATTTCACAATATTACGAGGATTTAGTGTGCTGGCATTGGTATTTTACATGACTTTATATCACTTTAATATATGGGTCTGATTGCAAATTGATTCAGCTATCAGTTGAGAAAAATAAATTTTGGATTGAACGAATAGTTTTAAGGTTTTAACGAAAAATGTACCAAAAAATGCTGGCGTGGGCATTTTACATGACTTTATATAAATTTTATATATGTGGTGTGGTAAGAAATTTAGCCAGCTATTATTTGAAAAAAAAAAATAAACATTTTGAATTATACAAATAGCTTTGGCTTTATAGCGAGAAATGTGCCAAAAAACAAAAAACAATAGCACGGGGTTTTAGCGTGCTGGAATCGGTATTTTACTTAACTTTATATAAATTTCATATTTGTAGTATGGTAGGAAATTTAGCCAGTTACCACAAGTTAGCCAATCATTGGTGGCCAAACCGTTTGAAAACTATAGATGAGAGCAAAAGAAATGAATAGTTCCAAATTTCTTGCAAATTTGATTTGCTTCAATAATGTACTGAGCTCAAAATATACTATTAGGAACGGTTTCCGAGTTATTCGATCAAACGACTAAGAACATTCGATTTTCCAAGAACATACGTTTACGAAGAACTACATGTTTTCCACGTATTTTGTTCCAGGGTAGTACATATATCATAACTTTATAAGTTGAAATATTATTCTTTTTTAATTATGTGGCCGGTATTTATATTATAACTGTTCATATATATTAATTGGTATTTTTAACATTAAAATTTTAAAACAAGATTATTTTATATTAAAATAATTTTATTGTACCATACGTAGGAAGCAATATAATATAATTTCCTCAAATCATTCTAGAGAAAAACTACTTATAAATCAAATAAAAAAGGAAATCATGTTCAAAAAGTTCACTGTTGGACGAAAAGGATGTGAGTTTTGAACAATGTCAGCCGGTGTGACGCCTTCACAAGGATTTTGAATTTTGTCTGCCGGTGCTTAGCCCCCTCCAAATTTTGGCAGACAACGTTTTTTGTCATCTAGGGAGTATGCAGTTTCTTGTGTGCTTCAAATAAATCGTCTTCAAATTGTCCACTTTTGGACTGAAAAAACGCGGATTTTGAATTTTGTCTGCCGGTGCTTAGCTCCCTCCAAATTTTGGCAGACACCGTTTTATGTCATCTAGGAAGTATGCAGTTTCTTGTGTGCTTCAAATAAATCGTCTTCAAATTGTCCACTTTTGGACTGAAAAACGCGGATTTTGAATTTTATCTGCCGGTGTGACGCCCCCTCCAAATTTTGGCAGACAACGTTTTTTGTCATCTAGGAAGTATGCAGTTTCTTGTGTGATTGAAATAAATCGTCTTCAAATGGTCCACTTTTGGACTGAAAAAACGCGGATTTTGAATTTTGTCTGCCGGTGCGACGCCCCCTCCAAATTTTGGCAGACAACGTTTTTTGGCACCTAGGGGGTTTGCAGTTTCTTGTTTGCTTTAAATAAATCATCTTCAAATAATACCATATTTTGATATTTGCTACCTCCTTTCGGTGGTCGCCATTTTGAAACACCCCCGCTTTGAGTTGGCAGACAAGTGCAAATTGATTGCTGAGGGTGGACATTTTATGGCTGTATGTCTAAAATTTTTCTTCAAATAAGTCACGAAATTTGGCCTCGGCTCTTGGACAATTATTGTAACCAAGTGATAATAGTAGCTTATGAACCTAATACTCTGTATATGTAGCGTCAAGTTGCTCACTTTTCACGAAGCTTCCCGACCTTATCTTGTTTTGATGGTTCATATAAATATATATATATTCTTATGGGCAGGGTATAAGTTTGGATGTACGATTAAGAATTTATAAAGCAAGGATCCTTTGTTTTTCCATAATTAAAGTATCTCTTTCGAATGTATACATGTACAAATTATACTAAATTCTTATGTGTTAAGATGTAATTTACTATGCACATAGGTATCTCGGTATAGCAGGTCGTAAGTTCGAGCCCCACCTAGGCGGGTTTAAATTTACTTCGTTGCGGTCACCACAAAATTTTGACGTTTCACCCAATCTAGAATAGGTTGCTAATGTAGGATAACCCATCCTTGCTTCCCTAGTTGGAGTAAGTACGTAAGGACGTTATGCCACAATAAATGAACACAAACAACAATGCACATAATTTGGTAATAGGAAGCCATATTTTTGTTAATATAGGTTATGGGATTGGCATAAATGGTATTTTCCATTTTTGTTTATTGAAACATTATACAAAATGACACGTTAATAATAATAATTAAAAAAAAAATGTATTTGGAATATAAAAAGGTCCAAAACATAAAAAAGGTACGATTCATTCAAAACATTATAACTCCCATATATATTATGTACCTATATTATATAATATGTATAACATAGCTATAGGTCCCAGCGACAAATGTTATACAACAAAAAATATTCTCCATTAACTTTCTGATAAGGAAACTGTTGTCAAATTTTCTATCAGAGCAACACAAAAAGAACGGGTTGCGTGTTACATTTTCGAGGCTGAAAAAAACGTTTAAGAAAAATATAGACTCCCCAGTCAAAAGATATGTCCATGTCAAATAATGAAAAGTAGTTTCTCCGATATTGAAAACCATAGTACCAAAAAAGATAAGATAGCTCACAGTACATCAATGCATAAAACTGAAAGTTTTAGTTTTAGGATTAAATTTCAATAGTTCACTTTTAGAGTTATAACCGAATATTCATCTTTGCAATAGCAGCTCAACTCAGCAATATAACAACAAAATTATTTTTTGTGATACCCATGAACTAAAATTCACAAAATAAAACTTAGCACTGGCAATTCACCTAACTGCCACAGGTAAATGAATTTTCTCGAATGACCTGTACAATTTGTAGCCATTTTAAATTCTTGCTTTTATCTTTTCTTCTATTTTATTCATAATAAGTGAAAACGTGCCGTAAAATAGTAATAACCAAAGGCAAGACTGGCGGATCTCTTTTAGCATATATATATATTCTCTTGAAGAAGTGGCTAAGGCGAAGTCGTGCACTTTTCAGTTCGGCATTCTTGATCATTTTTCTAAATCATGTAAATACTTTTAAAATAATATTTGTCTGAAATAGTTTGAGGCCTTATTAAAAAGCACAAGTTAAACAATTTTTCATAACGCTGATATTGAAAATCCTGCTTTGAAGGTTTATAGTTAACTAATTTTGAAGATCATTTGACTAATCCACTTCTTCAGGACAACCACCGATATAAAGTTGTGCATAGTAAGAATGATTTGTGTTATTTATTATTTTTTCAGCTTGTCCTTTGTAATCTTTAATTTAAAACAAGTATGTGGTCCATTACTATTACTGTTATTTAGGTCAACTAAGTGGTGATCATGTTCATTATATTACTCTAGATCCTTGTAATTATTATTTCAGATTAGCTCTTTGTTTTCTGCTTTTCATTAAGCATTAAATTTAACGAGGAAACACGTTTGCAGCTGCTGTTAATAATGCTTATCCAATATCGTTTAGCCTATGCAACAGTATTATATGTATTTGGATCTAATTAAAATAATTAAAACAGAACTAATTATTTCATGAGTAACTTATGTCAAAGTTATCAACTAACGGGAAAGGGCCTTGCCTATTCCGCATTTTGCATTTTGAATACATAAACTTTATGAAAGATATAGGACACCACAAAACTTTAGAGCAGTGGATTAGGTTCAGGTCGCCATTATAGATTCCCCATTCTAATGATTTATGATTTAATCTAAAAAAGTTATACCGACTGAGTGTGGGGTTATCCGGGATACTTGGCATATACTGAATGTATAGTGTGATTGATTTTAATGTTTTTTAAATTTCTCTATTATAGTTTATATCCTAATACTAATACACCGAGTTAAATTGGCTCTCCCTCCTCGTTCCGCAAATACTTCCTTATCACATTCGTATTCCAAAGTATCAACACCCGTCGCCATGCTTTTATTGACAGTATCCTCCAAATCAAGTCCGCAATCCTATTACTAAATGCAAGATCTCGCCTTTCCGATCTCTACACTCCATCCCACAGAAGCATTCCAACGCTCTTTCTTGTCCTACTCTCTATTCTCTGGAATTCGCTCCTTCCCTTCCCCTGTATTCGCAACGCTTCTTCCCTCAGTACATTTAAAACACTATTCTTTCACCATCTTCTTCCTCTCTAAACTAAAGCTCTGTAATTATATGGATGTCTCCTAATGTATGTTATTCTATTATGTCAAACATAAAACATTAGTCTAAATTTACATATGTATATATATTTTTTATGATAATGTTTTAATTTTTTGTAAAGATAATTTATGATTTTCTATTTTTGTTTCTTTTTCATTATCATTTTTTTCTCTCTACAATTTTATTTATAATATTAATTATTGATTTCCATATTCTCTCCAGTTTTTCTTTTTTGTACTGTTTTTCTTCTAATGTAAATTGTATTCACATTTATTCATCAGGATTTATTTTAAAAATCTGTAGGCTACATATATATGATTTTACTTTCTGTTATGTAATGTTTTTCCCCAGAATAAAGTTTTCTTTCTATTCTAATCTATCCTATTTTATTTTTGTATCTTTTTTTTGTTTGAGATTTTTATTTATTTACTTATTTTCATTGTACGTATTATATGAATAGATTCATTATCATTGCCCTTGAGAGAGGGAGCTTGTAACATTTATTCAATATAGCATTTTTTCGATTAAAAAAAAAAAACTCCAATTACTTTTGTAAGGACACCTCCATTGTCCGGAGCAACAACTTTCCTTAATTTATAAGAGTCTACGGTTTTAGTGTCCTCATTCGCCCTCCTACTTTTTTTCTTTTCTTTGGGGGAAGGCTTGGTACAGTTTACCAGGCTGTTAGAGTATTTTGCAGATAATAATACTATATCCAAACTTTTTATTTTATTTAATTATAAAGTTTTATTATTTGATTAATTCGATAGTAAATATTGTATGAATGGATTCATAATGATTTCTATCACATATTATTCTAATATAAATGTATAGGATTCTAACTTTTTTTTTTTTGGAAGATTTTCTATTTCAAGTTAGTTTTATTTTAAAGCACTAATATACTCAGATTTTTCTACGTTTAGAAAAACCATTTTAATATTACTACAATTCGATAATAGAAAGTAAACTGTTTTATGATCAATTACTTAAAAGGAAACTCCATAGTGTTGCATTATTACCTTTGTCGTCATTATTAAGTCATGATCTCTGGTTGCCCAGGAACCTTTTTGCCCATTGACATAGCGTTCTTTTGGGATAAGTAGATTTATACTTCAGATGAACTTAGGACGCTTTATACTCATTTATTCAGAAACTTCAAGATGTGAAACTATCGCTAGAAATCCTGATTATTTTATTAATATTTAATGGATGGAAGAATTTAAATTAATCCGATTCCATTAATAATCCTAGGTTTAGTGCTAATATAAATCCTATATGAAGAGAATGTATATCATGCTATACTGAATAGTTTAGACTGTTGATGAGATATATACTATCTATATTTAGTTTGCCTGCAAACGCTGTTGACTTGGATGGTGTTCACTGATTGATCTGTTTGAATCAATGGGATAGGTTATTTGCTTATATTATGATGTGATGTTTTTTATTCTGAATGATGATTGATTTAATATCTGATTATTCATAACTTAGAGCTCCCCTTGTAAAATATAATAGAAAGAAAACATTATTCTTAAGTCCATTAAGAATGACATTGCATAATGACAAATAGAAAAATCAAATCTGGCCTAGATAATTTAAAAATAAAACAGGATAAATAAAAGTCAATTCAGATTTACACTATAAAAAAAAAAAATTAAATAGGAAAAACAAAAAGAAAAATAGTCAATTTAGAAATAAATAATGCACTAAATTATAGAGAGAAAACAGAAAATATGAAAAAAAAAGAAATATATAGGAAATCAAAAATTATCTATAAAAAATTATAACTATAAAATTAGGCTAATGTTTTATATCTGACACACCTAAAGATATATCCATATAATTAAAGAGCGTCAAGTTGAAAAGAGGGTTTTGAATGTTTTGAAGAAAGAAGTATTGCGAATACAAGAAAGGGGGGGGGACTTCGGAGAATAGAGGATCTGATTATACGTTATGAGACATCCATATAATTACAGAGCTTTAGTTTAGAGAGAAAAAAAATGGTGAAAGAAGAGTGCTTTGAATGTTCTGAGGGAAGAAGCGTTGCGAATTCAGGGAAGGGAAAGAGTGAATTCCAGAGAATAGAGAGTCGGACAAGAAAGGAACGTTGGAATGCAGTTGTTCTGTGGGATGGAGTGTAGAGATCGGTAAGGGGAAATCTTCTAAGCAAGGATTGGATTGCGGATTTGAAGTGCAGGATACTGTAAATAAAGGGAGGGTGATGGGTGTTGATAACCTAGAAGAGAAATGTGCCAAGGAAGTATTATCTTCGGCAGAGTTGGGCAAAATTTAATCATAGCTAAAAAAAAATAACAAAAATAATCATAGCTATTTTACTGCTAATTTCCTTGAATCAATCACCTAATTTAATAATGATCAAATCTTTTAGTGAACTGGTAATAATTTGAATGAAAGATTTAATCATTATTAAATTAGGTGATTGATTCCCGGAAATTAGTTGTAAAATAGCTATGATTAAATTTTGATTATTTTTAGCTATGATTAAATTTTTCCCAACTCTGCTCTTTGGAAGGAGAAGAGCCAACTTAACTCGGGGTAAGATGGGAAACATGGGAAAGTCTTGAGGTTCCCAAGACAAAGCTTATAAAGCAATTCAATACAAAACCATAACCAAATTGGAGGAAGATAAGGGAGGATACTAGGAGATTTCCTGGAAAGGGTTTGATCAAAGGTTGTGTCTAAATTGTTAACAAAAGAGTGGAAAGCTATTGGATGACCATTAAGGAATAAAATAGGAAATGCGGCCGAAGAGATGGCATGGCTTGAGTTTTCGACAAGATTGAAACCGGAGGAGGATATGCAGTATGTACGTAGGATATACAGCTTTTTTCGATTTATGTTATGATTGTTAAAAATTATATAATTATTATATCAAAGTTTACATTATTTTGTTGGTACTTGAACCCAAACCGGAAAAATATTTATAATAATAAATTACATCTAGAACTCTTGTTATAAAAAACTCAGAATCGCTACAGTAAGTAGCAGCGCTCTAGCTAAGGCATTAAGCAATTTATAATGTTCTCGCTCTTCCCACGTTTTCCTAGTTGCTTCCTGTTAAAAAACACGAATCTTTTTATCTTGATAACATTTACCTCTCATTTTATTAAACAACAGACACACTAAATATTGATATTTTTTTTAGTTCAGCCTTACATACATACAAGCTACGAATATTAACATATTTTGTTTTATTCTCTAACATTCCATCTTTAAATGGTAGGCAGAGTGCAATCTATTTTATTTGTATTTTATATGTACCAAAGTTCTTAAGGCTGATTCTCAAACTACAGGCAAATTTGTGTACTCAGCCCATTAAAATTCTATGAAGTAAACTTCGTTAAAAATATTGTTTTTGAATCGATTTATGTTGTGTGAATTAATGATATTAACTGAATTTATTTAGGATTTTAGTGTTTTAGGGTTACATTTTTAGGTTATTCTACGTCCATTTGCATTGTCGTGGCTTGTCCCTATGCTTGGATTTACAATTATCAAGGCGAAACTAACTCAACTAATGTGTAGTAATATTAAAATATAATACTAAAAGAAAGTTAAAAAGTGTTTTTCAGGATTATAATAACCAAGTAATCAATCCCCGAATTATTTTATTCTTGTCCCCGTGATTTCTTAACATTGGCGTACCATTGTTAAATATATATATATATATATATATATATATATATATATATTTTTGTAATTCGTGAATGTTGAATTATTTCGCATTTTTACATTCCGGACAATCCAAACTCAGAAATGTCAAATCCACGAAAGTTGAAGGTAACTGGATAGAGACATCTATCTATACAGCAAATTAATTTTCCAAACAAGAAATCAGTCCGTTTGCAAAAGTTAAGAAAAAGTTATTTCAGAAAGTAATAAATGCTATTCTTTGTCCTGCGGTTGAAATTTTTTGAATTTAAATGGTCTACTTTCACTCCTTTAAAGGAAATATTTTTGTTAACCTGGTGAATAAGTGGTTGGGTTGAGTTTGGTCCAAAATGAGTTAGCTGTCTTAGGAGGAGACAGTTCATATTTTATTTGTATTGAACAAGGCTTGGCAATGAATCGAAAAGAATTATTGTGATTTGTAATTATCTTAGAATTTAAAATATTTTAAATGTAAAACCAATTTAAACAAATTCAAACAATTAAAGTAAGTAAATAAAGTAAAGTATAAACGAAACTTAATTAATTGTCCAAGGAAGTTAATGAGTTATTAAAGATTAAAGTAAGTTAATAAATTGTTCTGGAACTTGAAGAAGTTGTTAAGTATAGTTAATAATTTATGTACGAATTGTTTAATTAGATACTAAAAAATAATAATAACCGAATCTTTTCCACTATGGCGGGTATCCACTGTGTTCGCGAACCACCAGCGCTCCAAGCGAATAACAAGTGGATACGTCTCAGTGCTCACATTCTAGAGCGCTCCGAGGGCTGTCGATTTTTGCCCGAATTCAAAAGGGAGCTCTGTATGAGCTTTAAATGCAGATAATTATATCTGCCACCAGGTTTCACAAACAGGATCGAATTTACCGATTTTTACTTCGAAATTTTTAATAAATATTGGTAACTTTAATAAAACTTTAAAGTATATTATCACCAGTGAAATTGTGATATTAAAGCAAGCTTTTCATAAGCCGATATAGCCTTTCGGAACTGAATAGACATTGCAACCAAGTTTAAAAGATTTTCAAAGTTTGAGGAAATCATTCGCAAAAAACTGTAGTGCCCGCTTGATTCTAGAGAGCTGAGATCAGTTATCTTTTGCTCTTCATAAAATTTTGCTCGTTAAAAACGAGAAGGTCTTCCATAATCTTTAACCAAATAACTAATACAAATGTAGGTTGTACTTGTCATTGACTCATATTCCTTCAACGATCGTGTTACAGAGCGGTGCACGAGGGAAGCGGCCGTGTTCGCAAACCCTTTTCCCATTACTAGGTTTACAGCAGCGTGTAGCGCTGGTGGTTCGCGAACATATTGGTAAGAGAGGTAGGTAAACGTATCTAGGAGCTCACACATAAGCCTAATTATTGGGAATTGGTGACCTGGCAAATTTGGAGACTAGTGGAAAGAGTGGGTATAGGAACTTACCGTGGAAGAATAGGGGGTCTGGTTCGGGCCAATTCAGTAATAGATGGGTCATTAAGAATATTATGGCTGTCTATAATGCATAGTCTATCTAATTTTATCTATTTTTATATGTTAACTACTACTACTATGTATTTATATTGACTGCGATGGAATCTGCATTTGACTAAAGGGGTTATTATTGTACATAAATAAAATCAGGAATGTTCAGTTCCAATGAGGAAACCGACAAGTCAAATTATGATTGGTTTCAGTGAAAATTAAGTTAAATTTTAAGATTTTTGTTTCTTTTTTATTGTTTATTGGTGCTTACAATAAATGTGGAAAATTGATTGCAACGACTTTTAATGAAACAGTAAATTATTAGAACCACAATAAAAATAGTATTCATTAGAAGGACATCTGTTTTTCAGATTCCTCGGAGGGTTAACAGAAACTGATTGACAACTGAAGTTGAGTAACAGTGAATTTGAGTGGATATGGAGCTATGGTAGGGGTATGGTTTGGGCAAATTGAGCAACATGTTGGACATTAAGATTATTATGTGTTCTAATTGAGACATGATCAGTAGCATTAAGGGTTTTATAAAGAATTTCGAATTGTAAAGATTGGACATGAGAAGAATTAGAAAGTTCGGTGGAGCCTCAAAGGTCAACTCATTATGTCCTAATAGATCTAATTACTGTGATGCACCTAAATAAGTATTTTGTAATAAATACTATCCTAATGAAATAAAGTAGCGTTATTAACGAGATAATGCTAAATTTGTAGCAATAATATTAATAAAAAAAATTATAGTTTAGATCAATGATCAAAGCAAGAAAAGATATTAAATGTTTTTCGAATAGGTATATATTTACATTTAGGTAGGATCAGGATATACAATAATTTTTCAGTTATGGATAACGTAGGTTTATGATAAGTAAAGTAATTAATGTATTTCTTACTGGTGAGGTTGATACATGCTAACACCAAGTCTCTACAAGAACAATACGTCTTGTGCTGGATTTTTTGTTTTTAAGAGTCACACTAGAATAATAATAATAATTATGTTATTATCATTACTAATAATAATGTTTGTTGTTATTGATGATCCATACTAGATTCTAAAGGCCGGTTTACACGCTCAAGCCATTTGCGCAAATTGGCTTGTGCGAGCCAGTTCGTGCAAATCAAGTCGATACTGTTTACACATTCAGTTTTGCTTGCACAAATGTGAACTAAAAACCTCTCTGTTTTGTTGAAAATGAAAAATTGTGTCAAAGAACTATCAATCCTTCCAACAGAAAACAATGGTATAATATCCTTCCGCTATGTTAAAATTGTTAAACCCTGGAATATTTCAAAATAGTATCCTTAAGGACAAAAACTAAAAGGACAATAATGGCGAAATATCCTTGGTATAACTTGAAAATCGTTAAATCCTGGCGGAACTCAAAATAGTATCCTTACGGATGAAAACTAATATATATGTGGCCTATGATATCCTTCCACCATCTTAAAATATTCTTAAACTAAACTAAAACTTTAAAAATCCTGAAAAATATAAAAAATAAATAGTATCCTTAAGGACGATACCTGATTTGTTTGAGGAGAGTGGCAAAGGATGTCCTTCTGTTATCTTAAAAATCTTTATTTCCTAGAATACTTCCAAATAGTATCCTTAAGGACGAAAACTAATTAATATATATATGTGTGTGTGTGTGTGTGTGTGTGTGTGTGTGTGTGTGTGTGTGTGTGTTTGTGGACTAGGATGCCCTTTCGCCATCTTAAAAGAGTATCTTTAAGGACGTTAAATAAAGTAAAATCGTTAAATCCTGGAAGATTACAAGAAAATAGTATCCTTAAGGACGAAAACTAATTAATAGGGAAGAAGAATGGCCGAGTATGCCCTTATATTTCTTTTACTTCAAAACATCTTTATTCAAAAAAGAAAATAGTACATTGACACATATAGCATTAAAATATAATGTATCTAAACATAGTTTCACAAAATATCATCCTTTTGGATGTTTTAATGTGATGTTAGTTAAACATATTGTTACAGTTAAAGAGCCACATTGAGATTAAAAATATTAAAATTAATTTTTGTTATAAATGAGTAACAATAATAATTGTTACAAAAGGTACCACTCATGAAACCGAGTTAATCCCCGTAAAAACATGTATCACGTCAAAATCAGTTAACCAAAACATACACGTGATAAAGTAAAAATGAAGTAGATCTATATTTAGCCCGTTGAACTGTTAGTATTTATCAATTTTTTATTTGATGGAGGGTTTGGTTGCTGACCATTCTGTTTTATAATTTTTAAATGAGAAAACTTATACAGAGCAACTAAATTTGGCTAGGCATCGAATGTTTTCACCGATTTGAATGTGAAAAAAAAAAAAGAAACGTGTCTAACGAGAGCTTCTATTTTAGAAGTATAAATAAATATATTTTCCATCATTTTATATTCCTATATAATGTTTATACTTGTTTATTTCGTTTAGTATTTGATGAATAATATTTGTTTTGAGTCTAAATAAAGCTTGTGTACATCATTCTTTTTTCTTTCATTCGTATTGATTCAAAAAACATTTTTTTTATTTTAAAAGTTTTTTTAATGTTATGTTAATTATTTATGATAATTATGTTGATTTTTATCGCAGCTAGTTTTCTGTTAGCAAATATACAAGAGGAGGAAGACAATTTAATTGCTGTATCGAGAGAAATCAGATCGCTGATGATACAATGGTTCTATTTTCATTACACGGTTTCCTTTGCCGTTTGCACAATCAACTCCCATGAATTCAGCTATCTTAATAGAGTGCAAATGTGAAACATACACACAATAATGGATCTAATTTTAGATGTTTGTCGTATTAGCAAAACGAGCAAATATACCATCGCGAATAAACTATGGAATATTAAGTAATCATTGCAGCGATCAGTTTTAATACTTTAAAACTGATAACCATTGCAGCGATCAGTTTTAATACTTTAGAAAAAATATCATTGTTCTTGGTTCTTAACTCGATGCTATAAAATAAAAATATGTCACTTATTAGAAAAATAAGAATTTTTGTTTCCTCTCAACCAAAAATATATCTTGAATTATACCGAAAACTAGACCACAACGCGTTTGAAAGTAACGCTGAGGAAACAGCACTGGCGGATTGGCCCCAATCGAGCTACGGATAAACTGCAGCTGTACCATGGAAACCTTGGCTTACAGTAGCGTAAGTCTTATCACCTTCACGAAAGAAAGAAATTTCTGCAAAAAGACCATTTCAAAGTGCAATATCATACTTATTCATTAAATATAAATAGGTAATACAGATAACATGATAACCAGAAAAGACACAGAGAAATAGCCATCCTATATATTTTCAAGTATTGTTAGGGTATTAGTACTTTCATGACCTATTATAGCTTTTTTTTCTATTGTATATATTAATTGAATTCACAACTTTAAAACATGATAATTCAAACTCACTCCTCCAAAACCCAAATCCCCCAGGTAGGCCCTGACGCAATCTTTCCATCTTCGTCTCGGTCTACCCCTCGGTCGTTTACCCGACGGCTCAAAAATTGATTACTTTTTTCGAAATTCGATCATTATTTTACCCAACGACTTTACATGCCCATTTTAAGCGTCGTACTGCTATTACTTGAACTATATTTACCGGATATAACTCTCGCAGTTCGGCATTGTGAAGCCGTCTAAATTGTCCTGTTTCTTCATCCTTTTTTAGGCCAAATATTCTACGCAGTACTTTATTTTCTAAAACTTTAAGGCGTTCTTCCTCCCTCAATGTCAGCGGCCATATTTAGCATCCGTAGAGAACTGTTGGTATGTGGTATATTAGTTTTGTATATCCTAATTTTTAAATTTTTGGAGAGTAAGCGCGAACTTAGTAATTTTGCGACTGAGAAATACCAAGCATTACCAGCTTTTAACCTAGCCTTTATTTCTTCTTGAATTTCATTTTTCCTCGATATAATAGACCCTAGATATTTGAATTGCTCAACGTGTTCAAACTTTATTCCGAAAATATCTACATTACTAAAATGTTCACCGTTTCTACTACTAACCATATATTTCGTTTTATCGGTATTAATTACTAAAGTGCATAGTAGCGTTTAGTTTTATAGTTTCCTCGTTTTCACCCAAAAGTACCAAATCATCAGCATAACCAAGAACCGGACATTTACCACCCATCTCTAATCCTTTTCCCGTAAGCATTACCTTCCTAATGACCTATTCTAGCGCTAAGTTAAATAATACCGGAGAAAGAGAATCTCCCTGCTTTAAACCCGAACGTACCTCAAACGTTTCGGAGTAAAAATTTTATGGTTATTACAAAAATTAATTGATTCTGGTATGAGAGGCATGATGAGAAGCATTTTGTAAAATATGGTTTTGTTTTATAAAATTAAGATGAGTTTATTTTATGAAATTAAGATAAAGACTCCTCCAAAACCCAAATCCCCCAGGTAGGCCCTGACGCAATCTTTCCATCTTCGTCTCGGTCTACCCCTCGGTCGTTTACCCGACGGCTCAAAAATTGATTACTTTTTTCGAAATTCGATCATTATTTTACCCAACGACTTTACATGCCCATTTTAAGCGTCGTACTGCTATTACTTGAACTATATTTACCGGATATAACTCTCGCAGTTCGGCATTGTGAAGCCGTCTAAATTGTCCTGTTTCTTCATCCTTTTTTAGGCCAAATATTCTACGCAGTACTTTATTTTCTAAAACTTTAAGGCGTTCTTCCTCCCTCAATGTCAGCGGCCATATTTAGCATCCATAGAGAACTGTTGGTATGTGGTATATTAGTTTTGTATATCCTAATTTTTAAATTTTTGGAGAGTAAGCGCGAACTTAGTAATTTTGCGACTGAGAAATACCAAGCATTACCAGCTTTTAACCTAGCCTTTATTTCTTCTTGAATTTCATTTTTCCTCGATATAATAGACCCTAGATATTTGAATTGCTCAACGTGTTCAAACTTTATTCCGAAAATATCTACATTACTAAAATGTTCACCGTTTCTACTACTAACCATATATTTCGTTTTATCGGTATTAATTACTAAAGTGCATAGTAGCGTTTAGTTTTATAGTTTCCTCGTTTTCACCCAAAAGTACCAAATCATCAGCATAACCAAGAACCGGACATTTACCACCCATCTCTAATCCTTTTCCCGTAAGCATTACCTTCCTAATGACCTATTCTAGCGCTAAGTTAAATAATACCGGAGAAAGAGAATCTCCCTGCTTTAAACCCGAACGTACCTCAAACGTTTCGGAGTAAAAATTTTATGGTTATTACAAAAATTAATTGATTCTGGTATGAGAGGCATGATGAGAAGCATTTTGTAAAATATGGTTTTGTTTTATAAAATTAAGATGAGTTTATTTTATGAAATTAAGATAAAGACCAGTGAACCCAAAGGTTCGATGCCGACACCACCAACCTTTGAGCCCAGACCTCCCTCCATCCACCCCTTCAAAACCCAAATCCTCGGTCGGCCCTGACGCAAACCTCTCATCTAAGTCTGGGTCTACCCCTTGGACGTTTACCCGATTGCTCGATACTGATTCCCCTTTTGCAATTCGTTCATTATTAAATTAAGCTACTTTATATGTCCATGAAAACAGTAGTGCTGTTATTGTCTGAACGATATTTACCGCATGAGCTTCCGCAATTCTGCATTGTTGAGCCTTCTAAATTGTCCCATATGTTCAGCCTTTTTCGGACTAAATATTCTATACAGCACTTAAATTCAGTGAGATCGTCCTTCAGGGATCTGTTAACTCCAAGTAGAAGAGGTATTAAATGAAGGGATAGTAAATGATTTAAAGCCGTTTTGATGAAATGAAATTAAAAAGTGAAGATTCTTCAAGCTGACGCTAAGGAAAACTAGATTATGTCAGTCTAAGATTGATTTATGAAATAATTAGGCCTTGATATCATGAAATAGGAACTGGCTAGGAAAGCGATAAATATATCTGTAAGACCGAATAGCCTTTTACTATCTTCATTTTTAAAATAAAAATGTGTTAATTTTTCAACCGACTTCAAAAAAGAGGAGGTTCTCAACTCGTCTGTAATTTTTTTTTTTTTTTTTTTTTTTTTTTGTATATTACGCGATTACTCCGTCAATTCTGAATCAATTTTGATACTCCAGATGTGGTCCCATAAAAAATATTTTGAAATCAACGCAGCACTTTTTAAGAAACAACCAAAAAAAT
This sequence comes from Euschistus heros, assembly GCA_003667255.2. Taxonomy (NCBI): domain Eukaryota; kingdom Metazoa; phylum Arthropoda; class Insecta; order Hemiptera; family Pentatomidae; genus Euschistus; species Euschistus heros. The sequence continues at coordinate 1,029,520 of RCWM02000096.1, read as the reverse complement.
CAAAAAACAGTTAATAAGTGATTTTATTAAAACGTAAAAAATTGTGTCGAAAATAAGTAGAATTGAAAATAGGGTTCAAAAGGGAGAACTTCTAGGACCACCTCTATAAAACGGACTATTAGAAGTCATCGCCTCTATAACTCGAACTCAAATTAAAAGAATTCCATGTGTAATTTGTTTTCCTGTTTTCTGTCATTGTTTGTCTTTTCATTTCATAGTTACACCAGTCACTTATTATTAGTTATTCACTCGAGTGGTTTTACAGTGGCTATTGAAAATTCTTTCAATTTACGAAAAGTTAAAATTGATTTACAAAGTGCAGAAAGGAGAAAGAAGTTGGGCGTTTGTTGCTAGTGAATTCCGCGTAGTTCTCTTTCAACCGTCCTAAAGAATAAAGGAAAGATCACCACTGGTGGAAGGAGGTAAGTCTACTTTTAGGCACCCACAAAAAAAAGCGCAATTCAGTTGAAAGTTATATGATAAATTGGTACAAGGTATTTAATTTTCTGTATCAATGATTTTATATGTATGTACAAACAACATACACATACTTATTAATGAAAAATATACGTAATGATTTTAACTCCCATTTTGTGTTCAATTTTCCCAATTACATGAAGGTAAGTGGAATGATAACCTCGATAAGTCTTTGTTCAGTAGCTCGAACTAGTTTTCAGGGTTTCAGCTGTTTCAGGGGTCGAACTGTTTTGGCAATTGGCAATATAAAGAAAAATACACTCACCACTAAAAAGTGAAAAATAAATATAATTTTTAGAGAAAAAACAAAACCGACTTCAAAATTAAACCTACATACACAAACTTTACTAAAAAATAAAAAATAATATTTTAATTGCTTCAAAACAAAAACCATTAAATGAAAATAAATGAAATTATCGATACATATATAACTATTCACAATTTATGATCAGTTATTTTTGGAGTCGGTGACAACCAAAATTTGAAAAGGAATTGTAAGCGTAAAGATCCTCCCACTGCTTCATCACCGCCACACCACTGTCTCCGGCCATTCAAAAGATTATTGTAAAGGCAGGATTAAACTGCTCTTCTTGGCTGGCACCGACTCCAAAGATAACTAGTCATAAATTGTGAACAGGTATATAAGTATCGACAATTTCATTGATTTTCATTTAATGGTTTTTGTTTTGAAGCAATTAAAATATTATTTTTTATTTTTAGTAAAGTTTGTGTATGTAGGTTTAATCTTGAAGACGGTTTTGTTTTTTTCTCTAAAAATTATTTTTTTTTTTACAGCTAGTGAATTTAATTTTATTAAAATATTAAGCTGGTGTCAAATCGTTGTCCATTATATTACATTAGAAAGAAAATGGTTGAGGTGTTCAGTCTCAGATACTACAATAAGATTATATTATATTAAATAAGTCTTTATCAGGGCTAGAAGGAAACTGAATGATTTTTAATTTTCATAACTTTTGTCACTATTTGTAATATCTCTTAAATTCATTTTCGTTTTTTTTTATCTCTGATTGCATTGTAAGTTGAAACGTCAGCAAATTAATTTTATTTTATTATGCATCTAATTAATATTAAAATAATTCACATAATTAATAATAATTATTATTATTTAATGTATGTGTGTGTGTGTGTGTGTGTGTTTAATAAGGTTCTTGAGGTTCATTCAATAAAATAAAAACTTATTTTGGTGACGTTTCGAGACTATATTGTTCTGATAATCATGCCCTACAGTGAAAAAACAGATTACAATAAAATTAAATATGTTATACAAGTCATTTCAAAACATAAATTTATAAATGTATTAAACTGGAACAACATGCTGAGATTTAGGTCATCTGTTTTTTTGTTTATTGCGCGATTTTCTAGTAAAAAAAAAATCAGACGTCCTAAATCTCAACACATGTTATTGCGTTATAACAATATAGTCTCGAAACGTCGCCAAAATAAGTTGTTATAATTTTATTGCTTTTTTGATGTTAAGAAAAAAATAGTAATATACAGGGTGTCCCAGACATAGTGTAAAAAAAAAAAAAAAAAAAAAAAAAAAAAATGGGTAATACTGCATACTAAACGGGGTAGAATGGCGCAGAAACTAGTTTCATATCTCAATCTGTTTTTGTTTTCATTTTTAAAATTTTTATTTTTTCTGAAAAATGGCAGTAATAAACAGTACATGATGCAATCAAGTATTTATTCTCTAGCGTGTTTTTCATCAGAAAAACTTCTGTTAGACTCAAAAGATGAAGTGCAATTGTATCATGAGTTACAACACTAAAAAGCTAACTAAATTCTGCAGTGAAAATTTGACGGCTTCTAGGGTGCTCCAGTGGGGAGTGAGAAATTTTCAAAAAATATTAAAAATTTAAGTTTTAATAAATGTTTTGTGTTTTGCGCGTAATAGGCCCTCTAAAAGTGAATTTAAAATTAAGAAAATATTATCTTTTTTGTTTTTACGCTAAACCTAAGTAGAGAAAACTGCCATTTTTCAGAAAAAATAAAGATTTTAAAAATAAAAACAAAACAAATTGTATCTCCTCAACAGATTGAGATATGAAACTAGTTTCTGCGCCATTCTATCCCGTTTAGTATGCAGTATTACCCAATTTTTCTTTAAACTATGTCTGGGACACCCTGTATAATAATAACAGAATTTGACACAATTTGATTTTGTAATAATTTGTATTTTGCAGAAATAATTTTATTGATTTTATTTGGTTGGATTTTAATTTCTAACTATAAAAGTGTATGCTAGTGTGACAAAACTCGTTTCTGCCACTCAACAATGTACATTTAAATTATGATTATAGTAAACTTTATTATTGCTAGAAACTTTGGTACAGATGGGCTCAGTAGTTATTTCATTTTAAACTATATTACGAAAAGGTGCTAACCACATATCGCTCAGTTTTCAAACTCCACTGGTTTGATTGGGATCCACATGTCGAACCACATATTTAAACTTTTTCCAAAGGGTAAATTTTATTATCAACTTCAAGCTCTATAGAACACCGTAACTTAGTTCCTCTCATGTTGGATGGGGCTCGCCATCTATCAGTTTTCAAACTTTACTGTTGTCCACATATTCTGCTTTTATAATAATAATTTTCATAAAAATTAGTAAATTTTATTATTGCTAAACTTTCTTTGAACTATGATAATGATGTAAAATTTGGTTCAGTAGATTTCATGGTTAGTGATCACAAACGAAAAATGGCTTGTATATAAATCTAGATTTTATGATAGGTTTCATAATAAACTTATTTAAAAAAAAAAAAATTATTAATACTATTGGATCATATATGTATTTGTTTTATCCTTTATTACTGATTATGAAAACCGGCTTCAACGCGGCCTAATAAAGTTGTTCACTTTTTGTTAATTTTAATATTCAATGTTATTGATTATAATACATTTGTTATCCCATTCCATGGTCGGGGACCATTAGGTTCTATTTCTATAAGATATAAAGTACCCTAACCTATCTGAACCATCCTACAGTTTTACGTATTAATAAATTTAAATTAAACCAACAGGAGAACAGTCTCTTTAAAAAAAAAAAAATAATAATAAAACCAATATTAAAAGCGTCCCATCTTCTTTTAATAAAGACGCTACTGATATCCGCTACAAGCGCGCTTTATAAATAAATAAGTACATCGCCTCGGTGATTACGTCATCTTATTTGATTTGCTGTACGTCAGCTTGTATGGTACAAAACGGTAATCAATACAATAGTAGGATCATGCTCTCGGCTTAATGTAAGCTAAAGAATAAATCTACTTTGCTTATAATCTGATTCAGGTGGAGTGTGGATAAGCCCTACAAATCTCTTCCCGCTTTCCTCTGCCTTGACAGTTTCAATTCTCTTTCTGACAACTATAATTTAGAATTGCTCACGTAGTATCGAGTATCATTTAATTATAATGCTTCAAAGTGCTCCCGCTCGGTTTTTCTATATATTTTTTCCTATAGTTGTTACCCATTGTAGTGATAATTTCCAAAAGTTTTAGCCTCCAAAAGGCAACCCAGGGAATTAATTTCCGAAAATTGGATTTAAAAAGAAAAAAATGTTTGCCATCAGTTTGGATTACACAAATTGTTATATCTTAGATGTTATTCTCTCATCATCACCAGAAAATACAAAAGAGCCTAGAGTTCCATGGAAAATGTCCCTGTTCTCTCTCCCTCTCGGAGTTTGCACCTTGGTTCACCGTACTACTTATTTGGTAATTTCTTATAGGGGAAAGGGACCAGTCTACAGGTCTTTTTCACCTTCCCCATGGAGAGAAGATGGCGACTAAGAGTATCTTTCGACACACCACACTCCCTGGCTTGTTTGCGAATACTTGTGGACGGATTTGACTCAACAGCTTCCTTCAGAACCTCATCAATATCCATTATTGGCCGCCCGGAGCATTTCTTCCTTTCCACTTCTAAATTTTTCATACCAACGCCCCGCAGCGCGCTCTTCAAGGACACCTTCCCCTTCATATTTAATAACTTCACGAGTTGCTTTAGCGGTTGGGAAATTTTTTTTTCGGGTAATGTCTTAAAATTAAGTATTTCGTAGGACACTGTCATGTTTCTTCTTTGAAATAAATATCTGAATGGAGGCTTTTTTTGAAGAAGTCCAGTGTTACTAAATAAGCCTAGAGAATGCTGTAAAGGGATTATTAAGTACTGGTAAATAATAAATAGCATTAAGACAGACTTTTGAACTCTGGAATTTGATATAACGGTAATTTTTTTTTATACGCCCCATTATTTCTCTAAAATCATGGTATTTTACTAATAACCATTATTTTCTGTTTTCGTTTATATTTCTGTAATATATAGGAGTTGGGAGGGGGGGTTGATACTAGAGACATATTAGTAGGGCGGCCATAGGATAATTTGAGTACCCTCAATATTAGGGGTATAGGCAATAGGAAAATTCATTACAGTTGGTGCCGTAAGAAACGTACTTTTGGATGCGATTTATTGTCTCAGCATTCCTTTAACTAAACCAATCCGTCCAGAAATCCGTCGCTAACGCTTTGAAGCAAAAAATTAAAACTACATACCATCCTTAGGGTCCATACACTCACTGTACCATCCGATGAAGACAACAAATTATGATTTTAAGATCATATCGCGTGAGCTGAACGTCAAAGTGGGGTGAGAAGCAAACATTCCAACTATCGGCAGGCACACGCCCTAGAATGACCTCTGGACGGGGAATGATCCTGATGATAACCTAATTAACGAATAAAGGCTTTGTCAATTGTCTACCAGCAGTGATACCTTGTCATCACTGCAAAATCCGTGTAACCTAGTAGCAAGAAAGGGGGCTACATAAATAAATTAAAAAAAAAAAGGGCAGGCACAGTCTCTTTAAAAATAATTACAATAATAGTTTAATAAATTTCTCTGCCAACGAAAATAGAACGGTATCTTTTTCCACACTACGCATCCATAAATGCGCATGGACTACACAAGATATAATGACAGGAAAATCGATCGCATTGTAATTGACAAGAGGCACATGAGCTCCCTCACTGATAATCTCTATACCGTATATACGTCTCAAGATTATATAGACTCAGATTACTATCAGAATATGGATCACATTCAATCTTATCGTATATCTCAAAACTCAGAACCACAAGTCTATATTAGTAATGGTATTGTCTGCCTATAAAGCTGTTGTATCTGAAGTTGTCTGGAAAACTGTACCCCATCGGTTTACTGTCATAACCATATCCAGCTTCCAATATTGTGCGGGATCTTACGTAATCCGAGGGAAACGAACTCAATCGATGACTCCATCCCTGGCACCTATTTATTTTCTTTACTTTATCAGTAAATCTTAAATGACTTGTGTGCTTCTCTGGTTATTATAGTTCAAGTTAATATTTATACAAATATTTGTAAATTTATTTATTTAAACTGATTCACAAGTATAGTTTCTTTTCTGCATATGACGAAGGAGACGTCTTTGAATTTTGAGTTTTGTCTGTTGAGATTAAAATAGTATCGGTAAAAATCAAAATAATACTAGAAGAAATACAAAAATAAGTGAAAGTCAATCCAACAAGAAATATTTTGGTCATGTACGCTCAAGATAATATAAAGGGTTATAAATTGTTATATATCCATAGATATTATCTACCTAGTCAGGATCTCAAACCGTGCTGGACGAGGCTGCTCAAATGTATTTTTAAAAATAAATTTGAAATAACAGTTAAAAGAAATATTTACAATAAATATAGAAACTCTTATTTTTTTTATGGGTTCTTAGGTTGAATTTTAGCTCATTGCGGATTCCGGGGCTGGTGATGGTAATGAAAAGCGTTAAATGAAATATTCTGCATTCTTTTGTCTGCATCCCAAGTGAGCCACGGATGCAGCGGATGACTTTTCTTCGGTGAATAGTTTCCTCTGTTGTTAAGTTTTTAGAATGAATGAGATCTTTACCTTTTTTAGTTTCATCAGGGCTTGGGTATATAATATAGTGGGTTAATATAATAGAGCTAATTCGGAATTAATAATATTATTCTATCAGTATTTAGAGCAATATGGTGTTTATATGTAAATCACGTTAGGTAACTAACAATAGATTATTATTATAATATACTAATACTATTACATGATTATTAAATAACTAAAAAACAATAAAAAAAAATAGTTGGAAAAGAACCTTGAATATTAATTCAATAATTTTAGGTAGTGGCAACTGAAATTGGCAGATTTAATCTAATGACTGCACAAAAAAAGAAAAGAAAAGGACTTTAAAATAAATAAATAAAGGCTTAGTTAACCCGAAGGTTCGATGCCGACACCACAAATCTCCCTCCAGCCCACTATATCAAAACCCATATCCCCAAGATTAGCCCTGGCTTAACCCTTCCATCGGTCTAACCCTTGGACGTTTATGAGACGGCTTTTTTTGTGGGTGTTCGGTCATTACTAAATCCTATGGCTTCACGAACCCATTTTAACCTCGCATTACTATTACCCGAACGATATTTATCGGATAAAGCTCCTGCAATTCTGCATTGTGGAGCCTTCTAAATTCTCTCGTATGTTCATCCTTTTTCGGACCAAATATTCTGTGCAATTATTTTTTTCTCGAAAACTTTAAGGTGTTCTTCTCCCCTCAATGTGAGTAGCCACTTTTCGCAACCATTGAGAACAGTTGGTAGAAATGATTTTTAGCTAATAGTCATTACGAAATTCAAACGTAATTGACTAGCAAGAGAGATCGGATGTCCTGAAAAATTGAAATAATTCTTGATTGTTTTAAAATAACTAAATAATAAAAATACGATGTTTTTATTTAATTTTACTCCTGGGACATGTCTATTTTGCACCATTCCTCATTTCTCTACTAAACACCGACTGAGCAATATACTAAACATTTTTTATTACTTAAAATTGTTTGTTGATATTTACAACTGTATAAAATATATAAATCAAGTAAATGTGTTGATGGTGACTGCAATAAATTGAGAAAACTACATTTTTATTAACACTTCTTAAAAAGTTTTACATTAGAAAGAAGGTCTCTGTCTAGGTTATATTCTTTCAAGAAGCCTCGGAGAGTAACCGGGAATCTTGTGAGAAGCAAGTTGAAAGACTAGAGTATTTGAGTTATTATGGAGTTTGTTATTAAATAATAGTTATCTAATGTTAAATCAGTAACGACCGGAACATTAATAAGGTTATTTGTGACAAAGTGAGGAGCATTAGAGATTTTCGAAGAAATCAGAATTGTAAAGATAGGATACATAGGATAGAAATGCAATGAATGATTTAATGCAGCCTCAAAGCTCAACTCCGCATTTCAAAATAGGTCAATTTATTGTCATATAAATAAATATTTGCAATGCATTTGAAGCTTTTAACGTTTGTCTACTAAAATGACTAAAACAAATATTGTTTGCAAGAGAGGCGTTTGTCCTGATGGAGTTCTGGGTGGAGGATTTATTTAATTAGGACTAATGGAATATTATTAAAGAATATTGCAGAACAAGAAATCTTAGGTTTACGATGAAGTTTGCAGTAAATCTGTACCATTTGGGAAAAACTAGATAAGTCGATTTTTGTCCACAATAAGATAAATACTTTAGGCAACCCATATTGGTGTCCTACACATCTTGTAAAAGTAGGCAAGTTTTAATGGCAATGGTATCCTTTTATACCACTGACAATTCGCAAAGTATGTAAATTAAGCCAAATACTTAATTATAACGAAGGTTTTGGTGAAATAAGGGGTTATATCTTATTTTAAAAAAATACAACCTAGTACATTGGATCAAGAATTTATGTGCATTTAGGTAGCAAAATTCGAGTATTTCAAACAACGAGAAAAAGAAATTTGAAGAAGATGAAGGGGCTATGAAAAATGTTTCTGCTATAGGAAAATGAAAAAAATAAAACAAAAAAAAAAACTCCGCTATTACCGGTCCCAAGCCCGGGACCCCATCAAGAGAGAATGGGGAAGGGCGAGGGGGAGGAGTAACAACCTCGTTAAAAACCTGGGTCCATCTGGCTTAGGGTAGTAGCACCCAGTAAGGGCCCCTGCCTAGGGATACAGGTGAAACCTGGCCAACGGTCTTGAAGGCGGGAGAGGAAACCTGCTTGAATTCCGGTGAAGAGAGCGGAAGAGCCTAGTGGAGTAAACCACAACAAAAAATAAAATTTCGGACTCACAATCCGATCTTATCTTGGAATCTAATTCCTCACTTTGTTTTTAATACAATTTCAATTGCAGTATGGAAAGTCCGCTAAATGAATGCTCTACCACGGGTGGTAGCTTGAGAGGAAAATCCACCATTGCATCACGCAATATATTGGGACAAAAGGTTCTGGGGAGTCCCAACAACTGCAATCGGAAGGTTGGATCGGAGCAACCTTGGAATCCTTCTAAAAAGAAATTCTTTTTAGGCACTTTAAATGTAAATTCTCTACTCAAGATTGGTAAAAGGGATTCCAGGGCAGGAAAGTGAAAAGGATTGGTGCAATATGGTCTGAGGACAGAAAGAGGAAACATGGTGAACAGATGGAAGCATACTGGAAGAAAAGAAAAGAACAAGGAAGAAAGAATTGAAATTGGCACGTGGTCCTTTGTTGGCCTATTTGAAAAGGAAGAAAAACACAAGATAAACATAAATTACTTAAAACAGTGTTTTGTTACATAACCCCTTCTTCCACCAATCCCTTCAATTGTGTTAAAACATATAAAATGAGTTGATACTAGGTGATATCGGGGTAAGGAACCGGTATGTATTCACAAGGGAATCTCTAGTTATAACCCATTTTATTATTGGGATTTACGCATCTTAAACTTATGGACCATCCGAAAAAGGGCACATTCACATTTTACAACATTGCAATATAAATGTTTAAGATTGATAGGAGACTCACTTCTAAAGGTGTAAATAGAACGATCACATACAGATCTACATAGTCCGACATATACGAGCCACTAGCATAAGATTTATAGATATTATCACGATCTATTGGGTGGATACACTAACAAACATGAACAGAATATTAATACCTAAGCAATTTCACGTTTAACTAGTAGTTAACTGACGCCTGTTTTTTTTTTTTTTTCTGTGATAACCTAAAAATGAAATACACAATTCCGTGTAAGTGAATACGTGCCCACTGAACTAGGTGAACAGCAGAGCTACGTCTCAGATTTATGTGAGTTGATAAACAAGCAAATACCACTTCCTTATCATTCTCATCCGTTTCAAACCGGATTTATTTTATTTTTTTTGTTACAATACATTGAAAAACAGTAACATATAAAAAAAAAAAAAAAAAAAAAAATGCACTAAAATAATGCGCATAATTGAAAATGTCTGTTTACTCACGAAGCAATTATTCTGTAGAGACTCAACTAGTAAACGTAAAAACAGTGAAACAAGCATGCAACAAGTGACTGATTACTGTTTTCACCCATTTCTCTGTTTTGCTGGGTTCAGGAAAAATTTAATAGTGAACACTTGTTATTCACTTTTCTGTTACATGAAGGGGGCGGGCCTCACCGGCAAGCCATAGTAGCAGTTACTATAGATTACTGGTTGCAAGTACTCTTAATTTCTTATGTATTAAAAATAATGCCAACTTTCGATAATCTTTTCCCCACAAAATCCTGTTACTGTTGATCGTTTCTACATTTGTTACGCTTATATTTGTTTCTTAGTTATTTATTTTTAATTTGCTTGTTTTAGTAGATTTTATTTTTTTTTTCATAAAATTAAAAATGTTCTATAATGATTTGTTTAAATTTTCTTTTTCCGACGACTTCAAACTTTAAGATAAATTAAGAACTATTAACAACAGAAGAACTATAATAACAGACTTACACTACAGTGTGCAAGTGTAACTCTGCTGTGTTTTATCACTTAGGTATCATGAAGATCATACAATTTGTCGCTATGTTTGTGATTGAAATGTTTTTATTTTCTACATTTGACTTTTTTCATATACAATCTAAATTGTTTTCAGTAAGTTTATGTATTAAAGTGTCTTAATTAAAGAGATCTTCTTTGTTACTGGAGCATCAAAAGTCGCATCTGTTTATTGAAAGGGCCCATTTCATCTTTTTATTGAATCTTAGGCCTTTTTAAATGTTTTAAAAATTTTCAAAAATAACTATCGTAAATAGTTATTATTAAGTTTTTATTTGAACTGTAGAATTCCTTTTCAGGAATTGGTAGCAAAAATATAATTTATTTACGCAAAGATCCGATTGATAAAATCATTCTATGACCAATTTTTTTTCCCTTCGGCGGTAGGTCTGGTTCGGAATTCCGGAAACGAAATCGTAAACGATTTTTAATTTTCTTATTAAAATTTGGTAATTCCAAATGTCTGTGATATGGCCGAATATGACCTATACCAGTTGCTTGAGGACATTGATGGTTCTATTTGATTTCTGCATCAGAAGTGCTCTATAAACCGGCTCAAGATGGGAATTAGAGTCTGACACGAAATGAGTATTAATCCGCTTAAAGCCATTCAAGCATCAAAGGCTTTTCGAATTGAAACCATTAGGAATGGTCGCCTCCGGACCGAAGTAAGCTATTTTGACAAACCTGCCAAGCGTAGCAATATATTAGTCCGCTTGAAAAGACTAGACGACAAGAGATTACCAGCTGTCATACATAAAGCCTAAATTTAACCGCGGAAAGAGAGGAAGGGGAGGGTGGAAAGGGAACCCACTACCTAGAGAATTCATTTCGGAACAAGTAACCTCTCTTATTATCCAATGTAAAATGTCTTTTTATTAAAATTATTTCTATGAAGAGGCTTGATTTAATTTTGTTTGACATTAATGCAGCTTTTATGATTAAATTAATTTATCTTCTTACGCTGCCACGTTTGCTTTGAAGACTAAATTTGTTTTAAAACTAAGATAACTAATTTTCATTCTCCTGAGTCATATTTTCCATAAGCTACCTTTGTCCTTATCTCTTGAACTTGGGAATAGGAGAGGTAAATGGCAATACGAGGAGAAATTTGACCTCTTTCATCACAAAGGGCAAATTTTCCGGAAATGAGATAGAAGACACCAACTGTAACAATCTCATTTAATGGTACATTTCTGGACATGAATGGAAATAATATAATTTTATTTATCATATATTTTATATAGCTGTAAATATCGATAAATATTTTTAAAAAAATATATATTACTAGACAAGCGTTCACAGGTTCCTATTAATTATAAAATACTTATTTACTTAATAGTAATCAATCCCATTTAGACATCGGAGTTGAGGTTCGGGGCTCCATCAAAACTTCCCATTCCTTATCGAATTCTTAAAATCCAAAATCCTTCTTAAAATCCTTAATTCTCCTTATTATGTCACAAATAAACTTATACATAACGTGTATATGGAGATGTACCATTGTTTGCAGATTTCATCTAAACAAGATACATATCCTTTTAGAAATTCTTAAATTTGTAATTATTTATAGGTGTATACAATTTGACGTTGCAATGTATATATATAGGTGTATTATTATAGCGGAGAGACTCGGGTAACATGGCTGTCTACGTATTAGTGTATATTCAACTAGGTGTGTGTTTAGTATTATTTCTTTTAATTTATGAATATTTTTTATTCTGGCGTATTTTTTTAAATACGCTTTTCTGCAATAATAAGCTGATAAGTTTAGCATCTATAAACCATTAGCCCTTATAACGCAACATAAAGATATAAATATGTATTGAAGTATTCACTGAAAAGTAATAGAATTTTGAAACAATATGTGCCAATTAACTTTTATAGAACGATTATATTTTGTGCGTTTTAGTATGATTTCTCAAGTCTTGCCAATTATTCTAAGGAATGTGTTCAGTTTTTTAATTTTTCATTACTGGCACAATTTTTATCACGACTTTGCTAAAAACTCATCTTAATTACCTTTAAAATGCTAAATAACGCATTAAAATATTGTTCCCAATTTAAAAGAATAGGAAGAAGCAAGGGTATTAAAGATGATTATTGATTCTTCACAAAATTCCATTCATATTAAATATATTTTGTTATTAAATTTTTATTACTCTTTATTTATTTATTTTTTTTTTGTAACTGTCAGGGTCGGTGCACTCTAAGGCGATACGGTATGCGATGCAACAAGCGATATGAAAGATACATGGATATGTGATAAGCGTGAAGATGACATATAGCGACAAAAATGGTGCTCACTTCTACGATAGCGGTACTGTGGCAACACATATCGGTATCGTATCGGTAATTGCAACACAGCGTGCTGGTCTCAGTGGCGGTTAGTGGTGGGTAATACTCTTAACGGCATTAAGACTGTCTTCCAAGGGAAAGCGTTTGCTTCGATTTCTTTCGTAAAATTACCGGAAAACATGCTTGTTGGAACTATAATTAGAATTATAGTTTGAAGTTGCTTATTCTAGATCAGATTTGACCGGTCTAGATTGACCTTTGTCATTTTCCAAATATTTCGTATTGAGGATGTAAGCCTTATTCCAAGAACGAATTCCATATTCTCAAAATGATTATGAATAACTAAAAAAGTATGACATTACTTTCTAAAGTGGGGAGATTATTGCGATTTGAATAATTGTAATGATGATTTTTCTGACTGTCGTGAACAAGTCGATAAGTCAAAATTGTACATTTTTTGTACACCCTAAGTGTGTTATCGTTTTTCCAAAATCCTGTTATACTCTACAAATACCATTTGCAACAAAATAAATACTTTCAGGCCTTATTAAGAAGCACAACTAATCCATTTTCACAAAACTGATATTAAAAATCGAGCTTTGAAGACGAAGAACTCGTTTTTAAGGTAAAAAGTAATTGACTTCTTTACGTCAACTATCGTATTATCAAAGATTTCCATCATAGATAACCGCGGATAATTCCAAATGGTACATAGACTCATTCTTTTAAAGATATCCAGCTAACTGTTGGTTGCATACATGTATCTAACTATATTTATTTAGGAGCTATTTAATATGGCAGTGCAGCCAACTGGAAATTACCTTCAGAATTATTCATCTATTCATTAGAATTGCGGTTCCTCCAGAGAGCATTCTCTAATAATAATCCACCAATTATTAGACCATACATTCTCGTTTTTAGTCATAAAGTAATGATAGCTAGGTATGTATTAAAATGTTGATTGGTGTAAACTAGATAAAAGACAGTTTATTTATCATTTGGTATTGTATAGTAGGTTCAGAAATTAATGAAAATTTCGTCATATAGCAATGTTCTTTAATTTCATTTTTAGTTAGAAAGAGATAAACTCTTAAAGAAAATCAACAATCGACATTGAGCAACACAATAAAGTCGATTTATCTGTACTAGCTTAAAAGCCAAGAAACGTTTCCCTTAAGCCAGTCTCAATATGGTGGAAGAAAAGATTATTACCATTTTTTAAAAAACTGGAACGACTCCTTGTTATCCAAGCAACTGATCTACAGAAAAAGAAATTAATCTATCATCAACTGACAACTGTTAGTGCTGAAATATTTTTAGGATTTCTACGCTTATGTCAGAATCAAAGATGTCTATAAAGAAAGAATCCCTATATTTGGGAAAAAGAAATGTTAAACAGACTAAAGAAAAGATATCCCAGATATAATCGTAACAATTAGATTTAATCGACTAAATGGGGAATGTAGAAAATATATCTAAATAGTTGTCTCTCATGAGGTACAGGTGGCTTTTTAAGGTAAATTTATAAAATTTTAAATTAATAAACTTTATATATTATTTTATTTTTGAAGAGAAAAGATTTGACCCGGTCGGGATCCCGACCGGGTCAAATCTTTTCTCTTCAAAAATAAAATAATATATTTAATCATATTGATTTATATCAAGAAAAATTACATATAATAAACTTTATATTCGCCCGTTGCGTTCATTAGGTTTCGCTTTAGATAGAGTATAGATCTGATGTAATTTTGAATAAATTCATGAAACATTGTAATAAATCATATTCTCATCATACTATATATCATAGGATATATTTAATTACGTTATTTAACATTACTTGGTAATACATTTCATATTCTTGGTTAAAGTATATAGTAACGTAAAAAAGAATAAAATAAAAAAATAGGAAACAGCTTTTAACGGAGAAAATGAAAAAAATCAATTGGATCGAATATATCTATGTAAATGGATATATTTCTTGACAGTAAAGTTCTTGAGGTTCAGTCAATAAATAAAAACAACTATCTTAGCGACGTTTCGAGACTATATTGTTCTCTTAATCATGCCCTACAGTGAAAAAACAGGTTACAATAAAATGTTTTGTAACTTATATATTTTATTCTAATCTGTTATTTCACTATATTGCATGATTATAAGAGCAATATATCTCCAAACGGCGCCATAGTAACAGTCAAGAAATAAATAAATAAATAAATATATATATATAGTAACAATATTCACAGTCGCCTTAATTGTCAGAAAGTTTGGCTAATGAACAGTTTGTCTTCAATATATGAATATATACCAATTCGCTATTCCTTTCAAGCCCAACTGACGAATGGATTACGGTGAAAACAGGAATTAATACTAAACCTGCACCTGGTAAACCATAGCCTGTTGAAAAAATAAGGTTGTTGGCCCTGCTATTAAAAATGCCACCTTTTAATCTCTAGTTCTAATTGGAAAAACAAAAATTATTCAAAAGGAGTGGAAGAGGTATGTATGTGGAAATCATATTTATTGAAAGCAAAATGTATTGTGTTTCCATATAATTTTTTTTTTATTTAATATTTTATGATTTGATATACCATAAAACCTGTAATATTATAACATGGTGTTGAAAATCATTTCTGTGTCAGCGGTGGATTCCTTTGTATGGCCCTGTTACATGTTACCTCTGTGGTTAGGTGAGCCTCAAGGATTTCCATTCTTAGAACTTATATCAATGTCCTCCTGTTATGACTCTATTCTTGTATGGTTTCGCGATAGGAAGAAGGTAGAAATTGTTTTTCCTGGGCTCACTGTCAGTCATTTGGAGGAATCCTTCCTAAATTATTTGTTTATTGGTCTTGAATAAAATTTTATTAATGTTACACTCAAGTGTAATATTATTAATGCTAATATTAATTATATGATAAACAATTTATGAATTAAGTGTTTTCTATCTGGCAACTACTATTAAAATAAAACGATTTTCATTATTACCTTTGATAAGGATACTTAGTAATATGAAAAAGAAATAGTTTCACTAAATAAACACTTTTCCTCCTCTCTTCTTTTTCTTGAAATAGAAAAAATAATTTAAAAAACATTTATTATAAAAGTAATAAACTTTTATGAAACCAATTTTCTGAATCGTAACATAAGTAGTCATGAACTTAAATATAATGAATAGTTATAGTCGGAAGGAAGTCAAAAATTTCCGCTACGAAAGAGTTTATGATAAATCACCTACTACCTTAAATTATTGAGATTTCTTAATGGTTTTGCTGAAATAATTTAATGTTTCTTAATGTAATTCAATTATGCTAATATTTGATCAATGTTACTTAATACTATATAATTAATTGTATATTTAAGACATAATTTACGCCTAATAACGTGTTTTGCATCTCGAAATATGTAGCAGAATGTTAATAATAATAAATCAAAATGGAGAAATAAAATGCCCAAAACAGAACAATTGGGCTATTTACTAATTTATATATAGTAATTTTAAATGTAGTTTTAAATTTCAGGAAGTTAATAAATGGTTCAGCCTGTATGCTTTTTTCATCTTACTTTTATTATTTTCTTTTAAAGTTTGTTTGTTTGTCACTCTGTTACTGATATAGGTTTTTTGGGGGAAAAAAATTCAATCTCTTTTTTATAGAATATATTATGATTTAAAGTTCAATCCTTTTTATTGACTGGGTATACTTCTCTGTTAATTGTGCCAGGATCTCTCTGTTTTCTAGCACACCCTTTCCGATCGTCTCAAAGGCTCGCTGGCCTTGTAGGTGTTATGTGTAATAGCAATTTCGTTTACAGAAGATGTCAATTTAAATTTGCTGTAATGAATTTCAGAAAATATTTACGAAGATAATATAAAAGTTTGTTAAATGATTCCGAAAAAAACTGATCCTATCTGTTTCGTACTCTTTCTTCGCGAAAAAAAAAAATCAAACATTGCATGAAATTAGTACGAGTTACATTTTTACCTTTAAACGGTTGTATCTAGGAATTTTTAAATGATTTCAACTTCCATGAAGTAAGGTATTAATATTCAGAACCGGATTATGTCAGTGATGCATTGAGTATCCTTATTAACAGTGGTGACGAAGTGAAACCTGGAAGCTCGAAAAAACTTTTGAATTATCAATCAACGTGATATTTTTCCTTGTTATTTTCTGTAAATTATTATTTATATATTTTATAATACCAATTAAATAAGAACAATTTCTTTATTTATAGTAACAAAATACAATTTTCGGCGTGAATAAGCCTCTCAACATTAGGTATATTTCACCAGAAGCTGGAAGAGATTCCAGTAAAAATGGGCATTTATTTAGGATTAAAGTTACTTTGATGTGTAAATTGGGATTTTTATCAACCAAGACTAACTGACGGTAGGATAATAAAAACTCCTTGCTTTGTCACTTATCTGTTGATGCCCGTTTAAAACTTTTTGTGGTTTCTATCGTTTTTCTTTTCAAATGTTATGAACAGGCGACACTTTCGTTTCAAAGGAATTTTTAACAATGGAAAATTTAAATAAAATGATTCAACTGAAGGGAAAAGAATTGTTTTAATTACAGGAACAGCAGGACAAATGTACTAAAAGCATTTCACTAGCGGCATTTTCCATCCATCCTCATTGATACATAGATAGTGTAAAAAGTATTGGAACACTGAAAAAAAAAAATAAATAAAAAAACACATGAAAAGTGTACACAGGTGGTATCAATAAAAAGGAAATAGACTCTGGATTATTATCAAACATATAACAGAGAAATCATGGCATTTTAGCTATATTGAGAATTAATTATAGTAATGGGGATTGGATAGCCGAGCGGCTATTGTATTGGGGCTAGGATCTCTGCGCGTTTGGTACTGAAGGTCGTGGGTTCGAACCCCACCTGAGTGGGTTATTAAATTAATTTGGTGATCTCATGAAATAAATTATAACCTTCAAACCCTGGCTAGAATAGGTTGGTAACCTATAGAATACCCGCCCTTCCAACCCTAGTTGGAGTACATACGGGAGTTGAGCCCCAATAAACAAATAACAACTATATTTATTATTGATTTAAGCCCATCTAGGAGCACTTATGACTAGTTCCTTTGTATACTTTATTTTACCCAGTCCTTTCTGAGACCAGCGAATAGTTTTTCTTTTTTCCTTTATCTAATTATATTAATATTGGAAAATGAAAAAAAAAAAAAAAAAATCATCAATCATCATTCATTAATGAAGCGCTATGTATATATATATATATATATATATATATATATATATATATATATATATATATATATATATATATATATATATATATAGAGAGAGAGAGAGAGAGAGAGAGAGTTAGAGGGAATGGCTATTGGAGATACAGAAGCCTGGCGATGGGGACTGTCAATTAGGTAGGGTTGGGCTACTATCGGCGTCAATAGTACTATCGATAGGCCGATACATCTATTAACAACTATCGATTACTATCGATAGTTTTTCGATAGTTTTTTCTTTTTTTTCCAAAGCTATTCAATAAAGAATTTCAACTAATTTAATTAAATGCAATTATCTACTTACTATTTGAAATTTACAGGATTATAAATTATAAGATTATATCATAAAGATGAGAGAAAAAAACTAATTTATTTGAATTTTACAAAAGTATTTACAATTTACATGGTTACAATAATAATGAACTAATCAAATCTTTAGAAAAGAAAAATAACGAAATAGTTAATTTCAGGAGACAAGAAACTAGCATTTCTGCTATCCTTTGGCTTAACCTTTGAGAGTACCCTTGAGCTCTAGGAATTCCTAATTCAATTTCAAAAGAACTCAACTCTTGACGGAGACAGATCAGCATAATTCCGAGAGTTTCAAAACTTGAGGGTAAAAAAGATCTATCGATAGTCGACACGATCGATAGTGACCATCGATAGACATGACCTATCGATATATCGATAGTAACTATCGACTATTGCCCAACTCTACTGTCAATGGAGCTATTTGCTAATACAAGATAGCAGAGAGCAGTTGGAACCATTCTTTTCAGTAGTGTGGATGCAGCCTGAGCTATTGTGCAAATTGGTGTTTATTCTGCAAATTTATTATAATTAGATATATGGTCATTGCTAGTATATACAGCCAGTGTAAAAGTATTGGAACGGTAATAAATATTTCCTATTTTAGATAAAAATATGGTTGACTGTTGAATGGAGAAGAAGATAATGAGGGATGCAGGCAGCCAAAAAAACATACACAAAAAAAAAAAAAAAAAAAAAAAAAAAAACACCACGTTAAGTAGAAATACTTTTATTGTGTGCCACCGTTTCGACTTGTGAAATCATCTAATCACTGTGAAATTATTTGTAAGTAAAGATAAGTACTTGAAATGAATACGATTTCACATACTTCTCAAAAGTTTGCAGTCCAGAATAAACAATAATTTGCACAGTAACTCATGCTGCATCCACACTACTAAAAATAATGCTTCCAACTGCTCTCTGCTATCTAATATTAGCAGAGCCCACTATAGCATCATTCAGTTTCAATGATGGAAAGAAAAGAAAAATAAATTTGTGCTGAGTTCTAAAAAATAGTAAATAGAATCCATAATGAGTGCAAAATTTAACATTAAAGTTCTCTCGACATCGGAAAAAGTCTTTTAAAAGAAAATTTTAATAGCTCTATTGAGTTCTGGGAGTGGGTATATTTGATGACAAGTGCAAAATAGATATCGTATGACAAAAAGGTCGCCAGAATGTGTGGAGGAGAGCGAATGAATAGCTCAAATCCAAGAACTTAGTGCCCACTGTTAAATGGAGGAGGTTTTCCTTTGGGAGATGTATTGGGGCTTGAAGGTGGGAAAATTGAAGTTATTGAAGGAATAGTGGACCATGTCAAATATATAGTAATCATTAAGGAATTTCGACTACCCAGTGTAAAAGAAGAGGTAATATTTAAACTTTTCTCATACTTTTTTTTGTATTTAATTTAGCAATTCCGCGTTATTCATATTTACTATTTACCTTATTGTTTTTGAAAAATAACTTTGTTCACATATATTTGAAATTATAGTTTATTCTGTCGTGATTGGTGCCTTTTGTTTGCCTTTAAATGCGTACTTTAATTCAGAAAAAAACAAAAATAGTAAATATTTGTTAGCGTTCCAATACTTTTTACATCGACTGTAAATGCACATATATATAATTAAAAATCTTGGAGAGGAAAATAAATAGAAATTGGAATTTGGGTAAAAAATTCAGTTGAATTCAGATTTAGTTATGAGTATCAAAACGATAAAATTTTATGTAAACGAGAAGCAGATGTCAAGCTGTCAATTTATTTTATTTTTACAACATATACATATTAATTCAGTTCATTCTGAGAAAAACAGAACAGGATACTGTTGATAAATCCAATACATTTATTCATATGATATTGATGTCAGTATGTAAATAGTTTTGATTATTCATGTTTTTTATCCTGAAATATTTATTATGGTTTTAATTTACTTTAAAATAGAAATAATATCGTATAAATTCAATCGCAAATTATGATTATTTTTGTCTCAATCTCTTCCCTTCTCTTCCTCTCACTCTTCCTCCCTATCTATTAACTCATTTGCAATCTTCCATTTCCGTATTTTCATCTTAGACTGTATTGTGAAGTGTGTTATAAAGATATTTTCTTATTCCATCTTCTTAAAGTAAGATGTATCAGAAGTTAACAGTATTGGTTTCAACAAGGATTTAGCGTTTTTTTTTTTGTTTTTTTTTAGGGAGGTCGAAGAAATAACCTGTTACCTTTAAAAAGGAGCGGCGAAATAAATCGAACGAAGGTAAAAATCGACAGTGATTCTATGTTTTTGCCATACCTTGTGCTCAACAAATCACATTTTAGTTGAAGTTTACTTCGCCAAAATAAAATTAAACCGGTCAACAAAGATTTATGTTATCTTTAGACAAAATGTTGTAAACCTATCACCTATTGATAACCTTTTGATAGTTAGCAACTAGTTGAGACCGCCAACGCAACTATTTTATAATGCAGTATCTACCTTGTTTGGCTTAGCCAAGATTTTGGTGCTTCAGTCAACAGCTCAGCAAGTGCTTCATAATTAATAATTTAGACTCAATAATCCAGCAAGGAGTTCGATTTGTATGCAACACCTTATTAAGTCAACTGTAAATAAAATATCAGTTTAAAATTTTTAACAATAAAGAACTTCGTTACTTAAGCTACAATGTAGGAAAGTAGAGGATTTAACTTCATTCCTGTTGCTCCTGCAGTTCAGTTTCAATTTTCTATGACTT
Organism: Euschistus heros; assembly: GCA_003667255.2. NCBI lineage: Eukaryota > Metazoa > Arthropoda > Insecta > Hemiptera > Pentatomidae > Euschistus > Euschistus heros. Next base: position 1,008,518 of record RCWM02000096.1, on the reverse strand, counting down.
TTTTCTCGGTATTAGTTTTACGAATCAAATATATGGTCCAGGAAAGAGAGCTAACAATCGCCGATTTATAAAAAATCAAAAAAAAATCATACTATAAAAAGGGTTTGCTTTGCTCTGATGAAACAATCTAACACCAAGTTCAATATACAACGGCAATGGGCAACACACCGTTGCATATTGAGGAAAACAGCCAGTCTAAGAGTGTAAAAGTTGTATTCTCCACAAAATTATGAGTTTTGAAATGTTTGAAGATTATTTTTTGTTGTCTCATATGATAATTATGTAGGGAAATAAAAAATAAAAAAAAAATATTTTTCATTTTTAAATTAATTTTTTTTTTTTATGCTACTTGATTTAATGAAATTTTTCAGTTTTACTTAAAAGATCTAAGAAATAACAGATAAAATGCCATTTTTATGTTTGCGTTATTTGGATCTAGTTTTTGGGTTAAAAAAAAAAAAAAAAAAATTTAAGCGAAGGAAAATGTTTATTTATAAATAAAATCAACATAATATCTTAATAAATATAACAAAATAAACATTTAACAGACTTTTAAAACTACCCATTAAATGTATTACTAACAATAAAAAAAAAAGAAGTAAATTAACAAAGCAAAGTGAACATTTAAGACGATTTCATTATTCATCATAGTCGACATCATTGTCATATTAATCTTCGTGTTCGTCTGATTCCGGTCTTTATATCCTTTTCAAATACCGATGTTTTTAAAATTATTTTTATTGGTTATAGAAGATAAAAAAGGGTGTGAAGAATAAATAATGATTGCCGAAAATATGTTATATTACTTAAACGGGAACATTTTATTCAGTTATGGTGTCTGTCTGTACCTTCGCAGGTCCTTGTGCTTCTACTGAGAGTAACCCAATGGGGAAAATAGCGGACTCGGCAATCTCTGCTCTTGTATTAGAATTCGGTGGACACTGATAGACATAAAATATAAAATAACAAAAAATTTTGCAGTTTCATTTGTATATACTTGGACCTCATAGGTATTAATATTGAATACATACACTGGACATTGTATTTATTATCACACTAAACCGTCTTATTAGGTTAAATTTTGTATAGCCGTTAGCGACTCTTTCGACAATTCTTCTTCAGTATCTTGTCTTGCCTTAACGAATTGAGTATGAACTATCCTTCTCTGTAATTTTTATTGGAGCACACTATTTTCCGCCAAACTTCAAAAAGTTTTCTCTTAGAAAAGGAAGATTTAGGTATGTATTTTCATTTCTTCTTAAATAAAAATACATAACTTTAAAAGTTGGAAACAGTAGCAGCTAATTCTTGTAAATATTGTTCTTTGCTTCTATTAGAATTCTAGTTTGCACCAACGGTAAAGCGAATGCCACCGAATCTGAGTGCATAAATTAAATAAAACGGAAAAATTATAAAAGCATTATGTACATTTCTCTTTTTTTAAGTTATTTTTTTCTGTTACTTTCGCTTGAAGATGTCATTCTTAATTCAAAAAAGGATATTTTTGATAACTTTTATTGAGTTATTATTACAATCTGCCAGAAATGTGGGCAATAAGTAGTATAGATGACTTTATGATTACATTCACTCATTACGTATAATAAAAAAAAACCTATAAAATAATTATGCTATACATAAATAATTTAAAATATACAATATACATGAAAGTACAATATATGAATAAAAATATATATACATAAAATAAAATAATAATATTGTTAAAAAATGAGTAAAAACCTAAATAAAGGGCGGTAATACGCTTGAAATATCTTTCAAACTCAAGTTAAATATCAAAATGTATTTCGGATTTTTCAATTTTTTTAATAGGCTTTTGTTCATCGAATTTTGCTTTTATATAAATTAAAAGAAAGCTGAGGCTCTCCTCTTTCCAGCGATACCAATCAATGAATTGCGTAAGAAAGTAATGGCGATTTAAAGGAAAGTAACCAATAATTGGTTTAAAAACTTCGTTCCCCTAAAAGAGGGTGAAAAATAATATGTTTTATTTGTATTGAAAAAACCTTTTTTTAATGTTTTTGAGGGTGCTGAGTTACAATTTGACGTCAATATTTGTGTAAACAAATCTGTAGTGGTAGTTTGCTTGAAAGTCTAACCAATTTTCAACCGACTTCAAAAAAGAGGAGGTTCTCAACTCGTCTGTATTTTTTTTTGTGTGTATGTTACGCGATTACTCCGTCAATTCTGAATCAATCTTGATGATTCTTTTTTTAGATCCGTAGGGCATACTTCAGAGGTGGTCCCATAGAAAATTTTGAAATCAACGCAGCACTTTTTAGGAAAAATAAAAAAAAACAGTTAATAAAAATTACTGTTAATTAGGTCGAAAATAAGTAGAACTGAAAATAGAGTTCAAAAGAGAGAACTTCTAGGACCACCTCTATAAAACGAACAATTAGAAGTCATCGCCTCTATAACTCGAACTCAAATTAAATGAATTTCATATGTAATTTGTTTTCCTGTTTGCTGTCATTGTTTGTCTTTTCAGTCCATAGTTACACCAGTCACTTATTATTAGTTATTCACTCAAGTGGTTTTACAGAAAAATTCTTTCAATTAACGAAAAGTTAAAATTGATTTGCAAAGTGCAGAAAGGAGAAAGTTGTTGGGCGTTTGTTGCTAGTGAATTCCGAATTCCGCGTAGTTCTCTGTCAACCGTCCTAAAGAATAAAGAAAAGAAAGCCACTGGTGGAAGGAGGTAAGTCTACTTTTAGGCACCCTCAGAAAAAAGCGCAATTCAGTTGAAAGTTTTATGATAAATTGGTACCAGGTATTTAATTTTCTATATCAATGATTTTATATGTATGTACAAACAAAATACAAATACCTACCCATTAATGAAAAATATACGTAATGATTTCAACTCAGATTTTGCGTTCAATTTTCCCAATTACATGAAGGTAAGTGGAATGATAATGTCGAACAAAGATAAGTCTTTGTTCAGTAAGTCAAACTATTTTTCAGGGAAGCCTGAAGATCGAGAATTAACTGTATAAACAAAAATACACTCACCGCTAAAAAGTGAAAAATAAAAATAATTTTTAGAGAAAAAAAAAAACTGACTTCAAGATTAAACCTACATATAAAAACTTGAACTAAAAAAAAAAAAATAATATTTGCTAATATTATTAGCAATATATTATAAGCAATAATGATAATTGCTTCAAAACAAAAACCATAAATGAAAATCAACGAAATTATCGATACTTATATGCCTATTCACAATTTATGATCAGTTATTTTTGGAGTCGGTGCCAACCAAAACAAACGGAATTTGAAAAGAAATTGTAATCGTAAAGATCCTCCCACTGTTTCATCACCGCCACACCGCTGTCTCCGGCTATTCAAAAGTTTATTGCTAAGGCAAGATTAAACTGCCCTTCTTGGCTGGCACCGACTCTAAAAATAACTGATCATAAATTGTGAATAGGTATATAAATATCGATAATTTCGTTGATTGTCATTTAATGGTTTTTGTTTTGAAGCAATTAAAATATTATTTTTTATTTTTTAGTTCAAGTTTGTATATGTAGGTTTAATCTTGAAGTCGGTTTTGTTTTTTTCTCTAAAAATTATTTTTTTTGAATTTAATTAGCCTTAACCAAAATCTATGGAGCAGTTGTATTTTTCTTTAAATCCGCAATTAAAAATAAAAATTTTGCTACAAGCATCATGTCAATATTATTTTTTAAACTCGAGATATAAAATAAATTAGTTTAATCCTATTTTTTTTTCTCGGCTCCTAGGGCCCATTGGTCGGAACAGCAAAATATGTGTCTAATATATTTTGACCAGGAAACTCCAAAAAAATTGCCAACAAGATCCATGAGAGACTGAGTGTGCCCTCCCCTTGTAAGTATAAACCAAAAAAGGCCGTAAGCACTATAGGCTGTTTCACTAAGGCCGTTTCACACTATAGGCCACGCGAGGCTCGCGCTCCAGGCATGCTCACACTCGACTCGCACTCTTATCTTTCACACTACGGCGTTCCAACAACGTTCCTCGTATACCAGCAGGTTAAAAACATTCATCAATTTTACTGACGAACAGCTAGTTCTTATGGCGTTGCTATTAGATGAGGATGAAAGAAAACCTAAAAAGAGAAGAATGTGGGTGCATCCTCTTTTGTTATCAAGACCTGACAAAGTAGAATATCACACATTGTTTTGGAAATTAGTCGATGACGAAACTCAGTTCTTCCAATACTTCAGGATGTCAAAAGAAAGTTTTGAAATTCTTCTGTCAAAAATTGAGAGCGATTTGAAAAAAAACAGAATACCACTTTTCGAGCTGCTATTTCACCTAGAGAGAAACTGGCGGTAAGTTTGAGGTAAGTAATATTTTTTGACTTTACATTAATTATAAATTTTATTGAATTTTTTTTTAATGCACATTATAAACCAACTTAAAAAAAAAAAAAAAAAAAAAAAAAAAAAAAAAAAAAAAAAAAAAAAAAAAAAAAAAAAAAATGAATACAGTAAATCTAGTTAAATTCATTCGGAGAATAATTAGAAACATATTAAGAACAAGTTGAATTAGGAGTTGAAATGGAATGAATTGGTTGAATGTTTTGTTGTGAAGGCTGTTGGGTAGGGGGGTGAGAAATCAAATATTTCATTTCCATCTGTTAAACCATGTTAAAAATTTGTATTTTTATATGGTGCTCATCGATTGGAGAAAATATTTTGACTGTTTCTGTCACCGACTCAAAGAATATGTTCATTGGGTACTTTTTGTTTTCAGCTGGTTCCTTTTTATCAAGCAATTATTCTTTTTTTTTTATGGGAAGAGTCAAAATACATCCTGTCACTTGAGTCTTAAATTACAGGCTTTGCCCGCACCAGTTCGATAGTGTTTCGTCCATATTTTCACTTTGGGACACTTCGAGAGACTGCGATCCTCGCGCTCCAAATATTCTTTGCCAGAAAATGCCGCGCTCCGGAGTGTCGTGTGAGCGTAGCGTGAGCGCTGATGTGTACACGTACGTTGTTTTTAACCAACTAAATCTGGAGCGTGGGGAGTGGAGTGCGAGCGTCTCTCGAGCATCCCTAGTGTGAAATGGCCTTTACTACATCGGATAGGTGAAGTTCTTCATCCTCCTGATGGCAACTTACGGGGACTGTGCGTAGGAGTAAAACAGCCTCCTGGAAACAGAAATTTTTCTGATAAAGAATACCGGAGGTTCAGTCCACGGAGGATTCGCTCCACGCCAAAGATATCTATATAGGTTGAAGTCAGCCCACAAACTCTATTATGTGTTAATCCCATACATTTTAAATTAACAATAGGAAATATTGGCGGTGATACTACTCAACAAAAATTTGGAAATCCATAACCCTTTTCGAAAAAAGACTGCAGTTGCGCCATATTCAAAAGATAATTCTTGTAGCAAGATCTAATTTTATAATATTCTGGGTAACCGTTTATATCACACAGAAATTGGGAATTCCCTTTACCGTCATAGGTTAACTTCCAAGCTCAAATTAAATTCCTTATCTCCACTGATACCACCAAGTGAACTTAAAGACATTTCCATTCTTGGTTGACACCTCACCAGAAGCTGAAATCAAAGTAATGTGAGTATCGAGGCTCAATATGTTAATTAATTAATTATTTTAGAATATTCCTAATTAGTCTCCCAGAGTGACCGATTTGTCCCTGTCTATAAACCCGAGTGTTTGAACGTACGTCAGTGGGAAGGGACTGGAGAATTGGTCCAAATGGGACAAGCAATGGAGCTATTATGGGTAGCCTGCCACAGTACCATGGAAACCATGGGTCACAATAGGAGGTGGCGGATTACCTCCAATTAATCGAAAAGTCACAATAACAAAAAAAAAAAATCTACATAACTCTCAGTTTCCTTAAGAGCAGAATTTAAAGTAAATTTTCAAGTCTTTTTGCTATTAATTATATTTGAGCTGTTTTGTAGAAAAAATGGTAAAAAATCTTTTTCTGTAGAATTTTGAAAACCGTGATACTTATATTAACTGAAAATCATATAATCTCTAAAAAGTTTGAACATGTGTCTATGATTTTTTTTTCTTATTGAATAAAAAACAAATTAATTACTTTACTTTATTTTACAGCATTTTTCTAAAAAACAACAAAACAAAAACAAGACCTTAATCAAATTACAAACCAAAACTTGTTATTTTCCCCACTCCTCACATATCCTTCTGATCCTTTCCGTTTCCTTACATCATTCAGATCTTCTTTATAAGAAACCCTCCTTATATTTACTTTTTCCTTTGGCTCTTTTTTGTTTGTTGACCTATAATTTTTTCAAGAGGAAAATATTGTCTCCTACAATGTATTTTTATTCTAAGGAACCAACAGCCCATTCTCTTCGATAATTTTTTTTTCTTTATCTATTTCAGTGAACTCTAAAATCGAGTACTGTAGTTGGAAATAAAATAAAATAAATTTGTTAAATTGTAAAATACATAAAAACTGTTTCAGATATACGGTTTACGGAGAGATATTAATATTATTCCAGTTATATTAATAAATTTTATTGAAGATACGATATAGTGACCATTTGTCGTTTATTTATCACTCGTGCATCATTATTCAAAAAAATAACAAAAGGACCAAAATCCAAAGGATTAATCGGGAAGAACTAGAGTCCTTTTAAAAAAGTAATAATTAATTCAATTTTCAAAAAGGACAACAATCGAGGACTATTCTGGGCTGTTATATCCTGGCGGATCTCAAAAAAGTATACTTTTGTATGCTCTGAAAAGCATTAAACGGAAAGAAAGAGTACACTCTAAAAAAAATGAAAAAATTTAACCAATTTTCAAAAGGACGAAAATTAATTTGTCGGTAAGGAATGGTCAACGATAATCGGCCGTCAGATCCTGGCAGGTCTGAAACAAATATCCTTCAGTGGCAATGATAATATAACACATAACACAAATAAAATCTCATTATTTTTGTCAGATCCCGCTCGCAGTGAATCGTCCGTAAAAAAGTTATATACTTCTACTTATAAAGTTATATACAGATATAAAGTTATATACTACTTATAAAGTTATATACAGAATACTTCACTGTAAAATAATTAATATTCCAGTGATTTATCGCATATAATTAGGAAAATTAACGCTCTTCAGTTAAACCTAAAAAAAACGTCGAACTAATAACATTAAAAATTTCCATACGTTTTGCGCCAAATAAATTAATTAACTAATTTCTTTGTGATTTCAGGACGCATTGGTAGTTAAAATATTTTAATTAGGCTGATGGAATCGATATTCAGCTCCACTTTATCTTAAATTTAGAATGTTTGATTAACTGATGATCACTTCTCCGAAATCTGTAGTGACATTCCTACTCTTTATTATTATTATATTGTATCCTAATGATTTTACGTCTTATTATAAATTCTTGATTTGACTGGTTAGATATGATACTAAAACTAATAAGGTCACGTCTATAGGTGTAACTTGTTCTTTTTCCTTCTGTACCTTGTTCTGTGAATATTAACTAAGGTATTTGTAATTATTACCTACAATTATAATAATATTCATAATATGCCAGCAAACTGGATTCTCGATATTGCTTCTTAACTCTTTCGAAGCCTAACTTGACGACGTATATTCTTTCAAAGACAGCTATGTATGAAATTACATTCTTTGTCACATCTGCTTTATCCGACGCAATTCCGGTTTAAATCCTCCTCTCATTTATTGAGCTCAAAACCTTTATTTTGACACTCTAGTGTTTTACCGAGTGATTTAGGAAGTAAATCATTTCGGTCAATTAATGAAGCTTAGATTCAACTGAAAATTATGAAATTTTCTATCTCATCCCAGATGAGGATAAAATCATTCCACCCTAAGGCAATAACTGAACAAAGCCATTACTCTATAACTGGACTAGAGCACAACTATAACAGTCGACATTAGTTACAATCTCAACTAAGCCTTTACCCATATTGAAACCGTATTCCTCTCGATCCGACAATGACCAAGTAAGTCTGACGTTGGACTGACAGTTTCTGCGAACAAAACTGTTTGGTTTCTGTCAAATTTTTCGTTCCGACGATACGCTAAAATGGCTATAGATATTGAACTGCTAATTGATCTTGAGAGAAATTAGCATAGCCTGTGCGAATAGAGGATCAAATTGTATCATTAAAATGAAAAATATTTTATTGGAGTCCATAGGAAAGGAGTTATTAATAAAAGTTGGAAAACATATGACCGTCCAGAGGAAGAAATCAAAAAAGTCCATTTTTTTATGAATGCGTTATGGGTAGCAATCAATTCAGAACGAAAATCTTCATCCTCCTAGCGAGTTAAAAGGTGGAAAACCAAGTGAGTTAAGAAATACGAGTATATCCCATTGATATTTCATTGCATGGTGAAAGAGCCAGGCATGTAGGGGTGTCAAGTTTCTTTGTATCAGATTGTTTCTCTTATTACAGTCCTGTAGCTCTAATTGCACTTTTTCATTTACAAAACTTAAAATCCAGTCCAAACTATTTTTTTTCTTTTTTAAATAATATCAATGGTTTTATAAAGTTAAAAACTCTTAATTGCGTTTTTCTCAGTTTCGATAAAAGTTGACTTACCTGTTTTTTTTTTCCTCTAACCCTTCATATGTTAATATGTATTTTATAATATAACACAAAAGTAGTAATAATAAATTTAACCAGCTTTGAGATGGAAAAAAGAAATTTGGAATCGGACAAATATTTAGAATATTTTGAGTAAGAGCGATAAATGTGCTAAAAAACTTGGACTTCACAAGAGCTCGTGGTTTTTTAGCATTTTGGCAAGGGTATTTTAAGGGACTTGATTGAAACTGCATATATGGAGTCCAATAGAAAATTTAACTAGCTTTAAGATGAAAATAAGTATTTTTAGATCGAACGAACAGATTTGGAGTTAGACCCAACTACAAAAGAGTACGACAAACGTGTTTTCGTGGAGAAGTGGGACTGACCGCAAGTTGGCCAATTTCTATAATTTTTCCGAAGACCATAACATCGAGAAACATTATGTGATTTCGGATGTTTTTATTTTATTTTGTAGGTATTGGTTCCAGCTACAATTAATATACTAAGACTTTCTTCGAAAAACGCTTGGTTGTCGTGTTAGAGGTAAATATATGAAAATATTTTGGGAATTTTTTTGCGATTTTGGGCATGAAGCCATTGCTGCTGTGGTACCGAACTTCAAATTCGGATTCAGCACCCCAATAAACATAAAGATCCGTTGAGAATAAAAGTTCTGCAGTATTTTCTTGAAAACGGCCTTTTGGAGGCTTATTTTACTGGACTACTAGTATCCACAACTAACACTGCAGAGTGAACAGTGAAGGCCGCAGCGGCACAGTTTCCTGTAATCACCACAGTATAGTCTAATCTACCCTTAGAATCTGCATCTTAGTTCCATACGGAGAAGTTTTTTTGAATAATAGATCTAAAAAAAAAAAACTTCATAAATTTTGTTCATTTTTTGAAGACATTTATTCTTATTTTTAATATAAAAAACTTATAAATTCATTATATTGATACAGGAGGAGGTTATTTAACTTGCTAGTCTTTGCCAACTCTAATATAATCCCCTAAATCCCCGACTAAGGAGTTCCAAAACCAAACAAAAGTCCAGTTTCAAGTAGACCTTCCGATATTGCATTCGATTGATCCATCTACTGTTTGTTGCCTCCCCCTACCCCGTTAACAGAGAATTAATAAATTTCAGCTTAGTGTTTTCATTACTTCTTTTCCTTTTTTCTTTAATCGGGAAAGTACTGCTCCTCTCAACTCTAGATAATTACTTTTGAAAGATTTCAAGTGGACTGCCATAAAACTTAAAAAGGATAATGATTCAGGGTAGAAACCGCGCCTAATATAGAAAACTTTCACTTCAAAATTCCAATATTGGTTAAGATCTTTGAAAATTTATAACCAACTGAGACAAAAGTCTTTTTTACTTTATTTATTTTTTTTATGTAATAAAGGAAAAATGGGTGAAGTACAAGCGTAGTCTTCATATGTGATTGAAACGGGGCTCCAATCCACTCATATATTGGCAGCACTCTCTTTGATGAATAGCTTGAAAAAAGGTGTTATTTGATAGGGCTCTGTTTATTAGCTCCAGGCTTTATCTTGAAAAATATAATGTGGGACAGTTTCCTACTAGAAACTGAACTATATATAGAAAGTTTTTGAAAAAAATAAACATTGTGCTAGTAATGTTCTGAAAGACTTTGTCTTACTCCCACAGTCATACTGGAAAATCGAAACTAGGATGTGATTCTTTGGTCTTCCTATTACCACCTGTTGTTGGCATTAATATATTCTGGGCAGGAAACAAAATGTTAATTTCATATGGATGCAAAAATACGTTAATGGAGGATAGAGATTGTTGATGAGATCTCAACAATGTTTAATGAGTAAATGTTACTGTTTGCCTACAATCCTCCATTCCTTGTCGTCTTGTCAACAAAACGTTTGAGTTTTCCTGGCTGAAAGGGTGGGTCCATTAAATTAAATACAGAATTAATCCCACTTTACCTCTGTCAGGTTGGAAACTGTGATTTTTTATTTTTGATAAGTTGCTAACGCACTTTTTTTTTCAAGTACATTCCATCTAAGCCACAGTTACAGTGTCAAGTCCGTATTTATACGCAGGAAGTGCCATTATTGATTTTTTTATAAGTTTTTTTAAAAGCTGGACTACGTTCGATTCATCGAGTTCCTCTTTGATCGACGTCTCAATGCCTGACCCACCTTCATAGCTCCAAAGATTTCACGCAGATTTTTCCTCTCAAAAATTTATATTTTAATTGATTAAAATAAAATAACTTATATTAAGAATGAAACACCGTTAAGTTATCTTCATCAGGGCTTGATTTAGTCGTATATTAAAGTTAGTAGATTTCTTTATTTTAACTGTTGAACTTGCATTCGTTTTTAAATTTACTTATCTCTTTCTAATTCCAGCTTGAAAATTAATTAACATTGTTATTCATTAATGCTTTGTTACTTTGTTATGCAGAATATTTTCTTTTTAATTTCTTTTTTAACCTCTACCCTAAAACTTATTTTTAAAAATTCAAATTAAATTATAATGACACTAAATTTATAACTATTTATTATTTCAATGATACATAAGGTAATATAATGAGTGCAATTGCTTAAGTGTCTTCAGATATCACTATACTTCCTTATTGATACGATCGATACTGAGATACTGTAAGTACCATATTCTCTCTCTGACGATTTAAGATTTTCCCATATTCTCGAGATAAATATCAACATATTGTGTTTCTCTAAAATACAGAGGTTTAGACCAAAATTTTTTTTTAAAAATTTCATTCCAGCATTAAACTATAAAACAATATAATGGTTGATGAAGATGATCAGGGATTTAGACCGGTTTGATAAATTACACATCCAAGTTTTAAAGAAACTTTATATAAGGATTGCCACTATTTCGATAGACTTCCAGGTCTTCTTCAGGGCTAAAAATAACGAATTAAGTGACCAAAATGATACAGATATGAGCACAGTAAATTAATTTACAAAAGAATACAGAAAGAGTTAATTACAGAATGGAATATGAAATAGTATGAAGGTCTATTTGAATGATACATTACATAAAGTATTTGTAATTTATCACACCTGACTGCATCCCTGACAATCTTTTTCAACCACTGTATCAACTAGAAAACCACACTTTTTTCATCATAAAAAAATATAGTATACAAAAAACTAGTTATTTTATAGTGTTTTCGAATCTTCGCCAATCTTTACCTAGTATTTTATTCGTGTTACACCTTTAAATTACTCTTTTCTTAAAGCATTCAGATGGCCCTGAACATCTATCATATATATAATAAATTACGTAAAAAAACTATCAGAAGATGCAATTCATTTTTATGCTTTGTTGACATTAAAGAGGATTATTACCTTTGAATTTAATAAATTGAATAAATAATATACCATAATATAGAATTTAACAGTTAATATATATACATATATATATATATATATATATATATATATATATATATATATATATATATATATATATATATAAAATAAAATAATATTATTAGAAGTTGTTGGTGGTTCTTTTCCATGGTAATGTTCATTATTCTCCTACGAAACCTAAGTAAAAGATCATACAAAAAAAAGAACTCTAGTGGGAAAACTGGGAAAGTGCTTTGCTTCAAAGTAAATAATAAATAATATATTTTTTATAATAAACTAAATATATTTGAGCATTCATGAGCGTAAATGCTAAATTATTAATTAAAAGTTAAAAAAAAAAAATTAAAATAGTTTAGTACTAGGTATGGTTGTACTTTCCCTTGGCCAACGGCTGTGCAAGGTGGTGTTTTGGCTGAAATCCTACTCAACCGCTAAGTTTTTCCCTTTAAAATTTCGCCACATTATAAAAGCTGGGTGTGCCAAGGTGGACCTCCTGGTACCAGGGTCGATCTTCGGTCGACATAGCAGAATATATCATTTTTAGCCCCAGATAGATTCAAACCGCTCAGCAGGAATTAGTATTTCAGTACCCACTTCTGAACTTTCCTTCAGGGCTGGTCATACAACCCTACTGAGCCAGAATGTATAAAAATAAATTAAATTTATCATGTTGCTTATACAGGGCGAGTATCTCTTAGTGTAAAAAAACAAAACAAAAAAAAAATGGGTGAAACTAGATCACAAATGTAGCAAAATGCCACAGAACTCACCTTCCTATTCCAATCCGTTACAAATATACAATAAATCAAAGACGTTTTTGAGGAAACTACGTTTTTTTCGCATAAAAGCTGTAATATCACCATTTTTTTAAAATATTTTTCAAATGTTGACCACGTTTTCGGATTGAGCATTAAATTTTTTAAATGGCTGAGTACCTGTAACCTTGAATTTTACAAACTTGGTATCTAAAAAACAGCTTGATATTCACCTTATTTGGGGAAGTCAATTGTGACTATAAGATATTGATCTTATATTACTTCAACGCTCACCGTTTTTCGAAAAAAACTATCCACAAAACGACAAATCTCACAAAAACTTGCAAATTTAATCAGCTTTCGAATGATATGTTAAACGTGATGGTTTTGCTTCAATTTCATGAAGAAATTCCCTTTTGAAACCGAAAAAACATGGTGTTCTCATTTGGCATACAAATCAGTTACTTGTGTAAATAAAACATTACGACAATCCCTTAATGAAAATGTGCATTTTAAACACAATAAACTCTTCATGGAAATAAAAAGCAAAGGAAAAAATGATCGTTTAATAGAAAATAAAGGAAAACTGTCAATAATGCGACACCAGATCAGAGGATCTTATGTTATTATTATTAAGGATTTATTTTATTAGATTTTCAATGTAAGGTTTAAATTCCAATGATAATGAACATTCACATCAATTTTGCCGTTAGCTTCTGAATGCAGATTGTGTTGAAGAATAGTACTTTTTGAGGTGAATTTTATGGGCAGATGAGTCTGTTTTTACAGGGGAAGGCATTTCTACCGTTCCATGTGGAGTATCGTAAGTTTGATTTATCGTATATCTGTAACGGATTGGAATAGGAAGGTGAGGTCTGCGGTATTTTGCTATAATTTTTGATCTAGTTTCACCCATTTTTTATTTATTTACACTCAGAGATACTCACCCTGTATATTTTAAAATATTATTAACTTTGAGAAAATTATATAATGGCTAGGTAATCGGCCCTTTCGTTACCGTCATTTCAGCAAATAAAGAACCTTAAAATTCTATGTTATAGTCCAATCAATAAACATTTCGTACAGTGTATGAACTATGCTATAATTTTTGACTTCACAGCTTCGTTAGGTGTAGGTAGAAGGTGAACATAGTAAAATACTCCCGCCCGTGGGAGGAAGAGGAGAAGGTACTATTTTGGGTTTTTTCGATTATATTTCAAAAACCGTTGACTCTAGGAAAATATGATACAGATCAAAATTAAAGCTACATCATTTTCTATAAAATTTTTTATATACCTATTTGTTGAACTTTCAACGGCGTTCGAGATATCGATAATTTTCGAGAAAAAATATTGTTTACCTCATTTTTTGTCAAACATTTACTTGAAGTGCCAGAAACGTACATATGAAATTAAAGCAAACGTATTGCTCAAAAACTTTGATTTGTTTGATTCTAACATTTTTATTTTTTTATTATTTTTTTTTTTTGTGAGGTAAAAATATTTTTGGCGAAAATTACCGAATTTCAATATTATCGAAAATGGTTGGAATTTCGATAAATATTTATATAAACAAATTTAATGAGCTTTTATTTTTATTTGAAACATGTTTTTCTATAGTCTACCGTTTTCGAGATATAATCGAAAACCCAAAAATGGGACCCTCTCCCCTACCTCTCCCCTCCCCCAACCATTAGCCCAGCTCCCATGGGCGGGGACTTTTAGTATGTTTATCTTCTAAGTACTCCTAATGAAGCCCTGAGGTCAAAAATAATATTATATTTCATGCACTCTACATCCCTCATTTCAGCACTTATTGACGGACTATCAGCTCCATTCCAGAAACGATTCAAGAAATTTTAAGCTGATGAAGCTGAACTGTTTCTTGTGTTTACTCAAGTATGTGAATGTTAAGGCTATGCCTACTATCTAGCGACAAAAATAAATAACTTTCTACAATTGGTAGAATGCTTCTTTCTAAAATTAACGCACCAATAATACTGATTCTTTTAGGGATAGCGAAATTATGGGCAAATGTGATGTTTTTTCTATTTTCTTAACAATATTGGTAACTGTTTTAAAATGATGAAATTCCATCTTGAGAGGGGAACCTCATCAGACGTACTTGATGAGGAAAAGCGTTGGGACCCAATGATCTGACGCCAATGAAGTGACGGCCATTCGCCTAATGGACACCAGCATTAGAATACCCCAGGTAGTAGAAGTTCTCAGCGTTCATGGGTATTCGGTTAGTGATATTATTGAAGGGTAGGTGGAAAAATATTAACTCTTCGGCATTACTATTTTGTTTTATGATTATGTTTGATGATTCCACCCCAATTTTAACTTGAAAAATCTCCTTTCTAAAAAGTTGTTCTGTGTATCTGACTAAATTTTCCTTTATCCCCAAGCTAAAAGCTTTTCATGTTACAATTCCTCTCCAGGCCTTGTCCGTCCCTTTTACCAGATCAAAGAATAATTTTATTAAATGTTCTTTTATATTAAAGAATATAACTGTCTATCCTTGAAATTAGATATCGACATAAAGAAAATGGGTGATGTTTCATCATTATTAGGATCTCCTGATTACTTAAATGCATCAAGATAGAAATAAATTAAAATTATAAATGTATTTTACAGAACTAGCCATTGCATTGCTCCGTTGCTTAATTTTAATAATCACATTTGTTAATTACAAATCAATGGTTTGAAATTTTCATCTTGTAATAAAAAATCTTTGGAATTTGGTATGGTTTAAAGTGGTATATGATAAAAGTTGCTACAATAAGAATGGCCGTATCCAATCAGTTTAGATTGGCCGTAGATCAATTGGACAGCCGTAGATCAGTAAACAAAAATTGAACAAATCATATAAATATAAAAGTATACAATTGTGAAAAACAAAATAATAAAAAAAAAAAAAAAAAATCCAACACAGTTTTAAAGTCAACGCTAAGTTAAAAGTACATAAGTGAATTAAACAAAAAAGGAAAGGTTTTAAATAAGAATGCAATAACTAGTAGTTGAAATAATACTGACTTTATTCTGCCTCAATACTGCTTATCAACTCTTTTTTGTCAGAGCTTGTTGCTGTTAGATAGGTTTAAGTTACAATATTGTGTAGGCCCGGCATTTAACTAAATATAATAAAATAAATACTTTACACAACATTATATTGTAACCTGTTTTTCACTGTAGGGCATGGTTATGAGAACAATATAGTCTCGAAATTTCACCAAAATAGTTGTTTTTATTTATTTATTGAACATCAAGAACCTTACTTAACATATATAAATAACAGTCAAGAAATATATCCATATATTATATACAGGGAATCCCCCGTCCCGAATTTAAATGGCAAAACTTCAGGAATTTATAGGGGACCGAAAAACTAAGGCAAAAAGTCCTTTAGAGATTTGCTCGTTTTTGCTTAGTTTTAGAGAAAATCGCAAAAAATGAAACAAAACAAGTTTTCATTTTTATACTTATTTATTTACATTTATATTTATGTTATGTTCTTTATAATGTAAGTATTGCTCAAAATGTTGTCCTCTTGCACCAATGCAAGCATTACATCTAGCACTCTCTTGATAAATTGCAGCTAAACATTGTTCTGATGATATTTAGTCTCTGATGGATTCGGTCTTTTTATTGCTCTCTTGAGTTGATTGACACCGAATAAACTTTCTGCTTCAAGGTTTCCCATACGAAGAAATCGGGACACCCTGTATACATATATATATATATATGTAGATCTTCCCCATTCAATTCACCATTGTTCCCACCATCTTTATGCCGATGACTTTTTTTCCTCCATCCAAAATGTTAGCTGCGTTTGCCAAAATTCAGGAAGACCTACACGAAATCTGTGCCTGGGCAAATCTGAACAAGTTAACGTTAAACTCAAGCAATTGCCATAGGATCACATTCCCTTCTCCATTCAAATGTCAACTTTCCCACATTATTCCTCAATGGTCATCCAATAACTTTCCATTCCTCTGTTAAAAATTTAGGCCTAGCTATTGATCAAACCCTCTCCTGGAAATCCCATATTGCACAAATCTTCCGAAGGTCAATCAGTATCCTAAAACTATTTCACCGCTCCCGTCACCTCCTTCCCCTACCCACACGCAAACTTCTAGTATCCTCCCTTATCTTCCCCCAATTTGACTATGGTTGCGTGATATATGGCGGGCTCTCGGCGGTTCTTGAAGACAGATTAAAACGCATCATGAATTGCTTCATTAGGTTTGTCTTCGGAACTTCGAGACGTTCCCATGTTTCGCATCTCTACACTGAGTTAAATTGGCTTTTCCCCTCCTTCCGCAGAAAGTACTTCCTAGGCACCTACCTATTCTAAGTTATCAACACCCGTCACCCTCCCTTTATTTACAGTAACCTGAAATTCAAGTTTGCTATCAAATCACTGCATACAAGATCTCGTCTTTCCGATCTCTATACTCCATCACACAGAAGTACTGCATTCCAACGTTCCTTCCTTGTCCGATCCTCTACTCTTTGGAATTCCCTCCCCCCAAGTATCCGCAATGCTTCTTCCCTTGGAACATTCAAAACACTACTATTTCACCATCTTCTTTCCCTCCAACCCGACGCTCTCCAATTATAAGGATGGATGTACTATTTATGTAATCGTCTAATTTAATTACTAAGACCTTCAGACATGAAACATTAGCAAAAATTATAGTTTGACTATGATAATGTTTTGATTTCTTGTAATGATAATTTTTGATTTTCTATCTTTTATTTTTCTTTAAGTTTATGTTTGTTTGTTTTCTCTTCTTCAATTTTGTTTACAATATTAACCTCTATTTTGTATATATATTTTTTCACTCTCTTTTTATTAATAGTTTTTTCTTTTTCTAGTTTTTCTCTGTATTTTTTTTTTCATACATATTTGTATTTAAATTTACCTATGTTATTTTATTTTTAACCGCCTCTCGGCCAGTTATAATCTTACTTTGTATTATTTAATGTTATTCTTAAGGGACTTGGTCCCAGAATAAAGTTTTCTTTCTATTCTATTCTATTCTATTCTATTCTATTCTATATATATATATACAGGGTGTCCCGATTTAAATGGCAAAACTTCAGGAACTTATAGGGGACCGGAAAACTAAGACAAAAAGTCCTTTAGAGATTTTCTCCTTTTTGCTTAGTTTTAGAGAAAATCGCAAAAAAAGGAACAAAACAAAAATGTTACAGGTAGCGATTATCACCTTTCAAAGTTCGTCAAGCTAGGCAGTGAGATATGTAAACACTTAATGTTACCCTTTACATTCTTTTATTTGTTTACATTCTGGCTTCCTTCTAGGATTATAATTCCTAAATCAGTCTTCAGTCAGTTACTCAGATATTTTTGTGTGAATAGCATTAGTCACAATACCGCATACATATACTAATGTTGAATACGCTGATATGATTTTTGTGTATGGTTTCTGTAACGGTAATGCTTTAGAAGCGGTGCGGGAGTATGCGCGCCGATTTTCAAATAGAAGAGTGCCTAATCGACGAGTCTTTTCGTTAACTTTTAATAGACTACGAGAAATTAGGTCATTCTTAATACGTAATGAAGGCGACCAATTCCAGTCAGCAATAAGAGCAGATTATCGGAGAAGAAATTGTGTCCAACGCCACATCGATAACAATCCTGAGACTAGAATTGCTGCAATAGCAATATAGCGAACTCTGAAAGGTGATAATCGCTACCCATACCATCTTCAAAAAGTTCAAAATTTATCACCTCAAGATTATGTCAAGAGATTGAATTTTAGTAACTGGTTTCTTGACAAAATTCGCGATGATAATTTATTTCCATTAAAAATTATATGGACCGATGAAGAGACCTTTACAAGAAGAGGAATTGTCAATCAACGAAATTATCATTTATGGGCTCTTGAAAATCCCAGAGCTATTAGAGAGAATAGGTTTCAGTATGAATTTACTATTAACGTTTGGCTTGGAATTTGGAACGGATTACTGGTGGGACCATATTTTTTACTTGGAAGATGGAATGGTATCACATATACACATTTTTTGGAGAACGACTTTTCTAATTATTTAGATGACATTCCCTTGCAGCGGATTGAAATGTGGTTCCAACTCGATGGATGTCCAGCTCATTATAGCAGAGTTGCTCGAGCTTGGCTGGATATAAATTATCCACAACGATGGATTGGACGTGGAGGAGTAGTACCTTGGCCACCCAGATCACCTGATATGACACCCATGGATTTCTTCGTATGGGGAACCTTGAAGCAGAAAGTTTATTCGGTGTCAATCAACTCAAGAGAGCAATTAAGAGACCGAATCATAGATGCAGTTCGCCAAATATCATCAGAACAATGTTCAGCTGCAATTTATCAAGAGAGTGCTAGATGTAATGCTTGCATTAGTGCAAGAGGACAACATTTTGAGCAATATTCACATTATAAAGAACATAACATAAATATAAATGTAAATAAATAAGTATAAAAATTAAAACTTGTTTTGTTTCATTTTTTTGCGATTTTCTCTAAAACTAAGCAAAAACGAGCAAATCTCTAAAGGACTTTTTGCCTTAGTTTTTCGGTCCCCTATATGTTCCTGAAGTTTTGCTATTTAAATTCAGGACACCCTGTATAACATATTATAACTATACAGTTATGGATTGTAAAAAAAAATTCTCACCTAGATTTCGATTGAAAATTCAAATTGACACGGTTGTGGTTACGGAGGGGAAAAAGTTTCTCCAGTAAAATAGAATGAAACACAAAAGAAAAAAAAAAAGTTTCATTATTCATTTATTTATAGATGAAAATATAAAATTATGATGTTCACTTATTGATATCGTGAAAATATATGTCACAAAACGATATTTGTGACATGTATTTGAAATTATATGGAACAACGCCTTTTCATCTTGATACCTTCGATAAAGATTTTCGGTGCGAAATGTGTGAGGCAGTTTCGAATCAAAAGTGATGACTTTTCTCGCTATGGAGGAGGATTGATTTTATTACCTGTTAGGGCCAAGAAATAAACGCTGACCTTTTCTATCTGGTTAGATACCTACTTAGGATAACTTAAGATGAAGTAAATAATTTTGTAAAACAAAATAAACAAGAAACAGAAAGTCTTTAAATATCTTCCCAATAAGATCAACTACGAAAGATCAACTGATAAAACATATCATTAGCTATGCTCCTACATGATAAAAGTCGTAAGGACTTTCCGTTTAGGAGCTATATTAGTTTGAATGAAAAAAAGTCACGTTTTGTTTACATTTTTTTAAGTTTTGAAGCTTTTTAGACACGCTCTAGTGTTATTGGTATGACTCGCATCGAAAATTTAACGACAGCTTTTTCATTAGATTTGTTTGTTTGTTTCGTTTAACGTCACTTTATGCTGCAATGGCTAATCGGACGATGCGACGGTGGGAGTCCTAAATTTTGCCTATTCAGGTATAATTAGGGCAGGGATCTTTAACGAGTACCTGACATCGCATAGGCTTGGGACCCCCATTTTATATTTGGTGTTGGATATGAATTTAGTAGTAACTACCAGATATAGCTAATAGCGTATGAAAAAATCTGTATAAAGGCACGTAGTCTGTGTGTTTATTTATAGAAACAAAATATGATAGTGAATCCCTAAATTAAAGAACATTATGTGGCAAACAAAATAATCTAGTTTTTTAGTTGAAGTTCTTATTTTTTAATTCAAAGTTATTATAAACTCAAAATACTTCAAACCATCTTGGTTCCTGATTATTTATTATACCTTGACCTGATGACTAATTGGCTATTAAGTTTCTGACTAATCCAAGAAGTATGGTACTGTTCAGCTTAAGCATTTAATTAAGATACTGAATTTTTTAAAGCCGGTTTATGTTAAATAAAATAAAACTATGAAATAAATGTTTTCAGCATTTATATTAATCAAAATACGCTTCATTTCTAATAATAATAAAAATAATAAGAATAATAAATCGACACTTAAACTCGCGGTATGAGTCACTTTTGGCCAAAATAATTGAAACCAAACAAAACAAAATAGTAATGTTTCGCTCTGGATCCATTTCCGAGGCCTAATATTGAAAATAAACATAGGTGACAATGCTACTGCTTGTTTTGTAAATATGCCACAAATTGATTACTTTGTCCATATGTTACAACATTTTATTCATGTGATAAACCGGCGGAATGGAGGGACTCGTAAAAATTAAATCAGTAAACCCTTTTTTGTTTGTTTTATTTGGATGAAAATAGTAATATGAATCTATCAGTTGTATGTTTCTCCTTTAAGGTTGAAAAAAATGACGAAATATTAAAATCTAAAAAAAAATATTATTAAATATATAAAGTTTATTACACAGAGGAATATTTAAAAAAATAAAATAAGAAAGTCTGCATAATTTTTTGGACAACTCAATACCCTGGTATATCATACTTATGGGTTAATCAAATGTTTTCCATTGTAGACAGCGTGGGCATGTGGGCGGTGGACATTTCCGAGATCGGTACGCCTTCTGATCTTTATTATAAATCTTCGCCACCTATAGTGACAATTTTAAATAATCAAGTCGAATGCCCTCGTACCAATAAATAAAAGCTTCCTCTTAGAACCAAATTTTCCCATTCAGCAAATCCTTCCCGAACCAATTGTTTGAATTGACAGACCAAGGGATATATTGCTTTTCCTACTCCTTTGGTCAGCATTCATTACTTTAATGTTTGTTCTTTTACTTTACTTGCACAATCCGGTCTCTTGTTCTATATGATCTCTATAGATGTCTATTGTCTTGTAAAGCTCAATTCGTCAAATGAAAGACTGAGAAAAGAACACATTTTACATACATTTTTCTCTGTTGCAACTTCACGAAATGAGCATGATTCTGGAGCTGATTTTTAATTCCAAAATGAACCTACGATTGGTTATTATAGTCACAAAATAAACAATTATATTTAATTTATTTACACGTATATAAAGGAAAAAATTTTCCTTACCGACTTTAAAGGACTAAGCCGCCCCCTCCAGTTTCTTCCTCCTCTTTCTATCCTGAGCCAAAAGATTCTAGATTATCACATGTATCCTTCTTGTTGTTTGTTGGGGCTGAAAGTCCTATTGTATTCAAACCAGGACGGGTGATCACCAATCTATTCTTGATTTGGCGGGAAGATCCAGCGTTCATTCTGTTGGTCCGCCACGAATAAATTGTAACCTGCCCAGGCGGGCATATCCTTGGTCCTCTCCACCCATATGAATGGACTCTTGGGGTCTAGTCTAGTTCCTCTTTCCCTAAAATTATTTAGGAAAAGTTTTGTGGGATTGTAATATGTTTCATATAAAGCGCGGTAGATTGCTTTGTCCAGGATTTCTTTGGATGAATATTCTTCCTTCTCCAAATCCTAATTCATTGTCCCATTTCCGTCGCACTGCCATCCTAAGAACGATCAAATTTTAATGTTATTGTTGATTTATTAGTATATACTTATAACAAAGCGGTTATTATGGCGGATTTGTGATGTTTACCTGTATATTCACTAAGCATTTGAAATGTATTGTTGGGAATAAAAGTCTGAGGAAGTTAGGGGAAATTAAAACGTTGATTGATACCAGTATATTATGTTTAAATTCACCAATGTAAATTAGTTTAAATTATGGTTATTACAAGGCTAGGGTTCGATGATCCCGATCGCTGGTTAAGGGGATCATTAGGTGCCTAGATATCTCCCTTTAATAATACTCCCACAATCCCAAGGAGCATGATCAAGTAGCAGCGCTTATCTTCACTTCTTCGTATTCAATTCAGTATAGACGATGGATATTATTTTTATTTCATTTTTTCTTATTTATCTTTTGTTTGTTTTTTTAAAGAGATCCTACCGATAGAAAAGAGGCAGTTAATAAAATATTTCTTGATTCTTGAGGTCTGATATTGATTTAATAGATACTGTTTCTATAGAGGATTCATTTATGTTATTGATAGTGAGATATAGGCCTCAGTGGACTTTCGGAATAAAAGGATGTAGCAGTTTGAAATGTTTTCGTTTCTGACAAATAATAGAATAGAAATGAGTGTCAAGATGGAACTAACTTTAAGGAAAACATTTCAAGGAAGAAAAAGTCTATAGAAGAGAATAAAATAATATTTTAACATTTAAAAGATAGTATAAGATATTTATATATTTTTGTGAACATAAATATAGTAAAAAAGAAAAATAACTTTTTTCTGGGACGAAGTCCCTTAAAAATAGCAATAAAATAAATATACTGATATATGATGTTATAATTAGGTCTCCTGTTAAACTAATAGGAGCATGATAAGGAGGAACGAAACAATTTCTTTTTTTATACACCGAAAGATCTTCTACTGGAGGCAAACTTACATCTAGAAATGTTTTGAAAAATTCAGTTGTATTCATCCGCTTAGTTTAATATTTTTATTATATTAAATCATTTTAAGTTTATTATATCTAAGATACTTGATTTAAACGATGTAGGAAGTGTCACCTAAATTATTAAAAGTAAAGCCAAAGTGGCAAACAAGTTGCCGAATATCCAGAAAAGAGAAAACAATTTTGTGCCGGCTTAGAATCGGCCATTTTGATTTCTCCCATAGCTACCTTCTCTGAGGCTTGGAGCCCCCTACTTTTATAAATAGTAAAGTCAAAGAGTGCTGAAATGAGGGGTGTAAGGTGCAGGAAATATGCGATTTTTTTTTTTACTTCACAGCTTCGTTATGAGTAGTTAGAAGGTTAACGTACTAAAGGTTCTTTTCCTGTGGGGTGAGCTTACGGTGGGGGTTGGGGAGAAGGTACCATTTTCGAGTTTTTCGATTATATCTCAAAGACAGTGGACTCTAGGAAAATATGTTTTAATTAAAAATTCAAGCTAATTAAATATCCTACCAAACTGATTGCCTACATAATAGTTGAACTTTCTACCGTTTTCGAGATACAGGTTATTTAAAATCGAAAATATTCGGTAAAAAATGTTTACCTGACTTTTTGTCAAACATTTGCTTCAAGTGTCAGAAACATGTATATGAAGTTAATTTTCCACAACTTTAATTCTGACATTTTTTCTGAAATCGATTGTGAAAGGCACTAAAAGCAAATGTTTGACAAAAAGTGAAGTAAATATTTATTTTTTTTCGAACTTTATCGATTTCAATAACTTATATATCGAAAACCGTTGAAGTTCGACAAATATGTGTATAAACAATTTTATAGGACATTTAATTAGCTTTAATTATTATTTAAAACATAATTTTCAAGAAGCTACCTTTTTCGAGATATAATCCAATAACCTTTAAAATGGGACCTTCTGCCCTCACCTACCGTGAGCTCACACCCCAGGGGCGGGAACTTTTAATATGTTTACCTTTTAACTACTCCTAACGAAGCTATGAATTCAAAAATAATTGCATTTGAATTTTCATTCGAAATTAGGTTGAATTGTTTTTTTTTTGTGTGTTTTTTTTATGATCACTACATTTATTCAGGATAAAACATATGATACTGTGGATACTGTATACAATAATCACCCCTGTAATGTACCATATCTTGGAATATGTGTCAAGTCCTTAACTATCGGATCGAGTACCCATTTAACAGCTGCTTATCGCTGGAAATCAATCTGGTTGAAATCTGACACTAACCGGAAAGGTCAGTTTACTTACACTTATTGAGCCCTATCCCACATTTAGGCGCTGAAAAACGACTCTAGGTTAATGCGGTTAGCAATATTCACTACTTTACACCTATGTCCAGCCAAATTAGTCTTTGAAAGCTGCATTAAACCATGTATTTTTTCCTAGAATACGTAGTAAGGTACATAAGTTTCCGGCCTGTCCTGCTTCCCTTCCTTCAAACGTGCCGAAACCTGCATGCCCATGAGGGCCTGCTCACTATATACCCATCGCTAGTCCTGTCAGTCAGTGTCCAGCCGTGAAGGAAACTCCCCATTTTTACAATGTTCAAACTCGAGTTCATGCGGTTATTAAATTCTTTTGTAAAGAGGGTCTTACTCCTGCCCAAATTAAAGAGCGCTCGGATTGTGTATATGGCCACTTCTGAAACAATCCAACTTTTGGAATCTGAATTGCTGTCAGAGTGCTGCAACTGAAAACCAAGGAAGCGAGGTTGGGGCCAAGGTAGCAGCGAGGTTGGGGCTTTCAAAAACAAGTGTTTTGAGGATCATAAAAGAACATTTGCATATGAACAAGGTTAGTGCAAGATGGGTTCCAAAAATTCTTTCAGCTACTCAAAAACAGGAACGAGTTCACTGCTGCAATGAATTTTTACGCGTTCTTTCCAAGACATTTTCCAAGCAGCAGTGGAAGAACACTTTTTTAACAAAGAAGAAAATAATTTTTTTCATGGTATAGGAATGTTGCTAAAGCGTTGTATTAAGTGTGTTGAACTTAGAGGAGAATATATTGAAAAACAGTAAGACAAGTTTTTTTCTTTCACCTTTCCCTCTTTTTCAAGGCCGGAAACCTTTGGACCTTACTACGCCCATACATATATAGGTTATGAAGATGTACTGCTAAAAAAAAATAGGTTGCATAAAAGGAAAGGTTTATTTAATGCATTTATTTATTTGTTATTGACACTTTAAAATGTTGTCTATGATGACATAAAACAATAAATTTTAAACATTCACTTTAGTCTTATGAATAAACAAAAGAATTGAAATTTTTCTTCCCCCATACAAAAACTCCAATAAAACTGCATAAGTACAAATAATTTTTAATTGACGTTATACAATATAGACAGCAAAGGAGAAAGCGATCCATTAATTTTTTAACTTACTATATTGAATAATTGAAAAATATAAAAATTTATGGAAAGTAAATATTGATAATTAAACCTTCTCGAATAACCACGGGAGAACTATACCTATGGTACTACCTAATGGTGAATTATCTCCTATGGTGTACCCACCCTTGTGAATACCGGACTACTCAAGTCCTAGGCATCATAATCAATAACAACGGCTATTATCTAGAAGAAAAAACAAAAAATAAAATCAATAAACTTTTTTCTAATTTGTCTGAAATCTCATTCTGCATTTGACAATGTGATGCATCAATTTTTTATAGAACAAGAATATTTTATTTTTAAAATAACTAAATCAAATAAATAACTGTTTATGTTTTCTGTATTTTGTAAAGAGGAGCATAATTCTAATAATACATAATAGCCAAATTAAAAATTATTTTATTTTTAACCTTCATAATTTTGAGAAATTTTCTCGTAAAGATTTTTTGACATATTATATAATTCCACTTCAAATCGAATGATGGGGCCTTAACAACACATGAGTTAACCTTCCAGTGAGGCAAACCTTACTCAGATGTGAAAGTTTTATACCGCTTGAAAAGATCCAATTTTGGCGGTGTTTTGATATTCCAAACTGCCCGGAGTCATTTGACTGAGCTAGGTAGAGCGGTGAAGTGACTTCTACCATTTCCATGCATATTGCATCCGGCAAAGGCTCTATAATGTTAATGTTTTGAATTATGAGCAGGGTCGAATGTAGGTCGTTCTTGTGAGTGAATAAGTGAGTTTATTTGAGTTTATGAGATTCTATAGAAAGGAGAACTACATCTCCAGATAAAAGCCAGGAAGATGTAGAAGGACAGTGGAAAATGTTAAAAAATCAAAATGTGTCTTCAATAGCCTATAAGACGTTTCTTCAGTATCTTAGCAAATTCTGAAGTGTCTAAATGCAAGATTTAGAACGCGTACACTTGTTATTTCTTACCCTCAAAATAATCCAATTTATACATACAGTCCAAAAACAACAAAATTAAAAACAAAATTTATCCTATCTACATCTGGAAGGAATAAATATTCCTATATATTAATCTAGGAGGAAACAATTCAATAGGAAATAAAGGCAAGATTAAAAACCGAAAACTTTTGTTATCACAAAACTAATCTGTTACTGGAGCTCTCCAGAAATTAGGATTTATGAGACGAATATACGACCAATAGTTCTCTATGGGTGCAAGAACACAGCCTTAAAGTTTTCGAAAATAAAGTACTGCAAAGAATTTTTGGTCCGAAAAAGGATGTATATAAGGATATTTAGAAGGCTCCATAATGTGTAAGTGCGGGAGTTCATCCGGTAAATATCGTTCAGGTGACAGTAGCGAGATGGTTAAAATCCTAATGTAAAGTCGTGAATTTAATAATGACCGAATTCCAAAAAGGATATTTAGTTTTGAGCCTTCGGGCAAACGTCCGAGAGGTAGACCCTGACACGTAGATGGGTAGTTTGCGTCGGGGCTGATCTTGTGGATTTGGGTTTTGATGGAGTGGGTTGGAGGGAGGTGTGTGGACGAAGGTTCGTTGTGCGATCATCGAATCTTCGGTTTTGCTATGCCTTATATTTTATATTTATCCTACATAGATTTCTTTACAAGTCGTCTGAAGAACAACGTCTTAAAGTCTTTGGAAATAATCCACTACATTGAATATTAGGCTCAACAATGGATTAGTGCACTTGGGACAACTGAATGCTCCACAAATCGGAATAAGAAGTTATTTATTCCGTATTTGTAGTCCAGGTAAGAGCATTACAATAAAGGACAACGAAAACTTTGACTATGCTATTGAAATCCATTTAAACGTTATTTTTATGGAAACAGAATAATGAAAGTTTCCGTTATCTGTTAATGTTAGTTTTCATTTCAATCAAAGGTTTTGTATTTTTTGGGGTACCGAATCGGTATTTCATATTTTCTGCCTTGTGGCAAGTTGACTTCACAACAAAAAGTGCATAATATTGAATTTTTTTTAATTTATGGATTATATCTTTAAAAAGACCAACCAACATACTTGCCATTAGTTGATACAAAACGATCTCTTTTAAGCATAATACATTTAAAAAAACAGTCGATGGGATATGAGGGCCATTTTCACTATTGAGCTCAAAAGTAATTATAACCGTAACAAACCCCTCTCCCTTAAGAGATTATCAAATGTGAAAAAAAGCCTCTTACAAGAAACTGAATGTACTTTCTCGAGGTATTAGTTCTCGGATTTCAAAGTAGAGAATGACCGTTTTCGACGTTAAATATGGATGGACGTTCAAAATCCATAGTTTTTCAGGTATAAAAAAAAAAATGTCAACACTTTCTGAATCAGTTTGTGAAACCACCTATTTTCAACTAAGATTTCCTCAGATAAGTATTGTGAGTTAACCGGTACGTGCGGCTCATTAAAATTTATTTTTGAAAATTATACGAATTTAATATACTTCACTTGAGGTACGCATGGTGATATAGAATCATCTATAATAATCATCAATCCTATTGATGATATATAATTTATATCTATAAATGATATCGAATTTAATATACATAACTTAATTATAATTTGAAACTGTACAGTCTTGTGGCTGAGTGTCATTTATGTCTTCATATAAATGATCTTAAATGGTTGTTAAAACTCAGTGAGCTCCTATAATTAACTAATCTAAAGTGTAATAAGAAAATGTTTTTTACTGTGTCACAGATAGTTATCCAGAATAACGTTAATATCTTTTTTTTTTGAGGTATAGAAAAAAGTATCAGATACGTGTCCATCCATATCAGTTTACACTTACTAGTATGAGCTAGTTACTTCTCATTCTATGCATGATATTCTTATAGGTGTCAGAAAACCATATGGGCCGTTCTGATGTACAGCTGATATTTAAGACCTATCAATATGTTATTTGTCCGATAGTAGCTAAGTCATGAGGATCATGTAGTATAATTACTTAATGCATTTTTTAATGAGGTCGTGAATTTCGATAATTGATATCAGTTATTAAGAGAAAATTCTAGAACAACCA
Organism: Euschistus heros; assembly: GCA_003667255.2. Taxonomy (NCBI): domain Eukaryota; kingdom Metazoa; phylum Arthropoda; class Insecta; order Hemiptera; family Pentatomidae; genus Euschistus; species Euschistus heros. The sequence goes on along the minus strand of RCWM02000096.1, from coordinate 979,941 downwards.
TAGCGTGAGGCAACAATAAGAATTAAGAAAGAGCACCTCTGCTGTTTGCAATATAAACTGATTAGCTATTGGCATAGCTAACGGTTTAATTTGACCGACTACAGCAGGATTGTTTGAATAGTTTCCGAAGCTTTAAGATCGCCGATGAGAGGATCGTACCTAGGTGGCAATAATCTTCGCTTGTAACATTATCCTGCCGTTTGATCCGCTCCCAGTTTACCTTAGTACAGAAAGGAAACAGTATTAAATACTTGGTATTAAAAAAGTATAGGTATTTCGGTGAATAATAAGCGTTCAGAATGAAATATGGAATTTTTAAAATTACAGTATTTTACTCGTTGTATACGTGTAACAGGTAAGAAGGCTAAATTTCTTGAGGGTTAGGCAGAAATAAATATATTTTATGATACCTTATAATTTATTTTTACTGCGGGAGTTATATATGATTCAGGAAATAGCTGCGCGACGGTTATAATGGACATGTTAAGTCGTTGGGTGTAGTAATGACCGAGTTCCAAAAAAGGTAATCAGTTTCGAACCCTTGGGTAGACCGAGAAGTAGATGGGAGGATTACGTCAGGGCCAACCTTGGGGATTTAGGTTTTGAGGAAGTGGGTTGAAGTGTGTTCAACGGTTGGTAGTGTCGGCATCGAACCTTCGGGTTTTATTTATTATTATTACTATAATTTAATTTATATTAATACTTTAAATCAATGTTTCTTCTATCCTTTCTCCACATCTACACATTTTCCTTACAAAACTCTATTTTCTCCTGGACATCCTGGGAAAAAGCACTATTTTCCCCATTGAATACAGCCCTTTCTTCTTTTATTACATTTGACTAAAGGCCCATTTCTATTCATCCAAATTTAGTGAACCGACTGGAAAGATTAGATTCTCTCCTTAGCCCGTTTCAATCATGTCCTTCCTAGCTATTCCTTTTAATGAGAATTAATAAAAATTACAACCGACCAGTATCAGAATGATGATATTGATCAACCGTTTGATAGTGAAGAGTAAACGCAAAGAAAACGAAGGCTATCCTCATCGGTTCAAAACCGACCCTTTGGAATTCCCTAATATCTATTGTTTTACCTTAATAAGTTTCTAATGCAGTTTCAAAACTCCAATAAAATCACTCGAGGTAGGCATGATTGTATTGAAGAATCAATAAAACAATTAGGATTGAATAATCAATTGCCATTTGTATTGAAATTATTTTATTTGAAAACTACTTCCGAATGTTTATGATGAATTTTTAACATTCGGAACCAGTTTTTCAAATAAAATTCCAATAGAAGTGGCAATTAATTTATCAATCCTAATTCAATTAAATCCTCTGACTCACCTTTGATCAATACCTATTCTGGAAAACCATATTTTTCAAACCACCAAAAAATCCATCTTAATCCAAAAGCAACTGCTATGATTTAGTGATACTTTTCCGAAGTGCCCATGGGCCTTTCTATCCTCTCATATTTCTCTCTGCTTCGATTATGCGTGCTTAGTTGTCTGGTGAGATCGAGATGACACTGCAAGGCCTGATAAACAATTCCTATAAATCCATCTTTGGTATTTCTTATACGATCTCATCTATATTGCAGACATTATCAGCTAGGGTGGCATTTTCCTAATTTCTGAAGGCAATTCTTCGTCTGTAACTTTTTATTATTTCATTCATTGAACCATCAATAAAGGCTTAGCGAACCAGGTATTTTATGCAGACACCACCGACCTTCGACCACAGACCCCCCTTCAACCCACCTCATCGAAACCCAAATTCCCAAGATCAACCCTTACGCAATTCTCTTATCTATGTCTCGTTCTATCCCTCGAACTTTTAGCCAACGACTCGATACTGAATTTGATCTAGTTAAGCAAGTTGTTTATAGTCCAACGACTTTATATTACCGTTGCTATTTCAGTTATAGTTGCTACTGTTACCTGAACTATTTCAGCTATTAAAACAAATGAACAATCTTATGTTTAGAGCCTTCGTTAAATGAAGATAAGCCGATAAAAACCAACATTGTATCTTGAACACCTCAGAATAAAATGATCATCCAAAAAAAAAAAAATCATTCGAAAAAAAAAGTGTCTTGATCTTCTTGAAATGAGGAAATCGAAAATAAAATCAATGGGGATTTGTTTTTGTTTTTTGAAAAAATCGTCCACAAAGATTTTGTTCCTCCAGGACAAGTTATCCAGAGTTTTTTTTATAAAGAAGTCCTTGAAAGGTACAGAAAAATGGTTATTCGCGTGAGAGACATTGTAGATAAATGGATGCTCCATCATGGCAACGCCCCATGTCTCTCTATAAAAGAATAACACAAGGCAATAACACTAGTATTTGAAAAAAAAGTTTTTATTTGATTTAATTTAAAGAGCCATTTTCAACAGTAACGTATTTACTTCCACTATGAGTTGGCACATTATTCATGAACCTTTTAGTTCTGACCTTTCCCTGTCGTTTGTTGTTAGTTGGAGGTTAGCTTCCTTAATATTTTTAATTATTAAAATTTTAGAAAATTCTAAATTGAAAGTGATAATTAAACTCCACATATTAGATATTATCTTTCTATAAAATAGATAGTGCACAAGTGACATCCAGGCAGAAACAGAACTTTAAATTGTGCTGGAGGATAGATTTACTGTTGTTGGAGAATGGAGGTAATGGGATAAAAGCTATAATTTCAAAATATATTACAACTAACAATTCCTTGTCATAATAATTTACAACCTATAGTAATCAAACCTATGTATACAATTCTGTAATTTACTAGTCCGCACGAACTCTAAGATCTAAGAGCTAGGATTTAAAAGTAAACTAATTATAAACTTTTGACCCTACAGGTTGGGTTTGTGCGAAGGAAACTAAATCTGGATGAGAAGTCTTCATAGTTATCAAGGGAAATATCAATAGAGCTATGAATGGTTTACTGTTTTCCGAAAATGAAAAGTTAATAGAAAAAGTTTGCTAAAAGATATTAAATTCAAATACTTAATATATGAAAATAAATAAGTGAAATATGCTTATTGATGTTCAAATTGAATGTCAATAGAATACGACCATCCTTTATCATAGTTCCCAAACATCGTAAAACCTTTGAACAACTAATAGATATTGTGGATCTAATAGATATTTTACACCACATATAATTAAACTGTATTCAAATTTAACCCTTGATATATCTGTATCGCCAAAATGATTACCATTACTATTACTAACCATATATTGATTGGAATTGATTAATAGAAACATCATTACTGCCAACCTACATTATTCAAAGCCAGTATACATTTAAATATTTACAATTACATTATAAATTTATTTTATTTTATTTTCTCATTCCTTATTATTTTGTTATATACTCCGATTCGCACATCTTGTCTAATTTTTTATAGATGCAAGCAAGTCAATATATCGATAGAAGGTTTTATCTTCTTCTCTCATGCTTCTACCCTGATTACTTTATTCGTTTAATTCTACAGTCAAGAAAATATTTTCTTAGAAACGATAACATAAAAGGTTTTATAAAATCCAAATAGAAATTTCAAAATGAATGCATTCACAGTTTATAACTGCCCGTGGTGGCTGAGTGTGCTAAAATGTAACGCATTTCAACGTTCTCGTAATCTCAAAGGCTCCAGTTGGAATCTACCCTGGGTTCATTTATATTGTGTTGGACCCACGGAATGAATCTCGAACTTCTTGCCTTATTTGATAGAGTATATCTGTACCTCAGAACCAGAAGAGCGTAGATCACACTAGGCTAACTTTTTCAGAAGAATAACGTAAGTGGACTTACGTTAGTCCGGTAAGGACTCACGTTCTTACAGCCCTTAAAAAATTTTTCAAGGGACTTAAGTAGTTATGGCTTGGTATTATATAAAATCTACATATAATGGTACAATAGTCTGAATATTGTAAAATTTGGACTTACGCTCTTCTGATTCTGAGGTACAGATATAAGGACGTTAAATGCTAATAAACAAATTGTAGCTTATAGAAAATGTTAAAAAAAAATTCTGGAGATAATCAGGTGATAGCATTAAATGGTTAAAAAGTGATTGAATAGGTTGCTTATCAACAGAGTGCGAAGAGTGTTGAAGTGAGGGATGAAGGAAGGGATTTTTGATTGATGACGATCGGATAAAGTAAGAATGATGTGATATGGTGAGACGTTGTACATAAATCTGAAGGCTGGGAGAGATTATTGAGACTAGGAACAGATTATCTGAACTGAAGTTAATACCTGAAGTTAATAATGGGGTTGAGAGTATATATATATCAGAACGTGTTATAGTGTACTTGGTAAAAACACACTTGGTAAAAAGTATGTTACCACAGCAACCGGATCAACAGAAGACATTTCGCATCCAGCCGTGGTATTAATTGCTCATGTAATTTATACTCCTCCCAACTTGTTGCTGATACGCCGAGGAACGAAAGTTGAAAAATGCATCAAACTCATGAGACGGTTGATAGGATAGAGCTATTTCAATTCTTCCTAAAATCGAGCGATTACTCGATTTCTGTTTAGTTTTTCTTTCAGATCACTTGAGACACCTATGTAAGTGGGGTTGATTTCGGGTATATCTTTTGTAGTATCTTGAAAATAATCATTAAGTATTTGATTTTAATATAAACTTTTACTGGATTCTTATTTAAAATAATTCCATTCATCATTATTTTCATAATCATAATGTATATTTTCCAGTCCAAGCGAACTTCAGTGTATGATTAAGCAACGTAGGCCTCGTAAGTGGCAGCCGCAGAGGCATTGTGGAATTGGATTAATCAAGAGAAAAGTCAGACGTGGGAAGGGTAAAGGGATTGGTATGTATAGCAACGGCAGAGCAATAATTGAATTTTCTGCGCAGAGTATATAAATCGGCTTGAGTAAGTGCCTCATTGATTTTTTCAGGTTGCCTCCACAGAGATCTTTGATTTATTACTCCTCCCTTAGGCTAGGTCTGAATATTCATTTGCTCTTTCGTCTCATTGATTTGTAGATAAAAAATATTAGATATTTATTTTTCGTCAGATGTCCGATTATTTACTCATTTAAGACAAATCATTGGCTGTTTGTGACGGTTCGCTTAAAGAAGTAAAAAAACGTAAGATGTTTGAGGAACAATATTTCTCAGGCAAATAAAACACTTCATGTTATAATGTTTTTTTTTTTCTTTTCATTTATTGATATTTACAACTGTACAAAAACATATACAAATATAAAATCTACACTAAAAGGTCTTTAGGCCCTCTTCTCTTCAGACGCCTCGGAGGATTATCGGGAATGGAGTGGGAAGCAAGTTGGGAGACTAGTGGATTGGAGTGGTTATGGAGCTTACTATGGAAGGATAGGTATCTGGTCTGGGCTAAATCAGTAACATAAGGAATATTAAGGTCTTTATGGATACGTTTATTGGTCACATAGTAAGGAGTATTAAGGATTTTTAGAAGGATTTTGGATTGCAAGGATTCGATACGAGATGAATTGGATGGTTTAGTGGAGCCCCAAAGCTCAACTCCAAATAGGTCTAATCACAGTCATGTAAATGAGTCTTTTATAATTAATTGGGAGCTTTGATCGTTTGTCTAGTAAATGTTGAAGAAGTCTGTAACGACGAGCAGTTTCTTGTCGTTTTAGTCTTGTATGTAGATTCCAAGTAAGACGTTTGTCCAAGTGGAGTCCTAGGTATCGGATCTGTTCAACAAAGATTAGTGGAATATCATTTAAGGATACTGTAGAACAGGTAGGTTTACGACGAAGGGTAAAGGTTATTTGTTGGGATATGTTATAATGCTAAATTTGAAAAAAAAAATCGAATATTTTTTTGTGAATTCTGTTGATTTCGATAACATCGAATTAAATTCGTTAATTAATGTTTGACGATTAATTCCGTGAAAGAATGCATAGTCTACCCCCCCCCCAAAAAAGGGGGAGATATGAAACCACCTTCAAAACCGAATTTCTGTTAAATCCATTGCTGAGCATAGTTGACGCTTAGGACGTTGTTCAACGGAGCTCCAGCCTGCTTCTAATTTGATTGCTCCCCTTTCATTAAAAATATAGCAGGTTTTAAAAGATGAGTCTAATCAATTAACATCTGCTCAACTTCTAATTCAGTGGCCACTTAGCCTTATCTTGAGTTGGATTTCTTAAATTAGAGGTTTGTGTGTTTGGGTTAATCGTTGAATTTGTTGTAAAATTTTCGATCCGATGCTCCCAGTAGCAGTAATTAGACTTTTCAATGCTTTTTTTAATGATCATCGATTCGAAAATCTTACAACGAATCCAACGATAAGTCCAATAAGCCATTGTCTCAAAACGTTTGAGTTACTGCTTAAACCTTGGCAGGACAGTATTTACCTAGAAGGAAAGTTCAGGTTAAAAAAAAAGATAATTTGTCTTAATATGTTTCTCTTGCAATTCCACATTATTTAATATCACCGACAAAGTATCTTTTACTTTTTATGTACTGTCAGTATTACAAGCATTTAACTGTTTCATTAAACAGGTATTATAGAATAATAATTTTCAACATTTCACGTAAAATATAGGATTTCTTTCTTCTATTTTTTTTTTAACTAAGCAGCTTTACGTAAATTAATATATTGAGAAACATTATTGATTGGAGTTTTTAATTTCGCGTGTTCGGCTTTGTAGATCAATGCAGCACCAAATTAAATGGAAAAAAAAAAGGGTTTAACATGGAAAGAACGTCCCTTCAGGGCATTGAAAAATATAAATAAAAAAAGGCTTAATTAGTTTATCTGTAGTCTCATGTGTTTTCCTGTCTTAGTACAAAATGCAATAATTTAATATTTAAAAAAAAATATTTTTAGTTATTTTTTTCACAAAAAGGCCATAGAGACCACGCGAATATTACGAAGATGTATTTTTAATTCTGTTCCTTCTCATCATCCATATCTCTTTCATTCTTTCTGATTGCCTCTGTCTCCTCTCCTCTGTCCAGGCCATACCCTCCTTCGGCTCCTTCCTGCCCACAAGAACCGCTATTCCTTGTAGTTTCCTTCTATATTATTCTGTACCAAGGCAGTCACGGTCCTCAATCCCCAGTTTGCTGGTCTCCTCTTTTAACTGTTTTGTGTATCCTTGTGCACTCTTGTAATCCCAAATTTTCTGAAAAATAGCCTTAGTAAGTCTTTCCTCAGGCGTTCTTACCATATGTCCACAGAACTTCAGTCTCTTGATTCTTATCTCCGTCTCTATGTTCGTTGTTTCTTTGTAGATCTCCTCATTTGATCTTAACCTGTATCCTTCCTGGGTTTTCCTAGGGCCGTAAATTATCCTTAGGATCTTTCTTTCTACTTTCAGCATTCTTTCCAGGTTAGGAAGGTAACTGGCTTTACTACAGTATTGTAGTGCCTGATCTTTGCTTTTATGGACAGGCTCTTTTCATTGTAAATGTTACTGGTTACAAAGCTTAATCTCTTTAGTTTAGCGATCTTTTCCTTCATGCTCTCTCTTTCCAATCCTCTACTGCAGATGATTTCCCCATGGTATTTAAATTTCTGTGTTACTTTGATTGGCCCGTATTTAGTTCCACTATTTTCTTTCTGAAGTTTGTATCTGTGGTCATCAGTTCTGTTATTTCGAAAGATATTTGTAGTCCAGTTTTTATTTTATTTTCATTTATTAATTTTTTTTTTTTGTAATTAAGAAAACATGAAAGTCATCAGCCCCATTCGTATACCACTTAATGAACTCATTTAAAACTGTTTGGAAATTTTGGTAATTACAATTAATAGTTAGAATGATTAACGTTAAAAAGACTTGAAAGGAAAGTAAATTCTGAATAAATCTTATCAGTGACAGAATCTCTTCTTTCAGAGCGCTTAGCATTGTAGGGTTTAATTTATCTCTTTTAAGCAATGCAGTTAATTGGAGGACGGTCTCCCACATGGCTTCCCATTCTCTTGTAATAGCTGTGCAGAAGTGCCTGTTATAATGAAGAGAGCTAGGACGGTTATGGAATTATAAGGTTCACTTTGGTACTTTTATCATCTAATATCACTCCAGTACCCAAATCAACTTTGCCATTTTTTTTTCCACCAAAATTACAAAATTCTCCAGAGAACCCCAATTTATAATATTTTCTAATCATCATTAGAGATGGTCTACTAGTCACTAACCGACTAGTCGGCTTGAAATTAGGGCTCGACTGGTTCGTAAAGCCGATCATTCCTTTCGTTGAAATTCGAGTGACTTCGGCAATGTTCGAGGCTATTCGTTCGTATCTTTATAGCTGTTATTTTTTTTTTTTTTTTTTTTTTTTTTTTTTTTTTTTTTTTTTTTTTTTTTTTTTTTTTTTTTTTTTTTTTTTTTTTTTTTTTTTTTTTTTTGAGAGACGAGCATATGTAATTTGTTGAACATTGGTTGAAAACAAAAATTTATATTAATAGCTTGAATCACTTTTAAAATGTTTGCTATGATCATTGTCGATAAACAACAGTTCGTAAAACATAATTTTCGATATACTATGTCTGTTTCAAAGGTACTCTCAAATTTCCCGTTTTTAAAATTGCATTAGAAATTGTGTAAATATTTTGTTGCTCACTGCTTTAAGCATGATAAAACTATTGGCAATAAAACTTTTTCCTGTGAAAATAATTACAAATAATAAATGTATTTCAACTATTTTAACAAAGAAATTGATTTTTGAAAAATGTTTATACTTGTTTAGGTCGAAACCCATTTAAATTCAAAATATCGATTATAAAATGTAACTCAAGATCGGAGAATATTTGGAATTAAATATATTGTCTACGTATTAATCGACGAAAAAGGCATAAAACACGTATAACTCACATAACGGTAAAGTAATTAATTTCCAGATTTTTTAAATTTGATAGAGCACATCATAAATCATAGAAAATAATATTCCTTGAATCAAAACACGAAAAAAAAACGAAAATTGGATTTTTTGACACACTATTGGTTAACAGAGCAAAGTCCTGAAATGATGGGAAAAAAAAAACAGACTTTAGATTCGGATTCTACACATTTGAAAACATACCCATATGAAATTTTAATTCGATGCAATAATTTTTAGAGGCTCGAAATGCGATGTCCAGAAAATACACAGTTTCGTCCCACAGTGCGGCGCAGCAGCTGCGTCCAGAAAATCGAGAAGCTGAGCTGCTGCGCTCGGACTGCTCTAGGGACCAGTCCTGACACGCTCCTTCGCATCTGTGGTATGCAAACCCACATCACCAGTTCTTGTGCCATTTTAAGCTGTATATGTATATAAGGCATTTTTGAAAACAAATCTTAGAAATATATTATAGAAAACAAGTTCTCAGGTTTTGATATATTTAATATACATTTCTAAATAATTTGATACAACATGATGTTGAAATACCACAATTTATTTATATATAAATATCGGTTACATAATTATACTATATCTTACATTGTGGTTCCAGCGAGTTTTATAAATGGTCTTTCTACATAAAGTGGGATAAATAAAAACGTGATAAAAGGTAAAACGTGGGATTCACAGCAATGGAGACTTCCAAATATTGGTTTGTTTTCTGATCTTCCCAAAATTTGCTAGATTTCAGGTCTGCCCACAGTTTGTTAGTTTACGCCTCGTTGAGCTACCGTTTATTAAAAACATTGGCCGTTTATTAATTGATTAACAATGGCTCGTTTTAGTACGTTTGAGAAATAGAAATATAGAGAAATTATAAAATCTAATTGAATGATGTTCAGCCGGAAAAACTTCCAGAATTTCTCCTCGTCGTTATGGAGGTTCAGCTCAATCTTCTCTTCTTCGGGAAAACATAGGGTCAATTGATCTGTTCATTACATTACAACACCTCCATTAACAATCACAACACCAGTTTTCTTCTCAATATACTCCGCTGAAGCCAGAATACGAACTGATGAACTTCTAGCCGCAGCGTTTGGAAGCTATATGTGGAACCAACCTCTACGGCTTCTGAACGCAGCAACTGTGCGGCTGGCTGCTCCATGCAGAACCTCCCCTTTAGGAAAGAGAATTATTTTTTGTAAGGCCGTTTTTAACGTGACTCAGGTACTTTTTTGAGAAAATATTTTTTTTTAAAATCTGAAAATTGTACTTGTTTTGGAATTCCACTTCTCATATATCGTTAAATTGTGAAATTCGAAATTCAATCAAGCCGAGAATGACATCGTGTTTACGGAGGAAAGGAAGGAAGGAAAAAAGATTTCTTATTTTCGGAGTAATTAACAATTTTAAAAATGAATCTAAAATAAAGATTACAATCAATAAAGGTCGTGTTTTTATTTTAATCAACTTATTTTTAAGCGTGAAATAAAATATCCTACAAGCTTTGCTAACAAATCGGCCCTCGTATGATATTCACCACTATAGTATTACACCTGATCCAGCTATACATTCAAAGGCGTTATCCTCTTCAAACTATGATTTGGGTAATCCCATTTTCGGTTCAAACATTGCGCAGCCAATGTCAAATATCGAATAACTGTACTCATAAAATTAATCTTATGATATTATAGTTTATTCGCAAAGTAATTACAATTTAAATAATGTAAATTAATTAAAACTTTGGTATAACTCCTTTATAAGTCCGAAGAAGAGTGATATTCAATGGATTAACTATGTCCAATAATCCAATGGGTAGGGATACCACCGATGGTTAATAGTATTGTGATTTAAACTGTAAAATTTGCAACATTAGCATTGTAAATCGTTGTTAGCTGGGTAGATACTGATTCGGAAATATCGTTCGGCTTATTTCGAATTCTAATTTATTCCACACATGGGATTGTAGACAACTAATGAAATTCAGCTGCCAATGAGCCGATGAGTAGGGGAACCAAAACCGACAAAGCAATAGTGTGTAGGTATTTGATGCGACAATTCGATGTAACTGCTTTAGGTGAAAGTAATGCATTGTCGTATAAAATAATATATATCTTTTAAGTTGTAATTCTTTGATCGTCTTTATATGTTTTTCAAATCCTTTGAAGAATGAAATAACTTGAAAACTGAATTTAAAAATTTACCCAACGAATTCTAAAAAAAAAAAAGATCTCATTTCCTCTTGCCTTTTTCAGCATTGTGTTAAACAATATTACATTCAAATTGGAAATGTCAGTAATGACTTTACAAGCGACTTCAAAAAGGCGGTTCTCAATTCGACTGTTTGTTACACGATTATTCCGTCAGTTATGAATTGGTTTTGATGATTCTTTTTTTGATCGGTAGGACATTCTTTAGAGGTAGTCCTACAAAAAAAAAAATATTGAAATCAACACAGCGCTTTTTAAGAAAAATTTAAAAAACAATTAATAAGAAATTAATGTCAATAACTTATTAATAATCTTTCCCTAAAAATAAATTTCTCGATAGTGACTAAATCTAAATTATTACCATAAATAATTTGCAAATGTATGTATACAAAAATACACTCACTTATCACTTAAAATCAAAAAATAATCTTATTATTTGAAAAAAAAAAAAAAAGACTTCAAGATTAAACCTACACATACAAACTTGAACTAAAAAGTAAAAAATAATATTTTAATTACTTTGAAACTAAGAGCATTAAAGGACAGTGAACAAAGTTATCAATACTTATAAACCTATTCACAATTTATGATCAGTTATTTTTGGAGTCTATGCCAGCCAAGATGATGATGATGATCCGTGGCACTACAGCCCAGCATGGACCTTGGCCTCCTCTATGAGCTTTCGCCATGTAGCTCTTTCTTGTGCGGTCGCTCGCCAGTTGCGGGCTTTCAGAAGGTCCCTGGAGTCCCTGCTCACAGCATCCTCCCATCTAAGTCGCGGTCTACCTCTTCCTCTAGCTCCATGGAGCCTCCCATCCAATAGCTTCCTTGGGATTTCGTCAGCTGACATCCGGGCAACATGGCCCGCCCAGCGCAGTCTTCCCAGCTTTATATACCGCGTCACATCCGCTTCACCATACATCTGGTAAAGTTCCCTGTTAATCCGCCTTCTCCAATAATCACCAACTTTTATGGCCCCAAATATGCGGCGCAGTATTTTTCTCTCAAAAATGAGAACTTATTTTTCTTCTGCGCTTGTCAGGGTCCAAGCTTCCGATCCGTAGGTGAGGACTGGTCGGATTAGGGTCTTGTAAAGCTGGCATTTCGTGCGGCAAGTAATAGCTCGGCTTCTCAAATGTTTGCTGAGCCCAAAATAACTCTTGTTGGCCTTTAATAGTCTTTGGCTTATTTCAAGAGATATCCTATTTGAGCCACTTACAAATGAGCCCAAATAAATAAAATGGTCTACCGTTTCAAAAGAAAAAGGTCCCATTCTCACCTCTTCTCCTTCTGCAACACCCACTCCAGGTCCAGCTCGCATGTACTTTGTTTTATGCTGGTTTACTGACATGCCTATGGATTCCGCCGCTTCAGCTAACCTCATGCCAGCCAAGAATGGCAGTTTAATTCGGCCTTTGCAACAAACTTTCGAATAACACGAGCCAGCGGTGAGGCGGTAATGAAATAGTGGGGGATCTTTACAATTACCTGTTTTTTTTCGAATTCTGTTTGTTTTGGATGCCACCGACTCCCAATATAATTGACCATCGGACTTATTTAAAAGAACATTACCCAGCGGTAACTTATCCGGCCTTTGGTTTATTAAGAAAAATTATTTCTAAATCTTCTTCTTGTATTTTTAGACATACGCAGTGTGGCTTTTGTATCTATGAGTGTTGTTTCCTTGTTCTCTGTCTTAAAATTGCTAATAGTGAGAACGGAAAATATTCGCTACCTGTTGGTTTACGTAAGTCAGCATTTAAAGTTGTATTACCAACATATAAAGGTCCTTTGGTAATAAGTCTATGGATTTCGAATAGAAAAGTCTGAAGACCTATTGGGTGTGTATTTTCTGCTACCCAAAAACAAAAAAGTATTAGTAGCAATTTAATGCCTAAGGTTTAGTCTTGACTGTCTTTTGAGTAGTGGGTACATCAGTTTAAGCCTTTGTTTTAGGATTAGTCTTTTTTTCTTTGTGTTTGGGCCCCAGGTAATTCTTTCATCAATTGTTAACCCTAGATAATTTATTATGCCTGCCTGTGGAATCGGTGTGTTGTGTACGGAAGGACAAGTTTCATGTCTAAGTTATTCGGAACGTCGAACAAAGCAATTTATATGGCACAGGTATTCAAAAGAAAGGACGATTTAACTGGATGGACTACGGTTTAAGAAATGCAAAACTGATGACATCCATCGCGAAAAACAAAAGAAATAGGTCTGGACAATACCATCATCCGATCCATGCTCATATAAGATATTTAGGAGCTTTCCGTTCCACTGCAAGTGTGCTGCGTAACTAGGAACAAGTGAACCACAAATCAGGAGTGGTTTCACCATGGGTTTAGTTTCATCAACAACATTTAAAAAACCGGAATTATTAAAGTTAAGAGTATTGCCACTTGTAGTATGTGGTATTGTAAAAATAAGAACAAGAAATAATGGTTATACTGCATTCAGTCCGCTTTTTCGATCACTAATCTAGGTTAATATGGGAAAAAGATAATAAATACTGTATGTATTTTTTAATAAGGAAGGCATCATCTATTGTGAAATCATTCCAAAAGGTTGTTACACTGATTCTGAAATTTAAAAAGGTCAGCTGCATAGAAGTACGATTTCGTGCCCCAACATTATGCATAATTAGCAAACAGAAATCGGGTTCTGTTTCCACAGAACACTAACCACACACGTCTCTCAACAGATGGATTTTGCTGATCATGCATACAGTCAGTCCATTTTTATGAAGTCCGGTAGAAAGCCTCGCGGTAACAACTAATTTCCATGATGAATACTTTGAATATTGATACTATAAATTAATAGTAGCTAATAGTAATGAATTTAATGACGAATAATTAAATAATAGGTCAAAAATATTTATTTATTTAGATTCTAATCCTATAATTTTATTTTAGAGATTAATATGTTAATTTGTGGCTTAGTGCTTATCATGAATCTACGATTGAGATATTAGAAACAGCATATCTCTCAGAATGTTTAAATGTTTGATTAATATTCCCCCTCCCATACATTTAAAAAAAAAAAAAAAAAAAAAAAAAAAAAAATACGACGCATAATGTGATTTTCGATTATTTTTAATTTTGCTTTTAGCTTATGTTGGTAATTTTCACAAATCCACGCAACATCTGATTTTATTTTATTATCTCCACTTATTATTAAAGTGGTTAGAACTCCATTAACTTCCCCACCCTTCGTTGGGAGACCTACCTCCATTTCGTGTGCAGGCTGAACCCGTAATTGTTTTGAAGCGTATAGTTTTTAATTAGATTGTTATAGAGATACTCAAAACAAGCATCGAACTTTAAACTAACAATAGGCTTCGAATCGATTCACAATTACAATTTTTACGGAACTGTCTATAACTACATAAGTTAGAAACTTGATGGAATATAACTTGCCTAATTATGAATTTCCAAACTTTAGTTAAGGTAAACTTTTCTACATGTCGTGTAGTTGAGAATAATCTTGCCTGAGGCCAAGGGTTTGGTGTGTGGTTACCTTAATAACGCTCTTTAGATTCATACCACGAATCTATGAAGAAAATAAGTTTTAATATATTTATTTAAAAACTTTTATTTTAATATGTTCCAAACAGCATTATTCATGAGGAATAACTATTATTTAGAAAAAATGCAAACATTAAATATAATAATTAAATGTAAAACAATTAATGTTTTATAAAAATGTATAAGGTGGTATGTACTTGCGGAGGATTTCAGTTCAAGTAAAAAATATACTGCGCCCCTCTCAAAAATGACTTGCTTTTAAATAACAGCTTCCATTGTTAAGATCCATGAATACAGTTATGTGAGATGAGTGTAGCTCGAAATCGACAGAGAACAATTGGTTAAACCGCCGCACAGTGGAAAATATGACCGATTCAGTTGGAAAAAATTCTGAAACTTTTCTATATTTAACCTTTGGGATCCCAAGTTATGCAAAAGACTTATGAAATCTAAAGAGGAAGGCCATCTGTAATCACTGACCTAATGAGGAAATGCTGACGACGAATTCTTATTGTATAAATAGTCTCATAACCTCTTACAGATTGTTCATTCGTACGTATACCTGTAATTCTGTACATTGTAATAAACGCTTTTTGTTAAAAAACATTTATTTATCCACCTTACATAACTGGCGCTCGAAATAGGGATCATCAGAAGTTCTCCAGGAATCAGTCCATTTGACTTTTTCGTGCCCTCTCACACCTGAAGAACTTTGGATTTTATCCTTTACCGGTGAGGCCCTGATACCGGAAGAAGATAAGCTGGACCCCAAGACAGAATACAGGGCAAGAAGAAATTCATCATCTTCATCGGACGAGAACCCGGAGAAACTACGAGATCAATTTCCTGTGAGTACTAGAATACTCCGTATATCTAATACCAAATTTTAATTAAAACCTTCCCAATTATTATCCAAAATGCCTATTTCCAAACCTATACCTCATGAAATATTGAAATATATTCCTAAATATGATGGAAATAGTTACAAGTTGCCACAATTCATTAGCACACTTGAAACTTTACTAGCAACTTATTGCAATGAAGAAGTTAGTGAACGTATAAATAATCATTGGCTTATTAGAATATAAGTTATCTAGAAGGACCGGCAGAGGCAGTAGTTTATAATAATAATTGTGAAAGCGTTGCAGAAATAATCAATGCTCTGCGTAAAAATTGTTCGAATTGTTGTCTGGCGGTGGTTGATGGGGGCTGTGGCCTGGGTCTAAAAAATGATTCATTAGTTTGTTAAAGTTGTATAGATAATAAAACTTTAAACAGGCCTATATGGCAAATTATACCATTACAGTTCCATTGCAAAATCTTGGTCATTGTTTTGTTGGTTATAAAATTAATATTAATGTTTAGTAACTAATAGGTTTTTTAGGAAACTAACATGTTTTCTCTTCAGGGACATCTTTTAATTTTTTGAATAATCTAGTACATCTTAATTTTTCCGAACGTCCAGTAGCCAGTTTTCTTATATGAGTTATCATATTTAACACGCCTTGAGTGTCTGATGTAAATTGTTAAACAATATTGTTTGGATTTTTTTCACCTTTAACCATATCCAACAATAAGCAAAACTTTTCAAAATTCATAGGGTATTTGTCAATATAAATTTGTCTATTATGTCTTTAACAGAAGAAAATTGTTCCAATGTAGATTTTATGTCTTTCTTTTTTTCAGTATTGATTGTCTTGTTTTTCCTTATGTCTGTTTCTCAATCTGAAAAAGGTTCAACATTACTTGTATCGGGAAGGTAATTACAAGTTTCAGATGAGATTGATAACAGTAGGTCCGTTTTTTCTAGTTGTTTTGTATTTTGGGTAATGTTAGCTGAGTCATTATGAGTTATGGTGACTGTTTTTTCTCGTGTTTGTGTATTCAGGCAGATATCATTTAAATATCTTGGAAGTTTAGTATTCGGTGATCTTGTCTCCTTTAGTACCACATCACTTTCAATTGTTTCCAGGTTTATAGTTGAGTCTATTGGAGTTTTTAATGTTGTATTTGAGTTTTTCTGATCAGTTATTTCTGTTTCTGGTTCTACTGGTTTTGTTTGTACATCTGGATTCAGTTTGCATTTTGAACTAATATGTCCAACTTCAGAACAAAGATAGCATCTAATTTCATCTTCTCCTAAGTATATTTTAAAAGTATCAACTTCAAATTCAACTTGGATACTTTGGGGCAATGGGTCAGACTCGTCGGGTTGGACAAACACATGACGCCTGAATGTGTGGACATGTTCATAGCCTGGTAATTTAATACCAGCTCTCAAATAGTTTACGCTTGATAAAAGTTTAACGTTTTTCTCCTTTAATTTATTTTTAATAATATTGTGAGGTAAATATGGAGGGGCGTTGGTTATTATTATTCTTTTGGATTGAACAATAAGTTTCCTAATAGGAATAACATTTCCATCTATATGGGTCACTTTATGGTCCCTAGTCAGTTTTTTCGACGTTTTCGGTGTTATTTAAGAAAGCAGCAATTCGGTTATTCGATGTTCTGCAACATTTATGTAAGACCAAATTAATCGAAGACTTATAGGAGTTCAAAAAATGAAGGGCCTATGCCAACAGATTAATTTAAAATAGGAAGAAACAATGTTAGAGAGAGTTTGTGTCTACACTTAATACTTCAAGCACATCTCAGGAAATATGGTCTAAAATGAGAATTATCAAGGGAAATAACAATATTTGTAAAATATCAGGACTGAAGACAATTAACGGAGACAAAACGGACAACACAGCCAATGAGTTCGGTGAATTTTTTCAAAAGGTTTCAGCCACAGAAAATTATGATGAAAAATTTATATCTCATAAACGTATAACTGAATGTCATATGGTAAATATAACCTGCAATGATTTTGAAAAATGTAATGAAAACTTTACTTTCGAAGAAATTAATAAAGCTATACAAAATTGTAAATTCAAATCAAGCCCTGGTCCCGATGAGATACCTTATATATTTATTAAAAAACTCCCCATTAAAGCAAAAATTCACTTATTAAAATTTTATAACTATGTTTGGATGAAAGGAAGTATACCTGACATATGGAGGAAATCGATAATTATACCTATCCCTAAATCTAAAGATACTCTCACTCCTGATAGGTTTCGTCCTATATCCCTGACATGTTGTACATTTAAAATTATGGAAAAGATGGTTAATGAAAGATTGACCGACACCCTAAAGAAAAAACGTGTAATCGCTGACGAACAATGTGGATTTGTAAAAAACCGTTCGGCTGTAGATCATTTAATCAAACTAGACACCCTCATCCATGACACTATTAAAGCAAAAGAACATTTAATAGCTATATTCTTCGATACAGAAAAAGCCTGCGACAGGGTATGGAGAAGACTTATAATAGTAAGACTTTTGGATTGGGAATTGAAAGGAAAAATGGTCAGATACATTAATAAGTTTTTTGATGGAAGATTTTTTCAAGTTAAAATTGGAGATACACTATCAAGAAAACGGAATTCCTCAGGGGCCTGTATTGAGTGTTACTATGTTTCTAATAGCAATCAACGATATTATAAAGTCGGTTGAAGGGCGAGCAACTTGCATGCTATTTGCCGACGATTTCACAATTTTAATAAAAAGCAAATCAACTAAATTTATACAATGGAAAGCACAAAATATCTTAAATAGACTAGAACTGTGGGCTTCTACCACAGGCTTTACTTTCTCTATCTCCAAGACTAAATGTATCCATTTGTGCAGGAAAAGAATGTGCTCTGAAAATCCAACACTGGTTTTTAATGGGCATAACAACATTTGTAGAAAATATACGATTTCTCGGGATGTGGGTAGACAGACGATTGAGGTGGACAGTCCATTTACAAAGGCTAAGAACGGATTGCCTAAAATTATTAAATATTCTTAAAGTTGTATCAGGAATGAGTTGGGGAGCCGTTAGAAAAACACTCCTAATTCTCTATCGAACTCTAATTAGAAGCAAGATAGACTATGGTAGTATAGTATATAATTCCGCTTCAGAAACAACTCTCAAAATAATCGATACAATCCATAACACAGCAATCAGAATATGTACTGGTGCGTTCAGATTTTCACCAGTTGAAAGCCTATACGTAGAATGCGGAGAACCGAGCCTAACTTTAAGAAGATCCTACCTTACACTATCTTACTACTCAACTCTGATTTCCAAACCAGATTATCCAAATCATAACATTTTTCATAACCTTAATAGTAACCAAGGAAACAATCTGGTGGGCATTGCAAGTAGAACCCAAAATCTCCTCCAACTTTTAGGCATAAAACCGAATACATTACTAACCATAGATGACCCATTGTTTTTTCGATGGGACAATACTTACATAAAGGTTGACACATCCCTTAAGGAAAAAATTGAAGACGACAACCCCATCATTAAAAAGAGACTTTTTGCAGAATTAAGGCAAAAGTATCCAAACCACGAAACAATTTTTACTGATGCATCGAATACTGATGGAGAAGTCGGTTGAGTTAAGCTCCCGGTCCCGAGTTCCAGTCCGCCTGAAGGTAGAAAATTTAATGACCCTCCTTGTGAACACAAATCTTCTATAAAGTGGATACTCTTAATTGGGAAAAAGAGCGTGATTTCCTCCTTTCCTTTTTACAACTGTTGGCACAGGAGCAGCACACCCTTACCTGAACCCAAAACACACACATTATATATATATATATATATATATATATATATATACAGACATAGATCTGTGTGTGTGTGTTTGTAGATCACTATTTATTCAATTATTTTCACAAAATAATTGGTTCAAGGGAACATGGGAATTTTGAGATTGAATATGCATATGGTGCAATCCTTATCCCTATCCGTTTTGTGAATATGATTGAAGTAAAGGCTTAGCGGAAATTGAAATGTGTGCGTTGGGGTGAGCGAAGGAGGAATAACTAGAGGTCAACTTTCTATAAACGACTAGTCATCCCTGGGAATAGATGGAATAGATCTACATAGGAGGATTCTGGTACTTCCGGTCTTATGAATTTGTCAATAGTTCGTACCTCCGTGCTCGCCGATCCCCTCCATTATTATTACAATTAAGTAAAATAATTAATACAATATTTATATTAAAAATTTTATATTAATTTCCCGTAGAAATGAAATTTCTACCTCCTTAGCTAAATTTAGAAAAGTGACGCCAATATTTTGAATTTAAATTGACTAGATGAGCAAGGGAGGTATGGAAACTTTTAGATCAACTCATGTATTATTTCTCCTTCTTCACATAAAAGTTAGTTTTCAAATAAATTCTCTTTACAAGCCCTGAAGTTGAAGGCGCTCCAAAAGTTATCCTAATCCATTTATGGTATCTCAGTGTCCTTCAGTTCTCGGCTCTTCTATCTAAACTTTTAACAATAAAAGATCCATTTCAATATCTTGTATTTATTTTTTTCTTCACAATTAGGTTGCTGTTAGGAACATCTAAACATTATTATTTTCCTTAGTTTGTGGGAGCTTATATATCCGTATATCTAACCTATTCTTGTGATCTTTTAATCTAATTTTATGGTCTTAGTTTACGTTCTATACCTATCTGTTATTGGGTTGCGAAAAACGTTTTTCAAAAAGTATTTGCATAGATTCCAAACGCTAATCATTAGTGATATATGTACCTTTTTAATCGATGACCTCTCACTAAACTGGTAAAACTATAATTTCGTCACTATAGAAGCTATGCGGGAAAAAAACAAAAACATGTTAACATATCGATAATTCTATTTAATATTTTTAAAAAATTTAATTTTAAATATTAAATAGTAAATTTTATATAGTTAGAGCATCTAAAAAAAATTTATTTGTTATGTCGGTAGGTGAAATATCAGATGGATTTTTTTTTTTTTAATTAATACATATACAGATGATAAATAAAAAAAGCTCCTTTTTTTTTATTATTAAAATTTTTATTGATTAATTATTACAATCTGCAACAAATGTGGGCAATAAGTAATATAGATGGCATTTACATTCACACATTATGTACAATGAGAAAAAATAAATAAATAATTAGAAAACAAAAAAATTATATATATAAAATAACATAAATAAAAAGAGAACAGAAGATAACTTGTTATACATAAACAATATAAAGTAGACAATAGGCTTATAAATAAAATAAAATAGTAAAATCAGAAAAAATAATAAATAAAAAACAATAATAAAAATAAAAAAGTAAATAAAGAAAAAATAAATAAGTAGTAGTAATAAAGAATAAACCAAAATTAAATTAAAATTTAAAAAAACAATCGCACTTTATTTACAATATACACTCATCCTAGGGACCCCCAGCCAGACCCACTTGTAGAGGGACAAGCAAGGCACAGAGAGGTCCCAGCTCTTTTCTCTCGGCAAAGCTCCTATTACAATAAAGATTTAACACTAACATAAAATTATGTTTATAGGTAACTCATTCACTTTATAATTAAATGTTTCTATAACCAAATTTACTATGTACTTTTAATTTTTTTTTTTTTTTTTTTTTTTTTAATGAACTAAACAAAATATATTGCACAACCTTCAAATTTCTTCCTTTGAACAACCAGACATCCGCCACTCTGTCATAAATAGACGTTATTTCACTTCAATGTCAATTCACTTTATTATTATAATCACATATGGGAGGATTTTCAAGTTTCAATAGGATCCACATTTCGCACCACATATTTAATTTTTTTTAAAATAAATTAAAAAATAATCAAGCACTAAATGACACCGTACATTTGTAACCACTCTTGTATAATATCGCTCGCACTCTATCGGTCAATTTTCGAACTTTACTGTTATCCATATAACAAATACACGATTTTTGCATCCGATCTTAAGCGGTTCCCTACATTGATTTGGGATAATCAAATATTTTGTATAATCGACCCTGTGACAGGGTTTTTCCTCCCCTTTACAGAGTGAAATCAGATTTGAGAATTCGCTAAAAGGTATATCAGTCCTATAGCAATTGATGAAGTAATACGAACAGGAAATACGAAAAGTGTTTTTTTCACATTGGATACTTTGCAGTTGTATGGATTTTTAATAACAAATCAATTGAAAATCAGTAGATTTTATTGTTACAATGGAACCTCAAGGGGAACGAGAAAACTTCGAATAATCGAGGATTTCGATATATCGAGGTTCGATTTATTGAGGTGATTCCTGACTGACTTCGATAGATAGAAGATAGAGGTTTATAATAAAATACTCAATGTTACTATAGAAAATGTGTACATATTTTATTGAAATAATAAAAACTAAAGAATAATTATTAAATTCGTGAAAAATTTAAGCGGACCTTTGAAAAAAATCTGAAATATGTAGTAGTTTCTCTACTTGAAAACGACACCTTGTCTAAATCGATATCTTGGAACTTGGTTAGAAGGGCCATCCTCTTAAATAATGAAAATTTAGAATATCATACTTCAGCCTAATTACCAAAATTGTGGATAAGGTGTTCGCTAATATTCCAAACTGTTTTACAATATTGCACTTTCTGTCAACCCCGGCATTTACGGCTTGGATAATTTTCAATTTTTCTCCTTACGAAAGGGTTTTACGCTTTACCATTTTCGAAACGAATCGACGAATAAATAAAATTCAATCAACAGTAAAGCTTTTAACACATTTATGTACATTTATTATATACTAGCTGAAAGTACCCTGCTCCGCATTGGTTTAATATCATTAGGACGCAGGACAACTTAAATTAGTAAAAGTTAAGCTTAACGTTGATAATTATTATTACTTAAATAAACCTAAAGAATTCCATTCTTAGAATAATTTCAATAAGTAAATTTGACCATTTGCAAAAGTTAATTTTATATTATTTTGATAGTTCTCCAGTGAAGCTTCGAGGCAGCACTACCATTTTACCCAGCTCTGATACCAGACCATCAGCTTCTCTTTTGGCATACTTTAAGTGAATATAGTCTCAACTTCTCAATTTTTGCGTACATATCAAGCATAAATTGGTTGAGGAGATTACGAAATTAAAGTAAATAAGGTTCTTCACCTCCACGCTGCACTAACATGTAGGCGTAAAAAACAGCTGCAGACACAGTTTTCTTAAATTATGTATTGGTGTTAGGGTCCCACTGAGGGATGTTAATACTGTACCCATCTTCTCCATGGCAGTACATGAGACGATACTGAAAAGAATCATTCATTTGATAGAACTCACTGATTCTTATCAGTTTTTGTCCCTACATCGAACTGGCCTTACATGACATCACCAGAGAACATAAGTCATTTAATTTCCTCTTTAACATAAGTCTTTTAATAGCTTCTCGTTACGAAACAACTCAAACTTGTAAGGGTCCACCTCTGCAGCCACCAACAGTTCACAGAAGGTACCATATAATAAGGTTTCGACATCGATCGTATTTTGGTTTGTTTAAAACTATAAGGAACTTAATTTGTGGTCAAAGTGTGCGGCTTAAACATCTAACTTATTTTTTAGCTTAGCTTATCTCCAAATACCATATGACAATTAATCTATTATTATTCACCCAATAAAAATTTTAATCGCATTTTTCGCGAATTAGCCGCGACCCAGGCCGATTTTTTTTAATTCCTTTCTTAGCGAGCACCTACGGCCCTAGAGGAAGCTATATTTCGAATTTCATTCCAATCCGTTCGATGGTTTCTGAGATTTCGTGTTAAATGAGAGTGAGTGGTATTTGACAAATATATAGTAGATTACTTAAGTTTTTGAGGAAGATTGAAGATCGAGGAGATGGATAAATAAAAGATGTTTAAAAGAAGTTGAGGAAGAGGCTTTGCGAATATGGATAGGTAAGGAATTCCAAAAAGAGGTAGCACGGATGACGAAAGATTTTTCAAAGGAGGCAGTTATATATCGATATATCAAAGTCCTCTTAACCAATCCTTCGATATGTAGAGGTAAAAACAATATAGGAGTGGTAAGCAGATTCAAGGGGAATAGTAAAACTTCGATTTATCAAGGAATTCGATATATCGAGGTTCCACTGTAGTATAGATTACCGACATTTGAGGCAGGTCGTAAGAAAAAAAAAGTAAGTAAGGTCGTAACTTACTCAATAGCAATAAAAATAAATAAATAGAAGAAAATTATATCTATCTTTCTTTCTCTCTATTTTTTTTTATTGTATAATCATCGATAAATCTCATCACACTCATTAATAATTATAGCTGGTTTATCTGTTGTTAAAATATTTTCATCATGCATTAAGACATTTTGAGAACATCACAAGTCGATTTATCCTAATCTTCCTAATTTAAATCAAGTATATCCTTATCGGCAAGTTGAGGTATTCAAGAACTGGATGGAGCACAATAAAAGGTTTTACTCGAAATTCATTTAAAGTAATTCTGGCTTAAGTACTACTTCCACTTGGGGTCTTCTCAGTATTCTGCAGATAACAAGCCTTGATTTATCTTACCTTCCTCGATTTGTGAGAAGCTTCTTATCTTCCTTTAATTTTCTAATATTAGCGAGCTCAGATTAATTAACTTATTTAGGAAGCGTATATTTAGGGTTGAATCCTGCCCAAATATGAGACGGTCTGTATTAATAAGTAAAATAAAAATCTTTGCTGTTGCCCAGCTAAGCTGTTGCTAATCTAGCCGATTAAGCCTATGAATACTACACTCGCCTCTGATAAAGAGTTCTTAATAAAAGAAGGGGGTACTCTGATTTTGTTGGATAAAATAATGATTATTATAAAGAACACTATCTTTTCTAGAAGCAATTATATAATTATAAGATTATATTAGTCACATTAGTCAATAGCATCAGTTTTCGAGGTCAATATTTCAGCTAGTTATGATATTTTATAATACGAGTTCGCTAAGCAGTGATTGATTGTTTGTAATTAAAGGGTTTGGTGAATGAAGGAGTTATGTAACAAAAACACAATTTTTGTTTATTTATTTTTTATTACATTTTCGTTTAGCAGGAAAATGTAACATAGCCCCTTCATCATCTTTATATCTCTTCTTCTAGTTGTTTTGAAATATTCAGATTTAACTACCTTACACTTCTGCGCATACATTCTTCATCCAATGAACTAGGTTGTATTTGAAAAAAAATGTGACATAACCCTTTTATCCATCCAACCCTTCAATTATGACTGTATATTGTATTATTAAATTTATTGTAATTAATTATTTCATTCGCGTACTTTAATTAATTTTTATTTTTATGTACTTTACTTGAATTCCTATAGTTCAGTTATTGGTACATATATTTTGTTAACATTTTTGTATAAAAATCTATTTATCTAGGATCGGCAGGTATGTTGACTTGTAGACTACCACTTTAGTCTGCTTGGTCACCTCTCTTCTTCCCAGGAAACCCCTTCGGACCATATTAAACATTCTCCCAGCTGCTCCTATCCTCTGAACTATTTCCTCGTCAATATAGCCGCTTTCGTTGAGATGGGCACCAAGATATTTTAAACTTTTTACCTGCTCCAATCTCAGTACTCTCATTATCCTTCCGAGTTCCTTTCCTATTCTCATATACTTAGTTTTCCCGGGATTGATTATCATATTAATTTTTGCTAGTTCCTCTTGTAGTACATTTATGTTGTGGTGGAGGTCTCGGTCATTAGCAGCTAGCAAGACGAGGTCATCAGCAAAGGATAACAAGGAAAATCGGATGGGTTGCAGGTTTCTGTGTCCTAACTGGAACTTCCTCATTTGAAATTTGGCCCTCCTTAGTGCCAAATCCATGGTTATTATAAAAAGCAGCGGACTTAAGCTACAACCTTGGCGGATACCTATTGACATAACAAACGATAAATATTGATATAATATTATAGATAATTATATTACGGATAGCCCTGAACGGTTTATATTTCATGATGATTACTCCAACAGATACTGAAAAACTTATGTTACCCCCGTTACCTAACCATTTCCGTTATTCATTTACTATAGGATTAGGGATATGAGATTAATAGCTACTTAAGATGTATTACAACAAAATCAGGGTTAAGAATCCTTCATCAGAGGTGAAGTAGTACCTCTGAGGATTCAAAACAACAATTTTAGAGTAAATTAAATTCAAATGAAACTTAGAGCTGTGAAATATTTTATGTAATTTGTTCATATAAATCTTAATTAAAGGAATAATTTCGCGTTGTTTCAAACCGAAAAAGGACTAATATGGATTCCTGGTACTGAACTGGTACTGAAATAATTGGAAATTTGGGAATTTATGAATTCAATGAATTGTTTTTTCGTCTTATTTTCATGGGGATAGCGGAATTGACTGGGTTTGTACCAGGAATACGATATGTTTAAGCTTAAGTCATTTAGCGGTGTTCTCTTTGAACAGTTTACACAAGGTTATTGATCCATTCCACTGTAGTTAATTGGTCAATGTTAAATTAGGTTACTAGTTTCAACTCTAGGAAAATTCTAACCTAATTTGTTTAATTCGGATTAATCTCTGTTAGGGATGATGGAGGAATCCCACGCTAGAACATGACGCCACATTTACTCTCAGAGGCTTTTAAACTCATAATATTTTGTCTCAAGAGTGAAAAACCTCATTTGTTAATTATCTTTAAATCTCTGAGATAATATACCGATTACTTTTATCGGTATTTTGTGGTTACTAAATCCAATGCCTTTACATGCCCATTTTATCAGTCGCGCTGCTATTACCTGAACTATGGTATGTATATTTACCGGATGTAACTCCTGCAGTTCCACATTGTGAAGCCTTCTAAATTTTCCCGTTTCTTCATCCGTATTGGATCAAATATTCTACGCACTAATTTTCAGAAAAATGCAATCAGAAAAAAAAATTCCACACAGTTTTTAATTTTTTTCGTCTAAAAGTTTCATTCTTTTTAACAACATCGTATACTTTAACCAGAGTATATTAAGATTATTAGTATTATTTAACAAATAACTAAATAAAAGCAATCAATATCTAAAAATATTATCAAGTATTTGTAAAATAGCAAAATTTTGAATTAATAACCTTTATATCCGCTCTTGAGCTCATTACGTTTTGCATTCGGTAAGGGATATGCCGCATCTAATTCAAAACTGTAATGAATCATATTAATTTCAATGTTTTTTAAATACTGCTATATTTTATTCAATTAATGATTTAATAATCTTAATAAGTTTCATACGCCCTGGTTAAAGAATTTTAAATGAAAAATTAAACGTTTAGCCAAGAAAATGAAGAATTGAATGGAATTTTAGCCTGTCAGTATATATTTAAAAGTATCTCTGACAAGATATAACAAAACAAAACCTATAGATCTTAAATTTAACGGTGTCTAATTACATTTTATTTAAATCCAAGTAAACAGGTTCGTTTTTTATTATTACATTGTATTTATATTGTTATTCAATTACATAACATGTGTTCAGTAAGAAAAGGCAGAAGGATAACCTTATTGGTCCCTTTGATTGGATGTCCCTTTGAATAGATATTTTCTAAGAGAGAAGGAAAAAATAGGCCCCTCATCTAGATTCTTTTGTGTAATCATCCTCGCCCTAATACGGAAAGGTTTACGTTTAGGGAATTCCACCACTTTAAAAACATTTAAGACAACATCCAAGAAAATTTATTGAATGTATGAAAATCGAAACTTTTGACTACATATTATCAAAAATTTCGGATTAAATTGCATTGTACTCATTTGTTATTCTTAGGGCACAAGTTGTCCCAGAATAAAGTTAATTTTTCTTCTTCTTCTTCTTTAAATATTAATGAAATAGTTTTACAAATTTAATGGAATGATTAGAAAGAAAAATTAAAACACAAACAAATCAGAATAAGCTTAAAAAGTTAAGTATATAAATTAAGAACAGTTTACGACCCCATTTAATTTAATAATGTAAAACGATACCAAATATAATGTTGATAAAAACTTATTAAATATATTATTTGTATGAAAATAAATAGTTCTATTTACGTGTTGTATTTAATTAAACTGCCACTTCATTCCACCGTGTGTCCAAAGTAAATCTGTTATGACGATAGTTGCCCTTTTGGTCCCACAACGGGGCCTTATCAAAAATTTCACTTATTAATAAATCAACATCCATACTCAATAAGAGCTAAATAAATGGGAGAGGTGATTGTCGACACCTCCTATCGTTACTCGTGGCTCAACTCTCAGCTCCAATATAAACACAACAGTAAAGAACGTAGTAGTAAGGTTTTCTCAGCTTCGCTAGTATCGCCGCTCTTACCGTTTATCACAGCTACAACATTAACGCACCCTAATGATGCCTCCTTTGAATTTATTTAAACTGATGATGACATTGGATCCATACGCAGGGCCTCTGAGAGGGCTACAGATGGGGGTTTAATTAATAAAAATAAAAAACAACTCAGCAGTTATAATTATTTAACCGTTAGATGATTATAAGATTTATATTTTTCTGGTTCGAAGCCAATGCTTTTTAAAAGTTACTAGTAATATTTCCATATTTTTTTTCATAAAAATTGTTTATGATATTGTTTCTAATAAGATGATAGAATATAACATAATCAGAGAATACGATAATAACATTATCCATTGTATTAAACACAGATGTCAACTTGAAAGGTAAAATAATATTAAAGTTGTTACAGAGAATTTCGTTGGATCAGCTCATTTGCTCCAGACAAAGAATATGTCATGTGGAGTAATTACGAGATTAACCAAGTTGACTCCAAGATCCTTTGCTGTAACAGCTCCACGCCAAGCTCACTTTCGTTGTCACCCCGCCCTAGGAGAATGTCACGGGGGCGTCGCGCTTAAAACTTTAGTAATTAATTATAAAATGAAGGCTATAAAAATCTGAATATATTTTTTTAATTACCTCTTTTAAAATGTTAGATTAAAAGAACTGGGCATGCTAAATAAATCCACCCCGGCGCAAGGTAAAAAATTATTACACTTAAATACACAAATTGAAATTACACAAAAAATACTGATATTAAAATTACACTGAATAGTCAATGTGCTACTTTTAGACCCAACCTAAATTTTTAGTCACTTGAGGTAGGGGAGATTGTTGTACCTTGAAAAACTTTTCTGAATTTTCATGTTTGAACCCCCAATTGAACTGATATAAGTGCTTTTCTTCTGGTAGGTCGTCGAGGTAATAATAACTGTATAGTAAAAAAATGATAATGTCCGATGCGAAAAACTCGCCTCGGCCTCTAGAAAATGGACTGTATGGGAAAATATAAAATCGAGGTTTTGCATCCTTGGGGAGATTTTATTTAGAAGGTAGCATAAACAAATAATACAGAAGAAATTTCTTACCTTATTACTGCCGCCGACGGTCTGTCCGGGGGCCCCTGGAATCTTTACGGCCTGGCAAATGCTTCTCCTAAGCTGCAATATTTGTCTAAGCTCGCCTCCTCTTAGGTCACCACTCATTAGGGGGAGAACTGGGTTATAAAACCAATGGAAGACCATGAGGTCTTGGGCAATTTGTAGTAGGTGCGTACTTGAGCACAGATGATAGAAGAAAGAGGGATATTCTGGTAGGGATTAACGCAGATAAGGGCTAGTTGCACCGGAAATTCATAGAGTGCGTCAATATACGGTATATTAAGGTTTTCTCCTTTCCCCCCTTCAAAAAAGTGCCGATAGGCGCGAACAATAACCAATAGTTGAAGAGGATCGAATTTCCAAATTTTTAGTGTTTTTTATGTATGAGTAGCAAAATACGAAATGAAGTTTTTGTTTTAAGGTACGAAAATTCTCCTGCAACAGCAACTGTTTTTTCTTAAAACAGGGGTAACTTTGAAAAAATAAACACCAGGAAACAAAAGAGTTTGGTATTTCACAAAAAGTAAACAATAAACTTGAACTACGTATTAATAAAATTAGAAACTTGAACGAAAAACTGGAAAATATTAATTCCTTCCTTACTTCTTGGCATTTAATATATTCTCCAAAATCCTATGTGAAAAAAATATGTTTTTTAAGGCACAGAGGTTTCCTACTCCTTACAGACCTGTTTCCAGATACAGGACCCTTAATTTTAATTTATATAGAAGCAGATTGGTTATATTATTTTAATTTAGCGGCATAACTCCTCATTTAGTTTGCTTATGCCTCTACATTTTTTGGCATTTAATTCCCATCTTCAGGATTCTCAAACTCTTCAATGTGATTTTTTCAAATTGTCATTAATTTAAAAGTCACTTGACACTTTAAGTCTCCTGAACAATCAACTAAAATGAAAGGAATAAAATCCAGAAACATAGAATAGAATAGAATAGAAAAAAATCTTTATTCATCAGACAAAGCCCCTTAAGAATAACATACATAACAAAAAGTAAAATCATAACTGGCCGATAGATTTTAAAAATAATACAGCATAGATAAAAGTGAATACAAATTTGTATGAGAACAAATACAAAAAATAAAGTAAAAAATTGAATAAAAGAAAAAACTATAAAGAGAAATAAATAAAAATAGATGAGTTATTCCACTAAATTAAATTAAGATTCTTAATGTTTCAAGAAGGATGTTCAATCCACAAGAAGGAGAGCACAAGTGAATGTGGTAATTACAGGCCACTTTGTCTCTCTCAAGTCATATATAAAATATACACCTCGATTCTAGAAAAGAAGCTGAGGCCATTAGTCGAAGACAAACTGGAGGAAGAGCAAACTGCATTTCGCCCAGGGAGCCAAACACAAGACCACATTTTTGCCCTAAGAATGATAACTGAGAAAGCCTGGGATCGAAACAGAAGCCTGTACCTTGCTTTTCTTGATATAATAGCCGCATTTGACTCAATACCAAGAGAAGAAATATGGTGTGCCTTAAGTGCTAAAAACGTCCCATCAGGTCTGATTGAAGCAATCCAATCAACGTACCAGGCTCCTAAAGGCATTGTAAGAATAAATGGAATGGAGTCAAAGTGCTTCCCAATAAAAAAAGGAGTTAAGCAGGAAGATAGTCTAAGTCCTCTACTCTTTATCATCCTTATGGATGAAATTATTAAGATATGCAAGAGGAGAACAGCAAGGGTGGTGATAGGTCATTGGAATATGCGAACAATACTGGCACAAGCAATGGTATATGCTGATGACATCGTGTTAATAGCCTCCAACAAACCGTAGTATAAAGGGAAGCAGAACTCGCTTGGGAGGGCATAAATATCAATGTGACGAAAAGCAAAATCCTACAAGTAGGACGAGAGCCCAAACAATCCCACCTGACATTGATACTTCATGACTGACCGTAGCTTGAAGTAGTAAATGAATTCTTCTACCTAGGAACTGTGATTTGCAGAAATGGGACATTAGAATAAGAACTATACCAAAGGATAGCCAAAGCTAATAACATATATCATGGCCCTGCTCCTTGGAGGAACCATGATATTAAAGATTTACAAAGAAGACGAGAGGCTGCCCGTAGACGCTTCAGACGCACCAGGCTTGAAGATGACTATCAAGCGTTCAAGCTTCTTAGAAGTTTAACACAATCCACGATCCGGCGAACTAAATCCAATTTCTTCCACGAAGCCCTCTCATCTGCACCCGATCCTAAATCCAAATGGCTGCTCCTCCGCAAACTTTCCTTGTGTGATCCTCCTAGTTCCTCTCCCTCGGGAGTCTTTCCTGTCACTCCAGACGAGTTAAATTCCTTTTTCGTTTCTTCCTCTTCATCTGCTGCTCCTTCTCGACCCTCCCAGTCCTCACATCCGCCTACATTTAACGATAATAATTTTTATTTTTCTTATATCACTCCCTCTGATCTAATTACCTCCATTATGAAATCTCAATCCCACTCATCTGGTTTAAACGGCATTCCTGTTAAAATATTGAAATTATGCCTTCCTGAAATCCTACCGGTT
This sequence comes from Euschistus heros, assembly GCA_003667255.2. NCBI lineage: Eukaryota > Metazoa > Arthropoda > Insecta > Hemiptera > Pentatomidae > Euschistus > Euschistus heros. The sequence goes on along the minus strand of RCWM02000096.1, from coordinate 948,518 downwards.
CTCCTCTTCATATATAATTTTTCCCTCCAAAACTCTGAATTTCCCACTTCCTGGAAAAAGGCCGTAATTCATCCCATCAACAAGGACCCAAACCCTATATCCCTAAAGGACTACCGCCCTATATCCATACTTTCTAACCTTTCTAAGCCCCCAGAAAGATTGGTGCAATCCCTAATTTCCAATTTCCTAAAAGATTCCAAGTTACTCGATCCCTTCCAGTCTGGTTTCCGTCCCGGCTTCTCAACACAATCCGCCCTTATCAAAATTATCACTGACATCCAAGCATCGATGGATAAAAAAAACTGACCATCCTGATCCTCCTTGATTTCTCTAAAGCATTCGATTCCTTAGACCATAATATCTTTTTTCCAAATTGAAATCACCTAACTTTTCCTACAGCGCTCTGCTTTGGCTTCAATCTTTCCTTTCCCACCGCACCCAAGCAGTCGCCACCCCTAACCAAGGCCTATCCTCTTTCCTCACTCTACAATCAGGAGTAGCTCAAGGTTCGAGCATTTCCCCTCTACTGTTTAATTCCTACATCAATGATCTTCCCCATTTAATTTACCATTGTTCCCACCATCTTTACGCCGATGACTTCCAAATTTACTTCTCCTTTCCTCCATCTGAAATGTTAGCTACATTTTCCAAAATTCAGGAAGACCTAGACGAAATCGGTGCCTGGGCAAATCTGAACAAATTAACGTTAAACGCAGCTAAAACTCGAGCAATTGCCGTAGGATCACATTCCCTTCTTCATACAAATGTCAACATTCCCACATTATTTCTTAATGGTCATCCAATAACTTTCCATTCCTCTGTTAAAAATTTAGGCTTAACCATTGATTAAACCCTCTCCTGGAAATCCCATATTGCACAAATCTCCCGAAGGTCAATCGGTATCCTAAAACTATTTCACCGCTCCCAACACCTCCTTCCCCTACCCACACGCAGACTCCTAGTATCCTCCCTTATCTTCCCCCAATTTGACTACTGTTGTGTGATGTATGGCGGGCTCTCGACGGTCTTGAGGACAGATTAAAACGCATCATGAATTGCTTCATTAGGTTTGTCTTCGGAACCTCGAAACGTTCCCATCTTTCGCATCTCTACACTGAGTTAAATTGGCTTTTCCCCTCCTTCCGCAGAAAATACTTCCTAGGCACCTACCTATTCCAGGTTATCAACACCCGTCACCCTCCCTTTATTTACAGTAACCTGAAATTCAAGTCTGCTATCAACTCACTGCATACAAGATCTCGTCTTTCTGATCTCTATACTCCATCTCACAGAAGTACTGCATTCCAACATTCCTTCCTTGTCCGTTGCTCTACTCTTTGGAATTCCCTGCCCCCCCCCCCCCTGTATCCGCAACGCTTCTTCCCTTGGAACATTCAAAACACTCTTCTTTCCCACCAACCCGACGCTCTCTAATCATAAGGATGTATGTTCTATGTAAGTAATCGTCTAATTTAATTACCAAGACCGTCAGACATAAAACATAAGCATGAATTATATTTTGATTATGACGTTTTAATTGTTGGTAATGATAATTTTTGATTTCCTATCTTTTATTTTTCTTCTGTTTTTTTTTTTTTTTTTTTTTTTTTTTTTTTTTTTCTTCTGCAATTTTATTTACAATATTAACCTCTATTATGCATACTAATTTTTTTCACCCTCTTTTTATTTAAAGTTATTTCTTTTTCTAGTTTTTCTCTGTATCTTTTTTTCATACATATTTGTATTCAGTTTATCTATGTTATTTTATTTTTAACAGCCTCTCGGCCAGTTATGATCTTACTTTATGTCATTTAATGTTATTCTTAAGGGACTTTGTCCCAGAATAAAGTTTTCTTTCTATTCTATTCTATTCTATTCTATATTACTCCATCTGCAACACAATTGTGGGAAAGAGAGAGATAGGGAAAGATGTCAAGCTCCACATTTTTTAAGCTGTATGTAAGCCAGTTCTGCTATATGGAGCAGAGAGTTGGGTCCTTCCTGATAATAAATGGAGCCGAATAACTGCTGCGGAGATGAAGTACTTACGCAGAGTGGCTTCCGAAACACGCCGGGATAGAATCCGAAATGAAACAATTAGTGAAGAATTAAATATCCCCGCGATAAAAGAGACCCTGGAAAAGAGGCAGCTGAGATGGTATGGGCAGGTATGCCGGATGAGCCCAAACAGAGACCAACGAAAATTTATGGAGGCGAGACCAGCAGGTACTAGACCTAGAGGAAGGCCTCGGCTTACCTACAATAGCTATATATCCAGGTTGGGACAAGCAAGAGGAAAGACACTGCAAGTGATGACTGCTCTTGTGAGAGACAGAGAAGGATGGAGGTCCTGGGTTGGATCAACTCTACGCTGAAAGGCACAAAAGAGAAAGTTAAGAAGAAGAATGTTTCAAGGTACTAGATAGTGCGCTATTAGGGAAAAGTGCATGTGTATCAGTGCACATTTGATCCTTATCCCGAATCGACTCGGCACCTTACCAAAGGGTATCTAATAGTACCCCAGAACAAACATTCGATCCCTTTCCTTCAAAAACGTGATAGTAAACAAAAATATTCCGGAGAAGCGAAAATTTAAAAAATAGCTGTCAGTAAAATAAACAAGCTCTCTTCGTGAAGAGATGAAAGTACACTGACGGATTAGAGGCCAAATATGACTAATTTAACTCCCAAAACATTTGCTAGAGTGCAAAATAACAAGAGAAATGTCACTATAATTAGGATTGATGATTCATTTGCCACTTCCCTTGCATTTTTTTTTATTTTTATTTTAAGACTTGTTTCGAATGTTTTATCATTCATCTTTTGTTCTAAAAATATAATACATTTTAAAATATCAGGGCTTTGCTATATAGATCATATATATTCAATTCGGATTTATGTAAGAGAATAAATTAAATATTTTAATACTTTTCTAAAGAGGCAAAATGAAAAGGGCTCATATTCTCTATGAGTGGATATTTTTTTTTTTCTTTTCCTACTGGAAACAAATTTAAAATGGGACTGTCGGGATTACTTATTTGTTTTGAATTTAAAATAATAAATATTTCAAAACTAGTCAAAACTCGAATAGGAGTGACAATTAATTAATCCTTAATTAATTAATAACACTAATGAAATTGTTAGTGATTTTTTAAATTTAGTTGTTCCCATCTTATTTGATATTAATCAGTCAACAAATATGATGGTAGATTATTCAACAACGCAATAGTTTTAAACAATTTATTATTGGAACTCTAAATATCCAGAAATTAAACAATAGGATTTCAAAAAGTTCAAAACTTAATATAGCATTAAACCCCGGACTGTTCAATAAACTCTGTAAATAGCTACCTCCTACACCATTTCTTATTAGTAGGTCTTATCTTATGAGAACACTCAAAGTAATTATGATGTAGGAAGCTTATCCCACTTCACTCTGTCTGCCTAGCTCCAACCCTAGGTTTGCACAGCTATCTTTTTGACTCATTCCAGCACCGTCCACAACACAGCCTATAACAATGCTATCACGCAGGTATTTATTTTTTTCAAATTACGCAAATCGTTCAACATTTCACAAAAATAGTGTCAAAATTGGAGGATTTAAATAAATCTCATCAACTTTAACCTTATAATTCTTGCCCTGAACAGTCTAGTGACAATATCCCAGGTTGTATAGACCCGCTAAATTAGCAACTATAGGCTTAAAATTGGCAAAAACCTGCTTTCGACCATTTTTGAAAAGCCGTAGAGAAAAAAAGAGTACATTCTCAAGACTAAAACTTATGCTGATGGTAGTACTACGACTACTCAACACAGAAATAAAATATTATTTGTGAGTCTCTTCTCCTTCCTAAAAAGTTATGGCCTTAAAAATTAACGATTTTTAAATATTTTCCGAGTTTTTGAGGTGGTGTTTGAATAACTTTCTTGCTTGATAGGAAAATTAAAATAATGCCCTTTTGAAGGTTGAATGCTGAACACACTAGTTTTTTAATTATTCCGATATCTTTAAAAATGACTTCACAATTAAATTTTCCGCGAACCCCGTTTTATCATAAAATTCACTAAATCATCATTTTAAAATGGCTATAATATAAAAAATATGGCTTGTAAATTTTTTTTCAATTGGAGTTTTGTTAATGTCTCCCAATAGGGATTCCATGATATAAGAATCAGGAAAATAAAAAAATTTGACTTCAAACTTTGTAAATAAAAGTTTCCTGGAGGCAAAGAAAGTTGTGAACAAAGAAATTAAAACTTTTAGACAAAGAAAACCAAAAGTGGAATGGTAGGGATAAGGGTGTTTATAAGGATTTCCCTGAAAACGAAGAAGAGGAGTTTGCGAAGGAGTTTTTTGGTGGCAGAGTGGATAGGCCGTTTGATAGACGATCTCTTGGATGGTGCAGCATAGAAAGCCACACGAAAAAAGATCTGATATAGACAAGAACCACTATGCCGGCTCAAAACACTAACACTGTATAGTTAAGTAGCCAATCATGTCATAGTTTAGTAAATTAGTAGTTAATGGTAAATTGTATAACGACCATCACTTAGATTACAGTTACTTATTGGGAGGCAAGCAGCCCCCAAAATGCAACGAATGTCAGGTAAACCTGACTAAAGAACAAATTCTTGTTGAATGCCAAAAATACAAAAAGCAATGAAAAGACAACGGCCTGACGAATCAAGACATTACAACATTAGTAGAAAACAAATCGTATCTCCACAAGCACATTATTCAATTTTTAAAACAAACAAACCTGTACAAGGATTTATAGTCATCAACCTGAGTATGGTGCCTCTAACCAAATGTGGTGGTACAAGGCACCAAAATTTAAATAAATAAGTGTAAAGTTCATCCTTATCTTTAAATATCGAAAATAGTCATACTATTAATAGTCATAATTAATGAAGTATGTTCAATTAATTATTATTATTCTATTTCCTAATTGCCACTAAGTAATACTGAATTGGTTTACACGTATTGAGTTAGAATCCAAGACATTAAAGGATATGACATCCTTAGGGATATATTTAATATTAATATAGTATTTCCAAAAAACCCCAATAGCAACATAGCAATACGACACAAATACATTTTGTCCATAGTCTCATAACTTTATTTTTTGAAATTTTATCAAAATGTTTCCAACCCTCATTCTCAATCGTTTTCTAGTTCAACATGCTCCTAAAACCCAAACTAAGAAAGCAGTGCAGGTCTCATTTCAGTATTTTATTCTTATTTTATACAGTGTTTTTCTGTACTTATTATATTATTCTATTTCATCTGCAATAGCCGAAGATTAGTTATTGATTATATTTAAAATTGTTAGTTGCTTGGAAAGTGCCCACATTTTAAGTAGGGTGCTCGGTTTCGGTTGCTTTTTCCTATAGCTGGCATATATTTAATTATCTTTAATCTCATTGAACAAATGACAATAATAGATCAGTTTCTATTAAATTTTATTTATTTATTTATTTATTGGCACTACGTCCCAAGTTAAGACTTGGCCTGCTCCAACATCGACCGCCAGTTTTCCCGATCAAGTGCTTCTGCTTTCCAATTTCGGGCAAGAAGCAGAATCCTAGCATTAGTAGCTATGGAATCTTCCCATCTAAGCTTTGGACGACCAACTCTTCTAGTTCCGTACACTCGCTCACTAAACACATTCTTTGGAATTTCTTCAGGGTTCATCCTTATTACGTGACCGGTACATCGTAATATGGCTAGTTAAATGACCTGCACATTATCAACATCCTTATAAAGGTGCTTCAGCTCGTTATTTGTCCTTCCTCGCCAGATTTGATTAACGCATACTGGTCCGAATATTCTTCGGAGAATTATCCTCTCAAACCTGAGGAGCGAAAATTCGGTTGCTTTATTCATTCTCATTAGGCATTAGTCATTTCTATACAAATTCTCGTATCTTCTGGAATTTGTGAATCCCTATTTCGACATTTCCTGCTTGCTCCTGTTGTTGGTTTGATGTAGTCATATACTTTGTATTCTCGTTGTTCACTGTGAGTCCCATTCTTGCATCAGAGACCTCTAGTACTTCGAATGATGTAGCTAAATCTCTCCATGTTCCCATAAGGTCTAAATCGTCGGCATATCTAAGAAGCTGAACAGATCTATTCAACAAGGTCCTTACTACCTGTATTCCTGCATTTCTCACAGCCTTTTCTAAGGCTATATTAGCAAGAAGGTAAGCCAGGCCATCACCCTGCCTGACACCAGTCTCCGTCGTGAGCCCTCTGGACAAATCTCCACCCACTTTAACATAAGAGATATTGTTCTCCATTGTCATTTTCGCTAGTCGAACAATGTTATGGGGTATATTCATGTCTTACATGGCTATATAAGCTTCCTGATGATTTATGGAGTCATAGGCCTGTTGGAAGTCTATGAAGACATGGTGCGTGGAGATCTGGTATTCTGCTGTCTTCTCCAGTAGTGTCCGGAGGGTAAAGATTTAGTCAGAGGTTGACCTTTCCCTTTCGGAATCCAGCTTGGTATTTTCTAATTTCCTTTTCAGCAAGAGGTAGCAGTCTGCCGTATAAGATAGTTGAAAGGGGTTGGTAAGCGCATGGAAGTAGCGATATGCCTCGGTAGTTGCAACAGTTTTGTGCGTTACCTTTTTTATACATAGGGTAAATAATCGTTTTCTTCCATTCCATGGGCAGTCTTTCTTCTTTCCATATTCCAATTAATAGTTCCTGTAGCAGCGTAATCAATTCACTACCACCATGCTTTATGAGTTCTGCTGGAATTTCATCACAACCAGGCGCTTTATGATTTTTTAATTTACCTATAGCTTCCAGTACTTCATCTGGTGGCTCAATAAAGTTCTCATTGCTAGTTGCTTCCTGTGCGTCCCATCTCTCTTGTGGTTTCCCCTTTCTGTTGAAAAGATGGCTGAAATAATCAGCCCATCTGTCCTTGATCTGCTGGTTGGTAATCAGGCTTCCATCTTCTGCTTTACAGGCTTGACTATGAAGATTAAAAGGCTTTCGTCCCATGTTCACCATTTCAAAGAAGTTTCTGCTATTCTTTTCATTAAAAGACTGTTATACCTCTTCTAGCAGTTTATTTTCCCAATGTCTTCCACCATGTTCCTGAGTGAATTGATTTATGAGGAAAACATGTACCCCCACAATTAGGTTCTTCGATGCTGCAAAATCCACAAGTTGTTATCTATTCTGATTACATACTTAATGCAGACTAAATTGGCCAATAGTAGGTTGGTATATCCATTCCTTACCAACCTGGGCATTGAAATCACCGAACAGTATCTTAACATCGTACCGAGGACATTCATTGTAGATCCTTTCTAATTGATCGTAGAATTCATCCTTAAGATCATGTTCTGATACCTCAGTTGGATCATGAACACATATTAAGCTATAGTTGTGGAACTTTCCTTTAATCCGTAGTGTGCATAGCCTAGTGGTAGTTGGTTTAAATCCTATTACGAGTTATGACATCTTTTTCCCAATGATAAATCCTGTGCCAAAAGTACGGAGGCGGTCATCACAGCTGTAATAGACGGCATGTCTTCCTTTCTTGAAGGTACTTTGTCCTGTCCACCTGATTTCCTGAATGGCAGCTATGGTTATGGAGTAGTTGTCAAGAGTGTTAAGAAGCACTTCTAAGTGTTAAGAAGTGCTCCAGGTCTAAAAAGGGATGAAATATCCCACGAGGCAAGTGTGAAATCAATTTGATCAATTTGACGTTGCTGTGTTGTTTCCTGAATTCCAGTCCGGCTAATCTTTGTATTGCTTTCGTGATAAATAAGATTTAGAGAGAGTGGGTTTATCAGATTTACGTCCCCCGATTCAGGTGGAGAGGCTGCCTCCTAAACCTCCTGACCGATTCCCCTTCCAGGGCGGCTTCCTAGGAATGGAGACCCTAGAGTATGTACTGCTAGTGTCCTTTGTCTGTAGTGTAGGGGTGTTGTAGTGTGCTGATTTAGTGCACTGTATGTGTGTCAGTATGCTGTTCCCCCAACCTGGAGGGCCAGTGGCTGATTGCAGCCCAAAGACCGGGCGATGGGATCGCCCTGCACCAGTTTCTATTAAATTAGATAGTTGAAAACCTTGAATGGTGGGGGAGAAACTATTATATATTTTTATATGCACCTAATTCAATTTTTTTTTTTTTAATGTATATTTATAGAGTTCTTATTTTTATTATGTAAATTTTTTATGTTAAATTTAATTAGACTAACGAACGTATTCTGTGTGATGGAGAAACTGAATTTGGGCAGCAAAGCTTTAAAAATTAAGTATTTATCTCTCTATTACAAGCTACATAAATTTTAAATTAAACTTTCTAAAGCTGTGTGCTTCTTTCCTTGGTTTAAAAACACTGACAGAAACCTAAGGTTTTTCTCGTCTCATACTGTTTGGGAGTCAGTTTTACTAAACACCTTATGAATTTACTGATTCATGATTCAAAACCTGAATATGATTTCACTCATTTTCTGCACATAGCGCATTTTAAAAGAGTTCTGTATTATGGAAAAATTTGGAATCGAAATTTCGTAAGACCCCTCCTTATATCTAATGTTGGACTCATTTTACATTTGGGATAGAGGGTATAGTGTCAAGTCTATAGCGTCTATGCCGCATTTCAGCAGGCGGTGTGTTAAATAGTCGTGTGTTTGAGACTATCAAAGAATTTTATATTCCTCCTTGTGATAAATTCAGTCACTTTTGGTTAGTTTATTGTGTGTATTATGACAGTTTTAGTCCTCTGTGATATTTGATGTCGAATGATCTGCCTCGGTATTCCGTGATTTTTGATGTTGAATTTTAGATGTTCGTCAGCATCGGAGCTCCGTAAAGGAGAACCGGTCCTATAAAACACTTAAATATCATTAATTTGTGGCGGGTGATAAGCTTAGTGAACTCAGCAAGTGATTTTATTCTGTATGACTTTAACGCATATTCCTTTTTTCACCAACGTTACTTTCAATTGTAGTGGCTTGATAGTGCATAGAGCTCGCCTCTTAGCGATTCCTCCTTTCTTATAGGTTTTAGGAAGGGGTACGCTAATTGGTTTGGCAGTAAAACGTAATATGGTTTTGGTTTTAACATTAGTGTGTGTCTAAGTTCCACAACCTGTCTTAGTTCCAGTGATTAGTTAATGATTTTTTATGAATTACCTAGATCCCTATTGAATTTGTGAATTTTTAGTTGCTAGGTAGCCTAATAAGGCCATGAGTATAATTTCTTTCTTCTCCTAGCTTTTTTGGTCATTCTTTAGCGGCATTCTTCAAACATTTAATAAAACGCCACTACCCCCATAGATTTCTGTCCCTTTATACATATCACATAATTTTAATAGCAGAAAAATGGTCTGTCTTACACACATGACATATTGTTCATCTGATGTAACAAAGACGCAACTGTAAAAAAAAATGTAATTTTACAGTAGAAGCTAAAATAAAATACTTTTAACCAGCATTATAAGGATAAGTAATATTCATACAAATGTGAGGATTAGCCAAAATACTATTCAGTCGATGTTTCTACCGATATATTAAGCTTTTGTGAGCAATTCTGATGTATTACTCTTAGTAATCTGTTTTACCCTTTTTCGCAATTACGTTATTATTCCATCTTATGAGTGATAAGTAAAATAGGAATAACTTAACCAACATATTCCCGGGCCCGAGTTCGACTCCGAGAGAAGGAAGAAAGTTTATATTCTGTTATTTCAACCGAGGGTTAATTTCGAAATCAGAAGATCCTCCTGGGCCATACTAAACCTCAATAATGTGGTTACCCTTAATTGGGTAAACAACTTGGCAATAACGGATGGTTTGAGATTTCACAAAATCTACTCCTATCACAAATTTTGTACTACTAACAGTACATCCTTACAAAAGTACTGAACTCTGAAGACATTTCATGTGTCATAGTGGTACAGAATTTATTTTTTCTTAAACTTCTACAAAATAACGAACAGCAGAGGTTTGTTTTGCCAAATTACACAAAGCTTTATTAAAACTTATTACAATTCTTCGATTTATTTTTTCTCCAATTCACGACCATTGGCATGGTCTTGAGTTCATATAAAAATATCTTTAAAATTAGTTGTTGTTGTTTTTTTAATTAGTAGTTATTTCATTGCAAATGAAACTAGTGAAATGAAGTTGATTAATATTGGTATTTTGACAGAATAGGTAGGTACCTTGTTTCCTCAATCTCCCAGATGACTCGATGTCGGCCAATGATAAGTAAATGTCCATCACATATGGATTATTATTTCCCCACTTTTGCAAATTAACGTAGATCGATATTTGTAAAATTAAAAAAAAATCATTAACCTATGGGTAATAATCAATTATAGTAGTTTAATATTATTGCTTCAGTTGTTTTAAAAAATAAATTAAATAGATAATTGAAAAGAGTCTCTTCGTTGTTTATCTAGGATATTTAGAGCCTACAATTATTCCACTGGCTAACTAAAGAGAAGCACAATGGAAGGCTTTAGTAGAGTTGTTTCTCTACCCCCCCCCTCAGCCCCTCCCGCATTCTCCTCTTTCAAAGCCTGGTTTTACAAGGCCTCATCGTGTGTACTTACTTCAGATGATCATTGTTAAATAGTACCTAGCTACAGGGCTTCTTAATGTAGTGGATTATCTCTAGCTTGAACATCGATAGAGAAGGGAAGACAGTTCGTGGGAAACATGAAGTCTAAGAGACCTATACTACAATAAATCCATTATAGTAAACAAGCAATATAACCACACAAGGCTCAGAGCTATAAGTTGTTATAGTAACTTAATTCTTCGACGGAAAAAAAAAATAGAAATTTCATTTGGGGTGCCTAAATAATATTTTATTTAAATTTCGGTTCAACCTTGAATGTTATGCACGGACTGTTCGGCAAGAAAAGAGAAACATGAACACATGTTGTAATCCAAGAACGTCTTGGTAAGTCCTAGGCTTTAATCTTCTTGTTATAGACGTTCCTAGGTTAAACTCCAGATGCGACGTGGAAAAGCTCATGATGTCACCTGGTAAGACTGTTAAAGATCTATACGAGTCGATCAACTCCAATTCCCCGGTGTAGCTAAAAATCCCTAACAAACCAGGAATGCCAGTAGTCTCTTTTTGGTTGATTTTGACGTCTTGTACCAGACAAGAGAGGTGTATGTCAGTAGGAGCCGCAATATGGCTTTGTATACTATGCTAAGGATTTCTTATTAAAGAGGAGGTACAAAAGTTTTTCTTGCGCTAGCCTCTTGTAGGATGTAGTTAGTGTGTAGTCTCGAAATCAGTCTGGTGTCAAAATGTACACCGAGGTATCGCACTGCCTGGCCTTTAGGGTTCCAGGAAATTGGGAGCTGATCAACCCTAAGTGTCGGTAAAATGAAACGCCGTAAGGTGAGATGGATTTAGTTGATGTTTCAACTTCCGGAGCTATACCGAATTAAGGCCATACTGAATGTCTCCTGATGGCTTCGTAGAGGTCGTTGTCTTGGGAAAGGAGTGCTGCGTCATCAGCGATCTGAGTAATAATTGTATCCTCGTCATACTAGGGAATATCCGAATAAAAAAAGGTTGAATATAAGAGGACTGAGGATGGCACCTAGGGAACTTTAGCCAATTTTCTCTCGCTGATAGCATTTTTTATTCTCATTTGTCAGTCAAGAATGATTTTATAATGCTGAATAAGTAGAGAGAAAGCGAAGTCTTCGGCTTCTGGAGCAACACCCTGCCAAACGCTGCTGCCACATCTGAGTAACATTCTTGGGCACCTAGAGAGCAGATCTTAGAGAGCTTGTCCTAGTCTAAGTCTGTTACGGGAGTGTGATGAATGGAAGTGGCAAAATTACTGACGAGACCTATGTCTAATATTTCTGGGCGTTAGCCGCACTGGGTTGGGAAAAAACGTAGGCACGCCTGTAGAACGTATTTGGAGGCCAAGTTTAAGAGAGATTTTTAGATGTTTGGTCCCATTTGAATTTCGAGTCCGGCAGCCAAAGTCAGTATGTTTGCTGTTGAGGTCTCCGAGTAATAATGTTGGCTGTCCGGTAAATATCAGTTCGAAGGCTGTGTCTGTCAGTTGTTTGCTAGGTCTTTGTTAGGCCGAAACAATATTCAGTAATGTATTACTTGTAAGTTTCAGTCTAGCTGCTACTGCGTCTAAATTTTGAAGTCGGGGTAGAATAATCTCAGAATGCTCTAGGTCTTTCCTAATAAGAAGAACTACTACTCTAAATCCATCCTCCGTGTCAGTTCTGTATATTCTGTACTTTGTAATTCGCAAGCTGTCACCGACCTTGAGTTGTTTATCAGCGATAAATGCTATGTCTATTTTGTAGCGCGCCAAGAATTTTATCAGTGCGTTTTGGTTTCAGTTGAATAGTTTTGATGTATGAGTCGTAGGTTATTAATATTCTTCATTTTCATTTATTAGCATCTGGAAAATTAATTTCATGAAATATTGTTTAATCTGTGCTTTTTTTCGAGTACTACACAAATCGCTGCAGGTGTTGAGGGTTGCAAACTTGAGTATCAGCAACCCGTATGAGTTCAAATAATATTAAAAAGTAGTTGATACATGCGGTTTTGCGCAAATCACTGGGCTGTTAAGTATTATTTATACACTATTCGAAATAGCATTATACTTATTGTTATATATTTATACGGTTTTATTTATATAAATAGTTGATCCTTAGAGCTTTGAAAATAAAACAGACTAATATTAGCCATATAAAACTGATAGTTGATAACTAATGTCAATTTGTTATCCTTCCTTCAATTATTACATTAACAAGAAATGAAGATAAGCTCCTGGACTATCAATATGAAAATTAATGCTTCAAACCTTATCATTAACTCTATTTATAGCAATTCAGAGTAAACGTCTATCTGATGTTATCAAAATGAAAGACCATTGATTTAAAACCATTTCAACTGAAATCGGTTACATATTAGGGGAAAACATAGTGATGCATAATTCAGCAGCACTCTATCCGTACTTATGTTATTACAGAATGGATGATGATGCATATCATCAGCGCCTCATCCCCTCATGCATATCTTTCTAAAATATGGTTGGCTTAGCATAGCAACGCTTACCAGCTCCCGTCAAGTTGTACCTCCCTTTGCATAGTTCGGCCTCTCTTTTATCTGCTTCAATATCGGTTGTCATCTGAAAAAAACAAAAAAAAGGGCTTTGTAAATTGTAAAATGAATAAGTTGCGAGACTAGTGTATTTGGTAGGGTATAGAGCTTATAATATATTTAGGTATATACATTAATTAAAAAAGAAATTTTAAAAAAAATCGAGAGGGGTGATGATTATACGAATCTATGCACAACTCAACGAAGAGGTTAGGAGCTTAAAGTACCAGAGAGCCCACTTAGATGAAAACGGGATCATTAATAACGAAATTAGGAAGAGATTAAACTCCGCTGGAAGATGTTCAATGGCCTTTAAAGGAAGTTCTTGAATAAAAGAGAAGTTTTCAAGGATAGCAAATTAAATATGTCAACATTTCTGCTTATTTACTCCTCCTCAGAATCATGGTTGCTGACCAGGAATCAAAAATGTAAAAACAGAACTGAGATTCCTGAGAACTAAAGATAATAACACGGAAATCCAGAAGAGACATCTCTCTAATATAACCATTCGAGCGAATGTCGGACTTAAACCACCACAAAATATTACAGAAGTAAGTCTAAGGTATTTCGGAAAAACAAAAAGAGAAAAATTCTAAAAGTGAAATACGTTGAAGGAAGAAGGGCAAACACTTTGATAGGGCTCAAACAGAACCGAACAAAAGAACTGGTTGAAGATTGCACAGCTTGGTGAAGGCTGTACCCGAAGACACTTTATACTGTATTTCTTATAATAACGACAAATAAAAGGCTTAGTGAGCCTGAAGATTCCATATGGACACCACTTGCCTCTGATCACACTCCCTCCAAACCCAAATCATCTACGTAATACTTTATTATCGAAAACTTTAAGGTTTTGCTATTTTCTAAGCATAACTTGCCACGTTTCGGATCTATAGAAAACTGTTATTATACTAGTCTTGTATATCCCAATATTTAAGTTACTAGAGGGTAAGTGCGAGTTGAGTAGTTTGGCGTACGAGAAATAACTAGAATTTCCGGCGTTTATCTTACTTTTGTTTCCTAATGAATTTGTTATAATGGAGCGTATAAAAAAAAATGACCGTTTTATCAAATTCCAGAGTTCAAAAGTCTGTAAATATCATAATGCTATTTATTATTTACCTATACTTAATAATCCCTTTAGAGCATTCTCTAAGCTTGTTTACTAAGACTAGACTTGTTCAAAAAAAGCCTCAGTTCCGTTATTTATTTCAATGAAGAAAAGTGACAGTGTCCTACGAAATTCTCGTAATTTTAAGACATTACTGGAAAAAAAATTCCACAGCCGCTGAAGCAACTAGTGAAATTATTAAATATGAAGGGGAAGGTGTCCTTAAAGAGCGCACAGCGGGAGGTTCTGAAGGAAGCTGTTGAGTCAAATCCGTCCACATAAATCGGACAGAATATTACTGTGAAATAAAATAATAATTTGAATGATCTTTTACATTATTAACATTGAATATAATATTTTACAACAAAATACAAAAGTCCGACTTCATTAAAATAACTACAGCATTGTCAATTTAATACAGATAACTCTTTCAATATAACATAAACATTACTCCCTAATACCATTATATTTATTACGTTATATTAAAATAAAAGATTTTTTAAAACATTTTAATATTGTTTAAATTAAATATTTCTAATCATAACCATTATCTGAATCATTTGAGTCATAATTATCCGAGGCATCCGAAATATTTACGCGAATGGATTCATTATCGTCGTCCGAAATAGATTGTTTCTTTTTCCTTTTTTTCCTAGTGGGCCTTTTAATATTGTCAATATGAGTTTAATTGGTCTTTGTCTTTTACTACTACATTTACTTTTTTTAATTTGTCTCTAGCTTTTATTTTCGCGGGATATTTTCCAAAATATTCTGTATATCTAATTGTCTTCTAAATACTAGTAGCGTGTCCTTCCTCTCATATTTTATCTTAATTTTTCAGGTCCTGGTTCCGTTTCGTCAATTTATTTTTAGATCGAAGTAGGTTATGGAAGAGTTGTTGGTCCTTAGTATTTCAATACGATTGTTCTGTCAGGTGAGATGATTTTTCGTCATGATTCTACTCTGGAGGTTTCCCGAAAAGTGAAGTCATCTTGGGCGTTAATTTCAGAGTAGGTTATTGTTAATGTGTTATTGTATGCATTATTAGCTAATATCAATTTTGCTGCATCGAATCAGGTATCTTTTCTTATTTCCTATTATTCTTAACTAGTCGCTTACGGTAGAGTGGACTCCTGTCAATAATACAAGTACGTGTTTTGACCCCGTCGGCTGGCCGATTGGGAAATGTAAATAATATTATTTCTTACAAAAACTGTTTACCACAAATTATTTTCATTTCCGGCCCTTGACATAATGATATTTGTGGTAGGTGTCGAATAGTATACATATAGTTAGTCACACGTGCGTACTAAAACTTACAAAATAGTCTTATCACTTAATTTAAATTCCTTGTTGACTATAAAATCGATTAAAAATGCATATTTTTTCTCAAGGTTGACCGATGAATATTACCAAACTTATTCTGATAAGTCTACTTTAAATTGGTGATTGTGTAATACCATTCAATCATATAAATATCTTGTTTAATGCTAAATTTCAATTTTATAAAATGCCTCAAAAATGTTTATAAAATTATATTCAAGCTCTCTTTAAGAAAAAAACAGGAGCTAGAAAATCAAGGACGTAGCGTAAAATTTTATTAACTTTGGAACCCAAAACCTTGACAATCCTTAATTCACGTAGACTTGAATAAAATTGCATGCGTGATTGCATTATTTACAATTTAAATCTTAACTTGTGAAATCGTTTATCCCTTTAGTTCAATTTAATATTTCGATTCTAGTGATTAAAGGACATTAAATAAAAATGATCATACCATTGGTTTGTCTGAATGAATTGTTACAAAAATCCGAATCAAACCCCATAGTTTAATTTACAGGTTATTTAGATCGCGATTCCACATGTAATGCTTTAAAATTCCGGTTGTCATGACAGAGAATGCAATTTGAAATAAAAAGAAACGAATCACAATCAATTAAATCCTTAAACGTATTTAGTATGATAAACATATCTGAAAGTTAAGATTATTATCCGAGTAGTAATCAAATAAATATATTTTTCAAATGACTAATCATATTAACATACAATTAATTATTATCAATCAAATTATTATTAAATTATTTATTAATTATTATTATTAAATTATTATTAATTATTTTTATTAAATTATTAATTAAAATTAAATAGTGCCTTTGATTTGTTCAAAATTCATTACTATTTTCAAAATTACCTATAAACATTAATTATAAACGAAATATTGTAATGAGAAGCAACATAAAACTAAATTTTGCTATCTAAATGAATATAAGATATTTATAATGTTACAGAAAATACGCTTAAACCGTCATAAATAATTTATGATAATATGACTGAAATTTGAAGTAGGGGACAAACACTTGTATGAATAATGTAAATCTACAATAGTTTAAAGAGATTGGTTTATCGATGAAAATTAAAAATTGCAATCGTTTTGCGACGTTGTGTTTAAATTCTATGCCCTTCCTAAAACATAAATTCTTGAAAACCCAATAATTGTGGTATGATTATGAATATTAATAAAAATGTTTTATTTGATGTCGAATTCGACGTTACCAGAAATCAAACAATTTTCTCCGATTGAAATATTTTTAATTATGTTTTTTCCTAGCTTTATACATATTTTTTGGTTACAAATCCAATGTGGGAAACTTATTTTTCGATTCACTTTGTCTGTTTTCTAAACATGTTCATTTTTAAAACAAGTTCGTGTACTGCTTTCCCTCTCGCCTGATAGCCACATTTAGTTGAGCTTTCACAAATGTTTGTAAGACGTTATTGTGGCAGTGTGACCAACTTTTCTCATGCCCACTTTTTATGGAAATAGAAGCCCACTACTTCGTCTAAAGCGCTTCTTTTGGTTTACATTCGTTCCAATTTTGTTACGTTATTATTTTTATTATTTTTTTCTACCAGTTACTTTTAGACTATTTTTCGAAGCTTTTTAAATTTTTTGTTCTTTTCATTGCACTAAAATTTGGAATTTAATGTCGTTCACGACATTTGTTTGATTTTTGTACTATATTATCTATGTTTTTATTTCCTCTCCAGTGATATTTTTTATTAACGGGTTTAATTGTTTTATTTAAAGTACGATATTTATTTCGTGACCCTTCTGATATCCTTATTTTTATTAAGTTCTCTCACAGTTTTTGGTATTTTAAATTTTCGTCGTCTTCCATTATTCTTAAATTTGTTTACAGAAGTTTTTCTACACCTTTCTATTTATTTCCGGTTGTTTATAATGGTTCTTCGGGAATTCATGGTTTTAACACTTTTCTGTTATTTCCGAGTTTATAGTCGTCGAGGATTAATTGTTTTTTTCATTTTTTTCGTCGAATACATTGGGTAACGTCGTATGTAAATCTTAGGTCAGTATGTCTATTGGTTATCTCGTTTTGTCGTCAATAGTCTGTTCTAGAATTAAATTATGTATATTAGTCGTACGGAGGTCTGCTTTTGTGCTGGGGGCTGATTATCTAAAAAATGATTTTCCTGTCTTGTTGACAAAGATTCAATACGCTCTAACCAATAATTTTAGTTTTCATACTTTTTATTCCTCAATTGTTAGGTAATCTATTTAGAAACGGTTATCATCGAAACGGCGTGTTTGACATCTATTTGAGGTTTGTATGGTAATTTTGCTCGAATAGTTTGGAGGCGCTGGCTTAGTTAAATATTAATTATGTTGCGACTGGGGGGCCCAGGTGGGTAAAATCGGAGTCGTAATTCAATTAGCTGCGTTTTGTGGCCGGAAGGTAGGGCTGGGCCGCGTTATGGTTAAAAGAATTAAACGGTTGGCAACTTGTTCAAGGCGGGGATTTACGGGGCGGTCCCGGTACATGTTGGGTGACTTTATTATACAACGCATATGGCTCGCGGGGGTTAACTTGATCTCGGGGGCGGGATACCATGTGGGAGAATCCGTGGTGGTTTGTAAAAACCCGCTTGGGCCGGTACTCCTTATGTTGTGACATTATTCTTCAAAAATTTTCTTTTTTTATACTTATTTTGACGTTGTGGTTACTTTTGACTTTAATGGGTTGTTTGTCTTCCGGAAAGTCTATGTAACAATATGAGCCGCGCTGTTTCTTACATCATTCTTCTAGCGTCGTCTAATGAAGCGAATTTTATATGGTAATTATGACGTCCGTTAGTGCTGTTTGCGGGTAAACTATGTACTGGTCCGCGTGGGCCACTATTCTGCTTCGTTCATATCGATTAAGCTTGTACAAGCAATTGCTAATTGTGATCGAAAACCTCCCCTGTAAATTACCTGTCATGTTCTCCACTCTTCTTCTATGATCGCGAGAACGTTCCTATTCAGTTTCACACACTCTCCTCAAAAAACATCGGAAGTAGTAATTACGATTTTTGCCAACCCCATTTGCTATTGGATCTTAACCCTATTCCCAACCCATTGACCAGGTATATTAAACCATTTGAAAAACCATCCTCCATACTCAAACGCTCCTAAGATTCCGGAATCGTTCCCTCGCAATACCCGTCAATTGGTTAGTATCTTACCTAATCCTTCTCCAATACCTCACGATTACGGAGTGCTTACCGTAATAAACGTGTTAAGGACTGTCTGGGCGATGCGTGTAAATGAAGGTGAAAGCATAATTAATTTCCTTTAATAAGAATAAGTTATCGGACTCATACAGGCGTTCTCACATCACTTGCTGGTATTCCTAGTTGACGGTGGCTTTATTCAGGTTTCGGCGACGACATACTTCCTTGGTTCCTTTCTATTTCAATCCTTAAAGGTCTAAACAAACCTTCGTACATTTTTACGACCTCCTTGCCCTTCGTTCTTCCATTCATCTTTTGAACACCAGATCTCAGCCTATAGATCTGTATATCCCTTCTCATCGAACTGGCTTTCCTTTGAAAAATCCTTTATTATCGTGCAGCTTTATTCTGGAATTCCATACCCCATTTCGATCCGCAATGTTCCTTCTCTCACTTCCTTTAAACATAATTTATTCATCTACTCCTCAATTAAACATCAAAATCTCCGAAATTATGTAATAATATTTATTGCTAGAATAGAATATTTCTTTTTCTTTTATTTTATTTTGAATTTTGTTATTTACTTATTTTATTTATTTTTTTTATGTAAACCCAACGACTTGGTAGTATATAATTTACCTCTCTATATAAGTTACTGCCTGATATGTACGCAGTCAGACAATAATACCTTTTTATTTGGTCTTATATGTTATTCTTAGGGGACCAAGGTGTCCCAGAATAAAGATTATTTTTCATTTCATTTCATTTTCATTTTCATTTCATTTCATTTCATTTTCAATTTCTACTACCTATACACATTCTCGGTACGTGTGTCTACATTTATCTCATTGTCTGAATAATACGTGCTGTATAAATCGCAATCTTTTGGCCCCAGTTCGTCTAAGAGAATCGAGTGGGTTTTTCATTAATTTGGTACAGTGTTCCGCGCTTTAGTTTAAATACTTTACCGAAATTTAAATTGCTTCCATAGTTCTCCGTGTGTTCCTGATGTAACTTTCTTCTTAAGAATTTTACTATTGCCTGTTTACTGTATTTAAATCTCTTGGTCGTATACGGCCCGACTTTTAGCTGTTCCACGTTCGTTTTAGTTTACAGTATCTGCTTAAAAACAAGTTTTTATCGTTATGTGTATTTTTAGGGTGTATTATCATCGTTGTACAATATAAATAGTATAAAAATCGCTATTTTCTAATAAAATCAACTAGTTGTAACGGAATTTTCGTCCTGTCCTGGACTTAATGCTAAAGCGTGATGTTTGTAATTCAACAAGAGCATACTATTCGGCTCCTCGTCTTTTAACCCCAATGTAAGAACCAGCTTATATTTAATTGACTAATAATTTTCGCCTTCAATAAGGTTCATAAAAATGACTTAAATCTAACTATTTTTGTATAGTTATTATACTTATTACTATACGTGATATTTAAGATTACATAATTTTTATTGACCCTTAAAAATAAATAATAAACCATAAAATTTATTATTCAGACTTTTTTATTGATAAACAAACGTTTGTCCTCCGACCTG
The DNA here is from genome assembly GCA_003667255.2 of Euschistus heros. Taxonomy (NCBI): domain Eukaryota; kingdom Metazoa; phylum Arthropoda; class Insecta; order Hemiptera; family Pentatomidae; genus Euschistus; species Euschistus heros. The sequence continues at coordinate 928,204 of RCWM02000096.1, read as the reverse complement.
TCTTCTTGATGACGCTCCCTTTAGATTCATTCCCCGTCGACTTCCTTTAGCATGAGGTTGTATGGTCCTTTTTGGTCAAGGCTTATGGGATTAGACCACTAATTGAGTCTCACAACCAGACTCTGACAGATCTTCTGCTGATATACTATAATACTCAGCTCCCAATCGCTCTCATGCTAATTGGAAAGAGGTCTTCCCCGCTGTTCTTGTCCACCGGATAATAAGATAGAACTGCCCGCGAAGTTACGTTAGCGCTTCCAAGAGTCCCTCCGTTTCGCGGCCAGTCTAAATAAAAGTGTTCGCGGGGACTGAGTTGTTTTTTTTTTTAAAAAGAGGTTTTTATAATGAACTGCCACCTACATTTATACCAGGGAACAAAAGCACATATTTACAGGCCTTATTACAAGATAACTGCGCTGGTTTGAACATCTGTGAGGTCCATACGACGTTGACTATATCCGAGTGTCCATCGGGCGCCCCCGCGTTTTTGTTGGATACCAGGTATGCAAGTTTAAAATGTCGTTTTTTCTTAAAATATATACACAGTAATTTAAAAAAAAGTATAATATATTTTATTCAAAGTACTGACCCTCGCTTTCTACACATTTTGTCCATCTCTCGGGCAATATATGGATACCATTCCAAAAGAATGCTTCATCTTTATTTGAAATCCATTCATCGAGCCATTTTCGTACGTTTTCGAAATTGTTGAAGTGTTGCTCCGCCAATGAGTGTCCCATCGATGAGAAGAGGTGATAATCAGAAGGCGCCAGGTCAGGTGAATACGGCGGGTGGGGTAGGAGTTCCCAACCAAGCGAAGAAATCGTTTCCTTAGTCAATCTGGCTGAATGTGCAGGAGCGTTATCATGCTGAAGAATGACTTTGGCGTGCCTGTGAGCCCATTCTGGGGCGTTTTTTTTCGATCAATGCGTGACTCAAATTGATCATTTGTTGTCGGTAGCGCTCGGTATTGACTGTTTCGCCGGGTTTGAGAAGCTCGTAGTAGACTACTCCCTTCTGATCCCACCACACACACAGCATTGTCTTCTTCCCAAAACGATCCGGTCTTGCACTCGATGTGGATGGTTGTCCTGGCGTTACCCATGATTTTTTTCGTTTGGGATTCTGAAAATAAATCCATTTTTCATCGCCAGTTACAACTCGATGCAAAAAACCCTTTCTTTCGTGGCGTAAAAGCAGCATTTCGCACACAGTTTTTTCGTTTTTCCATCTGTCGTTCGTCCAATTCATGTGGAACCCATTTTCCAACCTTTTGAATCTTTCCCATAGCTCTCAGGCGATCGGAAATGGCTTGCCTAGTGACATTCAACTGTTCTGCCATCATTTGTTGGGTTTGGGTATTGTCTTCGTCTAATTTCACATGTCCTGACGGTTGGAGCAGCAACATCGCCATAAGTCTCAACAAGAATTCGATGACATTCAGATGCCTTTTTCTTTTGATTAAATAAGAAAATCATGACATGCCGCAAATGCTCTTTATTTGGCTTAAAATTAGACATTTTTAACACCAAAGAAAGGTATGATACGTCCACGTAAACGACTTAAAAACAACTGACTTTTGTAAACAAATGACTAACAAACAAAATAGCGTTTAGAGATAAGCAAATCCTTCAATAGGCTAAGAGCGCATTCTATTGGAATTAAAACGACATTTTAAACTTGCATACCTGGTATATATATATATATATATATATATATATATATATATATATATATATATATAATAAAAAAATATATTTACATGTTTATTAACACACTTAGCTAAACACTTGTTCAAAATAAATACGCTAAGATCTGCTAGCATCATTTGAAGTAATGTAAGCGATCTAAACCTTAATAAAAGTAATGCATTAAGAAGATGACTGCAAAGTTTTATTTTGATATTAATGCAGATTATGGAGCACTTCCATCTTTATCGAGGAACGTTGGCTTTCAAATATTATTTTTTTGTTTAAATAAGTGTGTTTCAAATAATTTAAGGTTTGCAGACGACACTTGTTTATTAGCTCTAGCAAAATTTTGCTTTAAATGGTCAATGATCTGATTGATGAAAGTAGAAAATATGGTTTAAAAATAAATTACCAAAAATCGAAAGTAATTACAAAAGAACAGCATATAACAATAGGAGAACATATAACAGAATACTCAAATCAATTCATTTATCTAGGACAGGAAATTTCTTCAGAAAAAAAATACAGCAAAGAACTGGACAGAAGGATAAAAATAGGATGGCATAAATACTGGTCCTTAAAAAAAAAAATCTTTAAGTGTGGTTTCACTATGTTTGACAACAAACATTTAGTTGAAACTAAAAGCAAAAGTTCTACAGTCTTGTATTTTCCCCTCAATCCTGTGTTGCGCTCAGACTTTTAGGCAATAAAAAAAAAAGAACAAGCGAAACTAGATACTATCCAAATGTAACTTTTAAGGAGTAAGGCGGGAATCCGAAGAAGTGAGAAAATTAAGAACCGAGATATCCCAACTCGTGTAAAACTTAAAAGCCTCAGCAAGGAGGCCAAAAAACTGATATGGAGTTGGGCTGGACACCTAGCCAGAGTCAACGACGAAATTATAGTCCAAGAGTGGGAACCAACTGGATGAAAGTGGCCAAGGACATGTTGGTTCAAAATTGTAAATAATCTTTAGAAAGGAAAAAAGTTTTGTTTTTGAGGTTTATAATGAATGTTGTATATTTTATTTTATATTGTTACATGTTACAACTCATTGTCAGTTTCGATTCTGTAAAACTATTTTGGAGCTGAACTCCATTTAACCTCCTAAGGGAAAGGCTTTTGGCATAAATATGATGTCAATAAAGCTTTATTATTATTATGTTTCAAAAAACATTTTTATACATATATTTGAAATACCCTATACATTGTTTTATTAATATAAATAATAAATGATAAAAACATTACGTGACAATATCTTCTTTCTCTTTATTTATATAAACACCCACCCAAATTCTTGTATTTACACAGAAGCTGAAAACAGCATTATGTGAGTAGACAAGCAGGTCTTGAGGACGTATCTCACTTGTCATTGCTCAATTAAAAAAAATATATGTATAACTAATTGTTGGCTGTAATTTCTGAGCTGTGCCAAAAAAATAAAAACAATAATTAAAGATAATCAAATTAAAGAAAGAAACAGCCGTAAACCAAGAAATACGGTACTTAAATCATCGTAATTTTGATAAAACAATGGGATTACGTTTATTTCCATAATTTTTTAAGCTGGCCGATAATCCAACATGTTACCTTCTCATCGCTCGTCTGACCCTAACCCACAGATTGTGTTCTAGAATTATTAGGGCAACAATCATGTCCTACTATTGAACGGAATCGGATATAATAGATCCTCCTGATTCCATCAAATATAGCCTATAATTACACTGGCCAGGTATCGAATTAGGAGGAATCGGTTTTAGAGCTGGCTTTAGCTATCCGCTTATAGCAGACATCATCTATCCTGACATGAACCGTCATATAATTAATGGTGTTTTTCAATATATAAATATTATTGATTTTTTCACTTTAATTAACATAATTAAACATTGCTGACAACCATTCGCTTGATAACTTTACTCCGACCTACTTGTTGTTTAGGTAAGCCCCAACGTTTGTTATTAATTAATAATTAAAATCAACAAAGTGGAATTCATCGGAAGAGAGGGCACATCACAAGCGAAGGTTTTATCAAACTATGCAAACTGATTCTATTACCATTCCTAAATATATTATGATTTTCTGACTACAAAAACAATTTTTAAAACTCATTTAAAAAAATTATATACATATATGTATATAATATATATATAATGTTTAGGTAAAAAAAAAAAAATGTAATAGAACCATTTTATTGGCTTATCCGCTTCAAGTAGTGTAGTAGAGTAGTGCTCCAAGTCCCAAACTTTGGGTTTTAGCACACAAGCGTAACACAAACATATAAATAAAAAAAACTACCCTACCTTTTGCGCAAATAATAAATAATGAATAATTGTACAATTTTACTGGACAATTAGGGATTCCGCAAAAATATTGTACCTACGCCTGGCGCGATTGTTGGATTCCCTGAGAATCGGACTGGCGAGCGGCGGATCAGCGAGTTTCTATTGTACGCATCTCTCCTCTCATTACACATTTGATCAATAAAATTTTTGTCCGAAGCCCTAATATAAAATTTAGAAGTATGGAGAGAAGTGCGATTGAGGCAGAGACTTCCAAAAATTTCATAACAATGATTTTGTTTTTGTAGCAGTTCTTTGCTTGTGCCCTTTTGATTACTTTGAAGTGATCTGGAATTAACACGATCTTCTGTTATTTTTTCTGTATTTCGACTTATTTCTAATCAATGTATCAGATATTGAGGAATTTTCGAGAAATCAAACATTTTTTAGTCCGACTACAGTCTTCTCTTTAATAACCTAACGTTCTACCAATGCCTTATTGTTGGAAGAAAGCTTTGTTAGAATAGGTTTGTTATAGCAATTTATAAGATTACTATAACAATCGTAGAAATGAACGATGAACAAAGTCAAGTCCGAGAACCAAGAAACAAATTTATTATTTAAGTATTCAATACTTAAAAATAATTAATTAAGGAACAAGAACTATTATTTTTAATTTATTTGTTCTTAGAATATAATACTAGACCGTTTGTGAAGGAAAAAATCTATTATAATATAAGAATTTACCAGATATCTGCCAAATAAATTACATCAATTTTTAATGTCAAAATCATCTATTTTTATTCAAATTTGCCTACATTCAAGTGAAGAATAGATTCCTTACATTGAGCGTAAATAAATGAATTACAATGATGAATAATATATAAAAACAAAAACATATCAAGTAAACTATACTCGTAAAAAAATATATATATAACGTTTGTAAAATTCTATTCCTTTTTTTTTTTTAACTTCCAAAATTTATATTTTCTGCAATCGAAGGATTAGAAATCACTGTTCAGAAATTGTATTACTTCTCGTTTATGCCGATTTTTTGTGTTTGTTGAAAATATCTTTTTTTATTCATTGAAATAGAATGATTCGGAAGAAAATAAAAAACAACTAGGTAGCCTTTGAAAATATAAGAATTTTTTTTATTAGATAAATGTTGGGATCCAAGGTGCAACAACTATATGCTATCCTATTTTCTAAAATATATATTAATTTCGGCCGGAAAATAAAAAAACTCGCTTTGTTCAAATGATGGTGTCATTTTTTTTATTTTTTTAGATTTCGACATTGTTAAATTCCTTTCATTTTTATTATTGTTTAAGTATTACACAATGTCAAGGGGTTTGGTTACTTCCTCAGCTGTTTTAGGAATATCAGATTATGTCTCTACTTCGTATTTGTCTTTACTAATTATTAAGGCACTCCCAGGCCACGTCTTTCCTGCACCTGATTACTAGCATGCTGCAGATGTTAGTTTCGTAATTTGCTATGTTATTCCTAATTTCCTCGGCTATATCATCTGATTAACTACCAGGTATGCAAGTTTAAAATGTCGTTTTAATTCCAATAGAATGCGCTCTTAGCCTATTGAAGGATTTGCTTATCTCTAAACGCTATTTTGTTTGTTAGTCATTTGTTTACAAAAGTCAGTTGTTTTTAAGTCGTTTACGTGGACGTATCATACCTTTCTTTGGTGTTAAAAATGTCTAATTTTAAGCCAAATAAAGAGCATTTGCGGCATGTCATGATTTTCTTATTTAATCAAAAGAAAAAGGCATCTGAATGTCATCGAATTCTTGTTGAGACTTATAGCGATGTTGCTCTAACCGTCAGGACATGTGAACGTTGGTTTCAAAGTTTCAAACGTGGTGATTTTGATGTTACTGATCAAAAACGAGAAAATCGACCATAAAAGTTTGAGGACTTCGAATTGCAATCTTTATTAGACGAAGACAATACCCAAACCAAACAAATGATGGCAGAACAGTTGAATGTCACTAGGCAAGCCATTTACGATCGCCTGAGAGCTATGGGAAAGATTCAAAAGGTTGGAAAATGGGTTCCACATGAATTGGACGAACGACAGATGGAAAAAAAAAACGAAAAACTGTGTGCGAAATGCGCTTTTACGCCACGAAAGAAAGGGTTTTTTGCATCGAGTTGTAACTGGCGATGAAAAATGGATTTATTTTCAGAATCCCAAACGAAAAAAATCATGGGTAACGCCAGGACAACCATCCACATCGAGTGCAAGACCGGATCGTTTTGGGAAGAAGACAATGCTGTGTGTGTGGTGGGATCAGAAGGGAGTAGTCTACTACGAGCTTCTCAAACCCGGCGAAAACAGTCAATACCGAGCGCTACTCACAACAAATGATCAATTTGAGTCACGCATTGATCGAAAAACGCCCAGAATGGGCTCACAGGCACGCCAAAGTCATTCTTCAGCATGATAACGCTCCTGCACATTCAGCCAGATTGACTAAGGAAACGATTTAACTCCTACCCCACCCGCCGTATTCACCTGACCTGGCGCCTTCTGATTATCACCTCTTCTCATCGATGGGACACTCATTGGCGGAGCAACACTTCAACAATTTCGAAAACGTACGAAAATGGCTCGATGAATGGATTTCAAATAAAGATGAAGCATTCTTTTGGAATGGTATCCATATATTGCCCTAGAGATGGACAAAATGTGTAGAAAGCGAGGGTCAGTACTTTGAATAAAATATATTATACTTTTTTTTAAATTACTGTGTATATATTTTAAGAAATAAACGACATTTTAAACTTGCATACCAGGTAGGTTTTCTAGGACCAACTTATGGCCCAACGTACTTAATCGCTCTTTCCTCTCTTTCGCTAATCTAAGGAAACAGAATAATGCATGTCTACTGTCTTCGCTAGGTTCGCGGACACCGAAACACTTGATAACGGTTCTGCTATCAAATAGTGAGTTCCATCCACTAAGTTCCATCTTCCAGAAGATGGTGTATCGCAGTGTCTTTGACTTATTTGTAAAGTCTCATTTCTCTCTTCCCTTGCGGTCATGGGTCAATATAGATATGACTCTACTATTGATACTACACTAGTGACACGAATTGCACTTCTACGGTACCCGCTATAAATCGTGTTTGTTGTTCGTGTGTGTTTGTTTGCGTTGGTATTCGTTATTATTTTTTTATTTTATTTTTTTGTACATTTATCAGTTTATCGATTTATGAAATACTAATAACTTTTTTTGGTCTATTATTTTTAATAAGTAATAAAATATAAGTTAGCTATTTGGAAAGATCAGAATTCAACCAACGTTTGGTAACTCCTATATCTGGGCAGAGAAGGTAGCTGGGAATTAACGACAGCTTGACAAGTTTTATGTTTTATATTTGCATTGTTCCAGAAATATTATTATAAGGTCAATAAAATTTTTATAATGTACTATTTGGAGGTAAAAACTTTTTTATTGAAATAGGTGTGATTTTTTTTTTTTTTTTGACACTTGTGTATGTTTTCGAGGAATAAATACTGATCGATGAACTTACTTTTCCAAAACTAGAGTAAAGCCTTGTTCTCCAACAAATGTTGGGAAAAGCGCCATCTGTTTGGCATAGAGATCTTTAACCACAGCTGTGTTGCTTTTGAAATTGGTCAATGCTTAGGGCTTTGTAATTCACGGAACATTTTGGTCTAATAAAGATTTTCTTTTATTTCATCCACATATTCTTCATCAAAAATTAATCTTTTGCAGCTTAAATGTTTTATAATTGTGTTATTTCTCATTCAGTATAAATATATTCCAATATACTATTAGATTATTATACTGAGATACTCTGATTCTGCATGCTTACTAGCTCTCCAAGGGTGAATATCGATTTATTTTCTTAATTTATATTTCTGGCATTCTTTTCCTGTTGTTTAAAATTTTTATAATTCAGAACGAATGTAGAAAGAATTAATAATATTCACGTAAAGGTTTATTCCTGGAATTTACTTAGAAAGAGAGAACGGGGAAACCCCGATAACCAGCTTGTCATATTTGTCACGCGGGTTAGTATTTTCAAGGCGATGCACGGTGGAGAACAGTCTAGGAGTGCAAAAGTCGAATTCTCCACAAAACCATTAGTATTGAAATCTCATGTCTTCTTAACATGCTAAATTAAGTAAAAGCACTATGGGATATCAGATTATTCAATTTTGTTAAGAATAAAAATAAATCAAAAATTACTTTTCACTTTTAAATATGAGCGTTTTGTTACAAAACTTAAGTGATTTTGCTGTGAGCAACCCGGTCGGAAGAATAGTGAACTCGATAATCATCATAATTCAGATACAATCATCAGAGCCCCATTATCATCAGAATTCGGTGGATACTGAAAGGGCATGTAATACCAAAAATATCAACTAACAAACAATTTTGCATTTTTATTTGTATACACTTGGACCTTATCGGTGTCAATACTGAATCCACTAAACATTTTATTTATCATTACACCAATGCGTCTTATTACGGTAAATTTTGTTTAGCCTTTAACGACTCATTCAATATTTCTACTTTAGTATCTTCGTCTTGCCTTAACGAATAGAGTATAAATTCTCTTACTCCGTATGATTTTTTTCTGCCAAAATTCAAAAAGTTTCATTTTTGAAAAGACTCGTTTTTCTTAAATAAAAATACATAACTTTAAAAATTGCACATAGTAGCAGTTCTAAATCTAGTTCTTTGGTTCTATTAGAATAAGTCTGCTTAAACGGCAAAGCGAATCTTACAGCGAGTGCATTAATTAAATACAAACGATAGAATTTAAAAATCATTATGTACATATATATATTTTTAAGCTAATTATTTCTGTTACTTTCACTTGAAGATGCCATTCTTAATTTAAAAAAAAAAAGATATTTAAAACGATTATTAAACAATTCCAGCAAAACTTTATCAATCTAGTCGAGTTTGTATTAATTTTGGCCTATAGGTCATGGGTGCTACAAATACACCTTAGATGTGAACTTTAAAAATAGTTCATTTACTCTTACCTATAAACAAAGAATTTCCAAGTGCTTATTCTTGCTTTCATTCTATTAGACACTTATTTTTACATTCCTAACCATTTCGGGCTTGAAATCGTACCTTCGATTTTTGACTTTTGCTCTCCTAGAATCGCTGTTTTCCTCACTGTGCGATGATCTGCCTGGTTGTACTTGTTATCATGGTTGATGGAGAAGCTTGGTGTTTATTTTCTTAATAGTTGAAAGCCATTAGCTCTCTTAATTTGTATTCAAGTTTATGAAATAATAAAAAAAATATTAATACAAAAAGAGGAATATTAGTTGAATTTGTTGGAATATTAGTTAAACATATTGACTGGTTGTCTGTAATTAAAAAATGATTAAGTTGGTTAGGGTGTGCACTTATTTCGAAAACCGTACAAAGACCCAAATTTATTATGCCGAAATTTTGGTTTACAGTGCTGCTTGGCCTTTACCAGGCCTGCGTCATAGAAAAGACATTACTTAAAATTGGATGAATTAAAAAGAATAGAAAATCCTAGAGCCCTGCTCAACCCTTATATGGTGAAGGAGTCTAGCTGAGTTATAAATGTTAATGAATGGATGTGAGTTTTTTATTTTTCTTCTTATTTAATTATTTATATTGATTTGTAATTTTTACTTTATTTATTATTATTTATCGTATGCTTTTTTGTAGCCATTTAATTATTTACCTTTTTGCACCACAATTTTATTTTATTTTATCATGACTTTGAGTAGTCTAGTCTTAAAGAATGTAGACATAAATATATTACTAAAATAAAAAAAAAATTAAAAGATATGTTTGGGGTTGATACGAGCAAACTGTAGTATTACAACGAAATATGAATGGATCTTATAAGTTATAAAAAATATATGCAATAAGTAGGTAATATGATGAACCCGTTCTAAAAAAAAAAATGTAGTACTTAAAGAAAGAGTAATTATCTTTACTGTTTTTATGCCACAGATTACCTAATTATTATCTTTATTTTATTTCATTTATTTCTTTTTCTTACTATGTTGTATTTATTATTACTATTATTATTAATTTTGTGTATAATATTGTGCATGCTATGGTGTATATGTAATATTTACAAACGGTCACCTGTCTTGATCTATTATAACAAAATTCATGTGAATGAACATTTAATAAATTTAAAATTCATGCCCTTTATTAAAATTTTTAAATCTTAAAAGCTGTTTTGTATTTTTATTTATTGAACTAATAAGAATTTAATTGATGATTGATGGGAGAATTTCATTTCAGTCGTTTAAATCTTCAGTGATTTCCCTTGTAGCCCGAGGCGATGGCGCGTAATGTCATCTATATCAACATTTTTTTGATTCCAGGAGTTTCTGTTCTATTGTTGAGATCTGCCAGATAAAGTCGGGGAGAAGGTGACATCGACGGGCTTTCTTCCTTTTTGAAGAATTTGTCATAAATTTTCACAAAACATTAAAAAAAAATGAATCTCACATTCACATAATAGCATTTTTACTATAAAAAAATATTCTATGATGCCTGATTTTTTTCCTAAAAACTATCACAGAGTTACTTCTTGTGCTGCAAATCATAAAAAAAATAATTGAAAAATTCCTATAAACATTTTCTCTCAAAATCATGAAAAACCTCAATGTAGCACACGTGTAATATAACATATGTAAGTAGGTTATTCAAATGCGAGAGTCATCGTTCTTGTTCTGAAAGAATCTATTTAAATAAGATAAAGAATAAACAAAATAATAAATATGCAGCAATAAAAATGCTTACCTTTCATTGAATAATCATGAAATAATAATTAATCACAACGTTATTTGAATACTACTTTTATAACAATTTACACAGCCTATCCACTTAGGTAACCTAAAATAGAATTTATGAACCATATAGGAGATAATAATTTACACATGTGGGCATACATCATTGACTGATCATGTTCCCTATCATTTACTTTTAACTGAAATCTGTTGTAACTTGATTTTATTTTTTAATAAATATTTTATTAAAAGTTTTATTTAGAAATCCTATAACCGTACAAGATATGAAAGTAGTAAATAATAATATAAAATAAATTAAAAAATAAAAGTATATGGAATAATAGAAAAAAATAATAATAAAGAAACAAAAAAATTAATAACTAATGAAAAAATAAATACATAACTTTATACTACTATGCACAAAAACATCCCAGAGAAATCTCTGACCAAGCTTGTCCCACCACTTATACGAGGGTAAGCCAGTCCCTTAGTGATCTGAACGCTGTTCTCTCACAAGTGTCAAAATCCAATGGAGGCTGAGAGGGGGCGCCACAGTCACTCTAGACTTGAGTTGAAAAGCTGGCCATTGACAGTACTCCAGTAATATAGAATTATTATAATATGTATCGATGTCATTGCAGTTTTAATCTGTAGAACGGGTTATAAGGATGTGTGGAACTGAATAATGGAATAATGAATGAGCCAGAGGTTTAGGGTTGTTGGAAAGACTTACAAGTGTCGTAACCAGCACTGCGACTTTTCTTTCTCAAATCATTTGATTTTCAATATAAATAAATAAAGCGAAGAGATTTCAAATATTTAGAAAGAATCAATTGGCCTCCAACAAAACATTGGATTATTTTGACATCTTCAGTATAATTTTTCAAATCTTCACGGGACCTTTCATGTCCGCATCTTAAAATTTACGATACTTTTTTTTTACCAAACCCATGAAAAAACGGGGCTAATAATCTTAAAGGCAATTTTGCAGATCTCCGGCGAAATGCAACACAGAGACAATTATGTGCAGATAATACGAAATATACAAATTAAATGAACATATTTTAGGCAATCCTTTATTTTCATTCTTTCTAATTTTTTTGTAAATTGGTTTTAACATTCACAATAAATATTAATTGGAACAGAAAATAAAATGAAGCCGTTCAAGTAGAGTTAGTTGATTTTTAATTGGTTTCGCTGTGAAATGAATGTTTTAAAGCGTGGAATTGCGTTCAATACTTTCCGGTTATTTCGCCACTCTCTTAAATTCTGAAAATAAATCATTACTTCCTATACTTGGTAAATGTAAACTTAATTTGCGTTAAAGGTCAGGCAATACTAATTAATTAATTATCGATGTGATAGAAATAATTAGATTCCATTATTACCCCATATCCTTTTATGATTCCATTTGGTTGATTATACCAATCTCATTTGGAAAAGCCGTTGATGGGTTTGAATATGATAGGAAGCAGAGGAAAGGGTTCAGAAGGTATGGCTAGGTGCTAAGTTAAGTGGGCCAAGAGCTAAATTGCTGTTTGGTATACCCATTTCGAATAATAATAATAATAAAATTAGAAATAAGATTATTTATTTATCAGATGTCGATGAATGAATGACATAAATTTTAGAAACTTTAGTTTAAACTACTGTTGACAAGTATATACTGATGTAACGAGTATGGCATGAGTAATAATAAAAAGAAAAGTAAATTGTTGGTATCTGTTTTCATCCTAATTCATTTGTGAAATTTGAGTTTAATTCCAGATAAAGTAATGAAAATCTCAATTTTTAAATTTTTTTTTCTTAATTTAAAATTGGAAAGGCAGGGAAAGGAACCAGTTGTCTGCCTGAGTGGAAGGTTGCAGTTGTTGAAGGTTATCTCTTATCTCAACGGTCAAAAATCCTTTCCTCACTCTTCTGCCGAATTAATTCATCTAAAAACCTTTTCTACACCCAGCACCCTTATCCTGCTGTTTTTAATATTAAGATATTCATTAATTAAGTTGATAGTGCCTACTAATTATACTTTGGAGACGTTATTTATCTAAGATATATATATATATATATATATATATATATATATATATATATATATATATATAAGAATTATATAAATGTATATCTATACTACTATATAAAAAGACAAGCTATTTTTCGTTTGTGATCACTAACCACGAAAACCACTGAACCAATCTGTACCTAATTTTAACTACAAGATCTTCACAGTTCAAGGAAGGTTTAACAATGATAAAATGAACTGATTTTTAAATAGATAGGTTAAAAAAATTCGATAAATATGTATAAATTCCAGTGTGGTTTGAAAATAGACCGATAGGTGGCGAGCGTAGTTCTGCAAGAGAGGTTACAATGTTACAGACATAAATATGTGGTGTGACATATGGATCCCAGTGAAGCTTAAAAACCGACCATTGCCCATCTGGATTACCAACTTATTCCTTAAAATTAAAAATTGGATTTCCAATTACGTTCTGTTACTTATGTAGAATATAAATTATATACATATAAATATATAAGGTGGAATTTTAGATATTAAAACAAATCTTAGGTTTTATATGAAAAAAAAAAATAAATAGCAAAATAAAAAAAATTAAAAAAGAAAATAGAAAGAAACATTCCTACACTAATCTATTATTGAAGATTGATAATTTGAGAGTAGGAGCATTGCGGATCGAAATGGGTATGAAATTATAGAAAAAATCTGCACGATTAATAAAGGATTTATCAAAGGAAGCAGTTCGATGAGAAAGGATATACAAATCAATAGGCTGAGATCTATATCTATATAAAAAGATATTAATGGTACATTAAGACGGACGGATGTCATATGAATCTATTTTTGCCTTTTACAAGCCGCGGCGGGCAAAGCTGGTATCTGTATATAATTTGAGGCAAACTAATTTTAACTCACCACTGACTGCATCATCTTTAAGAGATTTTAACCATAACATCTCAAAGGGCAAGCCAACCTAGTGTGAGTAATACTAATTAATAAAATATTAATTGTTTATTCTGCTTTGCTGGTTGACTTAATTAATTGTAAGAAACCTTGGCTATATTGATGTATTAAAACAATGATTGGAAGAAGGTGAACAAGTAGGGTTGTAATAAACACTTCAAAACACGATTTTTTTTCTTATTGATTATTTTTCTTATTTATTTAATAAAAATGAGAAGCAAATAATTATGTTTTTTTTTTCTTCTTTAATAAATATATCTTTTTCAAAGTCATTTAATACTTTAATGAAGTAATATCAAATATTAAAGAAAAATATTATCTCTTTGTATAAGTTATCAAAGAAAAATATTGCATCCGCCTACGCTAAGTGGAATACTTTTGTAATAATTAGCCCCGTTTTATAAGTCATTTTTGGTTTATATATAAATATTGAGACATTGTTTGTATTTATATATATATATATATATATATATATATATATATATATTTTTAAATTCTTAGTTCAATTACTGGAAATCTTTTCCCTTTGCCCGCAGGATACTGGTATTGAACCGCTCTCAAATTAACGAAAGCTGCCTAGATACCGCAGCATTAACAGATGTGCTCATATAAAACAAATACAACTTTGTTTAAAACTATTTATTGATATTAACTTTGAAGAAAATATTGAAATGACTTGTCAGTCACATGTGAAGAACCACTCACTAGTAGCACTTCAATAAAATAATTCTACATTTGAAGGTTCCATCTTTTTTTCGGCCATCTTCTTTGCAGAGGCCTTGGGGGATTTTCGGGAATCAATACGCTGAATGTGAAGCAGGTTGAGAAACTAGTGGTTTCGAATAGTAATGGAGTTTAGTATGAAAGGACAGGTATCTGGATTTTGACTATATCAGCAACATATGCAACATTAGGATCTTTAGGGATAAGTTTATTTATGACATAAACAGAACAGTTCAGTACTCAATGTGAGCATCAGAATAACTGGAACCTTAGTTATTAGCGAAAGAGTTAATCGTATTAACTATATTATTCCTGTATTTAGTGAGTATATAAACAACGAGATTTTGTTTTTTAAAATTTACACCTGTCACTTAACACTCCTTACACGCGTCACCTGAATGTACATTACATACATGAGATGTATCTGAAAGATACAAAATTAATTCTAAAATTAGTTTAGCCCTCACAGTAACATGAAAGATCCGAGAGGCCTATGTAAAAAACTATTTCACCCTCCTAGCGGCCCCTTTGATTTCCGGAGCCTGCTTCTCCTATCTACTCCTCGTTGACTTATGGTAGTATTGGTCTATAATGATACTTAACAGTAAGCTACGTCTCAATAAGCTATCATATTTTTTTTTGTTACAACCAAATCATGTCATCATATAATATATATTTTTTCTGTTTAATAAACATCCATTTCATAATGAAACAATGTTTTTTCACACCATTTCATACCAAAATAATGTTATCTGAGAAACGTATATGAAATACTAAACTCGTCAAGTTAGGCCCATATTGTTTATTTTCAGAAATAATCCAAGTGCAGTTTCGTATATGCTGGAGAAAAATAAACTTCAACCCCATACGATGACAACACTCCGGGTAGCCAGAAATCATTTTCAATTATAACCAAACAAAAGGCGCGGTTGACACATTCGACCAGATGTTTCAGTATACTAACTGCGGAAGAAAAACGAATTGCTGGTTTGCATATATTTTATAATATGCTAAATATTAAAAGCATAAATGCCTTTATTAATTATCAATTTATTTTTTTCTAGCGAAATAAAAATGTTCCAAAAAGAGCCCTTTTTCGACTGGACTTCATGAGAAAACTGGCTGAAGAATTATCCGAAGCGTGGATGCACAAAAGACTCCAAACGCCGGTTCCAAAAGCATTGAAAAGCAGTATTCATAAATGTCTAAAATAGAGTTAGTGGCAAAAACAAGTAATCAGGTTGGCTAAAATGAGAGACAAACATCTTACTGCTCATTGTGTAGCTAGAAAATTCAAAAAAATCCAATATTGTGTGTGACGGTTGCGGGAAACTTGTTGGTGAAGAGCATCACAAAAAAAAAAAAAAAAAAAAAAAAAAAAAAATGTCCCTCAATGTACATAAAATTAAAATAAATCTTATTTTTCGACTAAATTAAAATAAATTTTAAATATCAAATCACTGATTTTTTTTAATGAATAAAATGTTAATTTCTGAAATTATATTGTTTATTTTCCTTAACCAGTAGTAATAATAAAGTAATAATATGCTTGATCGATGTGAAAAGCGCTTGAAGTATAGAAAGTCAATTATTTCCTGAAACTTAATCACAATAAGCCAGAAAAACCTAGCATGTCCCATAGCGGTTAAAATTAAGGGTGTCACTGTTAGGCTTAAATAAGGAAACTTTTTTAATGTTTAGTATTTTTAATGCAACTCTTCCTAGTTTAAGTAGGTTGGCTAGAAAATGTGTTGCTATTATTTCAACCTCAGTGCAATTAGAGCAATTATATTCAACAGGAGGGTGAACCATTCAAGAAAAAAAATTAGGTTTTTAGGATTTTTACTTTTCTCACGATTCACTCATGACGATGTGTGGAAGTTGAATTGTTGATAAGTTGTCAAATAAATTAAGGTAACTAACTATATCGTTCCACTACTCCACCAAATTCGTCAAACCCGCATCACTTCTGTCATTAGCTCTTTCCTTTAACTTCAGGCATAAACATTAATAACTAAACTAGCTAGAACGACAAAATAAACAGGAATACCATTGTAAAGTGATTGGAATATTTAAAATGGCAATTCATAAAAAAAAAAAAAAAAAATCATGATTTATCTATATGTTTGGTTACCGATATATTGTGTATCGATATTCAGAGCGAAAAGGGAATATCGATTTTTTTTTTTTGCGATACTCATACCTAGTCGAGACTCTGGTTAGTATACAATTGTTAATATGTCTTTAGAGTTTTTCATTAAATCATTTACATGGAGTTTGAATGCAATGGTAAGCCTGCGTGTAATTTTTTGTTATTGACGTACCAAGGTGATTGTGTGGTGAGTGAGATTTTTTTAATGTGTGTCTTTTCAGCTATACAATAAATTTGTTAGGTTTACGTTCTCAGTATTTAGTTTTTGCATTATTTTAATGTTGACCGTTTATGTAGAAGCGGATATAAAAGTCACAGTCTTTAACTAAGGCTTTGGCATTTCTGTTTCACTTGTGGACCACACGTTATTCTTCTGTCGAAAATTTGTAGTAAATATTAAACAGTGTTAGTCTGTTTAGTGGGAACATTGTCTATGTCAAAGCGTAAAAGCGATTTATTGTAGTTTGTGGTTGTTAAGTTTAATTGTTGTGAGTTGTGTTGAAGAGACACTGAAGCCTGATTGATCTCTGAATGTTTTGGTAGTGCACAATGCGTTTATTGTGTTAGGGTAAGTGGGTATGTCGTGGGTGTAAGTACTTTTTTTTTCTTTTTTTCCCCTTCCTAGCCTTTTCTGGCATAGGGGTATGTGGGTGTAAGTACTGTACACCATTTACACCTACGACAAGCAAAGGTGCATGAATCGATCCCTGCGGTACTCCAACCCTAATAGGTTTGGTAGGTGTACCCAAGCCTTAAATGTTAGCTTGAAACAATGTTTTTAATTAAAAATAATTCTTATCTAATTTTGGCCCGAACATGCCCCGTAAAATAGAGTGCTAAATCTTCAGTATTACAATATTTTATAATAAACATTAACCATTTAAACTCTATCAAAATCGGCAACATTTCAGCCAATGTTGTAATGATGTAACTCTGTAATATTAAACTTTTTGATTAGACCTAAGACTTCTGTATTCGAGAGATCCAAGTCAAAAAAAAAAAAAGTAAATATATTCAAGCTCTGAGTTTACTCTATAAACTTTTTTGTCGAATAGTCTTTAATTGTAATAAAATTATTCATTTTACAATTTTTTTTAATTGTAAAAACAAATTATATAAGAAATAAAGAAATTAAAAAAAAAAAAAAAATTCATTATTCTTATGTAAATTTAAGAATATTATACTTATGTAAATTGGAATTGTAACATTCCATGAAAAGGAAGTTGTGTGTTTCTATTATTAAGTTACATGTTAGTATAATATAATTAATTAAATAGTTCATGTAATGTCAATTACGTACAACGTATATGTTGTTGAATATTGAATATTGTACTGTAATATTTAATGATTTCCATAGTATTTATTATAAATTTATGATATTTTAATATTTATTTATATATTTTAATTTAAACTTTGAATTAAAGTACGTGCATTTTATTCCTCCATTTGAAAAAGGCATTGATTTTTTCATGACTGTAAACCTTATACTCTTGTACTGACCCTCTTGTCTGCTTTGCATAAAGTGATATAAAAAGTAGTGGAGTAATATAAATAATAATAATAAATAAATAATTTTTAAACGACGACATTTTTTATTAATTACATTTTTGGTCCTCTAAAAAGCATACAAAACCACAATTTTACGTGAAAGAATCACTTCTCTATCTTGACCGAGAACTGAGAAAAAAAAATTAAATGTGATATTTATATATATTTTATTAGGCTCCCAATGCTCATGGGAGGCTATAAATCTAGTTTTGCACTATTATAGGTCCCTACTACCCACGAAAATATCGGCAATCTGTGAGTTACAAGTCAAAAAGTCCCCATGTCAGTATGTCTTCAGACATATACCAGTCAAGACTGATGTGTTGAATACATCCAATTCTCAAAAAATAACAAAAATAAAACATTTACTCCTTAAGCAAATTCCTCAGATTCAAGGAAATCCATATATTTCCTCGAGCGTACCTTTCAAAAAGAGATAAAATGAGACACACTTGTCAAATTGAAACGAAAGACTTTTATTGTGTGCCTGGCATCATATACTCTTTTCATTTTTATCTTTAGACCTAAAAGCTAAGACTAAAATAGAGCACTTTTTTTTTTAGAAGTCCATATACGTAATTCATATAGGTATGCATATACGGTTTATAAAAAAAATAATACATTTTAAATACAAAATATTAAGACTAATAAATAACAAGCGCTGGTTAGAACGTCGACAATGAAGCTTCATATACCGACTTTTATCATTTTACAATCGACAGACATATTTAAATCTGCTCTATTGAAGTAATCAATTATCTGTTGCTTAGCCCAAACAAGACTGAATATTTTATTTTTGTTTTTTAACAATATCTTTTTATATTTAGTTTATTTATAGCACTCATAAAATGGGAAAAAGGTTTTTTTTTCCAGCAACAACACCAACATCAAAGAAATGACCCTTTGTTCTTCTATCTATTTGGAAGGACCTTAGCCTAAAACACTAAATTTGTTTTTGGATTTTTGTGACTAACCTTTAAATCCCTAGAGAACGACTGGCTGGGTTAGGCGCGCCATCTTGGGATGTGAAGTTGTTGAAGGACTTATTTTAAATCATAGTACCATCTTTCTCGAAGTTCACCTTTCTTTCTCGAAGCTCCCGGACTGCATCAGTTTCAGTAATGATGAAGAAGGCATCCGTTTTTACACTTTCAACCCTGACTAATCTTTAATTAAATGACACTTACCACATACAGCTTGATAAATAACTCTTTCTCGATTGGAATCAACTTAATTAGTACCAATCATTTATACTATCAGTCCTAATAATTACCTCATTACTAGGACTGTGAAATATATATTTACATATTTCTCCCAGCCAACTAGAACATCTAACATTATTAAAATGCATCAGTTTTGAGGCTTTTTAAATCAATTTGAGTTATTTTTATTATTATTATTTTGTCGTAAATACATATTTCTTCATATTTTGAACTGTAATTCCATATGTATCTACTTATCTGGCATATGAGTATTCGAAATATGAATTTTTTTTTTTGTTTCTAAGCAAATAAAAAAAATAAAAACCACTAAATTCTTTTTTTTGCCAAGTGGATGGGTTCGTGTTTGTCCAGCTGCTAATTCTCCCCTTTGCGTGAACTTTCCATCGCATTTACTCATCTTAGAATCTTTTGAAGGGATTAAGATCTCGTTCTCGCTGGGCTCAAATACTTGGAATATTACTCCACTTTTCCCTCCTTCCTACTCTCATTCTATTACCCAGTCTCTCACGAAGTCAACTAAGAAACATCATTCGTTAACTGTTTATTTGTGTACTCCTAAAATGCCGAAAATCTTCTCTTCAAAGAGGGAATATCTTGTTTTAAAGTAGGAACGTGGGTTCTCAAAGAGACTTTTAAGGGTGATAGAGACATTTTATATTGTGCTTCTTTTGATACAGTAGTATGAACTACTTCACGGAAGTAGCAAGAAGTAACAAAGAACTTTAAAAAAAAAAATTCGAACAAACTTTTGCTACACAAACTGCCACTAGATCTGGTTTTGATACCGATTAATTTTATACTTTAGTTCGAGGTGACATATACTTCCATAAATTAAGCCACTATAAATTTAAAGCGTGTTCTCTTCTTAAATGTTCGCCTTATATTTTTTTGTTTTTTAATAGCCATATTCCTATTTTTTCTTTCTTTTTTTTGTTGACACAATGAGGTACTTAAGCTTAAGTTTGTACTTATGTACAAGTATATATCAAGTTCTATAAATTCAATAGAAATTTTTCTATTTTTCTAAATAACAAAGATAGTTTCGGTATTACAAACATATTTTCGGTATATAATTGCATATTTTGCCCAATAATAATAAACCATCCTACTCATTGCTATTCAACCCAGGTTCTCTTACTTAGTTAGAGTTCTATGTTCCAGCCCTGCATTTCTAGAGAGATGTTTGAATCATATACTTGGGCATAAAACCACACATTAAATATACAGCTGCAGTTGTCGTAGCCTAGGAGGAGACTAAAAAAAGAGGTTAGATGAGAAATCTCTATAACTAATTCAAAGTCAGGAGTAGGTAGTGCTGGATATTTTCTTTCTCTCTGTCTTTCACTTGTAAATCCATCCTTATGTTTTTGACTCCATAAATAAATGAAAAATAAATTTTATTCTGGGACATAATGCTTCCTAAGAATAATATAGATGTTTAGTAAGATGGTGGAATTGTCGGGCTACAGTCATTTAAGACAAAAGTACTTATAGAAATAAAACATGAGCCATATAAGTTTAAAAAGAAGTAAGTAAAAAAGAAACCAGATCATTGTTTGTAGTCAAGCTCAGGAAAAAAATAATAAAAGTAATCCTAATATGCCAAGCAAAAGAAAACACAGATGAAAAAAATAAAAATAATAATGGATGATTAATAAAAGTTAAAGTGGTGTGTATTTAGTACTTATTATTACATATAGATAAAGATGGATAAATAAATAAATAATAATTAAATAAGAGATATGTAAAAAAATATTTTAGTATACAGTAAAATAGAATATAAACATACTTAGTTCATCAACTATTTTTATAATTATTGAATTGAATTTGATTAATTTGACCAAATGAATTACTGATTATAACCTATATCGGTGGAATTCTGCCTGAAACGTGAGTAGATGTTAGAATAAAAGTTCTTTGAATCAGCATGAAAGGAAAGCCTGATTTTAGTTGTGTTTCCTGAAAGCGATGGATCTGGATAGGATGGAATGTTGGTATGGCTGTAAATGTAAATGTTGTTCTTTGGAAAGGACTATACAGGGTGAGTTCCTCTTAGTGTAAAACAAAAAAATAATGAATAAACCAACGATAGCCACCCCACATGGATTGGTAGAAATGCCTTCCCCTATAAAAACAGACTTATCTGTCCGTTGAATTCACCTCAAAAAGTGGTATTCTTCAATATCTTCCACGTTCAGAAGCCAACGGCAAAATGGAGGGAGGTCTACGAGTATGTTCATTATCATTGGGTTTTAAAACTTACCTTAAAAATATAAAAAAACAAATACTAAATATTAATAATAAATAAATACATGTACTTGTAATAACATAAAATTTGATCTGGTGTCGCTTTATTGGCAGTTTACCTATATTTTCTATTAAACAATACATTTTTTCTTTTCTTTTCATTCCAATGAAGAGTTTATTATGCTTAAAATACATATTTCCATTAAGCGATTATCATAATGTCATATTTACATAAGTAACTCATTTGTATACCTAATGAAAACGCCATTTTTTCCGGTTTTAAAAGTAAATTTCTCCATGAAATCGACACGGAATCATTAATTTGATCATACCATATGCAAGCTGGTCAAGTTTTTTTTGAGATTTACAGTTTTGTGGATAGTTTTTTTCGAATAACAGTAAGCGTTGAAGTATCATAAGACATTGTGACTTCCCTAAAGCTATTCTTTAGGTCTCAATTTTGTAAAATTCAAGGTTACATGTACTCAGCACTTACAGGAAATTTAATGCTAAATCCGGAAATGTGGTCAAAATTTGAAAAATGTTTAAATAAAGTGGAGATATTACAGCTTTTATGGCAAAAAACGTGGTTTCCTAAAAACAAATCATTGAACTATCGTATATCTGCAACGGATTGGAATAAGAAGGTGAAGTCTGCGGCATATTTCTCGATTTTTCATCTAGTTTGACCCATTTTTTTTTTTTTTTTTTTTTTTTTTTTTTTTTTTTTTTTTTTTTTTTTTTTTTTTTTTTTTTTTACTAAGTACATAAATTTCAATAGACTAAATATAGGACGGGTGATGGTTCTATATGACATGGTAAAAGAATAAACCTTGGAAGTATTACCAACAGTTTTAAGATAAGCGCAAATCTAAAGTAGCGCACAGCTATGAAACATGAGGCTATCTATAGTTATTTATTAAAACCGGTTATTAGTTGCCTGAGATAAATCTATTCTCATTTCAATTTTCAACATTACAAAACATAAATTGATAGAAAATCAAAATACTTCATTTCAGAGAAAATGTAGAAATTGAGGAAATTGTTTATAATAAATACCAGGTTTGGCTATCACATTGATCTTTCCCCCACTTGATCATTGGCCCGACTGACTTTATTGAATATAGAAAATACGATGGAATCTGCATTGAGGTTTTCCTGAACATTGAGTATCTATATGAGGTAGGGTGGCCTATGATGTCCTACCTAAGCTTTGGACTGTAGCTCGGAAGCTATCAAATCAATTTGTGTCGTATTTGCCCACAGCTTAGATCAATCTATTTACTTTCATAATTACACAGACAATTTTTTTTTAGAAACAAGTCTTGTACCATATATCAAGCCTAAAGGCTATATTTGGATCCCGGTTTCCAATGGGCTATGCACTAAATATATTTTTGGTTACAAAGGAAAACCGAATCATAATTCTAATGAAAAGAACTTTATTCATGTATAAATTACCAAATTTAAATGAAAATTAAAAAAAAATCAATCAAATATTATTATAAATATTTTAAAAGATCCTAGTAGTGTCAATAGTGTCTATTTTTTTCTTTAGGAGGAACCATCTGCACATAAATACACCAACAAAAATAAATGAAACAGGCAATCAATATAAGTACAAACCTAATAATAACATTGGTTTGGTAAAATATGATCGGAATTATTTGAATGTCTTATCGCCAACACAGCAAATACCATACAAGGGCACTCGCTGTTTTTTCATAAACGCACGCAAAACAATATCATCGAACAAAGTTGGAATAAAATCTTTGCTACAATTTCTTAGTTTTCAAAATCATCAAACATTTTAAATATATCTCCAATATTATACTCGAGAGAAGCTTCTGAAATTAGTTAAAAAATAATTTCAGCCAGGTGTCCTCTTCGTGGCGTGACCCCAGACAAACTTAAGCCTCCAGACTCTTCTTGCTTTGGCGTCTTGTCTAAATAGAGAATCACATGCTAACGCGTTGGTATTTTTAAATAGTGCCTTGACTTGATGTTTCGGCAATTGGCCATATTAAGACGCTGGCCACCCTATCATATGTTAAGTGGCAGTGTATGACAGGTATTTATAAATTTGGAGCTGATCAATTGCCATCAGCAATATTCAACATTCTTCCCTCTGGTTTAAATATATTTTTTAAAACTTGCGACTGTCACATTATTGATGATATGGGACAGCCTCAAGTGCGACTAAATCTCCAGGACATCCGAATGATCATTTTTTTTCCTTTACCCTGAAGAGTAGAGCCCTTGTCTCTTTTGAATACTTCCCTTGGGCATAAAGGCCCACTTACTTTTAATAGCTGTTTCCCCTTGAGGGGATGATCAGAGGGTCCCACTACACCTCATAGATCTTTGGGCTATAATCAAGACCATATCTTCCGTCTAGTTTCATCCTCTGTGATTTGTTAAAGGCTAATGGATTTTTTTAGGAAATTACTGATAATATCTCTTGCTGCTTATATTTAATTTTTCATATTCGTTGAAAAATCGTTTGCCGTTTTCGGCAAAAAAAAAAAAAAAAAAAAATCCTATTAAATATTTATACAATTGTCTATATTTTTATGCTATCGCCCGTTTTTGTGCTTTAAAAAAGGGTTGACCATAAACTAGATTATTTTTTTTTTATCATTATAATAGCTATATTATATTCTGAAAGATATTTTTGGAGATGCTTTCATAGAAACATGAAGTAAAGAAATTAATTAGCATATAACTTAAGATTTTCTGGTACATCGCTACCTACTCAAAATACAAGATCATACTTCGATCGTGATAAGAGTGTTTTTAATTACAAAAAGATTTATTATGTACAAAAAAAAGTCTTAGTTATTTTTCTAAGGCAGCGGGGTAGCTCAATGAGAAAGGTGCCTTAAACCAGTTATTGAGAGGTGCAAACTTGGATTTTTACTACCCTTATGAGTCCTAACAACATATTAAATAATAGACTGGGCTATTATCAAAGGTGTTTGGACTAGAAGTCCAACCTAATCTTCCATATTTTCCTTATCTCTACACTACAGAGCACCACTTTTTTTGGAGCTTGAATGTCTTTGTGGGTGGAAAATCGTTTTCAAATGATTCAGGCATTAAAATATCTTTTATCATAAAATATATGACTTTTCATCACGGGACTCAAACTTTTTCCAAATCTAGCATTGAAAACTTGTTTAGTCGCTAGTTGAAAATTTGTTCAGAAAGTTGGTAAAGATCTCAAAAATATATACTTTCTTAATTTATCCCATGTTTCCATAAAAATGGACGTTTCAAGAGGAATTACTCGATATAATAAAATATTATAATATCTACTTATCACAGTCCATTAAAACCTGTCAAAACCTAATACTTACCAATGTTGAAAACTAATGTTAATATTCTTAACGAAGCTATGTCTGCCTACAGAACAGTTGAAAAAGTAATAATACAATGAGGTCTCTTAAAATTTGACTGGTACAAAAAAGGTTTGAAATGGACAATTTTATTACAGAATACTTAACTTACTGTTTTTATTGGCCAATATCGAGCAGCAACTGTTATTGACACAATGCGTCGTCAAGTATTTTTATTACGGAATACTAAAATAACTGAATGAATAATTATTACCATAGTCGTATGTCGATGATAATTGCTCTTGAACGAGTAATCAACAATTCAAACACAATCCGGGGGCACTTCGGTTACTAATGAATAAAGCCTGTGTGCTTACTTGTTACTGCTCAGTTCACTGACCTCTGAATAAAGTAATATGCGTATTACCGGGAAGTGAGAGTAATGAGACGAGTATCAAAATAAACACGCATGATATGAAAGCTGAAGTTAATTGAATTGCAAAAACGGCACAGATAAACAAGCTTATGAAATATACCTTTCAATTGGTTAATACTGGGGATTTCCGATTAACTGATAGAAATTATTGATACTTATGTATATATCCCTCACCTGTTTTACTTGCTAAATTGGATTTAATAAAATGCAGATCTAGTGCAAGAGGTAAAATCTTAGCACATTGAACTCATTGTCTTTTTGCACCGTCTTGAGTTGCTCATCTATCACATGCCAAGTAAAGTTGTTCAGAGACAACATGTTGGTATATATTATGGACTTCAGTGTGAGAAGAATCCAGTCAGACCGAATAAGTTTTACCATGGAACATGTTTTACCGGTGGTCTAGTAGTTAAAAAGCGATACCCTTTTGTGGAACGCGAGGGCGTTACGCGTAGCTTGATAGTTTGATATTAGGAGAGTAGAAACAGTTCCTCGCTCGTTATATTAAATTACACTAGCTCACTAATGTGTAATTTTGACTCTTTTTCTCATCCTATGCGGAAAACTGGAAGATCTTGAATGTCCTGAGCAGCTCTGTGGAGTCATTGTCTCCTTTCTCAGTGAGAGAAGTATCGTTGTGCGGGTTCGTGACGTCCATTCAAAGTCAGTACCCCTCACTTCCGGTGTGTCACAAGCAGCAGTAATATCTCCGGTGATGTTCAACATCTACACTGCTGAAGTAGTTGGCAAAAACAACGGTAGGGCGACAGTAGCGGCTTTTGCCGACAATATTGCTATCACCAGCAGCAGCATGAACCCCACTAGAGCACTACGCCAGGCCGAAACTGTCTGCGTAGAGATTATTCGACGGCTGGTTTCACTTCACATCCAAGTGAATCCAACTAAAACGGACTGCGTAGTATCCTCATACCAGCGTGTTTACCACTTTTACAGGGCACATCACTAGATGAGGAGAAGATCTTACCGTCTCCACCACATCCTTTCCTCTCCAGCACTTTCCCTGCGACTGAAGTTGCGCATTTATAAAAGCATGCTGAAACCTGCCCTCCTGTACGGTGCCCCTCTTCTCACTCTTCTTTCTGACGGAACTAGACGGCATTTGCAGCGTTTCCAGGACTCCATGCTCAAGAAGATGGTAAAAACTACCTCCCTGAAGAAGAAGAAACCAGAAGACGAGATTTTCGACCTTCCGACAGTCCAGGATTCATCCAGCGTCGACGTGTCAAGTTCTTGGACTCTCTTCAGTTTATGACGAACCCTCGTTCAGAACATCGACACGAGCGCCACCTCCGGTCCGTTGGCCGCTAACAGAAATTTGAACATAACGACATTTTTTTATTTAGTTTTGGTAAGTGCAAATAGTTTAGTTTTTAAGTCTTCCCACAACAAGATTTAGGTGAGCCCCATTATCTTAATATAAACTTTGTTAGAAATCCTCCCCCCCTAAAACATATTCCATACTATTCTTTTTTTATCCGAAAGGCTCAAGGTGACCATTTGTTTTTGTTTTTTTATTAATAAGGTTGTAAATACTGGCCTTGGGGATCTGCGGCTATGTTAACTGATCCCATTTATTGCACTGAGCGAGAGCAGACCTGGGCAGGTTACCAACCCAACGTTGCTCATAACCATGGTTCTCATGATACAGGAAAACCTTGGCCTAATGCATTCTTCCCCTGAAACAGACTATCGGCAAACGGTCTTACTGGATATAGGTACTTTGCAAGGTGAGCTCACTACGAAAATCTTAATTAATTTTCTTCCTTGATGCTGAAGCCCAGCAAAGAAATCTTATGATAGTAATTGATGTCATTGCCTTTAGTACTATAATAATAAAGAATACATGGATAATGATAGTGAAGGAGGATATGAGGGTGGCAAATGTGCATTGGAATTCAATGTGGAACAGAGACTAATTTCGGACAGTGGTCAACAGGATCAAGTTTCCGGAAATGGCTAAGACACAAGTTAACAGACGGTGGTCAGATTAAGGAAGAAAGCATCAGGCGGAGGTGATGAAGAGATATTGGAGAGAGAGGAAGAGCAAGAAATAAATTGTTGAGCGTGGTCCACAGATGGCCGAACTCGTAAGAAGAAAAAGAATATCAAATCCAAAAAATATGTACGAAATGGACTGATTCAGTAGCTTAATTGGAATTTACTGATACGAAAATTTCTTGCCTTAGTTTGCAATGAGTTCTACGAGAGCTGCGTGAGTTACTTTTGTTATTTATTTTTTACCGTTGCATACTGATATCATGGAAATAACATCGAATTATTACCTATTTTGACGGATAACTAAATAGTTTTCAAGCAACTATATTAGCCAATCATTTAGACCTACGCAGATCTATCTGAGGATGATTCTTAACGGACCACATTGAACTAAATAAAGATTATTTTAAATTTTATGACAGTTTCCTTTGGTAACCTTTTCATAATTTCAATGGATTGGAGGATATTTTCGAATCGATTTACCTGTTTTCTAATATTTACCTTACATTACCTCCCATTTTCTATTTAAATAACTTTTTTAGGTTGATTTTTAAAAGACATTTAAATAAATTCATACAACACCCGCTGATTAGAAATATTTTAAATCTGAATTGTTCCTACCATCCTTGTAAGGGCCCTTTAACCATTCCAAGTCAATGTTTTAGATTCTTTTTTCTACTAAAAAAAAAAGTCTTAGAAATGAATATAAATTCCTTTTTGAACACACGGGTATTGACCAGCTGGGAAATATTTCGTTTACAGCCATGGGATAAATATATATATATATATATATATATATATATATATATATATATATATATATTTAAAATTTTCGTTATTTGAGATATATTCTATAATTTTAATGTTTATCTCGTTTTCTGAACTCGCTCCGTCCAACGTTTTAGTTTCATGCCCTCGATTCTACTGAAACAAATATTATTCAATATTTACCTTCCTCAGCTTCGATACAAACGATAGGAAATCAACCGGTTGGAATTCACATCTCACTTCAATTTGACTCTCTATTCTTACTAATCCAGCAGTGATTTGTTTATTTATCCTTTACTATATACTTATTTAATTATTCTTCAGAATTCTATGAGCAATAGACATATATTATTCTCGGCTGTTGATAATAAATGTTTGATAAGGTTTAGTCAATTGATGATTAAAAACACTTACACACATCAACATATTTGCGTGTGTTTGTTTCATGTATTCATACTAAAACTACAAACAAAATAATTCGTAAATAAACTCTAATATTATTCGCAATCGAGAAAACTATCCTTGCGAGGCAAGAAGAAGAAAAGTTTTTGGTTCAAACCAATATAAATCCTAACCAGTAGGTCCTAGCTTGAAAAGCTACATAATAAAAAATATTTTCCATTGAATTTCTGATCAAAGTTTCGATCTGAGCAACACCTACACAGCTAGAGTGTGCCAAAAAAATATCATAAACGTCACTTTTTTATTGAAACCAATATAACTCATAAACGGTAGGCCCTACCGACAAATGTTATTTTTTAAAAAATTTACATTTTCCATTAAATTTCTATTGTATAAACAGTCGTCAAATTTTTGATCCGAGCAACAACAGAGCTAGAGCCTGTCAAAATATTACATTTTTGAATGTGAAAAAAACGTTAGACCAAAAAAGACATATCCCTGTAAAAAAAAAAAAAAATATATATATATATATATATATATTATTTTCTTCTTGAGATATAATAATTGATAATTTATTCATTCAACAACTTGTTTTTTTTTGTTTTTTTGTTAGTTGACGTACGCTTAAGATCATAAAAGGGCCAATATGATTTGAAATAAGAAGAAAATTGAGAAAAAAAGTCAAGAAAGTACAAAATAAAATATTTGACTATGATTAGGTAATCGTATAATTAAATAGTTTGAATCCAATGCAAATGTTTTTTTTAAATATGCAAATGAACATTAACAATGTTTAAAATTATTCCTTTATAAAAAATGAAAACGTATTAATAAATAAAAAACATCTTTTAAATAAATAAAAACGTACCCAAAGGAACACCCTTAAGGTTCCGTTTACCTGTAACTATCCCATCAATTTTTGTTTTCCTTACCCGAGCTGAATGTAAAAAAATATTAGGTTTTCTTTATAATCATTATAGTCTGCATTTCTAATTGATTATGTTTTTAATCTTTAAATGTTTTTTAAAGAACTGAACATAATAGTATAATATAACATTTGAAACTAGTTTTATATTAAAATAATTAGAATTGAAAATGATTAACAACTTCCACACTGTAATTTGAATTTTTTTCGGAAATTAGCGATTCGGTTCCACTGAAGGTTTACAACTGCATTATCAGTACTGATAACTTTCTGCCCATGAATCATATTTTTGCACACAATATCGAAATTTTGATTTGGCAATTTTTTTTTTTTTTTTTTTTGCAAAAGTAATTTTATTTTCCGGTTGGATTTTAATTTCTAACCATAAAGGTATGTGACAGAGTCAAACCTCGTTTTTGCCACTCAATACTCTACATTTAAATTTGTATTATTGCGAAACATCCCTAGAGCTGTGCAGATGATGTAGGTAAAATTTGGTGCAGATGCGTCCAATAAGTTTTACAATTGTAAACCTTATAGCGGATTAGTGCTAACCACATATCGGTAGATTTTCAAACTTAGATCCCAATGACGTTTGAAGTAGTGATCACAAACGAAGAATTTTATATAATAGCATAGATTACGAATACATTTACACTCGTTTTCATTGATTTATGAATGAGAAATGTCTAATTAGATTTTATCATAGTTGATAAATATCAAATCCAATTAGATAAATAAATTTGTATGAAAACTTCAGCTTATGAGTGGAATGAAAATGCTTTGTAACCGGCTGGTGGTAGCGTGTCAGTTGGGTGTTATGGACGAACAATAGCAAGGAAGAGCCAATTAAACCTAACGCCGACTGCCAACCTGAACTGAATATCTCCGCTTTTAGATATCTCCTTAGTATATTTGAAATTATTATTTATTATTTCAGCAAAAAATATAAATATATAAATTATTCCATGAAAACAAGCATAGTATTTTTATAGAAAAAACACATAAGTAACACCCTTAAGTGGGTTTAAAAATTCTGAATCATACAAACCATTCATTGCCATTAATGGTGGGGTTAGTTTTCATGAAGCAATTAAAATGGATATGAGTTTATCTCATAAAAGAGCATCTGCTCTCTGAAAAATGAACTTTCATGAATTTTTCAGATCCGGGCAATTAAGAGGCAATGCTTGTTAAAGTTCCACTTGGCCTTTGACCATCCACCCACCATTACATTAATCTTCATTTCTTTTATAAGTTCGCGTAAGACAGCCTACGAATGTCTACACAATCCATTAAATAAATCAAAGAAGACGATAATTAACCAAGACATCTTTAAAAAGAAATAACCCGTCCAACCTAAACTTTTTTGTTATCTTATTAATTTCTGAACGACCAAATAACTCTTGTACATGCCTATCGATTTACTTGTCAAACACCAGTGCTCTTTGAAATCTCCTCTCAATTTTCTTTTCTATTTTGAAATAAATTAACTAAATAATATTGAAATTTGAAGCTTAAATAATTAATTAAATTTGAATTTTTTTTTAACTTTAAAAAATCAAGATAGATAGATAGATAGAAAATAAATTTTACTCTGGAACAAAGTCCCTTAAGAATAACAACAAATGAATTACAAAAAGTAAATCACACCTGGCGAAGATATTTTAAATAAAATAATGAAATAAGATAATATAAAGTAAATACAAGTTTAAAATAAAATAATATAAAGAAAAAAATCTATTAACAAATATATAACCAAACACACTTATGTACACACAAAACCATACATACATTCGGTAAAAGAAAAAAATACGAGTATTATATACAAAGTAGATTGAAACATGAAATTTCTGGATTTACACCTAGTGAAGTATGAAGAAAAATAATATTTGTTGAGAGGGAACGCATAAAAATGATAAAGAAAAAATATTTGAGTAACAGTGAAAACATTATCATAAGAAGGAATTGAAAATTTTTTTAATTTAATATGCTGGTTTGACATTCGTTATAAAGCATCCATATGATTAAATAGCATCCGTCTGGAGGGAGATAAGGTGGTGAAAGAGGTGTGATTTAAAAATTCCGAGGGAAGATGCGTTGCGAATGGAGGGAGGAAGATAATTCCTAAGAATGGTGGAACCTGCAATGATAAGGGATAGTAAGGTGCTCAGCCAAGTCGTCTGGACTTAAAATATTATACACATACGAGACTTAGAAGACAAGAAACTGCTCGGCGTTTCCAACATTAATCAGACTAGCGTTCAAAGCTCCCAATGAATTACAAAAGACTTATTTGCATGGCAATAATAAGACCCATCTGGACGTACAGAGAGGAGCTTTGGGGCTCCACTAAACCTTCCATTTCTTTTCAAATCCAAACCTTCGATCTAAAATCCCTTCTATCTAGGAATTTATATTTTATTAGTGATAAAATTTTGTTTCTATCTCATGCCTCTTTCTTTATTTATTTTGTCTAGTTATATTTATTGTTGCTTACTTTTCTCGTTGTTTTTTTTTGTTTTTTATTTGTTTGTTTTTTTAATGAAAATATTTTTATGTTATTTTAATTTTAATTTTCTGCGCTTATGCTTCTTCTATTATATCTACAATACATGTTTAAAATATATGCAGCCAGACAATATAACCATATCATTTTTTTATATTATTTCAGAGAAATTATGTGTCCCGGAATAAAATTAAATTTGTCTTCATAAAAACCTACTTGTTAAAAAACAACACTTTATGATAATAAACATTGGTATGTTTTGCGCTTGCAGTCAATAGAGTTAGCAGTGAAATAAAGAAAGTTTAATAGAGAGGAAGTCAATAAAAACAAAAAACAAAAATAGAAATCATAAATGTTAACTACATTTTATTAGTAGTAACTTTTAAAGGAATTTTTAAATTAAAAATCCTGAATATATTTACATAAATTAAAGCATTTAAAGCATTCAAATACAATTTCTTCCACATAATATATAGTTAGATATTTAAGGCTGACTATTTAGAGGGCTGTGAAGGTACAGGCTACAGAAGCCCTGAAAGTTTTAATTACCGTTCCGCCTTTCTAGGGTTTTGAAACCTCCTCACCAGCGGCTCATTTTATGAGACTTAAGGGAGATTTTTTTTTTTTTTCGTCTTTTTACTTGTTACTGTTGTAAAATTATATATGCATGAGATTCAAATGGATATCTCATCTTGTTTTTGTTTTCAATATTTGGTTAAGAAAATAAACTCTATTCTTTCATTTTATCTCAAATACATTTTCAATGTAGGAAATAATTGATCTTTAACATCATATTTGTGTATTATAATCAAGTTTACACTCATATTTCTAAAGCTATGAAGTGAATATACGTTTAAAAAACTCTATCCTGATTCACGATGTAACAACCTAAAATACAGGTGAAATTACAAAATCTAGCACAATTATGTTATACACACTATATCAATGCAATAGAACCTCACTAATCCGACCTACCCAAGAGGTAGGGAAAAAGGCCAACGCCGAATATTTTTTTCAGATCATCTGCTTTCTGTTATTTCATGATAAATAATCTATTTTGTCCACTTACTTAATTATGGAACATTCACCAGAATCACGTATGGATACATCCCTTCTTATATCAACACTAGGATAAGATTTAAGCCCTCTATTCACTGCCAAGCCACAAGGTCTCGCCCTTCGAGCCTTTATACTCATTTTCACAGAACTGCATCATTACAACATTCCTTTCTTGCCCAGTCGACTACTCTCAGGAATTCCCTTACTCCTTAAGTCCAACAAGCTACTCCTTCCTTCGAGAAATTCAAAACCTCCTTTTCCTACACCTTTTCACAAATCAGTCAGGTGAACTGTTAACAGAAGAATTTTCTTTATGATTTTTTTTTTTTTTTTATGTCAACTAATCTATGCTAATTTGTTCTGCATTATTTACGAAAAATTTCACAATACTCTATGGGTATTGCGCTCAAAATTAATTTTATAATATGGCAGTGAATAAAGGTCTTAAACCGCAAAATAGTTATGTTACAGAAAGTGGTGTATTGATGCTACATTTTTAGAATATGGTAAAGTAATGTGCCTTAGGACCTAAATGGTGATATTATATGAAAAAAGAATTCACTATAAAATGACACAAACAGGTAATCTGAAAAAACGAAAATCGTTTTTAATAATTTTATGAAAGAAATATTCATGAATATCTTCCAACAAACGAAAAAAACGTTAAATTTAATTTTGTAAAAAAAATGGAATGGAATAAGGAAAAGGAGGAGAAAGGTTTTATGATTTCAAGAGAACTTGAATTAATTATAATTTCTCTGATGTTTTTGAGATACGTCAAAGGGTCCTTTTGTTTGTTTTTTAAAATGTCATAGAATTTCAGTGGCTGTTTGCTAGTCGAAAATAAAAAAAATTAATAAGCATTTCAATAAGATGAATAAATCCAATTCAAATATAAGTGAAACAAAGCTAAAAGCGAACAGTGGATTTCACTTGGGAGAACGTGGCACAATGAATCCTTTATCTGATTTTCTGATTTTTAAAAAAATCTCAATCTTGCTATTTTACGATGGATACAACATAAACTTACTGATAATTAACAGCAACCTCTACCATCACTAGGAATGAGGCTCTGGAGATACCGAACAAGTTTGAAACCCCTATGTTTAGGATTAATTTAATTCTGAACACAGAAAAAAAGAGATATGGTTGAAAACAGCTCAAGTTCACTAATTTCGCTGGCATAATTTCTTTAGAACAAACGTAGTTGAATTGATATGAAAGGGAAACAAAAATTCATATTTATGTGGAATCAACATTCAAATATTTATTTTTTTCGGTTGGCCCTACAGACCTGGTAGTGTTTTACCTGTATTGACCTTTTTTAGCCTGCTCCAGTACTCCTTATCCTTTGGTTTAAGCTTTTAAGATTATTGAATTTATTTCCTAGTCATATTTATTAATTCAATCTATCCATCTAATTTTAGACTTCCCAATAGGACTATTGCAATCTACTGTTGCATCCATAGTTGTGTTCCTTCGAGCTACATCTTGACCTACTTGCTTTCATGTCATGACAAGCCGATCTTAATTTTCTATTTTCCATCTTACGAATTTGTTATTAATCTATTTAGTTATCATATGGAGGACTTTTCATCCATATCTTTCGATTCTGCTTTCTAAGGTTTATTATAACTCGGATTTTGTGTGCGTAAATCAGATTGTGATTACATCATAACTGGAATTGTTACAGAGTCATATACTTTTAGCTTAAGAATTCTTGGAGATTTAAGGGATTCCGGTGGTTTCAAAAGAAAGTAGACGTATCTCCTTGGGCTTACTATACGCTTTTCTATTTCAGTAAGTCGATCTATCATTTATTGTAGAACCCAGGCATTGAAAAATGTTTGGCCCAAAAAAGGATGAAGAAACTAGAAAATTCAGAAGGCTTCACAATGTGGCACTGCGGGAGTTATATCCGGAACATATAGTTCAAGTAATAGCAGTGCGACGCTTAACATGGGCACGCAAAGTCGTTTGGTTTAAAAATGATCAAATTCCGAAAAGATGTAATCAGTTTTGAGCCGTCACACAGTGGAACGAGCGTTAGGGAGGACTGGACATTCATTAATATCTCCGCTTCTGCTTCTCCTAGGATAAGGCTATTGCTATGGTTTTAAATCTTTTTGAATTGACTAATAAATGATATGATAAAAGGATCAGATCTTTTCGGGGAATCATGTAAAAATTCTCGATTTGATATTTCGATGTTACATAATTTATCATTTAGTTATATACTACAAGAATAAGTACAATGCAGTATTCTTTGGAAAGACGCATAGGTATTAAATGAAGTTATACAAAGGAAAAAGTAAGAAATCAAAAAATTT
This sequence comes from Euschistus heros, assembly GCA_003667255.2. Classification (NCBI taxonomy): domain Eukaryota; kingdom Metazoa; phylum Arthropoda; class Insecta; order Hemiptera; family Pentatomidae; genus Euschistus; species Euschistus heros. The sequence goes on along the minus strand of RCWM02000096.1, from coordinate 892,780 downwards.
AGTTATTAAAAAAAATAATATAATAATTTATAATTACTTTTGTTAGTTAATATACTAGGTACAATTGATATATCAAAATTATAATAAATGTAGGTGGCTATATAAAATTGTTTATTTAAATAAAAAGTTTACGACGTCAGATTTGAATCTTTTTTTATGACGAAAGCGAACATATCCTCTGAACATTCTCTAACTCTCTGTTTTTCTCCGTCTTTGTTTATCGGATAATTGTTCGAATGACTGAGAAAGAAATGGTATTCTTGCGGCTGTAAATGATGACGATGAAGGTAGATCCTAGATAACATCTTCAGGAACAATGAAATCCAAATTCAACCAGTTTCCATGCTTCCCTAGAAAGCTATTGATCTTACTGTGGGACGAAATCCAGCGAGAGTACAAACTACCACTGAATTTATTTTTTTTTTTTCTCAAACAGAACTTTGCGGTATTTGAACTTTGTTTCAGGCCAAACGAATTAATCCATGTTTCCAATCCCAGGTCAGAATCTTTAAAACTTATATGATAAATTGCAAAAATTGAAAAACTTGACGATTTGTTTTAGGAACCATTGCACCTATGTCGTTCAAATACCACACGCTAACTGAGTAAAGCTAAATACAGACTACTCTATTTAGATCATAAATATCTGTTATAATCATGTTTGGTTATATTTGATATTGGTTGTATTATAAATTGTATAAATGAAGAAACTAATAAAATATTTGGAAAAAATAACTGTTTACACAAACCTGGAATGCCAAGTTTTTCTCTGTATTCACCTTCCAATTCCAATTCACCTTCCAAGTAGTCTGTATTCACCTTAAGTTGGTGTTCCTTTGTTAATACTCTATGTTAGATAAGGATTATTCGCATAAATGAATGTAAACAAACATTAGTAAATAAAAGAAAACTTGCTCAAAGTAGACGCCAATATCAAAGGAAATTATTTTAAATTAGTGAAAAAAACATTTTCTCGTAAAAGAGAACCTAGGAGAAGAATCCGACTAATGGAAAAAAACTTCAAACATACTAGTTATTTACTGTGAAGTTAGTTTTTTGGACGATTTTCGAAATTGATTTTTGCCCCCTATCTTCATCGGGAAATCCCAGACGTTTGAAATAAAAAGTTTTATTTGCCTAAAATATCTTATTATGGATGAGTTGTTTTCCAGTAGTTGCACGGTTAATTTAAGGCATTACCCCAAACAGTGGATTGCTTTAAAAAAATGAGTTTTTAAAAAAAATTATTTTTCAAATCAGAATTTTTCTTATAAGATTTGATTTCAAAATTAACTTATCTATGGATTTTGTTGAGAAGAAGTATAAAGTATAATTTAAGATTCAAATAAAGGACAAATTTAGTTATTAGAGAATTGGTCCAATGTCCAACAAATACGTTGATACGTTCCACTGTGCGTCAGGTGGACTGAGGGGTAGACCATGACGAAGATGGAGGATTGCGTCAGAGACGACCTAGGAGATTTGGGTTTTGGAGGATTGGGTTGGAGGGACGTCTGCGGTCAACGGTTGGTGGTGTCGGCATCGAACCTTCGGGTTCGCTATGATTTTATTTATTATTATTATTATTATTATGACTTACAAATCGCTTATCAGTTTGTCCGTTGACCTATGAACTTCTGCGTTAGCTTGTTCTCATCACTTCGAAATGAGTTATGAGAATATATTTTATCGGATTTTACCTTTTTTTTTCTTTTTTTAGTCGTTGTAGTACTATGAGCCTAAGAAAGAGTGCCGGATGTTTATAGCGTTATTAGTTGGTGCTCCTACATTTCAAATAATTTTAAACTTGTATCGTGTTTATTGATTTGTTTTAACGAATGTATTTTTATTTAGATTCCAAACGTTTTCAACTATAGCTGGAAAATAAAATTTAATTAAAAAATAATGTTTAGTTTTTTAGCTACGTTATTTTATTCTGAAAATTTTAAACAAATGTTGCGACTTATGCAACTCAAGGATGTTTATTCATAAGGTCACGCTGCAATATGTCAGATATTTGTAATTATCAATGGTATTAATATTAGCTTCCTAGAATTCAATAGATCGATATGCTTTATTTAAACAGTTGTGAGGATATGCATTGTTTATATTTTAGAATTGATAATAGTCTCAATTGTTCTAGGATGGTTGTGTGGATTGCAATCGACACTCAGTTGTAGATAAGTCTTTTCTATGCTGCTTTCATTTTTTTTTTGCAAGAAATGTTAATATAAAGGTAAAGCGATAACATTTTTTCTCGATTTCTTTTTTTAAAGAGTAAGCAATACATTATTTAAGGCTACAATAGAGTGGGCTCTCGGAGAATTAGCAAGGAAGATAAAAGCAGATTTAAGGGGCTTTGTTGAGATTTGTTACAACCCTCCAATTCAGACACCATTCTACAAGGGTTGTGATATTTTTTTTAGAGAAACATTTTAAATGTTAAAAAATTAAATTTTAAAATGTAAAATAGAAATTATCTACTAAGGTAATATTTAAGCTATTTCCATTTTTTATGTCTTTTGCTCTTGGTCGCGTCAGGATCATTAATCTAAAAGGGTGCCAGCCAGGACTTACTTATGTGACAAATTATAAGTATTTTAATAATCATTAATTTTTATTTCTTTTAAAGGCATAACTCCTATTTAATCTTTAATTATCCTCGACATGTTTCCGAATACACTGCTTCATTTGCAGGATAACTGTGATTTCTTTCACTTAGTCATTTGTGCATGTCCTTACTGACCCACCTAAAGCTCAGTTGAAGGTCAGTAAGGGCATGCACAAATGACAGTGAAAGAAATCATAACTATCCTGAAGATGGAGCAGTATATTCCGACATGTCGAGAATAATTATAATTAAAGATTAAATAGGAGTTATGCCATTAAAATAAATAAAAATTAAATCTCCATCAATGAAATAGTTGATTTATAATAATTAAATAATTAATAAGTTCTTATACATAAGTTGCTTGGGGACAAATAATCAAGGTATGATAATTGGAAAGGAAAGTTAATCAAATGAATAAATTCAATGAGTGTCATGCAAATGATGAATCAATTTGACTATTGTCAAATTTAAAAGCACCGTATACTCATTTAAAGGGTTGTCATATAAAATTACATTTAGATGTAGAGATTATTTCTTAATCTAGTATCTTACTAATTCACAAACATACTAAACCCGTACTTATCTAAATGAATGGGAGATACTATGGTGTCGTCGGTGGAAGTCGTAATGGTCTCAGAGAGGTGAGGAGTCATCAGGAGATGACGGAATCATGGTAAGGAGCGGGAACCGCAAGACAGAGCAACTAGGCCAGTCCCGGTGAAGAACGGATTGTGAAGAACAATCCCGGACAAGAAGCTACAAGACAAGACATCTAAAATATTTTTCCGCCCCATTATAAACCATAGGTCTGACACCTACCATAGGTACAACACGCCTACTGACTTCTTACTAGTTTGAGGTTAGAAGTTAGGTTAAAGCGTTTATCCAAATTATTATATATAAATTAAGCGACTGGTACAAAAACTCCCCTTTGTGTCCGGCCCAGCTGCGTCTACTTCTTAGAAGGGTTGTTATGTGTTCCCAGATTTCTTGTCCAGGGCTGTGAGGAGTCAGCCAACTGATTTCCAAATATTGTTACAGTTAATTTTTAAAAGTATAAGTTTAATATATAGCACATTCTTATTATAATCTTGTCAAAAGTGTAAATTTCAGGTATCAAAATCAGCAATGGATTTAAGATCATAACTACTTCGAAACAGTTTTCAGATATTAATGTTCGCATTTCATAAGCATTTCCAAATCATGAAGATCGCAAAATTAATGACCCCATCGGGGAAAAATTGAACCGAATGTAACATTTCTAGCATCTTAGTTCACTATTAGTAATTAGAAGAACTACGGACAACAAGAACCACAATGCAGCATTGCGGGAACTTTATCCGGTAAATATACGAGGGTGAATCAAATATAAACGGTAATTTTCAAAATTATATTTATTGAATAATATTATACAGAAACTATACCTTCAACATTTTTCAATGTAGTCTCCTGCATTATCTACACACTTCTGCCACCGATTTGGAAGCTTGAATATTCCCTGTTCATAAAAAGACTGAGGGCGAGTTTTTAACCATTCGCGCACGTGCTTTTCGACGTCTTCATTGTTTTCAAATCGTTTTCCTCCAAGTGATTCTTTCAGGGGCGCAAACAAAAAATAGTCACAAGGGGACAGGTCTGGACTGTAAGGAGGGTGTTCGAGAGTTTCCCAGCCCATTTCTTCCAATTTATCTCTTGTCAACAATGCGGTATGAGGCCTTGCGTTGTCATGGAGAAGGATGCCATCTCTAACGGGCACACCTCGTCTTTTGTTCCGGTAACTGGTTTTTGCTGACTGTAGCACCTGGCAGTAGTAAGCCGCATTCACTGTTTGTTGATCGTGAAGAAAATCAATGAGTAGAACTCCCCTTGAGTCAAAAAAAATTGTTGCAAGAACTTTTCCGGCTGAGAGACGAGTTTTGGCTTTCACTGGGCAGCCTTCATCCTTCCTTCGCCACTCCTTACTTGCCATTTTCGATTCGGCGGTGTAATGGTGGACCCACGTCTCATCACATGTGACGATGCGCCTCAAAAAATCTTGGAGGAAAACGATTTGAAAACAATGAAGACGTCAGAAAAGCACGTGCGCGAATGGTTAAAAACTCACCCTCAGTCTTTTTATGAACAGGGAATATTCAAGCTTCCAAATCGGTGGCAGAAGTGTGTAGATAATGCAGGAGACTACATTGAAAAATGTTGAAGGTATAGTTTCTGTATAATATTATTCAATAAATATAATATTGAAAATTACCGTTTATATTTGATTCACCCTCGTAATAGCAACGCGACGGTCATAAAAAGTCGATTGAAATTAAATAAATTAAAAAGGATAATCAGTTTCTAGCTGTGTAAATGTTTGAGGGGTAGACCAAAATGTAGATGGGAGATTTGCCTCAGAGCTGATCTTGAGGAGTTGTGGTTTGATGGGGTGCATTGGAGGGAAGACTGGTTGAAGATCGGTAGTGTCAGCATCGAACCACCGATTTATTATTATTAAGACATTTAAAAGAAATATTATTATTGTATTTCTTTTATTTATTTATTTTTAATCGAGCCTTTTGTTATAATGAGGTAAAATCCAATCACTGAAACAAGCTAGTTTCTTACAATCGGTAGAAATCATGATTTTAATCGGCATATATGTAAGTTTCATTGCTTTTTCGGCTTTTTTTTTTAACTAAAGGAAATCAATATTGACCTTCGTCCTCACTTTGCCAGTGCTAAAATTGAACTTTATCGACAATTTGTGAAATAGTTTACTGATTTAAGATATACAAGATATGAAGTTAGACAATATTCTATATACCCTATTTTTCGACTCAGTGATCTGTAATGTGATTAAATGCTGCAGAAAAATGCGGGTGTGTTTTATTGGCCGTTGGATATTCGAAACCTGATATAGTTTCTTCTGGCAGATTCCCTTGGAAAACTTTTACATTTACACTGTTGATTGAGACCTAGTGATGAGAGATATAAAAATAAAATTACCATAACACTGAGTTTGTTGAAGTCAGTTGTAAAATAGAGCCATTATTAACTACCAGTGCTACTCCTTATATGTCGTAAAAAGAAGAGAAACGTATGCGTTCGAGACCGGGTAAGGAAGCGGAATTTACGTGAAGCCACAAACAGTATTTGTAGAGAGTTATCGTAGGATGATCGCTATAGGAACTTTTTTAGACTGGAAAGGAAGAACGGATTCTTTTTGGAAATTCGAAACAGTATTCCAACAGAAATTTGTTTCCGATGGACTCGCAATAAACTCTGATCTCTGTTGCGAACAGTTAGATAAAATGTACTCGAAGCTGTAGCAGCATTACCCAGCTTGGGTCAACCCCAAAGAAGTTCATTTTCAGCTAGATATAATACAGCCCCATACTACCCATCAGACCAAGGATAAGTTTCAAAATCTTGAAGATATCAAACTTCTACCTCATCCACAATACAGTCCAGAACTCTTACCACCAGATTTTCTTAAAGCATTAGCAATTTTCTATAAATAAATTGTATAATTTGTGGTCCAAGAGTTCTTTGACAGCCATCCCAAGGAGTGGGTGGCATCAAGCGAGATCGAGTTATACAACATATGGTCAATGGTAATAGCTAACAATGGACTTGAATAATAGTTATATTTCATATTAAAGAAAAATATACACCTATAAATATTTGGTTAAAATCTGTCATTTTTTATACACTCTATTACTTTAAAAATTATAGATGACAGAATACATTTTCAAAACCATGCATCCGCTTCAAATATGGGCAAAAAAAAAAAAAAAATCAGTAAGTTTTATTAAGCTTATATACATCCCCAAAATGGACCGATTGGAATGCAGCTTTGCTTTACCAGAGGGTTGTTATTTCTTCGTCAAAATGAAACCTTGATTATGGCATCATCAGTTACGCAGCAGTTGAGAAAATTTTATTTTCACGAGTCCATTGGATGAGAGGTATACTCCTACATATACATATATTGCATGCATTTCTAAAGTAAAGCCATTAAAAAATCTTTATCTTGAGATATCACCATGGGAAAATAGTCTTAGGCATATAGATTTCCAAATGTGTATCGAATCAAAATACAAATCAAAACGTGAGACGTTTCGATTTTTATTTTGATCCGATACTTTGATAAGGTTAATTTTAAATCTTAACTTCTTCTTAAGAGCATCAAAGCAAGCTGCAACTTCAAGAATTATCTGAACCATTGCTAAGAGGTGCAGACTTTGTATTTCTAGAAACTAAAAACTAAAGTACCCTGGAATATTACAATTTATTCTCCGATGTAAAATTTTTTTGTTTGTTTTAATTTTTCTTATTACAATAAAACATATCTCAAATATTATATTTTACAACCTTTCAATTACAAACTTAGCCTGATTTAAGGTTTTTATTTTTATTTTTTAAATTAATCATATTTATAACCGCGTATGAATTAGAATATCAACGCAAGGGTATAATGGGACTGAGTTTGCTAGTGTTCAGTTGGTGCAAACAATAATAATTTCAAATACTTAATATTCCTTGAAACTGTAAAAGCAGTCAGACTGAATTAAATAATTTATTCACGACATTTGTAGAGGTTATGGGAGTGGTCTCAACCAACAATATCACATTGCTCTGAGCTGCAATAACAGTGACAATTATTATCATCATACAATTATCATCCAATTAAAACAAGGAATAATTAAGAAATGTTAATTAAATGCATTCCGTAAAATAACAGCAGAATCTATAATTCAGACTCTCAAGTGTACAAACATTTTTCATGTTTGCTTAGGGGGGCCAACGAATTAATGAAACACTCTGAACAAATTAAATATGAATATTATTAGATTCATTTTCAGTCCAACCAGTAGTGAGTGTAGCAATGTTCAAATTATAAATTTTGGGTTATTGTGGGTCCAAAAAAATGTATAAAAAGCATCATGCTTTGTTTGTATTAAATTCCTTAGATTTAAGTTAAGCGGGACGTTCTAATTTTCTTGAACGAGACCTTGGAAAAAAATTTAAGTTGTGACGAATAGCCATCGAAAGAAAAAGTCTTTTATAACATAACTAAAAGCAGTTATTAACGACAAAAATGTCGTATTAAAGAAGAATATAGGACAAATAGCTTTTATTAGCTACAGCTTAACGAGGAGTGGTCAGCATCCATCCTTAGCCACCACGGTTTTTCTTCAACTCAATGAATATCTAGGCGACTTCTTTATAACCGGCGGATTATGAAGTCAGTATAAATAAAGGGCTACTTTATACACTAATTATAATCGGATTGAGCCTGGAGTCAGTCCCCAGCTTCTACTTAGTTTTTGTTTCCATGCCACAGATCTTCTCTTCTTTACCTGTAAATTATATTTAATTATCATTGTGAAATGCCTAGCAAAGTATCATTTAAATAAACGTAAATTTATGTTTATATCCATTCTCTCAAAAATACAAAACCTTATTTTTGTGTAATTACGAAAGATTTTTTTTTTCCCCAAACATTGTTCTGTAGAATATTTATTTTATAATGCATAAATATAAGAATCGCAAAACGTTTTATGTAAAATAATGGATACTAAAAATATTATAATTTTATTCTTTTTTTAATTTTCCAACTATTTTAAAATCCATTACTATTGTTTTTATAATTTTACTGACAGCGTTGTTTTTTATTTACGTATACGCATAGTCTGGTGGGAAGTTAGCCTATAATGGTACCATGGGCATTATGGGCTCGATGGCAACGAGAAAGCAGAACAACTGACCAACGGAGCTTCAAGCCCGCAGTTCGATTGATCCATAGACGTGTAAAATCTCTGAATAAAACCACCAGGAAGCATTCACGTCACAACGTAGAAGATGCAATCTACAAACTTCCTCGATGAGAGCATGGCGTTATTTTCTGCATACGAACAGAACACAACCGACTTCAGGAAGTTTCATATTGGCCCTAATCTCCAGAAATCCCGAAAAGCTGAGCAGGTTGTCAATCACATAGAAGCTATTTTCTAAGCAATGGAGTCACTCCGATTGAGGTGGAGCGAAGAAATCCAGAGGACCTGGCAAGAATCCCTCATTTTAACATAGGGCCTAGAAAAACGGGAGAAAAACAAAAAAAGCAGTTCATTTGTCTCTGGTTTATAGAAATAAGTTCCGTGATCAGGGAATGGATTATATTTGTATGCAAATATTGATTAATAATTTTAGTTACTATTTATACATTTAATTAGGTATAAACAATATGTGTAATAATAATTGAATAACAAAATTTCCAGGCATACAGTACAATCTGGATAATTCAGCAATTCGATACTACGACACTCTCAGTAATCCGGCCTTCTCGCGAGATAACGAACACAAATAGTGAAGACTTAGAAAAAGATACTTTATTTACTGATAGTTACATATAAGACTTCTAGTATAATGGTTTCAAGTCAAATGTAGAGTGTTCTTCCTCTGAAACTTCCAGCTTCTTAAACCTATAGGTTTGGAGTGGGGATAGGTTCGAGGAATAGGGTGAAAGTTCGGCAGGCTAATAGTTTACTTATGGGACCGTGAGAAAGGGTAGTCCGGCGCAGGTGTCAGTTTTCTCATGTCACAGGGATACACACAGGGTGCAATATGGTGTAATAAGAGAGGACCTAGGGTGACAGGGGATCTTTGACCCAAGGCAGTTTACTTTATGATTGTTTATGACATGTTTTGTTCAAGATATATTTTACCCTTGGAAGGTCAAAAGGATACTTTCTCTTAGTCAGGTACTAAAAGGGTTTCTCAATAATAAAAGTAATGTTAAAGATTATATTAATATTATGAGTAATATTTACAATCTTATAACTCCTCCCCCCTTTAACTGCGAAGTCCCTGAAGCACGAAATTTATTTAAGATAGGATTCCCCTTTTTTTTTCTGTATTTCATTAAGCCATGCCAGAGCTCTGCCATCGAATTCGGGTGGATGTTCTGGTGTAGAGGAAAGGAGAGGTTCCATAGGTATTTGGATTACATTTGTCTTGGTTTTAAGCTTTCCTGAGAACATATTACATTGTATATAAACATGATAAAATAATAAGTATACAATTAAGAATGTTATTACATAGAACCATATTTTGTCTGTTCTTATATCATAGCTTTCTAGTTGCTCAATATTGATCGGAGTCAACTTAATAGTATCTAAGGTTTGAAGGGTCTTATTCACAGTAACTACTTTTACAGGAACATGTTCGGAAAGAAAGGTATGTTTACAGTATTCACATATTCAATAGGTAGATAGGTGTTATTTGTAGATAGAAGGTAGATAAGGTTTCCCCTTCTTCTAAATTTAACAGGGAAGTAGAGTACTGATGGAAAACATGCGCTACATCATTTTTCTTAATTTCTAATTGTGTTATTTTGTGTGTTAAATATGGACCTGTTTCTTTAATATTTATAAACATAGGTTCGGTTTTAGTTTTTAACAAATTACAATTACTTAACTTACTATTAGTAACTAATTCTAATAAACAATTATCCTTAACCTTTTCCTTTTTTGTACAATAATATTCCTTATTATAATTTATACAATCATTAGGTATATAGATATCTGTCTTATTCTTTACAATTATAGTTTTATCTACATGTAGTATATAAATGTTATTATTTTCTATAAATGGGTATGGCATATTCTGATACGACATGATTTCAATTTTGTGAACCGGAAGTTGAATAAAATAATAAATTATTCCTTTGTCAGAAATAGAGCATGTGCTTTTTCCTATGAGCCAATTTAATTCGGTGTCTCTAATCAAAAGTTGTTTTTGAGTTTAATATATATATTGAAACTCGTTTTGCTTGATAATGCTAGTGTGTAAAAGACCTTAAGTACAATATTCTATGGAATCTTCGATTTCCCTAACTTTTCCATTAAGTAATGTTAATATTGCTAGTAAATCGTGATGGTTTAGTCTTTTTAACGAAATTTCAATGATGCGATTAGTGTCTTGCATTTGTTTTTTATAATAATTTAAAATAGTAATATCTTTATTCAATTGCGTTGTTAGTTGATTACTTATACTCAGTCTTGCTTGTTCGTAGTGTTCGATATGATGCATGTTCTGTTCAATCTTTTGGAGGATCGAATCGTATTTTTCCTTATCGTTTGCATCCATATTTCCTGTTAGCCAGCTGATAGCCGAACCTTAACTATTGATAAGACCGCGCTTAGTTCGTTTTTTTTTTATTAGATGGTCTATTTAATTTAATATATTGACATAGCGATAAGTTAGAATGGAATGCAGTACTTTGTATTCTGGCTAGGATTTAAGATTTTTTATGTGTAGGTCTAGATTTTTTGTCTCATTTAACAACAGTGTTAAGTTCCTATAGTCCAGGAATGAATAGTATTCGTTAATTATGTAAGTGTTATTTACAGAGATTATCATGGCTCCGAGTCCGGTTGTCAGTTTTTGAATTTTGAGGTTCGTAACCGATGTGTGAAGCATCAGTTGCAACAAACTCAGCATAATCTGCCGGATCTCCATAATCATCTGGAACAATAGAAACGCACTGTTTATCCTGTAGTTCCTGAATATTTTCATTTATATTTTCATGCAATAATTTATCAAGTTCAAGCTGAAGTTTTTCTTCTTTCGTTAACTTTTTGCTTTTTCGGTTTTTTTGTTGTTGTTTTTTTTATTCTCTTTTTTTTTATTCTTCCTATCTTATATCGTTTACTAAATTTTGTTTGAATTCCCGAAGATTTTTCTATCACCACTGTACCAGATAAAGCTATGCTTATATCGTCTCTGTTAGCATTTCCTTTATCAATATATTTGTTTTATTTTCTTCGATTCTCTTCTCAGTGGCTTCAAAAATTATTTTTTGCGTTTGGTGATATACATTAACGAGGTATTCTTGTGTGATGAGATGTTGGTTATAAAGATTCGATGATAATCCGAACGTTATTTCATTTTTAGTTTACTTATTTGAGAATTGTTATAAATTATCACTGCTAAACTTAATTTTTCCTCGAATGATTTCTCCGGGTTCGTTTTTATAATAAAATGTTCATTAATTCTTTTTATTCCTGGTGGTACGGCTTGAGGATTAATATAATTGTTCTTCGAACCGGTATGAATTAACCATTTCCGATTTTCATGATCGCTTACATATGGTAATTGATGAAAATTATTGGTTTGTGACTAGAATATTATGTCGGTACTTCTAGGGGGTAACGGTTCGGATCGGCGACACCACCAAACTAGGTTGACCCGCGCTACACCGACCAGTTCGTTCCTTACGCTTCACTTCATGTTTACATTTTTCGATAGTTCATTCCTATAACCTCACATGTAAACAATCACTTCTACAGTTTCAACTTGGATTGTGTTGTTTAGTTTGTTATATTGATATTTAGACTTCTTGAATGTAAATAAGTGAAACAGAAGTTCACAAAATGAGTTTCATTAAGGATTAAGTGTTTTATGAATTCATGTTTTCTTATTTCATCTAATCTTATGTGTAAAAGTGTTATAAAACTTAAGAAGATTAATTTGTATATGGATTTGGTGTTTTACATGTTTATATTTGTTCTATCAATTTAAGTGATAAAATTTACAACTTGTAAAAGTGTTATGAAACTTAACAAGATTTATTTGTACATGGATTTAGTGTTTTATATATTTGTATTTGTTGTTTCAATTTCAGTGATAAAATTTCAGTATACATATTTTGTGAATGGATTCTTTGTCATCCATATTACTTTTTGTGCTAAAGTGAGACAGATTGTATAATTAATTCAATAAAACATATCAGTTTATAAATAAATGTGAGAAAGTATATCACAGGTTTTTTATGTTTTCTTATTTCCACTTCCCATGAGAAAATATAGCAGAAATTAATATCATCACTTTCAACTAGGATTCTGTCTTATATTATATAATGGCTTATAACATGGAGAATTGACAATGTGAAAATAATCACAGATTAAAACGTAAATGACACATTACCATATAATTGTAGAACTATTGGTATAATGTTATAGATTAATGTGTTTTTAAAAAAAATTAGTAGACTGATGATGAAACATTATCTCCGAAACATGTAGCTACAAATGTTAAATATAAATAAATAGGAGTTATACCAAATAAATACTTAAGGATTCTGTCTTTTTTATATTTATAACTTGTTATATTCACTTCTCTGGCAGAAAGTTCATCAGGAATTAATTTTACTGGTGGTTCAGTAGTATATTAATTGTTGATTAAATTAATATTAATTCAAAATTGATTTAGTGTCTTATATTTCGATATTTCCACTTCATTATTTGCTTATTTCTCATTTTAATATTAGAAGGTAAACAGAAGTTAATATTACTTTGAACAGGGATTTAGAGTTTCTCAGTAAATGTAGGAGAATAACCTTTCCCCTCTAAAAGCAGCGACTAGAACATCGAAATAAATCGGTACAAGGTTAGAATCGATAAAAGGTATTCTGAGCGGGTTTAGGGGTCGGTGTCGCCGATCCGAACCGTTACCCTTCTAGGGTTTTGCGTAACCCTAAAAAATGCTCACGTTCCGCTTCTAGTTCTCTAATTCTAGCGTCACGTGGATCTTCTTGGGGTTCATATTCGATTTCATGCATTAGCTGTCTATTCTGATTTTGAGAATTTACGGTTCTCATCGATACAGTTTGTCCCGTAGTTCTGCTGTAGGGTTGCTGTTGAAATTTATTATACCGTGGTTTTTGAAAATTTTGATTTTGATATCGAGGCTGCTGATTAACGAAATTATGTTGGTTGCGTTGGCTGCGTTGTGGAAGGTATTATTTATAACTGTTGCGGTTATTATAGCCACGATATTGATTATTTTGGTACTAGGATTGCTTCTTGTCCTGTCTTTTGTCAACAAACCCTTGTTTATTATAATGTTCAAGGCTGTTTTTTTCTCCCTCCTTGTTCATGGATCCTGAAGAAATCAGATCGTCAAAGAGAAGGTGATTTTCGTTTCGAATCAAATTCCTTAAGTCGTCCAAGTTCTTTAATTTATCAGTTTTTGTCATTAAGTACGTTTTGACGTGTGAGGGCATAAAAGTGTTAAAGTAGTATAGCAATAGGTTTTCGAAATGAGCGATAGCTGATTCTTCATCAACTGTTTTATCTATGCGGTGCCGGGAAATGACTAATGTCCTGTTCTTATCAAGACGTCAAAGGAAATCTAATGGGTGTTCTTTATGTCCGATTTTTGTACTAAATATTTCAAAGGTTAATTGTTCAATTGATCTCGAGTCCCTAAAAGTCCTTTCTAAATAATTTAAAAATTCATCAATTGTATGGAATTCGCAGATGGTATTTATGTAATCAGCACCACCTTTTAATTTTGCTAGAACTTTACTGAATAAACGTTTTTCATTGAGTTCCCTAAATGTGTTATTCTGAGCACATACTATTATTTTGATTTGCCTTACAATATTCACGAAATTTAATAAGTTACAAGAATTTCCATTAAATTCCGGAAGATGGTCATAGCCGTCACTTCGCCATATCTGGTATTTTTGCCGTTTTTGGCATAAAGCAATAATAACGATAATAATAATACAATAATAGTGTTAAATAATTAATAAAAGAAAATATTATTTATGTAAGTAAAATAAAATCTTAACTAAGCTTACTAAATAAGTTCGCAGTCTTCCTTGCTTAGTACCTGGGGTCAGTGAGCCAGAAGGAGACTTCAGCTTGAAAAACCTCGGGTGAGTGGGTTTCAAACTGGATGTGTGCTGAAGAGGTGTTGGTACCTGAGATCAGTGGACAGTCAGACACCTCGCAAGAGTGGATCTTCACTCAAAGTTCTTCAGCGTTCGGTCAAGGCAGAGCCAGAAATCAGTAATCCGACCCTCTCGCGAGATAACGAACACAAATAGAGAAAACTTAGAAAAAGATTTACTGATAGTTTCATATAAGACTTCTAGTATAATGGTTACAAGTCAAATGTAGAGTGTTCTTCCTCTGAAACTTCCAGCTTCTTAAATCTATAGGTTTGGAGTGGGGATAGGATCGAGGAATAGGGTGAAAGTTCGGCAGGCTAATAGTTTACTTATGGGACCGTGAGAAAGGGTAGTCCGGCGTAGGTGTCAATTGTCTCATGTCACAGGGATATACACAGGGTGTAATAAGAGATGACCTAGGGTGACAGGGGATCTTTGACTCAAGGCAGTTTACTTTATGATTATTTATGACATGTGTTGTTCAAGATATATATGCCTTGGAAGGTCAAAAGGATACTTTCTCTTAGTCAGGTACTAAAAGGGTTTCTCAATAATAAAAGTAATGTTAAAGATTATATTATTATTATGAGTAATATTTATAATCTTATAACTCGCAAGAACGCCGCACGACACACCACAGCGAGTGCCAGTTCAGATGGTCCATTTTAATAGATCGAGTCATAAGTAACTTCTAATGCAGCCAAGTTAAACCATTTGTTCGTACCTATCCGCTATGAGTTACCATGACAACAAGTTTTTATTTTCATTATATAGACGAGGCTTCGGATAATCTTTTGTCAACTGTTTTTTAAAGTACACGTTACTTTAAACTGTTGAATTGGGGAGTAAAAAAGTACATAATCATTAGGTAATGCTTTAGAATTTAAAAAAAGCAAGAATGCTAGGGTAACATCTGGAAAAATATTCATTGTGTATCATAAAGGACTAATAACTAATCGAGCAGTTAGAAATCCTCCTCAATCAACAAGAGGTATAGCAGAAAGTTTGAATACATCAAAATCAATTGTTAACCAGCACCTGGATAAATTGGGGAAAGTCAGCAAGTTAGGAGTATGTGTACTTCACAATCTCCGAGTAAGGAATAAAGAAGCTCTCATGTCAATCGCCACGTCTGCTCTTACGGGTAAAAATTGAGATTTTTTTTAAACAGGATGGTAGCAGGAGATGTAAAATAGGTTACCTATGATAATATAACCTTAATTTAATACTTATAACCTTCAATTCTGAAGAGCAAATCAGACAGGCTGCTGGAAACTTCTTCTTGTACAAATCAACCACATTTTACAATGAAGGAACTGATAAACTGCCAGAAAGTTGGGAGAAGGTTATAGATAATAGTAGTGAATACATAATAAATTAATATAATTATGTTGTTTAATAAGAGAAAAATAAATGTCTGATAAAAAAAAAACCGAAGTTACTTACGACTAGACCTTCCTAGAACTATGAAGATGATGTGGTTGAATTTTAGTACAGATTGGGTAGTGATCGCAAATGAAATATTGCTTGTCCTTTTTTAAATAAAAGTATAGATTACACATATGGAAAATAAAAGATATCCATACAAATAATAAAAAATATAACACTATAACAGTTATATCTTTAATAACACATTTAAGATGACATCCTGAAGATGAGGAGAATAATACGTTCGCCATTTATATTTATTTCGAATAGGAGAGATAGGGATCTACAAAGGAAGCCGAGCTGTGATGACATGTTTAGAAGTTTCCTGTTGACGTAGCCATTGCCATCGCTTTCTAGCTACTAAAGTTACTCTTTTATCTCCTTTTCTCGATATTACTGCCTTTTCATATCAATTTCAGCTTCATTCAACCTTACTGAATGTTTTCAGCTTTTTCATTTCCTGAGGTATTTTGTGGATCTTTGCTCCATAAGTACCGCATTGCGTTGAAGTTTCGTATAAGTAGAGAGAGATGTATGCTTTATTGATATAAAAACATACTGCCCAAGTTTATTGAGTTGCTACAAACACAGCCTACTTATCTATCTAACTTAAGATAACACTATAATTCATAACATTTATAATTTAGTTTTAATTCTACAATAATATATACTACAATATACTTAATACTAAATGCTAGACAAACCATTACAATTTTTTTTTTTTTTTTCTTCCTCTTTACTTTTTTTTTTTTTTTTTTTTTTTTTTTTTTCCTTTTTTCCTATTTATTTCATTTCATTCTTTCCGGTTTATTCTTTTCCCTCCTAATATTTACGTGAGTCGCTCCCTTATATTTTTCTCTCTTTCTACAATTGATATTACTATTACCTAACACACAGATATTCAAATACCCATATGCTCATAGAATCGAGAATAATATAGATTGGTACATATTTATTTACTATAAATTGCATTAGTCCATGCTATGTACCATGTGTGTGGTGGTGGATAGTGGCCAGGGAGTCCAATATTATATTTTCGGCCATTATCGCAATATCACTCGCCTTCACACCACGGTCTTCCAAGAAGCTCCTTCATTTTTCCGAGATGACTCCGCGAGACCTAAACCATATTCCTTTCACGGAAAAATATCTACTTCCAAATGTCTCGCGGAATTTATCTTTAAAGAAACGGATACACTTTTCATAAATATCCATTTTCCCCCTTTCTTCTTCACCTGATTGATCGAGGTAATTATTTTCAAACCTTACAGTAGAATCCAGGGTGAGCGCTGTCCGTCCGTTCTTCGGAAACGCGACAATGTCCGCATACCTCGTGGATTCGTTGGTATCGATGCAGTGTACCTCGTCAAAGCAGTTAAAGCCTTTATTCTTGAGGAGCCTCATCAGTTCATTCTTGACCCTGTGGTGACGGCGTGTAATCAGGAGTGAGCTGTTGAGACATTTTTCCAGCACAAGAGCTGGTGTTTCGGACTCTTTGCCGCGACAAAGGGACCCAACTTCTCCTATCTGTCCGCTGGCACCTGGGACTTCACGCAAGGGTGCATAATTGATGTTTAGTTTTAGGGCGTTGGTCCATTCAGACCCCGAGAGTATTTGTTTTTCACAAATATATTTGCTAACTCTCGGCGTCTCCTTGAAATGAAGAACACCAACGCCCTGCCACCTGCAATTGGCCCATTCCTCAAAAGCGCCCTCTCTCAGCGACCGTCGTAGAGCTATACCGCTTCGATGGCTCTGATCGACACCCAGTCTCGCAGCACATTCAGCAATCTCATTATCATAATGGAATCTGGACTTAAACAGAGCGTCCGGAACATTAGACAGTCGCTGAGCAATGGACCAGTTCTGCAGAGGAGCCTCCCATTGGCAGCGGATTAGTCCCAACCCACGGTACCTCCGCGAAGCGTAGAGCATCGCAGTTAAAGTGTTCGAAGGGAGTCCGACAGATGCCTTAATGCTCCTGCAGATCATCATATCTAATCCATCCAACAACGCAGGGCTAAGCTTTGTAAGTGATGAAGTTTGGAGAGGATATGTCAATCCGGGTAACTCATATTGATTGACAACATTGAGCTTTTGTTCCGGTTTAAGTAGGCAAGAGGTGACTAATTTATCTAAATTTTTATTTAGTTTCTCCACTGATTCTTCATTGAACCTTTGCTCTCCCGAGAATGTACATCCTAAGTATTTAATTGCCTCACCTTCCTTTACCATGTGGATGATATCTCTATTAGGTACATCTTAATGTAGCCTAGAATAAACATAAACTTCTATTAAGTTGAAGTAAATTGCTAAGCTTTATATTTCCTTACCGAATAATCAATTTGTTTGTTAATTTGTTGTGCCCTAACCTCCTTTGTTACGTTATCAAGGGTAGTAAATACGGGTTATCCTACAGGTTATCAACCTTTTCTAGCCAGGGTGGGAAGGTCAAGATTCACTTCGTGGGTCAGGCACGAAAAAAATATTAACCCTCCCAGATGGGATTCCAACCCAGGAACTTCTGTACCTAATAACCAGAGTTGGGTACAATTCAATTATATTGTAACGCAATTATTAATAGGGTTAATTTTTATTTAAATGAATGTAATTGAAATCAAATCACATGAAAATTAAATGCATTTTAGAACGACTCAGCAGATTTTAATGAAATTTGATAATTACGTTTCTTACATAGTTACTAACATAATAGCAGTTGAAATATAACTTATCAATCAGAGGGGAGAGGTAAATATATATTTTATGGTCCTCCCTTTTAATAAAAACATTATGTCCTAACTTCTTGCACCCTTCGCAAACTGCAGTAAGTATTCAAGAAACTTGATTATCATATTTCTTTAAAATCGGCTATTTCCTTCTTAAATACATATTTACCAACCCTCTCTAATCAAAACATCTTTTAACTGTAAACACCATTTTAAAATTCTAGTAAGTATGTAAGAAACTTGATTTTCAAACTTCATTAAATATATATTTACTCTCCACAAATTAAAACATTGTGTTCTTATTTTATATAAATAAGATATATAAGATATTATTTTATATAAATATGTAGTAATTTATCCTATATCTGATTCTATGTGCATATATGTATATAATGTGTGGTATATATATGAATAATAGGGGGGGAATAACATAAAAGGAAAAAAAATAAAGTGAAATAGAAAAAGAAGGGGGGAAAAAAGAGAGGAAAAGATAGTAAAAGGAATAAATAGGGAAAGGGAAATAATAATAATAATAATAAATAAGAAAAAAAAAATATAAATATATAAAAAAAAAATTAAAAAAAAAAAAAAAAAAAAAAGTTATTAGTTTGTCTATTATTGGTTTTTCTAGAATTAGGTAGTATTAAGTATATATTATATAACTAAATTACAAATTATATTGTTATCTGTAATTGGATTGATGAGTATGCTGTGTGTGTAGCAACCCAATAAAGTTGGGCAGCACTATGTTTATTGTTAATATGTCTCAATAAAGCATATATCTCTCTAGTTAGCGTCCTTTGAAAATGGTAGTAGTTATGAAAGAAAATTTATTATTAAATTTTAATTCTTTCAATTTATCTTAATTTACCTTAATTCTTCAATTTATCTTAATTGAATCATAACATATTTTGGTATTGTAATTGCTATTGTATCAACTGGATCAAAATAATCATAAAATTCTGAACAGTAAACTGAAGTGTGTTATTGCAAAATAAAGGAAATTTGCAAAATTCCTTTATTCCAAAATGAGATTCTTGTATTGAATGGATTCTGATCCATGAGGATAGATATTGGAAATATTTCCTAACTTTTAAAAGAGTTAAATTTCAACTCTTTCATAAGTTGTTGGGGATAAAGATAGCGTTGAAATAAATTAAAGGAAGCTCTGGAGTTCAATATTTAATAAAATATAAAAGAAACTTCTTTGGATCCTTGCATTAGGCTTTCAGAACTTCTTTTTTTTTTTCATTTAGTTCCTTAAAGAAATCTTTCCATATTTTACCCAATATGCCTAATAATGAATTTTATCTAACAAATAAAAATTTAAACTCTTTTATTTTATTTATGACATTATTTCATATTTTCATATTAATGTAAATTATTGTTATGGAGTGGTTTTTGTTGTTCAAAATCTGTAACCCTCCAGTATGTTATAAATTGATTTAGTTACCTACATGCTTGCATGGTTCTTGCCACATCTATTATCTAAGATAAAAGATATACATATACCTATCATAATTCAGTTGTGATTTCTAATGTTGTGATGTGTGATGTCAAAGACTAGTTTTAAAAAAAACAACTCATAATGTAATTTGACATTTATTAATTCATTTACATCCATACATCTATACTATACAACTATACATTATAGATCCAGTTACATATTCCCTCCAATTATCACTATTCATGGTATACCATTCGAAAGATGTTTGTTTGTAGTTTTTTTTTTAGTAGTGCACGTTTCTAACATAGGCAATATTTTTGAGAAAAATGCAGTCAAAATTTTGGAACGAAATTTGAAACTATTTCTTATGTTTGTGTCACAAAGTTAAATACAGGATGCCGCTATTTTGAAGTTTAAATAAGCTTATTTTAAAGGAAATTTTATCTTCTTTCTAATGAGCATATTGAAATTACTCTAGCTTTAATAGTCAATAGGGAAATATATACAATTATTTCTCAAAAAGTAGAAATTTATTGAAAAAACATAATAATGAAAATATCTATAAAATGGATGAGAATCGAGCTATAGGTTATGGGGAATATTTTGTTGCTAATGATACCTAGAATCGCCCATCGAAGTTACTGCAGTCTTATGCTGAATACCCCGTATATTTGAATCATTAAACCTTTATTCTGAAGGACCCATAATACAGATTATTTTCATTTCATTTCACCGCACGAAATTTGCCCTGCCTTCGCTGTTAGTTCATTTTATCCTCTAGAGAATGCTAAGTTTGTCCTTCTACATATTAGGTAAAATTTATAAAACGGAATGGTACAAAGCCAGCTGTAGAGCGTAATTAAATAAAGTAATAATAAAAGTAAACAATATGCATTGTTATCTTTTGAACTGAATAAGGATTAAAATAGAGACCTGATTGTTAGAAATGAATTAATGCACAAAGACTGTAATGAGCTGCTTTTATTCCGACGGAAAAAGGTTTCATGTAAAAGGTTTTCGTTTACGGAAGCTTACTAACTCTTAATAAAACATATTTTAATGTATGGAGACTAATTGGTTATAGTTTTATCTACTTTCAAGTGTATATAAGATCAACCTTAACTAATAGAAAAAAGTAGGGAATAATGACAAACTAAATAAAAACAATAATCTTATATTCTGCATTACTTGTCCAATATATAACTTTTTTATGTCATTTTGTTCCTTAGATACTTGTCTGCATTTAAGGTATCTGTTTTTTTCTAGGATCAATACTTATACTATTTGCTAAAAAAGAATGGTTCTTCTGAGTAAAAAAAAAAATATTTTTTATTTTTCTATTATCGAATTTATACTAATAAGACTTAAAGAAAAGTTAAATCGTTTTGATATTGCTGTGTTATTTACTGGCCTTCTCCCCTCCCTCTCTTTTCCCTCCCCCCTCTTAAAACATTAAGAAGTAATGATACTTACATCTAATTAAACAAGTATAAAAATCTGATTGGAGGTATATATTTTATAATACACAAAACAAGTTAAACCATTTTTAAATAATGTACCAATGAATATAGAGATAAAAGGTGAAAAAAGGTAGTCACGTATATTATACATTCTTTACTGGCGTCCTTTTTGAAATATTATGATAAATATTATCGCCTGAAGCCCAAAAAACTGCAATGTCCAATAGCAAAACAACAAACAAACATTTAATTATAACAATATTACATATTTTAAACGTTTGCGGCATCCTTAAGGTGTAAAAGAAAATCGGCTTACTGTTTAGCTACCCATTAGAGGAGATGCATATAGAATATCACTCATTTATGAGCGTTGCAACCTGACTAATTGGATCCTTTGTCGGCAAGGTGACTGTAACACCCAGGAAGAAGTTAAGCAAGCAAAGGGTACCGTGCTGAAGAAATTAAAACGTTCAACGAGAGAAAGAGGTATATAGCTCAACGATACTAATATAAACTAACGATATACATGAGTAGGTAGAAATGCCTTCCCCTGCAAAAACAGACTCTTCTGGCCATTAAATTCACCTCAAAAAGTGGTATTCTTCAACATAATCAGCATCGGAAACTAACTGCAAAATCAGATCTATGTTTATTATCATTGGGTTTTAAACCTTACATGGAAAATATAATAAAATAAATCCTAAACAATGATAATAAAAAATATATGTAATAACGTAAGATCCTTTGATCTGGTGTCGCTTTATTGATAGCTTTCCTTTATTTTTTATTAAATAATAATTTTCTCTTTGCTTTTTATTCCAATGAAGAGTTTATTATGTTTAAAAGGCACATTTTCATTAAGGGATTGTCATAATGATTTATTTACACAAGTAACTGATTTGTATGCCACATGATAACACCATGTTTTTGCGGTTTTAAAAGTGAATTTCTCCATCAAATCGAAACAGAATCATTACTTTTAACAAATCATTTGAAAGATGATTAAATTTGCAAATTTTGTGTGATTTGCAGTTTTGTAGATAGTTTTTTTTTTTCGAAAAACGGTGAGCGTTGAAGTAATATAAGACATTTTAACTTCCACAAATAAGGTGAAGATCAAGCTGTTCTTTAGGTCACAAGTTTGTAAAATTCAAGATTACATATACTCTGCTCTTATAGAAAATGTAATACTAGATCCGAAAATGTGGTTAAAATTAGAAAAATATACAAAGTAGATATATTACATTTTTTTATGATAAAAAACGTGTGTCCTAAAAAAAAATTGATGAATTATAATAGATTCACCCAATTTTTTTTTGTTTACACTAAGAGGTACTCAACCTGTATACATGTCGCTAGTAGATAGTAAAGAAAGTCCAGCTTTGCACTTAATATTAATATAATTACACAGGAATACGTTTTGAATTGTAACCACTATTTAGATGCATTGTAGTATGTTCCATGGTTTCATACTTGTAAATTTAACTAGCACTCATTCCCTGCATAAATTATATAATAATGCCATAAATAACAATTCTTAGGAATCATGGTTAATTAAGTAGAATAGAATTGGTAAACGATACCTTTAAGAAAATCAGTACGATAAATCAGGCAGGTCAGACAACAATTGGTTGGTGCTACGGTGTCACAAGGGACATGACCTATGTCACTACTTTAAAATGTTAAATAAATCTCCCAAGCTATATATAAATAAAGAAAAGCTGATCCATAAACTTTTTTCGTAGCTTCTTCTTTTACGATTCTTTTTAGCTAAAATTTTATTACAGGAAAACTAAGAAATATAGAATTTTCCTGAGAATTAAAACGAAAAATTAGTGAACCTAGAAAAAAAAATTCTGGTACAGTAAGACCTTAATAATCTAGTTGAGTGAAGGCCGTTCCAACTAGCAAATTGTCCGGATTAGTAATCATTTAGTGATTAAACTGTAGGTAAGATAAAATGGACAGTAAAAAGAGGGGAGATGTATTAATTTATGAGCAATTGAAATAGTTATCTTTAAAAAAACATAATACGTATTTATAAACTCTTAAACAAAAGAAAAACTTATTTATGATAAAAAGTCGATAATTTTGGATTGGAAAGTATTCTGCAAATGGGATTCCCTCAGACGATGGAACAGCATAAGGTTTGACACGTGTCGGGTAAGGTAGGATAAAAATACGGTGGGAATAAGCCAAGTAAAGAGGATCGTCCAGACCACCGCTTTTTCCGTATTGTGAGATTTCCCGATTATTGAAGTCACTGTACTTTTAATATAGACTAGTATGTAAGGAAGAAACTTCTGTTATATATAGACTTTACGATACCGAAGAAATTAAAGAAAATCCAAACATATACAAAATTAAGTTCGAGGAAGGGAGGGAACAATAAGCAAAAGTTAGCCCGAATTTTTTGACATTGCCTGATTTATTACTTTCATTGATAGGGCTAAGAGACAATAAAGATATGGCCTTCCTCTTATAGTCCATGCGAGATGCTCACAGATTTTTGAAGAACTTCCAGCAATGTAATAAGAAACTAAGTGAAAAGTAGTCCTTCACCCAACATATAATAGTTATAATTAGAAGATGCAGCATACAACCTTTGTCGCTTATCCAACTGTCTTAAACAAAACCTGAACGCTCGCCTCTCAGTTTGCCAAATGAACATGGAAGTAACATTCTGAAGACGGTGTATAGCCTGGTTCTCATACCAATACCACACTCTAACGGTCAGGTGGATATGCCTTTTTTTTCTTTTAAACAATATGACGTAGTTAAGATACATACAAAACACATATTTGCTATTATAGCAATCAATTGTTCTTTGAAGATAAACCCGTGCTAATATTATTAATTAATTAATTTAACCGCTATCCGTCAATAAACTATTCATGAAATGTTAATCAAATGTCTAATACTATTCACGGAATCACAGTGCATACGGAAGGTAATAGTTACTTAGATTTAAGATAAGAGATTCATTCTTATCTCCTTGTAATTTTACACAAGAAAAAATATACACCACCTCATATATGAATGCAGACTGCTCACTGACTACAGAACTATACTACAGGCAAAAACGGTACAGAAACTAAGACATTAGTGGTTGGATGGACACTGTATGTTGAACATGAAGACCTAAAACCTTTTTAAAAAATTCCATTTCGAAAATTTAAGATGTTAATTTAATATACCTTTAACATCTCTAAAATTCAGATATTTCGTAAATTATTCTCTATAAAATATTATTGAAGTATTTAAGGTAATACAATAAGCTTGTTGCTTGTTTTTGATTATATTTATAATTTTGTATACCTTCTTATTCTTTATTTTATGTTATTTCTTTTTTTTTATTACAATAAATAAGATGTCTATTTATTTACCCTATAAAGATTAACAATTGTGTAGCAAATACCAACATAAATATTTAGTATATCTCTTGCAAACTTAGGAGTATAATACTTGAAATGTTATAATTAGGATAACACAAGTATTTATCTTATACTATTAAACGAAGAGAGAAATTCCCATACACTGCTCACTTTAACACACCTTGAAGTTATCTCCAGTCAAACAGGATAATACTATTAGGATCAATATGAAAATCTTTTGAGAAAAATTGCTGAATAAATCCGACCAGAGCTGATTTTTCATTTAAGCTGCTGCCATAATAAGGACAAATTAGGCGAGAAAGAAGAAATTCTCTTCTGATTAATTCAGGGCCTTCATTAAGCTGCCTGAACAAACGGAGATGCAATTTGCTCTTCAACCCTCCCCCTCCCCTTAGTTCTAATATTCATTTCGATTATATACCTCTTGGTTAGCTCATAAAGCATTTGTTAACTCCATTCCCCAACTCTAAGTTCTGTAAAATTATTTCGCTTGTGTGTTTCCTTGACAATTAGTTGATTGTGATTTAATTATTTTACCATTAAACTATAACGACTAGTTACTATTAAATTCCTTTTTTTAAATCTGAATTTTCCATTACTGGTGGTTATCATTTTAAAATTATTTTCCCCTTATGTTTAGTTTAAACATAGTCTCTGGCTTAGGGGTTGTAAATTCCGCTTCTACCTCCTAGTGGTGCAACCAGGATTGGCAATAATGACAATGTCGGCGGCCTGAGGCGGCCCTTGGGTCAACGGTAAGATTCAAATGGTGAATTACTGCATACTAATATTCCAATTAGATTCGGAAAGGGGTTCAAACCAACAGAAGATAAAGAAAACATAGGTTTGAAATAACGAGGTAGATTTGGAAATAGAAGGTACACCATGACAGGACTATGGAATGTACGCCGTTTGATAGATGTAGGGAACATTAAAATATTTGTAAGGTGTTAAGACAATGGTTACATTAGAGAATGGTTCCATTTAAAGAGGTAGATAACTATATTCTGGTCATCATCAACTAGGTTCTGGTCATCTGTGAAAACACTCTGGAATCAGAATTTGCAATAAGGAAAAACCTCGTATATGTAATCATACATACAAGATGAAATCCCATAGAATACCAAAAATGGGGTCCAATCATCTTTAGGTGATATAGAGGTGGATCAGAAGACCCACGGTGTGAGGAATCTGCTGAGAGCGGCCAGAAACCGAATTAGATGGAAGAGAACCGCAGAATAGGCCAAGGCGCCATTTTTGTTGTTGCAGTTGTTCCATTTTTTTTCCTTAACTCTTGTAGATCTCTAAAGGAATAGAGTATCCTAGATCAGTTTCTACTAAGCTTTAACTGTGAGTACAGGTTCCTAAATCACAGAAATGGCCGAGTCCTTCAATTGGGCACATTTGCATTCATCACGCATGATGGTATAGAAGGATCAATTCTAATAGTCATTAGTAATAGTCATCTAATTTGTTCAGTACTACTATCTTGGTCTTCTCCTCGTTCACGTGTAGTCCGATCTTTTTTGCATTAGCATCCATTGCTTCAAAGGACGTCCTTATACTCTGGTAGGACATACCAATAATGCCAACAGCATATGCCAGAACTTGGGTCATCTTCGTAAATATTGTTCCTTCCTGCTCTAATTCCGCTCTATTGACGATTGCTTGTAAAGCAGTTTTGAACAGGAGAGGAGTTATCCTCCCCTGCCATAGACCACTTTCAGCTCTCAGAGGCTCCGAAAATCCAGAACATTTTACTTGGCAGATAGTATTTTTCATTGTGTATTTTACCAAATGAATTAATTTACTTGGTAATTCCAGTTCATGCATGACTACAATGAGGTTACTGCTGACTATTGTCAGGAGTAAATCAATGAAAATCTAATTAAAATAAATAAACAACATCTGCTCGTACTCCTTCATATTTTTACAAATTTTCCTAATTGTGAAAAATTGATCAATAGTGGACCTATTGATAGCAGAAGATAGGTTTATTGATAAGTTGTAATATTTTAAAGCAAGAAAAATAATAAGGTTAGTAATTAAATTTTAATAAATGCGAATCTGGAATGGGGTCAACAACTATCAATGACCTCATTGAAAGTCAAATATCCTATCGATTGAAAAATGTGTTGATGGTGATTAGAGGAATTCATTCAGGGAAGGACACTCTTTTCATCAACTGGGATTATGGAATTTCAGGAATTGCGATTTATTGCCAAACCGATCTTCATAGCAAATGGTCCAAAAAAAGAACAACTGTTTGAAAAAATATATAAATATCTAAGGCCTGAGAATCGTCTATCTATCCTTCAATTTATTTTCTTTTTTATATCATATGTGGACCTCGTTTTTCAATCTATACTATGGATATCTTTTAAAATACAGACAGAATTGAAAGTACTTTTACACGGTTGTATGATCTTGAAGGAATTTTATGATTTTTTTTTTTGGCTAAATCGTTTTTTTTTCTAATTTTTAAGATAGCGTGTCAATAACTGTCTTGTTTACCATATATACATTATTTTAAACTTCCGGGGAAACATTGTGTTCTAACACTCATAGGAGGGAATGTCAGGACCAAAAAGATCCCATAGGTTCTCTCTGAGCGTTACTAGTTTCAAAATCCAGTGGAGGCTGATCGAGTGCATTATGGCTTAAGATTTGAGTGGAAAAGCTGACGATAGCCAGAAATTAACCAAAATTTATATTTACAATAGGCCTCGGTGCCACTATAGTTTTAATTTAATTTAAAGTGGGTTATACCATAATGTTTCGTGGAATTGAGTAACTAATGAGCCTGCGGATTGGGATGGTTGGGAAGGGTCATATAACTTCAATTGAATTGAATGGTTTAGATGCTAAGGGGTACGAGTAACAAAATCCCATTGTAGAGCAAAAGCCAATCAAAGTGTCCGTTTGCCAAAACCACTTTCAGGATTTTCGGTAAGTAGTTAGATTTCTTCTCTATAGATGGCATCAACTAACTGGATATTCACTTGTATCTCTTTGCCACAGAATTATTTGTAACTTTAAGCTTCACAATATGCACTTACACCATTTTTTCAAAATTTGACACTTGTACCCCCTTGCATCTAAACCACTCAATTCATATCGTATAACACTTATAAACTTATACCACTTATTAATTTCACAATACCCTGAAAAACCGTAAAAACTTTATGTTAATATTATGTGTTTGCTTTGTAGAAATGAATATAAAAAGAAGAAGGGGTATAGAGTTCATTTTCAAACTAAAACAAAATAAATCTATATTTTTCAGCCAAAAATTCTACAAAGACTTTCACATCACGTTGCCAAGGGTGCCTGGTTATTCCCGGCACAAAATATTTTATAGGATTAAAGAAGTTTGAGGATCCTACTCCGATGTAGCTTTATCATCCATACATTTTGGATGAACTTCTTCTTTCTCACATCTAACTTCACTTTGCTCCCCCACAAAGATCTTCCATCAGCTTCAATTAAACTGTTTGATCGATAGATTACATATTAATATTGAAAATTGTTAATTTTACAAATAATTATGACATATTGACGGTTTATTTGAAAATAAACTTCTGTATTATCTTTAGAATTATTAATAGATTCCATACATCCATGTCGCTTTATTGTGACACACTGAATACATACTTATTAGTATCAAAGCAATGTAAAAAATGTCTAGCTAGCTCTCGTAAGAAAGCGGCTGTCATATTACCTTAAAAATGAATAAACCATTAACTTCGAAGACAGGATTTTAATATCTGCATACAAAAAAATTGGTTCAATTGTGCATCTTAATAAGGCATTATTTATCTTTTTTGGTCAAATGGTTTTTTAAGAGTTATTACAGGATTTAGGAAAACTATAAAAAATACCCCACTGAACATTGCACAATTTCGACTTATCCATTTCACGACAAACAGTATATTAATATATGTTACCTGAAAATGATTGCTTGAAAAAATATTTATTCAATTGTTAATAAACGTGGACTCTTCTATCTAAAAAAAAAAAAAAGGCAGTTCTGTTTCTGGGGAAAGCTTCTTCAGACTAACACGATAGCATTTAAATGGATTATTATTGGTTAAGAAATTTATTCTACATCCATATTAAAAAGATGAGATGAGCATTCTACATCCTATGGTGTCGATGATTCTCAACATAAAAAAAAAAAAAAAAATAGCAGACAGATCCATTATAAGAAATACAAATATACGATAAAGGAAGTATTAACCAACTCATGTCATATCTCACATGCTTGAAGTACGCGTGATGGTATAGAAGGATCAATACAATCAGGGCTGCCGCTTGAATACTGACATAATTGATTTCTTGTCTTATATTTTGGGAAAACAATTAATATATATAATCTCTGTAGCTAAGTACTGTTGTTTTGAAAATTGGTTGTTTCTAGAACTGATGATAAACGTTTAACATACGAACATAGTTATCAAATAAAAAGAATTACCGTACCGTTCCGCAAGCCAGTCACCAGCCCCTACGCGCGCCTAGAATACATTTTATCGATTCTAATCTTTGTTTATTTCGGTGTTTTAGTCGCTAATTTTCGAGGGGAAAGGTTATTCTCCTTCATTTACGGAGAAAATTTAAATCCGTGTTCAAAGTAATATTAACTTCTCTTTACCTTGTGATATTAAATTGAGAAATAAGAAAATAATGAAGTGGAAATAGGAAAAAATATAAGATACTGAACTAAATCATTTTTGAATGAAGTCGGAGTTATGAAACTCGTGTTGTTAACTTCTGTTTCACCTATTTATATTTGCGAAGATTAAATATTAATATAACACACTAAACAACACAATCGAAGTTGAACAACAGTGTAGAAGTGATTGTTTACATGTGAGGTTATAGGATTGAACTATCGATAAATGTAGACTCGAAGTGAAACGTAAGGATCGAACTGTTGGGTATAGAGCTGGTCAGGTATGGTTCGAGGAAACCGGCTTGCGGAATAATATCAGAATTACAATTAAAATGGCAAATAATTCACCAGTCCTGATTATACTCGTACCTTGCACAGCCCCTCGACTTTCTATACAATGTAGTCTCGTAAAGATGACTCACTAGGGTAGAGGCGGAAAACAAATAAATAAATAAAATTAATAGGCAAATGTTCTGTAATAAAAATTAACAATCAAGATTATTAAAAAAAATTCAAATATCGGGAAAAGTAAAATAATAGTTAATCTGGGAACAGTCAATTTCACTTTATGATTTAAAAAGAACGAAACAAAAATATAATACTGTAGACAAGGAATGAATCTTATATCGATGCAGTTATGAGCTGAAGACGTTAAACAAAGCTGTCAGGGGATGAAAACTTCCCATCTTTAATAATGACTGAATTGAAAGAAACTAATCATAGAATAGCGTATAAGGCTTTATTAAAAGGCTCGCTTGTATTAATATTTCATATCGTTCCCCTTTGTGACTGCAAACCACAGAGCATATTCTTCTCGTCCAAGTATTCTGTCTACTAGCGGGGGAGGAAAACCGAGCCTACCACCAGTTACTACCACGAAGCAATTCGAAAACCTCCGGGACATTACCAAGACCATCTAATATATAGAAACAACTAAAAGTTTCTCACCAGTATATACTTTTTTTTTTTTAATTAAAAACAAAATAGTTTTCATTAAAAACCGGAATAGCAGTCAGCTTTCCTCATCATTATACGTATATATGATTGAACAAACGAATACCAGAATTTGAAATAATATTGCCAGAATCTTAAAAATTAATAGAGTCTACAATTCGATTTTTTTCTAATTTCAATTCCACATAAAAAAAAAAGTGGTGTGAACAATCATTTGGACATGCTATATATTATTGTAGGCTCTACTACTTTATCCTAAATGGAATAAAATCCAGTTAATTTAAAGCAGAAAAAAGTCTAGACAATCCTTTATTCTTGGAAATATTGAGGTGCGGCACTTACACACAGTTTGGGGGTATATTTAATGTTTTACTAATTATAGATGTTTACCCTAGCGACACAATAGCCGCTATAAATAGCTGATCTATTTGATTCTATCTGTCGTGCTAACCAATACTCTAATAAGCGGCAATCAGGTAATGATTATTTAATAATGTTGGTAAATATATTTTATTTAATATTAAGATTACCTATACAGGACATTGATCCGCCCCGTCCTATTGTTTGGATCAGAGACGTGGACTACAAGTAGAAGAATAGAACAAAACCTCTTGGTCTTTGAAAGGAAAATTCTTCGAAGGATCTTTGGAGGAGTCCATACCGACGGAAACTGGAGAAGACGCACGAATAACGAAATTTATTCTATTTTTAATGAAAAAGATATTGTTCTGACAATGAAGCTGGGAAGATTGCGATGGGCCGGCCACGTGGCAAGGATGGACAATGAGGCAATCCCTAAAAAGCTCCTTACTGAACCTCTCCACGGAACTAGAAGAAGGGGGAGACCGAAGCTTAGATGGTCTGATGGAGTGGAGGGAGACGCTAGAGATGTACTGGGAGTCCGTCGCTGGATGACAGCGGCATTGAGCAGAGATGACTGGAGGAAGCTGGTGGAGGAGGCCAGGACTCGTCGCCGAGTTGTTGCGCCAACATAATAATAATAATAATAATAATAATCTAAAAAAACAGAGAAATGTTTTCATGTCGTGGATAGATTACCAAAAAGCATATGATTCTGTTCCGCATAGTTGGCTTAAGGAAACGCTGCGGATATATAAAATTAATAATGCTGTCATTGACTTACTTTCCAGACTGATGGATAACTGGAGCGTTATTCTCAGTACAAAGCAAACCAATGGGAATATCCTCGAAAGCCCAATAAAAATAAAAAGAGGAATATATCAAGGAGACTCTTTGAGTCCAACATGGTTCTGTTTAGCACTCAATCCTCTCAGTGAATTACTAAATTCTTCAAAAAAAGGATATCTTCTAAATGTAAAAACTGGACCCGTCATCTCCCACAGTTTCTATATGGATGATTTGATATTGTATGCCACAAATGAGAGAGACATGAAAACATTACTGGAATTGGTTGTAGGATTCAGTAATGATATAAAAATGACATTCGGTCTTGAGAAATGTGCTACATTAAAAGCTGTACGTGGCGAACTAAAAGAAAGTGAAGGTATAGGGCTATCTAATAATACTAGGATAACCAATTTATCTGAAGACGATGAGTACAAATATTTGGGTCTAATAGAGCTTCTGAAGTTCAAAAAAAAAAACGCTAGGGAACGGTTTGAAGAAAAATTTAAAAGAAGGATTAAATACCTCCTCAACACACAACTGTCTGGTGGTAACATAATAAAAGCTATAAATACGTGGGCCCTTCCCGCGTTAATCTATAGTTTTGGTGTTCTTAAGTGGTCAGATACAGACCTGCAGGCCATTGACAGGTATGTAAGAGTGGAAATGGTCCGTACAAGAAAACGACACCCAAAATCCTCAGTTAGCAGACTTTACATTCCCAGGAAGCAAGGGCAGGGGACTCTTGAATGCTCATGGGATGTGCAGACGTATTGAGAATGACCTAAGAAATTATTTCAGCACACATCAATCACTTAAATTCAGAGCAATTAGTGTTATGGATCGAGACCATACAGCTCTCAGCTTGGCAAGGGATCACGATAAAGAAGAACCAACAATCCAAGCAGTAATAGAAGAGTGGAAATCAAAACCGCTCCATGGTAGATATTATTTTTCACTTATGGAAGAAACCATAAATTTGGAATCGTCTACCAAATGGCTGGCAAATGGGAAACTGTTCCTTGAAACTGAAGGGTTCATAATGGCGATACAGGACCAATCGATTCCTACCAATGTTTACAGGAGACGAATTTGCGGAGAAAATATCTCAGAAAAATGCCGCCTTTGTAAACAAAGTCCGGAATCAATACAACACCTGGCATCTGGATGTACTGGTCTTGTAGGTACAGAGTACCTTCGCAGACATAATCATGTAGCAGGAATCCTACATCAAGAACTTGAAAAGATGTACGGAATGATAAAAGAAATGGTTCCTTATTAGAAATATAGGCCAATAAGAATAATGACGTCAGGGAGGTATAAACTATTTTGGGACGAACAAATAATAACGGACCATACGGTTCTCCACAACAAACCTGATATATTAGTAATGGATCTGGAAAAAAAGGAAGCAAAGATATTTGAGATTGCAATACCAGTAGATGACAACATACAAAAGACCATCTCCACGAAAATATGCAAGTACCAAGAACTGGCTGGTGAGTTGAAGACTATTTACAACCTTCAAAAGATTTCAATCCTGCCAGTAATAATATCATGCAATGGCCTTATACCTCAAACGACAGTGCAATCCTTCAAAGATGGAGGAATTTCGTTGAAAAAATTAGAAGATGCACAGATGGCAGTCCTACTTGACACAGCATCAATAATAAGAAAAACTCTTAATATATAAACTTTTGGTTGGTACTAAACCCCCAAACGTTTACATCACCACTCATGTGTGTTTCAATAAATAAATAATAATAATAATATTAAGATTAAAAAACAAGAAAACTATGGATTTACCGGGTCGTTTCAAAAGTCCTGCCGCTTTTTGTTTTTAATTAAAAATTCAATAAACCATTAAATATACTATATTTCATTTATTACATTAATCTCCATCACACGTAATAAGTTTATCCCACTCTGATGCAAGATCCCATATATCGTTTTAAAAAAATGATTGATCTTTGCTGGTTATCAAAATATTTCTAACGGAGACAATTGTCCAGAGATCTGAAAAGGTAATCGTCGGTGGGTGAAAGGTCGGGAGAATATGGTGGGTAGGACAATGTGTCCCATCCAATTTCCATTAATTTATCCCTAGGCAACTTCGCAGTATGTGGACCAGTATTGACCTAAAGGAGTAAGAGTCCTTTTCTGTTTATCAAATATGGATCAACTTTTCGTAGTTTGCAGCTGTCTAATATCGCGCAATAGGACTCTGTAGTAATAGTTTGCCCCTGACATAGGACATCATAGTCCTTTACTTGTCCGGAGAAAAATCAGCATTACCTTTTACAGATGAAAATCAGATTTTAGAAATTGTTTTCTTCATCAGTTTATAGCCATTGGTATGATCGCTGAATAGTGTCGAACAATACCAACTTTTCATTACTTGTGATAATCCTGTCAAAAAATGAGTCATTTTTTAATCGAGAAACTGAAGATGAAGCTCATGTCAGTCGAATAATCTTATTCGCCAATGATAACTTGTGAGGTACCAATTTATCCATTTTTTTTTTATTTTCCCCATTTATGGTAATGAAATAAAAATAAATTTTATAATGGGGCCATTGCCCGTTAAGAATTATTATAATGACAATATAATGGCGGTCTAGCAACCGAGTAATATCAAGGACAAAAGTTTTTGCTATTTAACAATATTAAAATTAAAATTATGATAAAAAAAAATAGTATTAATTTCTCAATAAAATTTACAAGATAAAAAAATTTGATCTTAAGGCAAAAAATTGAAAATAAGGTAAACAAATAAAAACAGAGAAAAATAAAAAATACCCTAAACAAGGTTAAAATACATCTTATTAGCATAAAATAAAAAAATAATGAATGTAACCTACGATAATAATATAAGTAATGAGGCATCTACAGCTTTTTAGTACATTGTTGATGTAGGTATTAGAGTTGGGCGATAGTCGATAGCTAGCACTTTCGATAGGCCGATACTATCGGTTGAGAACTATCGATTGCTATATAGTTGCTTCCTTTTTTTCCAAAGCTATTCAATAAAGAATTTTAACTAATTTAACTAAATTCAAGTATCTAATTATAAGTAATATATATCGAGTAATATATATAAAAATCAGCTTTTATACATAACGTAAGTACAATTACAAATAAATGAGCATTATTGGTGTCTGGCAAGGGGTTGCCACGATGGCAAGTGTCTGGCTGATGAGGAAACATTATCTAATCATTGCCCGAGTAATATATATAAAAATCAGCTTTTATACTATAACGTAAGTACAATTCTGAAGGAAATATCAAAAAATCACGCTTTATAATTTGACAATAGTAGGCTAGTATTTCACACACCTTTAGCACCGTTTAACGATAACCCGAACTTCATTCATGGCCCATCGTTCGTACCTCTATTGGGAGCATGAGCTAACAAATTATCATTTTTTATAAAATAACGAAGGTCTGGGGTTCACGGGCTCTTGGTCTATAAGGATTCTTATTCTTAAATTTTATTTTGCACGAAATTTGACGTTTTGAGCTTAATTGCACGAATTCAGGTTTTACTGCACGAAATTGCACAATTGAACCAAATTAATCCAATTTTATTTACTTAACCATTTATTTTTTGAAAATTTTACTTACGATTATAAGGCAAAATTTATAACATTTATTTATATTAAATAGGTTAATTAGTTTTAAATTGAAAGTAAAAAGTCGCTTAAATCAAATTTGTTTGTGACTTACTACTTTTAAATGATCGTATTAAATTAAGACCTTTGAGGATTTAGGAAAACACTGAGGATCGACGTACTTCCTAGAACTAAGACGTTTCCTCAAAAAATTTTACTCCCCGCTTTCCATTGTATTCTCCACTTCTGACTTAGCACAAAGTGTCAGTTGTTAACAAGATTTTAAACTATCGACTTTGAAAATGCCAAAAACGGCCGTGAGTGTTTCTACAAAATTTAAACAAAGGATAAATGAGTATCCAGAGCTGATATTTGATGGAATGGTGGTTAGTTTTTGCTGTGTGAAAACAATAGGCCATGACAGGAAATCGCAAAAAGATACACATTGCAAATAATGTATGTTTTTTTTTTTTTTGCCTGTTTCAAGCATTAGTAGGTGCTAATATTCCTTTATTTAAACTTCAGTCACCATCTTTCCGAACATTTTTAACAACTTACACTCAGAAAATAATACCAAGCGGAAGTACTCTGAGAAAAAACTATTTAGGAAGCTGCTTTAACTCGACAATTATTAAAATTCGAGAAAAAATTGGATACCACTACATATACGCCATGGTGAATGAAACTACCAACGAAAGAGGCCCTTACATTTGTAATATTTTCATCCGGAGATCGAACCGACACCATCCTTAGTTTCATGTAAAGTAATTTTAAGTACAAACCATGAAACGCTTTCACGTTTCATTAACGACAGCCGAATAGATTTTATTTTTTTAAATACCGAATACCAGAACTAAGCTCTGCTATTAGTGACAGACGCAGCTCCTTACAAGATGGCAACCGGTCATGCTCTCAAAATATTTTATGCCAATATGATTCACGTCACATGCGTAGCTCATATCTTAAATCGGGTGTTTGAAAGTGCGAGAAATTTTCCCAGAAGTCAATAAGCTGGTAAACAACAGAAAAAAAAGTATTCCTCAAATCCCTATGGCCGGTTTCACACTGTGATACCGAGCAGCCGATACACGTATCCGACGCTGCATAAGACGCAAAAAGAATCGTGATTCAGCCGCCCACATTTG
Organism: Euschistus heros; assembly: GCA_003667255.2. Lineage (NCBI taxonomy): Eukaryota > Metazoa > Arthropoda > Insecta > Hemiptera > Pentatomidae > Euschistus > Euschistus heros. The sequence continues at coordinate 856,463 of RCWM02000096.1, read as the reverse complement.
TTGTAATGTTTAATTTAATTTCCTTGTAATGAATAAAATGTAATGGTCACTTACAATTTATGTTATGGTAAAAATAAATAAATGTAATGGTCACTTATCAATTTCATTCTTTCTTTTCACATCCCAACCTAGTATTTCTTCCTCTCCGTACATTTCCGAAATAACTGTTCACCATGCATTGTCTCTCTTATTTTTATCACAATATTCTACGGAACTGTTGTCCCACAATGCCGTTTGATTTTGGATTAAACTAATAAATTGGTTGTTATCAAAAATGCATTCATTTAAAAAAATTAAATTATTAAACTACTAGCTGAAAATGCCAGTGCTCCGCTACGGTTTAATATCATTAGGATTAAGCACAACTTAAATTAGTAAAGGTTAAGCTTAACGTTGATAATTATTATTACTTAAATAAACCTAACAAATTCCATTCTTAGAATAATTTCAATAAGTAAATTTGACAATTTGCAAAAGTTAATTTTATATTATTTTGATAGTCCTCCAGTGAAGCTTCGAGGCAGCAGTACCATCTTACCCAGCTCTGATACCAGACCACCAGCTTTTCTTATGGCATACTTTGAGTCTCAACTTCTCAACTTTTTTGAATAAAGTTTAGGTTTTCTGTTTCCATTTTTGCGTACATATAAAGCATAAGTTGGTTAAGGAGATTACGAAATTAAAGTAAATAAGGATCTTCACCGCCTCGCTCTATCAACATTTAGGCGTAAAAATCAGCTGCTGACACAGTTTTCTTAATTTGCGTATTGGTGTTTGGGTCACACTGAGGGATGTTAATACTGTACCCATATTCTCCATGGCAGAACATAAGACGATACTGAAGAGAATCATACGCTTGATAGAACTCACTGACCCTTATTATTTTTTTACCCCTGCTGTGGAGAACAATGTCTCATTTTTCAAACACCAATAATCAAGACAGCAACTTCGTTAGTGGTACGAGTATTGTAAGGTTCTCAGTGAGCATTTGAAGGCTTTTTGTCAGCAATGCTGCAGCAGATGGCAGGACTCTCGTCCTTGCATTTTACAGTATAACACCAATTTCAAGTAGACCGTTGTCCAATATCGACTGTTTTGTGTTTTGCATATTTAGTTTTTGGGACATACTGGTTGTAACGTTTTCATTGAACATCTTCCATCGTGTTTTGTTACAGCTACACGGTTAACATGAGGATTATTTCCTGAGTACTTTTTTGAAGACTTTCTATGGATCTCAGGATGGGTTTTCTTATACTTCTGTACAACCCCTTTAACTATATTTGGGTGATTCTCAGAATATGTGTGAACAGCATATCTTTTAACTTCGGGTTGGCTCTCTTTATGCTTGTTAACCACTTTTCTGCTAATTTCAGGATGATTTGTCATGTATTTCTTAACAGCTTCCCTGTTGAACTCTACATGTGCTTGAATATATTTTGCTACCGAGTTCCTTAGTTATTTGTTGCGAACTGAATCTGTGAATCATTTCCTACGATGTTTACTTTTTGATTGATGAGTTTAGTTCAATGTTGCAATAGACTCATCTGAACTGAAAAAAAAAGGTAGATTCTAGGTTCAAGGAACGAAATTTAGAAAGGCTAGATACAACTTGTCCAGATTCAAGAAATACAACTTGGGCCTGGTTGAGAAAAGCCGATTTGAAAAGGGCCAATTGTAGTTCAGAACAATTATCTTGCGACCGGAAAGATGAAGGAAGAATAGTTGGGGTGAAGCAAGGTTGGTCGGTTGCTCTTAAGGAATATGGACATCGAACTGGCCTTACACGTCATAATCAGAGAACATACATCTTTTAACCCCCTCTTTAACATAAGTCTTTAAATAACTTCTTGTCACGAAACAACTCAAACTTGTGAGGGTACACCTCTGCAGACACCATGAGTTCACAGAAAGTACCATAAAATAAGGTTTCGTATTCGATCGTATTTTTGTTTGTTTACAACTATAAGGGACTTAATTTGAGGTCAAAGTGTGCGGCTTAAGCATCTAACCTATTTTTTAACTTAACTTATCTCCGTATACCATATGACAATTAATCTATTGTTATTCACCCAATAAAAATTGTAATCGCATCCAGGACGATTTTTTAAAATTCCTTTCTTAGCGAGCACCTGCAGCCCTAGAGGAAGCTACATATCGAATTTCATTCCAATCCGTTCGGTGGTTTCTGAGATTTCGTGTTAAATGAGTGAGTGGTATTTGACAAATATATAGTAGATTAAAATTATTAAATTGAAAATATTAAAATTACAAATTAAAACTATTAGAATTATTAAACATACAAAAAAACTAGTGAAATAGGAATCTCAGTGTGAATAAAGCCTAATGCGCAATGTATCTTCCCTCATTCACACTAGGTTTCTGAGAAGCCGATTCAAAAAGTATCGTGGCGGCTGACGGGGACAGGCTACTCGTTTTGAGTATCGGATACGCGTCGGCTGCTGGAATCGCAGTCTGAAGAGGCATAGCCTTTTAACAATGATTCCTTTGTTCTATTAGTAGCTTGAATACTTGTATCGGCTCCTCGGTATCGCAGTATGAAAGGGGCCTATCTCGTGTGATAAAGTATCGCTATGTAATGCAATGTGAACTTCCCCTGGAACCTGTTGTAACGCGATGGGGTACATGGTTAAATTCAGGAGGTACTATTTACATAGGTACTTATAGGTACTATAAGAAGACGAGATAAAATCACTTTTGAAAATAATAAAAAAAATTATATCCACTGACTATCATATCCGATTTAACGTTTATTAAATCGCACCTGTCAACTGCTTTGATACGATTGGAATCCCGAATTCGCAAATCGAAATTATTGAAACTCTGGAAGAAAGCTTAAAACGAATTGAAAATGAAAAGGGAAGATGTTTGTTTTCAAAATTTGAGTCACCCTAGAAAAAAACTACGGCTACATTCGTTTAAAAAAAATTAAATTATTGTATCAACGGAAAGGAAATAAAAGCTGATAATCTGGATCAATCCACAATCGCATGCTACAAAAATTGTCCTATTAAGTCCATATAAGTAGAACGTTCTTATACTTTGCTAAAGAACATTTTAAGTGACAGGCGGCATAATTTTACTGAGAAATATTTTGAAGTTTATAATGTACATTTTAACGAAAGTTTTAAAAACTAATTTATTTTTAAAAAAACATTTTATTATATTTTGTTTCCACGTGAAAGGAAATTTTAATAAAGACATATTTATATTTTTTTTAATGAACAATTTTTTTCATCCTTTTCTCTCAAATTTTAAAGTATTTCAGATTGAATTAACACTAAAACAAAACATTTGTCTAAATGTCCTTAAGTTTATTCAAGGCTAGTTAAGTTTTGCATACTAGTGTAAATAAATGGATTGCTGCATGTATTAAGTTTTTAAATGCACATTTTGAGTTTTTGACTGCACGATTTTGATTTTTTACGGCACAAAAAACACCCACAAAACGTACTAAACATATATTAATAGACTTAGCATGAAATAATATACAGGGTGTCCCGAATTTAAATGGCAAAACTTCATGAACTTATAGGGGAACGAAGAACTAAGACAAAAAGTCCTTTAGAGATCTGCTCGTTTTTGCTTAATTTTAGAGAAAATCGCAAAAAAAGAAACAAAACAAGTTTTAATTTTTATACTTATTTATTTACATTTATATTTATGTTATGTTCTTTTTAATGTAAATATTGCTCAAAATATTGTCCTCTTGCACCAATGCAAGAATTACATCTAGCACTCACTTGATAAATTGCAGCTAAACATTGTTCTGATGATATTTGATGCACTGCATCTATGATTCGGTCTCTTAATTGCTCTCTTGAGTAGATTAACACCGAATAAACTTTCTGCTTCAAGGTTCCCCATACGAAGAAATCCATGGATGTCATATCAGGTGATCTGGGTGGCCAAGGTACTACTCCTCCACGTACAATCCATCGTTGTGGATAACTTATATCCAGCCAAGCTCGAGCAACTCTGCTATAATGAGCTGGATATCCATCGAGTTGGAACCACATTTCAATCCGCTGCTGTAAGGGAATGTCATCTAAATAATTAGAAAAGTCTTTCTCCAAAAAATGTGTAAATGTGATACCATTCAATCTTCCAGGTAAAAAATATGGTCCCACCAGTAATCCGTTCCGTATTCCAAGTCAAACGTTAATAGCAAATTCATGCTAAAACCTATTCTCTCTAATAGCTCTGAGATTTTCAAGAGACCATACATGATAATTTCTTTGATTAACAATTGGTATGGGTAGCGATTATCACCTTTCAAAGTTCACCATATTGCTTGCTGCGATATTGTTAATGCAGCATATGCTCTTCGGATGCTAGTCTCAGGATTGTTATCGAAGTGGCGTTGAACACAATTTCTTCTCCAATAATCTGCTCTTATTGCTGCCTGGAATTGGTCGCCTTCATCACGTATTAAGAATGACCCAGTCTCTCGTAGTCTATTAAAAGTTAACGAAAAGACTCGTCGATTAGGAAATCGTAAATATTGGAAATCGGCGCGCATACTCCCGCACCGCTTCTAAAGCATTACCGTTGCAGAAACCATATACAAAAATCATATCAGCGTATTCAACATTAGAATATGTATGCGGCATTGTGGCTGATGCTATTCACACAAAAAATATCTGAGTAACTGACTGAAGACTGATTTAGGAATTATAATTCTAGAAGGAAGCCAAAATGTAAACAAATAAAAGAATGTAAAGGATAACATTAAGTGTTTACATATCTCACTGCCTAGCCAGACGAACTTTGAAAAGTGATAATCGCTACCTGTAACATTTTTGTTTTGTTTCTTTTTTTTGCGATTTTTTCTAAAACTAAGCAAAAACGAGCAAATCTCTAAAGGACTTTTTGTCTTAGTTCTTTGTTCCTCTATAAGTTCCTGAAGTTTTGCCATTTGAATTCGGGACACCCTGTATATCGCTTTAATATTAAAAATTATTTCGATTATTCTTTATTTTAAGTAATATCCATAATATGTATTTTAAGTTATTTATTGTTATTTGTATGTACATTGTATATTTCTTAGTTACTTTTTTTCTTTTATTGTGTACGTTTTTTTCAATTTTTCCTACTGTAAATATCTTAAAATAGATAAAAAACCAAAAACAAAGGAATTATGTTAAGCTGCTATAACATGCATAAGGTATAAGTCACCTTTCAGATGTAAATAAATGTATATAATGGCCTTTTGGCAACATGTTTAATAAATGTTTAAAAAAAAAAAAATTAAAAAAAAAATAAAAAAAAAAAAAAAAAATAAAAAAAAAAAAAAAAAAAAAAAAACCAAGACTGATCATAGGATGTTGTATTGTAGGTTTCATCAGAGCCTATAACTATACATTTTTAGTGTTATATAATAAGTTTAAAATTGTATATAATTACCAGTTAACTTTATAATAACCGATGATGACTATTTGATAATCGAAACAAGAATTCAAATAAAAATAATTCCAATAGATGTGACAAATAATCCATCAATTCTAATTAATACATAGCATAACTTTAAAATACATCCAAGATTTTACAATATATGTATATTTTTTTAATTTAATCTGCACTAGATGCTGTATAACGAACTTAAATGATTCATTTATCTTCTTCCAGGCTCCATCGGAAGCTGATTTTCAGAGAATTTTAAGTTTGTTTAGAAACAGTGGATAACTGAGAGGTGATCGATAGAAAAGGGCTAATTGTTGTTTGCTGTTTATTGGGAACAAACTTACAATGATCTTTTATATTTTTGAGAAAGATCTTGGTTTTGTAGAAAATTTGAGCTTGGGAAATCCAGTCAAAATTATTAAGTAATTTTAGGTTTTAAACCTTGCCTCACTCAATGAATTGTAACAACCATGAGCAATATACATATTCTAGGTTATACCCATATCATGAAAAATAGACAAAAAAAGGCTGTCTTTCTTAAGTAATAAAATTTTTTTATGTCCACTAAGCTCCATATTGATGGAAAGTTTTCCTTAAAATTTGATAAGAATCTTAGTTATTAAAATTAGGATAAACCATAGAATGTTGTAGGTTACTCCAGAGACATAAAATAGCAGTGTAAAATTTAGTACTAAAAAAAAAGTTGTATATGAGATTAGTTATTAAAATGTATAGAAATATATAAGTTTTGTTTCGATAATAAATAAAAGCTCAGCTGACCCCTAAGGTTCGATGCTGACACCACCAATCTCTGATCACACACCTCCCTCCAACCCATCTTATCAAACTTCAAACCCCAAGATCAGCTCAGGCGCCATCTTCCGATCTGCGGAATTCGGTCATTATTAAATCTAAGAACTTTACTTTTCCATTTAAACCGTCGTGTAGCTACTATAGTAAGTTTTAAATTATATAAATTAAATAGATATTTTTATAACAAAATAAAATATGGTTGAAGGATAATAACAAGATAAGGTTACAGCTATCAGGCGGAGAAAACAGTAATTTAATACGATGGAATATATATATTCATAATATTATGTAGTGATAACTGTATTATTATTTTTAATAATACTTTGTCGTTTGTACGTTATGACAAGGAATTATTTTATAAGTCTAAGATAACAGTGTGTAATGTCAGTAAAAAAGCAGGGATGTTACATAAATTTGAGATATACAGTGGGCTTAGGCAAGGGGACCTGTTATCACTGGTCCTATTTAACTTATGCCTTGAAACTGCCCTCGCAAAATAAGACCAAATCCAGGTGGAAATATTTATTACAGATTTACAGAGTACATGGCGCATGCAGATGACATGGTGATATCTGAAATAACATTATCTGCGTTGGTCGATTTATTTAATGAGTTCGGCAAAGAAGCTTAGAGGATAGGGCTCGAAGTCAATACAATTAAAACTAAATTTATGGAAACCTAGAGCAACCCAAATTATAGTGGGGAACATATCGAACATATGCTTGGAGGTTAATGTCACTAAGTGCAATATTTTCCAAATCCGATAAAAAGTCATAGTGTGTTGCTCATTTTCCATAATTATATAAAGTCACCAAGAGAATGTAAATGATATATATGCACATTACAGAATGAGAAAACACTATATAACTACCTATTTTTTTTTTTTAATGAATATTGAAGTTTTATTGAATATATTGAAGTTTGAATATTGAAACGAAAAAAAATTGTTTTTGTTACTTAATGACTTTTACCTCCAAGCAGACGATATAGCAATAGGAGAGTATAGGTTTCCTACCTGTAGAGAATTTAAGTACCTGGAAGGCATAATAAAAAAAGATTAATGATGTAGGGGCTGACAATAAGGCCAGAAGAACAGCGGGAATATTTCAAAGAGAGAGAGATGGGCCAAAGTAAGACCAGTTGTAACGTATGGTAGTATGGACTTTCAAAAGAGAATATCAAAAAGTTCTGCTAGTATGGGAAAGAAGATATATGCCTTTAAAAGATATAGGGCCCAATCATAGAGCAACAAAGGTGGTGAATGCAGAGCAATGTAGAACTCAGGGAATTCTAAGATGAAATAGATATTGTTATTCTTATAAAAAAAAAGCTATGTGGCGATGGTATGGTCATTTAGAAAGAATAGAGCCTCAAAGGCTGCCAAGGAAAATGTAGACTGGAACACTAGGAGGAACAATAAGAAGAGGAAGGCCCAGACAATGATAGACAGATGATGTAAAAGTGGACATATGGTGGCTAAATATCCAGAATTGGATGAACAAAGAGTGAAAAAAGTGTGCAGAGACCCAGGTCCTTCATGGACTGTAGCGCCCGAAATAGAATAGAATAGAAAAAGTATTACTAAAAATAATCAAACTCAAAATAATGAAATACCTGCTCGCAGTAATATGCACGGAATTTAAATATAAATTAACACACTATAGAGCTATAGTGTAGAAATTGCACCAATGCACTTGTACAATATAGGCCGTAATGCCGCATTTAATAAATTGCAGTGTTTATTGAAAAACTGGTCAACTCGAGCACATGGTCAAAATGAAACGTACAGTATTGATTGTACGTTTCATTTTGACCCTACTCAAATCATCCTCTCTTTGAAAAGACCACAAATCCATTAACTTGCCAACAATATCCACTTAAATATAGGAAAGTATGTTCCAGCAAGTTTAATCATGATAAAACGAATACATGAGTGGTCTCTAATTAAAATAAAATTAATTTACGCCACGTGGTTGCAACTAGCCTAATCAAAAGATCTTAATGTCAGAAAGCAATCAGACTTGTTAATATCTGGCATTATGAACATCCACTTTCAATCATAAACATAAAGCTAAAACTTTCTTTTTTGTTAACAAAATATTAATTATCTTTCCGTAGTACCCTATCCCAACCAGAAAAAATACTCTATTTCCTTCGATTTGGTGTTTACTAACCAATATTTATTCTCTTCACAAACCACGAAAATAGTATCAAAATCCACCAAAACCATCCAGATTAAACAAATTTTTATCACTGAAAATAACTTTCTTCGATCTCTTTCCTCATGAAACATGTTCAGGAGCAAATTTTTTTTTGGCTTTGTGTGCTTTTGAAAGAGGGAGTTTTGTCTTTGATAAGATCCTTTAAATGGTTGGTTTTGTGCAACTTTTATCTGTTTCGACGGGAGTTTGTTCACAAAGTTCTCTCTGATGTGGCGAAAGAGCCGAACGTTAGGCGGGAAAAACCTCGATGTTCTCGGACCATCGACTTACCACTCCTTTTCTTTCGTCCAAAATCCTTGCCCAACCTAAGAAAATTCTTTATGAGATGCCAAATTCTACTTAAAGTACGAGTGAATTTTTATATTGACCCATTTCTATCACATTATGTTTTAATTAGGTTCTTTTCACCCTCAGACAACTCTTTCACTCTTGACATTGCATGATTAAATTTAATTAGAAGAAATATACAGACGCAATGTTCTATAACATAGCACTGTGAACGACATCTTGATAAAAACTAAGACTGGTTTATACTTTAGTCACATGTATATATTATTGTTTTAAGATATTCCGTGAACAACTCAGTACAAAGAGGTTTTTCAAGTATCTGTGAGTTTACAACAGTATTTACTTGCTTTGGTAAAAGTATTACATTATATAACAATAATAACTAACAAAATAGGGGGTGGCTTATAGTTTTACTTCTTTTTTTTTTTTAATAGCTTTAATGTACAAACTTTATGGCAATTTAGTTAGACAATAATATTTATATAGTAATAAATAAACAACAAATACAAACAGAAGAACATTTTTATATGTTATATTAATTAATAATGATAACAGAGCATTTCTACATATTATAATCAATAAGTAATTTACTTTTGCATGCTCTGACATTTAAACTCATCCTACCACTGTCCTCACCGCTTACGCAGATGACACATGTGTGTTAACAGTAAACAATGATCCCTTCATTGCCTCCCAAACACTCCAATTCCATACCCTAACCCTTTAAGAATGGTGTCAAAAATGGGGAATCAAAATAAATCTAAAAAAATCTCACCAAATAACCTTTACCCTTCGTCGTAAACCCACGACTTCCTGTCCTAGAGTATCCTTTAATGATATTACACAAGTCCCTGTTAAACAGATCCGCTATCTAGGACTCCACTTGGACAAACGACTAACTTGGAATCCACATACAAGACTAAAACGAGAAGAAGCTGCCCGTCGTAACAGACTACTTCAACATTTACAAGACAAACGTTCAAATCTCCCAATTAATTACAAAAGACTAATATACATGACTGTGATTAGACCAATCTGGACGTACGGAGTTGAGCTTTGGGGCTCCACTAAACCATCCAATTCATATCGTATCCAATCCTTACAATCCAAAATCCTTCGAAATATCCTCAATACACCTTACTTTGTCACCAGTAAACTTATCCATAAAGATCTTAATGCTCCATATGTTGCTGATTTAGCCCAAAACAGATACCGATTCTTTCATAATAAGCTCCATAACCACTCAAATCCCCTAATTTCTCAACTTGCTTCCCACACCATTCCTGATAATCCTCCTAGGCGTCTGCAAAGAAGATGGCCCAGAGACCTTCTAGTGTAGAATTATTATTAAAGTGCTACTGATGAGTAGTTCTTTACAAGTTTTGTCACGTTCTTGTAATAGGTAACAGCACATTTACTTGATGTATAAATATTGTACAGTTTTAAATTTCAATAAATTGTTATTTAAAAAAATAAAAAAAATAAAAACTAACTTTGGACTCATTGTTGTTTAAAATGGTAAATAGGACTAGATAAATAGAGTTCCAACTTTAATTTTCAACAAAGCATCTTTTAATGTTGGCACATGCCTAGTGAGTGTCCTGTGGCTAGGGCATCACTCGTTACATAACGAACTCTGGTATTTTAGGTGATTTATTTTGGTTACTCCTAGACTTTGACTCTTCGTATCATGTAAAAAAGTTAGTAATACTCAGACATCTATATTTAGAAGGCTTTATTTGACCTTCACAAAGTCCCTTATTTGTAGTAGAACATCCCCATTGTATAAAAGGCCCTCTCACAAACATAAAATATCTTCTGGAAAGAAAAAACCAGAAACATTATTTAACATACTTTTATTATCTACAGCATAATATTAAATTTCTATAAACTTTCATAAATAAAGACTAATATCAATAAAAACACTTTATCCTAGGGCCTACAACATTTACTATCCGTAGTTTTACTCGGAAACATATTTACTGGTATTTTCCATTAAAAAAAAAAAAAATTAGATAATTTGTTTTATAAATATTTATTGATGCTGTGCCTTCTAAATTCTTAAGGTAATATCTTTATCAATCCATAACAACTTTAGGGCGATTTCTAGCTACAAGTCACGAAATTCAATGGAACTCCTAGGTTAATTTTTAATTTTAATAATCTTGGAGGACTGTTTAATCCTCAAAGTAATCTAAAATAAGATTCAGCAAGGATTTAGAAAAGTGCTAATTATTTTTGTGAATTTCATAATTGAAATAAAAATTAAGATTTAGAAATATATTAATTTATGTTAGGAGGGAAAAATATTAATTTATATGGGAAAAGATAAATCTCAGGTAGAAGCACTTCCTTATATTAATAAATGGTTGCCCTCTCCCTCTAGGAAACGAGAGATATTATCATCTTGGATAAACTTTTCCAGAGCCATGATTCCTGAGTATACTCCATCAAGAAAGAATAACGCTAGGGAATAAAAAAAGATTGGAATAAAGTAAGAAAAATAAAAAAAATAAAATAAAAAAGACGCAGCAAGTTGGCAGCTAAGTTTTGTTTTCATTGCTACCACTTGAGCCGAGGGGTCCTCCAAGATAAAAATGAACGGCTCCCCGCCATTGTTATTGTTCCCTAATAAAGAATACCTTAAACTGGAATAAATTTATTTAATACGCACTTATTATTATACATTACTTTATTTTTGTCTCGTTAAAGCTGACTGAGAAGTAAAGCGAGTTAAAGTAAACTAACAAAACGTTCTTAATTAATGATAATTAGCGAGGAGGATTGTATTTCCTTCTGCACTACCATGATTTTATGTATTATTGTTTTAAATATTTTGTTTGAATTTTGTAAACTAATAATCTAAATAATGAAGGAGTTAAGAGTTTGGTCAACTTGTAGGCCTTCTTCAGGGCTATAAGCAACTAAAATTGAATATCAACAAAAAAAGAAGTAAGTCGGTATTGTACCAAAAATATGATTACGAAGTGTACTGTAAATTAACATAAGTAAATTAATCCTTTAGTTCATTTGGTCGTTTTAAATACTAATACAATAAAGTTCAACACTGTCAGCAGACTGGTTAATTGATAAAGATTTTTAATAAAACGAATACAATTAGTTATAAATATTTACTTAAATATTAATTGAAGATAAAAAATAAAAATATCTTAATCATTTATTATAATTTCAGATGTTTTAAAGAAGTGTTGGGGTATGCTCTGTAAAGGAACAATTATATAATTTAGTTCGAAACCTAATCGCAAAAGTTTTCTTTTCGTGTATGTCTGACAATATTTATAAAAAAACCCTAAAAATATTTTCGCAAGTATTTTTCACGCTCAAATTTGTATTTGTATCTCACTATGCCTCTCTTGGTATTGTTGATCCAAAGATCTACTCTTTAATTTTTAAATTATTTTTATCTTCCTGTTTAATAATGGTTTTAAATGGGTTGATTAAAAATACATAATGAGATGGCTTAAATTGATAAATAATAAATCAACAATCTTTTAGTCTGAAGAAATATTTGTTATTATTCACTTACTCCAACTTTTTGGTTTTGACGAAAACATTATTTCATAGTCTTACTTTTTACCTTATTTTTACTATAACATTTAACGTTTTTGTTTTTATTTTTATATGTGTGCGACTTACCTAATGCGATAGTATGTTGTTTAATATTATATATACATATCTATATATATATATATATATATATATATATATATATATATAATAATATATATATATATATATATATAAATTATCGGGTTATAGGTCCTTTATATTTAACAATATTTTGTAAAGAATATATTTTTCAAACAAAATATTGTTAAATATAAAGGACCTATAACCCGAATATTGTAAAATAGTTTATATAAATATATATATATATATATATATATATATATATATATATATATATATATATATATATATATATATATATATATATATATATATATATATATATATTTTTTATTTTTGAAGAGAAAAGACTGGGTCAAATCTTTTCTCTTCAAAAATAAAATAAAAAAATAAAATAATATATTTAATAATATTGAATTATATCAAGAAAAATTACATATATATATATATATATATATATATATATATATATATATATATATATGATGAATGAAAGACCGGATGGTACCAGATTAAGAGGAAGGCCTAGAATAATGTGGAGGTGGAACTGAAAAATCTAGGAATAAGAGGTTGGCGAAGAAAAGCTATGGATAAACTCCAATGGTCATCTTTTCTGCGTGAGGCCAAGGCCCATCTAGGGCTGTAGAGCCAACCAATAAATATATATATATATATATATATATATATATATATATATATATATATATATATATATATTTTAATTTCAAAGTTATGATATCGTCGCCGCTATGTAAAACTAACGAATGTGAAAAAACCCATTTTTATTTCGTTCGTTAACCGTTGTATTCTCTAAGACCTACTTTGTGGTAAAAAATATTCAGTTTCTTTTTCTACAAATTCCCTATTATAACATTTTTGTTATTTCCAGAGCTTAAAACCTCCTTCTAACGTCTGAGAAACAATTTCTAATCTTTATTATACAGTTATGTTTTTAATAATAAGGTATTAGAAATAATTAAATGGTGTATAATCTTTATCGTACACTAATATTTTTAATACTTTAATGAATTACCTTTTTTTTTTTTGATACAATTAAAAACAAATTGTATCATGTTTTGTTTCATAGTCCTGAAGAATGCTTGTAAGCCAACAGATTCGACGGCACAAAATAAAGTAGTTTTACCTGAAGAGTTTTTCTCATCTTTAGTGGGCCCCAACTTCTCTATTTAAAAACAAAATTCATGTAGATGCCATTTATATTTCTTTATAGGTAGAAGGTTAAATTTACGCCTGCGCATTTTGAATTACTACTCAGATGTGTTTTGAATAAATCTTCAAAAAATAAACCATAATTATAAAAATTTGCTTGCCAAACCAAACTTCAAACCCTACTATCACTTAAGTTGAGTGAGACAGATTATATAATAATCTACCCAAGATATATTTTTTTTTTTTTTTTTAAATAATAAATAAATTAGTAGATTGATTGGAGATGAGTTTATTTTTTAGAGAAACAAACAGTCAATCAAAGGAAATCGAGTATTGTTGGCTAAATATAATTTTCTTACCTGGGCAGAGATCAGCTTAAATTTCGGATCTGAGTTTCTACCTGTAACCAACAGAACTATCATCAGTTATTAACATATTTAATTTTAGAATCCTTGGTAGTATATAAGGTAATATTTAATTTATATTTTTTTTTAATTTATTTTCTGATTAAAAAATTATTCATTAATAAAATTTTATATTTTGTTTCATTAATATATTTTGATACAGATACATAAAAATTACCTCTAAGTATTATTTTTAAAAACAGTCAAAAATTTCTAATCCACTTAGGTACCTAATCCACTGATACATATTTGCAATTCCATTATTCGAAATTACAATGTCATATTCCACTGTATGAACTGGAATTTGAAACAAGTCTCTCAAATATTCTATACCAGATAAATTTAGGAAAAAATCAGATCTTCACTCACAGAAGATTTAAGCTATAGTATTTTCTTCCTATCATTTTTCATCGTAAAGGAAGGCCGCACTAAATCATCTTATTGATTTCTAATTTATTTTTTTAATCCGATAATTTTATATGAAATATAATTGAATGTGTCAGCCGAAAAACGTTCTAAGCGACTATAAAAATTTTGAGTGAAAGAATATCATAATCTAAAGTTCTTGTTAGTTTTGTAAGTTAGATTTTTTTTTCACCTTGTAATTTGTTATAGTTACATAATAACAAAATGGATTACTATATCTATGACGTACTATTTATTATACATTTAAAAACCTTTAAAATCGCCACCTCGGAAATTTTGTCGATTAAAACGTTTTTCGGCGGACCCATTCAATTATATTTATTGTTTCATAACAAATAAAGTCCCAAATATATTTGATGAACAATTTTAATGAAATTAAAATTTTATTAATGAAAATTTCAAATTGAATATATACAACAATACTCCAATGAACGCATATTACTTTACGCTTGTTAATATAGATTGAGTTTAATAAATAAAATTTTAAATTATTTTCATTTTATTCTTCCACTCCGATAAAGAAAATACTTCTGGTTTTACAAATTAGTTCCGGTCGGATGGGAATGTTAACATCGGAAATTAATATTCAAGAAATGTTTACACTGACGAGAAATAACAAAGAAAATTCATAAGCTCTTCACAGAATTGATTGACGGAGGTTTCTCCGGCTTGTTGTGAAACAATTTAAAAAAAAAAAACTCCGTGCCTCTACCGGTTATTTTTCAGATCATCATTTACCTTTCAACGTACAGCAGAATCAAGAATTTTTTCACGTCTTATCTAACGAACATACATTGCTTATCATTTAGTTTAACCATTTGCAGAATTTTTGAAGTTATTTCTAATTATTTTTTAATTAGATTTTATTATTTATAAAAATAATATAAATAAATGACTTAACGAACCCCAAGTTACGAAGTCTCACTCTCTCCAATCAACTCCCATAAAAACGCAAAGCCCCATTATTAAACCTGACGTAATTCTTCTATCCTCTGTTGGTCTATTCTTCGGACGTTTACCCGACGGCTTAAAACTGATTACTTTTTTTGAAAGTCGGTCATTTTCAAATCCAACGACTTTGCATGCCCATTTTACTATTACTACTACCTGACCAATATTTATTTTTTGACTTTATATATTTATTCACATAAGGTATGAGGGGGAGCAGAACACAGCGGTAACTCCGGTCTTTATTTTTTTATTTATTTTTTTTAGTAGCGGATAAAACGATATTAACCGGATATACCTCCTACAATTCCGCATTGTGGAGCATTCTAAATCCTCCCGTAAGTTCATCTTTTTTTGGGGGGGGGGTTAAATATTTTGTGCTTAACTTTATTTTCGAAAACTTTGCTAGCCTTTTTTTCCCTCCCCTTCCATACCAGAACCGGTTGTCAATAACCAATTATGAAGAACAGCTGAGAAAACCACACTAAAAAATTATCTCCGATAAGAAAAAGTATTTTTAATATGCAGTTTTTAAAAGAAGAAAAAAGAGATTATTGAATGTTTCAATAAGATGTAATAAAAAATCCAACGATATTTAAATTAATAAGGTACATATATACTTGTGATCAAAAATTTAATTTAAAAATAAAGTTCCTTATCTTCGCCACTTACATTAGTGAAATGTGCTTTATCTTAGGTCTCATGCTTGTGATGAAAGGGTCTGAAATCTCAAATAGCTTGTAGAAACATCTTCACTTGTACTTAGTTTTGAAATTTTTCGTGATCAAACTTTGTGGCTTGGATCCAAGGATGGAAGGTTGCGTACTTTGATTATCTTCAGTTGTCAAAAGTTTTGTTCGGTCTTCCAACACAACTTCTTAGTTCACCACCATTATTGTCCGAACAAACATAACATGGAAACATAAAACCATATTCATGGTCACCCACTCACTGAAGTTTTTCCAAAACCTCTCCTTGTTCCGACTGAAATATTTTACCTTTTTGTTAAAATAAAGGGGAGGGGAAACTCTTATTTAAAGTAGTTAGAATGAATGAAAAGTTCTGTTCGTCATGTTCAGAATGGTTTCGTTGAAGGAAAACTTTCAGTTTCGTATCACTCCACAAACACTCTCACAAATAACTATATTTGATTTTCATATTGTTCGTGACCAGTGAACGTTCGCAAAAAAACTGATTTTGAAATAAAAGAGTATTAAGATGTGTGAACGATGTTAAGTATTTACACCCATATAAGACAGTTGTGTAAACAGGGTGTGTTGTCTAATCATGCTTTTCCGATCTTGTTAGATTAACACTCTCTAGATCCTTATGTTCAATACGGTATTTCCACCGCAGACGCTGGTAGATGCTGATAGTTTATAACTAATTTTAACTTTAGCGTGTTTAGATTGAGAAAATATCTTCTTCATTACGGAGAAAACCGGAGCTTTTTTCGTAGCACTACATTTCCAAAATTTTTATGGTAGTTCGTAACTTTGGCCTATTAACGCTATGAAAAATATTTTTTTGGTCCAATTTATCTTATTTGTGGTATATTTAGACAACTTAGAACAGGAATAAAACATTATGGTTATTTTACCATTTTTCACAGTCCTATGGAAAACTCTGAAAGTTAGGTGTAATTTAACCCAAACTTCCAATTTGTTGACTTTAAGCCTCAATATATAAGTCAGAATGAAATTTGTGCTATACCTAGATGCACCGGCTAATATACAACAGACGCACAAGCCAGATGATTGAAATCAAATATTTCAAAAAATCGACTTTTTTCTGCACTTGCCCCACTGTGGTGCGGTGAACTAATTAATTTTAATTAATTTCATCGTACACCAGTCACGTTCGAAACTGAGATATTTCATTTGCTATGGTTGCAAGAGCAACGCACTTTTTTTGCAAGTGCTTTACCTCTAAGCTCTAGATTTCCAAAAGGCTTACGATTCGATTAACCGCCAAAACTGTTTAATATTTTTATTGAACTGGGGATACTAAAGAAAAGACGTGCATATCCGAAACATTATTTAACGGTATTATTTAACTTAGTACTAGAATACGTCATTAGAAAGGTAATGCATGCGAGAAAAGGATTAGAGATGGGTGATAAAATTACGGTTCTTGGTTATGCTGATGATTTGGTACTTTTGGGTGAAAAAGAGGAAACCATTAAATTAAACGCAACTAGGCTCATGAAAGCCGGTAACGAAATTGGTCTAGTAATTAATACCGATAAAACGAAATATATGGTTAGTAGTAGAAACGGTGAACATTTTGGTGATGTAGGTATTTCCGGGATAAAGTTGAACAATTCAAATATCTAGGTTCTACCATATCAAGGAAAAATTACATTAAAAGGAAATAAGGGCAAGGATAAAAACCGTTAATGCTTGTTATTCCTCGATCGCAAAACTATTCAGTTCGTGCTTACTTTCCAGAAATTTAAACATTAGGATATATAAGACTATTATACTACCAACAGTTCTCTACAGATGCAAAACCTGGCCGCTTACGTTAAGGGAGAAACAACTGCTTAAAGTTTTCGAAAATAAAGTACGGTGTAAATATTTAGAAGAACCGGGAGAATTTAGCAGGATTCACAATGCGGAACTGCGCGAGTTATATCCGGTAAATATAGTTCAGATTATAGTAGTTCAACGGTTAAAATGGGCGTGTAAATGAAGGTTTAGTAATGACCGAATTTCGAAAAAAGTAATCAGTTTTGAGTCGTCGGAAAACGACCGAAGGGTAGACCAAGAAGTAGGTGGCAGGATTGCTTGAAGGGAGTGGGATGAAAGGAGGTGTGTGGTCAATGGTTGGTGGCGTCGGCATTTAACCTTCGGGTTTGCTAAGCCTTTATTTATTTATTATTATGATTATTATAAAATACAAATACAAATACAAAATATGAATTGTTCCTTTTTCTGCTCATGGTGCGTTTAATATATCTCTAGCTTTTCGGGATGATAAGAATCGATTCGGACTCTATTTAATGTTTCGGAAATGCACATATCTATTAGATTAACCAATTTCTTTGGTATGTCAAGCTCAATCAAAATATCAAACCGTTTCCGGTGGTTAATTGAATCATAGACTTTTTGACAATCAATGTAAACCTGATGAGTTACGCCTTTCGTATACTCTTATTTATTTTCTAAAACGAATTTCAAATTGTGTACATTTGCTCATTGCAATAGTTTGTAAATAGTTCTACCTAAAACTTAAAGTTGTTTTCTTAATAGCCTTTAATTAAACAGTTTTAATGTTTCTAATATGTTAATTACAGTGGCTGTGGTTTCGATAGACACCCGTAGTAGATATAGAATTGATTCGTTTTCTTCGCAGAATTGAGGCGAGCAACTGGTGCTTGGTGCATGTAGGTCGGCCTGCCTTCCTCCTGCAGTTGACAGATCCCTAGTTGAACTTGCTGCATTGCCATTTGACATGGTAATCCTCAATTCCATCTATTTCTCCTGGTGCCTCTTTTTAATTGATTTTTTTTTATTATTCTTTGCCTGTTTCTGTGACAGCGTGATTAATTTTTTCATTCTTCGTTGAGGTTTAATTTTCGAAATACCAACTTATTTTTATATATGTTTAATTTTTTTTGGCCCAAGACTTCCATTGAAGTCCTATACTGGCCTGGGTGGGAAAGTCAAGATTCATTTCGTGGGTCCGCCACTTATGTAAACTTTTCTGCTGATTGTTGAGTAAGTTCGAGAGGGACCAGTCTACAGGTCTTTTTCACCTTCCCCATGGAGAGAAGATGGCGACTAACAGTATCTTTCGACACACCACACTCCCTGGCAAGTTCGCGAGTACTTGTGGACGGATTTGACTCTACAGCTTCCTTCAGAACCTCATCAATATCCACCAATGACCGCCCGGAACCCTTCTTCCTTTCCAACGTCGTACCTCCACTTCTAAATTTTTCAAACCAACGCCGAGCAGTGCGCTCTTCAAGTACACCTTCCCCTTCATATTTAATAATTTCACGAGTTGCTTCAGCGGCTGCAAAATTTTTTTTTTCCAGTAATGTCTTAAAATTACGAGAATGTGGTAGGACATTGTCATGTTTCTTCTTTGAAATAAATAACTGAACTGAGACTTTTTTTTTTAAGGAGTCCAGTGTTTGAAACAAGCTTAGAGAATGCTCAAAAGGGATTATTAAGTATTGGTAAATAATAAATAGCATTAAGATATTTACAGTCCTTTGAACTCTGGAATTTGATAAAACGGTCATTTTTTTTTTACGCCCTATTAAAATCAAGTAAAACGATCCATTGTTTAAGATATGAATCTAAATAGTTTTGTATATGGTGCTGGTGACAAACTTAGCTAAAAAGAGTATTACAACAGCCACCTAATAAACACAAAATTATTAGTTCGAATCCGTTCTTGGAAATATGGTATTAATTGCTCAAACAATTTATTTCCCACTATCCATTCCCACTTCGAGGTTTGGGTAGCCCTATTTTGTTAAAATGGCAGAGAAAGAGCGGGCACCCTTTCAGAGGAAGTATCCACTAGGCCCCCTTGAATGGGTGATTTCGTTCTTGACAAGAATTTTATTAACAAGTGGTCATATTCTGCTTTTAAAGGAAATAAAGTCAGATCGGGAAACGAAGGCATGTTCAGCCTAATATAAAGCTATCCATACCTCGAAACCTTCGCGATGTCTTCCATCACAACTTATTTAGTGACAAAATATTTCGTATACATTATTTTAACATAGGGATTTGTAGATTCCAAAATTCGATTCTCGGTTCCATGGAATCTTGAGAAAAGAATCGATGATATAAAGTCGATTTCTAGGAACCGATTGATACCTCTGACGTTGGCAATAGTTTTTGTGATATCTAGTTATATTATTATTATACATCAATTCCTCCCCTAAGGACGAAGGCTTCTATGTTCAGAATTAAAATCAAATCCCATGCAACTGGAAGATAAACTTCAGTTTATTGAAGATATTTATTCGTTATTGCAAAACTGTAGAAATAAGATTACAATCTCTAATCAAAGAAATAACGCAACTCAGACCGTAATACCATTTTATTATACATTTTTCTTATGCTTAAAAGACGATATATTCCAGAATAAAGATCATTTTCCATTTTATTCTGGAATACCAGTTGTCGAACCCCAATACTCATTAACATCATACTACAACAAATCCATTTTATCTTATCGAAATTGTTTATTGAAAGAGTTTAGTAACATTTTCAATACTTTAATCAATACATGAAACCTTGGAAGGTTTATATTCGTAAATAAGAACTTGTAAATTGAATTATTCTATTGTAGATTGTCTGATTTATAACTAACAACATATATTATATGCTACGAATAATAAATGCTACTGGGGGTTTACTAATTTATATCTTGAATTATTATTGTTTTTTTTTTAATCGATTTGTTTTGTTTTTTGACGTGAATACGTCTTTAAATTTGCTACCATATAGGGAAAATCCAAAAAACCTGATGATAACCAAATTGGAGGATACTGTTTGGCGTTGCAGTTTTCAATCTATCCTCTACATCCAAAATTAAATTATACCACTAGATAGCTAAAAGATCAAAGAATTCATTACAATAAGCGAGAACAGTGACTCATCGCGCGTGGTGGAGGGGGGAGCTCTGCAATTTCGAGGTTTGCGTATCGAGATTTGCAATTAGTATAACTCGGAGAAGCTACGATGTTCGTTTAAGTTTTAACCGTCAGCTGTCGTCAAAATCTATCCATTGTATACAAAACATTAGTTTAAAGTAGTGACAGTAAATATAATAATGTATTAGAATCAAAAAATATCAGCATTGTTTTATACTTATTACCGTTATTAATGCACAAATCTTGGTCGCTCTTTCAGAAGACATCTTCAATGCCATCTTCAAATTCGTACTCGGGTGTATGTATATCCCCGGGCACATCGTAAAAAGAGATTAAACTCTTTCTGTTACGATCGATCGACACATCACTGTTTCAAACGTTTTTATCTCACTCAACACGATACTTTTTTCTTCGTCGGACAAACGACAATAACGTTTAATCACACATTATACGATTTCCCTCAATTTGAAAAAGACAGAAAAAGTTTATTAGGAGCGTTGTGATGAACGGTGACAAATGGCTTTCTCCAAGAGATTGAAATGTACAAAAATTACCGAACGGAATTTAAAAAATTGTCAAAAACATTGAATCTCAGCTGCTAGAACTGAAGAAAAATGAAGATGATTGATCAGGACAAGAAATGAAAGAAGAAGCCACCGGATAATTATTGTGTTTACAGGCAAATTATTCTTTCTTTTTTTTTCTTCCTTGGACGACATTTAATTTTTCTCTTTCAAATATGTTACTTTATATATAAGTATTACTCCAAATATAATATTGCACACAAACTAAAACAAGCGAATCGCATATAATGCAAAATCCATAGAGCATGATGTATTATTATCAAATACACGCCTCCTTCATAGGGGTAAGAAAACAATTAGTAAAAAAAAAATTGTAACTCGGCAAAAATTGAGAGCTTGGCTGGGAAGTATTTATGTGTCCACCTACTACCATATGTTTCGATGTCTTGAAACTGTAAATCTGTTATTACAAGAGGCTTGTGAAAATCACTTGGTTATACAACAAAAGTGACTGTAGGTCATCAATCACAACAGCACTTATATCACAGATTAGTGTTAGAAATGTATATAAATAAATCGCTTTGAAAAACTTGTCAATATTACTAAATTACTTTTTCCTCAAACTATATATTTTTTTTTTATTCCTACATTTGTTTTTATTGTATACTAATATAGAAATATATTCCTTAAACACAATATAGTTGGTTCTCTTTCATACGACAGACAAGAATAGCTTCAATATAAATAAAAAATCCTAGTTAGTTTCTGTAACAAGCAATCGGATAAATAATTCACAGACTGGCCGGATCCAGTGAAATAATTATGAACAAACTTGTGCCTTTTATTCTGCACTAAATGGTCCAGGCACGTATAAATACTATAAAAGCGTATTGTCATTTTGTTGGGTTCAATGTTATACTGGCTATACCCCGTTTATTTTATAAGCAAATTTTGTAGCTAGCTCGGCATTAACTTTTCTTGTTTCATGAAATTTGAAAACGGCTTCTCTCTTCCCACCCAATTACTATGAATTAGGAATCGAAGTTCTGAAAGACTAGTGAAATTCTAAAAATATTTTCGAAAAAATAAAAGAACAACTGTAAACCTAAGAAAATTCCCCCCCCCCAAAAAAAGTATTATTGTAAATTGAACTTATTAATTAACAGTACTTATAGATGTACTAATACATAAAAATGTCAAAATGGGATATTGCACGCTCTAGCAGTTTTGTAGAAATTAAATATAATGTTATGGAGTATTGTCTTTCCTCTAGTGTAGTGGTAAACGGTCCCAGAAAAAATGTAAATAAATGAATAAAATTTTCTTTAATTTAATAAAAGTTTTCTCAAAAATATTTATATATTTTTTTATTTACTTGTTCTAAGATAGGTAATTCATTTTTATAATATTAAACTTGAAGTTGCTGTGCAGGGACCGAGAAGGTTGGCGGCGCTGGATCGAGCACCCCCCCCCCCCCCCCCCCCGCCAGTAATGGCTCCAAGAGGAAGAGAAAGAAGTATTGAAAAGAAAATATTAAGATATTAGCACATATACGTAAGCTTTGAATGATATTTGTCCTTCCTTTTATATTGTTACTAATTATGCAACCATAATAGTTAAGTTTCTTCCGCTGTAGTGATGAATTGTATAATAAAAATATTTTATTAGACTCTTATATAAATGTAAAGTAAGATTATTTGCCACGTCAGGTATAACAATAAAAATATTATGATGCATATAATCTTTGATATAAAAACAGTTGCAACAGAGCAGAGTTCATTCCAGCCAAATTTGCTGACAATTATACAATATGATCCTCAAACTGCAGGCTTACTCTTAGTTAATCAAGGAAAGTTTTGATTGACAGAAACGCCTCTCTAGTTGCACAGAATTTTAAAGGTTTGCTTTAACTTCTATTGAGTTCTTGTCTTTTGAATCTAGTGTGACAGTCCTAATTCAGTCTTTTTTTAAAGGTGCAAGCTAAGATGCGTGCTTTATAGGATATGGGTAGACTAATGAACTGTTTCGTTAGGTTTATCTTTAGGGTTCCAAAAGCCTCCCACACATCACATCTATATACAGAGTTAAAATGGCTTTATCCTTCATCCCGCATAAATTACTTCCTAGCCTCCTTCCTCTATCAAACCATCAATTCTCGGAATCCCTCCTACATCTATAACATCTTCCAGTTCAGATCCTCGGTCTCCTCCCGCACTACAAGATCTCGCTCTTCTGACCTGTATACTTCTTCCCATAAGAGTACATCATTTGACCACTCCTTCATTTCCCGTGCTACTTCCTTGTGGAATTCACTACCCTGTAATATCCGTAATGCTCCATCTCTGTCCACATTTAAATCCCTTCTCTTTCAATACCTCCTTTCCCTCCAGAATGATACTGACTAGCAAAACTTCACTAAAAAAAAAAAAAAAGAAGTGCATTCAGTAGATGTAAATAGGATTTTATTTTTCCTCCTGCAACTATAGGATTTTTGTAATTTTTATTTCTATTTTTGTTCTTTATTTGTAAAATTGTAAAGAAAGTTAACCAGATTGTTAATTTATTTTATTTCATCTTATGAAAGCTAGACTCATTGTATTTATTTATGTACATTATATTATTCTTAGGGGACATCGTCCCAGAATAAAGTTTATTTTCTATTTCTATTTCTACCTTCTGGCATATCGGTCTAAATTTTATTTATATTATATTTTAAATTTTAAATTTTAGAAAGGATAGGAAGGAGACTCATAGGTCTATCCAATTAGAATTTGTTGGGATAATAGAAAGATAATAAAGTATTTCCTCATCAAAGGAAAGGGGATTGTGCGAACTGCTTTTAGTGGAAGTTGTCGGAGGTTCAGGAGGTAAGGCCGGGAACATACTTGACGTTTTTATCCGATCGAACTTTTTACCGTCACCGCTGTAACGAAATGCAGCGTTTACAACATCGGCTGTAAAATATCCGTCGCTGTCTAATCATCACTCCGACGCAACGTCAGTCGGTCACTGACCACCGCGCAACAAGTCTATTTAATGGTCATTTTATTATATTATAAAGATTGTTGTGTATAGCATGAACAAAGAACAATTACTTTGATTATGGTTACTTCGCCGTCGATTGAAAAGGAAGCGAAAATCCCATACTAGCTCCGTTCCTATCCTTATAAAAGATCAAGGATTTGTCCCACAGCCCAGGCCATTTCTGTAAAATATTAGATTTTCGACTCGGGCACAAATGTGTAACCACGCATTTAGTCAGGTATGCCATCATTTTGGAGAATACAATAAAAAAATCCGTTAATTGCTGCTGTCGGTGTTAAATAATCAAATCGTCCTGTTTTCCGCAAAGCCTATTCGTCACAAATATCTTATGCACCACAACTAGTGAAAAATCCGGAAACGGAAAAAAAACGCCAAATGAGTTCCCGGCCTAGAGACATCATATCAAGGTCATTTTCGATATATATATATAGTTATAACAGTAACCTAAAGGTCATCACTCCTTACACAATTCCTTATCTCACTATTTACTTTCACACCGATAGCTAAGACCAATCATTAATATAATCATTAATATAATCTTTATAAAAGGTCCTTACACAATTCCTTCACCCTTCGCTTCCTTATTCACTCCGATAACAACCCCTATATATGACCTCGTCTTTTAGGACGGAAAATAGAAGTAAGCTAGGATTGTAGTGGTCAGTTCGACACGTCTTATAGCTATAGTCAGTCATTGTTAGGCACAAGTGTCATATTTATTGTAATTTGAAATAAACCTTTTTTTTTAAAGTCTAAGTTGGAGTAAGCTTATTTAACTGGCGCCCGAACTTAGGGACTTGAGAGCTTATTTTTGAAGAATTAGTAACTTTGCGGAGCTTAGGCTGAGTGTAATACCAGTACCGTAGCAGCATAACCACGTCTCCACGTCAAGAGGAAGATTTGCCACTGAGTCTTGAACAAGATCAAGCATTCTCCACGACTACGAGGATCTTCTTTCCAGTAAGCAGAAATTTCAATTTCTACAATCTCAACCCAACATCTCTTTTGTTAAGAAGCCAACATCAACTGAAGACATCTCAGGGTAATTATTTTTATATAAATTGTAACATTTGTATGTCATTACTAGACAGACTTAACGCTTTAAGACTAACCGACCAGACAAACGAAAACACAATGGCGTTAGAAATTAAAGAAAGTGAATTTAAAATGATTCCAGATTATGATGGAAATCCAATAGGTCTAGTGAATTTTATTCGTAATACTAAGTTTTTAACAGAATTATACTGTAAAGAAAATAATCCACATAGACATATTAATCATACAAAGATTATTTTAAATTTATTATGTAAATTAAAAGGGAAAGTAGCCGCAGCTGTACATGATAAAGAATTTAATAGCGTAGAAGAAATTTTAATTTTTCTAAAAAATAAATATCAAGATTCTCGAACTCGAGAACAATTAATTGCGGAATTATTAAATGTCAGGCCACATAGTAACGAAAATCCTCATAATTATTTAGAAAGATTAATAGAACGACGTTGTGACTTATATACTCGAGTTTACACCGACGATACGATCTTAGATAAACAAGCAGAAATGAAAAGATATGATAGACAAATATCCCATCACGCGGTGCATAATCTCCACCCTTCTTTAACAGATTTCATTTATCATATAACATGGAATACATTAGAAGATATTGAAGATATCCTTAAAAACAGTGCCGCACACATTGTTCAAAGGTTGTACGGTAAACATCAGTATAATCCACAACAAAAAAATTTTCAAAATCCAAATTATAAAGGGAAACATTTTGATCCCAATTTTCAAAAGAAAAAAAACTGGGAACATCAGAAACCTCACTATGAAAAACCAAGGTACGAACAAAAACCGTATCAATCATATTATAATCAAAACCCAAATTATAAGCAGTATCAAAAACCAATATACAACAAACCATGGGACCCGCAATCTCAACATCATTTTTTTAACAAACCTCCATCGGGAAACTGGAGAAACCAACAAAATCCAAATCGAGAACAAGTTTCATTACCGCCAACTGAAAAAGATTCCAATACAGTATCCATGAGAACTGTGTCCAATAGAGTTCATTATACAGAAAATGAAAAAGACGAGCAGATTCGAATCCTAACGGAAAGACTGAACGCTATAGAAGCTCGACAGGATAATTTTTTAGGCTCAGGTCCATGCAACAACGACCCGCCGGACCAATAGAAGTTCACGAATTAAATAATACGAACAATGATCTACCGGAATTGAAAGAAGTGAATGATAGACTGAAGAACGAGCTAGCTTCTAAAAATGGACAAATAGTTGATGTAGAAAAGCATTGCTCAGATTTAGAAATAATGGTTAAGAAACAAGCTTCTGAAATGGATTCAAAAATTTCTCAAATGACAAAATTAGAACAGGACTACTCAGATCTTTCCCTAAAATACAATCAATCTTTGGAATGTGAAAACTCTTTTAGAAATCAGGTGCAGACTTTGGAGTTGGAAATCGGAGATTTGAGGAGGAAATTTAACAATGCTGTCGAACAATGTACTGAACTTCAGAATTTGAAAGAAAAACTTGAAAATGACATTTCACATTTAATGAACAGTTCAACTGATTCTTCACAACAATTAATGAGTTTAAATTCTGATCTTGTCGAAAAACAGAATGAGCTTAGTAGGTTAAAATTGTCTTCTGCTGAGGAGATTAGGCTGCATGAAAATAGAGTACAAGAATTGGAAATGATGTTAGATTCAGTCAAAAGGGAAGGAGAGAAAGCTATTTTTGAAATAAAAGGACGTGTAGAAAATTCTGTGAAAAATTTTAAGTGTATGGAAGAAGCTTATAATTTAAAATGCAAAGAACTTGAAGAACTTCTTAAAAATGAA
This sequence comes from Euschistus heros, assembly GCA_003667255.2. Lineage (NCBI taxonomy): Eukaryota > Metazoa > Arthropoda > Insecta > Hemiptera > Pentatomidae > Euschistus > Euschistus heros. The sequence continues at coordinate 829,064 of RCWM02000096.1, read as the reverse complement.
GAAACAGTCCGAAATGAGTGTTATAATTTAAAGAAAACAATTGATCAGTTGGAAGTTGATCTTGATAGCTATTCAACTCAAAATAACAGCTTGAAGAAAAGTTTGGATGAAAAGGAAGATAAAATTACTTTGGCTGAAAATGAATTAGCAAACAAAATATTTCAAATTGAAGATTTACAGAAAAGGGTTCTTAGTGTTGAAAACGATGCTATGAACTTATTACAGGAAAAAGAAAACCTGGAAGTAAAGAATAATACATTAGTTTCCAAAATTTCAGAATTAGAGCGTTATATAACCAGTTTTGAAGAGATAAATAAAGAATTGACTAGAGAAAATGAAACTTTACAAAATAAGAGTTCTGAGGCAACATTATCGCTGAATACTGAGATGGACAAAATTAAAAAAATGTTACAAGATAAAGCGAAGTTATTTGAGGAAAAGGAGGCCTACTTGTTAAATCAAGATAAAACTATAAAAGAAAAAACCGAAGAAGCTGAGAAAAAGATTAAAGAAATCATGGAACTTAGTGCAGAACTACAAGCCCTACAAAAAGAACATCTGGAAAGTAAGCAGCGTGAAAGTGAGCAGAATGAAAAAATACGACTATTGGAATCTGAAGTTCTTGAATTAAATTCAAATGTTAAATGTTTAACTAAAGAAAAAGAGTTATCTTTGAATGAGGTTAAAAAACTGGAATCAGAAATAGAAAATTTAAAGGAATTATTGAATGGTCAGTTACATTTCCGAGAAGAATTAGAGTGTAAGAAAAAAGAATTAGAGTTGATTGTTTCTGAGAAAGCTGAACTAGAAAAACAAGCTTTGATGAAAGAAAAACATCTTCAAGATGAACTATCAAAAATAAAAGATTCATTTGATAAAGTTAGTAATGAATATAAAGAAAAGTGCTCATCGAGTTCTAAAAATACAAATGAGCTCCAAGAACAATGTTCAGTGCTCAAGAAAACAATAAAAACCATTAATAAGTCACATGAAGAAAAGGAAAAAAAATATAATTAGTAAAATTAAAGAAATGGAAGAGTTAAATTCAAATTTAGTGAAAGAAACAACCAATTTAAAAGCTTCAGAAAGTAGTCTGAAAGTAACTGTTGAAAAATTAAATAATGAAGTCACAAAAGTTAATGAATTGAACCAAAAGACCTTAGAAGAAATAGAGGCCATAAAAAGTGACCATACCAATCAGTTAAAAATTTTAGAAGCTCAACTAAATGTTGCTTTAGGCGAGAAAGCGGTTCATGAAGAGAAATCAAAACAACTGACGACTGAATTAAAAAGTTTAAAGTCTGCTGAAAAAGTTATTTCAGGGGATGAATCAATGACTACATTATTAGAAGAAAAAGAATTGGCAGATACCCAAATAAATTTCTTAAATTCAATAATTGTTGATTTACAGAAAAAAATGATCTTTTAAAGGAAAGTGAACATCATAGTAAAAGGAAAACGAGAACAAACCACCCATATCGACAATATCAAAAGACCAACGAAAAATAAGAGTAAAACCTATGTTACAGATGACACCTCTATGCAAACTCACAACTCTGATCATGGTTCTAGCTCTGATGGAGAAGATCCAAACGATTGAAGTGCATGATCTGACTAACTCGCCAGGAATACTTCATTATTATATAAATGATATAAAAGTTATAAATTCTTATTTTGAAACATATCATTTCTTCAACATTAGTTATTTAGAAATTGAATTAGAGAACATATATAACCATTTAAAATTTTTTAAAGGACATTATCTTTATTCTATACTAAAAGATTTAACCAATAATGTTAATCATCAATTAGAACTATTACAATATAAGCATAGGACAAAAGAGGATTAATTAACGGGTTAGGAAATATAATTAGTTGGCTAACTGGCAATATGGATGCCAATGATAAAGCACACTACGATAAAATAATAGGAACGATAGAAGAAAATAATTATAGAATTGAACATAATATAGAAACCTCAGTTAATATCGACAAACAATTAATATCTGATTATAAAAATAAAATTAAAACACTAAATAAAAATTTCGAGCTTGTCACCAATAATACGATGACATTAAAAACAAATGAAGACGCTTATAATTTATACATACATATTTCTCAATTACTAAACCAAGTAAAAGAAATAACTCTATCACTAGAATTTTGCAAATTAGGTATAATTCATTCCAGTATTATGACTAACGTTTGGAAAAATCTTCCTAACAAAGTACATTTAGTATCTAACAATACAGAAATTTTATAGGCAAATAGTAAAATATTTTGTTCAACACACAAGAAGGTAATTCATACTTTTATAAGACTACCAACTCACGAGAACAAATACCAAGGATACGTAGTTCATACAGTACCTAAATATATTAATGGCACATTTTACGAAATCGAGCTTGACAACGATTTATACATTCAAAACCAAAACAACATTTTTACAGCAGACTGTATATACGAGGAGGAATATTATTGTAAAAATCTTATTAAAGTTAATAACAGTTGTATCTATTCAATAATTCAAAATGGCAATGTAAAAACTTGTAAACTTAAGCATAGATTAGATAAAAATATAAGATATCTGGATGTTACAAAACAATATTTAACTTATAATATAAGTAAGATAACCAATTGTAATAATATTAGCCAATTTTTACCTAAAGTAAGTCTGATAAATATAGGCATAAATGATTGTTACCCCACATTAACACAAATTTATTATCACAATTATCACAACATATTACAACCATTTTATGATGTATCAATATCAGAAACATTAACCTTAAATACCACAAATGTAACTATACCAACACTCAACATTCTTAGATTTAGCGAAAATATCGCAGTGTATTATTATTATTTAATTATTATCACTATTATACTGTTAATCATTATTATAACCGTATATGTATACTATTATAGATATAAGAAAACACAAACAGTATTGACACCCAGTGCTCAATTCATTGAGGACTCTTGTAAAATTATTCTATCTAAAGTGTATGAATCAACATTTTAGCAAAAATTGTTACCAGGAGATAACAAATCTTAAAGAAGGGAAGAGTTATAACAGTAACCTAAAGGTCATCACTCCTTACACAATTCCTTATCTCACTATTTACTTTCACACCGATAGCTAAGACCAATCATTAATATAATCATTAATATAATCTTTATAAAAGGTCCTTACACAATTCCTTCACCCTTCGCTTCCTTATTCACTCCGATAACAACCCCTATATATGACCTCGTCTTTTAGGACGGAAAATAGAAGTAAGCTAGGATTGTAGTGGTCAGTTCGACACGTCTTATAGCTATAGTCAGTCATTGTTAGGCACAAGTGTCATATTTATTGTAATTTGAAATAAACCTTTTTTTTTAAAGTCTAAGTTGGAGTAAGCTTATTTAACTATATATATATATATATATATATATATATATATATATATATATATATATATTTTTTTTTTTTTTTTTTTAAAGACTTTGAACTCTGAGAGATTACCTCAGAAAGATCAGTGAAGTGTGAAACTATTGAACTTTATCTGGATTGTGGAATTAATGTGTTGGAGAAGTGTTCGGCAATGGCTTGAGTTTTAGCTGCGTTTAACTTTAATTTGTTTAGATCTGTCCAGGCATTTGGAAGAAAGTAAATTTGGGAGTAATCAGCGTAAAGATGGTGGGAACAATGGTGAATTGAATGGGAATGATCATTTATGTAGGAATTAAAGAGGAGAGGGGAAATACTCGATTCTTGCACTACTTCTGACTATAGAGTGAGGAATGAGAACAGTCCTTAGGTTAGGTATGGCAACTGATTGGATGCGGTGGGAAAGGAAAGATTAAACAATTGGAAAAGTTCAATGATTTCAATGTGGAATAGAGGATATTGTGGTCTAAGGAATCGAAGGCTTTAGAAAAGTCAAGGAGGGTCAGGATGGTCAGTTCTTTTTTATCCATCGCAGCTTAGATGTCACTGATAATTTTGATGAGAACGGGTTGTGTTAAGAAGCCGGGATAGAAACCAGATTGGAAGGGATCGAGTAACTTGGAATCTTTTCGGAAATTGGAAATTTGGGATTGCACCAATGTTTCTAGGGGCTTAGAAAGGTTGGAAAGTATGGATATGGGGCGGTAGTGCTTTGAAGTGGTGAATACAGAATTTTGGAGGGGGAAAAAAATGTGAAGAGAAGAACCGCTAGGATTTCAGGAAGGCATAATTTCAACAATTTGACAGGAATGACGTCTAAACCAGATGATTTGGAGTGGGATTTCATAATGATGGTGATAAGATCTGTGGGAGTGATATAAGAAAAATAAAAATGATTGTCATTAAATGCAGGCGATAGTAAGGACTATTTAAGATGTGTAAACATGTAAGATTTTTATCTTGCTGGTAACAGGTAGTTTTTTATCTTTTACAACAGGGACCTATAAACATCTCGATAGTTGATGGAGATACTATGGAAGTTGAGCACTGGCAGATTGCGATCTAAAAGAGCTCTTGAAACTTGCAGTTGTCTAAGGCCGATCGATGCGGTGTTGTAAAACAATTCAGTTAAGATTCATATAGAAAATCATAAGTAGGCCAATCGTATAAAACAGAAGGAAAGCTAGATGTTATTTTATAAGGAAAGGGAATTCCTACTCATGGATGTTAATAAAACAATTTATTAAAGGGAAAAAGAGAGGTGAAATCTGAATTTTTCCAAAAATTCGTTTCTTCATAATTTATCAGGAAAATCCCATTTCGAGTACATAAGTATTTCAAGAAGGACTATAAAATAATAAATAAATAAACCACAAAAATCTCATTAATAATGTAATGATATACGATATACCGGTAGATACGTAGATACGATCGTATATATATTCGGTAACACATATCAATACTGTCTGCATTAAATTTGATTTGCTTGAATAATTATCTGAAATTTCCTCATGAAAATGAAATGCTTTTCAGTTCCACCATATTGTTCCTATATGTCACATCGGATTTTTTCCCCGTCAGCTAAGAGATGTCCTGTGTTTATGACACTTTTATGTTGTGTCACCTTTATTACGTAATGTAAAGCTGGAGTTTCATTTATTATACAAGATGAATACAATGGAAGATGCATATCATAATACAATTAAAGGTGTGTAATTAAGCTCTAATTTATCTTGTCATCTGAATGATTAGATGTAACCTGAATGTATGTTTTTATAACATGGAAGGTTACTTTTTCCTTATTATTCGTAGTCAGGAAATCTGAGCCCATTTTCATTTCGTAATACCATTTATTTTGTTCATTATTTATTAATCAATACTTCTAATTATTAATTCTGCCCAAAAACTGAAATTGTCGAGAAAAATTCAAAAAATTACCAATCTTGAATTTTACTCGGCTTGTCTAGGTGAAAGGTCAGAGTTATGATGAGCTGGTAGTTTCTGATTAACGGAATACGATCTTGATAACCAGGTACCATTAAGTAAATGGATACCAATAACATTACGACTGGCTACCGAGGCTTGTTGTCGAGATAATCTTAAAGCTAATTTACCTTGTTTGCTGAGCTAAATCAGGGATGTATATGATCCCTTGTATTTATAAGAAATTAAAAATTATTTATCAAAACTTTCTCCAGTTCTAAGTATCGAGAAAATGTTTTTTCATCCTTCAAGGTTTATTATTTGCGATTTATTCTAGTGTTAAGAAAAATAGTTTGCAGTTTGCCTGATTAGAATTCGATTGGCGGCTAAGGATCTACTGGATGAATTAAAATGTAGGAATGTTTACCGATAGTTTTGTATTTGAATTGTGCAATGGAGGCTAAGATGGTAGGCATTGAAAGAAGCAAGCAGCTTTAGTTTTAGGTAATCGAGAAGGCTGTTGAAAATGTTGAAGAGGTGGGGAACAACAGAATCATACTTTTTTCAAGTTTAGGGGAGGGAGAGTTGATGTTGGAAATAATAGGACTGAGCGGATTACCAGACTTTAATTGGGGTCTACCGAAAAAATTTATATATACGGAATCTGATTTACTAATTTCTTTTAACGTATATTTTGATACATGTATATTGTATAAGTCAAGTTTAATGGAAATGGAATAATGATGCTTTCGTTTCTAATGATTCCTAATATGAACGTTTCGAATAGCCTGTTATGATCTGTGCAAAATCCCTTATGTCTTATAAAATATGTTTAATGAAAAATGGCGGTATTGGGAAGAAACCCAGTCAGTGTTTAATTTAATGTTTTTCTCAAAATCAGCTTTTTCTTACTAATAGGTTTATTCCCTTGAGTCGTTCATATATATATTCGATTTATTAGACATTCCAGTATTGAATATCATTTAGAAGGATTATAGAACTCAAATGAGTAATCTAAACATTGAATCTGATTATCTTGCGGTGTTTTATCTTATTATTATTGTCAAGTGACTTGCATATAGCAAAACAGTGGATAATAGAAATACTATTTATAGATCAAATATCAGAAGAGATATTATGACTTAAGTAAAAGATCTAAAAGATAAGTATCTATTGAATGAAACAAGGTTCTTTCTTTTATTTTTTATTTTTTATAAAATATTTTATTTCGTGTAATGATTAATAGAACTCTGTTAATATGTTTTTTGTTTTGTTTTTTTGTTGTTTAAAGGTAGGGCTATTATATTATACATAAGAATAACTGGACCGAAATTCATAACTTTGAGATTCCTACTCACTAAAAAACCACTTGCTCTTCATGTAATGAAATGAATGAAATGAAATGAAATGAATGAATGAAATGAAATGAAATGAAAAAAAATCTTTATTCTGGGACATATTGTCCCCTAAGAACAACAGACATGTGTAATAAGTTGTACAATAGTCTGGCTATCTTAATTTCAAATGGATAATAATAAGTATAAAAGGTAATATATGAGTATACAATTGAAAATAGAACTTTGTGATAAATATATACATGAGAAAAGAAGAGAGAGAGAAAAAAAAAAAAAAAAAAAAAAAAGTAGGACAAAAAAAAATAATAACAATATGCTAATATAATAATTACAATGCGTTCAGAAATAAAAAGAAATATAAAAAAAAAATAAGTAAATAAATAAAATAAAATAAATATAGTGAAAAGAAAGGAAAAGATATATAGAGAAGAAAAATAATAAGACCTATTTGAATGATAATATGACAAAATATTTACAAATATCTAAAAGGTAATATATATACAATTGATAATAGCACTTTATCAGTTAGAAGAAAAAGGAAAGAAATAATAACAATAATTTATATGAGAAAAAAAAACAAAACAGAAACAATTGCTGGAGAAACGAATTTAAATTTATATAATGATATACTCATTGAAGCAAACTCATCGGGATCGGATATGCTTAATTTGATTAACTGACTTTCAATAATCACTCATATTGGCGGGCTGTAACTGGGATTTAAGGAGATATCGGAATAGAAGAGTTTTAAATGAGTTTAAGGAAGAAGCATGTCTAATTTCAGGAGGGATCGAGTTCCAGAGGGTAGTGGATCGAGCTTGGAAGAAGTGTTGGTATAATGCTGTTTGGTGGAAAGGAGTATATAGGTCAGAGGAACGTGATCTTGTTGTGAGTTGGGAGTGGACGGAAGACTTGAATATCAATAGGTTACAGATGTAGGGTGGGCAATGGTTATTAATGGCATGGTACAGGAAGGTGCCCAGGAAATATTGTCTACGGGAGGATGGATTGAGCCACTCCAGGGCAGTGTAGAGGTGAGATACATGGGAACGTATCGGGGCTCCGAATACAAATCTGATAAAAACTGTTCATGATACGTTGTAATCTGTCCCGGAGCCCCATCGAGAGGCCCCCATACACCACACACCCGTAGTCAAACTGAGGAAAAATGAATGAGGAAACTAGGAGTTTTCGTGTGGATTGAGGAAGAGAATGGCGGGAACGATGAAATAATTTGAGGATTCCTATTGATTTACGGGCTATTTGGGCGATTTGAGGCTTCCAGGAAAGGTTTTGGTCAATAATGATTCCTAGGTTTTTAGCGGAGGAACAGAAGGTGATAGGTTGATTATTCAGGATTAGGGTAGGAAAATCGGTGATGGATCTGAGAAGGGGATTTGAGCCGATTATAATAGCTTGAGTTTTTCCTGCATTTAACTTTAAATTATTCAGGTTGGCCCAAGCACTGATTCTATTGAGGTCTTCCTGAATCTTAGAAAAAGCTTCACACACACACACACACACACACACACACACACACACACACACACACACACACACACACACACACACACACACACACACACACACACCACACACACACACACACACACACACATATACATATATACATATAATTATTGTTATAATTAGCGGGGGAAGACAGACTAGATAAGAGCCAACTCCTTTGTACACTGATTGTTAGGCCATTGCCTATGGTAAGCTCTCCTACAAAGTAATTAATATATTACCCAATTTTTCTAGGACCATCGACTATTCCAAAGTTTTGTCTAGCTTATCCTTCTCCGAAGTGAAACGAACTTTGTTAAAATGGGCAGAACGAAATGATTAGTGATCTAATTTGAAATAGTAATTTGAAACAATCATTCATTAAATAAGCGGTACCTTTACTCCACCCAATTAACCGATGTTTCTAGGTTTTATCTACACTTTTCGCTCTAACACCGGAAGCATGTTTAACCGTGATAAACTTTATGATCATTTTTGAACTTGTGCCGGATACTTGTGCAAGAGGTGTATTTTTTCCCTCATCATCAACGGATCAGAAAGTGAAAGTCTTGGATGTTTTTCATAAGATTCCTTCTGTATTGATTATTTTTTCTTGGGCTTGACCGTCAACCAATAATCACTAAGCTGGTTCTTGGTGTATTTATTTATGTGTATGGCCTGTGTATTTCCGTTTGTTGCTGGAGTTCGGATTTTCTCTTTCTACTTTGTGCACTTCGTCTAGTCTAGAAAGGCTAACGTAAAAAGCATTTATCTTCTTCCTGAAGTTTTTAAGACTACAGTCTTTCCTCCTTTTAGAATCCAAAACACTTTACTAGAAGTATTAATTGCCTCACCAGCCAGATGAAGCACTACTATAGTAATGCGGTTGCACTGGATAACGACGCTTCTAAGACTGCTTTATAGTTCCTGTAAGAGGCCAGTAATGAGGATCTTACCCCCTATACCGTTAGGTTCGCCATGCTTGGTTTATTGTTCTCCTTTTTGGTCTCAGGGAAGTATTTTATTTCCTTCCTATCTCTATATCTTGAAGGCCTTTCCCTATCTGTCTTCTGAAACGCACTAGGTATGGATTTCAGACTTTAACTAACATTTCTATCATAGAAATGGATGGGTAGACATGATCTGCAGCGAACGTTATATGTTACATGCTTGTACTTCGAATCATTGACATTCATCCACCATTTATTGTACCAAATTTCTATCTGGAAAAGTTTTCTCATAACATCACTTTCTGAGAATCCTTTTCTTTTTATAGGTTTATACTTATTAATCTTCAAAAGAGTGACCATTTAGCTGGTGTATTATAATAACCCGTGCAGCATCATTTTTTAAGGGTTGTCTCCCTAATATAAATTATTAGACTGAATAAAAGCAGTAATAGTTAGACTATTCTTTTTTTAATCTTTTTTTTTTCAAGCCCAGAGCGAATCTAAATAAATTACAGTTATTATAAGGTTATACTAAGTAAATAAGCTCTAATTACGTACTAAACCAAGTTATATCCACACCACAAGACTTCTTTCCCTGCAGTACCTTTGCAAGGGATGAACATCAAACAGGCCCCTTTTGAAGCTTATTTGCCAGACGTTGCCCGAATAAATTGCTCTTTATTAAAACTCTTGGAAAAAGATTCTTCGCCTGGAGTGAAGGATCGTTACATATAATTTTAGAAGATTGGGAAGTAATAAGGAATAATATTCAAAGACGAATAGAATAATGTTAATACAAATATTAAAAAATAATTAACGTTGTTTTATACTCAAGTTTTTCATTTTAAAAAAATATATATTTTTAACTTTTAAAGTTACGTTAGATTTGTACAAATTTACTTATAATAATGAACTCTTGAATAAAAGTATTGCATTATTTGGAAATAAAATTAAAAATGCCATCTTGGCAAGCCGAATGGAATATTTTTTTTTTTCCTTTTATTGATATTTACAACTGTACAAAATAATATACAACAAGTAAATGTGTTGACAATGAATACAATAGCATGTAATTAACTTGTGAAGAACTACTCACTAGTAGCACTTCAATAAAATCTACACTAAAAGGTCTCTAGGCCATCTTCTTTTCAGACGCCTCGGACGATTATCAGGGATGGAGGAGGAAGGAAGTTGGGGGACTAGTAGATTAGAGTGGTTATGGAGCTTACTATGGAAGGATAGGTATCTGATTTGGGCTAAATCAGAAACATATGGAACATTAAGATCTTAATGGATAAGTTTATTGGTCACATAGTAAGGAGCATTGAGAATTTTTCGAAGGATTTTGGATTGTAAGGATTGGATACGATGGATGGTTCAGTAGAGCCCCAAAGCTCAACTCCGTACGTCCAAATAGGTCTACTCACTGTCATGTAAATGAGTCTTTTGTAATTAATTGGGAGCTTTGATCGTTTGTCTAGTAAATGTTGAAGTAGTCTGTAACGACGGGCAGCTTCTTGTCGTTTTAGCCTTGTGTGTGGAACAATTAATATAAATATAATAAAACGGAAACAGAAATATAGTAATAACAAAAAACACACAATAAAGGTAAAAATTATCTAATTATAAATTATTATAATCATATAATAATTTCACAAACATTATTCAGTGACCCCAACTGCAGCTCTCATAATTGCATTCAGATTTCAAGGTATTAAACAAATTAAATCTTTATATATATATATATATATATATATATATATATATATATATATATATATATAGAGAGAGAGAGAGAGAGAGAGAGAGAGAGAGAGAGAGAGAGAGAGAGAGAGAGAAAGAGGATCCATAGCATATCTCTATGCATTGCATAGAGATACATAGAGTTCTATCAGGATTCTCAGAAAAGCCTATGGCGTCTCAATCGTCATTCACGATATTCCAGTCAAGCTGAATTGGGTTGAGGTTTGGAATACCTGGCACCTTACTTCCTAAGTACAGAGCACCTTAACTCCAGCTTCCCTAAGATACTTTGAGAATATCTCTTTGTAATCTTATACCTTACACCACATAATAGGTAGCACTAAATAAATAAATAATTTTGTTGAATCACCCAATGACAAATCATACAAAACTATAAGGATCGCTAAAATTAAGAAATAAAAAAATGTCTATCGCAAAAAACCCTCCCTGATGGAATATTCTGATTCTATTCTAATTAAGGATATGGAATACTACTAGAACTGCTATTTAATGTTTTATATTTTAAGCCTGGAACACAGAGCACCTTAATACCAGTTTAGCTGAGATACTTTGAGAATATCTTTTAGAAGCCACAATATACATTCTATTCCACAATTTCCTTGAACCTGTATGATAACTCAATCCAGGGAACCTACTGAACATTTTTCACGTAGTCATCTCAAATCTGCCTTCCTTCCATCAAGTGAGTTTGACGCGAATCTTGATTTATCTGAACCAGTCTTCACTTTTTTTTTATTTATTGTTCACCCTACCTTGCCTTCAGGCAATACAGGTTTAGGCAATATTAACTTTTAAAATTGCCAAAATATCACAACATATAAATATAATTACAATGTAAAATTATAATATATACAGTATAAAAACAATAACAATATATAATTACTACAATAACAATAACTATAATAACAATAACAACAATAATCGTATGGCAACGTAACTAAAAATCCTTCTTAGGCTGCTCCAAGGATGTCACCGTCTTCTTCAGCTCCTTCGCTGTCCGGCGGCCTCCCAGGAATATTGCCTCTTCTATTAAGGTTGAAATGGGATGAACCAATTGCCGTCTTCCATCCGTATACAAACGCTTTGTAGTGCAGGTAGTTTTCTTCAGTGATTAGCTGAGGAAAATCATTCTCCGAAAGAACATAAAGTCCAGTGTCCCTCAATAGTTTGGCCCTCAGAGCTTCAAAGGCTGTGCAATTCATGATGATGTGCTCTGCGGTTTCTGGAATTCCACATCTAGGACATAAGGGATCTATGTCTACACCAAGGCTATGGAGTTTAGCTCGGAAACCCCCATGTCCTGTGAGAAATTGCGATATCCAGTAATCCGGGAGGACCCATTTCGCATGCAAACGTGCTTGAACGGTGGGAAAGTAAAGAACCAGTCTTCACTCCATGTGCCCTAGTTAGACATATTCAACCTTCTTGTAACCGTTCTACGGAAATCTGGACTCCTCGAACACCTTCAAGTAAATCTCCTACTTCATTTGCAGCACAAAACCGATTTTTTATAACTTGCAGTTAAATACATCGGTCGTCATTCACTACTGTAGAGCGTTGCTGATCTGTCATGGGCTTTGAGAGGTTTTTTGCCGTTCTGAAAAACTGTCAATACCACGACAATATTGAGTTGACTCCCTCTTTAACATTTATAACATTATCATACGAATCACTATTTCCTTTGTTGTTTATTTCGTTTAACGTCACTTTATGCTGCTATGGCTAATCGGACGATGCTAAGGTGGGAGTCCTAAATTTTGCCAATCCAGGTATAATTAGGATAGGGATCTTTAACGAGAACCTGACATCGCACAGGCTCGGGACCTCCATTTTACGTCCCTTCCGAAGGACGGCATAGCTAAGGATTTTTTACTCCCTTTTTAAAAATTCCTGAGGTCATCTGCCGGGCTGCGAACCCGCGATCTTGGGTTTAGTAGGTTGCTATGCTAACCACTACACCACAGGTGACCCCTATATTTTCTTTGTTAAATGTTGCAAAATAATTTTATTACTATTATAATTTAATGTCGCAAAAATAATTTTTTTTATACTTCTCGTTTTCGAAATAGGACATTTTATGTAAAAACAACGAATAGATAAGGTGAAATGAATTCCAATGTGGGCCCGAATTGCATGAATTTTGTGTTTGAAGCATTCTTTTTTTTCTTTTCTATTTTTTTTTTTTTTTTTTTTTTTTTAATTTAGGATATATACAATGAACTGTCATTATATAAATTGACAACTCGAAAACTGTTGAAATGGTCAAGGATCAATATTTTGACAGACAGAGTAGAACCCGGCAGTTTCCTCTTCCCGGAGGATATAATTTAAATCATTATTCAACAACTGGACTATACGTTTCAACATGTTTTAATTTCACCTGCCCAGCCTGAGGACCTGTCACGTTCGACCAATGTTTTATTATATTTTACAAATAAAATATTCATGTAGGAACTGGAAATAAAATTTAAGAAATAAATATTCAATAGTTTATTATTTAATCCTTTTTTAAAACAGCTTCTTCAATTTTATACCATTGATAACGGACACTATCTCAGGGTGTTATATTATGCAATCCATCGACATAATATAAATTAAATAGTGACATTATTTGTTTATACAATGACACTGTAATCTTTGATTGACATCCTCAGGCCAAAATATAATACACCAGTTATATATTTTTTATAATTTATTTATTGAAAGTTATAGCTGTATTAAAAAAAAAATCGAGTAAATGTGGTCACAACGTTCATATCATGTTACCTACTTTGGAGCAACTATCCACTGGTATCACCTCAATTAAAGTTCTATATGAGACGATCCAGAGACAATTATCTTTTCAAACACCTATAATAGGTATAGAATAGGAAGCAAGTTGAGATACTAATAGATCTTAATGGTTATAGAGTTGACTATGAAAGTTTGGAGCTTTGAGGATTTTGGATTGCAACGATTGGATGTGAGATGAATTAGATGGATCAGTAAGCTCCAGATCTCAACTCTGTTGTATTTTAAAAATATTAATTAACTGTTTAATAAGATTTATCTTCTGCGTAACCAGCGATATTTCACAACACTACGCCTAGTATTGTACCAATAGTTCAATTGGTTTTTCCTAACCATCGTCGCAGGTATTTTCTGCTTCTCTAATACATCTCATTATCCATTCCCAATACCCTTCTTATCTCTTTCAACTTCTTCAGTTCTAATCCGAATTTCAATCTCATACCACTCGCTCCCGTCCTTTAGATCTCTATATTCCTTTTTATAAGTCTGCTACATTTGACAAATCCTTCATTAGTTGTGCTCTACCTTCTTATGTAGGAATCCTATACCAATACTACGTTCTTTACCAATAAGTACGGATTCCTATACCAGTCCCTATCCGTAAAACTTCTTATTTTCCTAGATCAAAATCTCTTCTTTCTGACTATCTTTTATTCTTCTAAGAATCATATCACTTATCTCTTATAACCCAATACACAACCCACAATATAGACCAAGACATCCATAGTGATTCGGTTATTATTGAATCCTACGACTTTATGTGCCCATTTTAACCGTCTTGCTCTGATTACACTGGTCTGCAAAACAAAAATGTTTCTTCTTTTACAGAAACAAAAGTATGAGGATTTCAATTTTTTTTTTTGTGTTGATTTCAAATATTTTGTCAGATTTGTTTCTATTAGGCAGGATATTTTTGTGACAGGCATTTAAACTTTAATCGTGATATATAAACTTTATAACTAGTGATGATATCCAAGGGTCTCCATTAGAATAAACATCATAACAATATAATACACCATTTTGTTTCATAGTAGTTTTTTAAATCACCCTCTCGGAAACGATTCCTGCATAATTTTTCTTCTTCCCAGATTAGAGACTAGAAGCTAGAACCCCGAATAAGGTCGTTCAAATCCTCTTGCGATAAGAGGTGAGGTTGTGATGAACTTGGTTGGAAAGTAGGGTTGGTTATCAGATTGCTGCTTGTTCTTCAGTGTTTGCAAGGTTAGAGTTTACGTTCACAAAATCTGGACACTTCGCTACAGGAAGCTCTTTACTATGAAAGACAGGCCTAATTACAGATTTTACGTGTAATACACAAAACTTTGTATTTTGTTTTGGATGGAATGCCTTTAATGTTCGTTAAGCAGAAATAGCAATCTGTTAAATGGTACTACGGTTCCCTTCAAGTCAAAAAACAGGAAATGGCATATGATGTGTACCATTCTTCAAACCAGTCATAAGCCCAACACAAGATAAACAACATATATGTGGTGCCCAGCCCCTTTTTAACTTTATACCCGAAATTAAGCTCATAACACTTTTACAAGTGGTGTAAAAAATCGTCACTTCACCAGAAACTTAACAAAAATTGTCAGGATGATTTATAAACTTTCTTGGCATATCATGTGTGATATGAACATTTAAGTACTGGCTTCCCACTTACAAAAGGTGAAATCTAACCATGTATGATATGAACATTTATGATCATGAATGGAGCAGCGTATTGTTGCTGTAATGGGTTGTAATCTTATTCCTTACATCACATAATAGGTAATAAATAAATAAATAAATAATTTTGTTGAATCACCCAATGACAAATCATGCAAAACTATAAGGATGGCTAAAATTGAGAAATAAAAAAATGTCTATCGCAAAAAACCCTCCCTGGTGGGAAAATTCTGATTCAGGATGTGGAATACTACTAGAACTGCTATTTAATGTTTTTGTGAAAAAAATCATGTTGACCAGTGTTACCCGAACGATATTGATCTGATTGTTTGTTAATTCCGCACTGTGTGGTGCTCATCTTATTTCGGTCCAAATTACCTAAGCAATAAATTATTTTCGAAAATCTTAAAGCGCTGTTTCTTAACATTTTTATTTTTTTAACAACGTCTTATCCTTTATTTATGTTTCTAAACAGAAAGCGCGAAAAGATTAGTTTCACTTATGAAAAATAACAGTATTATGTCTATTTATATTAAAATATAATAATAATAATAAAAGGCTTAGCGACTCCGAGTACCATCAACTGTTGACCACACACTCCCCTCCAACCCACTTCCCAAAACCCAAATCCCTAAGATCAGTCCTGGTGCAACCCTCCCATCTACCTCTCGATCAACCCCTCGGTCGTTTACCCGACGACTCAAAACTGATTATTTTTTACGGAATGCGGTCTTTACTAAACCCGACGACTTTACATGCCCATTTCAACCGTCTCGCTGCTATTACCTGAACTATATTTTTCGGATATAACTCCCGCAGTTCCGCATTGTGAAGCCTTCTAAATTCTACCGTTTCTTTATCCTTTTTTAGGGCCAAATATTCTATGCAGTACTAAAACTTTAAGGTGTTGGTCCTCCCTAAACGAAAATGGTCCCATTTTACACCCGTAAAGAACTGTTGGTAGTTCAATAGCCATATATATCGTACTTTTTAAATTCTAGAGAGTAAGCGAACTGGTAGTTTTGTGACCAAGAAATAACAAGTATTACCGGCTTTAACCTAGCCCTTATTCTCTCTTGAATTCCATTTTTCTTGATATAATAGACCCTAGGTATTTGAATTGCTCAACGTGTTCAAACTTTATCCCGAAAATATCTACGAGTACATCACCAAAATTTTTATTGTTTCTACAACTAACCATATATTTCGTTTAATCGGGTTTATTTACTAGACCAATTTCATTATCGGTTTTCATGAGCGTAGATGCGTTTAATTTAATAGTTTCTTCTTTTTTACCCAAAAGTACCAGATCATCAGCATAATCGTGAACCGGAATTTTATCGCCAGTCTCTAATTCTATTCCTGCAAGCATTACGTTCCTAAAGTTAAATAATAACGAAGAAAGAGAACCTCCCTGTTTTAAATCAGGTTCCTCTTTTTAGATTAAAAAGCACGTAAAGTTTTTGACTTAAATTTGTCTTTTGGCTGTTGGTCTGTACATTTGAAAGCAATTTGATCCTTTTAATTCTAAAATTTATATCGGGTAAAGAAGTAGATTATAAACAGACCTATCCATGATCTACTGTTTTACCCAGTCAGGGATTTATTGTTTTATTTTTTATTCACATTTACCAGATATATTTTTATGTCACTGTAGACAGTTGTAAATTTCAATATTTAGCTAAAAAATAAAAAATAAAAATTTATTTATAAATAAAAATATTACTTTAATTATTTATAAGGAGTCAAATTAAGACGTTGATCAAACTGTTTGTTGGCGAATTTATATTTTTATTATAAATTATTTTAAAATTTAATTTGCCCTAGAATATTTTTATTTTCCTTTCATTATGAGAAAAACTAAATCACACGCACACAAACACACACACACACACCCACACACCCACACACACACACACACACACACACACACACACACACACACACACACACACACACACACACACACACACACACACACACACACACACACACACACACACACACACACACACACATATATATATTCAGTCCATTATTTCAAAGCTTTTGAAATTAACTATTTTTCAATGAAATTAGACGAAATAATAGTTGACCGAAACCCCGTTCGTTAATCCTATTAAAAAAAAAAATAATTTAAATATTTTTCGATGTTTATCAGGAATAATAAAATTCCCTCATTATTGCAAGCAAAATGTGTCAGCTTAACAACAGTAGACCTTACCAATTATATTTTACTCACCACCGGTTTTCAACTCTCTTTAATACCTGAGAATAGCATGACATCCAATTACTTTCATCCAATCTACTTCAATGAAGCAAGGTACTTCCATCACTTTATTTCTATATAAAAATAACGTTCACTCAATCTAATGTATTAAATCAGCGACTTTGTTGCCCTCAACTCACTTTGATATATATATATATATATATATATATATATATATATATATATATATATATATATATATATATATATGTTTGTATAAAAAAAAAAACCTGTACCCATTACAACCCATAAAGGGGTTGTAAGACTGTACAGTTTCTGAGCCAACGGTTGTGACAGGAGGTGATTTGGCCAGAATTCATGCTCAACCACCAGACTTTCCCCCCAATTAAGGTTACCCACATTTTAAGACGCTGGGTGAGCCCCAGGAGGGTCTACCTCGAATTCGATTCACGGCTGAAATGAAAGAATATAAATTTTCAGCCTTCAGTCGAATGCGGGCCCGGTAGCATGGTTGTCAAGTGCCTTACCCACTGAGCTACCCTGTCTCCTTATATATATATACATTCTTCTTTATGACAGCCAGGGATATCGAAAAAAATCGAAACTAAGATTTCATTCCCATCTGTTAGCTTGTTCAACGTTCTATCACTTTTAGATGGTCTGAAGGAGGCTATAAAGAGGATTCCACATGTTCCGGAGGTTAGCAACCCATTCGATGAACAAATCGCTATCCTTAGCCCATTCTTATGGGATTCCCTTCCTGGGTATTCCAGGAAATCTACCCCTCTAAATGTTTCCTGAGACATTAGATTTTCGATAGATCGTGTTCGTTCAACGCCTTTCTTTTTTCCACCACATCAACTACTGATGATTAGTTCATGTAGATTTATTTATATGATGGAGATTCAGACTCCAAGAGCTGAATATGAGACTGATGAAATTATTGAATCGGTTAATAAATTTTTTTTGGATCCCCTTACGTTCACACATTTCTAGCTTGAATTTCAACTAAAGTGGCTTTATCATAATTTACGGTGGGGTTATCTCCACAGTAACGTTCTACTTGAATCGTTAAATACGAAAACGTTTCTGTATTCTTGACCTCCTCATCCTGAGTTCCTCCGACTATCTCCTGAATACAGAATCGCAACATACTACATTGTATATACCCTCTTATTAATACTCTTTTTTTTTTCTTTTCTTTTCTTTTCATTTTTTTGTAGTGTGATTTATTATGCTCATATTGGAATTTCCTACCAACCTCTATCTGTAAAGCCTCCTTTATCTCTTTTAAATAATATTTAGATCTTCTCAATTATTATAATTTCAGAAAATGAGTAGGGAATTTGATTGTATGTACATAATACTGAATTGTAAATTATTTGCCAATTGATTTAATTGAATATATTAGAAAAAATATTATCATAAATTAAAGATGCACGCCAAGCTCGTTATAGAATTTGATTAATTTATGCAGCACAGAAAGCTACCTTACTCAAAGGTGTAAAAACTTAAACTAGTAAAAATCGTAGCGACTTTTTCCCTCTACTTAACTCTAGAACAAACGTAACGACCACTTTTATTGATTTCCTAAATGTTTTAAAGATATGAGACAGGACTAATTTGTAATCTGGAAATTTTGTGTTTTTACATCAAATAAACCAATTTATAACTCTTCTATGATTTATAGATCAGAAAAATCATCATGCAAATTTTTATATGAATCGAAAAATACACATTAAGATAACACATCTGTAATAATCCTCAAAGTATATATATCTAATCGAATAATATTTATATATATATATATATAAGGAATTTACAGTTACTCTCACATAACCATAACTGAATAGTTTTTTTAACACACAAATAGTTTTATTATTCAATCTAAATTAAACATATGGTAAAGAATTTAAATATTTAATAATTCATAAACAAACATTTACTCAATATAAAGCTTGATTATAATTATATCTAATTGTATTGTTATCCTAATTCCAACTGTTTCAATATCATTCTCTAATTAAATCACAAATTTGCACATAAAACTGTTTCATTTAACATACTTAAACATATGAAGATGTACAGGGAGAGAGAGAGAGAGCAAACACAATTCAGTGTCCTTCTTCCACACTTACAGTAGCGTATTTTGTTCAAACACTATCAATCGCCATTAGCTCACAGGTATCTATAGTTCTTTTTCACATCTGTTTTTAAACTCTTTTCTAACAAAACACTATCTCTCCCGCACACGACCAAGCGCGTGCGCCGCCACCACTTCTGTCATTATACATTACACATCCATTGCGAATAGATGTTTCACAAGAAACGTTGGCCAAAAAGTGCCTGGCGCCCATCTTTGATACATTAATTTTAATAGAAGCTTACAGGTGAAATTTAGGCTAGTTTTATGATTTGTTGCACATATAAAATGAACGTGTTTTTGAAACAAGTGATGTAGCTTGGAGAGCAGCGCAGGGATCTTGGATCTGGTTTTTCTCTCAATGGTGGAGGAGCAGGCTTAGTACGAGGATCCCTTGGCTGATTGTATATCTTATTTACAGAGTATTATTGTATTATATATGATTATATGTAGAGTATTTTTAATTTCATTTAATTGTTATTTTTACTATTTGGTATATAGACTTGAAAGACAAGAAACTGCCCGTTGTTATTGACTACTCTAACATTTTCAAGAGAAGTGTTGAAAGCTCCCAATTGATTACAAAAGACTTATTTAACAACAAAAACAGCGATGGTGCTACGGTCCATGCAGAACCTTGGCCTCTTCCACGATTCTCCTCCATTTGTTTCTGTCACCAGCTGCTCTCCTCCAATACCTCACTCCAAGTGTCTTTAGGTCTGCCTTATTTACATGACAGTAATTAGAACCATTGGACATACGGAGTTATTCTTTGGGGCTCCACTACACCTTCCAATTCTTCTCCTGTCCAATCCTTATAATCAAAAATCCATCGTAAAAAAAAACAATCTATTTACCATACCACAAAAAGGAGTAATAATGATAAGTAATGTTCCATATGTTGCTTGTTTGATCCAAATCAGATACCTACTAGCCTTACACTCGATTCCCGATAATCCTCCAATGCGTCTAAAGAAAGATGGCCAAGAGACCTTCTGATGTAGAACTTTTATTGGTGCTAATAGTGAGTAGTTCTTGACATGTTATTGTCATTTCATTGGAATCATTTCTCTAAATTTACTTGTTGAATGCAACGTATACTGTTGTAAATATTAATAAATCATTATCAGTATTTGTTTCAGAAACAATATTTTTTTTTTTATTTTTTTTTTTTTTTTTGGATTTTGAGTTAAATTAAATTAAATAAATCTAATTTATTCTAAGTAACTCATTATTTTTTTTCTTTGTTTTTATATTTTTTTGTAAATATAATTATATAAGTAAAGGTTTAATTTTTTTTAATTGTGTATAATTAGATTTAAAATTTTATTTCAAATAAATAAAAGGAATAGGAGACCGTGATTGTTATGTGAAGTGTATATACCAGTGTAAACAATAAGTGTGGGACAACAATGTTTACTGCCCAAGACTCTACCGAGATAAGGCCAGTGCTGTCTCGACTGTTGAGGAAGTTAGCGGCCCCGGACAACAGTTGGCGAACATTTTCGCCGCCGTAGTTTTCTTCTCTCACCTCACCACCACATCAGGATCCATCCAAGATGTATCAGAATATGTGAATATTCAGGAACAACAGGTAGCCTGTATCCCTACTGACCAGGTCAGTCAGCAATAGACTTTCAACATAACAATTAATTCAATAGACAATCAAGATAATCATCAATAGAGTTATGACCTTAACAAAGTTTTATTTATTCATTTTCCTTTTTTTAATTCTACATTATTACGTTTAATAATTGCTAGCAATGAAATTAATTCATTTTATCTTTATCAATAATCTATTTTTTCACTATATTATCCGCAGCTGAGAGGGAAATGTATTTGTTTTTTTTTCTGATTTATATGTATATATTGTTAATTTTCTTTTTATGTTAATAAATAGTATTTTTTTATGTCCGACCTTCCAGAGAGTTTCTTTCTTTCTTTTATTTCTTTTATCATTTCTTATGCAGCCTTAAAATCAATTTGGCTTTTAATTAACTGATTAACGACAAGGCGCACATACTAAGGACAGAGTAAGACTTTTATTGCTAAGGTCTCTCATGCCTTAACATTATTATATATCAATACATTTTTTTTTCTATTTTAGTAATTAAACACATTTGAACATACGGAGTTGATCTTCGGGGCTCCACTAAACCTTCCAATTCTTCTTCTATCCAATCCTTACAATCTAAAATCCTCAATGCTCCTTATTATGTCACAAACCAACTTATCCATCACGATCTAGAATTCCTTTATGTTACAGATATGGAGCAAACAAGTTACCTATCTGCAACAAGCTTAAAGATGTAAAGCAACTATCCACTGTTAACACCTAAATGGAATCAAAATTAAAATAAAAGTAATGGAATCAACATCGTATTCAACGATAATTAAGGTAATTACATGACCAATATTGCTTTAGCATGGTAAGTTTAATACCGATTTCGCTATGCAAAATGTTATAACTTAATTAGGACTTTAGAGTCACTAGCAAAAGCTACTCGGTAGGGAAATATTCCAAATTCCAAGAAGCATACCTTCAGCGCTGGTAATTTAATAAGTTTTAGTACCAGTAGACTCCATTGCCGGGCGCTGCTTTTTAATTGCACCTTTTCTTCGCTTTGAATAATTAATTCCACCTCCTAAAATTTGATTAAATTATTTTTTACTCTGTTTCAGGGCTACGTTTTAAAATTTCCTTTTTTCTATTGCTACTGTCAAACGATAAAATAAAAATTGACAAAAAATCTTTTTTTAGGCAATTTGGCATTAAGAACTGAAAGGTGGATTTATATGTATATGGACTTCCAGTCCTTTTTTGTTTTTTATATGGTTTGAGGAAGTAAGGGCATTTACGGATCAAAATCTAGTGACGGAGCTCACATTGATTTATCACATTATTTCTTTCTTTATTTATTTTATTGTATATATATATATATATATATATATATATATATATATATATATATATATATATATATATATATATATACCACCAGTACCCTGGTGTCTGAGCTGGCAAGCACTTGCTGCAGGAGTCGGTGGGCTTACTGGCCTGGAGTTTCGGGGTACCCAGTTTTTGAATGGTATTGTTTTTATATGTATAATTTCAATAATGTTCTACATTAGAAAGTCCTTAGCCCATCTTCTATTCAGACTCATTGGAGGTTTAGTGGGAATCGGGGGGAAAAGCGGGAATCCTAAAATGTAAATCAGTTATAAACAGTTGATAATATTTAAACATAGCCATGAACTATTGTTTTCTTGTACATTTTTTTTTTATTTTATGAACAAAATAAAATATTGCGCGCGAATTTTGGGTGTTTTAATTTTTACAACTAGGACAAATATCATCCACTGTCCTTTAAAGTGTTGAATGAAATAATGTACGTGTATCGAGAAAAACTTAAATTTAAGAGAAAATAAAAAAGGAAGTTTAAGGTCGGAAAACTACTCAGTTAGCTGTTCATAAACTTATTTCTTAAGCTATTTATTGAAATTTTGCATCTATATGCACTATACAGGGTGTTCAGCATAAGACTGCAGTAACTTCGAGAGGTGATTCTAGGCATCATTTGTAAACAAAAAAATTCATATCCTAGCTGTATTGATCCTTCTATACCATCATAAGGACCTCTAGTGATTCACTTGACAAACGTTCTAAGCTCCCGAATAATTATGATTTATTTACATGAATGTAGTTAGACTCATTTCGACATACGGAGTTGAGCTCCGGGGATCCACTGAATGCAATTTTTATCGTATCCAATCTTAACAATCTAAAATCGTTAATGCTCCTTATTATGTTACAAATAAACTTATCCACAATGATCCTAATGTACCATAAGTTGCTTGATTAGCCCAAATCATATATCTAACATTTCATAGTAAACTCTATAACCATTTAATTCCGCTTCTTATGCAATTCACCAGGTAACTCCGAAGTGTCAGAAAAGAAGATGGTCTCGGAACCTTCTAATATACAACTTTTATTGAAGTGCTACCTACGGTTAGTTATTTACAAGTTATTAACATGTCATTGTATTTATTTTACCGCACAATTACTTTGTATATACAGGGTGTTCAGCATAAGAATGCAGTAACTTCGAGACACGATTCTGGACATCATTTGCAACAAAAAATTTCGTATAAACTATAGCTCGATTCTCATCCGCTTTAAACATATTTTTAATTTTATGTTTTTTTCCAGAAATTTATACTTATTGAAAAATAATTGTCTATATTTCCCGAACTATTAAACCTAAATTTCAATATGCTCATTAGAAAGAAGATAAAATTTCCCTTAAAATAAGCTTATTTAAACTTCAAAATAGTATCGTCCAGTATTTAACTTATTAATCCAAACATATGAGTTTCTAATTCTGGTCCAAAACCCTGACTGCATTTTTCTCAAAAATATTACATATGTTACAAACGTTCACTGCTCAAAAAAATTTCTAAACACAAACACCTTTCGAATGGTATACCATGAATAGTGATTATATTTAAAATTGATACTAAAATCACTTATTAATTACAAAAAACAGGGAGATGCAACATCGGCATTTTGGGAAGACCTGAGAGAATGCTCATAAATGTTAAATAGTTTTATTATGACAATTATTTTTCAAAAATTAGAAATTTCTGGAAAAAATATAAAATTAAAATTATCTATAAAACGGATGAGAATCGAGCTATAGTTTATATAGAATTTTTTGTTGCAAATGGTGCCCAGAATCGCCTCCCGTAGTTACTGCAGTCTTATGCTGAACACCCTGTATAGAAGCTTTTATATGTATGACCAGAATGTGATGCATTAGTATGTTATATAGCGATGAACTGAAAGTTAATATTGGAATAAGCATATATTATAAAACTATCATTATTATAGTAAAATACAAATGTTGTTCTAATGACTATTTGTAGACAGCGGAACGGTATTGCATTTAGAGGCCGGATATAAAATCATATACCTAGATAGACCCTGGAGAACGTATGGAATAGAACAGGCAAAGGACAAAGGAACGAAAGAACAGCGGACAAAGGAAGCGTAGACTAAGTCTTACAAGTCTTAGATTTGGTCTACGTCTTACACGATGGTGGTAATTAGTGGCCATTTGTTACCAGAGAGCCATTTGTAAAGAGAATGTGACGTGGACATATTGCCAGTAGATGTTCCCTTTTATAAATAATTAGGAAAAATGTGTATATTTTCTCCTGTTAAAATGTAGAAGAAACCTTAAACAACCCACCTAAAATATTTATTAAATGAAAAATGAACTTTATGCTAGAACTACTTGTCCCCTATGAATAACACAAAAGCACAATGATATGTTACGTTGTCTGCCTACGTTAATTTTTAGAATGGCATTAGTTATTTTAATATGAGAGACTTAATTGTGAGAAAAATAATAAAATTGAAACAGATTTACTAGTATGTATACAAACGCAAAACAGAAAATGAACTAGAAGCAGCATATGCGTAAGAGAAGAAGAGGAAGATAAAAAAAAATAATAATAAGAAAGAAAAAATAAAACAATATTATACAAAAATGGATCGAAAAAAATATTATAAATATAAAAAAAACAAATTATTTATAAACACCAACACACCCTCTCCAACACTCTTCCTCACTCTCTCTTTCTAACACACACACACACACTCACAATCACGTGTACCCATACACATACTCATATATTTACATATTCTCAATTAAAAAATAAGCTATCTACTAAACCATCTAATTCGTCTCGTATCAAACCCGTACAATCTGAAATTCTTCGAAAAATCCTCAATCCTCCATCTTCACAAACAACAAACTTATACACAAGTTCTTAATGCACCATGTTTTTGATTTCACCCAAACCAGATACCTATCCTTTCATAGCAACCTCCATAACCATTTAAATCAACTAGTATCACAACTTGCTTCACATTCTATTCCAAATAACCCTCCGAGGTCTCGGATGGTTTTGGGACCTTTAATGTAACACCTTTATTATTTAGAACTTTTATAAGTGCTACCAATGGGTAGTGGCTTTACAACCAATTGACATGTCATTTTTAGCATTATTATCACATTTATTAGAAGTCTTTTATTTTTACTGTATACTGTAGTAAACTTCAATAAATAGCAAACAAAAAAAGTATTAATAAAAATAAGCTACAATATTTAAATAAATAAAATGAAATATGTTTGATGTTTCACTTGAGCAAATTCATTAGAAACGAATTTTACTGAATTACTGCAACTCGAACTGAATTATTTAGTATATAATAACTGACCGGAATGAACGTTTTAAATTTAGCGCAAAAATTATGGTAGTTTTATGCTAAACGAGAAGTGATACAGTGAGTGGTATTCCAACATGGCAAAAAAAAAATTATTTAAATTGTTTTAAATATTTCAAAAACAGGTACGTAAAGATGACGTATATATAAATAAAAAGAGAAATGTCTGATTACTATACCACCACGTGGATCATATTCACGATAAATTGTTGAAGGTTGTGAGGGTTATGGTTATGGTTTGCTGGGCAATGAGCAGATCTATAGGGGTATATAGGATTACGGCCAGCAGACCGATCTTATCAATACGGGACTTTGTTGAGGAAAACTTGTGGGCAGTCCAATTAGAGTTGTCACCGTTGGAAACTAGGCTCCGTTCTGTAAACAGATTTTTTCAAGGAAAGGTTTGAAAGTCACCATTATGGATTTCTGAAAATTAATTCAGATCCCCAGTTGCTGATCAGAAATACTCAAGTTTTTGACTGAAAAACTTGACATTTAGAGATTAGTTTTCTACAACTAACTAATTTTAATATGTACGTTATGAGGAACATAAGTAATTGTACACCATGCTACAAACATTCTTGGCTATATTGGACGCAGATCGATGATTGTTTATTAAGTGTTTTAATTTGTCTATTGGTCTGGCTATTAAAATGTTAATGAATTTTTATTATTGTTATTATTCTTAACTGATGGACTTTTGCTTTGATAACAGCCTGTGGCAAATCATTCCATCTACACAAAATTTTCCTAAAGATAACATTTTCCAGTAGGGGCCCAAATAGGATAACAGATTGTGTACTATACATGATCGCCATAAGAGAAGTTATTCACAGACGTCAAAGTATTTCATGGAGCAGAAATAGGCTCTGACCATTTAATAGTAGTTGCAGACACCTGGATTTTGTTTGAAACCGGACACTGTCCTGAATCCAAGAAGTATGAGACCATCAAAATAGAAAATGCTATAAGGAAATGAGAGTTGGAAAAGCTCAAGGGCTATTTTATGAAATATGGGATTACAGAAGAGTTCTAGAGGATTGGAGTTTAGTGTTATAAATCCCGTTCATAATAAGGCAGTAAAAAGAATGAAAAAAAGTATAGGCCAATTAGTCTCCTTTCAATTATTTAAGAAATGAATTGTTCAGGGACATTTATACTGGGTAGACAGACAAAGGACCACATATTTGTGCTTAGAAACATGCAGCGTGCATGAGGCCGAATTTTTTTCATATTTTCTTGATCTAAAGGCTGTTTTAACTCCGTTCCTCACCAGAAAGTATGGAATGCTTTGGAGAATGAAAAAGTTCGAGATTTTATCACTGCAATGAAATCAATATATAAAGGCTCAAAAGCTGTAATGCGCACCAAAGGTAACGAGACAAGCGAATTCCAGATGGATAAAGGATTCAGACCGGGTGATAGTTTTGGCCCTCTTGTGTTTTCATCATGGAAAGAGCTCCATAAGAAGGAAATTTGTATCCAGACATGAACATTTGTTTTTTCGAACTACATTCCCTACCTAGGAACCATCATTAACAAGTCTGGTAGAATAGAAGCAGATATTAATAATAAAACAAAGTCATCCAGATATATTACCAGGTAGTGAAAGTTGGGTCAAACTTGACAAGAGCATCAGCCGAAGAAGAGTAGAGATGAAATCTGCGCAGAATATTCAGTACAACAAGGAGAGACCGTGCGCGCAATCAGAGCAAAAGGGGAAAATGATAACTTCAACTTGAAAAAAGGCAGCTCAAAAGGTTCGGCTATGAATGAAAACTGGAGCCCAAAATGGTTAGGAAAGCCCGCCTGTTGGGTAGAAGACCCTGAGGACGCCCAATTATTCTATGTGAAGACCATATCAAGAGAATAGGAGCAATTAGAGGGAAAAAAATCGCTCAAATGATAAGGATGTATGAGGACTGTGCGGACTAGCTTCGCTGGATTGAGGCCCTTTTAGGGAAGAGGAAGAGAAGGAGTATTATTGAAATTTAGTTTGAAATGGAAACTCTGTTTAATAAAGTGACTTAAAGTGTGAATTTATTACAGACTCTCAAAATTAACTTAGTAGAGCTAATATTATTGTTTTCTGCAAGTTAACCTTCCACTAGTCGCATTTAGTACAACACCCGACACTCTCTTTTACTTCCAGTGAGCTTTGAGTTGTCAGTGAGCTTTGAGGTTTGAGTTGTCAGTGAAGTTTTTGTCTCGAAATGCAGATTATAGAGAGACTATTTGCGAAAATGTATTAAAACAGTATAAATGATACTAATTAAGGAAATAAATTAAGGTAAAGTACATGATTTCAACAATAGATGACTATATTTTTTTTCCGCTTTCGGAAGCATTGAAGGGATGAAGTGTCACAAGGAAACAACAGTCACTGGTCGCCCTGCTCCTGCTAGAGATAAAGATAAAGGGATAGTCCGGAGAGACGCCTGTTGCCTACACAAATAAGTACTTTAAAGAGGATTCAGATAGGGCATGACAGCAATTGTTAAACGATTTTAAGGTAAATACGCTGTTGACAAGGATTCCTACAAGCCATTACCTTCAACCTCAACAAATTCCAACCGCCTGAATTTTCTACTTCAAACAACGCATACTTTATCAATATTTATAATCGTAGGAGGAAGAAGTAATTACATATGTTTAGGCATTTATTCACTGATTTTAATTATGTACTACTACTCAGCTGCATTTTTCGGGGCTTTTCTTCCCCTCTCCATGCTTAACAATCTAAAATGTTATTGATCACAAATTTGTTGATACAAATTTGATTCTTTATATCACAATTGTATTGGCAAACTAATTTACTTTATTATCGCATGTCAATACGATGCATTTTTCGTTCATATTATACGTCACCCTTAATAAAATTATCATACATTTCATTATAGAATTGGACTATAGAGTTTAAGGTACTTTTCATTTAATTTTACACATTTTTAAAAGGATCTAAATTTTTAAACTATTTGAACATTTTATATGAAAAATATTTATCTTACAGAGTGGATAGGTCACTTTTCTTTCAACTCTCGATTCCAAGTTCAAGTTCAGCTCAGGTATACATTTATATCAGCTAAGAATCAACCCGAGGTTAAGAATCAACACCAATGGGATAATTTTATTCTCTTCACACTGGGTAAAAAAAATCTGGCGGTTGATGATAGTCCTGGTCAAATCTCCTTGCCGAACCTTTGATTAAGAAACAAGCTAAATTGTATACAAAATAAATACAAGCCAATAGTAGTGGTAAAGTTCAGCACAACCGAAGACTTGGTGCTGATGCCGTTGGCCACTCATTTACTTCTCTTCTACCCTAACCAATGTTTCAGAAAGAATTATTTTCCTTAGGCCGTATTCTATATCTAAATCGAGTAATACTGGAGAAGTTGAATCAATCTTTGGTAATCCAGAACGTACACCTAAAGATTGGGAATAAATACTTATTTCACACAATTTAATGTTTCGGATATGCATTTTTTTTTCTTCTTCTTTTTTGTTCTTCTATTTATATAACCAAGTCAGAATTTAAAATGAAGATTCCTTGGAACCCATTATGCGTATTTAATTTTTATTAATTTAATTAACTGATTTATTCTCTATACCATTCCAATAGTGGACAATAGCTGCTACCCTGGAATTTTTCCAGGCCAAAATCTAACAAAGACTCATTACGTCAAACAAAAATACTTGGAGCCGAATAAACTATAGCTATAATTTTGAACTCTATGATGAGCCCAAAGTTTTTCATAAGACTTGGTAAAGATATAAACCTTTTTTTTTTTTTTTTTTTTTTTTTTATTTTTTTATTTTTTTTTTTTTTTTTTTTTTTTTTTTTATTCAGCTTTACATATTGAACAAAAAAAATATGTGAGCAAGGAGTTCAAACCTCCATCTAGCGCGGAGAGCCTCCAGGCACGGATCCAGGAAAACATTTTGGGGAGAGGGCGGAATACCAATATTCCCATACTCCTAAAGGAAAGGGGTTCCGGGAAACGTTTGAAAATTGCAACATTAAAGCTGGCCATTTTACATGGTTCCAAGACTTATAAAATTATTTTTTTGGTGGAAAGTACTATGCTAAAGGTTTTTTTTTCACGAAAATCCAATTAATTATCTTTTCGTTTTGGAGTTTGGGGGGCTGTCGCCCCATCATCCTTGGTTCCTTGCTTCAGAGCCCCCTTAATCCGTTGGTCAGCGAGTCCGTCGGACTCTTTCGGGATAAAATTTGAAAACATTGACAATTCATATACCTAGGAGCTACAATATCTAGGAGTAATAAACCTCAAGTGAAAATAAGAAATGATTGGCAGCGGAAAATGCTTCTTATTGCAAAACTACTTAGTTCGCACTTAATCTCCAGAAATTTAAAAATTACGATATATAAGACAATTGTAATATCAACAGGGATTTAGATT
Source organism: Euschistus heros (assembly GCA_003667255.2). Lineage (NCBI taxonomy): Eukaryota > Metazoa > Arthropoda > Insecta > Hemiptera > Pentatomidae > Euschistus > Euschistus heros. The sequence goes on along the minus strand of RCWM02000096.1, from coordinate 798,577 downwards.
CTAAACATGACCGCTCACATTAAGAAAAAAGTATTGAGTAGAATATTTAACCCAAAAACTGATGAACATACGAAAGCATTTGGACGCCTCCATAATGGGCTAATAAAGTCGTCGAATTTAGTAATGACCAATTTCCAAAAAATAGTAATATGTTTTGAGCCTCGATTCAAACGTCCGAGATGTATACCGATGCGTAGATGGTAGGATTGTGTCAGGGCTGATCTTGCATATTTCGGTTTTGATGGGGTGGATTGGAGGGAGGGTTTGTGGTCTAAGGTTGGTGGTGTCGACATTGAACCTTCGAGTTTGCTAAATCTTTAATTATTTATGTTTACTTATTGAATACATATTACAAGCTGGCTCATTGAAGGACAATGAGTAATATGGATGACAATGAATCCTCTTGCACAACATGTAGATTGAAAATAAATAACATTAAATCAAAAACCTCCAATTGTACAAGATATAAAATATAATATATTAAAAAATAATATGAAATAAATTATAACAATAATCGCAGAAAAATAAATAATATAAGATAGAGAAATAATTTAAATAAGATTCCTCGAACCAAACTTGTCCTTCCGCTTATGGTAGTGGATGCCAGGTCAAAAGAGATCCCAGAGCAGCAGCAGCTGCGTCACTGCTATAGCACTAAAATACTATTAACTCAGCGCCCTTTATCTATAAGAAACGAATAATAAACTTCATCGAATGCAGTGAAATCGGCTCTGGAGCATTTATACTTGTCACTTTGGATGTTTACCTTGGAGGAATAATCGAAAGTGAGAAGTGTATATTGTCTTTCATTTTTGTTTCATCCAAAGTGTATACTAAAAATAAACGATGAAACAAGTTGACACGATTTGCCAAGCTGGCCTATCGGCAGCAACGATAGTTGTTTTGCAAGGTCGATCTTTATACATCATACCTCGTCCTAGGCAGAGCTATAAAGTAACCAGAGGAACGCCTTTTGACCTCACTTCTCAAGTCAATGTTCGTTATAAAAGAAAATATAAATAATGGAGGGAGGAAAAATAACATTTAAAAGATCAGAGAAGGTGTTAGTAAGAATATTCATGAACTTCCTCTAAAGTGAAATTCAAAGAATAAAGGGCGATTTCACAAAGGGTTTTATAAGGAGAGGAAGAAATCAATTTTCACTGTTAAATGGAAATGAAGACTTCCTGATAGTATGTTATTATTAATTGTTTTTCGGTATTAAACGAGTCTAAAAATTTTAATTAATAAGCAAAAACACTTTATTCTGAATCATTATTAAAAAACTAAGAATCTAATACAATCAACCTTTATTTCTAATTGTTAAAAGAAGATGGAAGAGTTGAAACCTACTGCCTCACTTAACTATCCCATACTTCTACCCTATTATTACAACCTGAAATCGTCAATATTCCTTATAAAAATAATTTTATCCATTTCGACCTTATTTTCCCCACACGTTTGTTTTATTTTCAGATCTATTATTTTTTCCCCATCTCTACGTTGGCTTCAGGTAACACATTAATTTGGAAATAGGTGAATATCCTTTTATTATAAACTCCATATTTATTCAATCCCACTATTTCCTTAACACGTACCACTCAGTCCCGTATAATCCTTCAAGGTATGTGAAAAGATGATGGACTTAGGATCTTTGTGATAATTACAAATCATTGTCACAACTATTCACCAGATTTATAATTCATTTCATAAAACATTCATAATTTTTAGTTTCAAAGAATTTCAATAATTATTTATTTATTTATTTTTTTAATAATTACCTTTGTATATAATAACTATTAATGTTTGTTTTGTATGAAATATATTATGTATATTTTGCGTGTAGTATCAATTTTCTCAAATGGGCACTGGTATTCGGAAGTTTTTTATTTTGTTTATTTTCTTTTAGTTTTGGAGCCTCATTCAATATACCCTGTCAATGTTGCGGAGGCTCCATTACTTATAATTGTAAATCTTTTTAATTTTTTTTTCGAATAGGCCAGCAGAGGACCACGTGCCAATTTCAATTCTTTCTTCCTAGTTCCTTTCGTTTCTTCCAGTATGCTTTCATCTGTTCACTATGTTTCCTCTTTCTGTCCTCAGACCATCTTGCACTAGTCCTTTTCACTTTCCTGCCTTGGAATCCCTCCATTTTCAATACTTTTCGCCGAAAGTCTTCTCAATTATTTATTTCCTCTATTTTTATATTGTTTTTTTCTAAATCCCTTTTTACTTCATTGACCCAGCTTGTTGTTGATTTCTTACCCCATAGATATCTGAAAATCTTACTTGTCAATCTACTATCAGGCATTCGATATAAATGACCAAAAAACATCAATCTTCTTTTTCGCATTACATGTGATATATTTTCTACATTTTGATATATTTCATCATTACTTCGTAACTTCTAACCTTCTGTTGTGTTTTGTGGGCCTAATATTTTCCTCATGATTCGCCTTTCTAGTTTTTCCAATGTATTCAAATTATAGTTTGACATTCACTTGCATATAGGCATTCCGGCGTCACTACTGTGTTGTAATGCCTTATTTTTACATTTTTGGATAGCCATTTTTTATTGTAAACATCTTTGGTAATACCATATGCTCTCTCCATTTTATGCAATCTTTCCTCTATTGCAGATTTTTCCAAACCATTTTCTTGGATTATTTCTCCCAAATATTTGAACTTTTTAATTGTAAATTTTATTTTTATTTTATTTTATTTAATATGTAATTAAAATGAGAGCTAGATGGGCCTGGACAAGCATCGAGCAGCTGATGCGGTAGGAAATGAAACAATCAAATCTACTCATGAAAGTGGTTTTGTAATTAAATCCCTTTTAATTAATCCCATGTCAACGAATTCCTTTTGGTAAAATCAAACTTGACTCACCTGCCAGCTGTAAATATGCAGCTATACCTTCATTACTAAGCTTAATAGAACGGATTTCACATAACCGCATTAAATCTAAATCGACAAGATCGTATTTAAAATAAATCTTCCCTGATGGTCATGGTCATCTCTTGATAATAAAATCTGGTAAATAACTCTAGGCCAATGATACTATACTTTTAGTAAGGTACTTTAGAATGAAGATGTGGAAACCATTATACAACAGAAAACCGCTCGTGAGATAAAATAAAGAAATTAAAACTGGTAAAAAAAAACAACACATGGTTATTACCAAGCAATTTCGTCCCGTCAATTTTTCATTAAATAAGATTTATTTGGTCTGTACCATCTCTGTTATAATTCTATTTTCAATTCGAATTTTTCCAATGTAAAGAATATTGTTTACTGTATTTGATATAGGGATTACCCTTTAATATAGATACTGCTAAACGTTTAAAGAAATATATTAAAATGGTGTGTTGAAATTAAAATTCGGTCAATTTTATTATATGAATTTAAACCTGGCTGGAAGGCAACCGAGGCCCCTCCAGAAATATGCTCCATATTTGGTAATAAGGTACTCTCTGAGCTTACCTTGGGTTTTCCGAATTTCGGCGCTTGAAGATAATGATCGTTTGGGTAGACCTGGGAAGTTGCCGAAGAACAGGAAATTCGAGAACTAATTGATTCGGATCCACGTCAAACAAGTGCGGAAATCGGTGAGCAGTTAAATATTTCACAAGCAACAGCCTGAAGACACCTACATCAAATGGGGAAAATAAACAAAAATGATAAATGGGTCCATCACAAATAATCAGAGGATAATGAAACTATTCGATTGACAACAGCTTCATCTTTAGCTTTTCGATTAATAAATCACCCATTTTTTGACAGAATCATCACTTGTGATGAAAAGTGGATTTTGTCCGACAATATTCGGCGATCATACCAATGGCTCTCAGCTGATGAACAAAAACACTTTCCTAAATCGGAACTTCACCCGAAAAAAATTATGGCTGATTGTTTTCTGAATAACCAAAGGCATTCCGCACTTTGAGTTCCTATGTCGGAGGAAAACTATTACTGCAGAGTCCTATCGCGCGATATTAGACCGCTGTCAATCTATACTTGGAAAATTCTATCCAAATTTGATAAACAGAAAAGACCCTTATTCCTTCAAAACAATGCTCGGCCACATACTCCGAAGTTGACAAGGTATAAATTAATGGAAACTGTATGGGAAATATTGTCCCACCCACCATATTCTTCCGATATTTTAGCCACTGATTATCACTTTTTCAGATCTAAGGACAATTATATGCGGCAGAAATAACGATCAAAGCCTAGAATTGGAATTAAATCAGTTTCTTATAAACGGTATTTAGGATCTGTCATCGCGATGGGATAAAGTTATTAGTTGTAATGGAGATTATTTTAATGAATAAAGTTATTGTATAGTTATTGTTTCATTGAATTTTGTAATTATCCAAAAAAAAAAAACATTACTTTTGAAATGACCTGTTATTAAAAGCAGTGGAAATTTTGGTGGTGTAAATATTTCCTAGTTGTGAAATTGTGTCAGGGCTGGTCTTATGGATTTGGGTTTCCATGGGGTAGTATTAAAGATGTGGGAGTTGAGATTGTTTGCAGTGCCGGAATCAAACTTTCGGGGTCGCTAAGCAATACTTGATTATTTATGAATACCATTAGAATGTTGTAGACAAAAACAGACATATTATTCAAGAATTTCAAGAAGAGTCTGAAAACAAATGCGTTAATTGAATGGGTCGGCCGAAAAGCGAAAAATATAAAATTTTGAGTAATCAGTGAAAGAAAATCAAAATCTAAAGTTTTTGTTAGTTTTGTAGGTTAGATATTATATTCACATATTAATTTGTTATACTTTATTGTATAATAACATAATGAAGTACTATATCATACTAAGACGTACTATTAAACATTTTAAAAACTTTAAAATCGCCATTTCGGAAATTTTGTCGCTTAGAACGTTTTTTGGCGGAGCCATTCAATTGTTTTTAAAATGCTGCAAATTATTGATTTCAGATAATCACTTTAAAAATGAACGTTTATTAGCTAAATTAAATGTTACATAGACATTTACAAAGCTTAGTTATATCCAATGCAACACCTCATTTAGAATGATAATATTTTCTATGTCATACAAAAATATATATTAACCCAAACATATTTCTCGAAATCTGGAGATAAGAATGAAGATTGATTTCAGACATTTCTAGATGCTCTGCTGCCTTATGCTGGAATATCAATAAAAGGGTTATAAGGTTGGATATTTCCCAATTCCAATACTCTATGTCTTTCTTTTAAGAAATAAAGAAGAAAGCTTTTATTTAGCTTTCTATCTCTTTCTGTAGTCCCTTGCTCACCTCTATCTGACATTCTTCTTCTAAATTATCCTTATTTTCTATACAGCTCTGAAGAAAAGGGATAACTGAATGACTTGGTGATTTAAAGATAATACAATAAATAAATTAATGAAAATATTAATTAATATTCCATTTTAGCCTGAATCTGAAACTTAGCTAGACAATCGCACCCAACAGCACCGCTCCATAAATTACAATGTACGGTTAACTATCATCTGAATTTGTTATTTAAAATATTATTATTTTAATAACTCGACAGGCGCTTGTAGCTGCAAATGGCCCTCTCATCCGCCTTTTCCCAAGCATCCCAGTCAGTGGCATGTTTCCAGGATACACTGATGCTCTTCACGTCCTCAGCCACCGAGTCCTCCCATCTTCCTTTTGACCATCCGGGCAGCCTGACTCCATCTAGGGTTCCATACAGTACAGCACTGTTTTTCGGCTCTTCTTCCATCCTCCTTCCTGACAAGGTGACCAGCCATTTCAGTCACTGAATCCGTACAAAGCAACAAGCTTGGAGATTGACGTATAGGTTGTAGACCTTCGATGATTGCTTACTCCAATACTCCAATAATCTACCTACCGTGCTGCTTATATTCTGAACCATATTTAACGGATACAATTCCCGCAGTTCTGTACTTAGAGCCTTCTAAATCCTCCCGTATGTTCAACCTTTACATTTCAAAAATAAATAGGAACATAAATTACTTTTACTGTAAGTATTAGGAATGTCAACATTTGGGGAAAATTTCATTGTCCTTTTGAGTTGTTTTTATCCCGTTACAGTTATTTCCATAAGTTAATTAGAAAATATTTTTTTATTGTGTTAATTATAACAAGATACAGGCAGGGTCGGTGCCCTAACGGAGTTTTGTGCTGGTCTAAAGTATCTGTTATTAGGGAAGCAAATTAAAGAGTTCTGTTTTTCATTTTGCCGGTTGGTTGTACAATATAGGAAGGGGGTTGTTTTTCTGTTTACCGTGTTCCGCTTTCCCTCGGAATTTCCTTTAGCCATACCTAAAATACTAAAAGCATCCCTCCCCACACCCCTAAAGGACTGATATCTTTTTACTATGGTCAGTATTCAAAAAGAATGTCCTTCATGGTTTCGTTAGCGTTGGAAATGTTTATTCTTGCCATGAATGTTTTTAAATAAAATCCACGAAAGTTTCAAGGTTAATATAAAAAGATGAAGTAGCAAACTTAAAAAAACATTTCATATTCGATAAAAGTTTTAACCTAGTATTGTGGACTGATGCATTCGTCAATTATTAATAAATTAATCTTTATATTTTTGTTATGGTGGAAGTATGAAAATATCAAGTCTTTAAGAAATGTCTCTTTTTATACAAGGAATAAAATAAACAACTTTCTAACAAATAAAAATTTTAAGAGTGTAAAAAACTCAAGTTTTTCTCGCAAAATTAAAATTGTAGTAATAAACCTGAATAATTGTTTCCAAGGCATTCAATTTTTTTTCTACATATTACAATGACGCACAGTGGGGCAAACGCGGTAAAATATCCAACATTCGATGCAGGAATTGACTTTGTATTGTGTTTCAATGTTGAATAGCCGAAGAATTAAAACGTATTTCCTCAACCAAAAAGATTTTTTTTCGTCCATTTGGCCTCACTATGTGACGCCAGCTGAGTTCAACTCAATTTTTTTTTTTTTTTTTTTTTTTTATGCGTATATAGGTTTTAGACAAAATCAGTTGGGAAATATTTTAATAGGAAGATATGAAATATGTTATGAAAGCCATTCTTTCCCTGGTATTTTTGTAAATAACTAGGCTTTTGGTATTTTTTTTATTTTGCCCGTTTCTTTATTAATTAATTATCAGTAATTATTATTTCCTTTAACATGGAACCCTAATCCACCTTTAAAGGATATCCAAATATCTTAACTAGCAGCCCTGATCCACCTAGGCCCTTTGCTAGCAGAATCCTGATAATAACTTTCTAGCAAATGATTTAAAAATTCAAGTGAAGAAATTTAAAGGTTAGATGGAGGGCATATACCCCTATTTTAGATGGACCTAGGAAATAAGTAGAGGTCTCGTGATGGAGGAAGTAGATGCCGGAGTGTCGAAGAGCTCTATAGGAAGGCCACTATGAAGGAAGATGAGGAATCAGGAGGCGATACCGAGTTGACCTTAGCACTAAAGATAAATGTATATTATAAATAGACAGGGAGAAGTGTAGAATGTAAATTGTGAGCTAACCTATAAGTATGGAATCATCCATAGTAATTTTTAAATTATAGTACCATTTAATAAAAAATATTCACCAACATTATTAATCATTCATCACCTAACTGCCACTACCACGAAACACGGTAGAATAAAAAAAAACAACGAAAATCCACTTAGACATCAATCGTTGGCTATTGTGTCACAAGGGAGGAGATCTATTATTGACAAATACAAAATTATTTAATAAATTCCTATTAAAGCAGATTTAGAATAATCTAATTTCACAGAAATATTACTAAGGAGACTAATGAATTGCTTCATAAGATTCATCTTTGGGGTCGACAGACGGTCTCACGTATCTTGCCGGTACAATGAGCTAGGCTTTTCCCCAATTTTCGACGGCAATACTTCCTCGGCACTTTCCTATTCCAATCATTAAAAACCAATAAACCTTCCTTTATTCTTGATCTACTTACTTTGCGTTCCTCCATTCACCTCCTGAATACAAGATCCCAACCATCCAACCTATATACCCCCTCACATAGAACTGCCTCCTTTGAAAAATCCTTCGTCATGCGTGCTACATCCTTTTGAAATTCCTTATCTATCCATATTCCCAAAACCTCTTCCTTAACTTTTTTTAAACATCATTAATTTATCCATCTTCTCGATCTTCAATCTTCCACAAAAATGTAAATAATATGTAAATATACATAAGTGGGTTAGAATTGTTATTGTTGGTTGTTTTTTATTTTACTTAATTTTAATTTTTTTTCTCATAATTTCATTTTTAATAATGATGTGCTGATTTGTAATTAATCTCAGCCAGACAATTGTACCTTTGATTGTGCACTTTAATTATTCTTAGGGGACAGTATGTCACAGAATTAAGTTTATTTTTCATTTCATTTTATTTCAAAAATTAGAAATTAGGAGTATTCATTTTTGAGGAAACAAAATTTACGTCTTTAGTTTAAAGAAAAAAACCTTCGAATAATTGACAGAAAACCCTAAGAAACCTTCTTTGGCTCTTTGTCCATTGGTCCAATTAACTTAAAAAGGAAAAAAAAAACCAGCAATATTTAGTTTATTTTTTTCTTATTACGATCTTATTACAATTATTTTGTAAAGAGACTTAAAATACAGTCTGTTTAGAAAAAACAGGATTATGTTATCGGAATAAAAAGAGTAAAGAAAGTGCAGAGGATGAAGAAGTAAATATTAAAAAGAGCCTTTTAGATCCCATGATATTATAATGAGGCTCTGCCATTCCGGGGGTTCGATGTCGATACTAACAAACAGCGTTGGCTCCCCCCCCCCCCCCCCCCAACCCAATCCGGTCAGAGCCTAAATCCAACAAGACCATGCAACAGAATCCTTCCATTTGCGTTTCCGTTTACCTTTCAGCAGTTTTCAAGTCAGTCACAGCCAATTACTAACGAAATATAAATAATAATTAACAATTTGATAGGTATATCTCTTACAAAAATTAGTAATCTGAAAAATCATTTTCTTTGCAAATATATTTATCCTTTCATCCTTCAAATAAGCTAGAGGCAACTTGTAAGCTACAGAAAGACATAGATAGCATTAACCTTTGGGCAGTGGAGAATAAATTAAGTCTAAATCCAGAAAGAACAAAGGCTATTCTCATTGGGTCAAAACCTCACCTAAAAGCTCTTCCCTACTATCCACTGCTTTTCCTAAAAAACCGTCCAATTCATTTCCAAAATTTCATTAAAAATCTGGGAATAACTTTCGATCAACATCTTGCATGGAATAGCCATATCTCTCAAATCACGAGGAAATCTATTTTTATTCTTAAGCAACTTTCACATTTCCGTGACTCATTACCATTAAGTACTCGAAAACTATTAGTATCATCACTCATTTTCCCTAACTTTGACTACGGATGCATAGTATATGGAGGACTGTCTGATGAGCTCAAGATGAGATGTAAAAGAGTAATGAACTGTTTTATTAGATTTATTTTCGGGATCTTCAGACGTTCTCACATATCTCACAGGTATTCTGAAATTGGGTGGCTGTACCCCGGTTTTCGACGTCAATACTTCCTGGGTGCTCTCATATTTCAAACCTTGAAAACCAAAAAACCCACCTATATCCATGACCTCCTTTCTCTGCGCTCCTCCATTCACCTCTTAAATACTAGAACCCAACCCATCAACCTCTACACTCCGGCGCATCGAACTGCATCCTTCAAGAAATCCTGTATTATCCGTGCTTCCTCGTTATGGAATTCATTGTCCATCACAATTCGAAAAAGATCCACTCTTACTTCCTTTAAACATCATTTATTCCTTTACCTCCTTCATTTTCAATCTTCCGAGCTAATGTAAAACATGAATATTTATGTAATATACATTATAATAGTATACATAAGATGTATCCTTTTACAAGATGTCTCAGTTATTTTGTAACATATAATTTAATTATTTATAAATTTTTATTATTATCTATTGTTATTATTTATTATAATTAATTATCAAAGCCAGATGATTGTCCTATGTACTGTAATCATATGTTATTCTTAGGGGACAAGTAGTCCCAGAATAAAGTTCATTTTCTTCTTCTTCTTATTATTATAGATTCCGAAACTAATAAATGCCCATTATATATATTAAAATATATATATATATATATATATATATATATATATATATATATATATATATATATGTGTGTGTGTGTGTGTGTGTGTGTGTGTGTGTGTGTGTGTGTGTGTGTGTGTGTGTGTGTTTTTTTTTTGTTACATCATGATAAAGACTGTCTGAATAACTGGTCTGTCTAGTATGGAAATATAATTAAAATATTTACCTAGCAAAAGTCCGACAGTGCCGAACCGGAATACCGACTGCAAATCCTAATATTAAAACTAGCACATTTGGGACTCGATTATCCGACGTGATTGGGGCCGTAATTGGCTCGGATTAATCGAGATCTAAAAAAAGTAAAGGAAATGTTTATTAAGTATGGTATAATAATATATATGAGTAACATTATTAAATATGTAAATCAAAAGGTTTATGACTTGGAACCAATAATTGATTTTCTTTTGTTTATTTACCCACGTTCTATCTCCTAACCCTAACCCACGCAACATTACCTAATAACCATCAAGTCGAATCATGCATCAGTTTTGCCTTCTAGATATTGAAAGTGCCTTATCCAAACTAGAAATCCCTTCTTAATGAGAAATTGTTAATGACGATTCGTTTCCTAGTATACCGTCCTCCTCATTCTCCAGACAGTGAAAAGAAATTAAAATTCATAACATTTTTTTAAAACTATTTATTGATGTTTACAACTGTATAGATTGTATACAAGTAAATTTGAGGAAACATATTACAATGGCATGTCAAGAACATGTAAAGAACCTCACACTAGTAGCACTTTAATATTTCAACATTATAAGGTCTCTTGACCGTCTTCTTTTCAGATGTCTCGAAGGATTATCGGAAATTGAGTGTGAGCCAATTTGGGAGACTAGTGGATTCGAGTGGGTATGGAGTATACTTTCAAAGGATAGGTATCTGGTTTGGGTCAAATCAGCAACATAAGGAACATTAAGATCATTAAAAATAAGTACGTTTCTGACATAATTAAAAACATTGAGGATTTTACGAAGGATTTTGGACTGTAAGGATTGGATACGAGAAGAATTGGAAGGATTAGTTGAGCCCCAATGCTCAACTCTATATCCAAACGGGTCTAATTACTGTAATGTAAATACGTCTTTTGTAATTTATTGGGAGCTATGAACGCTTGTCTAGTAAATGTTGGAGTAGTCGAAAACGACTAGCAGTTTCTTCTCTTTCAAGTCTGGCATAAAATAAAAAAAAAAAATTTTTCTATATATTTTAATTTATTGAAATTTACAACTATACAATTATGTACATCAAGTAAATGTGGATTTTCACATTTTATCAAGGATTTTGGATTGTTAGGATTAGATACGAGATGAATTGGATGGTTTAGTAGAGCCCCAAAGCTCAACTCCGTACGTTCAAATACATAGATCTAATAACAGTCATGTAAATAAGTCTTTTGTAATGAATTGAGAGCTTTGATCGTTTGTCTTATAAATGTTGAAGTAGTCTGTAACGACGAGCAGTTTCTTGTCGCTTTAGTCTTGTAAAATAATAAAATTAAATTAAAAAATAGAAGGCTCGGTTAGTCGAGTCCTGAGTGTAATTATTATGAAAACCCATTCATTATGGGTATTATACCTACTAAACAAATATTTCTTAAATCATTGTTTATTTATTGTTAGTAACTAAAACCATCCTCGCAAGACACGGATGTGTTAAATTTTGCATCAAAGCAAAACTTTGAAAATTGATCAAAGCAGTTACATGGTCTATTTTTTAAATAAATAAATACAATATCATTAAAACCATATTAACTTATGCAAAAATTTATCCCGCCCAATTTTAATATTTAATATCCTATGAGAATCATACAATCAATTTGTTAAAAAAAAAAAAAAAAAAAAAAAAAAAAAAAAAAAAAAAAAAAAAAAAAAGATGAAAAAAGTGATACAGCTTGTTATGACTATTTTTTTAAGGAAAATAAAAATAGTACTCTATTCTTAAATTAATATTTTTACCATTCGAACTTTAACTAAGCAGGAAGTGTTATAGTGAAGATATTTTGAATTTTTCAATGGACTACTTTAATAACAAAAACTGTACTCAATATAAATTAATTAGAAAATGTTTATAAAAGTTACATCTAAAATTTGTATTAAATTGATAAATAATTAATAAAAAATTCAAAATGTATTTTAAAAAGATATATAATTTCTGTAATATATGTGCCAATAAGAAAAAAACAAGTTTTAAGGAAGTAGCTTCACTTGGTTATAAGAAAACGGTGAGGGTAATCATAACTCCACAAACTTGGGCCTGAGTCAACATTAATTTCACGTATTATGCAAAATGCATAGAGCGTGGTGTATTATTATGAAGTACACGCCTCTTCCTATGGGTACTAGGGAAGGGAAAACAATAAAATAAAAAAAATTGTAAACTATTTATTGATATTTACAACTGTATACATTATATACAATAAGTAAATTTGAGGAAAATAATTTGAATGACATGTCAGTAACATAAAAAGAAGTACTCACTAGTTGCACTCAATAGTTTTACATTAGAAGGTCTCTTGGGCCATTTTCTTTTTAGACGCCTCAGAGGATTATCGGGAACGGAGTGTGAGGCAAGTTAGGGGACTAGTGGATTCGAATGGGTATGGAGCTTCCTATGAATGGATAGGTATTTGGTTTGTGCAGAATCGGCAACATCTAAAACATTAAGATCTTTATGGATAAGTTTGTTTGTTACATAATAAGGAGCATTGAGGATTTTACGAAGAATTTTGGATTGTAAGGATTGGATACGAGAAGAATTGGGAGGTTTAGTGGAGCCCCAAAGCTCAACTCTGTATGTCCAAATGAGTCTGATTACTGTACTGTAAATAGGTCTTTTGTAATTTATTGGGAGCTTTGAACGCTTGTCTAGGAAATGTTGGAGCAGTCGGAAACGAGGAGCATTTTCTAGTATTTTAAGTCTGGTATGCACCAATCGAAATTAAATCAGCATTAAAAAAATAACCAATAAAACAAAATAAAAAATAAAAAAAATCATACTTAAAAATTCTATCTTGGCATTTTCTAATTGTCAATAAAGCCGAAAAATTCTACCGAAATGCAGGACCACTCCACCGGATGAAAAAAAAAACCCAACTGGAACCGCATTACAGAAGAGCCCCCTTAAAATACCCAAGGCAACAGAAGGCCGCAACATAAACCTTCTCTGGGTCTTGACAAAATTTCTCATATTTTGAGTTTAAGGGAAAATATAGAAGATAGAATATTGTGACAGAATTAAGTCTGAGGTGTTTTTAAATCATACCATAGTACTTACATTACTGACATGAGTTATAAGGGACATTGGTTTGGTAGGAACAGCAATGGCACATCAGCAATAGTTGATGATTGCTTAGTCCAGTCTAGCCTGCTCGAATGTAGATCATTTGCATAACTGACTGCAATATAGCCGGTATCTAGTGACAGTAATATTGTACTCTTCACTGACATTTAAATATGAGCCATAAAATAGCTTTCATGGCTGTCCACTATTCACGCTCAATCAAACCAGCTGTACTGTTTTATTCGTTTGGATTCCAGTAAATTCAAAAATACCTGGAAATTGTAAAGCGGAAGATTTTCTTATTTCCTCCTCTGACATTATAGACCTCCCTAGAACAATGGATTACATACAATTATTGAAAATTTAAAAAATAATTAAGTAACACAATACAAAGAACATAAAGAAGAGCCAGTCAAAAAGTAAAGGGGTATTTGGATTTCCCTCCGAATCACGTGTTTGGCAGCACTGGTCATAACGTCTATCAGCTGAAAATATATTTTCATTGTTAGCTGATTGTGAACTACTTATATTTTTACTCACACCTGTCATCAGAATAAGGCCTTTATAACAGAAATAACAAAATCATAGACGCTTATTTAAAGTCACATCTCTTTATCACAAGGGGCCCTGTCATCCATCTTTCTATCGAATGTTAGTCCTAAGTAATTTACCGTGTTAATCTGAGAAATCGGTTTGTTGTCTCAATATATTGGAGAACATGTGTCTTGTAGTAACAAAAGTTTTAAATCAAAATTCTGTTCAAAATTAGTTCTCTTTTGGCTCATACCAACGAAGAACTGCGAGCAATGATAGATTTCCTCAATTCATCTAGGCAGGTTAAAATTTATTGCGTGGCGAAACAAAGAATAAATCTTGGCCTTCCCACCCTAGAATAGGTTGGTAGCCTGGAGGATAATCCGTCCTTCCTGCCCTAGCTGCAGTACATAAGGACGTTAAGCCTAAATAAAAAAAACGAAAATATACGAAACAAACCTTCGAATGAAAAATATTGATAGAAGAAAAAAATAATTCATCAATTCCTCAAAATACGGAGGGAGCTGTAAGAGTGGAAGGAGCTACGACTGGAGTGGTCGCACAATTTGATTTGACTTGCATCCAATAGGACAATCGTCTGAAACTTCTCTAAAAGCATTGGAGCCTTATCAAGCAGAAGGAGAATCATTTATCAAGCGAATAATAAACGTAAATGAGATATGAGCCCTCGCTGGTTAAATTGGAGAGTAGGCGATAATATTTGCTCTTGAAACATGCTACATCACCCGAAGAAAAATTTTTCAGAACTCAGTGTTTGCAGAAAAGGTTATGATGATAGTATTCAGAGATATGGAAAGTCTAATTTCGATTAAAATCAGCCCAAAAAGTCAATCAATGATTGAACAGTGGAAATTCACAATGATCAAAATGAAACCTTCTGGAAACCGAGAAATTAGTTTATTACAATTTTTTATGCTTGACAAACGCTATCTTTCGCTACATATTTAAACTACTTTAAGACGGATTTAGGTACTTTGTGACCGACAGGAGGACACGCACCTTGGTCTGTAAAACAATACTTCAATATAAACCTAGAAATACATTTTTGGCACTTAGACATTTATGTATTTCCACTCTTCAATTTGTGACAGTTACTTTGGTCTATTGTGTTTATTAAACTTAAAAATCAAATCCAAAATACACGATAAACGTTCAAAAGGCTTGATTTTTCATACGTATAATACTTATAAGTATAATCGTCATGAGAATTGTCGGTTTGTCAAGAGAAATCGAAAGGCGACAACCCAACCGGTGTTACTTTAGTATGGGTAGATTCTTCCGAAGGAAATTTCTGTCAAGAACTTCCAAGATGTGACTGTATAAGACACTGGTAAGACCAGTACTAACCTACGGTTCGGAGTCATTGGTAGTCTCTCGATCGGACGAAAGAAGCCTACTGGCCTTCGAAAGAAGAATGAGCCATACCTCAGAAGAACTAATCAATAAGTATATAACCTCCTGGGAGAGTCGGACATAGTGAGATACATGAGACCGGGAAGACTGAGGTAGGCCGGCCATGTTGCTCGTATGTCGGAGAATGCGATCCCTAACAAATTAGTGATGGAAGATATACATATGACCAGGAGCAGAGGAAGACCCCGCCTTAAGCTACGTTCTCATGGGACAAGAAGACGAAAGCATGGCACGCCTCGTTTTCTCGTTCGTGGTGCTTGCCTGGAGTGGGGGAGAAAAGTGAACTAGCCGAGAGTCGTGGACAGTTCACACGACCACGATTCAGAATGGCCCTTGAAACCTACCATGGAGGAGCTTCTCGTGGAAAGTTGTGCCGTTGTGAGTTCAGTTTTTATTGATATGTTGGCAAAAAGATTCAGAGAGTCATGTGGACATATAAAAAACTGGAAGAAAAATCGTTGTTGAGTCAGGAACTGGATGCACCCAAGAAAAATCATCGAATATTAATAAAACCGTATCCTTAAGGACAACAATAGCGGAATATCCTTCCACCATATTAAAATCGTTAAATTTTAAAACAGTATCCTTAAGAACACCAATGGCTGAATATCCTTCGGATAACTTAAAAACCGTTAAATATTTTAATATTAATAAAACAGTATCCTTATAAGGACAACAATGGCGGAATATCATTCGGATCCTGGAATATTTCAACATATTATCCATTTTTGTTCTAAATAAACCACTTGTTAACTCTCTCGACTGGCGTGGTCCACGCCTGAAAATCAAACAGGTTTGATACCGAACGTGAGCGGTCGTGGACTCCCCTATCTCTAGATGACGTCAGAGGCAAACTCACTCCACCTCGTTCAGACGGAGGTAATTCAACGAATGCTTGGATCACGCTAGCGTGCCACGCCCCGTGAGAACGTAGCTTTAGACAGATGGACGGCGTAGCGGAGGATGCTGTTAGGAAGTTGTTAGAGGAAGCCAGGGACCTGTCGAGCAATTAGAAGAAGATAATCGTCATATGGTCAGAAAGAGTCCTATGCTATCAAAATCTTGGTTTAATGGAGAAGACAACTCATCATACATACCAGACTTTACACCAAAGGATTTTCATCTATTTGACCCACTAAAAGAGGAGTTTCAAGGATATCATTATAAGTCAATGAAGAGGCCATTCGAGCGGTGAAAATGTCTGAACTGAACACAAGGCCGAAAACCTTTTTCCATGAAGGAATTCAAATGCTCGTGAAAAGATGGACTATGTGCATAGAAGTAGGAGAGGATAATGTTGAAAAGTAACGCTCGTATCATTTATGTATCTATAATAAATAAATAGGTTTTTCCATTTTCTCATTACTTTTTGACTTAACCTCGTACATATTGTAAATCAATTAAGGTACGCATGATGGTATAGAAGGATCAATCCAAATCAATGGCTATCGACTGATTTAGTCCAAACTAATGACTCGGCAAAGACACAACTATTTAGGAGAACCAAAAATAGATTTTCTATGATTTTAAAATGTTGTCTCTCAGTATTCAATATCAAGCGTTTTTCTAATATATTTCACAGAAAATTTTATGGTTTAATATGTTTTTTTTTTGTTTTTTTTTGCTCTCTTGAAATGCAGTGCTTTACAGATTAGCTAGTTTTGCATAAACCCGAAGACATCTTTTATTCAGAATAGGCGGCGAGAGAAAGAATAAGAAATAAGACTCCGCAATTGGACACACACGACTTACCCATCAATACTTGCTGAAGAGGACACTAATCTATGAACAGGTCTATGCTTGCTGGACATTGACAAAGCTACTGCAGTGATTTGGTGAGAACTAATGTCTTATTACTTAAATTAATTGAAAGATAATAGAACATATGCCTATTTATAAAATATGAAAGCACAAAAAAACCAAAACAGAAAACAAATATATAATATAATACTATTAATATTTAAATCCTATAGGATTCAAACCTAATTTTCTTAATTCCATTCCTACTTGATATTAATATGGGATCAAAATGTATTTCTTTTTTGTAGCTTTGTCCTCTGGGGATGTTAAGTAAATATTATTAATAGTTTTAATATATTAATTTTTTTTTAATATTTCGATCGTCATTTTACTGTATCCGTTATTGCTGGCTATTGTGTATATGGTTCATTACTATAATTTAGTTCATTTAGCGGCATGTTTAAAAGTCGGTAAATCATGTTGTTTTAAGGCTGCGAGTTAATGTGTTAGTATAATATTATCCGTGGGGTCCACTAACACATAAACTCAGTTTTAATAGCATTATTTACGGCCTTTTGAACAACGCCGAAGAAACACATTTTAGTCCCATATTACATAATAAATTAAGTGGAAAATAGCCTAAAATTAGATATTAATGAGCCATTAGAAATACTAAAATAGTTCAAATCCAATTCACATTTTTGTTTAACTGACCAATGTTTTCAATAGTACCATTTTAAATTTGTTTCTAAAAGGAAAGGATAAAATCAACCAGTCAATGGAAAACCGAAAGATCCCACTGACCCTTTCCATTCTTCCTGATATCTTTCAGAAGTCCGTTTGCCTCCTTAGGTGTGTATCAATATATTTGAACCCTTATCTTACATTTAAAAAAAAATTTATTATACCTATATAATAGTGTATGTTTTAAAACTGATGATGAATGTTTAACATTCTAAAATAGTTTTCAAATCAAATAATACCAATTATCTTCGAATCACTAGGTTGCAAAGAGGAATTTTTATGTATTGAGGGAAATTATTTGATACGACAAAAAGATGATATTTTGCAAAAAAATAACGACCCACCTTTTGTCCATAGATAATCAACAGGTCTTTAAATTCAGCCGCTAACCCAATCTACAGGTATGTTAGCAGTTTTAACATTGGAGAACCAGAAAAATATTTGTTATTTAAAGTTGGCTTCCATAAAGTGAGAATAGTCAGTCAATTAAGAGTTTCCAGCCCGGCAGTCATCAAGCTGTATATGAAGAACACGACAATTTCACTTGAAGGAAACAAAAATTGTACTTCCTGTGAGCATTTTGTGGAGGACTGCATGAGTCACCTGCTACTGCACTGCTCTAAATTCAATGAGCCCAGAAAAACCTTCTTGCAGACCTTTATCACGAACACCAATGATATTGCCAATGTTGAAAACATTTTAAATATTTCTGATATTAATAAAATAAACAGTATTTATAATTATATCAGTAAAATATCTATACAAATGAAAACCAGTATCTAAATTTTTTATATGTATCCATACAAATTTATATAAACTTACCAGTTCATTAGTGGACTTAAATAGTTAACCGAGAGAACTCCTTATATTTATTTTTTCAATAATTTATTATTAGATTAATTTATGTGTTTGTATGTAAAAAGTGTATTTTTATTTCATATTCTTTCCTATTTAAATATATTTGAAATTGTCTGAGAATGTACCATACTCTTATTTGTACGAGAATTGTCATTTATAAATAAAATGATTATCTATCTAATTCCAATGGAAGTGGCAGTTAATTCATCAATCCTTAACACAACTTTAGAAAGGTATTGGATAGCTTCTCATTATTCTATGGCTTTCACGCGTGCAATTATATTTCGGCTGATTCAGCGTAACAACAAAAATAATCCCTTTGACCAAGCTCCAGGAAGGGAACTAACAACATAGCCCAACTGAAGTGGGAGAGGAAGGGGAGGTTTTGACAGCAAGCAGCCGGTCTACAGTTCAACATTGGGAGGATGTACATTGGATAGAATGGTCGCGATCGGAACCAAAAGTAGTCATGGCAATCCATTAGGTGGCTATAGAATCTTATGCAGGTATAATGTATAATATATTACATCAGGTTAAATAATAATATTACAACGCTTAAGTGATTTTTTTTTTTTTTTAATAAACTTTCATTTTGAAAATCTGCCAAAGATAAAAGCTATAGGTAATAGCACTATAAGTACACATGCCTTATTTACAATCAAACCAAATATATAATTAAATGGAATAAAATTGAAGGGTACAGGGAAAAAACAAGAACAGTCCATGATATTGGGTTGTTTCACATGAAATGTCCGTTTTCAAGTTAAAGGGATTTTAGTAAAAATACAATATGAAAACAATTTAATTTTATTCGAAGTATTTACCTTCTTTTTCTACACATTTTTTTTCCCAACGTGACAACAACTTTTTTATCCCGGATTTGAAAAACTCTGAGCTTTGAAGTGAAACAAAATCTGAAAACGCACTTTTGATTTCAGCATCATTTGCAAAAATTTTTCCTCTGCAGAAGTTGTCTAAATTCCTGAAAAGGTGATAATCTGTTGGAGACAAGTCGGGAGAATATGGTGGGTGCGGAAGAACTTCGTACCCCAGCTCTTTCAATTTATGCATGGTAAGTTTTGAAACGTGGGGTCTAGCTTTGTCGTGTAGGAGTATAGGGCCCTTCCGATTTACCAATCCAGGTTGTTTTTTCAATAATTTTTCGTGCATTTGGCCAATTTCATTGCAGTAGGTTGTAGAGGTGATGGTCTCACCTCTAGGCAAAAAGGAATAATGTATGATTCCAGCCATGGACCACCATACTGTAACCATCAATTTTTTCGGGTGCAAATTTGGTTTTGGCATTTGTCCTGGGCTTTCGTCGATGTCTAACCACTGCCCTGACCGACGCTGATTGTCATAAGCAATCCAGCTGCCGAACGACCTAGTTTAAACTCATAAAAAATATTACACGAAAATCGCGTGTTTCCATGTTCATATTTGAAGGTATACTAAACAGTGTGTAATTGATTGGGAAGCTAATGTTTATAAAAGAAAAGTAGAGGATTAGTAACTGCTTGATTATGATATGTGAACTTTGGAAGTAAACAACAGAGACTCGCAAAATCCTCTATGTATTTCAAATATTATAAAATCGGACATTTCATGTAAAACAACCCAATATTCCGATTTTCGTTTTTCGGCGCATTCTGTTGGTCTTTACTAGTACTATCAGTTGATAACACTGTATTAAGGCTAAAATAAGGAAAATCCAGCGAAAATTCAGAATGAAAAACCAGCATATAGGGAAAAAACAAGGAGAGTGATGAAGGCAGAGTTATGAGAGATCCAAGAAGATCTAAGAAAAGAAAGAAAACGGGAAGAGTAGCTGATGTAATGAAGAAATTGCGTCTACAATCTCACGAGCTGGGTCCAGATGAGGAAAGAAAACATATTATTGGTACCTTCAACGCTTTGCTACCCGTTGATGCTCAGAACTGCTATTTAGCGGGATTAATTACTATGGTCCCTATTGCTAGACACAGACCTCGTCTGGCTGTTGAAGATGCAATGTTCAATGATTGTTCAGAACTAGAAACCAGAGCCATTTAAAGTTGTCCCTGTTAGACAGAAAAATATAAAAAATTGGACGATGTTTCTTGAACATAAATTTGCTCCCAAGTGCTCTTTTCCGATTCACAAAGTGAGGGAATTGAGATTGAGATTGGTTTCGTTTACCATCGTAGCACTTATAATGGTGCTTGGGAGAGTTACTCTATCATCGTTAGAAACAAAAAAATACATCCTTGAAACCACTAGAAATATTAAAATCAGAAGAATTTGAGATACCGACAGCATCATACAAACATCTCCTGCAGTTGTCAAATCAAAATATGACGATCTCCAAGAGTTGAAAGAATTTTGTCAACCAAAAAACCAAGAATTTCACGAGAAGTTGCTTCATCAGTGATATTTTCTTTACTCATAACAACAAATATTGTTTTGATTAGTGCATATCAACAATGAATTTTCTATCATAACAGGTAGCTAATCAGGTTCTTTGCGAAAGATGGAGCTAAAGCAAGAAAAATATTGTATTTTAGCCAACAAAAATATTGTGACTTTCCTTATTTTATTCCTGTAAGTTTGTAGTTTTTGTGAAAAATGAATTATTTTATTGATAAAAAATTTTAATTTCTACCTACTTTGTTGACATTTACCTAAAGAAATAACGGTGGCTCTAACAAAACGTTAACAATTGAAAAATATGTTAGTTTACAATTTTCACAATGTTTTAAACTTAAAAATTAGCTTTTCTCAAAATTATCAATTTGTGACTATCCTTGTTTTTTCCCTGTACCCTTCAATTATTATACAAACAGTAAATAAAAAAATAGATAAAAATAAATATTACCACTCAGGCTTTGAACCCAAAGCCAGTAGAGATTAAGCACACACTATGCCATTCGTTTCTTAGCCAGTGGATGTAGAGTGAGAGCGCTTAAGCCATATACTTTATTGCCAAGACTTTATTGTCAAATTTTACAATATATCTCGAGGGCGGTACCTTTTTATCCTAAAGAAATTCGCTGATTCCTTTGAATTGCTATTTACAACACTATTTAACAAACGTAGAATTTTATTTCATGTCTACTATGAAAGCAGATCCTACATGCATTACTTTAAGATAACATATTTGTGCTTATTTAAAAGATAGTGATTGTAAGAATGAAATAGGATGTAAGCGGTTTCTGAAGAAAGTAATCGACATTTTTTTTTTTTTTTTTTTTTTTTTATAGGATACATAACATTTAATGTCTCCTAGCTTAGGAAAAAAAACTTTTAGATTCTTCAAAAATAACAAAAGAGATTTTTGTTGTTGTTGTTGTTCTTGGGCGCTACAGTCCTTGCAGGACCTGGGCCTCTGCCACCATCCTTCTCCATTCCTCTCGGTCCTTCGCCAGGTTTCTCCAATTCCGTATCCCTAGCTTCCGCAAATCCTCCTCCAGGTCATCGATCCACCTGCGCCTGGGTCTGCCTCTCTTCCTTTTTCCTCCTGGCGTGCCATCAAACATTTTCTTTGGTAGCCTGTTGGGTTCCATTCTTTCGACGTGTCCCAACCATCTAAGCCTGCCTTTCTTAATGGCACTGAGTATATCAGGCTCACCGTATAATAGCGCAATCTCGGCGTTGGTTCTTATCCGCCACCTGTGCTCCTCTCTCACAGCACCAAAGATCCTTCTTAATATTCTTCTCTCCCAGACCAGCAGTGCTCTTCCGGTATCTTTAGTGAGAGTCCACGTCTCACTGCCATACATCACAATTGGTCTTATTATAGATTTATAAATCAACAGTTTTGCCTTCCTTGAGAGAGTTTTACAATGGAGAGCTTTTTGTATTGTATAAAAACATCTGGTCCCTGCAACCATTCTACTCTTTATTTCAACATCCAGATTGTTCTTCTCCGTTACGACTCCTCCCAGGTATTTAAATGTACTACAGCAGTGAAACGTGTCCTCCCCCACATCAACCGTATCTCTTCTTCCCTCTGACTGTCTTAAAAAGAGATTTTTAAAGAAACAAAATAAGCGAAATAAAATCGGGAACAATATAAGGGTATTAATGGATCGCGTGAAAGTTTCAAGCCTACAATAAAAGGAATAAGGGATGAAAATAACAATATACTGGCGGATCCGGTAGACATAGTAGAAAAATTCAGAACATTTTTTGACATTAGGAGGAGGAAGTTGAAATATCGATCATAAAATGAAAATCTTATAAAGCTTGTGGAGAAGCTGGAGTTTCTAAAATTCATCATTTAGTAAAAATGATTTGGGAAAAAGAAATGTCTGAAGAATGCAAAAAACGATACTTAAAATAATCTATAATATTCCGATTCACAAAAAAGGGTCCTAGAACAGAGTGTAGCAACTATCGTGGTATTTCACTCCTTCCGGCATGTTATAAAATATTTACATCAATTCTAGAGAAACGAATTACTGATTACTCGGAGGAAATAATAGGAGACTATCGATGTGGTTTTAGACGGAGTTCTTCAGCTATCGATCAAATATTTTCCCTTTGACAAATTTAGAATTAAAGGGTGTAGTGCATCAACTCTATGTCAATTTCCAAAAGGCTTATGAATCCATTAACTGTTTGATATTTTGATTGAACTGGGGATACCAAAGAAATTAACTAATTTAGTAAAGACGTACATGTCCGAAACATTTAATAGAGTCCGAATGGGTACTTTCTACTCCGAAAAGATTGAGGTACGTTCTGGTTTAAAACACGGAGATTCTCTTTCTCCGCTTTGTACATTATGACAAACATCATCAAGAGCATACATCATTTTCTGAAGTTACATCATGTACCTGAAAAACCACTACCAGATCTAAAAGAGTGTGAAGAAATAAATTACAAAAAGGAACGGTATCGATTGGGAGGGGGATAATAATGATACACGGATCGAAACGGATATGATTTTTGGGATTTAATAACCACAAAATAATAAACATCGACGTTATATTAATTTCAACATCGTACCTTATCGTCCTTTTAAGTGCTGGCTATTTTTCCAAAAAGTTTACTTTTAGTTTTTGAAGACTTATTTTTAAGTCTTCAAAAATTTTGAAATAAACGATCGTACATGACTCTGTTGTATTAATTAGAAACAGCTCGTTTGTATCATATTATATTGAAGAAATAGCACCATCAAATGAGGCTTTACAGCCTTCTCATTTAACCGTACACCCTGGATTTTAGGTCGACAATTCAGTTATTTGTTATGAACTTTTCCACTTTCATGAAAATTTTTAAAAATATTTTTTCCGTATATAGAACGTCATTTAAAACATATTTCTGCAATAAAATAGTTTTGACCGCCGAAATGGATTTTTGGCCCACTGTGCGTCGGATAAACGACCGAGGGGAAGAACAAAACGTAGATGGGAGGACATCGTCAAGGCCGATCTCGAAGATTTATGTTTTGAGGGAGTGGGTTGGAGGGAGGTGTGTGGGCAACGGTTGGTGGCGTCGGCCGCCATTATTTATTATAATTATTATTTATTATATTTCACCTTAAACTTTTGAACCTAAATCGGGAGCAGATAGTCCGATAGGTCCTCTTGTTGGTATAGTCGAAGCGTTATATAGTTTTGCCCCCTTTGTTGTTTTTCGAACACTGTTAATGGATTTCTCATGTGATGGATTCGGTTCTGGTTGTTCAAGTGATGTGTGAAGTATGTCTAATTCGATTCTATAATGTTGTCTGTTCAATAATCTGCCTATTCTGATTAGTTAATATATATTCAATTGGTTAACTAATGTAGTATCGAGAATTAATTTAAAACTATTATTGTTTGAAATTTTATAACATTAATGTATCCAGTAATAAAAAAAAATGAATAATAAATAAAAAAACTATAATAATCAAAATGGCAATTATGTTAAATTTTTAAAAATGTTTACTGATATTTACAACTGTATGCATTATATATAAGTAAATTTGAGGAAAATAATCACAATGTCATGTCAATAACATGTAAAGAACTACTCACTAGGTGCACTTCAAAAGTGCTACATTAGAATGGCGCTGTAAACGTTTGTTAGTGACATAATAAGGAGAATTGAGGATTTTTAATTTTAAGGATTGGATACGAGAAAAATTGGAAGGTTTAGTGGAGCCCCAAAGCTCAACTCCCTATGTCTGATAACTGTCATGTTAAAAAGTCTTTTGTAACTTATTGTGAGCTCTGAATGCTTGTCTAGTAAATGTTGGAGGAGTCAGAAACAATGAGCAGTTTCTTGTCTCGTACGTGTAAACATTTTTAAAATAAAGTAGATTTTAAATATAGATTTATATGGTAGTAGGTGAGTTTACATTAGATAGTTGGCATCAGAACTTTCTTGTAATCTCTTCTTAGTATTTACAACTATAGACTACGTTTTATGATCACCGTAATATTAAAAAGTAGAAGTATGAACTTCAATATTGTTTCAAATATTTTACTTCAAATACTCAATAATTTGAGTTAATTGCTGAAACTGGTTAATAATCATATCTATAATTAGAAATAATAAACTAATATATAACTTCTCATTTCTTAAATACCTCTATAAGAGAACGTATGGTAAAGCCAGAAAACGATTTAACTGTTTCAGTTCGCTGCCCCTCGGTTCATAAAAGTGGTTTTAAAAATGTGGGTCCATCTCATCACGCTTTACCCCAAAATCCACCCTTTCCTTCTACCGTTTTCGGCGAAACGATTAGAGTAAAGATTTCTCAAGGTAGAAGAAAAATATACCATGAATTTAAAATATAGTCAGCCTGAGCAGAATCGGATCATTTCATATCTGTTAACTTTTCTACTTTTACGGACTTAATGATGCTAATTAGTGGAGTTTGTCGGCTCTTTGTTTAATTTTTTTTTAAATACTAAAATAACTTATTCAAAAATTACTTGGAAATACAGTACATTCCCGCTATTCTGAACTAAATAAAAACCAGGGGTTTCGACTAAAAAAAAATTCGGATTGTATTTTTCAAATCAATACAGTACCTATGAACCGATTCTCAGATGAACTGTATTGTTTCAAATCCAAAAAAATACAAAATAAAATAATTTGTTAAATTATTGCTCCATTATTAAATTATTACGTTTTCCCTAATCGGAAAATCCTTCAATTGTTTAGATATCCCGATTTTTTTCCTCAAATCTGCAAAGCAGAATAAGGGCAAAAAAGAAAGTAAATTAAACAATAATAATTAAAATTAAAAACAAAAATTTAATAGGAGCCCGCTGTAACCATGATCGAAATTAAAATTAAAATTGTTCTCAGCTATTGAGAAACATATTCCTGTAAAATGTTCAAGCCAAGCTCAATACCCTCTTTAATATTTTATTTTATAATTCATTATTAATGTAACTAATTAATAATCTATTTTTGAAAATATATATGTAGAGATGTAATTTCCTTAATGTTGTGTATATGTGTATGGATGTAATCCATTATTGTACTTGGGTACAAACACCAGATTTACCTTAGGATTTTGTGGGGGAAAAAAAGCAGTAAATTAGTAAGGATTCCTATAAAATAAATGGAAAAATTGCCTCATTAGTGCTGTCGAAACAAATAAACAAAAAAATGTTTGTTTTATTTCTCTTATAATATGGCCTTTTTAGCTGCTCTGACCAGAAAGACTTGTTCAAAGGCTTTTTTCGGGAGTGTCGGTCAAGACTCATTTTCATTTTTTTACCTCAGTTGGTCTTCATTATTTTATTGTTTTTTTTCTAATGTGGTATTGAAACAAGTAGGTCATGATTTCGATGAGCTTAAAAAAAAAAAATTTTGAAACCTCGTTATTAAACGTAATAGAGACGAATAAAAAAATAAATAAAGCATAATGAGGCATTATACTTCACTCAATGTGAGCGGCCACGTTTCTCATCCATAGATAACTGCTGTGAATATAATTGTCTTGTAAATCCTAATTTATAAATTTATAGAGAAATAGGGACGAGAAATCATTAAAAAATAAATATGAGATTCACTATTTTTAACGTACCATTCTAAAAAGAATAAACTTTTTTTTGTGAGTCTTAAATGAGACGCTTCCCGTGAACACGAATATCAACTGGAACCGCCTCCATATGTTTTCAAAATTTTTATTATACGTACTTAGGTACTGCCGTATTTTGGAACAGCGATTTCCATCATATAATTTACTATAAAATATCTTGACATTTCATTTTGTATTTCCAGAGACACGATTAAAACTTTTTCACAACATTACGGGTTTTTTAATGTGCTTTTAAGAGACATGATTAAAACATCACATATAATAGTATAATAGTAAATTCAATCAGCTTTAAGAGTACAAAAAGTAATGTTTAATCGGTCGAATAGTTTCGGAGTTATAGACAAAAATGCACGACAATTATGTTTTCGTGGAGAAGTGGGACTACCCGCCAGTTGGCCAATTTCTAGATTTATTTCCAATACAATATCTTCGCGGTAAATGGTCCGATTTTGGAGTAATTTTTTTCATTTCGTAGGTAATAATTCAAGCTACAATTATTATTTAAAAACTTTCTTTAAAAAAAAAATTTGTTTTCGTGTCATAGGTGAAAAACCGAAAATAACCGTTATTTTGGGTGTTTTTTGCGATTGCGGTTATGAAGCTGACGTTTGCCGTGGTAGCAAATTTTAAATTCTGATTCAGCATCCCAAAAAAGTTCGGCAGTTTTTTCTTCAGCACACCCTCATTTTACTGGACTAATATTTCATGCGCTCTAAACCACTCACTTCAGCACTAATTGGATGGACTATATGCCCTTGAACCTTTTCAATTTTTCTTTTATTTATTTTTTGAAGAGTTCGTTTTACGGAACAGTCCGGATTATGGTGATGGGAAGCTTGTCTTTTAATTACTTTAAATCTTTTTGGCCAGTAATGTTTAATATTTTTTCAGATAAAACTCGTTTCATAACATATACTCTGGCAAGCTAGTATTCCACCAAATAAATTTAAGATTTTTTTAATTAATAAGGTTTATACCCGCCCCTTGCGTTCATTCCGTCTTAAGATGGGGTAGAGGTGTGAGGTAATTATGAATAAATTCTTTAGGGATATGCCCCTATCAAATGCAAAACTGTAATTAATCAAATTGATTTAAAATTTCGTAATTTAATTTTTTTTTGTTTTAAATGCTGCTTGATTTAATGTATATAATGCTTTTAACAATCATAATCCTTTTCATAAGTACTGATTAAACCCCTAAAAAATTACATACTTTTAGCTTAGAAAATAAAAAAATTTGCCTGTCAGTATATATGTCAGGAAACTTCTTTTTTTTTCTGAACAACATTGTACGTAAAAAAGATCCACAAACATAATAAAATCTAGAGATAAATCATAATCAGCCGAGAAAATGAATGATGAAAGGACGACTTGCCTACTTTTACACGATGTAAAGGACTCCAATATGGGCTGGTCAGAGCATTTATCTTATTCTATATGATATTCGACATAACCTATCTACTTTTTCCCAATTAGTTCAGAATTGTAGTTGATTGTGTTTTTATTAAGTTTCGGTGCCTCTATCCAACCAAAGATTTTTAGCGAAATATGGACTTTCTTGAAATTAGAATGTGAACTACCTGGATAAATATCAACAGTCTTTAATATTTTCTGGGCGATATTTATATTAATACATTATATTATATATTTTATATAACCTAAGGAGATTTAAGTGTTTAAGTTGTATTAAATTGCAATATTATCTCCCATCATTGTATTATATTTTTAAAAAAATTATACTACATAAATCCTTTTTTAGGCGACGTTTCGTGGCCTTGCCACATTTTCAAGCCCTAAAACATGAAAAACATAAACGGACGATAAATGAAGACACAGAATGGTAATTCATTCATCATATATAATGTATATTGGATAAATAGCAGTTTAATATTGTCATAACTATTTTCATTTTTATCGTCCGTATATGTTTTTCATGTTTTAGGGCTTGAAAATGTGGCATGGCCACGAAACGTTGCCTAAAAAAGGATTTATGTAGTACAATTTTTTTTTTTTAATATAGTACAATGATGGGAGATAATATTGCAATTTGATACACCTTTTATATTAATACATTTTTTTTCTCTGCTATATTTTGTCTTTTGCAAAATTGATTCATTCAACATAGTAAGCGATGAAAAATCACTTCAGAAAAAATTATTACTCTGTAATAAAATTTGTTTAATTTGAAAAACCTGAGAACAGGCGAAACAGCTTCTGCAGTCCTCTACAACCTCTCTGAGATAACATTCAAGTTCTTAGATATTTCAGCCATTCGAAGAGGACATGTTTTACACTATCTAGAAATATATACTTTTTTATGGATTCTCTACAAGTTTTCTCATGTGATGATATTAGCTCAGAAAATGTGCAAGTCTTATTTTATATTTTTTTTAGTTTTAAGAATAAGATAATTATTTAATAGTGCTTACCACAATTAGAGTGATAAGGTAATACATTTTTTTTACACTTTTGATTTCATTTGCAATAATATAAAATTTATAATATAATCTATTACAATCTGTAAGCAATTACATTCTATTTAGTAATTGGCTCATTACTTAATGGTGAAAAAAAAAATAAGCATTTCTTATTAGTTCTCCTTGTCTTGAAGAAACAAAAAATTATTGATAGGTCTATCTATAATCTGCAGCTTTTACTTTAATTAAAATTATCAAACCACTTAAACTGATAATTAAATTATATTAAAAATAAAATAGAGGTTTCAAATAAGACATTTTATCATTCGAACCAATAAAGCTCCTTAACGGTGAGTCCTAGCGACAAATGTTATATGACAAAAAATATTCTCCAATAAATTTTTGAATAGATAATTATTCACAATTTTTCCATCGGAGCAGCACCAACAGAGTTAGAACGAGTCAAAATGTTACTTTTTGTTGAGGGAAAAAAAATTACACCAAAAAAGTATAAAAGTACACCTGTATTAAGGAGTAAGTTTTAATAGCTGACTATGAGCAATACCACTGTAATAAAGATAGTACTGTTAAATAATGTATAAATAAGGTACTGTTTTTTAGAGTGACCTGAAAATGGGATATGTATCCCAGAAAATGTAGTTTGTGTTAATTAAGTACAATAAGTGGTATATGCCTAAATATTTTGATAGAGTATAGACTCCCGGCCAAAAGATGTTTCCATGCCAAAAAACTAGCAAATTCTGGACGGTTTATAAATACAAATTAGCCATCCATATATGGTAATATTCAAGAACATTTTTACGATTTTTACAATCCTCAAAAATTATTATCTTATATAATTATAGTAATAGAAAAGGCTACAAACCATTTATTCTCTACAGACAATGCCCTTCCTCTAAATTCAAGTTATAACCCGTTGTATAAGAAAATTTCAAACTTTACTTTAAATCCAACATCAACATAACCATACTTTAAGCACATAGCCAAAAAAGGCTACTTAATTTTTTTTTTTTTTTTTAAACAACACTTTAAATTTGAGAATTGAATGGATCTGCCGAAAAACATTCTAAGCGAAAAATATAAAATTTTAAGTAATCAGTGAAAGAAAATCATAATCTAAAGTTCTAGTTAGTTTTGTAGGTTAGATTTTATATTTACATATTAATTTGTTATATTTTGCAGGTATAATGACATAATGGAGTACTATATCATACTATAACCTACTTTTATACATTTTAAAACCTTTAAAATCGCCACTTCAAAATTTTATCACTTAGAACGTTTTTCGGCGGACCCATTCAATTGTATCCTGTAAAAATCAGTTGTTGTTTTTTTGAGTAGTTTAAGTTCAATACTCTTCTATGAAACGTCAAAATGTATCGAATTAACTTCAAATCCCACCTGATGCATCTCACTTGCGGTTGGGATTAAAAGCTATTTCAGGTACAATTTCGATACTTCATATCTGTGCAATTATAGATTTTTTTCAATGCAGATTTTTGAGTTGTGTCTCTTTTGAAATGCGTTTGCATTATATCAAATAGTATAAAGCATCTAAAATAGGAATGTGAAACCAATGATAACGGTCGAAAAAATAATTGAACAATTATATAGTTCACAAAGATAATATTTATCACTTGAATATATCCTTAGATTGCAGTAGTATAGAAAAGATAATTTGTTTTTTCTATTGATTTTAAACTCTTGTAAAAAATAATTAATTTCTATTAAAATTAAGTAAATGAAAAATTTATGATATTGGTAGATTAACAAATAGCAACTACATTTTTTGTCAGTTGTTAATTATGAACAATTTTATGCTAGTAAAGAAGTTTTTTTTTTTTTTTTTTTTTAATTTTAAATACACATGCATAATGTATTTATAAATAATACTGGCTAACTCAATTGCTATAAAGTTTGTACTTTAAATCAATTAATTAAATAATAAAATTAGCTAATTCTGGACGGTTTATAAATACCATTTTTTTTTTTAAAGCTTTTTTTTAAAATTTCAAAATGTCTTCTATTGGAATGATATTCATTTCCTCCTATTTGTCTTTACTGTTAATATTAGAGGACGGATATTTTGTTTAATATGATGTGTGACGATATTACGTCAACCTTTTTTAGCCTAAATTCTACGCTGTAATTTATTTTCGAAAACTTTGCGTTGTTTCTCCCTTAACGTAACTAGCCAGGTTTCGCATCCATTGATAACTGTTGTTAATATAATAGTCTTATATATCATAATTTTTAAATTCTTGATGGTGTGAACTGAGTAGTTTTGCGACCGAGAAATAACAAGCATTTCCGGTTTTTAATTTTTCCTTAAATAATATTTTTACAGCACGGGTAGTAATTGTATTGCCATAAAAATTCTTATAAGATTTTAGAATAAATTATAAATTACTCAATAATTTTATAAACTGGGTTTTTCGAAATATTTTTATATTCTTTTTCTATGAAGGTATTATATTGAGATGTGAGAACTTTATTTTTTTATTATGATGTACGATGATATTACGTAAAGGTTTGGGAATACTCACAACGAAGTAGACCATCCCATAGCCCAACTGCTACTGAGAGCTGGATGCTGAGAGCGGTCGGAGCTGCTCGGAGCGCCTCACCTAGTGTGTCTCGGCAACTCCGCCAATACTTCATCTTCCTTTCCTCAATCTTTAAATGCAACTTTAACATATAACATTAAAATAACATATACACTATTAATCATTTAAAATATATTTTCTTTAAAATCGTATTACCTTTTCAATATTATTTATCTTACAGTTGGATGGCTTTGTTTTTAAAGGGCCTAAGGATTTATAAGAGAATCTAATTTGAATAACTATTTATTTGAATATTATAAGATTACAGTTATATAACCTTTCATTCTGAATAAGCGGTATACCCATACAATTAAAAAGGCGTACTGTTGTAAAATCTATGTTTTTTATGGCACATTTTTCGCTATAACACCGAATCTGTTTGATCGATAATTTATTTTTTTCATCTCAATGCTGGTTAAATTTACTATCAGACCAAATGTATAAAAGTTTATTACATACCGTTAAATACCCACACCAGCCCACTGAACATGAATAATTTGTCATGTTTTGCCAAAACATACATATTTAGCGTGTTGGCGTGGATATTTTAAGGAATTGAATCAAAATTTTTAGGATCTAATAGTAACATTAACCAGCTTTCAGATGGAAAATAAGTTAAGGATCGAACTAATAGTTTTGGAGTTCTACGTGTTTTCGCGGAGAAATGCTTAAAGAAGTATATCTGCTCGTCAATGTTGAAAATGTACCCGATAACGCCATTTTTCACAAAGGCTTATGACCTGATTTTAAGTTAGCTTTTGTATGAATTTCAGCTGTTTATGTTTCCGATGAAGGGAAAATCAATATTTAATTGTGAAATGAAGAGTTTTCGTTAAATTCTTAAAAGTGCTGTAAGTTGGGGTTTATTCAATATAAATAAATATATAATACATATTCTTGTAGGGAATTTAATGCTGTAGAAGTTCTGACAGTCTATTTTCCCCTAAAATAAACGAGTGAGGATCTAGAAGGCAAAAATATACGAAAAACGTGAGTGAAAAATCTTTTTTTTTAAATTACATCTTTTCCGGAGCCGTTAGCGGGAAAATAGTCCAGTTTTACATAAACATGTATATAACCAAACTTGCAGAAAATGTAATGAGCTTTCATTATTTACTGTAAAACGTTTTCAATGTAACGCACCGTTTTCGAGTTATAAGCGAAAAACTTAGAAATGGAACATTTAAAGTGATCCATAATGACCTTAATTATGTCGCTGATTTGGCTCGAACCAGATACCTTTCCTTTCATTATAAACTTACTCCGCATCAAAATCCACTTGTACAATTTGCTTCCCATTCCATTCCTGGCAATCCTCCTAGGCGTCTGAAAAGAAGATGGCCTCGGGATCTTCTTCTTTTGTAAATATTTCATTAGAGTACTACCAATGGGTAGTTCCTTTATAAATTAATCATGTCATTATATCTCATGTATACCGCATATTTATTAGATGTGTTTTCTAATACAGTTGTAAATTTCTATATAATAAAAGAAAAAAAAAAATATTTCACCTTATTCTTCTCTCCTTTTATCTTTAGATTTATTTGGGAATGTAAATCGGTCAAACAACTTTATTCTTCTAACGTGTGTCCTAAGCACACCCACTACAATTTTTTTCTGTTTTATTTTACCTATGTCATCGAAATTTAAGAGTAACGGAAGAGCTAAAAAGATAATCATTCAGACATGAGATAAATATCCAAGGGTTAGAGAATAGTGCCAGGGCCTGTCTTGTGGGTTCTGGTCGTGAAGGGGTGGGATAGAGAGAGGTATGTGATGAGGGATTAGTGGTGTTCGCACCCAGCCTTCCTCTTCCCTAACCCATTTTATTTATTTACAAGCATCCCCCCTCCCGACTTCGCCCTCACTCATAAACTCAGATAATTTCAACTACTAATTGAAGTTTTATTTCATTATCGATAAAAATCATGTTTTGAAGTATGGAATTGAGCATTATTTCTTCAATATTTTCACGCTTAGCAGTAATTTTTAACCTGTTTAGAATTGCACTAATTAGGTGTTTGAAGATTACGCAAAAGCATAATTAGACATCCAATTTTTAATTTTAATGTATGAGTTGGTAATCCAGATGGTCAGATAGTATTCAGAAATTCTTGCGGATAATCGACTGCATTATCGGTGCTTATAACTAAAGGTCCACGAGAAATGTTTTTACACACGATATCAAAAAGCAATGGTTCGACATTTATTTATGTATTAATTTTATTCGGCAAAAATAATGTTATTGATTTTATCTCGTCGGATTTTAATTTCTAACCATAAACGTATATGAAAATGTGGCAAACCTCGTTCCACAAACGTCTCACTTGGCATCCACATGAAAGATTAACACGACAAGAAACGGCCCGACGCACAGTGGGACGAATGGCCCTAATTTCCAGACATGCACTAAAAATTGAAACTATTTTATTGCAATCTCCGACCACTTTGCACCATCTTCTAACATCTAAGGAATAAGAAAATGTGGAATTTTTTCAGAAATACATAGTGAAAATGCTGTTTTTAAAATAAAAAAGTAATGAAAATTGACATTAAAATACACGAAATCGTATTTAGTGATTATTATTGTTCCTGTAACTTTTTAAATTTTACTGATAATTATACCTCATAATCTCAAATAAAAAATTACTTTCTATTTCGTACTAGTCTATTTAAACTAAAAAAAAAGTAGTCATGGTTTTATTATTAGAAAGAATTAGGATTTTATAAAACAATGACATGTGTTTTATAAAATGTGTTTTATTTCAGGGTGTTTCGAGTACATTATTGCGTGTTGAAGAAAACGTCCAAATTTGTCCAAAAAATTGACTTCATATACTTTTTTCTTAGGTATTTAATGAGTTAAAAACGTTCCATTATTTTCCGAATATGGCCGAATCAACCCATGGTTAAGCATAGTTTATATATTTCTAATGTTGTAATTCGACCTTATTAAACCATCAACCTTTCTTTATTTTTATTTGTACCTTTCCCAGTTATGAAAAACAAAACAATATTTGTAATTTTTAGTGTAGAATTGTATTTTGTTAATTTCAAAATGTTTAGTCTTAGTTATTTTCTTTTATAGGTAACAGGCGCCCAGAAATAGGTGCAAATATTTCTACGCGTTCTCATGCATATATTTCTCGACATAACGTATACTTAAATAAATATTTATACAAACTATTTTTATAATAATACATAAAATATTTTTAGAATCATACTAAAATAATTGAGTTAAGATGAAATTTAAGCAATAATTATCAAATCGATTTATACGCTAATTGATGAATAGAATAAAGATTGGAGAAAAAAAAATAATTGAATAAAAAAATATATAAATGAATAAAAAATAGAAAAAATAGAAGAAGAAAAAATAATATATAATTAGGAGTAGGTAAAATTATATAGACAGTTTAGTTTAATCAACTTTAGAAGCCGTCAACTTTTTTTTTAAAACATTACTTACTTAATTTTCACGGGAAGTCGGGATTAATTAATTATAGCAGGATAGTTTTTTTTTCATTTAAATGTCGACAAACACCGATTTTTTAAATATTTAAAAAGTCCAATCGACGAAAAAGGCATACAACTCGTATAACTCACAGAAGAGTAAACTGATTGATTTGCAGATTTTTTTTTTAATTCGATAGAGCACATCAAAAATCATAGAAAATAATATCCCTCGAATCAAAACACGAACAAACAAAAATTGGATTTTTTGGACACACTATTGGTTAACAGAACAAAATCTTGAAATGATAGGCAAAAACAGACTTCAGATTCAAATTCTACACCCCCGAAAACATACCCATATGAAATTTGAAGTCGATGGAAAACTTTTTATAGGCTCAAATTGCGATGTCTTGAAAAACGTTCGCGCGATTTACTAGACAGACGTTCTAAGCTTCCAATAAATTGCAATAGACTCATTTCCTTGACAGTTATTAGATCTATTTGGACATATGGAGTCGGCTTTCATCTAGTATATAATCCAAGATCCTTCGAAAAATCCTAAATGCCCCTTACTTTGTCAAAAATAAACTTATCCATTAAGACCCTAATGTTCCATATGTTGCTGATTTAGCCCCAATCAGATACCAATCCTGTCATAGAAAACTCCAACCCCAATCGAATCCATTAGTCTCCCAACTTGCTTCACATACAATTCTTGATAACCCACTGAGGCGTCTGAAATGAAGATGGCCAAGAGACCTAGTTTACTTTTTATTAAAGTGCTACTAGTGAGTAGTTCTTCATAAGTGGTTTACATGTCATTAAAATATTTTTTCTCAGATTTACTTGATTTATATTGTATACAGTTGGAAATATCAATAAATTAAAAAAAATAAAAAATAAAAAAAAAATAATTAATTTTGTAAATTTTATTATTGCTAAACCTTCCTAAAACTATGAAAGTGACGTTGTTAAAACCTCGTATAGATAGGTTCAATAGTTGTATCATTTAATTGTAAACTCTTTTGCGGAATGGTGCTAACCAGATATAGGTCGATTTTCAATATTCTCTGGGATCCACTTGTCACACCACCTCTCTAATTTTTTTTTTAATAACTTAATTGAATTTACGTAAATTTTACTGTTAATT
Organism: Euschistus heros; assembly: GCA_003667255.2. Classification (NCBI taxonomy): domain Eukaryota; kingdom Metazoa; phylum Arthropoda; class Insecta; order Hemiptera; family Pentatomidae; genus Euschistus; species Euschistus heros. Next base: position 762,144 of record RCWM02000096.1, on the reverse strand, counting down.
TCAAGCTCTATGTAACTCTTTACCTTTGTAACCTCTCTTGACTCGTGCTCAATTTTTAAACTTCATAGGGAACCACATATTTATCGTTTTTATATTAACAATTTAATTGAAAATCTGTAAATTTAATTATTGCTAAACCTTCCTTGAACTATGAAGTTGATGTAGTTAATATTTAGTAAAGATCGGTCTAAACCTCCTGACGGCTCAATACTTATTATTTTTATTGAAATTCGGTTATTATTGAATTCAACGACTTTACATGCTCATTTTACTATTACTATTACCTGAACTATTTTAACCGGATAATCTACACTTTGGTGAAGATCTTCTTCTTCCAATATTCCTTTCCTTTTCTGACTATGTGCCAGCTTTGTCTCCTCTGTCCATTTGGTCCCTGTGGTCTTCTTACTGGTAATGGATATTGGGAAAACTCCCTCTCGGACGGCTTGCCGAAACTGCAGTTGGTCTTGAATTTTATCCAGTGAGATCCCTAAATTTTCCAGGTCTGACTTCACTGATGAAATCCACTTGCTCTTGGAAGCCTTGCCTCTACCTGCTACTGTGACGATCCTGTTTGTTAATCTTTTGGATTTCATGCGGGCCAGTTGTCCATAAAAGGCCAGTCGCCTTTCTCTTATACATGTCCCGATATCCTCTTGGTGTTTATACAGCTCATGATTGTGCCATATCCTATAGGTGCCATTTTCTTCCCTGACTGGTCCTAGTATCCTCCTTAGCATTTTCCTCTCCTTGATCTACAACTTCCTGAGTGGGCCCTTTCTGGGTATTACAAGGCACTAGGGGGCTTACAGAGCAAATGGTTTCACAACTGAGTTGTAGCTAGGTTCTCGCTCTGGTTTGCAGAAATCCATTCTTCTAGATACTTCACTGCAGGTGCCTTCCGTATGGTGGTGTCTTCAATGAGAATTGTAGAGAGGAATTCCTTGATGTTGGTCATGAAATCCGTCTTCTGGATGTTGATCTTCAAGCCAGTCTTAACAACTACACTGTACAGGCTCTGTAGGATGTATGTAGCCCCTTTAATATCATTAGCTAGTAAAGTGAGGTCACCAGCAAAGGCTAGGCAAAGGTTGTCTTTCTGGTACCAAGCTTTAGTCCAGCTCCTGGTGGTAGCATTGCCGTCTATTTCCTGATAATGTTCTCCGAAATTCAGTTTAAGAGAATGCATTAGAGACCATCGCCATGTCTGACTTCCGTTCTGATAGGGAAGCTCTCGGACAGCTCACCCCTGAACTTCACTTTGGCTATCGTTTTCTTCAGGGTGGCTTAGACTAATATTATTATTTTTTTTTTCTGGTGTTTTGAGGTCCCTGAACTAAGGTGGAGGACAAGTCCAACCATCTTCAAATTAGATTTATCATTTCTTCATATTCTTGTTGTGTTCAAGAGTACCACCTATTGAGTCTCTCTTAGTACACCGACCGTCAATTACGTCATCAACACCTACTATATTTGAATTTGTAATCAACCCGTCTGTCATCACTACGACCTCTAGACAGTGCATTTTTTTAATTTATAGGCCAGATCTTGGTATTTCCGTAGATTCGTTCCGAAAGTTGAAGTTATATTGTTATTGGGAATGGCGACATAATCGATCCATGCTGTCTTTTCTTTCAAACCTATAAGCTGAATATCTGGTTTGTTGTGTGGAACAGTGTGATCCGTAAAAATAGACTCGTGCCACTACAATTTGAGGAACCCATTTTGAAATAGCCTATTGGGTTTATACCTGTAATGTGTATTTTGCTGTAATATGTTAAATTTCCAGTCCATAACCAGATGAAAAATGTTCTCTACACTATTACGCCTTTGGAGATATTCCGAACTAGCCATGACTACACGTCCTCCTGTCATTGATGAGTCTTTAGGATCTCGTAGCAATAACTTAATATTGAGTAGCCATAGCAAAGCCATCTTTCTCTGAAAAATAGAATATTTGTAAAATATTAGCTAATCTTAATGCTTTCTTATTGCTGAACTTAACTTTATATATTAAATCGTCAGAGTTGAAAGTTTGGTATCAATTGATGGATTTGTTAAAATTAGATATTTGAGGCGTAGAATTCTAAAAGCAGGCAAGCCCAATTTCCAGATTTTTTTTTTTAAGAATTTTTCTACTAGATTATCTTTAGGTAATAGGTTTTCTCCCAAACGTAGTTAAATCGTATTGAAAACGGCTATACAAAAAATAATTTATCTCCCTAATCCATCCAGATATTCTTTATAATTCCAGATATAATCCATCCATTACAGACCAACTGCAAACATTTTTCAAAAATAGACCTGGCTGGTTTTGGAATACGGCACCTCATTTGTATGGTTTTGTTTCGGACCACATGAACTGTTTTGTTCAACTTAAAATTTGTCATACTCTCTTAGACTCCACTCCAAGGGACGTTTGGATTACAAAATTACATTAAAAAAAAACACAATTTTTTCCTTATCAGGAAAAGCAATAGATCATGGAAATGTTTATCTATAATCTACAGCTTTTCCCAATTTAAATTTTAAAATCAAAAGGATCAAATTACTTAATTTAATAATTAAATTAAATTAACAATCGATGATAATTCTAAATAAACAATGTCGAGAAAAAACAGCGGTTTCAAATGCAACTTCAATTTAGACAAATGTATAACAAAAAATTTTCACCATTAAATTTCTGACAAGGAAACTGTCGTCAGAATTTCGATAAGAGCTAGAGCTTGTCAAAATACCTGGATCTGAGGTATGTTAATGAGGGGGTGGTTAATAGTATCTCAATTTTCCCACGAGGGCAGGACTATTCAATTTATCCACATCCTAGTCACCTGTGATATGATTAAATTAAGAAATAGTTAAATACAAGAAATACTTACCTTCTCCTTTAGTACTACACAGGAGAAAGAGAGAAAATCTCAGTAAATACAATCAAGGCTCAAAAGAAGCTGACTAAGAGATTTCCTATGGAAAAAAAGTATATTCATCATGTCTTCGAATAGGTAACGTTAGGTGCTGAATTCCTTCATGTCTGAATTCCTGACATGCCAGTTACATTGGTTTTTGGTTTTTGGATCTACTTTGTCTTGATTTGCGTAGCAAAATTTTTTTTTTTTTAATATAGATCTAATAGATGAAATATACGTATGTGTAATTCACTGTAGTGTAAATAGCCTTGTCAGGTATCATCTGAATTTTTATCAATTAAGAATCTGAAATACGTATTTACGGCTTTGATCAAATAATATAAGTATAATGTTGTTTAAGAACGATGCTGAAAACATTAGAAATATTATAAGACTGACATGATGTATAAAGTTTTAATTATTTTTTTTTTTCAAATCTATAATAATGTACTCTGAATTGATTTTTTTATTCGATAACTGCCTAGGGCAAAACAAAAAAAAAAAAATCTGCTGTATTTGGCTCTGACAGATACAGTATGGTTTGAGTAAAAAAAAATCAGCGATTCAATCCAGTACTTGGAAATTCGGTGGCATAATAAAATAATTCAGAAGGATCAAATGGATGAAGCGGAAAAAAAATTTCGAATCCTGATAAAACTTTTCTTCTTTTTTTTTTAAATTTGTTTAATAATATTTTCAACTGTATAAAATATATAAATCAGGTAAATGGAAAAATTGCATTATCATGAAAAGCTGCAACTCCTAGGTAGCATTTTAATTATCCCCATTAATACGCTTGAATTATTAAAACATCCGATTTACTCAAATTTATATAGGAAAAAAGCGAATTGTAAAAGTATATTAGGATTAAAACCATTGAGTAAAAAAAGAAATCATAAAAAAAATTCTTTATTCTTCAGACATACCCATTCTGGAATCTCACCAACTCCCCTACTGCGACTATGTATCTATTTATCATTTCGATTTCCTCTAATTTAAAAGAAATTGCAGCAATTATTTTTATAAAAATCCGTTTTACAGGTCATAATTATTTTAGCTTTATATTGGTTTCACTGTGAAACTTTCACATATATATTTAAAATATAAATTAAAATAACTATGTATGAGTACGTAAGGGAATACTGTACGCAGCGTAATATTGTTTATTGAGGCTTATGAACTTTTGTGTAAGTATACTTTTTTGTGCAGACAGTGTTTCTTTACTCCATAATTCTAATTCTTCCATAGATTAATCAAAATGGGTTGCAGAATTTAGATGCTACCTGTTTAGAAAAGTGGCAACCTATAGATGAAAGTTGTAAATGGCAAAAACGACTGCTGACATTTTCATGAATCTTTATTTTGTTTATTTTATGTTATTTTGCTAGCTTCAACATCTCTATAGATTCCACCTAAGGGATGTTATCCAACAGTCTCCCAACCTATAAATAAACTTGGAGAAGAAGATAGTCAGGGATGCAGTCAGAGTAACACCACGTCAAAGAAGAATTATTTAATACGTGCCAACGTATTCTTTGACGTGGTGTTACTCTGACTGCATCCCTGACTATCTTCTTCTCCATTCATCATCCAGTCAACCGTACTTTTATCATTATAAATAAACTTTTATTAAAATACGATAATGATTTAATAATGTAAATCATATAAGTCCATAATTATCTACAGCTCCAAATTATTATTTTCAATACCCTTAACATCGTCACAGCATAATTTCTATTTTTTTTTTATTTATTTATTCAGTTCCTTGTATGTTGAAATATGAGGCTCAAAACTAAAACAAAAACCATAAAATAAAATTTGACTATTAATCAAGGATCATTCTGCGTGAGAGAGTTATATTATGTAAGTTAAGAACTGAGGAGTATGATCCAGTTTTCCGGGAAACTAAAAAATATGAATCCTAAGTACGAATTAATATCCTTCAGGAGATGGCGCTAGAGTGCGTTGTTGATGGCAATATATCAGTCATCAATGAATATGAAAACGGATGATGGATGTCGAAAATGACTGATGGTAGATGGACGAAGTGGAGAAGGTCATGTTTGAGAGATAATTGAAAAAAAATAGTTTTGGTAGAGAAGTTATATCTATTTTTAGAACATATGTAGGATTACATAGTGAAGTCATTCTTCAACTTTTGCTCCATTAGCTGAATTTTTTTAACCAGAATACATATTTATAACTTTCATTAAAAATCGTGGCTCTACAGACTGATGTGGTTCTACAATTCCGAAAATAGGACGAAGAATATTCCTTTTGAAGACATGTTAACCTTTTTCTTCGACTATAGATATCCAGGTCCCCGAGCCATATGTTAGTGCAGATATTTAAAAACAATTATCTGTAGAACATACCGCACATCCAGAATGGAAAAGGTAATAGTCAGAAAGTATATTTCAGTTTTACCAACTATTACTATTATTCTGTTAACCAAAGTAGAATTCATGATCCACATTATATCTTGGAGTTACAAGTGAAACACACCAACTCAAAAAGCATGGTTTTGAGTAAACACCGATAAAATATTTTTAGCTTTGTCTACATTGTTAAAGCACTGACAAATACAGGTCTTTAGCTTTTATGATAAAATAATTCCAGTAGGAAAAGAGGCAAGGGAAACAATCTTTGATCGGCATTCAGTCAAAACCATGTTTTTTGGCTTAAAATTAGTGTAATTCACTTGTAACCGCACGGTATAGTATACCTATGTAGCTCATTACCATTCAGGAATTTACCAATACAGAAATTTGTCACAAATTGTAATTTAAAAATATTTTCACCCATTCTTGGTCTAATTTCGTACAATATGTTTTTTTGTTAAAACCTTTCACTAATCACCTGTAAATGAAATTGCACATAAATTCATCGAAAGTGGTTTTAATCAAGTGTAAGGAATCAAAAACCGTACTAAGGTATGATAATATTATCAGCACGTAATTAGCTAACATGAAATTATTGTACATCCTGAGAACGAAAACACCATATGCATCCTTCATTATTGCATGATCTGCCAACCTTGAACAAAATATCAGCGGCATAAAACGATATCTAGGAATCGACTTTAGCTCATTGATTCTCGACGAAGATATTTTTCTACTTTGATGGAGGTAAAATCGATGTTTGGAATTGGTACATCCCAAACGAAAATTACACCGCTACTACACGCTACTTCATTTCCCTTATTCTTAGTGTAATTGCTTTAACTGTCCCTCCTAACTTTTAATTATTTAACCAGCACCTGTTAATTGGTGCGCTAAGGTAGTCCTAAGCTAATTTTCCTTTTCATTAGTCAAGTTTTTGATGGTTATATGAAAAGGCAAAGTTCTTTGGAACATTAGCTTAAACTACTTGAGCACGTGTTGATACCGTCATAATTTCGACTATAACTCGTTAAGATGGTGAGATTATAGCAGCTGTAAATGACCTCCTACCCAAAGAAGTAATTAGCGAGTGGGGGTAGCTTACAAAAAGGAATTAGGAGAAATGAATATTTTCTATAAAAACGTTGCCCTAGCTAATAAGGTTAATCTAGAAAACGTTTTAGCACTTACGCTTTAGTAGTATAATATTGGTAGGTCTTTAACACTGGTTGGTGGTATAACTCAAGATGGTGTCATTAAAAACAAGTTTTTGTTATCATAAAATAATTCTTTCTGTGATAAAACAAGAAGTAACTACGTATCTGGTTCAACTTATCTTGGTTTACAACCTGTAGGACAATGGCGGCACTAATTATATATTGTCATGTTCTAGGTTGATTAAGCATAATTAATAAATAAACAAAGACTTAGCGAATACAGAGGTTCGATGCCGACACCACCAACCGTTGACCACACACCTCCAGCCAACCCACTCCCTCAAAACCAAAATCCTCCAGGTCGGCCCTGACGCAATCCTCCCATCTACGTCTTGGTCTACCCCTCGGTCGTTTAGCCGACGGCCCAAAACTGATTACTTTTTTTGGAATTCAGTCATTACTAAACTCAACGACTTCACATGCCCATTTTAACCATCGCGACGGATATAACTTGCGCAGTTCCGCATTCTGAAGCCATTTAAATTCTCCCGCTTCACCACCCTTTTCTTATGCCAAATACTCTACGTAATAATTTATTTTCGAAAACTTTAAAGCGCTGTGTCTCCCTTACCGTAAACGGCCAGGTACTGATTATTTTGCGTCCTAAAAATAAAAACATTACTGGCTCGTATCACCTAAAAGTACCAAATCATCAGCATAACCAAGAACCCATCTCTAATCATTTTCCCGTAATTACCTTACCGATTTGGACTCTATTAAAGCTAGCTACTTCAAATAAAATGGCTCAAACATTACAAATGACGGTTGCTCAATTGAAGATCATCTTACCACGTATAACATCAAGAAATTTAATAGAAACTGTTTTAATCAGACAACTGACTGTAAAATTAGATTTATTCAGTCATTTCTTTATTCATACCTAATTCTTCATTTAAGAGATAGAATTAGCCATGCGAAGTTAAAATTAATGGGTCTACTTGTAATCTACATGTAAATTATCAATTATATTCATCTGCGGTGTTTTCTCTCCTTAAATCTTATATAGTAGGGGTATTATACATTTATAATAAAAATACAAAATCAGTAGGTGTGCTTAAGGTGCGTTTAGACGATGCATCTTTTTGGTGCAAGAAATGCATCGTGCATGCCCCAAAGCGAGAGGTAAGCAAGCCGCACGATTTTGTTAGTGGTTCCTATAGTCCAGTCAATGGGAGGGGTTGAGTGTATGAAATATGCGATTATATTTTACCTCAGGGCTTCGTTAGGATTAGTTAGAAAATAAACATAATAAAAGTCCCCGTCCCTGGGTGGTGAGGTAACAGTGGAGGAGGGAGGGAAGAAGGTCCCATTTTTGAATTTTTTGATCATATCTCCAAAACGGTGGACTCTATGGATATTTTTTAAATACACCCGATAACTAAACACACCTTTTTCTGCCCTTAAAAATGTTCCCAGCAGCCCTAATGACAAATTTTTTTTTATTATGGTATTTGAATAACCGCACACACCAACCAACTTTAATTCGTTAATAAGGTTTTTTTCTTAACTTTAAGGTTGAATCATAGGGGCTCTGCATTTTTCCCGTTTTCTGAAATGTTTGGTCTGGAGGTTTTATGCCTTCTTCCATGAATCTATTCACTCATTCTGGCAGAAACAAGACCTGTAACAAAAAGTGGCTGTTGAATAAATTAAAAGAAAATAATTGTGAAAATAGTAGAAATACAATTTAGAATCATAGTTTCCCAATAAATGAAAGAATTTCCCTGAGACAGACGATATAATCGACAATCCTACAAAGGCAAACATGACTATGAACATATTGTTAAAAAATCAGATGAACTTTGTTATTGATCCGGATTATTAAATATATAAAAAATACATTGAGAAAGGAGCCGTTATCAATACAGTGTAATGATGAGTAACCTTAAATTAGTGGGCAACACAACACTCAAAGTAACGGCTGATTACTTCGCAGAAGGGGAAAGCAAAGGCGAATCTTTACCCTCTTGTAAAAAGACCTAAAAATGTTTTGTCCCCAAATAGGAAAGGAAGGTCCGAGAAATTAATAATGAATGAGGACGAGATGTAAACAGCAGGTACAAAGTGACCCAGCTAACAATGATACAATGAATGCTACGCAACTTAATTCATACACCAAAGCGAGGAGCACAAGCGATTTAAAATTCTCCAGTTGTGCTAATAATATATAAAAACATACTAAACAAATACTTTATGAATTTTAAGTTTATAAAAAATATATCATTTAATACGAAGAAGGCTACCTAAACAAGGAAATATCCCGAGGCAGAAAAAAAAATATTCTTTCTATTTTAAACCAATTTACTATTGCTAAACAAATATTTGACTAATGGATTGATGGACAAAATAACTTACTATTGATAAAATAACTTATTTGTTTTTTTTTTATTTAATTCGATTCAACTATTATTTTTTTGACATGGATGTCTTTTGGCTGGGGGTCTTGTGTAACGTTTTCTTCACCCTCAAGAAATATTTTGACAAGCTCACATTGAAAATTTAATGACAGTTTCTTTATCAGTAATTAAATGTAAAATAATTGTTATTATACTATTCAAAAATTAAAATGCAATAAATTAAAATAAAAAAATTATAATATAATACTAAATAAAAATTTTTTAATAAAGGAACAAAAATAAAATTAAAAATAATAAATTTAAAATATAAAATAAATTTTAAAAGAGTAACAATAAAAAAAAAATTAAATAATAAAATAAAAAATATAAAAAAATTAAAAGAATTTTTAAAATAATTAAATTAAAAATAAATTTTTAAAAATAGTTATATTTATTTATTTGATTGTCTCTACCCTTCAGGGCCATTGGCAGTTCATCTTCGATTATTTATCTCCTATATCCGTCCATAAAACCTGATAGCCTTTAAGAAATCCAACAGAGACTTCACTGATTTTTTATCATCTTGTAAGATTTCTTGAAGTGTATTTGAAATTTTAAATCTCTCCCTTATAAATGAAAGCTTTGGACAGTCTACTAATATGTGTTGTACTGTCCTGGGTTCCTGACAGTTGACGCAGGTAGGGGGCTCCAAACCGCGGAGAAGGTAGCCATGTGAGAATTCACAGTGGCCGATTCTCAGGCGGCACAAAATTATTTCTTCCTTTCTAGACGTCCTACAACTTGTTTGCCACTTTGCTCAGCAGTTCGACTTTACATCTAACAATTTAGACCTATTTGTTTTCCAGTTCTCTTCCCACTTGGCTTGAATCGAGCATCTCACATGCCTCACCCAGTCTTCCTTAGGTATAAGGTTGATGTTTTTAACAATATCACCGTCACTAATTCTTGCAAACTGGGCTGCAGAATCAGCTCTTTCATTTCCAGAAATGCCACAATGGGAAGGAACCCAAATAAAAATAATCGTATTGTTTTTCTCTTGAATTTTCCATATAAGCTCAATAATTTCTAAAATTGTTACATGTTGAGACTGATCACTTTTTATTGCTAGTAATACACTCATTGAATCCGTGACAATTACTGATTTTTCATATTCGGATTCCAGGCAGTGCAGGAGTACTTCCTTAATAGCAGTTGCCTCTCCAGTGAAAACGGAGCAGACTCGAGGTATCAAAAGAGACTTACTTCGTTTTCCGTCACCACTGCACAACCCACTACAGAATTTTCACGTTTTGAAGCGTCAGTATACAAGATTTTAAGGTCCTGAAACTTTTTTAAGAGAAGTAAAAAACTTTTACGATAGGAATCGTATTATTTTTTCTGATTTTCTTCAGTGAAATATCAATGCATGGTTTATAATAGCACCAACGTGGTTTTGTAATCTTTGGGTAGTGTTGAATATTATGGAGGCTAGTACCCAAATGGAGTTCAGAGAGCAGGTTGAGTGCTCTTTGCTGGTAATTGCATTCTGTTGCCATGTATTCAGAAGAAACTACATTTAAAGGATGGTTTTCTAATGCAGATAATTTAGCTGCATATTTTACAATAAGATATTTTCTCCTTAATATCAAGGAAGGCTCTGCACTTTCTGCATATATGCTAAGAACAGGTGATGTTCTATAGGCACCCGTACATATCCTCAGAGCTGTATTGTGGACTGCGTCAAGCATTCGTAGAATCGATGGCCGGGCAAAGTTATAAATTACTGAACCATAGTCCATTTTACTACGTAAAGTGGCTTGATATATCTTCAACAGACACTGTCTATCAGCTCCCCAACTTGAATGCGAAAGGCATTTCACCAGACCCAAGCCTTTTGAGCATCTATCCTTGATATGCTTAACTTGGTTAATCCAGCTGAGCCACTTACCTAAATACATACCCAAATACTTCCGGTTATCAATAAAAGCAACCTTAGTAGTACCTTAGCAATCTTTAATAGTTATATTAAATTAACATGAAGTAAAAATAATTTTAAAAATTCACAAAATTAAAATTAAAAAAAAAAATAATAAATTTTACAAAAAAAAAATAATTTAATTAAAAATAAATAAATAAAATAAATTACATTTTAGAAAATAAAATAAAATAATAGAAAAAATTTAATAAAAAAATAATTAAATTAAAATAATTTTTCAAAAATTAAAATTATAATAAAATAAAATATATAAACAAAAATAAAATGAAAAACAACAATATATATATACTTTAATTATAGCTAAAAAAGAAATAATTTTAAATAAAGTTAAAAAATAAAATAATAAATAATAATAAAGAAAAAAGAAAAAAAAAAAAACAACTAAAAATTAACTTCTAAAAACAAAAATAAAATGAAAATAATTATATTTTTTTAAATAAAATTAAAATAAAAAGTTAAATCTTAAAAAAAAAAATAAATTTTAAAAATAATAATAAATTTTAAAAATAATAATAAATTTTAATAAGAATAAATAAGAATAAAATTTTTAAAAAAGAATAAAATATAAATAAATAAATAAAATTAAAATGGAGTTAAAAATGAAATAAATAATAATAATAACTTTTAAAAATATTAAAAAATAAATTAAAAAAATATATAAAAAATAAATAATATTAAAATATAAAATTTAAGAAAATTAAATTAAAAAATAAATAATAAATAAAAAAAAATATTTGAAAAATTAAAATAGAAATTAAATTAATTTAACATTTTTTTTTTTTAAATTGAAATTCATTTAGAAAAAAATAAAATAAAAATAAAAAATAACAATAAACAATTAAAAAATAAAAAATAAAAAGTATGTATAAAAAGTATATATATATATAAAACAGCCTGTGTATACAAGTATATTATGCACTTAGTTACAAAATGATATATACTTAATGATTTTTTATTATTACAACATCGTGACCATAAAATAAAAATAAGAAGGAAACACAATAAATAAAATGCAGTATGTATATACTTATATCCCTTGCTCCATCCACTTCTTCACGTAAGCCACCGATATATCTGGCACTTATGAATATGTAGTCGGTGCGTTTTTTGTGTTAGTGAATTCTGGGTTATGGGTATCATCAGCAAGCTATTTTTTCACTTTAATTAATACTCTTTATTAAAGGACTTAGTTACGAGACAATTACCGAGATCAATACTAATTTGGGAGTCATTATTAAGGGAAAACTATTGAAAAGTATTTATGCTAATAGTATTTATACTGTAGTTTTTGGTAAGGTGTTTTCATATAAAATATAAGATAATGAGTGAAATGAATTCACGAATAATGTCAACTATCCCACTTTCGATAACAAAGCACAAATCCAGAATGAAAAGGACCAGTTGTGGTTTGGCTTGATTGAGTTTGTTCCTGAGCCAACGTAGCCAACGAACCAGCATTCCAAGTCCACAGAACTCATCTGCCGAAAGCAATATTTACGATGATTTGTAAATACGAAATTTTCTCTATCAGAAATAATAACAAAAATAAACTTTTGTAAACGTCACTGCTTGCTATAAAAAAAAAAATTAAGCCTTTTTATTTTTTTATTTAATTTCGGTGATACCGGATAGCATTTTTTATAGTATCTTATAAATAATTAATTTTTTTTTAAATTATTTTTTATATTAATTTGTTTTGTTTTTTTTATAAGCGTTTATATTTTTTTTATTCTGGGTTGTTATTTACGCTACTGTGAATATATGCCAATAAAACATATGTTTATAAACATTGATTGTCTGTAAATTCTATTAAAACCAGAGTTGGGCATTATTTGAATCAATTTTTATTCGGAGGACGAATAAAGATAATGTTTTTATTCATTATTCGAATAAGAATATCATTCGTGGAAGGATCATCCGTTATTCCAATCATTTTGATCAATTCATTATTCTTCATTTAAAAAAAAAATGAATTCAAAAATTATAAGTAAAAAAAAATTCGGTGTGGGACTGTCATGGATATGGCCGTGTGTTGTACATGAATACGTTTATGTAACGGGTTATATTTTTTTAATAAAATAGTTGTATTAATGTATTTCAGGAATGCATCAGGATCACCTGCAATACCACGTCAACGCCGAGGCCGCCCATCTCTTGGACTCCATTGCGTGGTGAGGAGACTAAAGAGAAGGAAGCCCCATGAACTAATATAGGCTCTTGTGTTTCACGTTCAAAGCTATTGACATTTGAAGATTTTTAATTTTGAAAAATAAAACTATATAATATGTATATATAAAAATAAAAAAATAAATAAAAATTTGTATGTATTTAGGATAAAAGCAAGGAAACTAATAATTAGTGTGTTACAATATAACTGTATTGATTATAGGTCTATATTACGAAAAGTATGACACAAATGGCAAACAAGATACATCGAGATTTCGGGTAAACTTTAAATCAATACAGATATTACTTAACGTTGTTTCAAGTTTCAATATAGGACAAATTGAACTAGCTGAGCATGAAGACTGACAATGAGCGGTTTTGTGAGACATCAACATTAAAGCCTCCAACTATCATAACTGGTATAGTAAGATCAGGCTCGTAATCGGTTATAATGATAGCGATGTTTTTGGAATATTTAAACAACAATCGTAACATAAAGAGTTTAATTTCTGCTAACGCTATCTGTGCCCGAATAGATATGCACACATCCGAGTACGAATTTGATGAAGCCATTGGACGTTGCGTTTACTAGACAGAGATCACCAGGCGTTTTTCATTTCCAAATAAATTTCCGAAAAGTTAATGTTAACTCTATTACAATCAGTAAAGTTATTGCGATTTACGGTGACTCCACCGGCTTTGCGACTTGATGATGATAAAACCGCTACCGATGATGTAGTTGCAACTTGTGTGTTCTTAGCGGTATTACCATATAATCTCAGTTCAAAGCTAGGTATATTCACTGGCATGAAATTTTCCATCCAAGTTTCGCTGATTGCCAAATAATCAGATCGGTTGATGATTGTATCGGTGGAGATGTCTTCTGAGTACGCGACCAAGCTGCATTAATTGCAGTAATAAGTATAAAAAAAAATGCTGATCAACAACACTATCACAAATTTTTTTATGATATTTTTATTTCTTTTATTTTAACACCTTATTATATTCATTGTCACTACTTTAAACTAATGTTTTATTTACAGTTGATTTTGACGACAGCTTACGATTAAAACCTAAACGAATTACATTGCTTCTCCAACTCAAAAGTTATACTAATTGCAAATCTCTAAACGCAGCAAAATACCTCAAAATTGCGGCGCTTCTCCCTTCTCCGTTCGCGATGCCTCACTGTTCTCGCTTATAGTAATGAATTCTTTTTGATTCTTTAGCTATCCAGTGGTATAATTTAATTTTGGAAGTAGAGGATAGATTCGAAACTACAACGCCAAACTGTATCCCTCGATTTTGTTATCATCAGGTTTTTTGGATTCCCCCATATGATTGCAAACTTAAAGACGTATTCACGTCAAAAAAACCTTGTAGAAACCCCTAAGATTTGTTAACAAGGTATATTGTACTTACACCTAAAGTTTCAAGTTATAAAATTAAAATACATATTTTATATTATTATTTAATAAAATCTTGCACTGTATTTAGTAAAAATGCAACATTTATTTTTTATTATATTGTATTTAATAAAAATACAATAATGTTTTTGTATTGTATTGAATTTAATAAAAATTTGTATTTGCCATACTTGTTTGTTCGAATAAATTGTTAATTACCCATCGAATGATTATTATTTTTCATTCGAATATTTATTTAAAATGAAAGACTAAAGATAATTTCAAATCATTTGTTATATTCGGATAGCGGATTCTGTGATTATCTTTATTTTAAGGGTCGAATATTAAATATTTTATCTGTTATTCGTTATCTATTATTCAAGATATATTTTGCCTCACCCTGCCAGCAACCACATAGCCAAGAACTACTGAAAGAACAAACCTCACCTTTAAATCTGACCATATTTCATTTTTGTTTTTTGTTTGTAATACGATATTTAAGAAAATGAAACAAAAAAGTGTTCCTTACAGGAATGTTGTTGTAGTGATGTGCAGCCAGACGGATGGCGGAACCCGTTTAGCCGTGCTCCTTGTATTTCTGATCCCTTTCTCCCCCTGTAAGCTGAACCCATTGTTCTTACCGCTGGAGGTCGAGCTATATCTGTAGCCACTTTACCACTACTAAGTTTCATAGAACACCACTAAAGGTATTCACTTACCGCTGTGAAGCCAACTGGACAATACATTTCAATTTTAATCCCACAAGGATTCTTCTTACATTGCGTTATTATAATTTATGTATATGTACTCAGATAGAATGAGTAGAAAAAAAGAATTAAGTATTGTGATTATGGCCATTCAACTATTTTCTGCTAATATTATTAACATCGCGGCAGTTCCCATTCCTGAAGAGTCCTGCTGCATTCCAGTTATTGGCTCCAAGTAGAGTTTTGAATCCGTTGCAAGACTATTTTTCATCGCATTCAGGCTCTGCTGATAATCGAATGACCGACACCGTTCTCAACTCGTTAACGATTACCTTCTGTCTTGAAGTGGCCACTGACGATCGTTCCGAATGGAGCGGTGGAGTTGAGTGGAGAAGTGACAGTGATTTCAGGGTCCCACTGACGATCAATCCACTCCATTTAGTTTCCCTCCTAACATAGACTTAATAAGAAGATTAATATTAATAATTATTTATAATTATTAATTAATATTAAGTTATTAATATTACTATTAACTAGCATCTTCCGTCGCGGCTTCGCCCGCTCCCATAAATAAACAACTTAAACTATTTTAACTAATAGTTGAATTTCATTTGTTTATCGATATAATTCTTGTAGGAAGTATGGAATTTAGCATTACTTCTTCAATAATATTTTCACGCATTGCAGTAATTTTTAGCCTGGTTAAAATTGCATTGATTAGGTGTTTGAAAAGCATAATTAGACATCCAATTTGGTAGAAATAATTTTATCGAATCAGCTAGTTGGATATTAATTTCTAACCATAAAAGTATATGTCAGTTTCGCAAATCTCATTTCTACCACTCAAGGCTATATAATTTAATTACTATGATAGTAAAATTTATTAATATAAACCTTCCGAAAACTATGAAGATGTAGTTAAAATTTGGTACAGTCAGACTTAATAGCTTAACCATTGTAAACTGAGCTGCAGAATGGCCACATATCCGTCTATTTTTAAACTGCACTGGGATCCACATGTCGCTCTATATATTTATAGCTTTTTTAATAAAAATTGAAGTGACAATAAGTAAATTTTATAATAAATTTCTAGATCCACTATATATTACACCGTACCTATGAAACCTCTTTCGAATGGTGCTCGCCACCTATCGGTCGATTATCAAACTTCACTGTGCACCACATATTTATCGCTTTTTTATGGCAATATAAACAAAAAACCTTTAAATTTTATTATTGATTCAGTAGTTTTCGCGGTAGTGATCACAAAAGAAAAATAGCTTGTCCTTTCATACAATAGCATATATATAGATAAGACAGGTTATAAATGGTTAAGACAGGATTAATAATTAAACAGTAATCCAACATTTTATTATTATCATTATTGTTAATATTTCATTTTTTATGATTTCCCAATAGGCGAATTTTTTTTATCGAATTTATTCCAATTAACAGGAAAATTTATTCATTACTATGTTAGTAAATTACTACTTTAATAATTTAGTCTAATTGCTGTTAAGTGCATACATTTTTAAACAATTGTTTAAAAAAAATAATAATAATAATAAAATAAATTAAAAAAAAATAACAGCAATCAAAGAAAACATGAAGTTCGTGATGAGAAATGATTTATTAAAAGTTTTAAGTCTTAAAAACGAAATTTTATCGATTTTTGGATTAAGGAAAAACTACAAATTTCCAATTGCGTTTTTTTCTAAAAATATGATTTTTGCACTTAACACACTATTCACAGGTACCATAGAATTAACATTTGTCAAAAATTTAATTTATTATCTAAAATCAATGGAAATCGAATTTAACGCCTACATTTGTTGTGTAAATAGCTCCCTATGTTTTCCAGTTTATTATTAATATATTTTTTGTATCATAAAGTGAAGCTAATAAAGAAATTGCATGTGTAAGTAGAATTGATTATTGTATTTTCTATTTAATTATTGATTATGTTTTCACACTATTAAATAATTATTAATTTTTAATTATAGGGTCATTCCATGTCAAATCAACCAATTCTACATTAGATTTCGACCTTGACCTTTCCGATTCCTATGTTTTTTGGTATAGCAGCTGTACATACCAAGACTAAGAGGTTTTAGAGTTATAGGCTTTTAAAAATTGAAAAAGCTACTGTTTGCGGTCCTCATTTAGTATATTCAAAATTACACCATTAAAAAACTATTGCTCTCAGAGAGCTCAAATTTGCGGCATTATTTTCCATTTAAAATGCCCTTTAATCTGATATATCACCTGATAGATTTTCGGTTCATTTTGACATACCCTTCGAATTTTTCGAAAAAAATATATTCGATTTATACTATTACTGACTACATGTGGACAAAATTTTAGGATGGGACGGAAATGGGTTCTTGATAAAAAAAAAAAAAAATTTGTCTTTTTTTTAATGGACTGTTAGTCCCGTCAATGAAGTATTATAGAATGCGTTTTCTGTAATCCAAGGTTTTTCTTTGGAAACTTGTTCAGGGTGGTTAGAAAGTAAAGATAATATAAGTCCTGGAGTTTTCGGGTCTGGGAACAAGAAGGGAGGGAGCGCGGAAGGTTCCTTTTTGTGGTTTCGCGTTCTGTCCATTAAAAAAAAGACAATTTTTTTTTTAAAATCAAGAACCCATCTCCGTCCCATCCTAAAATTTTGTCCACATGTAGTTAGTAATAGTTTAAATCGCATATATTTTTTTCGAAAAAATCGAAGGGTATGTATTTTGGGAATTACGAAAACCGTTTTTGGATGTTTCGAAAAAATTCAAAACGAACCGAAAATATATTAGGTGATATATCAGATTAAAGGGCATTTTAAATGGAAAATAATGCTCCCAATTTGAGCTCTCTGAGAGCAATAGTTTTTTAATGGCGTAATTTTGAATATACTAAATGAGGATCGCAAACAGTAGCTTTTTCCATTTTTAAAAGCTTATAACTCAAAAACCAAAAGTCAGAAAAATTTAATATTTTACATTTTTACTATCCTTGGTAAGTACAGCTGCTATACTAAAAATCATTAAAATTGGACAGGTCAAGGTCCAAACCATTGGTTGATTTGACATGGAATGACCCTCTAATGAAATAACATAGATCTGAAAACGCCAGATCGAGTCTCGGTCAGATCGTCAAAATAAATAATGAAAAATTATATTGTATCAAATCTGTACGTTTGTGAAAAAAAAAAAATTATAAAACAAAAATGAATTTTTTTTTTTAACATTATCCCCAGTAATTTGCGAGTCCTTTTCTTTGAAATATTCCAGGAACTTGTCCATCGCGGCATTTCCTTTATATTTGTTGTAATAGTCTAAGTCCGTGTTTTTCCGCAGAGGAGTTCTTTATACAGTTCTATAAAATGTGTATCAAATTCTTGCCTAGCAGACATTATAAACAGTAGTTATCACTACAACTGCTGTGAAAAGACTTTGCCAAAAAAAAGCCAGTTTTCACAACGCATGTACGCTACATCGCGCCACTCGATCGTTCCACTCCATGAAGATTTCCACGCACTATCGGTTGAAGTGGCATACTTTTGCAATGGAGTTCGGGACAGGTTGGAATTCCAACCACTTCACGTCGCTCCAAAAAACTCACACAGATTTGCACATGCTCGGGTCGCTCCACGTTCCGTTTGGCGTGGAGCAGTGGAGTGGCAGCAGCTTCAGGGCCTCACTGACGATCCACTCCAAGAGGATTCCCAAGTATTTATAATTTAACAGATGTAAAAAAATAATACAAATATACTTGTTCTAGACAAATGGGGTCCATTTCTCGACTTACTTATCTAACCCTATACCCAAAACGGCAATTTTTTTTTTAAATGACCCTGATAACGGTGGCTGGATTAATGATAAATGAGTATATGATATTTGTTTTATGTTTAATAGTGTTAAAGAATAATAAATGTAGTTGCTTTTATTAAAAACCCGAACTGTATTGAAGAGCAGTGGTGTATTTTAAAGCACATGGAAATCGGGAAAACATCGCTGCAAGGTTAGTATATGCTGATAAGTATTCCGCTCGGGAGCAGGGGAAAGCCAGCCTTTTGGTAGGAAT
Source organism: Euschistus heros (assembly GCA_003667255.2). Taxonomy (NCBI): domain Eukaryota; kingdom Metazoa; phylum Arthropoda; class Insecta; order Hemiptera; family Pentatomidae; genus Euschistus; species Euschistus heros. The sequence continues at coordinate 742,958 of RCWM02000096.1, read as the reverse complement.
ACCACTATTACAAACTATTTTTAAAAAGATCTATTCATTACACTGGCGCAACCAATGGGGGAGCTTAGGGGCTGAAGCCCCCCCCCCCCCAGACGACCGAAATGACTAATTTTTTTTAGTCAGTAACTATGATTTTCATTTATATAATCTCGAACGCCATCCATTCCTTGTTTTGGTTGAACTAGAACATAAAAAAAATATCTTCCTCTCTCTCTCTCTCTCTCTCTCTCTCTCTATATATATATATATATATATATATATATATATATATATATATATATATATATATATATATATATATATATATATATATATATATATATATAATATAAACTTAGCCCCCCAGATAGTAATCCTGGTTGCGCCATTGATTCATTCTGAAGAATATCAATCTCAAACGCCATTAAAATATTACCCGAGGGTGCAGGTCTGGACTATAGGATACTCATTATAGATAGAGGTTACATTTATGTTTTCATAACAATTGTAGGAATATAATATATATAGTGGAATGAGTTATCCTACAGGGTACCAACCTATTCAAGTCGGGATAAGGTCTCAATTTTTTTTTCATTTATGCGTACATAATTTGATTTTAAAATTTGATCAACTATGGTTATAAAAATAATAATAATAAGTGAATAAAATAAAATAAATAAATAAAATTAAAATAAATAAATTAGAAATTCCCCTTTTTAGTAGGTAATATAATATTAATTTAATTAAAAGAGGAATTCAACAGATTACAAAACCTAATTATAAATATGTTAATTACAGCACAATAAATTATACAAACAAAACCTGAAATACATGGGAAATTTGTAAGTAAAGTTTAACTAATAGTAGAACCAATAACATTTTCAAGGAAAGAAAAGGTGAATCAGATGTTAGAGAAAGCGCTCCATGCGGCACATACCGGAAGCATTTAACTGCTCACTTAATGTAAGAGGCAAGAACAGCTGGGAATACATTCCCATAAATGATTCCTTTGTCAGTAAATATAAGTAGAAATGGCATTGGTTCTTCCATCTGACCATTATTGGTTTGTTAAATCATTAGATTGGATTAAAGAAATTTCGTACATTGATTGACCAAGTTCTGCAACAAACATAGTTTCCCGAACACATGTAAGAATTGAAATTAAACACAGAAATAAAACAGAAAACGTTCTGTAGTATAGGTTCAAGAAGTAAAAAATCCTTGATAAATATTATGGCCTGCTATAAAGAATAAATAGGGTTCAGCGCCAACGAGTAATAAACAAATACATTGAACGTACAACGATCTATCCATCTCCCATTTACCCGAGAAAGTGTTTAAAATGATCTGAACGTGTAATGTGAATAGAAGAATTGATACTTCCGAGGATAAAATATAAAATAATAGATGTTGAGCCAATATAATAGGTGTATGGAATACTGGAATTCGATGTGCTGTAGAGAGCTCTCGGTACATGAAGTTCAATAAGCAAGGTTATGAGATTGGTTTATGCGTCTAATTTAAAAAATAGCTACCGGGATCCTTTCAGTGTATAAAGGACCACTCTATCCCCATCAACATATATATCTCATTATAATGCCTAGAGTTTACAGATTTCGTTGAAGTTTAAGAATAATTATTTTTTTATGAGATATCTTTCCATGTAAGAGAAATATGCAATAATCCAGATATCAGGATAATATAACATAATCTAAAATTGTCATGAAATCAACAGCTGTTTCTCCTTCAATATTTTATGTGGGGAAAATTAATCTTATTGTCCTGTAGATTTAAGTATAATCTACTAAAAGAAAGAAAAGAAATTGACACAACACAAAAGGAAATAGGTGGAAACACAGACAAATATTGTCGTTTTATCACTGGTTTATATCAATCGTTTTTGGAATTTTATTGGAATATTCAAAAATACTCAGATCTTCAAACACTCCCCCCTCCAACCAATCCTGTTCTTTTAAATGAAGGTCTATTTTCTAAAAATTTGATTACAATAAACAACGTTTACTGTCGACTGTGTTGTTCTACAAATTGTATTTTAAATTTAATTTTTGTTTCTGATGTATGTGGATATTTATGGCACTGGTGGGAAAATTCATTGGGCAAGCCGGTAACGAGTTCAACCCTGTAGACGCTCTAATTTTTATAACCATGATGAGGTTATGGGTCCCGTTTGAATGCATTAGGATAAGCTAATATGATACCTCACAAACTTCTTCTTGACCTTTGTTTGTGTATGAAAATATTCATAGTTTCATGTTGGACGTTACCGTAGTTAATATAAAGGATATTTGATGTAGGAGTGGGATTTATTTACACGTCATGAAGGTTTTGAAACCAGATTGGATCAACCATAATGGTAAGTAACTCTTTTCTCATTAAATATATTCCTCATTTTGTTATCAAATCTTGATTGGTATGTTATCGGTCTTCAAAGTTTACTTTGTAATCAGTGCAATAACTTGTGCATTAGTCAGTGAAAGGTTACCTTTGATTTTTCAGGCCTCCCCATTTACTCCATTGACATACACCCTGATGGTTCTCGCGTGGCTACCGGTGGACAAGGTAATTTTTTCGTTATTCATCTGTGAATGTAATTTTATTTCATGTGTTAGGACGTGATGATAAATGTTGTTGATAACCTGACAGTTGTTATGGCATTCCTGATTATGAATATGTTTATCTTCCAACATCAGTTGATAGTTCAGCTGAATTTCTACTGTATTAACTATTAATTCCTTTAATTATTGTTGCAAATAAAATGTTTTATCAATACACCACTATCCTAGTGTTTGTTTGTTATGATAGTATATTATTTTCATTATATTATTTAAATGTATGCTGAACCTATGTTTTGTTTTAGACTTATTACATTTCTCACATGACTTGTACTGCTTATTTAGATAGTTATTAAATATGTTATTAATTTTGAAAATTAATTTATCAAGAGTAAGAGTGCTCTGTATTTTTGTATTTGTTCTAATATGTAAATTTAAGTTACGTATCCATTTATAAAAATAGATCGGTTCCTAGTAAACTGTAACTCTAATCATATCGCTATCGCTTGCATTAAAATTCCTAATAAATCTGTTTATCGTTACTGCAAACTCTTAAATAATCCTCCATGCATCAAAAACAAATGTTCTATGGTTTTAAATTTGATTTCATGATACTGAAAAGAGTGTTTCAGTTTCTAATGTTCATGGAAATTCTACTCAGTTTATATAATTTTCTTCCATGTCACAATTAAAAACATGATTTATGTTTAGGAAATAAAAAAATAAAATAAAAAAACAGGAAATACTTCTCTACTACGTACTACTATATGCAATAAAATTTAAATAAACAGGCAACTTTAATAGCAGAATGGTACAATTTTTCGATGAACCACCCTAATAATTGGTAAAAATTGCTTTGGAAATTGTAATTAATATTATAGTGATCAGGGGGAAAAACAGATTTAAATATTTTTTTTTTAATTCAATAAATATTAACAATATTCTTGAGAACCACTCATTAAAAATGTAAAATGTTTGTTTCTCTTTCCCAATTATAAGAAGTCACATAATTTACTGTTATATGTTATGTTTGATAAAATATTATGGAGGAGAATTCGAGAAGCAAAATTGCCAAGAAAGCATTTTCACTCACAATATTTTTAAAATTTTGACAACTTTCTTACTAACAAGTAAAGATTGCCTAATTCAGTTAATTAATCGATATAGATTTACCTGCAGTCCTGCAATAATTATTGTTACTTTACAATGCTGAGCTAAAGTCAGTATTTCTGTTTTGCTCTCCTTATTCAAAATTAAATTTGAGGAAGAATTTGAAACATCATTACTGACAAACATCCGATTGGCTTGTAATTTTTGATATTCAGATGATTGTTAGAGATGAAGTTCATTAAAAATCTATTTCACCTAGAAAGTTTTTGGAAAGGATTGAAAAACAAATTGCTGATAACAATAATCATCGAAGGTTATCCTGTCAGGTGTAAAAATATACAAGTTTAATTTTATTTCTTTGTAATCAACTTTTGCAGTTTTGTATCAATGATGTGCTTAGAGTCTGAGAAGAATAACAAAAATCTGAAAGGAATAAGAGGACAAATGAGGTTGTCTTCCTTAGTCATATGACCAAAACAAAAGTTATTGCCTTTTCTTTTAAAACAGCACCTGATATTGGAGTGTTCCTGTATCTGTTATTATTTGATTTGATTCTTAAACTTTTGGTTAACTTACCACTGATTTTTGATACTTTTCATCTTCTTCTGAGTTCTTTCCTTAGATGGCTGGGTCAGGTGTTAAAATGAGGAATTCACTGGTGCTCCAGGCTCCCATGAAACTATCTCTGCATATTTTCTTTTATGTCTGGATATTTCACTGTTATTCTCTTAGACATCACAAAATTTTCAGATTATCAAATGTTAGAATATCAACATACTGTACTGTACTTGAATAAATATCAGTTTCATTGATTGAAATTCTTTAAAAAAAAAAAAAAATAAATAGCAGTGACACTTTGCTAGTGGTGGTGGTTATTCTTGTATAGTTCAATGCTATATATTTTTAATATTCAATTAAAAAATTAATATTGAATTGATAAATACTTTCTGTTTAAAGTATTTATTTATTTTTTAAGAAAGATTTTTTTTCCTCCTGATTTATATTTTTCATATGATCTAGAAAAGAAAGATTTCATCATTTGTTTAAATATTTTTGCTCATTTATAAATTTATTTTCAATTTTTTTTTTTTTCAAATTTTGTTCTTTGTTTTCTTTTTATTAACACTTTAACGACCACAGCAGGCACATAGGACCACTAATGAAACCCACAAACAATCTTGTTCCAGGAATACTTACGTCTTTTTAAAATCAAATTACCTTATTATTATGATAGCTAAGGTTCTTGTGAACATGATTATTACATTCCGTTGAGCTTACCTTTATTCTATTGCCATAACTATTCCTGGAAGCTAATTTGTTATTGTTAAGCATATTTTTAAATTATTTTAATCTAATTAAAATTATTAAGGACTTGGAAAAACTGATAAATTATCTACCAATACTATTGTGGTATCGAATCGGAAGGCAATTTATTTTGCATTGCCAATTCCACGATACGCTTGGTATGGGAAGATATTCCACAAAACATTTTTAAACAAAAAAGGTACTACTAAGTAAGTAATGTCTATTTGCAACAAGAACTATAAGCATACTAAATAAAGTGGAGGGTGCGAGGTCGGAGGTTTGAAAATAGTGAAAGGGTAATAAAAGGTGTTAGAAGGGTTTCGGCAGGTCAATCACCTAAAGAACAGTTTTATACCTGATCGGGTGAACAACTCATTTTTGCTGAATAATAAACCTAGTATGTTAGGATTGATGAATTAAATGCCACTTCTATTGATATTATTTTATTTGAAAACTAGTTTCGAATGCTAAACATTCATCTTCAGTTCTAAAACATACAATAAAATTTTCAACACATCAGTACTATGTTACATAGATTAAATATACTAAGGTTTTTAAAAAGATAAGACAAGAAATCAAGCATAGGCACTCACCTTCGAGGTAACTAAAACACTGAATTTGTGAGAAGTAAAAGGGGTGGCAGGTGGGTTAAGTTTTAGATTTACAACGGGGTTTCCCTTATGACTCATTGGGTTTTTTCGTTCCTATGGGAAATAAATTTAAAATGGGGCTATTGGATATGTTAATCTGATCATTTAAACAAAATTCTGGATCGGTTTTAAACGATTTTATTATTTCTAGTGATTCAAAAGTATTTAATTTTAGGCTATTTTCTACTTGATGTAATATTTTTACTCCCGAGTCTTTATTAAATTTGTGGTTATTTTCATTTAGTTGGATAGCGAAATTGGAATTTTGGGTCTTATTAGTGTATGCTCTTATATGTTCATTTACTCTTTGATTTACTGATCGTCCGGTTTTTCCCGTGTATTTTGCTTCACAGTCATTACATTTTAATTCGTATACGCCGCTTTTTTGGAAAGGGTCTATTTTGTCTTTCGGTGAAGGGAAGTATGATGACAATGGCTTATCTATTTTAAATGCAGGGTTTAAACCTAATTTTTTTAATTCTTTCCCGACTTTAACGGATATTGGGCCGTAGTATGGTATCAAAATATATTTTTTAGGGGTAGCTTTATCCTCTGGGGGTGTTTTGTATATATTATTCATAGTTTTTTTATGTATTTGTTTTCTTAAAATATTATCGATTGTGGTTTTACTGTATCCGTTGTTGTTAGCTATAGTGTGAATCGTTTGTATTTCTTTGTTAAAATTTCGTTCATTTAGCGGTATATTTAAAAGCCGGTATATCATGCTATGAAATGCTGCGAGTTTGTGTGTTAGTGGTCTCCTGGCATTGTTGTCTATAACTACATCTGTGTGTGTGGGTTTCCTGTATATATTAAATTCGTGTTGTTTATTGTTTATGGAGATTTCTATGTCTAAAAAATTTAAAGTTTTATTGTTCTCTAACTCCAGTGTGAATTTAATTGAAGGGTGGATTTCGTTTATTTCGTTTAAGAAACTATTGATTTGTCTGGTCGTCCCAGACCATAAGCAAATTATGTCATCAACATACCGATACCAGTATATGATGTGTTGAGCTAATTTTGAATGAAGTATTTTCCGTTCTAATTTATCCATAAAAAGATCTGCCAGAAGGGGTGAAAGAGGGGATCCCATTGGTAATCCTTCTTCCTGTTTATAGAATGTATTGTTAAATTGAAAATAATTATGTTTTATGCAGACTGACATTAAATTGTAAAAGTCTAATTTTTCTAGTGGTTGAAGATTAGACCGGAAGATTAGTTTTTTCTAAAATTTCTATTGTTTCTGAAGGTGGGATACTGGTAAACAGATTTGTGACATCGAATGATATTAACTTTGCATTGTCTGGAACATTTACGTTTTTAATTTTGTTGACTAATTCTATTGAGTTTTTTATTGTATTTCGTGGGGAAAAGGAAATTTTCGTTTTGAACATGTTGTTTAAATAATGAGCAAGTTTGTATATGGAGCTATTAATGTAGGTAACTACTGGTCTTATTGGAATGTCTGCTTTATGTATTTTGGGTAGGCCGTAGAGACGGGGCAAGGGATTCATTTCAATCAAGTTGTATTTTATATTATCAGGTATTAAAATACTATTATTTATTAACTCCCGAACTTGACTGTTAAATTTTTTAGCGGGGTTTTTTTATGGTGGGGAAGCTGTTTTTTTTGGATGAAGTCATAGATTTTATTTTTGTATAACTCTTTTTCTATAATTACTGCGGTGTTCCCTTTGTCCGCTTTTATGATTGTAAGGTCGTTTTTTAATATTTTAGTTGATAAAGCGCGTGCTATCTTGTATTCGGATGATGTATTTATCTTATAGTTCTGGGCTTTTTCTATTTCTGTTTTTAGTATGTTTGCGCATATTGATTTCGAAAGTGGGTTTTTGTCGTATTTTTCTAAACCGGATTCAATGTGGACAGCAAGGTTTTCGAATGTTTGTATAGTCACAGGTGAATTTATAGAATGTTTTAAACCTTTGTTGAGCAAATTATTTTCATTTTTAGTTAATGTTATGTTGCTGAGGTTGAGGATACGTGGGGAAAATTGGTTATCGGATATGGGGTTTTTTGGACTGTTAGATGGGCAATTAACGGGGTTATTCTTGCTAGACAGCAAGTTATTAATTTTCTTTTCCAATGTTTTTTGTTTTTTGGTTACAAGATATTCAACTCGCGTCCGGATTTGATTGTCTAATGAGTCAAACTCAAGTAGGTGGAGTACAGAAGTGAGTTTATTGTGGAGGATATAAGGATCCCCAATGGGATCCCCTCTTTCACCCCTTCTGGCAGATCTTTTTATGGATAAATTAGAACGGAAAATACTTCATTCAAAATTAGCTCAACACATCATATACTGGTATCGGTATGTTGATGACATAATTTGCTTATGGTCTGGGACGACCAGACAAATCAATAGTTTCTTAAACGAAATAAACGAAATCCACCCTTCAATTAAATTCACACTGGAGTTAGAGAACAATAAAACTTTAAATTTTTTAGACATAGAAATCTCCATAAACAATAAACAACACGAATTTAATATATACAGGAAACCCACACACACAGATGTAGTTATAGACAACAATGCCAGGAGACCACTAACACACAAACTCGCAGCATTTCATAGCATGATATACCGGCTTTTAAATATACCGCTAAATGAACGAAATTTTAACAAAGAAATACAAACGATTCACACTATAGCTAACAACAACGGATACAGTAAAACCACAATCGATAATATTTTAAGAAAACAAATACATAAAAAAAACTATGAATAATATATACAAAACACCCCCAGAGGATAAAGCTACCCCTAAAAAATATATTTTGATACCATACTACGGCCCAATATCCGTTAAAGTCGGGAAAGAATTAAAAAAATTAGGTTTAAACCCTGCATTTAAAATAGATAAGCCATTGTCATCATACTTCCCTTCACCGAAAGACAAAATAGACCCTTTCCAAAAAAGCGGCGTATACGAATTAAAATGTAATGACTGTGAAGCAAAATACACGGGAAAAACCGGACGATCAGTAAATCAAAGAGTAAATGAACATATAAGAGCATACACTAATAAGACCCAAAATTCCAATTTCGCTATCCATCTAAATGAAAATAACCACAAATTTAATAAAGACTCGGGAGTAAAAATATTACATCAAGTAGAAAATAGCCTAAAATTAAATACTTTTGAATCACTAGAAATAATAAAATCGTTTAAAACCGATCCAGAATTTTTGTTTAAATGATCAGATTAACATATCCAATAGCCCCATTTTAAATTTATTTCCCATAGGAACGAAAAAAAAAAAACAATGAGTCATAAGGGAAACCCCGTTGTAAATCTAAAACTTAACCCACCTGCCACCCCTTTTACTTCTCACAAATTCAGTGTTTTAGTTACCTCGAAGGTGAGTGCCTATGCTTGATTTCTTGTCTTATCTTTTTAAAAACCTTAGTATATTTAATCTATGTAACATAGTACTGATGTGTTGAAAATTTTATTGTATGTTTTAGAACTGAAGATGAATGTTTAGCATTCGAAACTAGTTTTCAAATAAAATAATCTCAATAGAAGTGGCATTTAATTCATCAATCCTAATTGTATTGATCCTTCTATATCATCATGCGTACCTCAAGTAAACCTAGTATGTTATTCCATCAATATTTCTGGAAATTAAATTTTTTTTTTTTTTTTTTTTTTTTTTTTTTTTTTTTCATCCTCATATTCATTTTATGAAAAAATAACTAATCTTGAAGGGCTTTATACATTTTTTTCCAACAGTGCAGTACTATTTTGTGTGAAAATAAAAAAAACAAATCAAAATATGTCAATAGAGAAGTAAAAAAATATCTAATAAAGGAAAAAATAGTTATTTTATGATTTAGAAAAAAACGGGCAGTGTCCCACGAACATTGGCGAGCACATAGGCCCGCTACATTTTTGCCCCAATCACCATAATTAAATGGTTGCTAATGATTATAAAAATGCATGACATAGTTATATAACTGCTGAATGCAACTTTTGAGCGAAAAAAAATGTTTGGTCCTCAGGGAAATATTAACAGAAATGGCTCGGTCGTCAAAGTGTTAAAAACTTCTCATTCACAAACAAACATGTTTAGTTTGTGAATGAGAAGTAAATGAACTTTTTTTTGGTCGCGTAGAACGTTTCATTTATTTGTTACCGTTAATTTTATTTCTGGGATACTTAAAGTACGGTATACAATAGAAATTCATTTTTAATGTATTACATTAATTTAATTATTAGAAAAAATATTTATATTACCATTAGCTGCAACAAGTCAATCACCTCCTGCATCAATCCTTTTAAGACTGCAATGATTACTAGGTGTAACTTTACAATGTATTTTCCATTTTTTTTTTTTTTTTTTTTTTTTTATAAAAACCGATTTGTGGGCTGTGTAGACCCTCAACTGGGGAATTACTATGGAGGGTTCAGAAGGAATATGTACAATTATCAACCAAATATTCTCCTTATTATGGAAAAACTAAAGAATGCTACAAGATTATTTGGATTTCAAAGTGGCATATGACTTAAAAAGGAACTCTATTTTGAGTATTGAAAGGAGATGGAAAATTAAAGGTTAATAATAAGTGGAATGAATAAGGAATAAAAAGTTATAAAGGAACAGTATAAAAACAGTATTTGCTCTAAGTTAGGAAGCCTCAAGACAAAGAAAAAATAGAGACTAGAGGCCTGGTGCACTCTGGTGGCTGAAGGCTACTAACAGTAGAGAGATTCTTTTATGAATTAAAAGAAAGAAGGTGGTGCAATATAATGCCAGCAAATGAAGGAATAAATATAATTATGTAGGAAGTAATAGAGAGTTTATGCTGAGCGATGCAGGCTTTGATATGATTTTTGGTTTCACCAGTAGAAGAGGAATTACAATTAGGAGTTGAACAAGGAAAGCTGTAAGCAGTGTTGAATTGGAGAGTGAGTGGAGTGGGATCTGAAGTAGATTGTGCAAAGTTAGTTGTGGGATTTGTTATTTTCTAAAGTAAGGAAAGATTGAGCCTTGCAATCGTTGGATCTTATCTGATAGAATGGGAATGGGGGGTATGGATTGATCTGTATTGATACAGAGGGACTGAAAAGAGAGATATAGATAAGGAAGTGGTGATAGTGAAGTACGTAATATTATTATTAAAAAGTTTATCGATAATGCTCAAAGGAAAACTATTGGAAAAGAGTATTTGAATTATGGGGTCAGTGTTAGTTGCAAGTATTTGATGAGCCTTCTGTAAAGCATTGCTGTCTCAGGAAGTCCGATAATAGCCTTGATGCTCCTGCGGATCTTTGCTTCTATCCCTTATCTGTACTATTATATAAAAGGACTAGCCATTTTTCATTTGTTATCACTAACCACAAAAACTACAAAATCAATCTATACCAAATTTTAACCAGATCACCTTTATAGTTCCAGGAAGATTTAGCAATAATGAAATCTGCCGTTTTTCATTTAATTTGTTATTTAAAAAGCGAAAATTTGAAGATAAATGTGAAGTTTGAAAATTGACTGATTGGTGGCAAGTACCATTCTACATGAAAGGTTACAAAGGAACGGTTTTATATAGAGCTTGAAATTGTTAATAAAATTTACTTATTTCAATTTAGTTAATAAAAAAGATTTAAATATGTGGAGCGACTCATGAATCCCAGTTAAGTTTGAAGATTGACCAGTAGTGGTTAGCACCATTCTGCAATTGAGTTAATAATGGTAAAACTACGGAACTCTCCTGTACCAAATTTGAACATCATCCTCATAGTTATAGGAAGGAGGGTCATTAATAGTAAAATATACATATAAAACAGAAATAAGGTTTGCCACTATAAAATTATTTCTGCTTATAAAAATTATTACCAAATCAAAATATCGATCATCTGCTTTTTGATATTGTGTGTAAAAATATGATTCAGGGACCTTTAGTTGTAAGCAATGATAATGCAGTCCATTATCCACAAGTTTCATAATAGTCTTTGGATTACCAACTCCAATAATAAAATTAAAATTATTGGTTGTCAAATATTTTCACCTAATCTTTGCAATGGTACTAAGTTAAGAATTACTGCTATGCATGAAAATATCAATGAAGAAACAATGCATAATTGCATACTTCAATACAAGATATCAATAAACAAATAAAACTTCAATTATTAATTAAAATTATCTTTATTTTTATTATCTTTATTATATAAAAGTTCTTTACTAATGAGAGTGGGCAAAGTCGCGAAAGGGGGTGCTAGCAATAATTATTTTTTTATTTAATATTAATTAATTTTCTTCTGATGTAAAGTTGTCCTGGACTGTTTTTGTTCCTACCATCCCGTGAGCTCCAAACGAATGCTTCTCAAGTATATGACATCTATTTCTGTAAATATATATAGAAATTGTGAAGAATATGAACAATTCTAGGATGATATTGGTGAAGTTAAGAAAATTCAATAATAGAGATCAGTAGCAACAAACAGTGGGAGCCCTTTACTGAAGTTAGAGGATCAATAAATTAACTAATGAAAATTAACTCCAACAATCCTGGATCAAAGGGAGAATTTTTAAATTTAAGCACCAAATAACCTTTGAGATATTTATGTTGCATTTATTTATTTAGCTCAACAACCCGCAAGCAAGTCTTGCAATTCCTTACTCCGATGGACCTACAATTCCCTGCCACACAGTCCGACCACTGTAATCTGGGTCTCCCTACTGTGCTGGCCGGATATCTGTTCTATTAGAATTTGTTTTGCTACCAACCCATCTGACATCCGCACAAGGTGTCCTGCCTTGATGATAGCTTCACTATCATGCTCGTTATAGAGACTCTAGATTTCTCTATTACTACACCTTCTATATTGTCCATTTTCAAAGGGGGGCCGTATATTCTATGGAGGATTTTCCTTTCAAAAATAAGGATGTCTTTTTCATCAGCCTTTGTAGTGGTCCAGGTCTCAGAGCCATAAGTTAAAACAGGGCAAATGAAGATCTTGTATATGATGACCTGAGTGTGCTGGGAGACAAGGCTGCTAGAAAGGTTTGAGCGGAGTCCATAACAGCTATTCGCTAAGATAATTTTTCTTTTGTCCTCTGTTGTCACATGTCACTTGTGAGCCAAGGTATACAAATTCAGAAACTTTTTCAAACATATAAGTACCAAAAAGCAACTTCAGTACCAAACTCTCAAGGGAACTGGTCTGACACCATATACTTTGTTTTGTCTTGGTTGACAACCAGGCCGAGACCTCTTGCTGCTGGCTCGAGAATCAGGAATGCTTGTAATAGATCTTGATAGGATCTGCCAACAATGTCTAGTAGTTAAACTGTTCTACTTCATGTTGCATACTTATTAAATATGTTATTGTTTACATATAGGCATAACTCTAATTAATTATATATTTTCTTGTTAATTTCTACTTTGCTATTCTATTCAACATGGAAAGTGAATGAGTCTAAAATTAAATAGATAGCGATTAGCCAATGGGCTACACAATAAGAGGAGGTAGAGTGTAGTAAAACCTAGTTATGTTGAGGACTACTTTTCCTATGAAACTGAAATTTCAGCTATCAATTTCTAACCAGCGTTTCTTTGTTCTCATTCATCATCTCAAGAGCATGTCCATAACTAGAAATAAAACTCAATTGAATTTTATAAAAACTTCTTATGGTTTGGAAACTTTGACTTTATCCAAGGCATAAGATTGTCAACTCAGTTCATAAAAAAAATATATATATAAAAGAAAAATACTCAGTAGGATTTTAATGAAATATTTAAAGAAAATGTTTGAGGCCAGAGGACAGTTGCTATTGACATCGACCAGTTAAAGGCAATAGTTAAAGCTGACCCTACCAAAGCTACTCAAGAAATAGTGGAAGAACTCAATGTGGATCAGTCAACAATTGTACGCCATCTCAAGGCAATTGGAAAAACAATCAATGTTTTTACTGAATACCAAAAACCTGCATTATTTTTGCATCAACCTAATAGTTAACAACTCACTTTAATTCTTATTAATCAATTCCCTTAACTGCTTGCCATCTTTTTTTTTTTAATATAGTGGTGAATTCTAATAAGTAATATTTTTTTTTTTTTTTTTTTTTTTTTTTATTCTAGAAAAAATTAACTTTTTTTTTTTTTTTTTTTTTTGTTAGGCATCCCTAAGCTTTCCATCATAAGCTCCTTGTTCCTCCTGCTACAAAAAAAAATACATAAAGACAATATTTAAATATTTAATTAAAAATTAAATTCAAAAATATAGGTGTGAATTTTATAGTAATTGAAAATTTGCAATCACTCCACTCCAAGAACTATTTGACTTAATGAGTCAAGGGATCTTAACTTATGTAATTTTGTATTTTTTTTTCTTTTCTTTTTTTTTTATTTATTTATTTAAAATGTCCATGGTACTTTAAACTTCTCAAATTTTGCTCAAAAATAATAATAATTTATGATTAAAATAATATAAAATATATTATTTTTAGGAGATGATTCTGGACGAGTGGTCATATGGAATATGGCACCAGTTGTTCTTGAAGAAGAAGAAAATGATGAAAGCACTCCTAGAATGCTTTGTCAATTGGACAATCATCTTGGTTAGTCAATATCTGTTTATTTATTTATTATAATTCTTTTAGTCGATATACCTGTTTCCAAATGCTGTAGTTTGTGAAAATATGTTGAGACTTTTTTAAAAAATAAATCATTACTAATAGCTATCTGCCTCCACCATCTTATAACAAAATGTTCGTTACCAGCTAACATTATTACATGTGTGACCTCCATAATTAAACATACAAACATTTGGTGGATCATACAGACCAATAAAGAATTGAAGTTTCTTTTTATGACTAAATTGCCTATCATTGAGTTTAATTTTTGAAAATTAATATGTTTTTTTATAACATATGATATTTTGTATACTTGAAATCGGATGGCTTCTTCAAAATGATTCCTGTGGTTTATGAAAATAATTTTATCATGAATAGATAATTCTTGAAAATAAATCTAGAGGAATTATAAATTTAAAAACCTTTTTTTTTTTTTTATTATTATTATTATTTAATGTGTTTTTTGTATTGTTATTTTATGTTGTTTTTTTTTTATAAATGTTCTGATCTCTAAAATCAGCCATGTGCCAAAGAAAGTTAAAATAAAGAAAAAAAGTTAAAATAAATTTCATAATTTAAATGAAAGAAGCCATCCGTCTACTCTTATATATTAACCCATATCTTCATGCTTAAATATTCAAATAATTTATTAGGCCTTTCTTGTGTTATAATCTTTATTTTTAATTTGCTTCTAGTCTTAAATGAATAAAATAAATACTCTGTTTAAATTCTGTGGATTTTTTATAATTTTGATTATATAATTACAATTTAATTTAATTTGAAATATATGATTAGCTATTATTGTATGTTTACTTTTGTATATTTTCTTTACAGCTTGTGTTAATTGTGTACGATGGAGTGGATCAGGGAAATTTTTAGCCTCTGGGGGAGATGACAAACTTGTAATGGTGTGGTGTATGTCAAAATCATTAGGTATGATGTTGATACATTTGTCATATTATGTCTATTACTTAATATATTACATTTATACATATTAAGTCTATGCTTAATAGTTAGCAAAATTTACAGCTAAATAAATTAATTGTATATTCAATTCATAAACCAAAATATCAAGGATGTTAATTAATCAATTTTATTTTTGCTCGTTTGTGAAGAAAGTATCTTATTTTGATTTTGTATTTTGAAATAAATAATAATTAAAAAAAAAAACAACTAAAATTTGACAAGACAAATTTATAATAATTTTAAAGTTAAAATCTGAAATGAAATAAACTTTCATTGCATGCCTCCTTTTTCTTAAACAATACATTGAATCCTTCTTTTACTATTTTTAAGTTTCTCCTATTGCTGTTTTTGTCTCCTACAAGTTCATTCTTTTTCTCATATATCTGGCAAGTTTTATTCAATGATATTCTTTCGAATTTAAAGTCATTTTATATGTATGTATGTGTGTAATGGTATGTGTATATTCATAAATATTTATAATTATGAATATTTATTAAGTTATAAATATTATATAGTACTAGCTAACCTTAATTTTATTTGAATATCATTAAATCGTTTCTAACCCTCCATCTTTTGCACAATGTACATTGTACATGTAAACCAGACACTTTTGAAAATTCATATTTCTTATGATTTTCAAGGACTACTCTTATAAAAGGAGGATAATTATTTTGTTTTAAACATTTTTCAAATAAATTTGTTTTTTCATAAAATAAATTACTAATTTTATTTATTTATTTTTTATAATCCTTTATTAAAACATTAATTTATAAATCAGAGCCAGTAATAGTTTCATGTTAACAAATCATAAATATAAAAAAAGAAACAATGAAAAAAAGGAGTACAATTGTACATACTCAACACAACTTTTCATGTCTGAGTAGCGAGTGACGTAGGGTTAAGTGTACTGCATTTATAATCTTTAATAAGGATAGAACTCGATTTTTTTTTTTTTAATTAGTGAATGTTCTATTTTGCACGTGTTTTTTTTTTTTTTTTGAAAGTATAAAACTTATTTGTGTCTATGTTAAATTAATTATATAAATCTTTTCAGAGTAATGCTTAATTTTTTTTTCTTGTTATATCATAGGTTCTAATTCAGTATTTGGATCTAAAGGAAAAGTTAACGTAGAAGGTTGGCGGTGTGCGCACACGCTTAGAGCTCATCAGGGTGATATTCTGGATATGGCTTGGTCGCCTCATGACCTGTATCTTGCGACGTGTTCTGTAGATAATACGATTATAATATGGCGTCCAGAAAATTTTCCAGGTAATTTTGTTATATTCAGGTGCTAGTCTATTCTTATTTCCCCCCTTCCTATTGATATGATATAAGTAGAGACCTTCATGTGCTTCAAAAGTTTCCTTATTTTTGTATTCATATGATGTGCATGACACAACCATTTTATTCTTAACTTTTTGATACAAGAAACAATATCAGGTTCACCACCAAATAGGTTCTTTTGTTCATCGTTTGTTTTTTTGTGGAAACTATTTCCTTCTTTGGTTTTAGTTATTATTGGTTATACAGCCCTATTGAATTTTTATACTTTTTATATTTCTTTGATAATAATTAGTTATTTTATTTATTTCATTTATGCTGTTTTTTGTCATTCCAAAACTACATTTATTTAACTAAACACAGTAGGACCTCAATAACAAGGGGGAGGGGGCTTGGGAAGCTGTATTGTTATTAATGGTCTATTCCAATCGAAATGCATGGTATCAAGGTTGTCTAGTATAAAAGTCATGCTTACGTTGCTACTTTGCTCTAACACAATTCAGAGCTACAATCTAAATTTAGAAAAACATTTAGTTTTTTTTTTTTTTTTTTTTAATGAATTCAGGTCTTGTGTAATGTGATCTCTTACTTTTTGAGGAGAAACCAGCTGTAACATAAAGAAGTATCAATCCAATTAATAATCCAAATGAAATTTGATTTTTTACTAGTACTTATCAGGTAATTTTGATTACAGAAATTGTTGCTGTCCTTAAAGGCCATACAGGACTTGTAAAAGGAGTAAGCTGGGATCCTGTTGGTAAATATCTTGGATCTCAGTCTGACGATAAGACTGTGAGGATATGGAGGACAGTTGATTGGTCTGAAGAAGCTGTCATTTCAAAACCTTTTGAACAGGTGATATATTTATTGGATTTTTTTTTTTAGCGATTGAAGAGTTTGATGTTTGATGCAAAAAGGGAGGTAGCTCCACTTATCAAGTTTTCATTAAATATATGTATATATATATATATATATATATATATATATATATATTTTTTTTTTTTTTTTTTTTTTTTTTTTTTTTTCTCTTCCATAGTAACCCTATGAAAGAGTCGTTTATTGAAAAAATGAGCACATCCCATGCATGCAAGCATATTTTGTGCTTAGCTCATAACAAATACAAAATTTAATTAATTACAGCATTGTCAATTATTTTATAGAAATGAAAAGACTAAAAAAAAAAAAAAAAAAAAAAAAAAAAAAAAACGATACTAAATTAATGAAATAACTAAATGAAAAAAATATATGAATAAACAAAAAAAAAATTACAAAAAAAAAATGAATAAAAATAAAACGAAACAAAATAAAAATGAAATAAAATAAAAATACATCAAAAGTTGATGTCCATGTATGCCCTGTGATCTTCTTCTTAAAGTTCAATGCCTTGAACAAATTTCTTAAATTCAGAACTATAGTTTTTATTGAGATTCTTTTCTGACATTGGCCATTGTTCTCCACTAATTATAATATGTTTGAAAAAAATCTGTCCTTGTCAAAAAGTGGGCAGTTATATAATATATGATTAAATGTTTGTGTTGTCGGTCCGTCACAGTGGCATGCTTCGTTGTCCGAAAGGTGAAAACGTTTAAAATAGTATTTGGTAGGTCCATGCTCTGTTAAAAATTGTGTAAGTTTGTAATGTGTACTTTTTAGTTTGTTGTAGTTTCCTAAATTAACGTCTGGTATAAACTTGTGAACTGGTCGTCTTTTGTTTGATTGTTGCCAGTGTAAGTTCCAGTTTCGTATTGTGTCGTTTCTTAAAGTTTTCTTGATGTATGAAATAGGCGTTTGAGAGTATTCAAAAGGTAAAGAATTGTTTGTCGATGCGGATTTAGCTAGTTCGTCAGCCAGTTCATTTCCATAAATCCCAGCATGCCCCTTGATCCATGTTAATTTAACTGAGATTTCCTCATTTATTAATTGATGGAAATTCTGTCTAATTTTGTTTAGGAGTGGGTCATGTATATTGGGGTTTTTTATATTTTATATCAGTATTTTTTTGTCTGTAAATATGTTGAAAGATTTTGTCATGTTTTTAGTTCGTTGAATGTATTCGGTGGCTTTCAAAACAGCTAATTTTTCTGCTTGATTGTTTGAGCAGTTTGGTCCCAATCGATATTGTTCGTTTTGTCGTTTTTCTTGTTTCTGTAAGGTTATTAAGGCACAGCCTGTATTCTGTTCAGTTTTACTACCATTTGTGTATGTGTCTGTGCTGTTCATGTCGTTTGGTTCTATTTTGTCTAAGTATTGTACTAATTTTGCGTGAGATGATGGATTTAGCCAAAATTTTGGTGTCAGTTCCAGTTCAATGTTGTCAGCCTGAATATTTCTAAAAGATAGTCCTTGTTTTTTAATTTTATAAATTGTTGATGTCTGTTATTTTAAACTCAATGGGTATCAACCCTGCAAGTACACATGCAGCGTCATATGATACAGTATGAAAAGCTTTGAATTTCTAAGTGCAATTAGCCTTTGAACTCTCTGTAATTTTCTCAAATTAATCGGTTTTAAGGCGGCTGCTTCCCATACTGGAATACCATAAAGAAGTCTGGGCAATATGGCCCCATCGTGAATATAATAACCCTTAGAGCTTTAGAGCCAAGACCCCAGGCCATTTTTGCTGCGTTAGTTAGTTAGAAGTTGCTATTTCAATATGCGTGTTCCAATTCAAGTTCTTGTCAAAGTGCAAACCTAAGAATGTCAATATAGGAGTCTTTTTTTAATTTGGTTGAACCTAATTGAATGTTTAATTTCGGAATTTTTCTTTTTTTTGTGAATATGATGTAATTAGTTTTATCTAAGTTGAAAGTAAGTCTGTTTCTTTTTGCCCAGTTATTTAAAAAGATTAGTGTCTGGTTTGTCAAAGATTGAAGTTCTGTAAATAATTTGCTAGTAACTAGAAGTATGATGTTGTTCGCATAGCTGATGATTTGTGTATTTTAAAGTATCTGTATGTCAAAAATGGTGGTGTTAATCAGAATGTTCCACAAGGTCGGTGAGAGACAGGAACCTTGAGGAGTACCTATAGTCAATTGCCTGGAGGTTGTATAACAGTTGGTTTGAAATTCAACAGACCTGTCTTTGAAGAAATTAGAAATTAATCGGTAAATGTCATTAGGGCATCTGTATAATCTCAGATTTTCTAGGTTTATAGGCCACCAAGCACTATCGAACGCGCCCGAGATATCAAGTTTAAGCATTAAAATGTTGGATTTAGATTTCAGAGAAGATTCTATATGATTGGTTAGTTTATAAAGTGCGTCAATGATCCTTTTTTGTGACAGGAATCCAAATTGTCGGTCATGTATGGTTTCCGATGACATTAAAAAATGTGTTGGTTGTGTATTAATCAGTTTGTCTAGTACTTTGGCCATTATAGGGAGAATAGTTATCGGTCTGAGTTTGTTTGAGTCTTGTTTAGGTATAATTTTAATAAGTCCCTTTTTCCATATTTTCAGTATATTTCCATTTAGCCAAATTAATTGGTAAATGTTTGATATTAAATTTGGATAACGAGCGGTCACATGTTGTAGTATGTCTGTTGTGATTCTGTCATGTCCTGGTGTTTTTTTCCTGTTTAATTGTGTTATAATGTTTAAAATTTCCCGCTTTTCTAATGTACCATCATCTCCAGTCTTTGGTGACATATTCAACCTGTTACGGATTTCAAACGCTTCAATTATTGTAACAGCATTAATTTTTTTTTTAAGGAAACTGTTATCACAACAAAAATTGTATTAACAGAAAGAGGGGAAAAAAAAACTGGCCCCATTGAGCCTGTTGGCTCAAATTTTTTTTAATTTTCTAATTAAATAGCTTCATCCTGCTGATAGTCTATGCCCTTATGCTCATTATTTTTTGTCCACTTGCCTGTATGATTTTAAATTATTTAAATTAAATTAACAATTAATAATTATTTGTAATAAACAAAGTTAAGAAAAAAATAGTTGTTTCGAACATGATTTTTTTTTTATTCGAACCAGTGTAGCTCCTAAACAGTAGGTCCTAGCGACAAATGTTATATAACAAAAAAATATTTTCCATTAAATTTTTGGCAAATAGGATGTCATTTAATTTTCGATCCGAGCAACACTAACTGAGCTAGAAGCGTGTCAAAAAAGTCCCTACACTTAAAAATACAGGTTTCAAACATGACTTTTTTTATTCAAACCAAAATTTTGATCAACCGAGAGGGATCAAGCAGAATCAGTCAAATCCAGGTTAAATGTTTTATTTTTTATTAGAAGAAGCAGTCAAAAGGAGCTCACTCATTAGAACCTGCCTCCTTGTCAAGAGTGTTTTTTAGGATAAGAAGAGTTGAGCTACTAACTGCTCCTGCTCTCCCAATATCAAACTATCAAATTACACTTGATGCCCTTGTGTTCCCTAAAAAGCGGCGTAACACTTTTGGCCTACTAGGTCACCGGTGTAAATCATCTTTCATGTTTAAAACTTTTTTTTTTTATTATAATTTGTTATTTTTTATTGTTTGTAATGATAATAGTTTCCTTGATAAAGCTTATACAATGTTGTAATGAGTCAGGTGATTTAGAGATTTGTGTATTTATAGCAAAATATTACAATATTTAGTTCTTTAATAAAGGCTAAGTTCTTGAAATTATTTAAGGATTTTAAGAAATATCTGAAATCATTTATTTAACTGTTTACCTAAATAGTTATCAATTTAATGTTGATAATTTATTTTATTTTGTTTTAGTGCTCTGGCACAACTATGGTGCTGAGGTTAAGTTGGTCTCCTGATGGGCAGTATCTAGTTACAGCTCATGCGATGAATGGAAGTGGGCCTACTGCGAAAATTATTGATCGAGATGGTTGGTCTTGTAATCGTGATATTGTTGGCCATAGGAAAGCTGTTACCTGTGTTGTAAGCTTTAATTTTATTTTAAAATCATTACTTAAACTTTCTTTGATCTTGAACTTGACAATCTCTATCAAATTTTTTCCTAATTTATTATTATGCATAATTAAATATTAAAATTGATAAATAAATCTTCAATTAAGTTTTTCTTAAATCCATTAGGTTATCTTTTATTGCTATTCATGTTTTGTTTTTGTATCCCACTGATCTAGTTTTGGAGCACCTCTCAGTTGGATGTTATCAAGTCTTTTGATAATTTATAGTTCTTATTTCCGATGCTGAAATCAGTGCAGTTAGCTTGAATATATATAAAAATCAAAACCAACTTTTTTTTTATTTATTTATTTTAAATACTTATCTTTTTTTTTTTTTTTTTTTTTTTTTTTTTTTTTTTTTTTTTTTTTTTTTTTTTTTTTTCCTCTTTCTTGCCATTTTGGCTACAAATTGTTTTCTTGGTCATGAGGGGAAAGGAGGATTGGTGGAACTGGTCACGGCCCAATCCATACTCGTAATCTTCTTAAAGATTGAGTGTTATAGCCCAATATTATTAGGGCTGGGCTTTGCTCAGAGGTAACGCTATTGCAAAAAAAAGTGTATTACCCAAGCACCCATGATAAATAAAAGATCTCAGGTTTGGGAACCTGACTGGTGTATGGTGAGATTAATTCTAAGTAACTAATTCACCACCCTCACCCTCCCATGTAGCGAAGTGGCAAGGGAAAAAATAATAAAAGCCCAATAGTATTGTTAACAGAATATCACGATTGACCTCCCTTGTAATATTAAAACTTTTAACACTCAAATATTTCTCCATATTTCAAATATCTAGTTTTGAAATTACTTAAATACTTAACCTTTTATTTATTTTTATTTTTTTTCCTCTTCCTTGCCATTTCAGCAACTCAGGTTTTTCCTGGTCATTTTTAATTTTATTATTTTAAATTTGTAATATTGTTCCGAAACATTGCTGATAACTATCAGTGTCAAAGATAAATTGACTTAAAAACATCGATGTTATACTTATATATTTTTAATCTACTATACAGGGTGTCCCGAATTTAAATGGCAAAACTTCAGGAACTTATAGGTTACCGAAAAACTAAGGCAAAAAGTCCTTTACAGATTTGCTCATTTTTGCTTAGTTTTAGAGAAAATTGCAAAAAAAGAAACAAAACAAGTTTTCATTTTTATACTTATTTATTTACATTTATATTTATGTTATGTTCTTTTTAATGTAAATATTGCTCAAAATGTTGTCCTCTTGCACCAATGCAAGCATTACATCTAGCACTCACTTGATAAATTGCAGCTAAACATTGTTTTGATGATATTTGGTGCACTGCATCTGTGATTTGGTCTCTTAATTGCTCTCTGGAGTTGATAGACACCGAATAAACATTTAGTCCAGTCAATAGGGAAAATTCTCTTCTAAAAATAAGGGCTGGTAGCAACCCGCACAGAGTTGTTGAGGGCGATTAAAGAAGTATTTCTGTCAAAAATGCCCCGAAGATTTGGTGAGTTTTTTAGAGTTAGGGGCACGAGAACATGGCCAAAAGCAGTTTTTTTTTTTCAATTTATAAGCAAATATAACGCGGCTTTTCATAAAATGTTGTATATAAAAGTTGTAGATAATAAAAATATCTACAATTTAAGCCATTGAGATCATTCGATTCTGATGATTGGTTGTCGTAAAAAGTGCAAAAAACCCTCTAAAATGTCCCTTTTTTGCATAAGAATTATTATAAACAAAAAGGGCCTTTTCAATACTTTTTATTGATGAAAAAGGAAGCTCTTTAAACCCAAAGAAAAATAGGATTCACCCCGTCCTCCTATCTTTATTATTTACTGAGATATACTTTTTGTTTATCTCGATATCGATATTTTCAATGCAAAACGGGCCGTTCGTGATTCACATTTTGAACTTCGGATGACCGGGATATTATTTTTAAGGGCTTATATTTTCATTATGAATTGCTAAAAAATCGATTTCTTTGAAAAAACATGCAATAAAATCGACTTGAAAAAGCGCCCGTTTTACAGCTATAAACAATTGAAGCTAGAGCGTCCGGTATTGAACCGATTTTGTTATAAATATAATAAATTAAAAGCTTACCTCTTAACGATTGATTTGAGCTATTCAAAGTGTAGCTACCATAAATAACAGCCGAGTTACGATTTTTTTTTTTTAAAATCACTACGTCATTTATTTTTGCAATCTCCAGATCTCTACGCGTGATAGAAATTTAAGACAATGAAAATGCAATGTAGATACTGGAGAAACAACTGAGCAGTAGGTCCATTCGATTTGAATGTTGTAAACTGACTTTGAAATTTAGAAGAAATTTGTAAGAAATTAACATCGTTACTGATATCTTCTTCATTGAATTCATCGGAGTTCATCAAATTATCCAGATAACTTTGTTCATCGTCGGTAAAAGAACATTTTTCTAATATTCGTTTGCATATAGTTTCCCGAAAGCCCATCCACCCTTTTGTACTATTTGGAGATTGATTTTTTTTAATTAGCCATAACAATGACGTAGTGATTTAAAAAAAAAAAAAAATCGTAACTCGGCTGTTATTTATGGTAGCTACACTTTGAATAGCTCAAATCAATCGTTGAGAGGTAAGCTTTTAATTTATTATATTTATAACAAAATCGGTTCAATACCGGACGCTCTAGCTTCAATTGTTTATAGCTGTAAAACGGGCGCTTTTTCAAGTCGATTTTATTGCATGTTTTTTCAAAGAAATCGATTTTTTAGCAATTCATAATGAAAATATAAGCCCTTAAGAATAATATCCCGGTCATCCGAAGTTCAAAATGTGAATCACGAATGGCCCGTTTTGCATTGAAAATATCGATATCGAGATAAACAAAAGGTATATCTCAGTAAATAATAAAGATAGGAGGACGGGGTGAATCCTATTTTTCTTTGGGTTTAAAGAGCTTCCTTTTTCATCATTAAAAAGTATTGAAAAAGCCCTTTTTGTTTATAATAATTCTTATGCAAAAAAGGGACATTTTAGAGGGTTTTTTACACTTTTTACGACAACCAATCATCAGAATCGAATGATCTCAATGGCTTAAATTGTAGATATTTTTATTATCTACAACTTTTATATACAACATTTTATGAAAAGCCGCGTTATATTTGCTTATAAATTGAAAAAACTGCTTCTGGCCATGTTCTCGTGCCCCTAACTCTAAAAAACTCACCAAATCTTCGGGGCATTTTTGACAGAAATACTTCTTTAATCGCCCTCAACAACTCTGTGTGGGTTGCTACCAGCCCTTATTTTTAGTAAATTTAACATGGGAGTGATTCCCTATTGACTGGACTAATTCTGCTTCAAGGTTCCCCATACGAAGAAATAGCTCTGGGATTTTCAAGAGCCCATACATGATAATTTCTTTGATTAACAATTCCTCCTCTTGTAAAGGTAGCTTCATCGGTCCATATAATTTTTAATGGAAATAAATTATCATCGCGAATTTTGTCAAGAAACCAGTTACTAATGGGTCTACAACTTTGCTCCCGCCGTTTTTTTTTAATTCTTAGAAATTATATAAAAAAAAAGTGGTATCTTATTTATGTTTCAAAGTATTTATCTTCATTAAGTAAAGCCTCCAGTTCATCATCTTCAAAAGTTTTTTCTCTGCCACCGCTATGCCGATCTTCAACAAAAAAATCACCGCTTTTAAAGCGCTGGAACCACTCGCGACACGTTCTTTCACTAATAGTATCATCACCATAACTTACTTGAAATAACCCGATGAGCCTCAGCGGCCGATTTTTTCATGTTGAAATGAAAAAGTAAAATCTCCCGCAAATGACGTGAATTCGGTTTATAAGTTGACATATTTAATTAAGTGTAACTATATGACGCAAACAAACATTAACTAATATCGATGTAAGGTTATGTTTATGTCACAACTGATGGAAAACAACTGTGATTTATTTATTTAAACTACTACTGGCTACTAGCGCCATCTTTTGGAAAACGGCGGGAGCAAAGTTGTAGACCCATTAAAATTCAATCTCTTGACATAATCTTGAGGTAATAAATTCTGAACTTTTTGAAGATGGTATGGGTAGCGATTATCATCTTTCAAAGTTTGCCATATTGCTTGCCGCAATATTGCTAATGCAGCAGATGCTCTTCGGATGCTAGTCTCAGGATTGTTATCGAAGTGGCGTTGGAAACAATTTCTTTCTCCGATAATCTGCTCTTACTGCTGCCTGGAATTGGTCGCTTTCATTACGTATTAAGAGTGACCCAGTCTCTCGTAGTCTATTAAAAGTTAACGAAAAGACTCGTCGATTATGCACTCTTCTATTTGGAAATCGGCCTGCATACTCCCGCACTGCTTCTAAAGCATTACTGTTACAGGAACCATACTAAATCATATCAGCGTATTCAACATTAGAATATGTATGCGGCATTGTGGCTGATGCTATTCACACAAAAATATCTGAGTAACTGACTGAAGACTGATTTAGGAATTATAATCCTAGAAGGAAGCCAAAATGTAAACAAATAAAAGAATGTAAAGGATAACATTAAGTGTTTACATATCTCACTGCCTAGCCTGATGAACTTTGAAAGGTGATAATCGCTACCTGTAGCATTTTTGTTTTGTTTCTTTTTTTGGGATTTTCTCTAAAACTAAGCAAAAACGAGAACATCTCTAAAGGACTTTTTGTCTTAGTTTTTTGGTCCCCTATATATTCCTGAAGTTTTGCCATTTAAATTCGGGACACCCTGTATATTTGCCAAATACCAACTTATATTTAACACGAAATCTCAGAAACCACCGAACGGATTAGAATGTAATTGGATATGTAGCTTCCTCTAGGGCTGCAGGTGCTCGCTAAGAAAGGAATTTTAAAAAATCGTCCTGGATGCGATTACAATTTTTATTGGGTGAATAACAATAGATTAATATGGAAATAAGCTAAGTTAAAAAATAGGTCAGATGCTTAAGCCGCATACTTAAAACACAAATTAAGTTCCTTATAGCTGTAAACAAACAAAAATATGATCGATGTTGAAACCTTATAATATGGTATTTTCTGTGAACTCATGGTGGCTGCAGAGGTGTACCCTTACAAGTTTGAACTGTTTCATGACGATAAACTATTAAAAGACTTATATTGTCTGATGATAGCATGTAAGGCCAGTTCGATGTACATATTCCTTATGAGCAACCCACCAACCTTGCTTCACCAGTAGCTTCGTCCCCCAACTACTCTTCCTTCAGCTTTCCGGTCCCAAGATAATTGTTCTGAACTATAATTGGCCCTCTTCAAATCGGCTTTTCTCTACCAGGCCTAAGTTGTATTTCTCGAATGTGGACAAGTTATACCTAGCCTTTCTGCATTTCATTCCTTGAACCTAGAATCTACCTTTTTCTCAGTTCAGATGAGTCTATTGCAACATTGAAGTAAACTCATCAATCTAAAAGTAAACAACGTAGGAAATGATTCACAGATTCAGATCGCAACAAACAACTAAGGAACTCGGCTGCAAAATATATTTAAGCACAAGTATAGGTCAACTGGGAAGCTGTTTAGAAATACATGACAAATCATCCTGAAATTAGCAGAAAAGTGTTAACAAACATAAAGAGAGCCAACCCGAAGTTAAAGGATATGCTGTTCACACATATTCTGAGAATCACCCAAACATACTTAAAGGGTCTATACAGAAGTATAAGAAAACCCATCCTGAAATCCATAGAAAGTCTTTAAAAAAGCACTCAGAAAATAATCCTCATGTTAAACGTGTAGCTGTAACGAAACACGAAGAAAGATGTTCAATGGAAAGGTTACAGCCAGTGTGACCCAAAAACTGAATATGCAAAAGACAAAACAGTCAATATTGGACAACGGTCTACTTGAAATTGGTGTTATGCTGTAAAATGGAAGGACAAGAGCCCTGCCATGTGCTGCAGTAACGGGAAAGTCCAACTTCCTTCCTTTAAAGAATTTCCTGAACACTTGCATAGCCTCCTTACTTACGAACATCCTGAGGCTGAGCATTTTCTAAATAATATTTGGAAATAGAACGGTTGTTTCCAAATGACGTAATTTGGAGCAAAAGAGATAAAAGAGGGACATTTCATGCCAACATTTAAGGTGCGAGGACAGGTATATATCACAGAATAGGGAGTTTGATGCCTGAAACACAACAGTAACCGTCTTTTATTCAGATAAATTTTGCTGGTAATGGCAACCATGAAAGAGGCATTCGCTGTGGTTGACTAAATGTCAAGCTTGCATTCATAGGCCTACTCCGGAAAATTCTTCATGAACATAACAACTATATCAAGGACTTCAGAGTTGCTGTTGAGTCTGCTCCCAAAGATCTACAACATTTCCAGGTAGGTATCAGTGCTAACAAAAAGCTTTCAAATGCTCACTGAGGATGTTACAATGCTTTTACCACTAACGAAGTTGCTGTTCTTGATTGTTGCCCAGGTGTTTGAAAAGCGATACATTGTTCTCTTCAGTATCGTCTCAGGTTCTGCCATGGAGAAGATGGGTACAGTATTAACATCCCTCAGTGTGACCCAAACACCAATATACCACTTGAGAAAACTGTGCCTGCAGATGATTTTTACACCTATATGTTGATGGAGCGAGGAGGTGAAGAACCTTATTTACTTTAATTTTGTAATCTCCTCAACCAATTTATGCTTGATATGTACGCAAAAATAGAAACAGTAAAACTAAACGTTATTCTAAAAAATCAAAAAAGTTGAGAAGTTGAGACTATACTTGAAAGTATGCCAAAAGAAAAACTGATGGTCTGGTATCAAAGGTGGGTAAAATGGTAGTGCTGCCTCGAAGCTTCGCCGGAGGACTGTTAAAATAATATAAAATAAACTTTTGCTAATTGTCAAATTTACTAAAACTTTACTTTAGATTGGGCTATGAAATATGTATTTAGAAAAAATCTGCTATTTTTAATAAATTTTGATTATTAAGTTTTTTATATCTATACTATTATATAAAATGTGAGTTCTATAAAATCCTGCCGGATGGAATGGCTAGGACATGTTATGAGAATGCCTGACGACAAAACCCCAAAAGGATGCTCCAAAGTAAGGTATATGGTCCTAGAAGAAAGGGAAGGGCAAGAAGAAGATGGCTGAGTGACGTGATTGATGATCTTGAGCGGCTGAAAGTGACTAACTGGTAGGAGAAAGCTACAGATAGGGATGTGTGGAGAACTATTGTTCAGGTAGCCAAGGACCACCCCGGGCTGTAGAGCTACAGAAGAAGAAAGAAGAAACTATTATATTAAAGGACAAGTCATTTATTGTTAGTGATCACTAACCCAATCTGTACCAAATTTTAAACACAGTATCTTTATAGTTCCAGAAAGGTTTAACAATAATAAAATCTCCTCATTTTCCTTTAATTTGTTATTAAAAAAGTGATTACCTTGAAGTTTTGATATTGAAAGATAGGTGGCGAACTCCATTCTACATGAGAGGTTACAAAGATGTATTGTTATATAAAGCTTGAAATAAATAATAAAATTTACTTGTATACAATTAAATCATTTTTAAAAAATTTAATTATGTGATGGCCATATTTGGATCACAGTGAAGTTTGAAAATTTACCAATATTTTACCAGTTTAGAATGGCTTAACTACTAAACTTACCTTTGCTAAATTTTAACCACATAATTTTCATAGTTCTAGGAAGGTTTAGCAATTATAAAATTTACAATTAAAAAAATTTAAATGTACACTGTTGAGTGGCAGAAACGATGTTTGCCTCATTGTCATATACTTTTATAGTTGGAAATTAAAATCCAACCAGGTGAAATCAATAAAATTATTTCTGCTGAATAAACATTATTACCAAATCAAAATGCCGATCCATTACTTTTTGATATTATGTGTAAGTATATTATTCTTAATAGTCCTTGTCCTTCTGGATTACCAACTCATACATTAAAATTTAAAATCGGATGTCTAATTATGCTTTGACGTAATCTTCAAATACCCATTCAGTGCAATTTCACAAAAGTTAAAATACTGCTGCATGAAAATATCATTGAAGAAATAATTTTTAATTGCATAATTTAATTCAAGATTTTTACCGATAAATAAATAAAACTCCAATGATTAGTTAAAATTATCTAAGCTGCTTCTGGGGATGCTAGTACCTAATAACAGTATAGAAAACAGCAGTTTCAAAACTGTTCCTATTTAATATTTTAATTAGTAGGTAGGGGTAAATATGTATCCTGGAACATCTCAGCCAATAACATTTCATTTCAACATAACATTTCAGGAGTTATCTTTCAAAACCGAATATGTCCATTTTCTATTGAAATTATTATTTTTATTTTTTTCTGATAAACCCTTATGAGCTGCACACACTACTATACTTTTCCTTCATTAGTTGACATCTATCAAGGATTTAAATAATACAATTGTTTTGAATTTAACAGAGGACTGGAATAGGCTTTTTGCTATTTTTTTAAGCATTTCTCATTTGATAATCCTGTTTCTTACATAACTACTATCAATTTAAAAGAATGAAGACATCTACAACTTTATATTTTAATCATTGAGGAGAGGGAGGGGAGTTGGATATGTATTTTAGAACGACAGCCGATTCCAATAAAATTTAATAATTAAGTTTCTTACATACCTGATAAAAATTTCATAGGGTCAAAAATATACTAATTTTATTCATTAATTAGTATGGTGGGGTGGTGGTGAGTAAAAGGGGATTTAAAAAGGTGATCAAAGATTTCTGTTAGTGATTAGCAAATTCTATTTCTTTTTCTATTGTACAAACAAAGCTCCCCTAAATAATTTGAATATTAAATTATAACAGTTTTAATTTATTTAAATCGATAGCAGGTATGTAAGATACTTGAATATCAAATTTTATTATAATCATTTAGATGATTCTAAAATATATATTCATCTTCATCCAATCCCTCCTCCACTATTTAAAATATTAAGTTGGAGCTGTCTGTACCCTTTAAAATCATTAGAAAATATGTAAGAAACTTGTGGTAATTTTTTTTTTTAATAAAGGAGCATTAAGTTAATTATTCCATATTCTTTATTTAGCTATACTCCTCACATTTTCAAAACGTCTCATTAAATTGAATTAACATAATTTTATAACATTAATAAATAGTTCATAGAAATGACTAAAATCCATTTTGGGATATAGAATTATGGGCACAAATTATGGGAAAAAATTAATTCAAAGGTTTTTCTGAGGTGCTGCTACACCAGTTTTGAATAAATTCTTGAACACAATCTTTCCCTCTTCTACAATATAGCACATTAATAAATAAGTGATTAGGAATCATCAAATATTGACATTACATTCCAATTATTATCAAGGAATAGGAAATTAAATAATTTTTAATGAAACCTAATAATCAGGTTTCTAATATAGGTATATAATATCCATAAAGAAGAATTAAAACTATTTTTTTTTTTTTAAATAAATAAATTTGTGGAAGAGGAATGTGTATATAAGAATGGCTTAGCCAATTACAATAAAATTTGACAATCAAATTTCTTACATGCTTACTATCGATTTCAAATCATACTAGCAGTTCTAATTTAATATTTGAATAAGCGGAGGGGTTGAGAGAGGTGGGCGGAAGGAGAAATATGTATTTTAGAATGATTCGATTTGGCTTACTTCAATGAAAACTGTGAATATATATTTTAGAGAAAAGCACCCAATGTTTACATTGAAGTGTCTTCTTAGGCACCTATTATAGATGTGAAACCTATTTCTAATTTAATACCATAACTAGGGAGAGGGGAGAGAAGAAGTATGTATTTCAGAATGACGAAGCCAATTTTGGAAAAAAAAGTTACCATCAATTATTCCATATTCTTTATTTAGCTATACTCCTCACATTTACAATTACTATCCTGTTACATGTTTCGGGACTGTGGTCCCATCTTCAGACTTAAAATATTTTTCTGGTGTTACCACCACGTCCTTTTAGATAGTCATCGACTGTACTTAGTGCTTTTCTCTAAAATATATATTCACAGTTTTCATTGAAGTAAGCCAAATCGAATCATTCTAAAATACATATTTCTCCTTCCGCCCACCTCTCTCAACCCCTCCGCTTATTCAAATATTAAATTAGAACTGCTAGTATGATTTGAAATCGATAGTAAGCATGTAAGAAATTTGATTGTCAAATTTTATTGTAATTGGCTAAGCCATTCTTATATACACATTCCTCTTCCACAAATTTATTTATTTAAAAAAAAAAAAATAGTTTTAATTCTTCTTTATGGATATTATATACCTATATTAGAAACCTGATTATTAGGTTTCATTAAAAATTATTTAATTTCCTATTCCTTGATAATAATTGGAATGTAATGTCAATATTTGATGATTCCTAATCACTTATTTATTAATGTGCTATATTGTAGAAGAGGGAAAGATTGTGTTCAAGAATTTATTCAAAACTGGTGTAGCAGCACCTCAGAAAAACCTTTGAATTAATTTTTTTCCCATAATTTGTGCCCATAATTCTATATCCCAAAATGGATTTTAGTCATTTCTATGAACTATTTATTAATGTTATAAAATTATGTTAATTCAATTTAATGAGACGTTTTGAAAATATTAACAAATTTTAAGCGCTCAAAGTTTGACTAAGTTGCGGTGGTCAGCACGCCTCCACAAAACACGTTTTTTTGGCACATTTCTGGCTATAACTCCGAAACTGTTTGTTCTATCTAAAATTCAATTTTTTTTTCTTTTTTTTTTTTCATCTAAAAACTGGTTAAATTTACTATTAGACCACATATATGAAGTACCCCCGACAGCACTCTAAATGTCTATGTTTTGGCAAAACATTACTATTTTGACATGCTCAGTGGGTCCTGTCAATAAAGGATTATAGAGTGCAATGTCTGTAATTCAAGTTTTTTCTTAGGGAACTTGTTCAAGGTAGGTAGAAAGATACTAAAAATTCTGGGAGTTTTCGGGTCTGGAAACAGGAAGAGGAGCGGGAAAGATCCCTTTTTTTGGTTTTGCGCTCATATCTCGAAAACGGTGAGTCTTATGCAAAACACGACTATTTACTAAATTATAGTTAATTAAATTCTCTACAACTTTTATTATGTTAGCTTTACCAAGAAAAGTTAAAATTTATATAACTTTTGACAGGTTGATGATAAATTGGCATATATATGTGTATTTTGAAGGAAATTTAATTTTCTAATGTATTATTCATGAAGACTTTTGTCGTAGGATGAACGTTTTAGAATATATGATGGGAAGTTTTACTGAAAACGTGAGGTGAAATTTTTTTTTTCTCGAAACTTTTCAAATTTGTCAAACGTATATCTAAAAAAAAAGGACCTTTCGTGCGCCCCTCCATCCTGTTCCCAGACCCGAAAACTCTAGGATTTTTAGTATGTTTACTTTCTACCTACCTTAAACACGTTTCCGAAGAAAAACCGTGGATTGCAGAAAACCCACTCTATAATTCTTTATTGACTGGACTATTTTATATAAGGCGCAGCTTGAGAAAGTAAGCCGATACGCTACAGCCATTTTACGAAAGTTCACCTGAAGCGCGTTTCTATAAACATTTATGCAACGCTTTTTTTTAACACTAAATTTTTAAATTTTCTGCAAGTTTCCCTCCTAATAATGATTTGCTACGAAATAAGCACTACGCCCTCTCGCCTTTTGAAGGCGCTTCTACCCTACTATCTTCCGCCTACAGTTCAAAAGATGTTATCCATGGAGCTGAAATAATGGAGCATACCGACCCTTCATATACGATGTCTCTCTGAAGAATATCAGGCTAGTAGATTCGTCATATTTTAGTTTACCTATTTATCTATTTATGATATTAAGTCAAATTAAAAACAAAAAAAAAACAATGTATATTTATTGTACATTGTATTTCCTAAACAATGGTTTTCAACTCCACAATTTAAAGAATTTGACTTAGTAATAGAACTTTCATAAACGTTTAATTAGATTCCATTCAGTTTAGCAACCCAAAAAAATATAAAGAAAACTTCCTCGTTTTTATTTTGTTTTTTTCACTCAAAACTTGGCTCTGCTATATAATCAGATTAAGTTGGCTGTGGTTTCATTCCATTCAGCGCTTTAAAGAAAATATACAACACCTAATATTCTTTTTTTATTTTGATCCTTTCTGATGAGCCCACGAATCTGATTATGTT
The DNA here is from genome assembly GCA_003667255.2 of Euschistus heros. Classification (NCBI taxonomy): domain Eukaryota; kingdom Metazoa; phylum Arthropoda; class Insecta; order Hemiptera; family Pentatomidae; genus Euschistus; species Euschistus heros. Next base: position 709,383 of record RCWM02000096.1, on the reverse strand, counting down.
ATTGTTCATTTTGCACCTTAAAAACATATACGACTATAACAAACTTCTTCTTTTTTTTTTTTTAATTTTTTTCTTTTAACTCTCATGTTTTGACCGTTTCTGATCACTGGATGAAGCTGATAATGGTTTTTATTATATTCATCCAAAATTTGATGCCTACTACACTATGCACTCGGCTATGAGCCTCCAGTGTGGGCTGTCGGTATCTAATCGTCCTAACCTATCGCTGTCGGAAATCCGCTGCATGTGCTCCGATCTGCCATTAAAGTGCGATACTTAAGTAGAGGTCGAATACATAATACATAACTTTCTTCTGAAGTATATTGTTTTATAAATAATGTGAGTAAACTCAATAATCTATAATTTCTCGTAATTTCGATTCATAACTATTATGAATAAGAAAAAAAATATATATATATATTTATATATATATATATATATATATATATATATATATATATATATATATATATATTTATATATATAAACCATTAATTTACGTCAGAGCATAATGAGTTAAAATTAAAACATAATTCTATATATTTAATCGTTTTTGAAAATGTTCATAAACAAAAATAAGTTGTACAAAGAACAATAAGAAATGTTCATATTTTATTATGTATTTATACAATTATATGAAATTAACTGAAATATTTACCTTTTAACATTTACATATTTTTTTTATTGAAAAATAGCGTTTAAAAATAATAATAATAATAATGAAATACAAATGTTATTATAATTCATGGAATATAGCAGGTTTAAGGCCTTTCATTGAAAAATAAAATAATCATAACGGAACTTACAAAAACAGTAATTCTGATAATCTAACGTTAATCTATTCATCAGTGTTTTAAAATAAACCTTCATTTGTAAAAGTTTCTTTTAAGATTTATAATTTATTCTATTTCCTGTTTCTTAGTTTATTACTTTATTAATAATTAAAATCATACTCGATCAGTTTTAAACGCAATAAAGAGATCCTTCAACGGAAATAATAGTGATCGATAAACAGTTCAAAACTGAATTAAACTTGATTAAATTGAATAGGACTGCCAACGTTTTGAAAAAAACAGTAATTTCTTAATTCCGTGCGACTTCGAAAATGAGATTCGATGCGATCAGAACCGCTCCCGCACAGGGTATGCATCGGCATTCTTCAGATGCGCTCTGGTTTGTTTACTCTGTATAACTAAATGCGTGCGAGCTGTTAAAAGGGAACTGAATCAAACCATTGAGGTTGATCTGTAAAGTCACTGGATCAAAATGGCTAATCCTGTTCTTAATTAATCGTCTCCCCCCCCCTCCACAATTAGATTATAAGTTCTATGTTTAACAATCCAAACTTTTTAAAATTTTATGTCAATAATAATAAAAAATCTTGTTTTAGTTAATATGTCACTCGTTTCTTGTATTTTATGTTTGTTTTTTTAGTATTATTATTAATTATCTATTGGCACCATGATATTAATGTCTTAGTCTTCTGGTATTTTCTATAACTTTGGTTTGGTTTACAGTCTTTTAATTTTTTAATGAAGGTTGATTAGTTTAAATGCTTAAAATGGGTACATTGAATGGATCGATTGTTTCTGAAATTCAAGATATTTTCCAGGATACTTTTACAGGATACTGGGAGGTGTTTCCCCAATTGGTTGTCTTCTTCATTAATGAATATTCTTAGGTATGACAATCTATCTTCCTTATTATCCCTGCATTATTGATTTGTGGAATTTAGATTGATGCTAATTTATGTTTAATATCTTCTTTTATGAAATTAATATTTTTGACAGTTGGGTCATAGTTGCTATTTTTCAAATCTTGAAGTTATGTGACTTGACTGATTGTGTCTTGTACTTGTATTTTTACCAATCAAATTTCCTTTTGAACTTGTTGTATGAGTTCAACAATTTGTTTGACCATCAATTCCATAATGTATTTTGAGGTTTTACATTCTATATTTTCAATTTTTTTCATATTTTCCTGGTCTTCATATTCTTTAAAATTTTGTTTCAAGTTTCTCACCTAAATTTTTTTCAAGTTATATTTTGATTAAGCTGTTTGTGAAATTCAATCAAATTAACTCAATATTGTAATTGTTTAAATTTCATATATTATTATAGTGAATAATCAACTGTGTGGTAGCATGATTGTGAAAATGTTTACACTCTTACTCTCTCTTACTCTCAAGCTAAATGTGATATTTGATTCATCATTTTCCTATTAAATAGTTATTTCTTTCATTGTTATGTAATTTCATAAATATTTCTTCTTTTCTTTTTTATTAATAATATATTTTTCTTTCTTTCTTTCTTTCTACAGAGGTATAGCCGAAAGCTGACTGAAAAAGAGAGCCGAAAGGGAAAAATTGCGCAATCCAGTACATGTGCACTAGGATCTCGAGATCGGGGGATTTCAGTATGGATGTGCTCATTATCACGCCCATTAGTTGTTCTAGAAGATCTCTTCACCTCTCCTGTTCTCGATTTGGCATGGGGTCCATCAGGAACAAGGTTAATGGCATGTTCTGGCGATGGTACTACTGCCTATATTGAGTTTACGACTGCAGAAATTGGAAGACCCTTGTCTGAATCAGAGAAGGTATTTGTTGCAATTTTTCTTTCCCTAAAATGTTTGGAATGGCATGATTAATAATTAACATAATCTACCGCTACCGCAAATCATTTAGCCAAAATATATGATTCCTCTTTCACTCTTGACATAATTGTTAATAACTAACTTTACTTAGTTGCAACCTTAGTTTAAAATAAAAAAAAATAGATGTGATTTCAACAATAACAATTACAACTGTCAACATTGAGTGTATTTATTTCAAATTTATCTATACAATAAAAACTGAACAACAATAAAAATTATATTTAACTCATGAAGCAGTCTCTTATATTCAAGTATAAGACAATTACAAATAATTCATTCATCATCCAGAACGTAAACAATAAACAACTAATTGGTAACAGTTACTTCAATTTTCTCACTCAAAATCATATGTTTTATTAAAAAGTGATTCGCAGTAGCAAAATAAAAAAGAAATTTATTGTTGTTACAACAAAATTTTGCTATGGTTCAATCATATGTTTCACTATGACATCTCTCCTATATACAAAAATTAATTCATTCTTATATTATAGGATTCCTATTTTCAAAGTTTATTTTTGTGAAACTCTGGCCCAGTCCCTCTTGATCTAGAAAATAACTTAATAAAGGCATCATTTCTGTTATATGCTCCTTGCATCCAACAATCCTCCTGAGTCTCTAAATACAAATATATACCATATTTTATATATGAATTGGTTTTAGGCTGGAAGGGGGAATGTCCGAAAAATCGAAAATGAGATTTCATCGCCACATGTTACCTTTTCCCATTCTATCACTTAATATCGTCTCATGGAGGCTAGAAATTGGATTTTTTAAGTTAAACAACTCGTTCCCAATGATAAAAAATGTAGACTTTTTTTTACATTTACCATTTTTTCAGAACTATGATTTCCGCACATTCCCCCTTTTAGCCTAACACCCTTCATATAAGAATTTTAATTTACTTATAAAAAGTTTAAATAAGAATTTATTGCTTTGTTATGAAAACCAGTTCCCTTGCAACCCGTACCTGTCAAATCTCAACTATAATGATACTTGTAAACCATTTAAGCATTTAATAAATTATTACTTTTTTTATGACCTTCTTTAACCTTCGATCCAAGTCGACTAAGACTAAAGAGGTTTAACACTTTTTTTTTTTTTTTTTTTTTTTCTATTTAATCTTTTGAAAAATATTTTTATTCATTGATCATAAATTAATTATTATTCTCTTTTAGGACTCTGTACTTGAGAGGCTTTATGGGAAAAGTGATATTCTTGAAGGTGGTAATGCATTAAATGTTGTTGAAAATCCGTCATTTCTATCTGTTGTCCCAGTGGCAAAGGAAAAGAGTCCATTACCTACAAACACAGTCTCTAATGGTCTTACTCCCACTGTAATGAGTAGACCCCAAACAACAAAACAAATAGAAACTCGAACTTCAGATGGACGAAGGAGGATTACGCCAATTTTCATTCCTCTTTCTCAAGAAAACAAGTTAGTATTTTTTTTTTCTTTCTTTTACATGCTTATAAAGATTCTTGAATTTTTGTTATACGTTAGTGGAATTCAAAGACCTATTCATAAACAAAGATTGATTATTTGAATGAATTTTTTAATAATAAATAATATTTATAATATTTTTTTTTAATAATATTTATTAATACATAGCAATATAACTTTACTTTTTAGTGAAGAAATAGCTCCTTTTGGTTCAGATACAATGCCATCATTTTCATCATGCCAGAAGTCACGTATTATAGTGGAAAGGAGAGATGATGTGGTCGTCCCTCCCAATGTGACCCCTGCAAAATCAACTCCAACAACGAGCAGCCAGATCTCAAGCATTACTTCCAATAAATCAAATACACCCAACACCAATCTTCATAGGTGAGTTTAATTGACAATTTATCAATAATCAAGATAATTATAATAATATTACCTTTGTTATGATTCCTTTTATTAAAAATAAATGTTCCCTCACCATTATCTTATTTATCAGTTACGAATGCAAGTTCTCCTAACACTAGTCTCTTGTTCATATATGCTATAGAATTCCTGTTATCTGAGGTAATGGTGGGGTATAGGTGTTCAGGGATAATTGAATTACATTCTATTGACTTAATGTGATAGATAAGAAGGTTAAGAATAACTGGCCTGGCTGCAACATTATCATTCCTAAGACTCTCCCCTTGAATGACCAACTGCCTGATACCGAGTCTTTTTTTGAATTTGTGGATCCTTCCTTCAGAAGCAGAATGGTTCTTCAATTTTTAAGTGAAACCAAATTGCTTTTTCACTTGCCATTGGCCCAGAAATATAAAAACCCCCAGTGTGTTTTTGCTTGAACCATTGGTAGATGGCTTCATTTAAATATTTTAATGTAGGGTTCTTTATTGTTTTCCGAGTACATGATGTTTGGGCCAGCGATGATTCAAAGTAGGGAATGTCTTTTTTTCTTTTTCAAAATATCACGAACAGGCTTGCCAATTCCTGATATCGTGGACAATCCTCTAACTCTTTCTTCTTTTTCTACTTAGTTTATAATGGATCCATGTTCAATAAAACAACTTTTTTTTTCTTCTTTTTTTTTGACATTTTTTTTAGTTCATATTTAAATTATGAATAATAGGCTAACAGTCCAGTATAAGTTTTACAGAAAGACTTGGAAAAATTACTGTTCCTAGAATATGAATTGAATTAGTTCATAATTACCTGAAATATCTCATTCATATAATACCAACTTGCCTGTTTTTCTATTCTTTATTTTATTTCATTATTGTTAACAACACTACATAATTATTAATTATGTAATCATTATAAACAATTTTACGTATTAATTTTTTTTTTTCAAATTGGCCCCTCGTAACCCAGGTTAATAGAACCCTGTAGTTTGATAACAAATCTATTAAAACTAATTGAGGTATGCAATATCTATATAGGATTTTTTTTTTTAGGTTTTAGACCTTATTCCCAATATAGTTTACTTTAAGTGATGTATTATTACTTCAAGTAGTAACTCGGAACAACTAGGCATTTTCTAAACAATACATGATTTCACACTTTTATGAAGAAAAAACATTGTCTAGGATATGTTTTACTAAATGATCCTTTTGTAGATTCTTTTAGTGAGTGTTTCCATCGCCAAAACCACATTGTTAGGTTTAAATGTTTTATAGTTTCCGTTATTCTTGGCATCAGTCCTTAGCTAATTTAGAATAGATTAATTGTAAATGAAACAGCATTATTTATATGAAATAAAATTATCTTTTTAGTAAACTTGATTAGTCAGTTACTCCTTGTTAAATTTTAAATGTTATTCTTTCTATAAAGGCAAATCAAAACTAATCTTTCTTTTTTTCCCATTAGTCCTAGTGTCACAGAGAGTGGAGGTTTCACTGGGCTGGTGAGTATGGTTGAAAAAATGGAAACTAGAAAAGAAAAAGAGAAGAATGACTCTGATAAAACTCCAAAGCTAAGCCATAAAGCGAAACGGCGGAAATTATCTGTTGTACCTGAACCACCGGAGCCTGAGGTACACATCCCAAGGTTATTGTTACCCGCCCTGTCTGCCAGTACAGCCTCCATTGCTAGGGTAACTTGTTACATCATGATTATATTATATTAAATTTTAATATTATTATAATCCTAGTCTTTATACATATAATTATTAAGTAGCTCAGGTTTATATTATTATTTTAAATTCACTTCTATAGGAAATTATCAAAGTAGTAAGACACATTCATATTAAAAATATCAATGTATAAAACAATTTTTATTTCTGATTGAAGAAGAATAATTTATACATAATGTAAAATTTACTGATTTCATAATATAATGTATAAATAATTTTCAGTCAGTTGTTATCAAATATTTAACAAAACATTAAAAGTAAGCTTTTTACTAACTAAACTTGATGTTTTGGTATGAATTGTCCCGATTCCCTCTATATATTGAGAACCTGCTTCAATCTGAGAAAATTGTGTTCAAACGGTTAACTTCCCAAAACATCCTTGTACTGTCCTCACCACGTTAGTTGATTGAATACGTGTGTTATCAGTAAATAAAGATCCCTTCATTGCATCCCAATCTCTCCAGTTTCATTTCACAAACCTTTTAGAATGGAGTCAAAATCAGAGCATTAAAATAAATCCAAACAAATCTCATCAAATAATCTTTACTTATATCTTAGGCTTATATCTTAAGCCTACAACTTCCTTTCCTACAATATCCTTTCATAATATCATATTATTTCCAGTTAAACGGATCCGCTACCTAGGACTCCATCTTGACAAACGTCAAACTTTGAATCCACACACATGACTATAATGACAATAAACTACTCCAAAATTTACAGAACAAATGTTCAAAGTTTCCAATTAATTAAAAAAGACTCATTTACATGACAGTAATTAGACCTGTTTGCACCTGGAATAGAATTTTGGGGCTCTGCCGAACCATTCAATTCCTAAAAGATATATAATCCTTACAATCAAAATCCGTTCCAAAAAATCCTCACTGCTCTCTCTATACATACTCGAATCCACTAGTCTCCCAACTTGTTTCACAATCGATTCTATATTACCCTCTGAGGTATTTAGTAATGCACTTAGAAAATAATATATTTGCTAAATATTCAAATGAATGTTTAATGGTCATGGCTTTTATTGTTGTTTGTTTCCTCTTTAAGGAGAAAACAGATGAAATAAAAACCGTAATCATCTTGCAACGGTGGGTTGGTTTAACAAATTTCATAATTTGTTAGTTTGTTAGAGCTTCAGTCCTTTAGTAAACAACTAGGACGAGAAAGATGGATTATCCTAGAGGTTACAATCCTATTATCTATCCAGAGTGGGAAGGCTGAGATTCATTTCATTGAACTATTGCAAATTCAATTATAACCCCAGCCAGGTGGAAATCAAACAGATGGCCTATGCTGGGCACTGTGAGACCCTCGCCCTAAAGTTCTTGGTCTTCATGGCCCCCATAAAGGTCGTAGTTAAGAAAGTGCTTCTACATATCAATGCATTCATCTGAAAAAGAATATCAATTATTCTTGCCTGTATTTGTTTACTCCTTTTACCTCTCAAATTGGTGACTCTTATATACAGAATTTGGCCACCCCCTATGTAGGAAATCATATTAACTATTAATTCATAGAACTGCCTCTTCTAAACAGTATTTTAGAAAAAACTATTTGGTAGCTCAAAAACCTTACAGCTTATTCATTAACATGTTAACTGCGAATAAAGACATATCGTTATGGCTAGTCCATTTACAGGTGTGGGTGACCACACGTAGTCCCTCATCATTTCAAACAGTTTAAAAAATCTTCAGCAAAAAGAAAGAACCATCGTTGAAAGGCTTCAACAACTTGAGTCTTGAATTTTTTAAATATGAACCTGTAAAGTTATTATAGATCATATCTGGTACTTTTTCTATTAATAATATTTTTTTTTTTTACATGGTTATGTCGTTTAGCTGGGGTCTATACTTTTTTGGTGTAGTTCGGATCGAAAATTAAACAACAACTTCCTTGTTAGAAATTTCATGGAGAATACTTTTTGTTATATAACATTTGAATTACTGATTCAAGAAACAACATAAGTCAATATGTTTATACTATGGCTTATGTTGTTTGTCGAATCAGTAATTCATTTGTCAGTAGGACTTACCGTTTAGGAGCTATATTGCTTTGAATGAAAAGTCATCTTTTCCCACATTTTTTTAAATATAGTGGCTTTTTAAACATGCTCTAATCAAAAATTTGATGACAATTTTGTTTGTTACATAACGGACCTACCGGTTAGGAACTATATTGGTTTGAATGAAAAAAAGTCAAGTTTTGCCTTTTACATTTTTCAAGTTTTGGAGGTTTTTTTGATAGGCTCTAGTTCTTTAGTGTTGCTGGGATCGAAAATTTGGCGTCAGTTTCCTAGTCAGAAATTAATTGGTAAATATTTTTTGTTTTATAACATTTGTCGCTAGGATCGTTTAGAAGCTGTATTGGTTTGAATGAAAAAAGTTATGTTTGATACCGCTATTTTCTCTCAACTTTGTTTATTTGGAAAAATCAGTTGATTATATCCATGATCTGTTGTTTTTTAGTCAGGCAGAAATTTTTTTTTTTTTTTTAATAGTTTTTTTCTGTATTCTTTCTTTTATTTGGGAATAAGTTAGGAAACATTTTTTTAGAATACCTTTGAATTTTAATTGTTAAAAATTTGAATAATTGTATAATCATGTCAAATGTTTATTGTTGTAGATGATTTATTACTCATGATAATACTTGTTATTTTAGCTTTGGAGGAGTAATAATTATATAAAAATAGAAAATGGAGTACAAAAAGGTCCTCATGGTTATATATCAGTGATAAAATATATTTCTCCTGATGAACCGAAACCACTTTGGGAGATGGCATTGGGTAAGTATTTATGTAGAGGAAGTTACATTAAATATTTACTCTATATGTGACCAAATAAAATTTTCAAATATTTTTGTACTGTTGAATATACTAAAATAAAAATAAAAAATCAGTTAACTATTTATTAGTATATTTTTACATTATCTAACTTGTGATTTGTTTCTGATAAATTGTGTATAATAGAATTATAGCTAACTGTCATTAGTGTTCATAGTGAATAAAATCTAAATGACCTTTCAAATTGACCCACCATTAAATTTTCTATTTTAATTATATTTTAACATCATATGTATATGGAAACATTACTCCAAGAATCCCCAAGAATAGCCATGATAATATCCTCCCATCTATGCTTCTGCCTACCCCCTCAAACTCATCCAGCAGCTTATCACTGATTATATATATTTTTTTTTAATATTTATTATTAAGACTCTACCTGCCCATTTGAATCATCTGGCTAGTATGATCTGAAATATACCCCCTGGATAAATATCTCATGATTCCACATTTTAGAGCCTTCTAAATTCTTCTGTTTATCCAATTTTTTTTTTTTTTTTTTTTTTTTTTTTTTTTTTTTTTTTTTTTTTTTTTTTTTTTTTTTTTTTTTTTTTTTTTTTGTACCAAATATTCTACTCAATACTTTATATTCAAAACAAAAGGAATTGTTCTTCCTTTAACATAAGTGATTGCGTTTGAGAAAGTATATTTCTGTACTTCGAATAGGGTGGGTCTTCGTTTCGTTCTCAATGTTGTTCCACGATTCTATATCCCTTGCCACTCTTCTCCATCTTCTGATTCCCAAAACTCTCAGGTTCTCCTCCAGTTCCTGCAGCCATTGTCTTCATGGTTGCTCTAGTTTTCTTGGGGAAATACAGTCAAAATCATTTATAACAAACTTCAAGGGACTGGTCGTTTTTGTATGTTTTAGCCAGTGTTCTCTTAAGCAACACTATCGGTTATAATGAACAGTTTGTTATTAACGACATTACACTAGTTACAACAGTCAGTTCGTTCTAAATTTATGATGCAAATATATATAACTTAATCCATACCTACAATATGTACATACTTCTTATTTACACATGTATGTGTTTATTGTACTTACATAAAACTAAATACATAATATTGAAATGAGTCAAGTTAATCAATAAACAATACTGATAATATAATATGGGCTATGAAAATCTTTGTATTATAAAAATCTAGACATACATATAGCTTGCAATTTAATATTTATTAAAATAAATTTACATATATAGTAAAAATAAAAAATAAAAAATAAAAATAAAAAAAAAATGCATATCACAAAATATTTACAGCCACAATTATATAATAAGAAAAGTTAAAGAAAAAAGAAACACCTTTGTTTTGATTTCTTAAAAACTTGAAATTGTTCATTGTAACCAATATTGCAACTGCTAGTGTTCCAAGAAATGTGTTTGCTCTAACAACCGTTGTGCGATGTGTTTGTTGTAAACAATATAAATGTTTTGGGTTTTTTCTTTGTTATTTTATGGGACCAACTATTTTGTTCGTTATATCCGATTGTATGTTATAGCCTGTATCATTATAAGCGATTTTGACTGTATATATGAGGAGATGAGGTGCAAAACTCGTTCATTCCATTTTTTTTTTTTTAAATTGAGATGTCAGTGGACTTTAAAAGATATTAACTATCTTTATATATTTATCAATAAATATCTTTATATATATATTATCTTTCTAATCTAATAATAAGTATATCTTTATATCTTTATCTATAAATATCTTTATATACATTATCTTTCTAAAAGATAATTAATATCTAATTTTTCAAAAAAATGGAATAAACGAGTTTTGCATCTCACCTCCTCATATACATGCATTATTATTTATTTATTCAATCTTAATTTGGTTGTTTTATATGTATAATATCAACTCTTCGCTCATAAACTAATATACAAATCATTAATTTGATTGTATTTTTAAGGTAGTGAAGTGGTTTCATGCGTGGGAACGTCATCAGTTATCGCTGTAGCTACTTCTGACCACTGCCTTCGATTAGTGAGCTGCGTCGGTGGTGAACTTATGCTTCCTCCAATTGCCCTCGGTGCTCCGACCTCAGTACTCAAACTGTCTTCCGGTTACTTACTAGTTGTTACTACAACTGGTAGGCTATCTGTTTGGTGCTTGTCAGGTTCTGGTGAACCCCGAGCATTGCTTTCTAACGAAAGTGTTTCCCCCCTTGCCCCACAGCAAGGTAAGTACCGAGTATCTTAGTTACTAAATTATATTTTTATAATTAAATCTCAGTAATGGCTGTTCTTTTTATTTTTTTTATATTTTGATTGTCTCTCTATATTGATAATTATTTATCAGGTGAAATGAGGATAAAGGACTGTTCTGTATCCAAGTCTGGAGAACCCTTACTGGCCCTTTCTTCAGGGAAGGCGTACTTCCATTCGTTGCGTCATAATTCATGGTATTACAATCTAATATTACCACTATAGTTCTTTGTTCTTAAGTGTGATGTGAATGTCAATTAATTAATCAATGAAAGGTGCTAGAAATGATTGCTTTTATTATTCGTTAATAGACATATATCATAATTCTTAATTTAAAATATAATTTTTTTTTTCTTTCACTTTCTTAAGTATCTTCACATTGAAAAATTAAAACAGATAATCTTCATATTTTCAACTGTCCAGTATAAAATTATTTAATTATTTGGAATCAAAATTCAGTAAAATATTTTTTTTTTCTTCTGAATTTAAAAATCTGTTGCTATGGGGATTTGGCCTAAAAAGCTTATTATAGTATTTATCTCTATAAGTTCCCATTTCTATAAGTCGGATTGATTAAATATTGAATAGTGAAAGAAGAAACAGTATTTATTAAAGGGCTAACCTCGGATGATCCAATCCAACTGTTCAGTACCAAATGGATTGGGGAACAACCATCAGTATAAAAACACTAGGAATTTTAGGAGTGACGAGGAGTGATTGGAATTCTTGAAGACAGTCACTCCAATTGACAGTGAGTGGGGAATCTTGCGCTGTCTGGAACAGTCTACTCACAGCAGTCAAAGTGTTCATTTTTATTAACAATGGCTGCTGGGCGAGAGTCTATGACACAATATGCTGCAGACCCTGAGTATTATGCATTTCCTTTTCACATATTAGCAAACAGCTGTTGAAATGTGAAGTAACTTGTTATCCACGATTAATAACAAGACAAGCCTGTCTTACATTGAAAGATTAAAATAAATTGGGGCAACTCATCATTCATTAAAACTATAGGGTCAATCCATTCCAAATCACCCAATATAAATATAATTTATTGCTCAACATATTTAATTTTCCTGATTCTTTTATCATGGATTCCCTATGGGTAGACATTCACAAAACTCCAATTAAAAAAAATTTATACGCCATATTTTTTATTTGACAGCCATTTTAAAATGATGATTTAGTGAATTTTATGAAAAAACAGGGTTTGCGGAAAATTTAATTGCGAAGTCATTTTTAAAGATATCAGAATAATTTAAAAACTATTCAGTTTTAAAAACTATTGTGTTCAGCATGAAATGGCCTTTAAAAGGACATTATTTTAATTTTCCTATCCCTATGTTTTGAGTTATAGAGCTGTGAATTTCAATAAAAATGCTACCTTTTTAATACACTCGTGTAATGCTAGATTAGCAACTATAGACTTAAAATTATCTTAATTTACAAGTTTAAATTATGGTTAATATATAAATTATTATTTAGAGTTTTAAAAATATGAACTTAGCTTATATTTAATTGAAATACTTGACTTAAAAATGTACATTAATTAAAAAAATATGTAAGTATATGATATAAGTATGTTTGTAAGTTAAAACCCACTGTAAAATGTCAACTGACACATCAGTTCTCATGATGCAACAAGTTAATGCGAGTTTTACATGTTTAGACTTGAACTCTTCCATGTGCTACTGCTTGCACAGCCTACATCTTTCCTGTCTCTACATGTCTCTGCAAGGGGTGACATGAAACCCCCTTAATCTTCATTGCTATCTTCAAGATTAAAAATGTGAATATTAAACTAATTTGTGGACAGTCTCTATGTCCAACTTGCGCATCAAAAATATTTGTAGAAAAACTGCCCGAAGATGAGACAAATAATGTTGAGAATAATCCTCAATTTTTTCTTGGCCCTTTTGAATTAATAGAGGAGAATCCGTTGCATCAAGTGGAATCCATTTATGAAACTTAGGAATTGTTCTTTTATGTAAATACAACAAAGCTTAACACATATTAAAGCCTGACAGTTTGCAAACTAAAAAATAAATAAATAAATAAAAATAATTGATAAAATTACAAGCGCAGTCAAGCGAAAATTAGATAAATCTTTCTATAACGACTTAGAAATTCAAAATTTAAATGTTACAGAAACTTCAATTAGTAAGTATATTCAAGGCATATTCATAACAAAACTGAAAGAAAAATTCAAAGTGTACTGTAAATATGATCAAATTAAAATATTTAGTCTATTATAGTCTAAGAAAATGAGGACTTAAGTGCATCTGAATACATGATGAAGTTAACTAGGCAGCTAGTAAAGGCTCAAGGTATCTTACCACATCTTACAAAAAGACAGGGCAACATAATAAGTGAAGCTATTTTTTATTAAATGAGTTAAAGAGTTTTACGGAAATAGTTGCTTATGCCCTGGTAAAAAGGAATATGTTTCAACTGTGATTGACAATGTCAAGGTGCAGAAACAGAAAAAGTTCATTCTCCTTTGACTAAATGAACTCTATAGCATATATAAACAGAATTATCCAGATTACAAAATTGGTAGTTCTATGTTTTTCGCTCTAAGGCCTAAGTGGTGCGTTCTTCAGGATTCATGAAAGAAAAGCTCATAGTATGTGCTTGCAAGCATCATCAAAACACAAAGCTTATAATAGAAGGGACAGAGCTTAATGCAAATTATAAAGACCTCATAGCTTTCATCAAATGTGATATTGAAAATGAAAAATGTATGCTTGACACCTGTTCAGAATGTCCTGGACCAGATACTCTGCTTGATTAAAAAGTAGCGTTTTTAATGAAATTCACAGCTATACAGCTCAGAGCATAGTTGAGTCTCAGTCATAATTTTTTTGTATAGTATAATATATTATAGTATATTCTTATTAGTATAAGGAACATTTTACAAAATTTTCACTTGTTTTCAATCAGTCCCTTTTCAGAAATTGACCCATGAAAATTGACAAAAACCTGCTTTCAACCATTTTTGAAAAGCTGTAGAGAAAAAAGGAGTACATTCTCAAGACTAAAACTTATGCTGCTGGTAGTACTATGAGTACTCAACGAAGAAATAAAATATTATTTGTGGGTCTCTTTTCCTTCCTAAAAATTTATGGCCTTAAACATTAATGGTTTTTAAATATTTTTCCGAGTTTTTGAGAAAGAGTTTGAATAACTTTCTTGCATGATAGAAAAATTAAAATAATGTCCTTTTGAAGGTCATTTCATGCTGAACACACTAGTTTTTAAATTATTCTGATATCTTTAAAAATGACTTCGCAATTAAATTTTCCGTTAACCCCGTTTTTTTCATAAAATTAACTAAATCATCATTTTAAAATGGCTGTCAAATAAAAAATATGACTTGTAATTTTTTTTAATTGGAGTTTTGTGAATGTCTACCCATAGGGAATCCATGATAAAACAATCAGGAAAATTAAAAATGTTGAGCAACACAGACTGGGTGATTTGAAATGGATTGACTCTATACTATTTGGTTTTAAAAAAAAAAAAATCAGATAATTATGATTTTTGTTGTGTTGTGATTGTTTACCAACATTCAAGTTTTGAACATTGTAGCACTGCTGCTTGCTGATTGCTTTAATGTTGAAGCATACAAAATTTTGGCCTTTTCTATGTTTCACCTAAATATCTGTTAAACTGTTTGTTTCAAAGAAATACTTGTTATTTAAAAAAAAAAAAATTAATTATTAAATTTCTTACAATTAGAACAGAAAATGAGCTCTATAGCTTAAAAAGAGACTGAGATGCAGGTTTTCAAATTTTCAGAATTTACTCTAAAAGTGATTTGATAAGGGCCTTTATTAAAGAACAATAACAGTCCATTTTTTGTCAAATTGAGATTGCAGTGCGAATATTGCAGCTTATGACTGACAGTATGTCTATATGATACTAATCAGGCAAGAAATGTCAAAGCTTTGAAGTTATTAAAGAGTTAATATTCAATAGTATCAGGCAAGAATAACAGAGCTTCATACCTAAAATTTTTATATTTTTATTTTATACAAATTTAATTCTACTTTTATTATGTTATCTGAAATTGCTTATTTATTTATTTTAGGCTTTTGATTGGAAACCATAATGACCCTGTTCAAAGAAATGCACATTCAGGATATAGAAATACGCAAAGGAGTTTATCTCCTACTGGAGAAAGTTTGCCTCTGAAGGCTATACAAGCTGCTGCACTCAACGGGTGAGTAATATACTTGAATGAAGTTTTTTATATTATTTAATCTTTGAAATAGAAGGTTTATTCTTAAATTTTGACATACTTCTATAATAAGTCTTATTTATTCACTATCAGCGGTCCACTCTTGGCATTTAAGCCTGTTTGATTAAATGAGCCGTGATCATACTCGGGAGAAAATTTATAGAATACTCCCTTTGAGGGCTGTAACTCACTTTTAATTAACTCCATCTGGATTAACTTTTCCCAAAATCCTTACCTTACATTAGATTTGGATTTCTCTTTTAAAGACTATTAATATGTGATGGATTTTAATATTGTATAAAAAAAAAAATGCATCAGTTTTTGCAGTTCCATTGATTACCTGTTTTTCATCTTGTGTATTAGGTCTTTAAAGGTTTTAATCAGTTCTTTGCCTGCTTACTTATAAAGATAAGCCCAATGGTTGTTGTGAGCTATAGGTTTTCTTTTGATTGCAACTGTAGATAAAAAGTAAGTTAGATTATACTTTTTTCTTTTTTTCAGCTTCATTGGCTGTTCTTGAAAGTATTCTTCCCATCTTTCAACTATTATACCAATTTCTGTTAAGAATCTAGTACGTTCTTCATCCCTCCATTCTGTTAGCAATATTTTTAAGTGTTTTCTATTAACATGGCTTTTAATTTAGTGTATAGTTTTCTGCTTCCAGTGGTATCTGTCAGAGTTTATATATTCTCAACATTCATACCAACTCACTCTTTTTATGTTTACTCCCTCATATGTTTATTAGGTTTTTATCTTGATCTACTATTATTTTCCACTAAAAACCTCTTATTTTTCTTTACCTGAGTCTAGCATTACTTTGTTAGGAGTGGGGTAGGGCAGCATGACTATTTGCCTGTTTCTTTTGTAGACTAAGTTGTCTTTTGTTAGCCTACTTGTCAGGCCTCTTGTTTTTCCTCCCTGTGTTTAGATCTTTTCGTCAATATGAGTTGCATAATCTGCTGTGGGACATGCAGATTATCCATGTTCAGGATTAGAATATATCATTTGGTTATTATCTAAATCTAGTGTATAATTATTATAAAGTATGACAAGAAAATAAATTAACTGTTAAAAGTTATTATCTACTTTTTGTCGCTTATTTTATGTTATATGAATCTTTAATTATTGTTATGTTTAGAAATAATTTTGAATAGGTTATAGATGCTCCATTTTAGGCTAACTTTCTTTATCCAAAAGCAGCAAACATCCAAACAACTTAATTCAAGCTAAAACTCACATAATTTGGTAAACTACCTTTTATATGAAGAGTACAAGGGAATAATGGGCCAAATCATATATTTAGTATTTTCCAGTAAAGGAAGTTAAAAATTAAAAAAAAACGATACAACTATTATAAAAGTTTTTGTTTTTCTTTTATTAATTGCTTCAGGAAAAGAATCACAACAAATTACAAAATATCGCTATATTTAAAAATAATATACACCATTGTAAACTCAATTCACCATAAAAAATAACGGGTCCATTTTCTCCTGTACTCTTCATGTTTATTTGATAGATTTTCATAGATATATAATAGATACTTTTTTTCAATTAGTCTAATAGTTCAGTCATAATTTAATTTTATAATAATGTCATAATAATTTTTTTTTTTTTTTAACAATATGATTGATTTCCAGGACGGGGGTTGGTGCTAATAGAGGCGTGGGCCCAACGTCTGAGCTTGCCCCTCTGTGTACTCTGACGTACCTCGACTCCCAACTTTCAGCTTCCCTTGCTCTTGGTTCCCAACAGGAGTATAAATTCTGGCTCCTCGCTCAGGCTAGGTTTCTTGTCCAGAGAGGTAAGAGAAATATTTACATTTATTGAGAAAATTCAAAATCCTCATTATTTTATTTTCTGTTTTTGATTTTTCACCGCTTAATTTAATGCTTATTACCAGTAGATCGGTTAAATAAGAGTTAATCGGTTTTCTGATGCTTACATCTCTTCTTATTAGGGTAGGTTGTTGTATGCAAAATATCGATATTCCATATCGACGACTTATTGAACACTTATTTTATTTATTGACTTATTTTAAGTATTCTAATCAGATTAAAATGATAGTCCTCTTTATTTTATCATTTTAGCTAATTTAGGTAGCAACATCGAACCACTGCTCCTCCAAATTCAACTAATATAAAATTAGTATTTTAAATAATGATATTTTGTTATTTCCATTTCCTAACTTGAAAAAGTATACCAGAAGTTAACAACATTACTTTCAACATCACTTTTGTGTCTATCTCAGTTTATAAAGATATCTTGGGCATTAGCGGGGGTGGAGCAGTGGTTGGTTCAATCTTGTTACCTTTATTTATTTCACAATATAAATAGATACACAATTATTTCAAATGTTTAAAATTTAAAAGTTGTTTATAAAGAATTAAACATTAGACAGTAGGTATCTTAGATATCAATATTATAAGGTTAACAATTTAAGCATTTATTGTCATAAATTGATTGGAAAATTTTTCCACTTGATTTATTCCTTGAGATGGTTTGCCCTGCTCTAGAAAATAATCGTTCTGTAGGCACTGAAGTGGGATAGTAGCAACATATTGCCAACCCAACCTACATGAAAATGGAAAAAGTTGCATTGAAAACTATCCCTTATTTAGACCAATTTTATAAGGTTTTGTTAATTTTTTTATAAATGTATATAGTTGTTTATCGTATTTTTTATAGAAAACATATCGTAAGGTACATTTCAATTTATCCTAAGAAAAAGTATTGATGTAAAGATATTCTAAAGATAATTCTTGTCAAATTTATCATTGAAACCTTGTTAATTTTTTAGGAGCCACTTATCTCCTCAAATTAATGTTTTTCGAACTAACATGATTTTATTTTTACTTCAATAAACAATACCAGTATTTATAACTAATGTTTGTCAAGTGACAGTAAATGTTGTATTATCGGGGGTTTAAATTCTTATTTATATTAATTGAAAAAATAAATAAATAAAATAAACAAGCTTCCTACATGAGACATTTGAGATATATGCAATATTGATAGGCAGCTGATAAAGACAATCTTATTTCCTAAAACAAATCAGTTAAAAAAACAATCGTTCAAAAAATAATTTATTATACTGGCAGTAGCTTTTATGATTCACAACCAACATTAGTTAAGAATGCATTCTGGGCAGTTGAGAAGTAAAACAATGACTAATAAGGCTTTTGAGGGGAGAACTTATATTTTATTTTTTCATTGTTTCCAATATACATGTCTATTTTTCTTTATGCTTATCTTTTTTGTAGTCTTGATGATAGCCTATACTGTTTTGGATGAAACAGTGGCCTAATTATAAAAGTTATATAAATAGCACATTTTTTTTAATTTTTAAAAACTATTACCTTCAAATACAAGGCCATCTATTATCAAACTGTCAAATAGCATCACTATAACTATCTATCTATAAGTATATATATTGTGTATACTGAGAAAATAACTTTCTATACTTTGAAATAATATAAATTATATATTTTTAAAGGTCTTGAAAAACGCTTAAAACGATTATGTGAAGAACTCCTTGGACCTACACATACGAGTTGGAGTTACTCTAGTAGTAACTGGCAGGAAGAAATTCTTGTAAGTAAAATCTGAATTTGAATTATTGAGAAAATTAATGTATTAAAAGTTTATGTTAATATAGAAATATATTAATATGAAATATATAAAAGTACTAGCATCCCCGTCGCGGCTTCGCCCGCCCTCATAAGTAAAGGATAAGATTCTTGTATTTTAGCATGTGGTTGAGCATTATTTCTTCAATGATTTTTTCACGCATAGCAGTAATTATTAATTTCTTTTATAATTGCACTGATTAGGTGGTTGAAGATTACGTAAAAGCACCATTAGAAATAAAAATTTTTATTTTAATGTATGAATTGGTAATCACGATGGATAAAGACTATTAAGAAACTCTTGCGGAAAATAAACTGCATTATCAGTGCTTACGACAAAAGGCCCGTGGATCATATTTTTACAAACGATATAAAAAAGCAAAGGATCGACATTTTGATTTAGTAATAATTTGTATTCGGCAGAAATAACTTTATTGATTTCATCTGGTTGGATGTTGATTTCGAACTATAAAAGTATATGACAGTGTGGCAAACCTCGGTCCTGCCACATTTAAATGTTAGTTATTGTAAATTTTACCATTGCAAAACCTTTCTGGTTGAACCGGATAGTTTCAGTTTACCATTATAAACTCTATTGTGGAATGGCGCTATACACAATCGGTTGATTTTCAAGCTTTACTGGGATCCACATATCGCACACCATATTTAAATATTTTTTAATAATTTTCTTGATAGTTTTAATAGTACATTTTATCATCAATTTCAAGCTGTTTTGTAACCTCTCGTGTAGAATGGCACTCGCCACCTATCGGTCAATTTTCAAACTTCACTGTTGTCCACATATTATCTTTTTTTAATAAAATATAAATTAAAAATTGGTAGATTTTAATATTGCTAAACCTTCTTGGAACTATGAAGATGATGTAGTTAATATTTAGTACAGATTGGTTCAGTAATATTCGTGGTTAGTGATCAAAAATGAAAACTGGCTTGTCCTTTTATAGAATAGTATAAATTATTATTATGGTAAATTTTCTAATTGTAAATCCTTCAAGAACTATGAAGATGATGTAGTTACAATTTGGTTGAGATAGGTTCATTAGTTTTACTAAAACGCTATTGTGGCTTGCCACATATTCGATTTTTAAATTTCACTGGAAACCACACGTCACACTACATATTTATAGCTTTTTGGATAACAAATTAATTTTATTTAGTAATTTTATTATCAATTTCTAGCTATATTTAACACCGGATCATTGTAACCTCTCTTGAATGGCGCTCGCTTTACTACACAACACATATTTATCGATTTTTAAACAGTAATTTAATAGAAAATATATAAATTTTATTATTGCTAAACCTTCCTTGAACTATGAAGATGATGTAAGTTATATTTGGTACAGAATAGTTCTATAGTTTTCGCGGTTAGTGATCACGAACGGAAATGGCTTGTCCTTTTATATATAACTTCATCATCCCCCGTCGAGGCTTCGCCCTTTCTCATAAGTGAAGATTTTAGATAATTTTAACTAATAATTTATTTTTTATTTTTTATGTTTATCGATAAAAATCTTGTATTAAAGTGAACAACTAAAAATTATATTTTTGATGATATTTTCACGCATAGCAGCCATTATTAACTTGGTTAAATTTAGATTGATTAGGTGTTTGAAGATAATATAAAGCATAATTAGACATCCAATTTTCAATTTTAATATATGAGTTGGTGATACAGATGGACAGAGACTATTAAGAAACTGCATTATCAGTGCTTACAAATAAAGGTTCAAAGTTCATATTTTTACACACAATATTAAACAGCTGAGGATCGGCATTTTGATTTGTAATAATTTTCATTCGACAGAAATAATTTTATTGATTGGATCTGGTTGGATTTTAATTTCTAACCATAAAAGTATGTGGGGGTGTGGCAAAACCCGTTTCTAACAATTAACATTGTACATTTAAATTTCTATTGTTGCTAAACCTAGAACTATGAACATGATATAGTTAAAATTTGGTATATTTCACTCCATATAGCTGTTTTTATAACGATTTAATTGAAAAAAGGTAAATTTTATTATCAATGTCCAACAATCTATTTAATCATATCAGCTCTATTTAACACTGTACCTTTTAACCTTTCATGTAGATGGCAATTGCCGCCATTTTTGAACTTCACTGTTATCCACTTATTATTCATTTTTCAATAAAGAATTAGTTGAAAATCATTAGATTTACTATTGCTAAACCATCCTATAAAGATGATGTAGTCAAAATTTGGTAGAGATTGGTTCAGTAGTTTTTTGGCGGTTAGTGAACACAAACGAAAAATTGCTTGTCCTTTTATATAATAATATAACCTTATACCGCCATATGTTAGAATCGTATAGAGCTAACAGATAATTGTGACTTACAGATAATATACAAATAATATTGCGACTATAAATTAAGATATAAGGTATCCTATCTTTTTTGTTGGATCAAACTGCACACGGTATGCAAATTTGATTAAAATCGGTTCAGTAGTTTAGGTGTTAGCCGGCCCCTAGGCGGCGACACGTAATTTATATATATTAAGATTTCTTAAATAAATCATCAACTTCCCCAAAAATAAAAAAACAAAACAATTTTAATACTGTTACATACTAGTATATTACTGCTAGTATAATCTGATACTATTTACTTTGCAATTTGTAAAACGAGAGCAGGTAAATGTCATTTTCATATTCTTGGATATATTGGTCAGAAAGTTTTAAACTTTTTCATTAAAATATTTTCCTGTCTTTGGATTCTATTATATGACTAATGGTGAGAAGTGGTCTATCCATGTGTAATGTGGTCTTTGGAAGTTCCAAGAGGTAGGAAAAGATGCGATTAGCACCAGTTGGTAGTACAAAAATCTCCCCTTGGTCAGCAGTGTGACTTTAGATTGGTTTGTTCCCTTCATTAATTCACATTTTGGAAAATTCAAACTCTTAGGCTTCATCCAGCTAGCCTATCATCACCTGGTTGGACTCTGTGAGTGGCTATTCCTTCCTCAGGCACTCAGGCACCATAATGGGTATACAGTACAATCCCGATATATCGTATCTTCAAGAGGACAAAGAAGATGTACGATATATCAACTTGGCCACTATAACAAGATTATGATATATCGGATGTAAAAATTTGAAATATGATATATCAAAAGTTTTAATTTATTTTTATTAGTAATTTTATATATGAACAACACTGCATTTAAATACAGTAGTATAAATTTTGAACATTAATTTGTTTTTCACCACTTTTTACAGCCGATATAATTTCTTCTTTTATTTTAACAGTTAGTTGTTTTCTTTTAGGGGCCATGATAAAGACTGAATCAAACAATTCTAGTAATGAGTCTGCTACATCCGGTTTAAACAAACGAAATCCTGGAAAACCCAATTCTTATGCGATAACTCTAATTCGATGGTAAAATACAAATTAAAAGACATTTTACCAACCTTGGAGGGGAAAAAAGTAGTTATACCAAGGGGATTGGTTTTATACTAATTAACAAGATATTCACACGACTCTGATTCATTGATAAAATACCTTACGCCGAGGGGACTAAAGTCCATTGTTTTATATGAATTAACAAGATTTTTCCAAGGGACAATACTTTCTCACGTTTTGCAGGATATATGGTATATGGGACTGTATTAGATGGATAAATCCAACATGCAAATCATTTGTTGTCTAGCCTGTCATTTTGTCTCTCTGATAAATTTGCAATACTTATAGAAAAGCTCTCATTAAAAAGCATTTTGTCTGCTAAATTCTTTATTGCTAAGTTTTTCTGTGTTTTTGTTTTTTTTCTATTAAAGACTTTTTAAAACTATGTCGTATCTCTTCTCTAAAAATAAGTTTGTTCTATTTGTTTTCTTTCCAACCAATCTCCCTCACCCCTTATAGGACCCTATAAGAACCCAACATCTTATAGAGCGACCTTTCTTCTGTTATCTTTCTGGGCTCCATTCTTTTTGTCCACCGTTCCTCTACCATCCTCATAACATGCCCAAAACATTTTAGCCTTATAGTCTCAATAGTAAAGAGTATGTGTTATCCATTTCTTCCACTCTCTACCTAATTTCAAAGTTTGGAACTTTCTGAAGCCATACATATCATAGAGCTAGAAGTCTTATCGCCTAGCTCTCCTTAATAGACTATGAAACCTAAATAAAATGTTACACTTTATAGGAATGACTTATATGTTTTTTGTTTTTTAAGGACACCGACTTGCTCTATAGTACGGAATTTAAAATTATAATTATTATTCATTCCTAATATCTTTTATTTTATGTTTGCATTGTTTCCAGAATACATGTCTTTTTTTCTTTCTTTTTTTTTAATTAACAGAAATATCATATTTTTTATTTAATTACAAGTCATTCAAGTGTTGTAGGATAAATTAAATCTTGGAATAAAGTTTTTTTTTCTTTTAATAAAATTTGATTTCTTTATTGTTTGCTATCGACTTTTAAATTACTTATGTTTCTTTTCTTTTATAGGGTTTAAAAAAGCATTCCCTACTGGAAGAAATTCTGCAGGAAGCAGCAAGTAATTTGAAACTTCAGCGGTTGGTTACTGAAATACGCGAACAAATGACTTCTCGGTTATTTCCAATCATTGATAATGTAAATATGCCATAACAGCCATGTATTTAATATAGGTTCATTATAAAAAAAAATAATCGGAATATAAAAATGTATTTATAGTATATAAAATATTTATAATTGTACATAAATAATTAGGTAAATGTTTTACTAGTTAGAAATGAAATAAAGGCTAATTACTTTATGTAATCAATTATTTTGGCGTTAAGGAATGTTTATTTTTTAAATAAAATTTTTATTTTCTTTAAATATTTTGTACTATGTACAAGTGTAGTAATAATTGTATTTATAAAATGCATGTTAACATTATATGAAATTATGCTGTGCATAGCAAAATTAACTGCCTAAGCACAAATTTTGTTTGTTTTTTGTTTGGTTTTTTTGTATAACATTGTATAAATCTGTACATTATGTAAGTAGTTGGCCTTTATTATCTGTAATATAAATTTTGGTTACCCAGGCTATTTATTTTCAGAATGCTGTACAGGCATTTTCACTGGAAATTCTTGAGTATATTTATTATTTAAATGATTTGGGGTTCTTGAATATAATCAGATTCATTTCTAAAAAAAAAAAAGTTTAAAACTTATTTTTTCCTTGTTAATTTTATGCATGTAAACTTTGCCTTCCAGTATTAAATAAATATTTAATGGAACTTGATTTATTTTAATTTCATAACATTTTGTATTTATTGTATTGTAATTTTTCCAGGTTTCTGCTTGTAGAGCTTTTTGTTATTTTTTAGTTGTCATTTACTTTTTATTTAGAAAGTGTATGTGAATATCCAATATATTTGTCTGTTCAAAGTCATCACTATTTAGGTTGTGAATGAGAGAAAATAAGAATGAATACGTGAAAATTATGGTATTAGTGTTGGCATTAAATGAAACATTTTAATATAAGCATTATTGTATAGAAGTCAATTCATATAAATTTTTTTTATTGTAAGTAAGCTTTAATAATAAGTCTACTTAAACAGAAAGTTTTTTCCTTATATATTTCCTCATGAAAAAAAAGTCTATTAATTCACGATATCTTTAATTATTTTTATTTAATAATATTTTGCTAATATTAGAACCCTGTTTTGATCCGCTGTACCTTTACCTATATACCTTAAGTATCTAAATTGGCTCATTACTAATATTACTTTATATAGTTAACACAGCTTGGATAAACTGCCGATGATTCTCTCAAGTCGCTCAATGCCTAATAATTGTTTATGAAGTGACTAGATTTATGGAATATCTAAATGAGAAATGCATGTGATAACCTGGGCCAGGCAGGTTGGAAAAGGGTAGTGGGAAATTTTTTTTTTTTTTTTTAATAAGAGCTATAATAATAAGAGAACCTTAAAGAAAATTTTATTATGTATTTATATTTTTTTTTCTTTCTTGAATTATTTATATTAAGGGTAGGAGGCTCGATAAAACAAAATAATGTTATTAAAGGAATTATGGTTTAACCTCTTATTAGAGTTTTATTTATTACATTTCAAATGATTAAATAAAAAATGTTAAAATGTGGACGTAAGCTCAACTAACTATATTTTCTTATCGTGATTTTCTTAGAAAGTAAGCTTTTTTTAAATCTCTAGTTTTTTTTTTATGTATATAAAACTCGATGCTCAACACTCACTCGTTATTGTTAAGGGTTTTAAAAGAAATTATGAAGTTTTTCAAAATAAAAACATTGATAAAACAGGATTGGTCTCACAAAAATGGATGGTGTTGTCACCCCCGTGATTGTAATTAAATATGATTGCTCAGTGATCATAAAATTTGCATTGAATGTTTTAACTTTTTAAACACTACAGCTATCCAAAGTAGAGGTGGTACAGTAATTGTGAAGGGTTTGGTGGATGAAAGGGTTATGTCACATTTTTTTTGTTAAATACAATCTAGTTCATTGGATGAAGAATTTATGTGCAGAAGTGTTAGGAAGCAAAATCTGAATATTTCAAAACAACTAGAAAAAGAATTACGGAGAAGATGAAGGGGCTATTAAACATCTTCCTGCTATTGGAAAATGATAAAAAAATTAAACATGAATTACTCAAAATTGTGATTTGTTACACAATTCCTTCTTCCACAAAACCCTTCAATTGGTCAAAAAATATGAGTTGTTTAAATAAAAAGTTTATCTCTTTTAGCAAATCTACAGGAACATTGTATTTTTATCAGAATCATGAAGAAAGTATGGTTTAAAAAATATATATATTTTAAATAAAGTATAAAATATCTAGATGATTAAAAAATATATACCCTTTGAGAAATTGAAAAGAGAGTTGAGTTATCAGCGATCATTGGTGGTAACAGATTCTAGTCCACATTACTTCAGCCTATTAATTTCTTTTAACTTCTTTCTCTTTCTTTTAAGCTCTTTTGTGCCTTTCAGTGTAGAGCTTGATGCGCCTCGGCCCACTTTTTCCATTCCTCTCGATCCATAGCCATCCGTTTCATCTGGTTCATAGGCCTTCCACGTTCCCTCCCCAGCTTTTCAATATTGATTCATGGCCTGCCAACGGGTTGGGTCGTCTTCTGCTCTAGCCTCCATATACCATTTTACTATTCTTTCCTCAGGCATTCTATATACGAGGGTAAGTCAATAATTATCCGCAATATAGTTATAAAATTTTATTGAAATGAAATAGGAAACTTACAAGTACATCATTTTTCGACATAGTCCCCTTGCTTTTCAACGCACTTGGTCCAACGTTGTTCAAGTTTCCTGATGCCCTCATGGAAGAAGGTTTTGGGTTGAGATGCGAGCCAGGAATGCACCGCTTCTTTCAATGCTTCGTCCGAGGCAAATCGACGGCCCCTAATTGCCTGTTTGAGTGGACCAAACAAGTGAAAATCAGATGGAGCGAGATCGGGACTATATGGAGGATGATTCAATACTTCAAAATTGAGTTTCTGAAGCGTTTCCACAGTGTGGGCAGCTGTATGCGGAGGGCATTGTCGTGCAACAACACAACGCCTTTTGACAGCAGTCCTCGGCGTTTGCTTCGAATTGCAGGCTTCAGCTTAGCAGTAAGCATCTCACTGTAACGTTCACTGTTTATTGTTGTGCCCCTTTCCTGATAATGTTCCAGTAATGGACCTTGTGAGTCCCAAAAAACCGTAAGCATAAGTTTTCCTGCGGACGGTTGGGTTTTGAATTTTTTCTTGCACGGCGAATTTGGATGTTTCCATTCCATACTCTGCCGTTTACTCTCCGGCTCGTAATGATGGATCCATGTTTCGTCACCAGTAACGATCCTGTCTAAGAAGTTGTCCCCTTCGTTAACATAGCGATCCAAATGTTTTGTGCACACGTCCAAGCGCGTTTGTTTATGCAACTGTGTCAGTTGTTTTGGAACCCATCTTGCACATACTTAATGAAACCCAAGTCTGCTGTAAATGATTTCGTAGGCAGAACCGTGGCTAATTTGCAGACGATTTGCCACGTCGTCAACAGTTATCCGTCTGTCTGAGAGAATCATTTCACGTGAACGCTCAATGTTTTCATCGTTTATGGCGGTAACTGGTCGTCCAGCTCCTTCATTTTGCGTAACACTTGTGCGACCATTTTTGAATTTTTCAATCCATTCATAGACACTCCGTTGTGGCAAACAATTGTTCCCGTACTGTACCAAAAGTCTTCGATGAATTTCAGCCCCTGATACACCTTCCGACCACAAAAAACGGATCACTGAACGTTGCTCTTCTTTGGTGCAAATAGAAAGTGGAGCGGCCATTATTAACAGCACGACAGCGATAACAAAACTAACCTACCAGCTTGATACGCACATAAACATAACAACGAATAAACAAAGCATGCGCCATCAACACAAAAGAACAGTACTGCCAACATAAACAAAAATATAGCTATATTGCAGATAATTATTGACTTACCCTCGTATATGCCCGAACCACTTCTTGTTTCTCCATCCTAGTCTTTATAGATGGCACCTTCAGATCCTCTCTAATGATCTCATTCCGCACACAATCCCTTCTTGTCTTTCCAGTCATTCTCCTAAGGAATCTCATTTCTGAAGTGGTGTCTCCTAATATGGCTATCAAGGGCGATCCAGTGCTATTTTTTGGGCGACCCTGCCAGGATTCTCCCTTCCTTGACAAAAAGTATTAATAAAATAAATCTGAAGTTCTTGATAAAAACTTTTCAAAGTTTCTGATTTTGTTTAATTCTAATTACAATTGGTTTAATTAAATAAAGTTATTAGGAGAATAGTTTTAAAAAATAAAAATAATATTTAAATGGATCATTATTGGAGTTAAGTTTTTGAGGAAGCCCTGAGATGACTTTTATATAATTATGTAATTCTTACTTTATTTTCAACATATACATATATATATATAGTAGATATTCAGTTATTATGCTGATATATTGTAATGTATGTACTATTAATTTATAAATATTTAATTTTGATAATTTCAGTTTACTTTCCTTCCTCATGATATTAAATTATACTAACCTACCTATCCTTCTTCTTTGATGACGCTACAACTCATGAAGAGTCAGGTAAATAAATAAATTCCTCTACATTAATTTCTAAACTGAAATTCTTTGAGGAAAAAAAAATCATTCCTATCCTAGGTTCTAATTTATTTCTATAATTAATGTCTCACTGTACCTATTACAAAAAAAAAAATTGATATAACCTTATTACATTATTTTTTAACTTTTATATTTTTTTACACTTAAGATATATTTATTTGAAATGAACTGTTTAATTCTTTTTGAGAAAAAGTAATAAATAAGTTTGATTACTTAGAAGAAGCAATAGTTCAAATCTGGTCTGTGCAAGTTGTCATTTCTTTTGTGATTGACTCATAAAATAAAACTGACCTTTCTCTGGCTTGAATAGTATAGTAACTTGTTGGGTCTTTCCTTGTCTAGTTAAAGTACATAAGGGTGTTAAATCCTAATGAACTACAATAAATATACATATTTTATTGTTTTACTTATTTTCTCACCAATATTTTGACCCAGGCTGTAGGTTATCATAATGAATATAAAGCAGTTTGGGAGAGAGGAGAAGCTTTGTAAGAAGGCAAAGTACATCATCATCACACATAGAATTCTTTATTTAAGCCCTTATGATGGCCTACACATATTGGTGTGGGGGGCATGATGAAATGTATGTTTTGTTCTCCAGCAGTCATACTGCCCAAATTTGACACATGTGTTAAGTGTGATTACATGAACTGATTTATAGAATTTCAAGTAAGTCACTCAAGGATCTTTGCCAATAATTGAAAGTATAGGAAGCGGCATTTCAGCAAGACCGAGTTCCTTATCAGAAGATAGGTACGGACTTGCAGCTCCTCACCAGCCAGCTGTCTAGGGAAGCATTGTGGCACTACTGCAAGGTCAATGTCAATATTCATAGATATGTAGCTGTCACCCATATCATAGCAGCTCTACTCCTCTCCTGTCACCGGGATAGTCCAACTTATTAAGAAAATATTGTACCTATTTATTTTAATGCTTTAACTGTAGTTATTTTAATATCTTAACTTTATTTATTTTAATTTTTTTAACTGCATTTATTTTAAGATTTTAACTTCATTTATCTTAAGTATTGATGACGAAGAAGAATGTGAAAGAGGAGAAAAATCTAATTAATTGTTTGCTGTAGGATAAGGTTTAAAATTCCCTTTTATGGTTTAAGTGGATCTTAATTATCATTAATGTTATTATTATTGATATTATTGTTGTTTTTTTTTTGTTTTGTTTTTTTCCTTTGTTTTTGTCAGGTATTAATTTATTGATTCATATTTTTTTTGTAATTATGGAAAAAAGGATAGGTACAATCAGGCGCAATTATGTTTGGATATGTATATGTATATATATATGTGTGTGTTTTGTAATATTTACCTATTTATTTATTGATTTTTATAGATCAAAAACATTTATGTCATTGTTGGCACTTTTTAGCAAGTATATTTAATAACCAATTTTAAAGACATTTAGCATTTCTTTGATTTATATAGTATAAATTTATATATATAGCATCCCTGTCGCGGCTTCGCCCGCCCTCCATAAGTAAAGCTAATTTCAACTAAAAATTAATTAAGTTTTATTTGTTTATCGATAAGATTCTTGTATTTTAGCATGTGGTTCAGCATTATTTCTTCAATGATTTTTTCACGCATAGCAGTAATTATTAATCTAGTTATAATCGCACTGATTAGGCGGTTGGAGATTGCGTAAAAGCACCATTAGACATAAAATTTTTAATTTTAATGTATGAATTGGTAATCAAGTTGGATAAAGACTAAGAAACTTTTGCGGAAAATAAACTGCAATATCAGTGCTTACGACAAAAGGCCCGTGGATCATATTTTTACACACGATATAAAAAAGTAAAGGATCGACATTTTGATTTAGTAATAATTTGTATTCGGCAGAAACAACTTTATTGATTTCATCTGGTTGGATGTTGATTTCGAACTATAAAAGTATATGACAGTGTGGCAAACCTCAGTTCTGGCTCTCAACATTGTACATTTAAATTTTAGTTATTGTAAATTTTACCATTGCAAAACCTTCCTAGAATTATAAAAATTATTTATTTAGATGTCGGTACAGATAGGTTCAGTTTACCATTGTAACTCTATTGTGGAATGGCGCTATACACAATCGTTCGATTTTCAAGCTTCACTGGGATCCACATATCGCACACCATATTTAAATCTTTTTTAATAATTTTCTTTATAGTTTAATAAGTAAATTTTATCATCGATTTCAAGCTCTTTTGTGACCTCTCGCGTAGAACCTCTCCACCTATCGGTCAATTTTCAAACTTCACTGTTGTCCACATATTTTCTTTTTGTAATAAAAAATAAATGAAAAATCAGTAGATTTTAATATTGCTAAACCTTCTTGGAACTATGAAGATGATGTAGTTAATATTTAGTACAGATTGGTTCAGTAGTATTCGTGGTTAGTGATCACAAACGTAAAATGGCTTGTCCTTTTATATAATAGTATAAGTTATTATTATGGTAAACTTTCTAATTTTAAATCTTTCAAGAACTATGAAGATGATGTAGTTAAAATTTGGTTCAGATAGGTTCATTAGTTTTACTAAAACGCTATTGTCGCTTGCCACATATTTATAGCTTTTTGGATAACAATTTAATTGAATTAAGTAACTTTATTATCAATTTCTAGCTATATTTAACACCGGATCATTGTAACCTCTCTTAAATGGCGCTCGCTTTACTGCACTCCAGATATTTATCGCTTTTTAAACAGTTATTTAATAGAAAATATATAAATTTTATTATTGCTAAACCTTCCTTGAACTATGAAGATGATATAGTTATATTTGGTACAGAATAGTTCTATAGTTTTCGCGGTTAGTGATAACGAACGAAAATGGTTTGTCCTTTTATATATAACTTCATCATCCCCCGTCGAGGCTTCGCCCGCTCTCATAAGTGAAGATCTTAGATAATTTTAACTAATAATTAATTTTTTAAAAATATTTATCGATAAAAATCTTGTATTAAAGTGAAGAATTGAAAATTTTATTTTTGATGATATTTTCACGCATAGCAGCCATTATTAACTGGGTTAAATTTAGATTGATTAGGTGTTTGAAGATAACATAAAGCATAATTAGACATCCAATTTTCAATTTTAATATATGAGTTGGTAATTCAGATGGACAGAGACTATTAAGAAACTGCATTATCAGTGCTTAAAACTAAAGGTTCAAAATTCATATTTTTACACACAATATTAAACAGCTGAGGATCGGCATTTTGATTTGTAATAATTTTCATTCGACAGAAATAATTTTATTTATTTGATCTGGTTGGATTTTAATTTCTAACCATAAAAGTATGTCATAGTGTGGCAAAACCCGTTTCTAACACTCAACATTGTACATTTAAATTTTGATTGTTGCTAAACCTAGAATTATGAACATGTTGTAGTTGAACTTTGGTATATTTCACTCCATTTACCTGTTTTTATAACAATTTAATTGAAAATAAGTAAATTTTATTATCAATGTTCACCTCTATGTAACACTGTACATTTTAACCTTTCATGTAGATTGCAATTGCCGCCATTTTTGAACTTCACTGTTATCCACTTATTATTCATTTTTCAATAAAGAATTAGTTGAAAATTATTAGATTTTACTATTGCTAAACCATCCTTTAAAGATGATGTAGTCAAAATTTGGTAGAGATTGGTTCAGTAGTTTTTGGCGGTTAGTGAACACGAATGAAACATTGCTTGTCCTTTTATATAATAGTATAACCTTATACCGCCATATGTTAGAATCGTATAGAGCTAACAGATAATTGTGACTTGCAGATAATATACAAATAATATTGCGACTATAAATTAAGATATAAGGTATCCTATCTTTTTTGTTGGATCAAACTGCACACGGCGTGCAAATTTGATTAAAATCGGTTCAGTAGTTTAGGTGTTAGCCGGCCCCTAGGCGGCGACACGTAATTTATATATATTAAGATGTGCACATTTATGTTAATTTATTTATATCTTTATTTATTTTATTTTGTTTTGTTTTTTTTTGTTTTTTTTTTTTTGAATTCAGGGATCTGAACATGTATGTGTGTTGGTTGCGATTGTCAGGAATTGGCCTAATATGATGCAAGCAACAGATAAACAGAATGGTAACAATTTTGAGATTGGCCAAACAGTATCGGTTTCGAGGACCGAAGGCCCTACTCAAGAAGCGGTTGTTGCCTCCGTGATATCAGTGCCTGCCGAAGGAGGGGGCGAAAAAAAGGTTATTAAAGTAGAATGGCTTGATGAAGAAAGAGTGGAATTGGGCAAAACGGTTCCTATTGAGGATATATTCACTAAGCTGCCCAAACTAACCACTAAAACCACGGAGGCTGGTGTCAACCGAGAAGAAAGAGTCTCTCATCCTGATAATACAGTCTGCCCTATGTGTGGCTTGTCATTCAAGGGTGAGAGAGGTCTTGAAACCCGTATTGCCAAGAAGCATCCCAGAGAGGCCAATAATCATACGTTAAGGGGACTAATTAAAAAGGTGGTGGTCCCTAAAAATGGAGAGGATGAGATACCTGAAATTAAGGAGGGCATTACTAAATGGTCTGCCACGTTCAGAAATCTCTGTAACCAAAATAATATGAAAACTGCGGAATTCGATGCAGCGGTCGTTAAATTTCTCAAGTTTTTAAATAATATTAATGCAGAACTTCCAGGCCCACAGCACCCGGCAATTAAATTTTACTAGTTAAGAAAAAAAAAGAAAAACCAATATAGAAGACAAGGGTGCTAGTAAAACTTCAAATCTGCAGAGAGCAAATAAAGCGGACCAAGGGCGTCGGCAAGAACAATATCAATATGAGATGGCCCAGTACAATTATTATAACCGAAGAAAGAAGGTCGTCTAGACAATAATGAATGCCGATGCCCCTAAGCAATGTCCCTTAAAGGTCACCAAAATCGATGCCCATTTCAGAAACCTCTTTGAGCAAGTGAACTCCTGCAGACGTGCAGATTATGAAAAATGTGCCCCGATGCCAAATGTCATGAATCTTGATGTCCAGGCAATACGAAAAGCCAAATCTACGTCACTGGACACATCACCGTGGCCTGACGGGGTCTTAATCCGCACAATAAAATTCTTTGATGTATCCCACATTATTAAGACAATAGCGGAGATCATGCTGAAGGTGGCCTATATACCAGAATCTCTACGTCAAGGGCGCACAATTTTAATATACAAGGGTAATGGCGATGTTAAAAATATTTCATCATGGAGATCCATTACAATATACTCTATCGTACGCCGAATCATAGAAAAGGTTCTGGACCAGGAACTGAGAAAGCAGGTCACCTTCCATAGGAATCAGAGAGGTTTTATTAGGGGCCTTCCAGAAGCACATGTAATCACAAGAATCATTGACGCAGTCATAAAAGATGGAAAAAATAAGAAAAATTACTGTGCGGTGGTCTTTCTTGATGTTGTTGGCGCTTTTGACAACATTGGGCACGATCACATTGTTAGATTGTTAGAAGCAAGAGGTGTTTCACTGGACCTGAGAAACGTTATCGCCGCTCTCCTATCCACAAACAAAATTAAAGTAACTGTTGGAGCTCATTCCACTAGCCCGATCAGTGAACTGCGAGGAGTTCCCTAAGGCTCTCTCCCTCACTGTTTAACTTAGCTATTGATCATCTGTACCAAGACCTTTGTGATCACAATTTCTCGAGACGCTATGGGAACAAGCTGAGAGATGACCCAGATTGTGTGGTCCTCACAGGATTTGCAGATGATCAGGCGGTCTCTGCACGTAAGAAGTATG
The DNA here is from genome assembly GCA_003667255.2 of Euschistus heros. NCBI lineage: Eukaryota > Metazoa > Arthropoda > Insecta > Hemiptera > Pentatomidae > Euschistus > Euschistus heros. The sequence goes on along the minus strand of RCWM02000096.1, from coordinate 675,297 downwards.
CGGCAGAGAGAATTATGATAGCACCCAAAGGATAATGTCGGAGATTGGTCTGGCTGTAAATCCACAGAAAAGTATGGGCATTTTGTTGGATAGGGGTGAGATGCAAGCAACGATGCTCTCTCTGGAGAATGGAGATGTCATCCACACGGCAAAGGAAGATGACTTTATTAAATACTTGGGATGCACATTCTCGGGAGAGCTAAGGTTCAGTGAAGAATCAATAGAGAAACTAAATAAAAATTTAGATAAATTAGTAACCTCATACCTACTTAAACCGGAACAAAAGCTCAATGTTGTCAATCAATATATGTTCCCCGGATTGACATATCCTCTCCAGACTGCACCCCTTACAAAGCTCAGCCCTGTGCTGTCAATGGGAGGCTCCTCTGCAGCACTGTTCCATTGCTCTGCGACTGTATAATGTTCCGGACGCTCTGTTCCAGTCCACATTCCAGTATGAAAAAGAGATTGCTGAATGTGCTAAGAGACTGGGTGTGGATCAGAGCCACCGAAGCGTGAGAGCTCTACAACGGTCGCTGAGAGAGGGCGCTTTTGAGGAATGGGCCAATTGCAGATGGCAGGGCGTTGGTTTACCTCATTTTAATGAGATGCCGAGAGCTAACAGATATATTTGTGAAAAACAAATACTTTCGGGGTCTGAATGGACCAACGCCCTAAAACTCAACATCAAATATGCACCCCTGCTTGGAGTCCCAGGTGCCAGCGGACAGATAGTGCCCCAAAGAGTCCGAAACACCAGCCCATGTGCTGGGAAAATGTCCCAACAACTCACTCCTGATCACACGCCGTCACCAAAGGGTCAAGAATGAATTGATAAGGCTCCTCAAGAATAAAGACTTTACCTGTTTTGACGAGGTATACTGCATCGATACCAACAGATCCACGAGGTATGCAGACATTGTCGCGTTTCCGAAGACCGGATGGACAGCACTCATAGTGGATCCTACTGTAAGGTATGAAAATAATAACCTCGATCAACCAGGTGAAGTAGAAAGGGAGAAAATGGATATTTATGAAAAATGTATCCCTTTCCTCAAAGAGAAATTCCGCGAGCCATTCAGAAATAGAGATTTCTCTGTGAAAGGATTATGGTTTGCGTCTCGCGGAGTCATCCCGGAAAAAAACAAGGAGCTTCTTGGAGGAGCTTGGTGTGGAGGTGAGGGATATAGATATAGCCCTGAGATGCAGGGCAGGGATAGACATTACAATTCTCTTGTAATAGTTGCATACATAACTTAGAATCAAACCATGTTTTGTTTCCATCAAGATAAAATCTTAATGATTTTTATAATCTGTATTTTAAAAAAGTTATTTCATCAGTTAATATTCTGATTTATATTTCCTGCTATAGATAGCTAACTAATTTAAAAACGATAACTGAAAGGTGGTAGAAAATGTTAAAATATCATTAGAGGTAAGTCCTTAATATATCATTAAATCTGTTGCAGTGGGGTCCATACTAAATCAATTATTTCTCTTCACATACCCGGTGTTATATAAAGTTTCAGTTTTATATTACTTATTCTATAAAATGTATTTTCTTTTTTGTTAATCATTTCTACGAATTTTTTATTTTATTTATGTTGATGATAATTTATGTAACAGTTAATGAATTGAAAGAAAATGACAATAAATCTTATTATTTTGAGAAATATTTATAATGTATCCTATTGCCTATTGGATTATCTTTTACAATAGGTTATATTTAATTTACTTAGTAACCAATATCGTTGTTATTCTTTGTTTAATAACAAACAATTTATTATTTGAAGTTTGTCTGTTTACATTTATTAAACCAAAATATTTGTATTCTTAGGTATAAATCCATACAGTTTATACCAAGTTTTACAGTAATAGGAAATACTATACTAATGTATAGAAGGCAACTTTTTCTCAAGAACTAGGGTGGTTTGAGCTGTTCGTAAAATGTTTTATTTGTTTTCTTATAAGGATGTATCATCTCAGCAATACAAAAACTTGTAGAACCTAGTTTGTTTTTTTTTTCTTCTTTTTTTTTTTTTATCTTCTTGATACTCTTTGAGCCTACTTCATTCTCAGAATGGAAAATTGTTGATGAGAAGGGATTTCAAACATCTTGTGAAGGATACCTTTCCTTGAAGACTGAAAAACCAATCTATTTCTCTTCCTTCATTATACACTATTGAATAATGTTATATATATTTGAAACTTTATCTTTATACATTTAAAAACAAATTAAAAATGTCTATACGTTTAAAAAAAAAATTAAAAATGTTGATTCTAAAAACGTTTTCTAGACTATCTGAAAAAGTAAGTGTTTTGACGTTTTATTAAGTTTTTTTTTTTCAACAAATCCTTTATGAATTGGTGGAGAAGATGGTTAAGAAGGAAAGGAGGTTTGGTCCAGAAAATCCATCTTGTTTTTAAGTATATCTAATAATCATTTCTTTCCTAAAACTAAATAGAGGAGAAGATAGAGACTCTGGTCATTAAAGAACAAAAAAAGAAATCAGTTGATTGTGCCAACATTTGGGAACGCTGACATGTTGCCACAATAATTTAGCTATGGAAAATCTATTCTGTCATCTAACAATTTTCATTGAATGGAATTCTATTACTTTTGGAAATTAATGTTATGAGTTTGACACAAATTTAAATTGTTTAATTTTTAAAATTTTCTAGGCTGAATGGAAACATATTTTATAATGATTGAAAGCTTTTTCCATAATGAGTCTAACGTTGAATAATTATTTTAGGTGATAATTCAGGGAAACAAATAATAATCCCATAAAGAAAGCAAAAATATAAAAAATGCCATTAATACCAAGGTCAAGCATAATACCAAGAAATAGTTAATCATATATGATTAATTAAAAATAAAAACTAAGATTTTTGTTTTGCTTTTATTTTTAATGTGATGAAATAATTCATTATAAAATAATGAAATCTATTTATTTTTTTATTCTGAGGTAATTAATTAAGCAACATTTATGTAAAAATATTAATCTAACTTATTCTTAATTGAAGCAATTACTTTTATATTTTATTATTTTTCCACTAAAAGCAGTCCAAAATTTTTTTTTACAGGAGATATAAAAAAAAATTATTTTCTGGTTGAGAAAAACACCATCAGTGTCAACCTTTGCTCTAAACAATACTGGAACAAATAAATACTTTTAATATTTTAATCAATGATATTTTGTACTTAATTTTTAAAACAGCGATATTTTAGCATATCAGAGGTAGGGATATCAATATTCAGGGACTCAAATCCCTCCTCGGGGACCACAACTTCTTTCCACCACCAAGTTACTCGACTATTTCCTTATGCACTATATCTTGGTTACTATTTAACATAAAAAATAAGTTTTGACAAAAAAGATTAGAGGAAATTTTTCCATAAAAATTTAAGGATAGAATTTATGGGGAAATGACAGTGCTCTCAGTGGCATATAGCCCTGAAATCATATTATAATATGAGACTGGTACAAAGTGAATTCCTTTTCTGCCTCTCTTGTGCAATTAACTTTCTTTACAAATAATAAATATACATAAGAATTTCCCACAGCAGTGACAATATGTACTTGTACTCAATAAATATCAACAATTATTAAGAAAATGACATGTTATTCAATTTAAATAAATTATATCTTGTGTAAATCAATCATTTTTGTGTCTCACACAACTAATGAATCTTAACAAATTAAGAATAAAAGATAATCAGGATTTCCTGGACCATTGACTAATTTAACTTTCACTCTATAAAAATAAACAATTTTTATTTACCAATTTATATTTACTACTGAACAAAAACAATACTTCTGCTTCTTTTCAGATGCCTGAGAAGGTTACCAAGAATTGGTAGGTAAGCAAGATGAGGGACTAGTGAGTTGAGTTATGTGTGGCTTGTGGATTATGGAGTTATGATTATAGATAGGATAGTTATCTGTGTTGGGTCGTAAGTTATCTTAAGTTTAAGTTAATTTGTGACTAAGTGTGGAAAATTGCGGTTTTTGGGAGGGTTTTAGATTGTAAAGATTTGACATGATAGGATTTGGATGGATTAAGGAAGCTCTTAAGCTGGATTTCCTATATCGAAACAGGTCTAATTGTAGCCATTAAGATGATGTGAGTTTCTTCAACAGGTATTAGTAAAATATCATTAAATAATACTGTAGGACAGAAAGCCTAAAGTAAAAATAGTTTTACAAAGAAGGGTTTAGTTGTGTTGGTGGGAATTGATTGGATATTTTAATCCTCCAGTTTGGACATCATTCTTGATTATTTTCTGGAAAAAACATGTCATCAGCATAGGTGGTAAGAATGGTGCTTTGATGGGAATGTCGACTGTATATGTGTGGGACACTACCTTGAGGAATACCCTGTAGACTGGGTTAAGGGGGAAGAATAAGAAAAATTATGATTTTCTTTAAAGGTAACATCACTGAGATAGGAACGAATAATTAAGAAGAATCTAGGAGGCAGGGATTTTCAGAGTTTGCAAAGCAGGCCATGGCCTAACAATCAGTCAAAAGCCTCTTCTATCACAAGAAAACCTTCCTTGCAGTACATTGCCTATGATGGGCATGAATGAAATCATGTGATATTTTTGGCATGGGTATCAGGATTCTGAATAATTTCCAAGAACCAGAAAAGTATTTGGTGTGAATATTATAAATGAATGTTAGAAAATTTATCGCTTTTCGGGGAAGGAGTTTTCGGATAGAGGATGTAATTTGGTCATTTCCTTGGACTTTGTTGGAAGGTATTCTGTGAATGATATTTGATGAAGAATGGAGTGCTTTAGAATGAGGGAATATTTGGAGTTGAATATTTAATTCTGTTTAAAGAAATATATTCAATGCGCATTGGGTAAAACGATGTCAAAATGGAGATTGAAAGTATTAAACAGGAGCTGACCGAAAATTTTAGATTTTTGTCTGATTTTGACCAGTTTCTCAATGTAGTTAGAAGAGGAAAATTACAATTTTTGTAGTTCAGGAGCTTTTTGTTGACAATCCACAATGACTTTTCGGTTCCAAGTTTTTCAGCATAGTCTTTTAAATTTTGAGTTTTCTGATTTCTGAAAATAGGCTGTTTGTCAATTGAATATTATTATTTTTGTCTGAAGGATATCTTACAATATGTTAAAAAAATAAATAAAATAATAATAATATATTTTATTCCTCATTTTCATAAGTAAATCCATCTTTGCCACGGAATAAAAAAAATTCTAATTTTCACCTAACTCATTATTATTTTAGAAGAAATCTATTTTCCAAATTGTGTACGGGAGAGAACCCCTTCCCCCATCTTCTATGATTTTCTTGATGGGGGATTCTTATTTCTTCTTTTTATGTTATGGGACACTATCCATTATTTATCATATACAATCAGTTTCCCCCCTTGTTGTGAACTGTTATTTTTCACAAAGCTAACAAGACATAGTGTTGTAAATTGAGGTGCCACAATTATACAGCTAATTTAAAAGGATCAATATTAAATTTTATTCTTTCCTGGAAAAAAACAAAACTGTAACATGTTGATTTCCTCAGATTCATAACCTCTCCACTTCAAAGTAACTAATCATTTACATAAAAAGGTGACATCCTTGATGGATGTAAAAACTTGTCTGTTGAATAGCATATCTTTGGACACTGAAGCCGAAGTTTGATATCTTATTTTATTCCGGATTTTCGAAAGCATATGAAGAACATTTGTGAAAGCCCGTTGTTAAAATAATCTCAGCCATTAAATTGACAAAAGAACAAAATAAACTGAAGAGCAAAGCTAGAAATTGGTACTTCAAAACAATTAAAAGTTGGATAAGAATTTAATACAAGTAAGAATGGTCGATTGAGTTGTCCCGCATGTGGTTGTGACTATAGACGGAAAGGTGGTGTTTGGCATAAGTGATCATGATCCCTACTGGGCAAAAACCGAAGAAAGTCCAAATTTTAGCGGTTCTCTCCCTCCCTTAGTTTTACATTGTCCTCGAGGTCAGAAACAATAGAGCCACTCTGGTTATATATACCTACATAGCACGCTAAATTAAATTAACTTTTGGCCTCTTATTGGGTAAAATTACCTGCCGAATGGACAAGTGAATGCGTCTGACCACTTTCGAACATTGACCATGGAATTCTCCCATGACAGCTACAATGTTTTCTTTTTCGCTTAGAAGTTGTTCGTGGAAAACTGATTTACATAATTTAGCTGCTGAATTTGGCAAAATGCATTTATACTCGAGGTTGGTCAGTATTGTAGAATTGAGTACTTCGATATGTGAAAAATATATGTAGATGTTTTTTCTATTTATTTTATTTTTTTTTTTTTTTTTTTTGTTTAGCTGTTAATTAAAATTTCCTCGGAGGGATATCTGGTATGGAATGAGAAGCAAGTTGTGATAATTATGGATTTGAATGGTTGGGAAGTTTGCTATGAAAGGATAGATATCTGGGGTGTAGATGTAGTTGCGGTTCTACCTACCAACGTCGCATTTCGTTTAGTAATATACCATAGAAAAGATCTCTCTAAGTGTGTTTGGGCTGATGCTACTGGTGGTGCATGTGATTAAGTTGTCTTTAACCGTTGGTTTACTTGAGGATCTTAAAAAGGTCGATTCATCTCCATAATTTTATCTCCAGTTTCTTTTTAAGAGTTTCAATTTCTTTTTTTTTTCTAAAACTGAAAGAGCTATCTGGAAGCCTGTTTTAGGTGAGTTATCGTCAAATTCGCAAAAACTGCCTTAGTCTACTGTCAGACTACTAAATGGGATTTATATAATGTACTAGAAACCTTAAACCTTGTCAGGTCACTAAACGGTCCCATTTAATGCTGGCACGTGTGCCAGTTAACATTGATTCCTAGAATAATATTAATCCTCTGTCTATCAGTCTGATAATGGCTTTGTTATTTGTGCTAACGTCTTTATGCACGGGAGCTAGCGAGGGTCTCAGCGCGCTCAGTACAAAAGATCGTGGATACGAATCCCACATGGGCGGGTAAATATTTATTTCCGCGAAATAAATCTTGACCTTCCCACCCTGACTAGAATAGGTAGGTAACCCATCCTTCCAGCCCTAGTTAGAGTGCATAAGGACTTTAAGCCCCAAAAACATTCTTATGTAATCCAACTAGGGCTGGAACGGCGGGTGTTATCCTACAGGTTCCCTAACTATTGTAGTCAGAGTTGAACGTTCGAAACTCATTCTGGGGGACCATCAGGGAAATAGTCAGGAGGTAATTGAACCAAGTACTTTTTCGTACCTAGCCTTCCAAGACCCTCGCCCCAACTCGCTCAGTCCATGTTCCTCTTATCCTATTTTTTCTTATTGCAATCTTAAATAATCAATTGTTTTTACAACAAATGATACAAAATAAATTTTCCTTTAAAATAAAAACATAATTTTCATAAAAACAAAACAAAAATAATATGAAGATCTAAATAAATAAAAATTAAAATGCCTGTTATATGAATTTTTAGAACTGAACTAAAAATTTAGCATTAGTGTGTTACACACAGCTCTTACAGTGATTTGTTTTTCTTGTATGATGGGATCATATTAATAAGGGAAGTCTACTATGTAGATTTTACTTGTTATCTCTAAGGTAGCTACAATCAAGTTATTGGCTAACAACTAAAAAGGTCAACAATTAGCTGCAACCCCCCCCCCCTCCTTGATATATGCTATATTAATTAAAACAAGTTATAAAAATTATGAACCTTTTACAGCTATACTACTTTTGAACCGAATCTACAAATGAATTTAAGTGGTATAGTTGTTTAGATCATTGGTTTGCGAATAAATAATTTTCTTTCTGAATTCTATTTCTACGATATTATTTTGTGACAATTTTGCAGATTTGTGAATTACTTAATTTATTTTTAAACTTCATTATAATTATATTTTATTTCTTATTTAATGGTAAAGTTGATATTGATAATTGAAAATTATTCAGTTCTTTAAGAATACCAATTTTCATAAAAATATATTGATGGATAGTTCTTAAATTAAAATAATAATCCTTAATTTTAAAAATCATTATTTTAATTAACTTAACTGGCGGTAAATCATTATGCATCTACAAGTTTCTTTCTCTTTTTTTTTTTAAATTTCTGTTTTCAAGATTCACAAGGTTTTGGAAAATAGTTCTGATCACTAATTTTTAAATACTCATGTCCCTAGTAATATGTTGGTAGCATTGCTAAGCACTAGTCTCTTTAGTTTGTTGTTGTAATTTTGTTTAAGTTAAACATGACTTCGTAAGTATGGTTTAATTTATTATATCCATCTTAGTTTTAAACTATATGAAAATGATTCTCTATTTTTAGTTTCTTTCCGTTAATTTCATATGTACATTATAAACTATTAACCGTGCTATTCTGTTTTTTCCGCCATAGTTGTTTCTACAGTATCCCGCTTTTTATTGATTAAACTCCTTGTGTCTATTACACATCGTTCCAGCTGAATTGTAGTAACTCTGAACTTGCCTTAATTCTATTTCCCAGTTTCAGTTATTTTGATTTGCATTGTTAACATTGTTTCTTTGTTACCGGCGTCTCCTTTGTGTTGAACGTGCTTAAATTCAATCTTTATTTCTTTCACTTAATTATATTATTATTGTTTGGTCAATAAATTGAGAATGGTTCAAGTAGATTCCAGGTAAGCATAAATTAAATTAAATCATTTAAGGGCATCATTTTTATTCACGTGAAGGAACCTAACCTTAACCTTGAAGTAAGAACTATTAAAATCCATGTTAACTCTTATAACAAGTCTATTGTTTTATAAATAGCATCTTTAAATTGAGTAACACATTTCCAGAAACAGATTTTTCTATTTTAAATTTCATTTGTAGGCTCTTGCAGGACAATGCTTTGATTATGAAATGAGGTTTTAAGATTTTATTAATTCAGGGTCTCAACCTTACACTTTTATTTCCAGTGCTTGGATTTTTGTTAATTACTAAGATCAATTTTTTGTGAATTTCTTCATCATAAGTTTTTCTTTTTTATTGTTATGTAGGCATGAGGCATTGATTATTAATTGTTTTAGTATGTTAACTTATTTATTTGTCGTAGTTATTATAATGTATATTTAAACCTAGTCATGTTCAAATTTAATATTTTACTATTTAAATTATTTATTGTTCATCAAGATTTCCTGAGTCAACTTTTTGATTATGCGTTATTATATTTATTGTGAATCGAGCTACTATTGATTCTGTTACTATGTCTGTGTATATCTGTTTGTGAATGGTCTTGGGTCAAAGATAGTTGAAATGATATTTCTAATGCTTTTTGATAGCCTAAGTTGTATCGATCCTTGGCTTGGTAGATTTTTTTTCTATACTTGCTTTATTAAGTTTTTGTTTTAGTAGTTAGTTTTGTATATTATCATGAAAGTACATAAGTTTTTGTTTAGGTGTTCAGGTTTAATTTGTAATATTAATATTACAATTAAGTCAAATTAAAATATTAATATTGTATTAAGTCCTGTAAAACTGACTTTTGCATATTGCTATTTAACAGCTGAGTGAATGCTGAAAATATCTTTTAGTAACTTATCCTGTTTCAGCCCTGAAAATAAAATATCTATCTATTATTGTAACCTGCCATCTATTTATTGCTTCATTTGTAACAGTAAGGTTAGTCTGGTCTAGCTTCCACTTAAGAAAGGTACCCTATGTACGTTTCCTATATTCCTTCTTTCCTATATGTAGGAAAACTACTCTTCAAATGATTGTCGTTCTCCTCCGCCACTGCAACTACTTGTAGTTTATAAATTTAAGGATATATTAATTCATTATGTTTATCTCTTTGTTACCATTCCCAAACATGAAATAAATAATGTACTTTCAATAAAATATTTATAATATCCATGTTTTGTTCACATCAAAAGTTTTGAGGCCCCCTAATTCTTATTTAATTAAGAATATTAAGTTATAAGATTTAAAAGATTATCATAAGATTTCTATTCCAATTACTAGAAGTAATACTTTATTGTTCTAAATTTATTGTTAACTACTTCAAGTCTAATGATTGAGTTCTTTCGCAACAAACCTTTTACTAATGCATGAAATTGGATTTAGATACCCATAATTATGTCAGTATCTTAGTAAATTTCATTAAAACCATTATTAGGGTTTAAATGTTCTCAAACAAATTTTATGGATTATAAATCTAGTTTCTTCTATGTTTTAACCCTGAATTTTGAAGGAAAAAAAAAATCATGTTTTATCCTTTTAATTGTATTAATTAGCAATTGCATCTTGATGGAATCTTGCGTTAAATTTTATGTGTTGGATTTAATTAATATTTTTAACTAAATCCTTACTTGATTCATTGATTGTAGAGCTATTAATATGAAATAATGTGGATTGTTTGTCTTCTTATGAAAACTATGTATGTTTTACTTATTTACTTATTTATAAGCTTATATGGAATTCTTATTACAGCGTGAACCCTCCACCTGTTATGTGGGCGCAGCGTCACGCTGTTATTTTTCTGACAGTCTGTTTGGAGGATTGTAAATCGCCAGAAATACGTATAGAACCAAACCAGGTATATTTTAAAGGGACAGGTGGTACAGACAAAAAAGAACATGAAGTAACCATAGAACTTTACAAAGAAATTGACCCTGAGGTAATTTTTTTTAAGTTTACACATTTATAACGTTGTTTTGTATCCATAGTACAATACTAATTTGTGATTAATTTATTTTTAATTTAGAAATCCCTTAAAGCAGTCAGAGATAGGATTATTGAAATTGTCCTGAAAAAGAAAGAAGAAACACATGGCTATTGGCCTCAATTGACTAAAGAAAAGAAAAAATACCACTGGCTGAAGGTGGATTTTAACAGGTTAGAGCAAACCTTTTTGTGTTTACAATTAGTTTTTAATTGTGAATGATAATTGATAATGAGCTTAATATTGCTTTGTTTTGTTAACTGAGTCTCCCAATCTTTACCAGGAACCACCATCAAAATGTGGCTCCAGATTCTCTCATATGAAATAATTTTTCTCTAATTAAATTTGATTAAGGAGTTATGTATCAAAACATAATTTTGAGTAACTTATGTTTATTTTTATTTTATTTTATTTTTTTACATTTTTCTTTAGCAGGAAAAAGTTAAATAGCCCCTTCACCTTCTTCATATCTCTGTTTCTGGTTGTTTTGAAATATTCAGATTTTGCTACCTAACAATTCTGTACATAACTTCTTCATCCAATGAACTAGATTGCATTTTTTTTTTTAATTTTACATTACCCCTTTATCTATCAAACCCTTCAATGGGTGCAATCTAAAAATCTTTGATTTAGATTTCATTCATTAAATTTTATTATTTCTTTTGGCCAAATAAACAAATTAAAACCATACCTATGACTCAGATTTTAATTAAATTGATATCCTTGATTTTTATCTAAGTATTTGAACTGTTTTTAATTTCTTATTGTTAAATTGCGTCTTTACACTTGTTCCCCGCATTTCATTTTGAGTTTATTATCATAAGTTTAGGTTACGAGTAACATGTCAATGAGAGATCGTTTGATTGTTCCTATTATTAAATAATTAAATAAGAAAACAATAAAAAAGGTTTAATTATTTATTTAAATATTTTATTAAGAGTTAATATTATAACTTTTTAGGTTATAATGAACTATATGATTGCTTAGCAACATTGCCTGCGTCATATGTTATCCGTTTCACATAATAAAACACTTATAAATAATATTTAAATATTTTTTTTTTGTTTTTTATTTAATTATTTTATGATAGGAACATTCAAACGATCTCTCATTGACATGTTATTACATTTGGGAAGGTTACTCATAACATATGATAATAAACTCAAAATTAAATGCGGGGAACAAGTGCAAAAGACAACTTTTTATTTCACTTTGAATGTAATACAATATACTGTTTTTAGTATTTAGTTTATAAAAAATATAGTGTTACAACTTTTAGTACACTACATATTATCACAAGGAATGAATAGAATGCTGTTGAGTACAATACACCACACATACTCACCAAAACAATTCACAACACACCTACACATGTATAGGGTGGTAGCCTGTGTGGTACAGTACGCTCCCTAGAACGTAGGAATTTCCTAGCAACTCAGGTAGATAACCCCATCTTTTAAAATTATTACATGCATGACAAATCAATTTGACCAAACGATAATATAGAATGCAGATGACACAGCTATTCTGACCAGATTAGCAGACATCAGTTAGGCTTCTCAGACTTACATTACAGCAAATACAAGACTCGTTTAAATTAAATGGAAAATGAAACTCAACAACAATTCACTTTTTTACACTTCAACATGACACCTCCCAGATTAAATTATCAATGCTCCCATTTAACAGACTAATACTATTCAATATTCAGAACTAAAGTTGTCCTGGGGTCCACACGTAAAAAAGAAACTCAAACTTCAGCGAAAGACTGTGACTTTGATACTCAAATTTATTTAAACAATCTGTTTTAAAAACTAAACGAAGACTAAATATTTGCTAAAACAAGTATTGATCTATGCCATATAGGCTTTCCAGTCAAAAGCATTTGGACATGTTACAAATCTCCTTGGGATCTCAGTAATTAAACATGACATACATATTCAGATTTCATGACAAACTATAGTCATACCAAAAACCTTATACAAAACATGGCCTCAAAAACCAGAAAGTACCCGAAGAGGCTTGGCTAAAAAGGAGGTTATTTCCTCAGGTTTAAAGATTGTCTTAGTTAAATGATCAGATCAAGTTAGGAGTAAATATCTTTGGGTGCCGATCTCGCTCATGCCCGTTAAATTCTTATTTCATCTTTTTATTATCACACATTGATGTTTGGATTAAAAATGAAAGATTAAAAAAAAATAAACTAAATAAAAATTCGGAAGTTAACTTTAAACGCAGTAGTATCAAACACAATATTTAATCAAGACTACTTTATACTTAAAATCTGAGGTGGATATGATCAGTCAAAACATTTTGATATCACCAAATCCGTTATTATGCTATGCTAAGCTAAAATATCTTATAAATTTTATGTAGCCTGAACTTGTTACTAAAAGTAATTGTTTAGGTGGCAAGATGAAGAGGATAGTGAAGATGAAGTAGGTATGGGAGGAGGAGGAGACCTTGAAGAGGTATATAATTTATTTAAGTAATATAATATAGTAATGCCTATCTTGTATTAATATCATTTATATTTAATTTAGAAATAGTAACCTTTTTTTGTTCTAATTAGAAAATAAATAATTTCATGAAGTTAATCTGAAAACAAGGCTTATTCCTGGTTATTATGAGGCATATAGGTGATTTTATCTAATACATTTTGTTCTTTTTTTAGATGATGCGGTCAATGGGTGGCCTTGGTTGTGGGGACTCAAAACATTCATTTGATGATCTTGATCCATTGGAAGATTCCGATGATGAAGATATTCCTGACTTAGAGTAAATATTTGTCACCAGAAAGTGTGCCACAAAAACATCCCTACCCAAAACCACATTCATTCGTTTTCTATCAAGCTTTGTACATTTTTAGCTATTATTATGTAATTATTATTAATATACTTCTCTTTTTGTCTGTTGTTGTTTAATGACATGCTATAGTGTCTAAAGTCAAATTAAACAACATAAAAATAAAAGAGCAAAGTTTTGTTCTTCTAAGTTTCTTTTTTATTTTTTGTTATTCATTTGCATAGTGTTAACCTTTAGTATTGGTTGATTGTGTATTCTTAAATACCCTGTGTGAATAGGATAATTATAAAATGAAAATGAAAGAAAGCATGCATGTGTATCGAAAAGGCTGAAGTTAACGTGTAATCCGATCATGATGCGTTTGTCATAAGCGATGTATAACTGAAATATACGAATGAATAAAGTTCACATCTTGTTTATATAACAATTTGAATTCAATCATTCCTTAATTATTGATATTTTTATGAGGTGGGGAAAGAATCTGCTCATCATTAAATTATTTATTGTATATTGTAGACTTTTTAAGGGGCTTTAAATCATAAATGTTGGCTGTTTAATCATGGTAAGTTTTTTCATTTACTTTTTAAATACCTGTAACACTAGTTCAATGTTCCTTTTACATTAGTTCAGAAGTTGATTTATTATTACAGTTAAATTAGCTATCAGATGATAAAACCAGGAGGATATGTGAATGTGAATATAGAACTAGTTTCATTTTTTAGACATTCAGCTTCAATTATAAAAACAGAAACATTCAAAACAAAAATTTAAAATAAATATTATGTATAAATATAAGGAAAAACATCTAATCTAAAGAGGTATTTAAATTTTAAAAACCTGATTTTTTTTTCCCTTCACCTTAATGCAAAATAAAGCCTTCCCTAAAAAAGTGGAGTAATATACAACTGCAATGAGTGCTTGCTTAATACACTGGAAACTGGACGACAACTGAACCAGAGATTAAAAGGAGATTTAATAAAATGCTATGATGAACTAAAAATTATTCACTTCTAAAAGAAAAATTTATATCAGCAAAGATCAGATGTGAAATTTAAGCATAACCAGAAAAATAGTTTAAATTAAATACTCAATATAAATAATTTTAATTTTTCAAATCCAATAAGTAATTCAAACAAAAAGACCTTTCAAACCCTAATCATCGAGCCAGTAACCACCCTTCTCAGATACAATCCTCAGACTTATACCTGATGGTTAAATACGGTTTGCTTTTTTTTAGTTTTGCTTGTTATTAAGGCCAATGACTTATGTTCACACATTTTAATTCTTCTAATAACCGGTGGACGAATTTCTCATTCTGCATTATGTAAACTTTAATTAATATTGTAATGTTAACATGGATTCGACTAACATCTTCAGTAGCTTTCTAGAAATGATTGTAAAACTCATATTGTGAAGAAACAGATAAACACTGCGATTAAAGCTTAATAAATTAGCTATAGAAATTTCAATCATTGTCTTATTGATGTATGGGTAATGATAACTGCAGTAATTAATGTATTAACCCCCTAAACCAACACATAGATGCCTTAGCTCACAGATGTGTAAAATGCAAATTTTTACCTAAGTTTTAACTGCATTATTCATTAGAGCATTTAGCTGTTCAGATATCCACCAAAATCTTGTTTGAAGTGCTAATGTAAATTCATATAATATGAATAACTCTTTTTCACTAAATGGAATCAAATTTTAATGCCAGTTTTAGAGCTTCAGATTTGAATATTGTATAAGTTTATTTAATGTTCAGTTACATATCAGTCTACCATTAATAAAAAATAGATTTAAAAGCAGTCCTATATTTAATTTGTATCTAAAGCTGTTCAATAAATATAAATACAGTTCTGACATACATAAAAAGGATTCTCAAAAGAGAATTATAGAATATCAATTTGTGTGTTGGAATTGAGATATGGTATAGTGTTATTCCCTCTAGTGTGAAAAAAAAAAAGAAGTCAATCAGACTGCAAACAGCCACTGGCCCTCCAGGTTGGAGGAACACAAACACTGACATCCACTCAAAGATCATTCTCAGTACACACCCTAGGTAGCCGCCTGGGAAGGGGGCGCAGGCACTTAGATGGCAGCCCCATCAGCAGATGTACATAGAGGGTTGATAGCCCGGATTAATCTTGGATACTGGAATGTACTGTCACTTTACCGACCCGGAGCACTTCAAGTTCTCTTAGATCAAATAGACAAATTTGAACTTGACCTTACTGCCATCCAGGAAGTCCGATGGACTGGCCAGGGCATCTTCCGAAGAAAAACCATTCTATTTATTTCAGCTGTAATGAAAGGCATCATTCTTTTGATGTGGGCTTTGTTGTCAGAGGAAAGATCCGAAACCAGATTATTATTGCATTTAAACCTATGTGTCGAGGATGAATGTGGAGGTAAACGGACTCTATAATGATCTTGATGTGGTCTCAGTCATTAAGGTCGGAAGACTCCGGTGGGCTGGACACGTGGCACGTATGTCTAAAGGAGACATTCCCAAGAGTGTCCTAACCGAACCAATTCATGGAAAGAGAAGAATTGGAAGGCCCAGACTGCGTGGCTGTGGCGATGCAGGATCGCTTGGCGTCAGGAACTGGGTGGTCGTAACACAGGACAGGGACGCATGTCGCTTGTTTTTGGAGGAAATCAGGACTCGTGCGCGGGTTGTTGAATTCGGTTAAAAAAAAACTAGACCACAAACGAAGAAAAATGCTTCTGACCACACCATTCTATTCCATTTTGTTGCATAAATATGATAATGATTTTTTTATAGAAAACCAAGTTTTTTACCATAAAAACTGTAAACTCCACTACACTAAACTTTTTACCACATTTTTGGATTCAGCATTAAATTTCCTATAGGACCAGGGCACATGTAACCTTGAATTTCAGTGCTTGCATTGTTTTCAAGTGTTATAAGGCTAGGGAATAAAAAAAAAATTTCTTAAAAGTTTGCATCTTGTTATGCAAGTTGTTTTGATAAATTAAGCTTTACTCTTCCTCATTTATATGAATATTCAGTGAAATTTTTTAAAATAAATATGTAAGTTTCAACAATTGAGAATGCTTCCCTTCATAAAAATCAACTTGTGAATTGTTTAACAAGTTATAATCCACAGCTTTCATCATGCCCTTCATTTATGAAAATATTAAATTAAATTTATACCAAAAATACCATTAAAAATTAATAATTTAAGTAGTAAGCAGATGAAATGAGTTAGGTTAGGGATGCCATATCCATAAGGTAAGTGTTGATCTCATAAGAATTTTTTTTGTTTACAATCTTGAAGTTGAAATTAGTAAGGTTTGTCCAAACCAGGGTTCCCAAAAGCAATAACTACTGAAAGTAGGGAGTCTGGAGGGGCATTTCATCAGTCATCAGATTGATAGCTAACACAATCCAATGATCGTCTAATCTGAAAGTGAATGGCCATCCTTTGAGTTTGCAAATTAATTACATCAATGGTGGTTGGTTTGAGGTAAATACTAGAGCATAGTTGATACTATTTCATTATTAAAAGGATGCATAATATGGGGTTATTGCCATTAAATTTACATTAGTGGTTGGTTTGATGTAGTGGAATGAGTTCAGTCTGTAAGAATATATGACTACAAAAATTGCAATTATGCATATATGAAGAATGAAAATGAGTTTATCATTCAGTATTTTTTTCAAACAATAATTTTGAGAAAGTTTACAGCTATCAATAAAAGAGAGTCTTGTTTATCCTTACAAACTAATATAAATACATATATACACACAGTAGACGCCGCTAAGTGATCACGCTGACCAACTGATAACATTAAGCTAAGACAACTGAGAATTAAAAGAAAAAAATGCCATGGACAACAATTTTTATTACGTAGAAAATACACACAATAAAAAATATGTATTTACAAATTAATTAAAAATATGTAAATATATATTTATGCCATTACAAAATATGTAGGAACGTACATATGTACCAAACAAACAAATTTCTATTTTTTAAAATAAAAATCTGCAATCTTTGATTGTTTTTGCGATTTTCCTAAATCACAAATAAAACTCTCGTATTGATAATGTAATTGAGAGTTTTCGGCACGAAATTGTATTCTTCGTCCCAAAGCGTTAAGCATCTCTTCGTTAAAAGGAGGTCTTACATCAGGTTTATCATATCCATCCTGTTTACTTATTTGCATTATTTCCGTGCAAATGGATTCTACGCTGATTTTCTCATCAGTTGGAACATCATTAACGATATCCATCCACTCTTCAAATGTTTCGTTATCAAGGTCAGGCGGGAACCTCTTCTTCAACTTCGGAACAAAATCACCATGTTTGAGACAATTTAGTATTGTTTGTTCACTCACCTCGGACCAGGCTTTATTCACCAAATGTAGTGCTTCCAAAAGATTTATTTTCTTGGCGACTTGGTGAGCTCGCAAAGTTTCTATAGCAGACTGAGGGCCTTCATCAATTGCAGCGATTACTGCCTTCCTCATCTGAGTCTGGTAAATTGCCTTCAAGGTATGGATGATTCCCTGATCACATGGGTGGATTAGTGATGTAGTATTGGCCGGAAGAAAAACGATTTAATATGGTTGAAATTTTTGGTTGTGAGCGGGGCACTTGTCAATAAGCAACAGAATGTTGCCAGTGAGAGTTTTGTCCCATGCCAGCAACCAATCATTAAAAAGCTGACTGGTCATCCTGGCGTTTGAATTAGCCTCATACAGAACTGGTAATTTTTTCACCTCTTTGAAACACCGCAGAAGTTTACTTTTACCGATCACCAACAATATTTTTTTTATAGCCATAATTGCACAACAAAGTATAGTTAAACGGTCTTTGCTAGTTGTAGTGCCTTTGACCTTTTTCCTTTTTGCAGAACGGAAGTGGGCCCTAGCAAAGCTCGAAAATAAAGGCCCATTTCGTCGGCGTTGAATACATCGAGTATTGGGCCAATAATTCCGGCCAATGCGTCTGAAACCAAGAATTTGCACCTTTCTTATCTGCCTCGTCTTGCTCTCCATGAAGTTTTGTGAAACAGATGTTTTCTCGTTTCTTCCAGGATGAAACCACCCTTCTGTAGCGATGAAATCACTTTTCCCAAGTTTTTTTTTACTAATCCTTATGCTTTTTGCCGAAGTAAACGGCCACATTTTCCCCTCACTTTCAGGAACTATTCTTTTAAAACTTGCTCCACATCTTCTTTTCTGAGTTTGATTCTAATTTTGCAGAAATGAGCCCTTGATATTATTCCAATGTTTTAATAGTTTATTCAGCAGTGGCTGAGAAATATTAAATGTTATAGCGGCTTCAGGTATGCATGATAGCATAGAAGGATCAATACAATTAGTATTGATGAATTATGAAAAGTGGCAATTTATTCATCAATCATAATTGACTTATTCTGGTTGACAGGCAATCATTCGATTTTAAGATCTCCATATTTTCAGATAAACTCAGGTCCTGCGCTCATTTAAATAAAAGAAACTTTTATTTATTTACTCGATCATGCTGAGCTACGCTAGTAAAGTTATTTTCATAGAAGAAGAGAGAAGGGATGACTATTTGTACATTCTTAGAAAAAGGGATGTTCTTGGAAAGAAACATCAACAGCCGTCCTGCTTCCGACAAAAAGCCGAAATTCGGAGATTTTGAGAATGATCACAATAAAGAGAATTGTAATAACAATAAACATAAAAATGATAATGTATGGGTATATTTCATTAAGATTTTTCAAACTGTTAATACGTATTTAGCACCTCCTTCCTTGTTCAAATCAACTGTTACATACAAACTAGTGGTAGCTAGTTAATGACATGATTAACTATTGAGGAAATTAAACAAATACAAACATATATTTTAAATTGATAAATTATATAATTTATTTATACTCAACAATATAGTTAAATTTTTTAGTTCAATTAAATTTATAAAACACAAAAATTATATATTACACATCATAAAAATATTTTAATAACAATAATGGGTTAATTCAGCTTGATACAGAGGATAAATTGATTGATATTCCTGATGGAGAAGAGTCCAATGTTAAATCTCTTACACTGTTTGTAAAGTCAAAAGTGTCTTGCTTTTTTTCATTTTTACAGTCCATATCTGTACCTGGAAATTCAGGATAGTTTATTGTATATAAATACATACAATCATTAATTTAATACAAAATACATTCATGACGTACTCATTTATAAAGTTAAACTGAATTAATAAATAAAATTTTTAAACTAATAGAACATATTTCATTCTCATGTTGATTTAATGGTTAATAAAAAATTCCTCATCAGGCAACTCCCTGGGTGGTGGATAGGGGAATGCCTCCTAGATATGGATGGTTCTGATGAAATAGTCAAGGCAGACCAAAATACAAGCTGGTGAGAGGACAGTTACACCAAAATCAGACTTGGCATAAGAAGAATGACTTTGTCGTGGCAGAAAATGAAAGCTGGAGTGGTGCAATAGTAGCAGAATGGTTTCCACACTTTCGTTAAAAAAAGAAACAGAACTCTAATTAAACTATCACATATCCAATCCGAAGGTACGATGCCGACATCAACCGTTGACCACACACAAAATTACATTAAATAAAATATATACTACAGTGTATATAAGATTAAATAACAGCTGTCATCCAAAATAATATAATATGGTGGATTATTAAATATAAAACTCACTCATAAATGAATTCAATAAAGATGCCTGAATGTCACTATCATTCAGTATGGAGTCATTAGTAACACCAATCTCAGAAATCCCTGGTTGGCTTGTGAAAGATTTACCTGTAATAGAAATTTTATTAAAATATTTTTACAATCAAAGAATTTTAAGGTTTATTCTATGTTCATAAAGAATTTGGTTTCAAAAGTATAATTTGCTAATTCACTTAAATGGCTGAGCCACTCGTCTTTCAACAGAGATCAAATTTGAAATTGATTGACAAGTAGGAATATGGGTAATTTTATACATCCTTAATAATAATATATTGCTTTTTGTAATTACCTTTAGATGAAAGAATTGAAATTGGAGAAATATTTTTGTCACATAAAAATGATCTATTGTGATTTTCTTTTGGAGTTGAACACAATTTGCGCGATCCTTCACTTCCACCTAAAAAAATAAATAAATAGAATTATAGAAAAAAAAAGTTTCACAAAAAAAAATATTTTCCACCAACTCTTTTAACTCATAGGATTACAAAATCATATAACAAGAAGTTGGAAGATATCAAAACTTCTTAAAAAATAAATAAAGATACATTAGCCATGGAAGAGGTGGGAGTGGATATTTTCAGTCTCAATAATAATATATACTCTAGAATTCTTCAAGAAATACCAACAGGAGATTTTTATTTCCCCCTCTCCCACCATTCCCAGAGGAATAATATTTACAAAAACTCACATTTTGGAAAATACAAAATCAGTAAAGGATAAAAAAGAAAAGTACTTACATGGTGAATAAAGTTTTTCAGAATTCACTGATTTAATTGAAGTGGCAGAAAGGGTAGTAAGATTGATTAATGAAAGACTTTTCCTTTTGCTAAACTTCTTCAAATGTTTTTTAGTATCTAAAATGCAGGAAAAAAAAATATGAAAATTTAATAGATTAAACATAAAACTTATTAATGGAAAATGAAATGAAAATAATGAAATGAAAATAAATTTTATTCTGGGGCCATTGCCCCTTAAGAATAATTATAATGAACAATTATTGGCGGCCTAGCTGCCGTATGTATAATTTAGAAATATAATAAAGACAAGGAAATACAATTTAAATTAAATTAAGGAATTGAAAAAAAACTTAAATTACAACATAAAGTAATAAGATTAATAATACATGTTTTAAAATATCACACGAAAAACAAATTAAATCTTAAGGTTCGAAATTGAAAATAAGCTACAAAAACAAATTAGGAAAAAACAAAAAAAATTCAACAAAAGAATGCGGTAGACAAAGCTAAGAAATATAAATTATACGGAAAAATAATGTATCTTGTCTGATAAATAATATAATTATGCTGAAACCAATTATACAAATTTAGTGCAATGGTACTAAAGTAATTCTGTACAAATCAATATTATGCTTTGAATATTCATACTTCATTTTAAAACATATTTTCTTCATTGATGTGACTATTAGATTGAGTTTCTAATAAGTAAACGAAAAGACGTGATTTGAAGCTATTATAAGTGGAGGAATGGCGAATGATGGAAGGGAGGGAGTTCCAGAAGTTCGAAGCTCTAGAAATAAAGGAGCGTTTGAAGGATGTTGTGTTAAAGGAAGTTAGGTAGAGGTCTGAGGAACGGGATCTGGTTTTGCATTGAGAACCATAGCAGGCTATCCCAAATTTTTGTGAAAATTGACTTTGAAGCATCAATAATGTGGGATAGTCTGCTATGGTTCTCAACACCTCAAATATCGTAAGTACCATGAAGGCAGATAGGCAACCTTTTAACAAATGCTTTTGTAGAAGCAGGTATTTTAAACTGGTTTTGGTAAATCAATGATGTTTTGAACAAGAGATGTATTGGCAGAAATAACACGAATTAAACCACTAAACTCTAAACTCCTTAAGGTTTAATTTAATTTAACGCAATCGATTCATAAATTCATTACAACTTAAAATTGCCATATCATAGATAACAATGAGCCCTTGAAAACATAATATTTACCTCTTTTCACAGCCATTTGGTTATCCTGAAATGAAGTAAAACATTAATGACAAACTAGAGGAAACAAAAACTATTTCTATATAAACATTACATAACAAAATTATGAAAATCTTAATTGATAATATCAAATTAGGAATGTTTCCAAATAATAAATAAGTTACCTTCTTTTGGAAAAATTTTGAATTGAAATCTTTGAATCTGTGGATCATTTCTTTACCTATAACCAAAAATAATTATTAATTTAATAAGATTGTATTATTAAAATTTAATCAAGAAAATAAAAAGTGATTAAAAAAAAAATATCGGGGCAAATTTTTTTTTACATCCTCTTTAAATATTTAAAGGACTAATAACTTGGAGAAAGGCATTGATTGGTACTTAAATAAGAAAACAGGAGACTTCCGTACCTATAGGAAATTCATGTAATGTTTTCAAGCCATTTACCATAACCAAGGACTACTTTATACTGATTTTGCACTGCAGTGCGTGAGTTTTTGAGGCTATTTTACATTTGGACCAAATTATAGCTACACAACTTAGCTTCAAAATTTCACATGAGTGGATTCTGATATCTTCAATACAAGGGAGGGGGGAGTTGTTTTTCACTTGATCAATAAGGATGATTTTTGCCTCCAATATGCTTCTCTTTGAGTCTTTTTCAATTTAACCATTACCAAATTCAAGTTTTTTTTAAAAAGTTTTAGTTTTCCAATTTTTTTTTTTTTTAAACATTGGAAAAATCAATTTTCAGCAAAATGCTTCCTTAAATCCATCAATTGGGTTCACTTCATCACCAGATTTGTTGATGAAACATAAATAATAAAAACACAAATATTTTTAACAATGCAACAAAATAAAAAAGGAAAACTTGAATAGAATGGCAAAATTACTAGAAACAAAGGAACAAAAGTGTGTATGTAGCTTACAATTTTCAATTAAAATTGAATTACTTTCATTAATTTTATTTTATTATTCCTGATTTGTTTATTTTACTAGTGACTGATAAACTATATTCCTTTCTGATCATCTTCAAATCAAAACCTCTTTTAATTATATAATAAAGGCATAAATCTAAAATAGCTTTAATTATAAATATGAATGAAAAAAATTGTTCACATTCACCAAATAATAAAACAGATAATAACACATTGTTTAAAGTAATACCATCTTCTTAAAGGTATCAACAACTTTGGTCAAAGTAGTCCTACTGGTTGTCTATTTTTATCTAATAAAATATATAAAATTAAAGAAATGAGTTGGAGATATGAAACAAAAAAGAAAATGTTGCTGAATAGATTGGTGATCAATGTATTACTCATATGAAACAATCCTGCTACCACATACGCCAGGCCAGGCCAGATGAGGTTTGGTCACATTATAAAAACATCTGTTAACATTGATCCAAAAAAATGCTTACAGCGAACAACGACGGCCAACATGTGGTCGTATTGTAATCGCAGCTCATTATGTGTTTAATCCTTAAATGTGTTGAACAAACTGGAGGATGCTAGCTTGTAAATTGGGCAAGCCAGAAGGATTTTCGTATTGAACGTGCATTTGTTCAAAGAAGCCCCTGTTTACAGTACATGTTAAACTTCATAATTGTTACTTCATAATGTACAATAACACAATAATTTTTGTTCACTTTTTATTATTATTTATATTTAAGATGTAATAATATATAAATACTTAATAATTTTGTAACCCATAATTATACTAATAACATGTACCCAAATACAAAAAAAAACATTAAAAGTATTTACATTGCAGACTGCATACCATCATATATTCTTTAATTTCTTTATTCCCAGTCTTTCTTAATCACTTTCTTCACTAATTTTTTATCTAGCAATGTTCTTAAATATTCGAATAAATTTAGATATTTTTTTTATATTTCTGTCAGGTAATTTTTCAATATCAATTTTTTCTCATTATAGTTTCAGCCTTGATAACAATTAACAGCCTGTTTCATCAAATCCCAGTTTTAATTTTAGCATCTATCGCTCTAGAGTTCACTCTTAAAACTATTAGCTTCAATAAGCTCTTCCACTTAAGGTGAGTATCAACATGCGTTCGATTCCTTGCCAGAGTATTAAATTATGCATTTAAACATTAAGATAATATATAACTAAATTTGAAGTTTCACTTGTGAATGGAAATTTATTAAAATTTAAAAAGTAGTTATTTTTAATTAAATAAACATCATATTGAAAATATTTTAATAACATTTTAAACAATTGATGTACAAATATGAATACCTTTTCTGGCTGCTGATTCAATATTATTTACCTGAAAAAATTAATAAATAAGAGTTAGAGAAAATAAATAATTAATAAAATCTGAAAACATACTTTATCGATAAACTAAAACTTTTTCTAAATCAACCTTATTTTAAAATTAAAAATGGTTTTAATTTTTGTAAAAAAAATTAAAAATTATTTGCAGAAAGTTCTTAAATGGCCTATTCCTCTAAGATAGCATTTTTAATTGCATTGCTAGTTGGATTATATGAAACAGTTAAATAGCAGATATCATAGAAAGCAGATAAAACCAATCTGAAGTGATAATGATACTATAATTGAAGTACATTTTATTTGTGTGCTGCAAGATATTTTGCTTACAAAATGGTCATTTGATAACTCTCTTAAGAGACAGAAGTTTCCATTTGTTATTCATTTCTCATATTTGAACTTGTAAAAGTTGTTTATTTGTAAGATAAGAATCATCCATTTTAGAGAGAGAAACAACTGTTGAATTAATACTTATCTAATACCATAGGATTTACTAGCTCAATACCAACTTATATTATTATTAACCATACCATTGTGGCTTTTTTTCATAATGTTATTTGATATTTGTGCCCACACATGTTTAAAATATACGGAATTAATATTTATCTCTTATCCACTGGAACTACTTTTGTCCTATAATTTGCTTATTTTGTGTTCAGATGTCCAGTGGAGTTTTAATAAAGGTTTGGCAACTTAGACCTATTGTTCTTTTGGATGGCAACAGTTTACCTGAACCTATAAAAGAATGAATTTAGAACAGTAACAACTATCTTCATGAATCACTGTTCATCAAAACTTCTCAAAAAAGATTTAAATTAGTGGAAGATTCCACTAGCCATTTGGGTTTAGATGTAGAAGGCTGTATACTTATTATATACTATATTCTTAGTGAATAGAGAGCCTTTGCCATCGACTACCTGAGGATATCATTAGAACAAACCCTAGAACCTCGGACCTAATGATAATTAGTAAGGTATCATTAAAGTTTAACAGTAAATATTGAAAATGTTCAAGTTAAATACAAACATAAATTCAGTATTAATTTATTAACAACATATTTAAGTGACACATGGAAAACAGCGGTTTACACGGCTTATAAAGTCAGAACTGAGAATGAATAGTTCAAACTAAAATAATATACAATAACATTTTAAAAGTAAATAAAAATCAATAAAAGTTTTGGATAGTCAATAAATTTCTTTTTCCTTTCCTTTTATTTCCTTGAAACTGTTTTTTATTCATACCAATAAAACTGAAAATTAAAAAAAAAAATTATGGTAAATGTATTTTTTAGAAATCTTGTAAGTGAAATTTCTTTTGCAACTTTATAAAACCATACACGGGTCATTCTCCCATTGTGATGCGAATTTGAAGTTTATATTTCTATTAATAAAAGAAAAGGTAAAGTTTTGAATTTCTTTTTCATGAATCACTTCAACATAAGTCTCCTGATGATTCTCACCAAGAATCATTTCATATAAGTTCATTATTAAAGAGATATACGATGACGACTGAAATCATGGAAGAGAGGGAATTAAGTAACTCATTAAATCGTGATACATAACTACCCCTTTAGTGAGAGCATGAGGAAAAGCTGTAGGTGCATCAGCAGTCACCGAAGTTGAAGGCTGAGGTTCTCCAGAATTAGGAGTGTCATTATTACTGGAATGAGGTTTTGGATGATCAACTGTCCTGACCATTACTGTTTCTAGACTAGAACCTGGTTTGGATAAAACTCGGACGGTTCTCCCTGTGCCATGAAGTTATCAGCTATATCAATACCGGAGTCTATCTCCAAGTGTCCAATTGTGAACCAGTCACCCACATAATGTGGGTAATTACACGATTTACAATTGGTAAAATGTGGGAATTAGGTTCCCGAAATTTTCCAAAGCTAAAAATTGCACGAAATGCACAATATTTTATGGAAGCTCGTAAACGGTTTAACTGTTTTATGCACTGGCATAATTATCAAATCGAGTCTAGGGACACATAAGGGTATTAGGTTTTGACAATTTGAATTTAAATGCGAAAACCAGTTCGCATTGAACCTGCAAATGAATGAAAAGTGAAGTAAGAGTACATAGTGCTCAATTTTATTCAGAGTCACACACAATGCACAGATTGGGATATAGACGCCACAATGAACCAGGGACATGAATCCGTATAAGTGGGATGAAAGACCCATGTATAACATGTTTTAATAAAGTTTTTTTTTAATATTTAGAAATGATAGAATACATCCAGCTAGTTTAAAAAAGAAAAAAAGAAACAAACAATAAAAAAGCTATTAAGATTGATGAAATTAATTGCCAATTCTATAGAAATAAGATTATTAGAAAACTAGTTCCGAATGCTAAACATCCATCTTCAGTTCTAAAAGATAAAAAATTTTCAAAACATCAACACTTAGTTACATCGATTATATATACTTAAGTTTTCAGAAATGTTGTAGACAGATTCTTTTAAGACAAGAAATCAAACATATTGGTACTCACCTGAGGAGACCTAACAGATATCTGAAATATATAAATATAGGTTAAATTTAACCTACCTGGTTCTTCCTCTTCCACTTGTTTTAGATCTGAAGATGAATTTTTAGCATTCAAAACTAGTTTTCTAATAAAATTATTCCAATATAAGTGGCAATTAAATCATCAATTCTAATTGTATTGATCCTTCTATACCATCCTGTGTACCTCAAGTAAAAAAGCTATCTCAACATTACCTTAGATTGAGAGGTTTTGTCACCAAGCTCTACAAAACGTAACAACTTTTCTTCATCTGAAAATGTTAATAAAATTGTTACAATTATAGAAATAAATCTTACTTAAGTCAATTATTTAATTATTAATTGTGAAAACATTCATATTTAAACCCTCAACAACTTCATCAAGTATCTAAGTAAAAATAGAAACCAGGAAAAATGTACTGACATTTTTTAAATTATTGATCTAACTATTTTGAAATAACCATACCTAAGGAATATCTGATCTAGCAGATCTCAAAATTAAATAACTCTTCATAAATAACATATCGATAAATAACAATGATTCATTAAATTATGTCATATAAGATTAGTTAATAAATCAAAATTATTACAAAAAAAAAAAAAAAAAAAAAAAAAAAAAAAAAAAGTGGTCTTGAATTTAGTAGTCAAAAATAAACCAACAATAAAACAAGAGCCTGGTAGGTAACCACTTTATTTATAGAGAATGGGTGTTCCACAGGTAACCTCCCAACATCTGATATAGTAGATAATACATTTTCTGATCACAGCCAAACTTAAAACTGAGGTATTTGAAATAGGATGCCAGTACCTAACTCACTTATCTAGTCCATTGCATAATATATTTATTATAGGCATTGGATAACTTGGATTTCATGATTTACATTTAAAAGTATATACCCAAATTTATTTACAGAAGAATCTTGTTATTATTCCAGACAAACCCCCACTTTCACTACCTTCATCCCGATATGTTCCTCAAGGATACTCCCAATCACCAAAATATATATATATATATATATATATATATATATATATATATATATATATATATATATATATATATATATATATATATGTATATATATATATAGGCTATCCACATCAGTATGAACTCGCCCTAAATGCTCTTCCTAACAAACCATGCTTCTATCTCAAAAC
Organism: Euschistus heros; assembly: GCA_003667255.2. Lineage (NCBI taxonomy): Eukaryota > Metazoa > Arthropoda > Insecta > Hemiptera > Pentatomidae > Euschistus > Euschistus heros. Next base: position 647,150 of record RCWM02000096.1, on the reverse strand, counting down.
CTTCCAACTCAGTTCATCGGAGCAACCTTTTATCAAAACATATCCTGAAGAAACCATATTAACAAATCACCTAAAATCAAACAGCACTATAGATTTTGTAATTCATTGCCCTGAATTACTCACCAACTTTAAATATCCTCTCTCACTTACCCTGCTTTGACAATGGGTTCTTGGTGAGTGATTTAAGAGACTAATGAGTTCTTACAGAAAATTCATATAAGAGGTTTCTAGATGGAGTCATATCTCTTATTGCCTCGGATAGGATTGCTTTTTAATGATTCTTGACGGTAATACTTCCACATTACCTTTCTTTCCCAATCATTAATAACTTTAAAAAACCTTCCTACATAATTTCATTATGTATTCCTACACCTACCTCCTGAATTCTAGGTCCCAACCTTCCAGTCTGTGTATCCCCTTACACAGAAAAGCTTCCTTCGAAAAATCCTTAATCGTTCGTGCTACTTCTTTGGAATTCCCTACACACCCCTATTCATGAAGTTGATCCTTAACTTCCTTTAAACACCATTTATTCCTTCACTTTCTTGATAATCAATGTCCACAAATATTTAAGTAATGTTTATTTATGTTGTAAGTATTTTTCATAGTTAAATGTTCTTTTCCATTTTTTTCTAGTAATTTATCGATGAGTTGATTTGTTTTTAATCTGCCAAATAATGTAGCAGAAGTTATGCATTATTATTATTCCTAGGTGGCAACAAGTCCCAGAATAAAGTTTATTTTCATTTCAATTTACTATCAAATACGATTAATTACTATTTAAAGACAGTTATAAATTTATAGTTCACTTCAATCTCAGAACAACTTAGGAAATTATATGCTAATTGAAAATGAGATTAGTCATTCTTACAGTAAAAATTAAGCACAGAAATAACATTTTCTATCCAATAAAAATAAATGGTTCCTTTAATAAACAGTAATTAGAAAATAAGTCAAGAAAACCGTGACACAAAAAACAATGAGAACTAGCTCTTAAAAGTTCTCATTAAATTTCTAATATGTATTAATCGGTGATGTGTCAGTTCCAAAATTTTTCAATTCAAGACACCGATACCAGAAAATCAATCCTCAATTCTCAATACCAGGTTTAAAAAAAAGTTTTAAAAATGAAGAGTAACAACAAAAAATTGATAGTTTATAGAGAACTAATGTATTAAAAAACAATAATATTAAACATTGTCAACCATATACAACATTCAAATATGAAATGACTGACACTTCAAAAACTATAACTAAGTCTTAATTTTATTTTTTTGATAATCACAAAGGAGAGTAATTGATAAATAATAATTAGATAATTAGATATCACAAAATAATTATATAATTAGATATCACAAAACAATTGTATGCCATTAAGACAACAAAATTATCTGCCAACCTCAAATGGCCAATCACGGCATCAATCGATACCTAAGAATCGACATTTGATCATCAATTTTCTCAGAAATTGGTGGTATTGAGAATCAAATTTTAGAATTGACACATTACTATTATTAATTAATATAATCACCAAATACAGGATCTCTTGTGAAAACTGCTGAATCCGTATTCAGAACACTGAAATCAATTTTTGGTATATGGAATAAGAAATTCTTCAACCATTCAGATGCTTTAGTTCTATCATCTTCACCTAATAACATAAAAATTAGCAGCAGTAAGTAAAACATGGAGGATAAATCAAAAAGAGGCATATAAGGCATAAAAATAATTAGCACATATTTTAAATCTAGTTTCTTGTTTGTTTTTTATTTCAGCTTAACGTCCTTATGTACTCCAAAGCAGGAAGGACGTGTTATCCTACAGGCTACCAACCTATCCTAGCCAGGGTGGGAAGGTCAAGATTTGTTCGTGGGTTCACCACAAAATAATTTTTAATGTGCCCAGGTGGGATTCGAACCCATGACCTTCAGACGACCTTAGACCCTCGCTCCAACCCACTCGGCCATTGAGCCCCCCGAATCTAGTTTTATAAATATTTGTTATTTTATAAATTAAAAAATTGAAATTTTGATGTAAAGAATATTGATTGTTAGTGTTTTTTTTTTAAATATTTTTTTCTAACAACTCAAAAAATACAGAACTATACAGCTGTGGTAACATTATATAGTCCTTGGTTTAAAGCAAACTGAAACCTTTAAAATTTAACTCTATGAAAATGGCTATAAGCGCTGTTGCTTTGGATATATAAAGCAAAACTGAAAAAAAACAACATAATTTCCACCACTTTTTAGGAAAATTCTGATAACTTAAAATTTTGCATCTTTGTCCTTGTTTGATCTATTAAGATCACTTTCTGTCCAAATTTTAGCAAATTTAGTCTAATTTCATTTTGAAGATAATAAATTTTTCTTTAAAATCAACCATTCAGCAAATATTTAGATAAAACATAGAAAAGGTCAAAATTTTGACACTACCAAATAGTCAGCACTTTTGTACAGCAAAACCTCTTTTTTAAGACAGATTTAATGGACTAATGGGCAGAATTTCTTATTCAATCTTTATGATTACTGACTAACAAAAATGCATTTTAATATTCATTGGAGTCCAGTGTTATCGGATTATGTTACAAAATCATGAAAATTACTTTTTTGTATAAAAAAAACTCTTTTTTCCATTATTTCTCTCTTATTGAGGTCACATTCGACTCCACTGCAGCAACTCCTGCTAGAATGAAACCATTTAACACAATACCAAATTAATTACAATTTACATTACATGATAAACCAAAATACTCACTAAAATGTTTATGGAAGTTTTCACATCTCTCTTCTAATTTTTTCTTTTTCTTTTCCAATTTTGACAGCAATCCAGAATCTATCACTGGCAGTTTTAACGAAAGAAGCTCTCTGATCATTTCTCTATTCTTAATAGCCTTAGGAATACTTAAATGAACAATTTTAAACAAAGCAGGAATGTCTAAATTGTTATCCTTAATCAAAGGATGCTGAAAAAATGTGATAGAAATAAATACAAAAAATTAAATCTAATGAATAATACATAGTAATATTTTCTTATATTTTAAATTATACAAGGTTATTAAATACCTTATTTTTCTAACCTAACCTATATTTAAATAAGATATGAGTGTTATTTGTTGAAGTTAATACATTTCAAGAAAGGCAAAAATTTAAATATCCTTTAATAACATTTTATGCTGAAGGAGATTTAATCAATTATTTTAGTCTTTTTTGGGATAACTCCTATTATATTTTAATATATGTTGCTACATGTTTCGGAACATTGTCCCATCTTCAGGCTTATAATTTTTTTTTTTTAAATACATAATACTTTTATACTAATAGTTTTACAATTACATACAATATGTTGTTTACCTATTTATCAGTGTTTATTTTCACATTGTCTCTTCATCTATGTCCATATTACCAGCCATATTAGAAGCCCAAAGATGGGATAATGTTCCGAAACATGTAGCAACATATATTGAAATATAATAGGAGTTATGCCAAAAAAGACTTAAATATTTAAATATCCTGTAGAAACTAATTATTTATGAACAATATACTAGTAATCATGTATATCAAAATCCCATAGTAGCCAGAGGAATCAGAAATACTCTTAATAAATAAATACACACACATATATATCAATTTATAAGTACTATAAATACATGTATTAAATGCTAATGGTCTGAATTCCTAATTCAATCTATTTGATTTCAGACTTCCAAAAATGCATTTATTAGATAAGTACATCCATATAGAAATAAAACCATTTCATTATATTAGAAAAGGAGTTTAACTTTTATAATGGTTAATGTTCCATTAACTGTGCTGATATTTTATGATATTATAATGTTTATTATATATATCATATAACCTTATTTGTCAAAATAAACATAATGTTCAAAAGTTTTAATAATTACATAAAATATTGAATTTAATGAAAGATGATTTGACAAAGTGAAAAGTAAATACCATTAGAGGAACCTTACGTAAAAGTCTAATCACGAAATAGAACATAAAAGAAAGCCCAATCTAGTTAATTATGATTTTGATTAAGTTTTGTATGTAAGAAATGGTGTCATTTGTTCAATGGTTATTTTCTAAGCATTATTATCATTAAAATTATTCAAATAAATTTCTTTTTAATATTTAATGCTTAAATTAACAAATTAAAATCATATTTTCCACTAATAAAATTTTAATTTTAAAATAAAAATATTAATAAGCTAATTGCAACAATATAAGGTTAAACAGTGAAAAATTTCTTAAGAATATAATTCTTTCTGCTGACTTAAGTTAAAAAAAAAAAAATAATTTATCATAAATATACATTCTTAATACCAGAATACAGCACAATTTTATAGAACGTTATAATTACTTAAAACTGTTATCCATATAATTCCAGAAAAAAATTTTGGCACCTGAGCCATATGAAGTAAACCCATTTCCCATCTCTGAATTTTTTTTTTTCTGAATGCAATATGTGAATGTACCATAACCAATTTCTCTGTTGTTTTTTGTTTTTTTTTAATTTTTCAATAGAAAAAATGCCCTTCCACAACTGCTATTACAATGGGATAAAAGATATAAAGAAATTTAATTTTTAAAAAATCTGGTGGTGGTATAGTCAAAGCTGTAAAGAGGTCCCTTTATGAAGGCTAGAACAAGTTTAGAGTTGTTAATATGATGGTTGATGAACACAGAATGAATTGCATGGGAACTAACAGGTGTCAAAGGCCCTTCGACATCCGGTATTAGGAAGAGGTCAACACTCTTCGACAGACTGCATCAATGTATTAATAAGTAAAAGATAAAAGAAATCTTACTCCATTCATTTCTGCAAAGTTTTCTACTTCTAAGGAAATATTCTTTCTAAGCTCATCACCACTAATGATGAACTTATCCTTCTTAACCATAAGTCTTGAGAGAAGAACCAGCTGTTCATTCAAATCCTCCAATATTTTTATTTTTTTCAAATTACTTTCATGTAGCTCATCTGTTTCTTCTTTCCAACCTAAAAATAAAAGACATTGTAATATTACGGAAAAGAATTGTATAAGATGTATTTCTCCAAAATATTAATTAATGTTTATTTCTTTTAGATGGCCTTATAAAAAAAAATATACAGTAAAAAAAAAAAAAGCTTAGAAAACCCGAAGGCTCGATGTCGACCCCAGACCCCATCAACCTCTGATTACATATTTTCACCTCCATCTGTCCCACCTCTTCACAATTCAAATCCTCAAGATCATCCCTGACAGAATTCTACCATCAGTCTAACTCTTGGAAGTTTACCTGACACCTCAACACTGATTATCTTTTTTAGAATTTGGTTATTATTAAATTTAACAGCTTTATTCGCTCATTTTAACTGTTGTGCTGCTATTACATGGACTATGCCCACAGGATACATGTACCACATTGTGAAAGCATATAAATTCTTTCATGAGCATATCCTTTTTTGGGTTAAATATTTTAAGCAATACTTTATTTTCGAAAAGTGGCCATATTTCGTATCCATGAAGAACTATAGGTAAATATAACATTCTTTCTAGAATGAAATTCAACAAAATTATCATCGTTTCAACAACTAACCGTTTACATAGTTTTATTTGTATTAATTATTAGACTGATTTCTTTACCACCTTCTATGAGCACTGTTGTGTTTTATTTAATTGTTTCCTCAATTTCAACCAACAGTACCTAGTCATTAGCTTAACCAAGCACTGGTATTTCATCATCAATTTGTAGACCTTTTACAGCACGCATTTCCTTCTTAATCACGTATTCAAGTACTAAATTAAATATTATCTAAGAAACAGAATCTTTCTTTTTAAAAAAAAAACAGAAATGTACCTCTAGCTTTTCGGAATAAAAAATATTGATTTGGACTCAAACAAATATTTTGGGCAAGCACATCTTTATCAGATTAACCAATTTCTTTGGGGTTCTCAGCTCAATAAAAATTCAAACAATTTCTGGAGGTTAATCAAATTGTGTTAAATTTAATTCATTTAAATACAAAGCTATTGTGATTATCTTGGGTAGTTCAAAATGGAGATAGAGGTTTAGACCTAATCACGTGGCTTCAAATTCTGATGATTCAAAACAGTAGACAAGAATGTTTGGAGGTACCAGCATATCACCATGATTAATATTTTAAAACTAATAAAACAAAAAAATTTTGATGATTCAAAACAGTAGACAAGAATGGTTGGTGGTATCAGCGTATCACCATGATTAATATTTTAAAACTAATAAAACAAAAAAAACAAGTAAAGTTAAACCAATTGTTTGCTGAAAGGATGGATTTCATTAGGTAATCTATAAGGCTCTGTATATTTCCTTGTACTGTATAATACTAATATCCTCTGAATATTACTTACTTGTAAGTACCCTTGATCTTTCAGATTCTTCTTTCAAAGCACAACTATATTTACACTTATCAATCTCATTATCTAAAAGTAATTCAACTTTAGTTTTTTTTTCTTTCAATTTTCCTAATGCATCCTCCAATAGTCTAGAAAAAAAAAAAAATTAAAAACAGTATTTTAATGGACCTTTTTAGAGGAATAAAGTTCAACCTGAACATTTTATTTTTTAAATGATGATACCATAAAATCCCACTTAAATGAATAATGTTTAACACAGTTGCATAAATAACCATATTGTAGGTCAAGGGGTGAATGAAAAATTTTTTCAAAGAAAAGTAAAAAAATGTAGACAAAACTAGGTTCAAAATCACCACATTAATATTTAAACAAGTTTCTTATAAATTTGAAATAATTATAACATAGCTTATAAGATATTTTTTTTTTCTGTTCTTATTTATAAAGATTGTTTTCCTTCATAAATTTTGAAATTTTGTCATCAAAATATTTTTATACATTTTTTTCATGCTGTGGAGGAATCACTGTACCCACACCATTGGTAAATCACAGTATTAGTTGACTTCACATGGAATTAATTCAAAATGCAAAACAAAAAATGTAAATTTCAAATTAATTTTATGTACAGCTAATACTTCGTATGAAATATGGCTATTGTAATACCTAAAACTATTAAAAAATAAACTGTTTAGAAATTATTAGTGAAATTTAAATTTAGATACATCTCAGATCCTGAGCATATGTATAAAAAATTGAGTTATTTTCAGTAAGATGGAAATAATCTGATCCCTGATGCCCGACACAATTGATTGCCTTTGTGACATCCAGAAATAAACCAGTCGCATACTTTTGCTTAAATGCTGTTGCTATGAAGTCTGTCACTCTGAGTAACTGTTGTGTAGCAGAATGTAAATTAAAAAACAATTAAGTCACCCAGTGAAATTTGTAGGTACATTAGAATGGTTAAAAGTCTGTTGTTGTTGGCATATATAAGGAGTAAATCAATAGGTGAATATAAGATGAAGGTAAATATATACCTTAATCGGTTTTGTAAATCATGGATATGTAAGAGTACTTGGTTTCCATTTGATGGGAAATTCACCAGTTCTGAGTATGGAGTTATTGATTGTTGTTAGAGACACTATAGCTTTACTAGGCATTTGCTGAAAGGTCTGCGGTATTTATTAAATAATTACCAAGTACTTTTTTTTATTTTTTTTATTATGTTTAATCAATATCATTAATAAATTCTAATTTTGCTTCAATTTTTTAGATAAAGTACATATAAGTACAGTCACATTTAGCTCATTTTGATACTCTAACCATGATATAGTAATTAGGATTATAATAAATACTTTAATAGTTATTAATCATGTTCTTGTTATTCTTCCTTATATATAATAATTTCAATATCAAAGATTCATATAAAAACATAGTTGGAAGGTTATAACTTCATGATAAAGTATCTCGAGCACGATCTAGAGCAGAGCTACTAATGTAAAGGAATACCAAACTAATTATAAATTAGCATATTCCTTACTAACTCAATTTCATCCAAAAGTTTTTTCTGTTGCATTTCAAATTCTTGGCTATCTGATTCTTTTATATTTGAATAAAACATCTTGATACTTTCATAAGCTTCACTTCTAGGCCAAAAATAGATGCCTGAAAATTTGACAATAAACTTGTAGTATACATATTAGCTGAAAATGTGATAAAACATATTTCAATAGAGATGATAGGTTACCATGATTGCCAAGTTGGTAGCTTAAAGCGTAATTAGCTAAAGCCACACAGGTATTAAAATATATAGTGCAGTATGGAACAAGTAAATCTGACTTCTTTAAAGAAGGTATTATAACTTTATTTTCCTAAAATCATAAAGAACATTACTTAATTTATAAAGATAAATTAAAAAACCATTAAACGTATATACACTGATCAATACCTTGCTAATGTTTTTTAGGGTGTCACAAACATATCGTTTACACTTTTCAACTCTCCTTTTGACATCAGGATCTCCTGATTTCCATCGAGCATCAGAAAATGAAGATTCATTTAGTTCACTCAATTGCCCACAAGCATTTAATAAGTATCTAAGTGTATCATAAGCTTCCCTTTGCGATAGCATCGCAAAGTCCTATAGCATATGTATAAATAAAAATTCTATTTAAACTAATAAAGATAAAAGGATGTTTAATACTTACCTTGCTTATTAAACATTTTAAATTAGCTGAAAATGGAAACTTAAATGACAACGTTGAAAGAGCAACTTTCAATACTTCTACGGTTTGGTCACACATTTTTTCTGATACTAGGCAACATTAAGTTAACTTAAGCAAAATATCACACAAACGTTGTAACAAAAGTAAAAAAATACAATAAGGAACTAAAAATTCAAATTATTCTAAAGTTTCCTCTCAAGACAGGTAAATTCTGGCGCGAAATCGGATTCAGAAGCAAAGAGCTACTTGTAAAAACTTCATGCATAAATCTGTAACATTTGGGAAAAACTATATAAGTGCATTTTTGTCCATAATAAGATAAATATTTTGAGCAACCCATATTGGAGTTCTACTCATCCTGTAAAAGTAGGCAAGTTGTAATGTCAATAGTATAAAATTATACCATTGTCATTGCAACTTGTTTACTTATACATGATGAGTAGGACTCCAATACGGGTTGCTTAAAATATTTTTCTTATTGTAGACAAAAATGCACTTATGTAGTTTTTTCCCAAATGGTATAGAAATAAATAGAATAGATATGACATGAATAGATACATATTTCATTAGGCATCACTTGAACATAAATATTACATTATTTGTCGAAAAAATAGGATTGGATCGTTAGAAAATTAATGTAATAACCGAAGACCTTATATTAAATAATCCTAAACGTAATATGTAACCCATTTATTTGTTTCTAAAGCTCATGCATGGCTCTTACATTTTCTATAACACAATCTTATGGGGACTAACTGGGTTTTAAGAGTGTAACCGTCTGTTATCTCTCATAACAATTATTACTGTTACTCATTACCACTACTACTCATTGGTGCTACAGACTGACATGGTCCTTGGCCTCCTCAATAAGCCTTCACCGGGTGGATCTATCCTCCGCAGTCGCTCGCCAGTTGTGGCTGTTCAACAATTCCTGAGCGTTACGAATAATGGCGTCCTCCCATCTAAGATGCGGTCTGCCTCTTCCTCTTATGCCGTACAGCAACCTCTTGGGTATTTCTTCTTCTCTCATTCTCGAATTGTATCCAACCCAACGCAGCCCCCCCAAGCTTGATCCTTCTTATACCATCCGTCTTCCCATACAGATGATATATCTCGCTGTTTCTTCTTCTTCACCAGGTCTCTCCGAATTTAGCAGATCCGAAAATACGGCGAATGATAATCTATTCAAAGATAAGTAATCTTTTTTCTTCGACGCCAGATAGAGTCCAAGTCTCCGATCCGTTTGTGAGGACATGCCTAATGAGGGTCTTATAGACACTTCGTACGGCGGGAGATCACAGTGCTGCTCAGGTGGTTATTAATCCCAAAATAACATCTGTTAGCTCTAACTATTCAATAACTAATATTCTGTTACCACAACTTGTAACTGCTCCTATATACATAATGTGATCTACGCTTGGAAATGTTTATGGCCCATAATTACCAGCAATCTTAAATAACCAAATCAAGCTTCTGCCTCTGTTCCCAGTCCTGCACGCATGTACACAGTCTTCTCCTGGTTTACCTTCACTCTGCTATGTTTAAAATGAATACTTGAGAGACGCAGCTCTAGGACATCAGCAAAGTCCAGCACCTATGCTAACTTGTTAAAGATAGGGTCGGTAGTTTGGATTCCCGCTTAACGTATAATCTTTTCCAGGGCCAAGTTAAAGAATAGGCAGACAAGCCCATCACCTTGTATAACTCCTAGCGTGGAAACGAATTCGGGAGAAAGGTCTGATTGCACTCGGACTGTAAACCTATTATCATCCATAGTCATCTTAATCAAGCTGACAAGTTTTAGCGGAACTCCTTGGTCACATGGTAATGCATAAAGTTGGGGTCTCTTGATGATGTCGTTCACACTCCGGAAATTAATAAACAGGTGATTTGTCGTCATCCTCCACTCTTGAGACTTCTCTTGTTTTATTTGGAGGCCAAACATTTGGTCAACTGTGGACCTTCTTCCTCTAAAGCCCACCTGATATTTACCGATCTCCTTCTCAGCGATTGACAGAAGATTACTGTAGATGATGTTTGGAAGGATCTTATAGAAATTCTGAAGGAGCGAGAGATCTCAGGATAATTGGAACATTCTAGGAGGTTCCCCTTCTTGTGCAGTGGATAGATTATTCATTTCTTCTACTGGTTAGGCATTCTCTCCTCTACCCAGATAGTGAGGACAACTGTTATATAATAATGATAGTTACTCATTATTAACAAAAATTAATATCACTAAGCCACTGGAAGAAATATAATATACATAAAAAAGAAGGAGAAATTATAAAGATGATGGTAAAAGTCCATTGATGCAGATAATTATATGGTACATATCTCATTAGCAAATTGTAGATACCTGACTTTATAGAACAAAATTTGAGGCAAGAGACTCCCAATGACAGCTCACTACTGTTGGTAGTTCGCCACCCTCTAGATCTGCCCAGCGTTGACCTTAGGAACAGTAACTTACTTTCAATAGAGTTACGGCTACTATGGGGAGTATACCAAGAAATGGTTCAATAACACCTTATCAACCTGTTTCTGTTATTACAATTGTATATCATTTCCACATAATTTAGTCATGTAATAGTTACAAATTTACTTTTACTTTCAGCACAAGTAACAGAGCTAGAACAAGAGGCAAAATAATTGAAGAGCAATCATAGTCCATTTTTGTTAACTTGAGTTTGTAATGCTAAGAAAGAGGGTCAAATGAGAAACAGTGTAATAAAAAAGGTTGACTATTCTCTCAAGAAAAAGAGATTAACAAACATATAAGAGGCGCAAATTACATGACAAACATAGTCAAATTAAAAAAGGAATTCACATAATCATGATACTGCACAGTGCTCCTTGTGGCACTGTACCTTACACTATAGACGAGAGATTGTCAATACATCACTTGGATAGGAAACATCTAAGTTCTATAATTATTACGTGATAATTACTAGGTTGTTACAATACTTCTTGTGTATAAGGTTAGCTTTATTTCAGATTACATATTTTAAACATTATCAAATACAACTCTTCAATGTGAAGTCCATAGATCTCATGTACTTTCACCCATCTTTCTGCTAGTAACTGGATTTGATGCAGTAATACTCCTTTGGTTTTGACTGAAAGAACTCTTCAAATCTTCATAACTTTTAAAGATTCAACCTTTTCAAAAATGACCTATTGATCTAAACATACCATAATCTGGGTTATACACAGTACGAGGCACAATGTTTAATCCATGCAGTTCTGATAATTTTTCCTTGGTCGAACTGGAACATTGTGTAGGGGCATTGTTCCATGATTTTGGCCAATGCAGCCCCAAAATGGGTGTTGTGTATTAATGACTCCTCCAACAATAGCTAAGTCTTTTCAAGATACTTAACTCTTTGGAGACAGAGGCTAAATTATTTCCTTGAGGTAAAAAAGGATTGAAATAGTTGTAAGTTGAACTGACTTAAAAGGCATACAAGGGATGGGGTCATGATTCAAATTTTTTTTGCCTTCTATGTAAATTTCATAGTTTTGAACAATAAATATCAGTTTGTTGATAAAATAATTCTTAGTTATCATACCAATAACTAAATCATTTTGCAACAAAAATAAAGGCTAGTTCTTTATGTTTAAACAGATCATTAGAATTCCACAGTACTTTAAGATTGTGGATATTGACATTGGCATATTTAGGTATGAGTACAGTGAATAATTAAGTAAGAAGTTCAAAGCAAAGTAATATGAGGGATTTAACCCTTTATAGGACAGTGGGTGAAATTTGTCTTATTCATACAGCAGCATTCACAAATCCTGCACAATATCTTATTTTGTTTTTATAGGACTCCTAGACACAGAAAAAATAAGAATTCGTTACCTCTACCAAAGGGTAGAGTGCACTAGCTGATATTAGTATAAGTGGGATCCATATGTCCCACAGTTTATTCTCACCCTTGACCAAGAATAGAATATGATGGTTTTTGTTTTTACCTGTGGACCCTATTCATTTCTTTCCTGCAATTGTGCAAGTATTTTTTAGGCTAATTTGTGGTTTTACATAAAATATAATACTTTCAAATTTGTCTTTCAGCCCTTTTTCAAAAATATTTTTATAGTCACACACAGCTACAAAAATTCCTGTTAACATTGTAAATAGAGTTTCATTACATTTTTAACTTTTTCCTATGTTTTATCTATGTTGAAATGTTAAATTGAATTTTACACACTTTTATTAATCAATGAAACTTTTTTCAAATTAATTAAAAAATTTTGTTCATGTCTTCTGCTTCTGTCTTTTATTGTAAAAATACCACTAACAAGACAAGTTATATTCCACTGTCTGTCAAGAGATAGAGTAAAATTTTAGTAGCTCGGCTCACAATGGGACAAATAGGTCCCAACTAATATCTGCTAGCATACATTTTTTATTAGCAACAATTTATTTTCCTTATGCTTAATATAAGTTTCTAGAACTGTTTCATTAAAAATATCTTTAAAAATCTTTGCATATGTAGTGCTGTACTATAAATGGTTGAACTCTGATAAGAAAGGATCCAAAGAAGGGTAACTAGTTCCATAGATGACATTTAGCGACATGATCAGTAAGAAGAATACTAAGCTATTGAAGCTATTAATGTAATTAGTAATTGAAGTCATGGAGTTGTTAAACATCAGAATGAATCCTTTGACAATAGATTTTTTGACTGAGAGGGATCTGACAATAATATAAATAAAAGAAATATAAAATAAAACATAGACACTAATATTTTGGACATTACATTGATGACAAAAAGACAATGTTTTTAAATAATGATTCTTTTAGAGAGAAAAAACAAAAACAAATGTTATTGTACCAAATACTTAACTTTATTTATTAACAGGTAACAGAAATCACAGCAATGGCCAAAAAAAAATAAAAAATAAAAATAATAATAAAATACAAAACTATGAAGCCATTATTATTAAAGAAGCTATAAAGCAATGAGCTACATATTTAACAAGCTAAAATGAAGTATGTATATAATAAAATAACTGATAACATTAATATAAATTTATAAGAAAGAGGGTAATAAATTACATTGAAAGACTACTTTTACTTTACATTAGGTCTATTCAAAAATAAATTAACGCCTTATAAAATATATATTGTATAGCGGAGAGCAATAATACGCAGTTCTTGAGCTAATAAAATTTTAAGCTTAAAATTCTCTTCACCACCTAAATAAATCTATCATATTGTGTTTATCACATATTCTGTCTTTATAATAATTACACTTCAAAATTTCTAAAAATATTTCACAGCTGAAAATAAATTTGAATTGTAGTGAGACACTTTTTCAGTAATGGAGAAGCATATCCTCTTTTAACGATCTTCACTAATAACACAAGTTCACTGTGCGTGATGAAACTGCTCTGGTGGGAAGTTAAAAAGTATTTAATTCATATGACATGTTCCAAATTCATTCCTGATATATGTAAGGTATATGTATATTTTTTTCAAATTGAGTTGATATATTCCTGTAACCTAGCATGTTTCCGGGCAAGTTCTGCCTGTATGATTTCACATTCTGATGTATCTCCAATCAGGGCATTGTGCGGGAATACCATCTAAAAATAAATAAATAAAATAAGAATAAAAACCAACAGAATATTTGATTTTTTGTATGACCAATGGAAATACATAATATACAGAATTGGAATATAATATTTAAAAAGAAAAAAAAAAAGGCTACTTGAGAGGATTATAAAAATGTCAAAACATTTACAGTAAAATGATGGGGCTGTTTATTTTTAAAGGATCAGTCAAATTTGACAAAAAATATAAAGTGATATCAATTAAACATAACTTTATTAAGTTGCCAGCGTTTTGGACAAAATTTAGCAAGGAATATATAGAGATGTATTTGAAGGTGGGAGATAGCAAATTAAGAAAAATAGGAAAGATCATAATTTAACTAACGACTTAAGCATGAGAAACCATAAAAATATTAATTTAAAACCAAATTAAAATCATTTTAACTATTAACTCTCTTTAGATAGATGATTTTTTTTTACAGATATGGTATACGAATTGTTTGCCTTTTTTTACTGCATATGAGATCAATTCTTTAATAAACCATATGCAATAGAAGTCCGATAATCCAGCACGTTTGGGACCGGCTCAGTGCCGGACTACCGAAAATTCTGGTCTATCGGGCGGTGCCCCTTCCTTTTAGTGTTGACTTTGCCGTAAAACAAATGTATGTTGTACATACATAAATCGTAATTATAAGAACAAATACAGTATGCAAATACATACAACAAAGTTTATTTTACATTTCATATAATTATGTATGTATATGTAATGTAAAATAAATTTCAATTAGATTTAAAAAAGTCACGAATGTCATTTTGTTTTCTTGACTTTTGGTGTTCAGTATAAAATTCATTTATAATGACATGGAAATCAATAATTTCTAAAGCACTGAAGCTAGTACTAGCCTCAGCAAAAGAGATAAACTTATTTAGTGATTCTGCAGCTTCTGCCCAGCTGATTTTTTTCTTTTTCTTCCGTTTCGGCATCTGAGTCACTTTCTTCAAGATTTTGAGTAGGCTGAGGGTTTATTAAACTGCTTATAATGTCCTTATCGGTTAGTTCTTGTTCAACAGGCTCATTCTCGAATAGCTCTCGAGCGTTTTTATTTGCTTTAAAGACACACTTTTTGAGAAAACCAAAATTTTTACAATTTTCTGGAGTGATGCCAGGCTATCGGGCATTCCGGACTGTTGGATGCTGGACTAATGGACTTCTACTGTATTAGGAAATTAACAATTTATAAAAAAAAAAAAAAATATAGCGATTGCAACAAACATACTTCTTTTAACTGTGGTTTTATCCTCAGCAATGAAGATAAGAAAATTTCCTTCATCTCAGATGACAGAAAATATAGAACCCAATCTGCTCCGCCTTCCACAGCTTCATGGCAGCCCAATTCCTGAAACAAATTTGTCACAAGTGTTATTTTTTAAGTTTACAAATAGCATGATATGAAATTCCTACATTCATAAGATTGTAACTGTAGCTAACATTGAAGCTGTTTGCAATGTTGAGAGATGAAAAAAATTTCAATAGATTGCTGTTAATTGTTTTTTTTTTGTTTGTTTTTTTATCATATTATTTCACTAAACCATAAAGTAATAATATAAAAAGGACTTTTGTACTTAACTGTGGCCGTGTCTCTTCAGGATTATTGGTCTTGTAATCAATATTTATTAAAAATAATAACATCAAATATAATGGGGCAATTTTATTTATTGTTTTGAACTATTAGGATTTTTATAGGTTCCAGATATACAAATAAAGCATGATACAAAAGTAAAATCAAGAATCATGTTATATCACTATAGGATATAAATTCCGATAATAAAAAAAGAAAAGAAAAAAAAATTCTCTAGTCCTATAATATACTTTGAAAAATTAGAACCATTTTTTTAAACAATGAAAACAATCTTGAACTTAAATCATAATAAGCATACATGAAAAAAACTTCAAAGGTTCAGGGAAATGAACAAGATTAAAAGTTTGTATGCAGTATTTTGCATTCATACAATGTTAATAAAGGATATTAAAACAAAAACATTAATGCTATTATTAATGGATAGAACTAAATTTTTTTTTTCTAAAAATAAAATTACCAGAATGATGTAGCTAGCTGCTGTGAGAACACACGCTATCGCGGCTAACGGAAGTGAAGCCTTGATGTTAGCTTGAGGAACACTTAAGATCCAAGCTGCATTTTCACCAAGACCAATTCGAACCATTTCCAGTCCGCTATCTCTCTCCTTATCAGCATTTTGAGACTGAAAACAGAAATTTGATCATAATAATAAAAGAAAAAAACAACAGCCAGGATCCCTTAATCAAATCTCTTTAATTCTATCAATTATTTAAACAATTACAGTAATGATGAGAGTAGAACATCAAGGCTATCTATTTAAGGTTTTAAACCAGTCACTAAGTAGTTGTAGGGAAAAATTTAAAAGTTTATTCCTCAATTCATTTTTATGTAATTTGGCATGCTGAATCTTAATGCTAACTATGTTTCATGTTTTTATTAAAAAAAAGAAACACTTAATACAAAAATAAATTTAGAAGGCAGACACCACCAACCTTAGTCCACACACCTCCCTACAAACCACCCCATCAAAACCATCATCATAAAACCAATCTTGACTTTCACAGAACCTAGTTAGAATAGGTTGGTAACCTGCAGGATAACCCTCCTTCCTGCCCTAGTTGAAGTTTTTTTTTTTTTCAATTTGAAATGTGCACACTAACATTAAAAATGTAGTGACCTGAACACAAATATTCCTAGGATCTTTTGTAGTTAAAAGATAAATATCAAAACTATAAAATGTTTATGGAAAACAATATAACACCTGGATTTAGAGCTACTGTTTAACAACCTGAGCCATCAAAAGGCTATAAGCCTTGGAAGCCATTAAAAAAAAGAAAAAAAAAAAGAAAGACTATTATTGTTGTATGTACTTAGTTATAGTTATAGTTTTAACTACCTTAAAAGAAAAGGTTAGGTTTAATAATCTTAGTTTTAATTCAAAAGACTGAGTTGTTATTTCTAAGAGAATCAGCCAATAGGACACATAGCTTATTAACAACTAATTTATACATTTAACATAAAAAAATACAAATGACTACTATTGATTCAATAAGAAACTTTATTTTATTGCTATAACAGGGTCAGTCAGTTCTGGTGCATTTTTTTTTATTTAAGAGGAAATAGAAAATATTGAAAGACAAACCTGGGACAACGAAGATAAAATTCCCTGCATCCAAAATGAAACTGACTGGTCTGAAGAGGCAGCTAAAATAATGCTTTCACCCTTAGAAAACCTCAGCCGAAATGAATGTGGCCTTGGGTGCGATAATCTCTCACATGAGATGCATTCTTTTAAAAGCCATTCCTTTTCACCCTTTTCCCATTTCATAGAGAGCTTACGGTTTCTAAAATAAAAAAAAAAAATAAAATAAATCAATAATCTGATTAAAAACATATTTTTAAATATATAAAGTGGATAATAATGGGTCATGAAAATATTCCAATTAAACTAGGTAGATAAATAGTAAAAATAAACAATAAAAAGTAGTATAAAAATAAAAAATCCAATAAACAGTCTATAAATGCTAGATATAAATTGTATTTTTTATTATTTGTAATAGGGATTTCCTCTATACTCGCTCAAATGAAGAGAACGTGTCAGTAACAGACTGGCTCTGTTGGATTGAGGCCCCTCTATTCTATGGCTTAAAGAGGAAGGAAAAGAAGAATTATTTGTTAAGAATTTAATATTTACACAAATAACAAAATAAAAACATATTTATATCAATATAAATAAATACACATTTATATAAATTTAAAATAATCAGATTTAGTTTATTAAAACTTACTTAAGAATAACCGTTGCAGGAAACCAATGTTTATCAAAGCGACACATCAGCAGTTCTTCTCTTTCATCTTCAACCTTGTTTTTCCCCATTACTGCTACAAAACAGTACAGAAGAGATTTCACCTAAAAAATAAGTCAAGTTTAAGAAAATTTTGTCAAATAATATGCTAAGAAATAAACTGGTACCTTAAAATTTTAATTTTTACTGATTTCCCTTATAGATAGGATGAGCATAATTAATTACACTTAATATATTTTTTAATCATTGCTCAAAATCAATAATTAGTACTTCACTAAGAAAATATTAAAATCAAATAAAAAAAATCTTCATAAGATACATACAGAAAATAATGTAAATTAGAATATACAAACAAGTAAGATCAAAATATAAGAACCTTTTCCTCGATAGTATTAGAAATGTGAAGCCTAACAAAGTCGACATCACACTTCTGAACACGCCTCAAGGCGACATCTAGATGTGAACAAAATTCAGCCCCACGAAGACATGAAACTAGTTTTCGGCCTTCAATAGATATTTCTTCATCACTAGGTCCAACCTGAATAAAATAGGTCACAATAAATCTCTTAATTATAATTTCAATAAAAACAGCTTTATAATAATTTTTAAGTAAAAATAAAGTTATTTTACAATTTTTAATTTTCATCAATAAGGTTTTAGAAAAAAAAAAAAAAAAAAAAAAAAAAAAAAAAAAAAAAAAGTAAAAGGAAACCATTTAAAAAAAAAAAAAAAAAAAAAAAAAAAAAAACTTGTGTTGATTTTTTTTTTTTTTTTTTTTTTTTTTTTTTTTTTTTTTTTTTTTTTTTTTTAAGAATATCCTCTCCCACCCCTCCCTATCATTTTTTTGGACCCAACCATCCAATACAAACTAATTCAGATTACACTGACTATTTCTACACTGCACAAGAACAATGGGTTTCTTCAAGAAATGTTATATGTACAAATGGTAAATTCATAATCATCAGAGTGATATGACAAGTGGTTCTACAATCCATAAACGGAGAAGATAGGTCCGCCAATATAAAGACTTCTCTGGAAAATAAGAGGTTCTTCCTTGGAAAAGCACAGAAGTCAACACTGTAGCAATGGGACTGGAAGATGGAGATGGCCAATCATGAAGAAAGCATTTAAAACAGATCCGGAATAGCCCTGCCTTGCCATAACACTTTAATACTTATATTTAAGTACCTTATAATGTAATAAATAGATATTGTGCATTGTGTGCTGATCCTGAAATAGTTTAATTTATTTAATAAGGTATCAGTTTCAAATTTCTAGAACCACAATGATAAATAAACATATTCATAAATACTTCTTTTTTAAAATTATTTGAGTAATTCAAAGCTGCCTCAGTTAATGAGTAATATAGATGCCTCAGGCAATTAGTAATAAGGAAGACAAAGACTCATGACAATGATATAAAATAAAGTAGGAAAATTAAAATAAACAGCCTCTAAATATACAAAAAATAAAATAAAGTGCAGGAATAAAATAGGATTTAATAAATGATAATGTAAAATAGGTAATAATTGTTGAAACTAATAAATAAAAAATATATATTAAGAAAGAAAATAAAAGAATCATAAATACTTTCATACCCTATGTTTAGGCTTGGTTTAAAATTATATTATTTGGTTTTTTTGAATTATAGAATCAAGTTTATTTTTTTTTACTATTGATTCTTCTTCACCTTTCCAATTATGAAAACCAAAAATTAATTTGTAGTTTAGAATATTATTTGGTCAATTTGAGGTGATAAGTTTCATTTATTGTATTTCGTCATTTTTTCTTTTAAACTAAACATATGGTTTTACGAAGTCCAGTCGCTTATTAATATAGAGCAGTCTTGGCTTCTAACGCAAGAAGAGAGCAACTCGTGCGAACAGTTTGCATATTATACAGCTACTACCCACTTACATCAACAGTTTTTTTTATTGCATTTTGTATTCATCGCTTACTTACATCAACTGTCTGGATTTAGATGGTATTTGGATCCTGAAATAGCAAAGTGTGCACCACCCGCTACAGTTAGAGCTAACGCATTGACGTGGAATAATCGCATTGAACTTCGGTCTTTTCATCGTTTAATGAAGGTCATCTGGAGATAATTTTTCTTCACTTCGTGAGTTGGTTGAACTTTAACATTTAATTTATTTTAATTTACCATTTTTGAATATGTTAAGGTTAATTGATTTTCTTAATTTACAAAACTTTATTTATCTTGTTATAAACTATTTATAGATGTAAATTCTTTCTAAATTGTAAAATTTGTTTTAATTGTATATTTTCCAATGGATTTTTTTTTTTTTGTTTTTTGGTTTTTTTTTTTTTTTTTTTTTTTTTTTTTTTTGTTTAATGCATAAATATATAATTAATCTGTTACATAATTGGAAAGGATTATTTTTTTTTGTTTTATATTTTTCCAATTTCTTGTTTGTTTCATATGTTTTAATAATTAAGGACGCTGTAGATTCGGCTGGAAAGGGGACAGCGGTAGGCAGCCAATAAAGGTAAGCCCCTCTTCCCAACACTCTATATATACAAAATTTACAAGCATTTAGAGGAACACCCCGAATCCATGCCCGTCTCCCATCATTAATACTAATAATTAAACTTCACATACATGCCACAGTACTAAAATAGAATTGGATTACGGGGTAGTAGTTGTAGTAGTAGTATGGTAAGAATCAAATAAATCAAATTGATAAGAAATTAATATGGATATAGTATTTAGTAAATCCCCAGCTAAGGGCAACATAGCGGACCCTGATTCCTGCAAAATGAGTATGTGGAACATTAAGGTTATATTGATTAGTTTTATTAATTAAAAACTGTATCCCAATTTAAATTGAACTATTTGGTCAAGACAGTACTATCACCGCTAAAAACTATTAACAGTAGTCATTTTTTCAAGGCAATAATAAGGTTTCACTTAAATTAATTATTATAAATAACATGGATATCTGCAAATTCATTGAGTTCTTCCAGCTATGTGACAATGTCGCTGACGAGTTCGGAGGAAAAACCTGAAGCCGGACGGTGATTGAACTATCAGTGTTGCTAACCTTATGAGAGATAACTATCAACCTTAGTGTGTGTCAAAAATGGGATGGCAACAGCACTTGCCTGTGAGGACTAACAATCAGTACTAGAGCAAGCCAAGTTTCAATTATCTGGGACATAGTGTTATATTCATAATAATAATAATTAGAACACATTTAATTTGAACAAAAATAAATATCAGACCTTGGAAAGGAAATAATAACAAATAATAAAAATATTAAACATTAAATCCAATAGTGGTAATTAATTTTAAAAATTTGAGATTTAAAAATTGACTAACCTCGACAGTTTCAATTCTAAGAAAGGGTATCCTCTGAATATTGAGACTGTGATTGATCAAAGAAACAAGGCAGACATCACTATCCGTTAATACACACAACACTGGTTCACCATCTAAATCGAGCAACTGAAACAGCTGAAAAAAAAAATACAATTCTAATTTTATAGATTTGATGAATAAATTAAAGCTAGAAATATAGAAAACAAAACATGAATATGTTTTTATAACTTTTAACAATCAAAGCAAGTAAGCTTAGAAAGTTGCATGAATTTAAAACTTACGGACAGTTTCCATCTCAAAAAGCCCTGTAAGTTGTAAGTAGACTATCAATTATTTCTTTCAGACAAAAGAGTAACATATGAGAATAGAAAATTTGAGAAATAAGAATAAGACTACTTATGAGACTGTGATGCTGTAATCTATTTATAGGTTTAAATTTTTCTGAGGCAACAGCCAATTACTTATTTTATTTACTAATATCTTGGGAATAATAAATTTTATACACGAGTAAGCAAATTACAACCATCCTACAATAAAACTTGATTTAACAACAGGGGGGAAAAAAAACTCGAAAGATAATATCTAATCAAATCGGCAGCAAATGTGATATTTAATTGACATATGGAAATAGAATAGTTGTCAACTTTAATTTTTCTTACCTAAACTAAGCCACTACTTATTTTATATAATCACCCATTCATCTGAGAGAATGAGTGCCTGAGAGGACCTTACCATCTTACAATTAATACCTCAGAGATATTGAATTGAAAATTTGTTAACCCATAATAATGTAATAATGTAAAATTTTATAAATTTATTCTTAAAAATATTTCTTATAGGATAGGAATAGGCCATAAAAGGCATTAAAAAACTTTTGAACCTCTATTAGTGTAAAATTTTGACTGCTGCAAAAATATAATGTTGGCCGAAAAGAGTAAAGAAAATATTTTTTGTAATGATGTTAAGGATAACATAAAATGCCAATGCTTATTTATTATAAAGTTTTTTATTTTTGTATGTAAAACCAAATAAAAGCATATAATAAGTCGTTTTCCAATATTCTCTTATTTTAATAATTAATATGCATAATCAATTTACCTATTTATTAGTATATCAACTCATCTCTATTTTGTATGGTATTTTGAAAGACATTTTTAAAAATTAATTTAAAAAAATACAATGCCAAAATTTGTTGGACTTGGGTTCAAAACTAACTTAAAACATCATAAATGATTGTATATTGTAATTATTGAGAAAATAATTACAATAATTAATTACAGTCAAAACAAATTCTTGAAGTTATTGTAGCATTTTTACAACTTGCCCGCAAATGGATTAGTTTACAGTGATACTACTAATTGCATCACAGAAATTTAAAATAATAACTCCAGTATAAATTCTAAATTAATTATCATAAAGTAAATGTTATCTTTACAATATGAGAATATAAAAAAAATAACATAAAATAAAATAGAAGCAAAGTTCAAATTATACCTTATTCCCATTAAACCTGCTGTGACCAGCGCAGCCAAGTTCAGCCTTGATAAGGATTTCAGTCTCAGAGCTTAGATCTTTTACTTCAGGACCTGGTGGTAGACCTCCCCATTTTTTACGGACCCGAGAACTTTTCTTTTGTAGTAATTCAGGTTTGGAGCCGGCATCCCTCTGAACTGTTTCTGAAAATAAACATAGTAATACTATAAAATTCACACAATAAAAACAACTTTAAAGGTGGCTCCACGCGCAACGGAAAACCGGAAGGCAAGCCTTCAATAGAGGCAAACCTCTCAGTGTTGAGAGTTTACACTAGCAAATATAGCTCCACACGCAACGGAAAACCGGAAGGCATGCCTTTGAGGCGATAGGTCTTCCGGCAAACCTCTACGTGTAGATGGAGAATTCTGTGAGGTTTCCCTGCAGGCCTGTTGCCCATAGCCCCGAAATGGCAATACCAAAATCTCAATCGTTTTGCCTCAGAGGCCGAACGGATTGAAGTTTGTTTGTAGGCACCACAACCAGTTTATAGTATGTGTATAAATATGAAGGTATTCCGTATGTGTATAAGCATTCAGTCATCTTCCGCCATCTTCAAATCGTTGAATCGTAGAATATTTCAAACTAGTATCCTTAAGGACAAAAAATAATATTTATGTGGCTCAACGATGTCCTTCCGCCATTTTAAAATAGTATAATTAAGGACGATCACCAATGAAATCATTAAATATTAAAATTAAAAAAAAGTTTGCATCCTTAAGGACGAAAACTAATTCAAAGTAGGGAAGGAAAGTAGCAAAGATTGTCCTTCGGCCGCCAGAAATGGTCAATAACTTACTTTTTTTTAAAATGCTATTAGTTATATTTTAATTTGGGGGGGGGGGGGGGGGGGGGGGGCTCTAAACTTGTACCTTAAGAATGACAGCCGATTTTTAAAAAACTTGGTATTTATATTTCTTTAATACTAACTAACCTTTTTTTAAGGGTGCTAACAGTTACGTTTTAATTTAGGGAGGGGGGGGCTCTAAACTAAAGGATGCTGTTTTGAAATATTAGAATATCTAACGATTTTTAAGTTATTCCAAAGATATTCCGCCATTAACTGTCCTTAATAATACTGTTTTGAAGTATTAAAATTTTTAACGATTTTATGAATATTCCGCCGTTGTTAACGCATTCTACGGTATGTTGGAGATCGTTTTTTTAATTAGATTTTGTATTGTTTTTTTACCCTTTTGGTAGGCTAGCAGGCTTGCCTGCAGGGAAACCTCAACAGAATTCTCCATCCACACGTAGAGGTTTGCCGGAAGGCCTGGGACCTCAAAGGCATGCCTTCCGGTTTTCCGTTGCGTGTGGAGCGACCTTAACAAACAATGAATAGGATATATTTTTAATATTCTAGTAAATCATGTAATAGTGTTTGTCTTTTTGATCAGCGATGATTTTATTTTATTTGCTTATTTATTGTCTTGTTTTTACAATGTAATATAAAATTTAGGTTTATTATACTTCATTCAAGAATGTGGGGTATCATACAAAAATCCTGAATGCTGATAAAAATAAGGGATTAGAAGAACCAACAGGATAATAGGATTACAGTTACCCAGAGAGGATAATTCAACCACAAAAAAATGATCGAAAGAGATTGTTAAGTGATGATAGAGGTAAGGGAAGACAGCACTAGGTATTGATATCAATCATTTGAAATTTCATTGATTTTTCCTCGTTGTCACTATTAAAAGTTTATGAGTTATCATTTTTTTTCCCATTATGTCTATTTTCATAAAATCACGGCAAATGAATTATTATTACAAATAATTACTATTATTTACAGTGATGAGTAATATGAGATGATGATTAGCCAGTGATGAATAATGATTAAATCTAGGCTCACTCAATATTTGAGCAGAGGTTAATTTCTTCAATTCTTCAATTATTATAATTACAATGGAATGGGAATAACAAACCTTTAACACGTGGTTTGTTAAAATTTCAAATAAGGCGAAATACAGTAAACACAATTGTTCGAAAAACTATTAACAATAATAATAATAATTATAATCCTTGAGGAAGACCTATTAAATTGTTTAAGAATCTTCATGCAGCTGCAGTTAAGGAAAATACAGCTGAAAAATTATAATATAAAAATAGAAATTATTGAACTGGAAAAGAATAATTGAATTCCACCATTCATTATTACTCTCATTGGCATTTCCTAACTTTCAAAAATAGTTTCCAATTCTTTATTGTTTTGAAGAGAAAACAAATAGGTAAAAACTAGGAAGGAAAACCTTAAGATAAAAAATGACATTACTTGTCAAATATATTATTCGAATTCGAATATTACCAGAAAATGCCTGGGGATCTTCGCTCCCTTCGGGAGCTCCTCTTTCAGTCGCCTCCACTCCTGATTCTTCAGGGGGTGGACCACCCCCGTACTCTTCACAATTCCAAGATCTATAACAAAATATAAATATAATAATGATGAATGAAAATAATTTTCAGAATTACGGTGTAAAAAGCTAATTTAATTCAATTTAATAAAATTGATTATTAATTACTCTAATTGAATAGGTGTATAGAGAAAGGGTATAATGTTACAAACTTTTCAAAACTGTATAGTTCTTTTCCTTTAACATGCTGATCTGAATAAAGGGCTGTTTATTAGTACTTAATAGAGTTTTTCTTATAAATAAAAAAAACTGTGATCCAGTCCAAAACTCATGACATAAAAAAATAAATAAATAAATCTTTAGAAAAATTTGTAACATAATGCCTTATTAAGAAATAATCACATTAATCATCAGTCAACATAATGAATGTTTAAAAAAAGAAATATCTTCTCAACTAACAAGTAGTTGGTTTTCACTTCTTCAAAACCTAGATAAACAAAGATATTATAGCAAATAAGATTAAATGTCTTATTTCGTTATAAATATTATTTTATTAATAATTTAATGATACTTCATCATTGCTAAAGAAGTTGCTCCATATTGAATTAATTGAGGCCTTTGATTTTGATAATTTCTTCATAAGATGTTTTGTTAACTCAGAGTTGGTGTTTTTATTACTCCTAGATATTTATAACAGTTTACGATTTTTATTGGTTCATTTCCATACCTTTATTTATTTATTTTTTTTCACAATCCTACCTCTGTTTCTGAAGATCATTATTTTATAGATTTAACTATAGTTGTAAACAGAATTAATAATTTTTTCAACATAAAAGGTGAGATAAGCAATAATCCAATGCTGTCAAAGCCAACATCTTCTAGATCATTTAAAAAGCAGGGGAATAGAAGCAGTGATGGCTAGTCTCCCAGCTTCCCAGCAGGGCCATCTTTTCATTGAATCCACTATGATTAAATGTTTAAACAGTCATCATTCGTCTCCTCACAAGTGTGGTTCGGTAGCCCTGAAGAAGACCTGCACAAGGCAGGTCGAAACATTGGCACGAGATTAAAGAATTTCTTCTTAGACTGCATCTCTGATCATCTTCTTCTCCATTAAACATTTAATAATGTTGACTATTTTATTAGATAACCCCACAGTTTGCAATTTACAAATTACAGCATTCCTATCGATGGAGTTAAATGCCAAAAAAATCAATGAAAAATGCATATATTTTTCATCTATTTACATTAGACAGAATTTCCCTGCATTGAACAAAGTAAAGCTACTTTCCATTCTAAAATAATTTCTGCAAATATGAGTTTGGTATTAATTTCCAATGTTATATGGCTTCTGTAAAAAAATTTTCCAATAGTATTTCCAAATGCCATGCCTGTGTAATTATTTGGTTGACTTTTATCACCATTTTTCTAATGCACATCTATACATCATAGATGAGATTAGATTAACTCATTTTGCTCAAAATTCAACGTAACAACTTATTCACTAGAATGACAGATATAAACATATAGATTGAATTTCAATAATGAACTGATTGGATGCCATAAAATACTTATTATAATCATTGCATACCTCCTTTCCCAAATTGGCCTCTCCTTTGAATCTGAAACAGTTTCGTGCCAGGATACACGTTTCCTCAGCCTTACGCCGGAAATCTCAGCTGAACGAGGAGGTTGAATTTGTGCAGCGGTTGACAAGGGAGGGGCACAATTACTACTTGGGCTGTCAGAGCGGCTGCTGGAGAAAAAAGATACATCTTCCTGCGAAGAGCACAAGCTGATATTAGTCAAAATAATTAGTTTACATATCCAAATAAAGCTTAAAGTTAATTATTGTTACTAAATATTTGTAAATATAAATTTTAAGTACCTGCGACCTTCCAGTGTCACCTATCCCTGAATCTTGACTTGGCGAACTTAAATTAGAATCAATGTCTTCAGTAAACAAAACAAGGCTGAGACCCACTTTGGTAACTGAATCCTGCATTATAAATAAATATGTTATTTAAATGTTACGATGTTACATAAATGTGATATATGTTTAACACATTGATAACATCAACATAAATTTAACAATCATAAAAGATAAGGATCACACTAAATTAAGATACAATAACACTTTTAAATATGTGTGTTTAGTGACAATATAAAAAATTTTCTATTAATTTTGAAATATTAGCAATCAAGGAGATCAGCTAAACATTAGAATCTAAATTAAAGGAATAGTTCTAGCGTGCCAGAAGACACAGCACTGGTTGGAGTTGACTATTTGGTGATCAACAGAAGGTACGCCTAGTAAATTTGTACAATAAATGATTGTAACTTATTGTTGCTGCCTTCTTTTACTTTATTGTTCATTTTTATTTTTGTGACTTACTTTAATTTCAAATTCGAAGATTTTATTTTATTTTAATTTTAAATAATATGTAATTGTATTAATTTTGATTATCGTAATTCGAATTCTATTAAAATTATCTTTAATACAATATAAAAAATCTATAATAGTCCAAGAATAAAGATTATTTTTATTTCACTTCATTTCAATATGGTCTTTTCTTTTGTCATTCTTAAAATAACTGTTTAATAGATCAATATTTCTTTAATGTGATAACACTATAGGGAGCTTGTAGTCCATGAAAGGACATTCTAATTTTGTTACTTTAAATTCCTTATAAGACATCCAACAAAGAAACAAATTTAAAAAATAAATAAGAAAAAAATTACCAAAGGAAATAAACTGAGTTGGCACAAGGCAGCAACTAATATGACAAAAGAGGCAGAAGCACAAGGTAACCTAAGAAGCGCTGTTTCACAATAGTGTTGAGAAAGTAGAGCTTTATCTTCACATAATACTGTAATGTAACTTTCAAGAGATCCTTCTATTAACGTATAATAGATCCAAAATTCACCTAGAACATGTATGTTCAATTCGTAAGATTAATAAATAAAAATATATATATATAAATGATTAAATATGTTGTAAAGAGAAAAGTAAACGAATCATATTTGCATAATTTTCCCAATTTTAATTTAACCCAAAGGTTCAGAAGAAACTGAAGCAATATGTCTTATGAAGACAAGTGCCTTATTTTCATTTCTAGAAAGTGAAATAAATAACACTGATCTACACATAACGACAGGCACTTAAAAAAAAATTCCTTCCTAATAAAATGTCAGCTTTTCTTCATACATTATATTAGACAGAGAGATTTACAGTAATAATGAGCTATAAATATGAAGATAAATCTTAAAACTTATTAAAATAAATCTTAAACTTACTATCTCAAAATTTTTATTTAATTAACTTCAGATATTTTTCTAATTAGGTAAACAGCTATTAATTCTTTTGTTGACTAATTTACTTCGTATTTTTTTTTTCATTTTTAAATTATAGTTATTTATTTATTTAATTTTTTTTTAGATTTCATTTGGCTTGAATAGGCATCAAGTGTACGAGGTATATTTCTAGCATTCCAGCAATATTTTCTGGATTTATGTCCTCCCATGTTTTTTTAAAGAATCCAAAGATGGACAGCGCATTTAATGGATTCGCCCACATAGGTATACTGTTCTAAGAGCAATCTGAACTCATCGTGAGATAGCTTGAGCAAACACAGACCAAGTTCAAGCCAACTGTGGGTAAGAGTGCTAAAAAAGGACCAGTTTATTATACTACACACACTTCAGGATCTATTTTCAAGAGCTACTAAGACTGCCCAACATCTCCATACAACTACAGGAGCAACCATATGAACATAAGCCATTAGAAGACTTGCTAAACAAATTTAAAACAACAGAAATCAATGTAAGGACCATTCTTCACCAGAGAACATTCTTGATATTATTTCTTCACAAAAATCTCATATAGACTGAAAATGAATGGAACAACCGATTATTTTCAGATGGGTTACACTTTATTCTTTATACACCAAATAACAATGACAGTGACAGTGTGGGGTTCAATTCTTTGAGGGCCAACACAGATTTTAACATGTTTTGAAGGTCTTCTCTTCGATTTAATTAATTAAATGACAGAAATTATCAAGTAGTGCGTGAAAGCCTTTAACAATACATAACGGAAATTTTTGTTTCCATTAGAACCACAATTGGCAAGTAAGTTTGCAGTATCACTATGTTATGGGAGAAAAGGCAGGTGGCCAGCTTGAAGCCTGAATTTGAAATTTGTGTGGGACAAGGTTTGCAGAAGTTGGAGATAGCAAGTTACTTCTGTCTCCACTGTAACTTAAAAAACTTTTAAAATTTCTTTTGTATAGACATGAGAGGATATGAATCAAGTGGTATCAAAATTGATAAGAAGTATGACTCAAAACGATTGAGGCTGTGGACAATTAATTGTGATAGAGGATTTCTGTTTAACTATTAAACATAAATTTTACAATTATGCTTTGGGTTTTACCTGTATTATTATAGCCCATTATTGCAGAAACCATTTTAAATTATAAGAAAAATAAATTTTAGAGAGCAAATAAAGTTTTCTTAGCATGCTATTTTTTTTGGGTAACTATTAGTCTACCAGACAAAAAATTTAACTAAAAATGAAAATCAATAAATAAGTCTGTCTCCTAAAAAGATCAATCGTATGATAATTATATTATTAGTTATAAGTATACCACTTAGTGATTGAAATTTAAAGTACTCTTTCATTAGTGCATAATCCAAAATTGTTACATTGGTTCCCTGCTAACACCAAATTACTGATAATGTCCTTATATATCTATAAACAAATTCACTCTTATCTAAGAGTCTATTTGTATTTACAGAAGTTAACTGGGGCATTTGAGAATTCTATTATTCTGTATTATAATGTCTTCTTAAGAACTATAATACATTTTTCAAATAGAATACTATGAAATAAAATTTATTTTATTTTGCAATTAGTTACTTAGAATGAAATTTCTCAATTATCAAGTTCAACAACTTCACCCACTCATTCTTAAAGAGTCACGGCAAATGATTCAAATATATTTAACAGTTTAACTTAAGCTTCATTGTTTGATATATCTAAAATAATTTAAAACCACACTGAAGTAAACAGTGTAGATCTTGAGCTAATTAAGGAAATGGGGTCAACAAATAAGCATACTTCATCAGAACAATGTTATATCTACTTAATAATTTCTTTAATTGATTACTGGTCTAGCTGATTATGGTTTGACAATTGATAACCATAATAGCAGGAAGAAACAAACTACTACTATGACTATTATTATTATTAGCGAATGAAGGCATTCATCACAAAAATCATTGAAAACTAATAATTAATCTCACCTCTTCTCCTAAATTAATTAAAAATAATAATTAATATTACCTCTATCTTTAGGATTATGAACATGCTTAAGAGCCCTTGCAAGAGAATATCGAGTACTTGAATGTGACAGCTCTCGAACTATATGCCAATACCCCACATTTTCCTTTTTTAAACCATATGCCAATATTTCACTTATTGCACGTATCGCAGGACTATTAGTTCTGATACCTCTATCTTCTGCTCCCGCAACCTAATAAAGCAGAGAGTAATGAATATAATTTATGAAAATGATAGGCTACTTTGTAAAAACTTAATAAAATGAAGGAAATAAAATAAAATAAGCCAACATAAATAAACTTCTATCAAAAATAGAAAAGAAAAATGCAATAAAAAAAAAAATACCTTCTAGCTGTCAAAGCCTGGACTATTCAAAAAAGAAAATAAACATCTGAAGCTAAAAACAACTAAGTGCCTGAAAGATGGAAGTGAGGTGTTTAATCGCCGGTAAAACAAATTAAAATACATACAAAAAACAAAATAAAATACATAGACAAATACTAATAAATAAGGACTATTACTAACTAGTTCTATGCCATTACGTAAATTCCTCAACAAGCAATCAGTGTCATCGGAAACATGATTTTGAGATCGCATTATTCCTTTCAACCAAGGCAATTAAAATTATATCATTAACAAATAAAAGTTGACATTAAGTAAATATAATTCCTATTATCCAAACAAAGGCCATCCTTCCACAAAATAATCCATATTGTCTGTCAATCGTGCTTACAGCCATACTAATCGATTGTAATTTTATATTTAGTTATAATCATTTAATAAATAGTCTTTGATTAAAGTACTTTTCATAATATAATAAAATATTGTATAAAACAATAAAAATGCCGATTTTTACTTTATTTTTGACATTTAGAATGCGTTACAATGAAGCAATGATCTTGCAGAAAACATAACAACCCTCTAACTATAACCTCCTACAGTTACCGCTGAGTAACTTAATATTGTTAAATTTTGTTGAGAATTATCTTTGTCAGATTCGAAAGATGGCTGGTATGTGTGTTGAAGCCTGGGATAACTATGGAGCTCCTTCCAATCCTCAAGATGAATTAAGCACTGGAGTAATTTTTTAAATGATTTTATTGTTTTTTTTAATTTAAAATATTGCTGGTATTCTATCAAATTACTTTTTTGTCTTAGACATCTATTATTGCTTGCGTTTTTGACGGTGGAGTTGCACTAGGAGCTGATTCCAGAACTTCTTCTGGTGTTTTTATAACAAATAGGGTTGCTGACAAATTAACAAAAATCACAGACAATATTTACTGTTGCCGCTCTGGAAGTGCTGCTGATACTCAAGCGATATCTGATATTGTTGGATATCATCTAGCTTTCCAAAAGTATTTATTTTCTTAATTCCATAATAAATATTTGTAATTTATGTTATATTGATGTTATAATGGATTGTAGAGCAGAAACTGGTGAGGAACCTTCAGTTGCCACTGCTGCTGCTGTTTTTCAAGAATTATGTTACAATCATAGAGAACAGCTTACAGCTGGAATAATTGTTGCAGGCTATGATAAAGTCAAAGGAGGCCAGGTAAAGCTTATCATTTTTTGTTTATAATTTGCTAAGTAATATTTAGTTGATTGTTCAATCTGATGCCTGTAATGATATGTTATGCCATATTAACATTGCTAAACTAGATAATTTTTTTTTTCTAGTGTGAAGTTTTAAATTGACTTTGAAGTGAATTAAAATATTAATAAAACATCAGAATTTCCGATTAGGATTAGTAGCATTATAATCTCAGTATCTCACAATTAAAGATGGTAGATTCGCCTTATCAGAGGAACGATAAAGAGTACTGAATGGACCCTTGTATATATTTCAAAACTAAGATGTTCCATTCGATCAAAACATTGTAATGTCTATTACATTATTTAGTTCTATAACTTGTTATAATGTTTATACCCATTGGTAAAGATATTTCAACATTTTCATTACCTCAGAATCAACTTGAATTGAACCTACCCTGGTACAACTTTAATGCCCACCAGGGTGACTTTTTGACTTAAAAGACAAAATAATTCTAATAAATTAGATTAATAATTATTTACGACTAATTATCGGAATATCAAAACACAGAAGTAATTTTTTTGCCAACAAAAATAGAAAGATAATTTTAATTTTTTTTACTTCTTAGTATAAATACGGTATAATGATTTTA
Organism: Euschistus heros; assembly: GCA_003667255.2. Taxonomy (NCBI): domain Eukaryota; kingdom Metazoa; phylum Arthropoda; class Insecta; order Hemiptera; family Pentatomidae; genus Euschistus; species Euschistus heros. Next base: position 614,341 of record RCWM02000096.1, on the reverse strand, counting down.
CTTCTTCTGAGTAAATGATGGTATATAATTGGTTTAATGATAGAAATTTTGCAAAATAGTATTATTTGATTTGTGTTCATCAAACTGAAATAGTTATTTAGTGAAGACAATAAGTATTTTCGGTAATTAAAAAAAATTTTAATTTAGTATCTCAAGGGAGGTATAACAAATGATGGTATTAGAGAATAAATGTGTGATAATGTAAATGGTCAACATTTTTTAGGTTTACAACATTCCACTAGGAGGTATGTGTGTTGAAAAAAAATGTGCTATGGGTGGTGCTGGAAGTACATATGTTTATGGCTATATGGATTCAAACTTCAAAGAAAACATGACTGAAGCAGAAGTCAAAAAATTTATTTTGAATCGTAAGTTATTGATAATTATTAATGCCTTGGAAATTAATTAATTAATTAATGCATACATATTAATTTTGCTTTTATCTATGACCATATAAATAGTTGGTAATTGTCATAATTTTTTTTTTTTATTTATTTAATATCAGATTAATACTTTTGGTATTGTTGTAGTCATCTTTGTCTGTGGCCAAGCCTATTCGGGCGAGGGTTTCATTACACTCGGTTTAGAAGGTTGGATTTCCCCCTAAATTTGTAGATATTTATTGTGTGGTGAGCCAGTGAAATGAATCTCATTCTTCCCACCCTGGCTAGAATTGGTTGGTAACATGATAACCCATCCTTTCTGCCCTAGTTCGAGTGATGAAATTATGAAGTAATCTTTATTCTTTTACACTTTATCCCACTTTATACACTTTATCTCATAAGAATAATATCAAAGTTCAATTAAAAGGTATCATTGTCCAGCTTCATACATTTCAGACCGTTACCTCAGGTGATTATAAGTGTTGGTTTAGGTTTATTTATTATAAACTGATCCTCGAATTTAAATACAAAACATCCTCATATTTATATATTTTCCAAAGATTAATAATTGAGATGGTGGATAACTAATTGGTGTTTTAAGGAAGTGAATGAGGAAGAATAGAAAATTGAGAAGATTAAGGGATTCGAAAATAAGATAGTATGAATAATAACTGATTTATCAAAGATGGCGGTTTAATAAGAAAGGATATACAAATCAATAGGCTGAGATCTCATATTCAAAATATAAACAAAAGAATTAAGGACATGGACATCATTAATTTATGAAGCTTTTTTGGAATTACATAATTAGAATGGGAAGGTTTTAAGGTTTTGTTGAAAACTTGAATAAAGCCTTCTTAATTAAGAATACCAGTAAGTGGTGTAGGACTTGGGATCCCAAAAATGAATCATGTGAAGAAATTTAGTAATCTTTTCAGCCTCATTTTGAACTTGCCAGACAGTCCTCCATATACTAATCATCCATATTTGAGTTGTGGAAAAATGTCAGTTGTCTTTGGAAAGAATCATGGAATCTTAGGTGCTGTTTGATGATAAAATACATAAGGAGAACATATGGACATTAAACCACAACAAATGAGTTGACTAGTTCCAACACTTATGAATCCTACCTACAATAGGAAGGGTGGGTTGCCATACTGGAAAAAAAAAATATTAGTTTTAGGCCTCATCACTTCTAGTTTATTGAATAATAATTTTCAGGTTTTTTAATTCAATCAAAACTAGTCGCATTTGATTATTTTTCTTTCATTAAAAAAAGTTAGCATTTGACTGTAAAATATTTGTTAATTTTTGTTAGTCTATTAATTAGTGATTGGCGTGTTTCCTTTATCGTTATTTAAGTTTTGGTATTTAATTTCTATGCTTACTTTTGTAACATATTAAATTTATTTTGTGTTCTCTGTTTTGTTTTTAAATAAAGGTATCTTCCATTGACTATTAAATTGTACCAGTAGTAAATTGAGTACAATTGTTAGAAGTAGTCTTTTACACTATTTTGGTATTAAAGAATGTAATACTTCACATGGCTAGTGTTTTTTATTTTATTTATTTGTTGTTCTTTCTTCTATGATTGCTTAAGTAAGTAATACATAATTTTAAAATTAATTTAAATTTGTATAGTTCTTACTTTATTCCAGTACAGTGTTGCTGAACCTTAAATTGAGGGGAGGATTTTTGTATTTATTTATTTTTTGTTTGTTTTATAGATTATTGGGTTTATAATAACATATTGAATTTTGATTGATCTGTTCGTTATTCATAATATATTATATAATTTATATGTATAAGTATTAATTTATCTTTTAAATTTCTTCTAGTTTTGGCTCTAGCAATGTGTCGTGATGGATCTTCTGGTGGTGTTGTTAATATTTGCATTATTGATGGCCAAGGTCCTCCTAGAAAAGAGTTTTATACTGGGAATCAAATTCCGCAATATGGTGTTTAAATTACTTTTCTTTTTTTTTAAACTTATGTATTTGTAACAATTGATAAATATAATATTTGTATGGTATTTGCTCTTATTTACAATTTTTTATATCCATCTGTTACTTTCACTATAACAATCCTGATGTCTTCTTTAATAGTTTTTTGAAGCCTTCGATAAAATTTTTGATTTTGTTTTATGTTGTTTTTAAAAAGACAATATCGATGTTCAAGTGGCTTATATTATCCCATTAGAAGAAGACTCCCATTATCTAATAGTAATTGGAAGGTTGAATTGGCTATATTGCAGATTTTAATAACATATTTATTTTTAAGGAATAACAATAGTTTTATTGTAAAAAAGCTTTAAAAACTCTAAAATACCTTTGTCCATGTTAGTTGCTTTAATATAATAATTTGAATTATACAATGAATCAGTCTGGCCAGTGACGGACGGCATACAGTTAACATCCACTCTCTGTTTATTCTCTTTACAACTCTAATTTGTGTTTAATTTGTGCAGTTTTTTTTTTTTTTTTTTTTTTACCATTCACATATTATTTTACCTATTTAGTGAAGTGTCACACCTTCATTACTGGGATTATTCCTAATTATAATCAATAATCGTAGAAATCTAAAGGCTACAAGCAGCAGTAGAATATCAACAAAATAATACTTTAAGTAATAAGGCACTGTTGACTGCCGTGAGTAAATAAATATTCAAGTCCTTCACCTTTTAGACGTTAATTTAAATATTTTCAAAAGCAAAATGGTTGTTTGCTCTAAATGTGAAACTCAAATCAGTAGGAAGGATAAATATAATATTGCATGCTCCAAGTGTAAAGTCATCTACCATGGAAGATTCTTTAATCTCACAAAATATGACCGACACCATTAATAGTGTCCATGGTTTTGTCATCCCTGTGATATAGGAAAAAAAAAACAGCCCAGGCATGGAGAAACCTCTAGAACCGTATGTATCGGCTGACCTCTCGGTACTCATTTCATACGCGCGCCGCGCCGCCCAGTCATTTATGCTTTTTGTTTCTGAATTAGATGTATTTTTTATTGTTATTTGTTTTTGTTTTTTTTCTATTTTGTCTCATTTTGAAGATAGCTTTTATTTTTTTATCCAATGGTATCACTATTGTTTTATTTTTAATTATTTAACTTTTATTATTTTTATTATCTCTTTCTGTTTACTTTTCTTAATAAATTATTTACCTATTTATAATTTTCTTATGCCCTATTATCACTATTCATTTACGTATTATTAGTTATATTTTAATTTTACATGATCATATTTAATTCATTTACTACTATCAATATATTTTTCTTTCTCAGTGCATCTTCAATTCCATCTCATTTATAGCATCATCCTTTTACTTACTGTCCTATATTTCCCTATCTCCTTACCCATATGACTAATATCCTAACCGCTTATCACATAAACTCTCAATCCCTCCCACCCCACTATGATGAATTTCTAGAGTTCTTCACCCAAAATTTCTACCACATCGTTCCAGTTTCTGAAACCTGGTTTAAACCCTACATTCCCTTTTCCTCAGTTTCCCTCATCCGTCACGACCGGATTAACCGGACTGGCGGTGGGGTAGTGTTATATATCTATGACAGTCTGAAGTCCCGTATCCTTCAACATTCACCCCCCTCAAATCTCTCAAACACTGAGTTTCTATTTGTTGAAATATCCTTTAATTTCTATTCGCTCCTGTATGTATTGGTCAATCATCCCCCTCATGTTCCTTTTGACCAATCCTTTGAATCAAACCTCTACAATTATGTACCCCTCTATTCCAATATAATCATTTCTGGTGACCTGAATACCAATCTCCTTTCTGACTCCTATGACAAAACGTATCTAGAAAACCTCTTTTTTTTCCTTCACCTCTTCATTGTTCCATTTAACCCCACCCATCACTCCCGTGGGTCCGATACCTGGTTGGACTTGCATATCATAGACCCTCCCCCAAAAAAACTCCTTTCCTCATGTCAGCAGCCTGTAACGTTTCTGCCCTCTCACGATCCAATACAAATTTCTTTCGATGTGCCAATCCCATCGTTCCTCCCTAAAACAATTACTTTCCGCAACATAGAATCCCTCACGCGAGACAAGATTTTACCTGACCTCGAAATCCTAGATTGGAATCCTATCTACTCCTGTGCCTCTATTGACACTATGGTTGAATTACTTACTGCCAATCTCCTTTCCATCCTCGATATCCATTCTCCTCTCAAAACCTGTACCTTTCGTAGCCGCCGGCCTGCTCCGTGGATGAACCTAGAAATAAAAGACCTGCAAAGAAGACGTGAGGGTGCCCGAAGACGTTTTAGACGCACTAGGCTTGATGATGATTACTATGCTTTTAAGGTTCTCCACAATTTAACTCAAGCTACCATCCGGCGAACGAAATTCAATTACTTCTATGAAGCCACCTCATCCGTCCCCGATCCCAAATCCAAATGGCAACTCCTCCGTAAACTTTCTCTTATTCAAAATACACCTAGTTCCTCTCCCTCGGGAGTCTTTCCTATCACACCTATTCCTATTTCGTCTCTACCTCTATATCTACACCATCTCCATCCTCTCAGTTGCCTCTCTTACCTCCTGCATTCAATGATAATTACGAGTATTTTTATTTTCCTTACATCTCTCCCACAGACTTCATTTCCTCCGTAATGAAATCCCACACCAATTCAACTGGATTAGACGGTATTCCAGTCAAATTGATAAAATTATGCCTTCCTTAAATCCTACCGGTTCTCCTCTTCATATATAATTTTTCCCTCCTGAATTCTGTATTTCCCACCTCTTGGAAAAAGGCCCTAATTCACCCTATAGTCAAGAACCCAAATCCTACAACCCCAAAAGATTACCGACCGATCTCCATACTTTCTAACCTCTCTAAGCCCCTAGAAAGATTAGTACAATCCCAAATCTCCAATTACCTCGAAGATTCCAATTTACTTGACCCGTTCCAATCCGGTTTCCGCCCCGGCCACTCTACTCAATCCGCTCTCACCACAATCATCAGTGACATCCAGGCTGCAATGGATAAAAAAGAATTAACCATTCTCATACTCCTAGACTTTTCCAAAGCCTTCGATTCCTTATACCACACAATCCTCTTTTCCAAACTGAAATCTCTAAACTTCTCCAACAGTGCTCTCATGTAGTTTCATTCATTCCTTTCCCACCGTTCTCAATCAGTTACCATTCCCAACCAAGATTCATTCATCTTTCCTCACTTTGCAAAGAGCTCAAGGATCTAGCATTTCTCCTCTCCTGTTTAATTCCTATATAAATGATTTTCCTAACTCCATTCATAATTGTTCCTACCACCTCTACGCTGATGATTCTCAAATTTATCTTTCCTTGCCTCCAGCCGAGTTATCAATTGCATTTTGTAAAATTAAGTCTAAAGACCTGGATGAAATCTGTGCCTGGGCATTCCTGAATAAATTGACTATAAACGCAGCTAAAACTCAAGCAATTGCTAAAGGATCCCATTCCCGCCTTCGATCGAATACCAACTTCCCTACTTTATTCCTAAATGGTCACCCTATAGTTTTCCTCTCCTCTTTCAAAAACCTAGGTTTAACAATCGATCAAACCCTTTCTGGAAACCCCACATTGTTCAAATCTCCCGACGATCGATTGGCATTCTAAAATTATACCAACGTTCCCGACGCCTACCTACTTCCTCAATCCACACTTAAACTCTTAGTATCCTCCCTCATATTCCCCCAATTTGTCTATGGGTGTGTGATTTATGGTGGGCTCTCGATGATTCTTGAAGATAGATTAAAGCGTATCTTTTTTTTTTTTTTTTTTTTTTTTTTTCACCCTTCCTAGCCTTTTTGGCCATACGGGGTTTTGGCAGTAGCGGGTTCAACATATGAATGAGATTTATGTATGCCGCCACTGCCAATAAAACTCTTTATTATATACATTATTATTATGATGAAGCTAAATATATTTGGGGGTACAATCCTCTGGTGCGGCCCGGCAATGCATGCACGCCTTAGCGACCTTACCTTCTTTTATTTCCTGTGGTGCGGCCCGGCCATGCATCAGCACGCCTTAGCGACCGCACCTTTATCCTTCCGGACAGTAAGCCCGTTCCAGCCCTCCTGGGTCTCTGCATCCGTCCGGCCTGCCTGGTTTAGCCTTCCTGGTCCACAGCATCCGTTCGGTCCTGCTCCAATCCTCAGGGTCACTGTTCTTCTTCTTACGGTGGTGGCTCGTCATCCGCGGGGATGGGCCTTCCTAAGGTAAAGTGCGTAGGGCCCACCAGTTCCTTCCACCTGTAGATGAACTCCTTAAAGTAAGGATAATTCTCCTCTTCCATCAGTCGGGGGAAGTCCGCTTCGACGAGCGCGAAGATTCCGGTTTTCCTTAACAACCTGGCTCGGTGTCCTTCCATCTCAGTGCAGGATAAGACCACGTGCTCGGCCGTTTCTGGGACTCCACAAGTAGGGCACCGGGGGGTTGATGTACTTTCCATGTTCATTTAGCTTTCCCCGGAATCCTCTATGTCCTGTGAGTATCTGCGAGACCCAGTAGTCGGGGAGAATCCATCTCGCTTGTAATCTTGTTTGGACGGTGGGGAAGAACTTCCTCAACGTGGCGCCCTTCTGGCATGCCACCCATCGCCCATTCCACTCTTCTACAGAGTCCTCCCTCAGTATCTTTTTCCATTGGTTTGGGGTCTTGCCGATACGCTGTCGGAGTCCCTCCGGAAGCGCGTCCAGCCCCTGCCTCTTTACTTCATACTTAATTCTATCCTCTTTGTGGACGAGGTCCAGGGGCATCGCTCCGGCCAGCACCTGCACTGCCTCGTACGACACCGTTCTATACGCCTTCGTGACCCGTAGCAGAGCCAGTCGCTGTGTCGTGGCCAGTTGCCTCTTCTTCTGCTGTGCGAGGTTATTGCTCCACGCAGGGGATGCGTACAGCTCAGTGTACCCAAGACCACGCCTTTGTAAATGGTCATCGTTGCCGGGTATTTGAGGCCCCAGAAGGCACCCCCTATTCTGCTTAGTCCATTGATTGGTAGGGTCACCCTATACTTTAAATATTCCAGGTGAGGGGTAGGATCAAATTTCTTCCTGAATTTGATCCCTAAGTATGTTACCTCCTCACCTGGTCGAACTCTCTCTCTCCTGCTATGTCCACGTTGATAGGGTGAGCCCTATCCGTGGAGCCCTTAATGAGTATGGCCTGGGTCTTAGCTGCCGCCATACTCAACTTCTTCCTCGCACACCATTCTCCTACGAATCTGGCGCACCTTTCCGCTTCGGTCTTGAGTCTGACTCTGCTATCTGCGGCCACGATGACTGTCAGGTCGTTTACGTAGGCCGTGGCAAGAAACCCTCTTTCCTCTAGTTACCCCAGCAATTGATCAAGCACCAACTTCCACAGGGCCCGGCCAAGGACCGAACCCTATGGACATCCTCTCTCTATTGATCTCTCTATCTCGTAGTAGCTACGTCTTATCTTCACGCTTCTGCTACACAGTTAGCTACTTATGAGGGTGTATAGGTTGCTGGGGGCGTCGAACCTCTGCAGTTTGGAGTTTGGGATAATCCCCAGGAGCAGCCAGCCGTAGGTCCTCACTCTGTGACAGTCGGGGAGCTACTCGATTGAAGCGTATCATGAACGGCTTCATAAGATTTGTTTTTGGAACCTCGAGACGCTGTCATGTGTCCCATCTTTACACCGAGTTAAATATGCTTTCCCCTTCCTTCCGTAGAGATTACTTCCTTGGTACATTCCTCTTCCAAGTTATTAACACGCATTACCCTCCGTTTATTCACAATATCCTAAATTTAGGATTTAGGATCATTGCATACAAGGTCCCGTCTCTCCGATCTCTACACCCTTTCCTACAGAGCTACTGCTTTCCAACGTTCCTTTCTTGCCCGCTCCGCTATTCTTTGAAATTCTCTTCCTCCTTCTATTCGTAATGCATCCTCCCTCGGATCTTTGAAAACACTCCTTATTTTATTGTAAAATTGTATTTACTTTTAATTATCTTATTTTATTTTGTAATTTATAATCTCTAGGCCAGGTGTAACTTATGGTCTGTCATGTAACTATCATTCTTAAGAGACTTTGTCCCGGAATAAATTTTTTTTTCTATTATATAAAAGGACAAGCTATTTTTCGTTTGTCACTAACCGCGAAAACTACTGAACCAATCTGTACCAAATTCTAACTACATCATCTTCATAGTTCAAAAAAGGTTTAGCAATAATAAAATTTATATATTTTCTATTAAATGATTGTTAAAAAACGATAAATATTTGGTGCTCACTGAAATTTGAAAATTTACCGATAGGTAGCGAGCGCCGTTCTACATGAGTACTTATAAAGGTACAGAGTTATATAGATCTAAACATTGGTTAATAAAATCTACTTATATTCAAATAAATGATTGAAAAAGATTTTGATTTGTGGACCCAAGTAAAGTTTTGAAGACTGACAGATAGAAATTAGTTTCCGCAATTAAGTTTACAACAATAAACTGAACCTATCTGTACCAAATTTTAACTGCAACACTTTCATAGTTCTAGGAAGATTTACCAGTAATTAAATTAACAATAATAAAAATTTAAAGGTACAATGTTGAGTGGCAAAAACGAGGTTTGCCTCGTTTTAAAACCTTAAACCATTAATTTCCAGACCTAATAATAGATTGATATTTTTATTTCTTCTAACTGAATCAAAAGATAATTTTTTTATTTCTTAAAATTATTGCTTATAGATTAGAAAATCATCCTAAATAGTTATTAATTTATTAAACAAAGTAGTGCTGACTAGTTAAAAATTGTTTGTTAAAAATACTAATAAAACAAAAACCTTTGTCAGATCATATCAATATAGGCTTTTGTGAAATTGGAAAAGCACACAAGTAAACATATTTTTTATTTACTTATAACTTTTTTTTTGAGTTTTTTTTTATTATTAGTTATTGTTATTCCTTCTCGAGATATGTAGTATTAAAAATAAATTAATATATCCGTTTATCATAAAAATCAACCTTCCAGTGCCATTAGAATTACTTCCTATGTTTTCTGTACTGAGATATCTAAATTTAAAATCCTTAATATCCAACCTCTCGCTATCTCCTCAGGATGTGATGTTTGAAGGAATAGTTATTTCTGTAAAGTGTTAAAGTGGATTAAAAACTTGGGGTATATGAAAGAGATGTGTATCACTTATCGATTTGTGATTAGCTTTATTTGGTTCATTCTAGGTGGATATAAAACTAGCTCCAAAAAGAAGTGGTTGATCAAGGATGTTGGAATGTTATGAAATGGAATAGTTAATAAAAATAAAAAATATGTTTACGAACTTCATAATCATCTTTTTTATTTTATTTTAAATGATCACGTTAGTTGGATACGGCTAAATCTGGATTCTTTATAGGATACATAAACTGTGTAATATATTAAGCAACTATTATTACAAAAAAAAAAAAAAAAAAAAAATTAATAATTAAAAAAAAAACAACAACAAACAAAAAATTGGGGGGAATGAAATATGACAATATAATAATTTATAAGTTAATCATGGTATTTGATATTTATAAGCAATGATACTGATTCTTGTAGACTAAACGTACCTACCGACCTTAACTCACCATTTACCAAAAATCAAGTGCTGTTCCTGTCTCAAAATTGCTTCTCTTGTCTTCACTGCCTTTCTGATCTACATGTATGCTTCTTCTTTTCTTATTGATGCTTTTATTAAAGAAACAAAATATTTTAAAATAAAAATTTCATTACTTAAAATTAAACAGTTTTAGTCACTCGTGAACCTGATGGAAAACTTCAAAACAATTTTAATAGCGCTGCGTTGCTTTTAAACATTTTCTAGTAGAGATATGCCCTTAGAAGGGAAGAAGGCCGTTGTTTGGAACTACGACTTTGTTCTCGATGACCGTACTACGAACTCTTGTATTGCGAATAGTTACAATGTACTCGAAACTGTGATATTGTTACTTTTGCTTTGGTCTACCGTAAAGGTTCCAGCTGGACACTACCTGGCCACATACTTCCCATCAGACCAAAAAAAAGATTGATAATCTTGAAGGCATCGAACATCTTCCACACTAAACATAAGAGTCTCCACCTTGCTCCACGTTGGTGAATGGTCTCCACCTTGCTTTGTGAATGGGAAAAAAATTAATATGTTTCAAAATTTAAAAATATTTTTTTATTTTTTTTTAATAAAGGCCTTAGCGTTAGCCATTAGCCATTTTCTCATTTAGTCATTACTATAAGTACCGACTTAAATTAATTAAATTAAGCGGTCTTAAAATTTAAAAATAGCAGTACAGGAATGTAAAGCTATTACATAGATGGATACTCATTTGAGTGGGAAAAAAAAAATGCGTTTTTTCTTAGAATACAATTTTTGCGCTTAACCGACTATTCACAAGTGACAAGATTTATTTATTTTTTGTTTTAACAAAAGGTCTTCTTTTAATACTCATTTAAAAATTATTAGGCTGTCCTGTGAAGGCTATCATATCTTGTTAAAATGAAATGAAATTGTAAATTTTCGTGAAAAAATTTTGTTGGCTGCTCAATTGTATTGTATTCCCTACACCCTCCATGATAAGCTTCATTAAAACTCGAATCAATTAGTCATCCAACCAAATGCTGCCTATTCTATTCCGAATTTCATCAATTTTAAACTTCTTTTCCGATAACCCAGGAAGGAGTCTGAAAAGAAGATGGCCTAGAGCTTTCCTATAATATAGAACTTTTATTGAAGAGCCACCAATGAATTGTTACGTTACGGGCAATTGACTTGTTATGAAAGTTATCTTCACATTTACTCCCTTGTATTTTTTTGTATGTAGTTGTTGATTTCAATAAATAGATTGAGATACCCATGATGGTATAGAAGATGTTTTGAATAATATTGAAATTGTAGACCATCTTTTTACTATAACCAGCATCAATACTTTTTTACTTTAATTACGTATTTATTTTTTAAAAATAATACTCTGATACCTTTATCATTAAAATATGATGTATCTAAATATAGTTTTACAAATTGTCATCCTTTTGAATGTTTTAATTTGAAAAAAAAAATATCCAAAAGGATGATACCACTAGTAATGTTAAAACGAAAAAGAAAATATCAAAACAGAAAATCAATTTGTGGGAAGGAGTGGTCAAGGATATAATTCGGCCATCATAAATCTTAAAACCCTGGTAGATTTGAAAATAGTATCCTTCAGTGTCTTATTGAATTGTACAATATAATTATTGTTTATATTTGGACATTTAGTCCAATTATTGTCTGATGATTTTACCAGCGAATGAATAAATAATCGGCGTCAATACATTCTTTCACAGAAATGCATTGCCTTGTTTTAATTATATAAATGGCAGTAATATAGTTGTGGCTGTGAACTTTTATTCCTGCACGACATCAATCAGGAAAATCAGCTTAGGCCTTATCTTTTCTGTAAACAACTCGTGACGTATTTATCGGGCACAATGCCTGTTCATTGTTGAAAAGAAAACCTTGAAAAGAGGGATAAGTAAACAAATAAAACCCAAGTTCTGGTTTGATGGGAATAAAAGATGTTAAACGTACGCCGATGGGCTTATAAAACTTTCCGGTTCGACCAATGTGCAAACACTTCCGAAACGATTATTTCTGGATCGGGCAATCTCACCGCAGCGAACAATGGGCAACCAGTCGGCATTGCATTCATGGCAGACCGTGGGTGGATTATGCTAATAAGACAAATGAATGGGTTTGCTCCGGAGGTCGCGTGGCCGTGGAACCACTTATGTGTAGTGGCCCGGTCAACAATACAATTAATTATACGACGGTTTCACACCCTCGGGCCACTCGTGTCTCCCGCCATTGTACATTTCCACAGCCATTCTCCCTCATTGCCTTATGCTCATTAGCAAGGCGGTTCCTGACAAATCTCCAGAAAACTATTAAGACCATTCGGAAATTAGTCATATTTTACTTTAAATGATAGAGAATAAATAACTGTTCTATTCAAAGGCCAATGCCTCTTTGTAACTTAAGTTGTAACCAACCAACAAAAATTAGTATTATTAGATAATAATACATATTTAAAAAATATATATTTTATTTAACTGGAGGGAATATGTAACTAATCAAAACAGTTGCATGTTTAGTTTATTTAATAGAATAAATAAATATAACTTAAAAAAATAAGTCAAATTATAAACGTTCATTCCTTACAATCGTTATACTTAATAAATTATGATTTAATCAAGTACTTAGTGCAAAACTAGGGTTATAGCCACCAATAAGAATTGGGACCGAGAAAAAATAAAAACCAATATGAAAATCACGTTTTATTTTATTTTTTCCTCAGCTCTCAGTCAAGACAGATATATAATTTTTTTAATTTAAAATTGTAGTTTCGTATGCTATCTCTTTACCACAACCAACACCTGATAAATAATCTCTATAATTATAATATCAGGTTTTGGTTTAAACATGAAATTCTGCATTAATTTCCTGAACACCCAATAAAATTAATTTTATGTAGTTTATTAAATACCAGTAATGATCTGACAAACAAAGAAAAAAAAATGATGGAGATCAAGAAGGCAGTGAGGCGAGTGATAGGTATTTTTTTGGGGGGAGAAAGCAGCACTTGGAATCGGCTATCTCAAGTTCAGTTAGCAAAGACTGATAAAAGATACCGTTCATTGCTATCCCTTCATACCTGACCTGTAATTTATAAAGATAGTTCGGCTATTCAATATTCAGCCTTTTCGGCAACATTTTTTTAATATTCGATAATCGCCCGAATCAAGAAAAAAAAAAATAATAATGCACTATTACTCAAAAATGTATATATGTTAACAATAAAACATTACATTTAAAACTTCAACTTTATTGTTGGTAGGTCGTGATGAATTAAAATAATTTTGAAGCTTTTGTTAATAGAAAACTATTGCGGGGGCTCGATGGCTGAGCGATTTGAGGCGAGGGTTTCAGCGCGCTCGGTACTGAAGGTCATGGGTTCGAATCCTGCCTGGGTATGTTTTAAATTTAATTCGTGGCTGACACATGAAATGAATCTTGACCTTCCCACGATAGACAGAATAGGTTGGTAACCTGTTAAGCTCAAATAAACAAACAAAACAAAACTATTGCGCTTTTCCTCATGAGCCATTACTGCTTTTTAAAATATACATACATTGGTAACGAGAGATGAAAAAATAAATTTTGGCGAATTCTGTCACATGTGTTTATTATATGTATAAAACAAATATTTTACGTAGTACTTTATTTTCATTAACTCTATAGCATTGCTCTTCAGAGAAATAAAGGAAAAAAAAATTTTCAAATTATCTTGGATCTTTCCGTCCAACCCTAGATTTCGAATCATTCAACTTCACAAAATGAGTGGTCAGTTTCTTTCGTAGACTCTTCAAAGGAATAAGATCCCACTTTAAAACTTACTAGTGATGAACTTATTTATGATATCTGTGGCTATGATAACCCCGTAAATATCCTTCTCATGGTATTAATTCATATTCTTCCCATGCCTGTTTCTGAAATTCAGATCATACCGTGGTTTATTCAGACATGACACACTGCTCTTTAAGGGGCCATGGCGGGAGAGAACTTAGCGGCGAGGCTAGCACAGCGACTTGTTTACTATTTGATTCCTGCTTGGGTCGGTTAATATTTATTTCACGAATGTTCCGCGAAATGAATTTGACTCTCCATCTTGTATAGGGCTGAGCGTCAACTTCTTGGTAGCCATCAGGGGTTGGCAAAAATGACCTATAGGCCCATTTGTATGAATAGTCTACCCCCTCCCCCCAACACTTATAATGCTACCAGCACACTGATCTATAGCTTCAAGTGTTCATAATTCTTGTTTATAAATATTTTATTTTTTTAAATCATATTAGGTGGCCTTAAATTTTCATTAAAAAGAGAAACTAAACATGAGTTTTAGATTAATAACTAGTGATCAAACTGTGGCTTTGTTGTCTCATACTTTGACCGTGTGTCTAATTTACTTTAGCCAACCTTTTTATGTTCTGCGGGGTGAGATAGAGGCAACATGAATCGTGTATGTTACCAAAACTTTTATGGCAACCCTGGCTTGTTCAGAAAGACTATACATCTCGATCATCTGATCTTCGATCAGGTATTTTGATTAGAGGTTTTCATCTGATGTGACTATTTAATCCAAAAGTCTTCGTAGGCTGCACAGCTGCGAAGAAATTCATATGGCGGCGAGCTGATATGACATGGGAATAAAGACGCTGCCACAAAAATATATTGACCAAAATAGGGAATATGTAGACTAATAGATGGATGTTCGACCTTTGAAAATTAAGAGATCATTGAACATATTTTTTAAATTAATAACCACTAAGATGTCTTACTTTTGGGATTACCTTCCCACCGTAAGGAACACCGATAAATTAGGAATTAAAAAAACAAAAAAAAACAGGGGTTGTTGTTTATTATGTATCCAAAATTGTGTAAAACAGTTAACCTGAATATTCATAGAATACAATTTTTGAAGTATGGGCTTTATTGAAAATCATATCCCCAATTGATAATATTAAATTAAAAAAATATATATTTTTTGTTTGAAGTATGGTTAATTGTCGGACAATGCCTTTCCGCTTCACTGATTTTTTTAAAAATTATATATGTCGCTCTGAAGTCAGTGAAAATAGAAGACTAAACCGTGACGTATTAATTAATGGTATTTCCCCCCGGGTGGGAGGGGGGATGACAGAACAGAGTACAGCTACAACAGAGGCTCCCACTAACAGCCATTGTCCCCGAGCGGCGGTGACATTGTTGACAAACGGTTCCCCTAATTTGCCGCTACATTTGTGCCCCGTTGCGGCTGAGGTTCGCACGCTTCCAGCCTCGTCCTATCTCTTCTCTCCACTCCACATCTCGCCACACAATGGCTTAAACAACAAGAGTTTACTTATCTGTTAGGTTCGTAGAAAATGCCGAATACCCTTTAGAGGGAAACAGCTATTGCTTTCAAGTGCTCTCATCATGGCGAGCGCTTAGATGTGAGATGAAGTGTTGGCCAGATATTGTATCCAGTTCAAACTGGTGGTGATAACTTTGTGAAGGGATGATCAATGGAACAAAAACCCTTTTCATTGACAAATAGCTTTAGTGCTAACAAACAAATCTTGATTTTATGTTACGGACTGCTCAAATCAGTAATTACAATCGAGGAGTAATCTTTTTAAAATGTTTAAAAAAAAAGAAAAAACCCTACACCAGTCCTCCCCCTGCTGTTAGATTGAAAACAATTATTGAAATCCCTGAAAGATATCTATTAAAGAAAAAAAAAGTGTGAGCAGCTCGCAAGGCTTTATCAGAAAATTAAAAAAACAAAAAAACAAACCAACCAAAAAATTGGACATGTTCAGTTTTGAAAGATAATTCCTCAATTAAGAAGGATTGATGAATTAATTACCACTTCTATTGGGATTATTTTATTAGAATACTTGTTTCGAATGCATACATTTAGAGATCTGCCAGGATCTGACGATTTTTTGAGGCCGAAGGAAATCCTTGGCCACTCTCCCTATCCACAGATTTTTTAAACTTAACCAGAATTAGCTTTTTCGTCCTTATTATTATTATTTTATTACTATAGCTGTACAGTTTTCGTCATTTGAGCTATTAATTGGATTTCATAATTTCATGCAACCATGCTGTAAAATGTGATTAAGTTAGGTATTCCGAATAAACAATTAAAAATACTTACAGCCCAATAAGAAATAAAAATATCAGTTTCCTCTTTGGAAAATCATTTTTTATATGATAAACACAAAGTATTTTATATTATTAATGTATATTTATGATGAAAAAAAGATATAGTTCATGCAGACAATTTATTATCACAATAAATCAAATGACCTAACCTGTGCATTCGATAAAAAAGTATCTGTATAAGCCATAAATGTAGCAGTTACCAGCTCCTTGGTGAGGCTCGATACTAGTATAAATAGTTACACTGTTTTACAGATCTGCCAGGATCTGACGATTTTTTAAAGGCCGAAGGACATCCTTGGCCACTCTCTCCTTCCACAATTAGATATTAGTTTTCGTCCTTAAGGATAATATGTTTTTAACGGTTTTTAAGTTATCCGCCATTGTTGTCCTCCAGGATAATGTTTTAAAATATTTAACGATTTTAAGATAGCGGACTTCCGCCATTGTTGTCCTTGAAAGGACACTTTTTTGAAATATTAGACTATTTAACTGTTTTAAGATGGCGGAAGGTTATTCATTCGTTGTTAACGCATTCTACGGGAGGCTGGAGATAGTTTTTCAAACATTCATCTTCAGTTCTAAAACATACAAAATTTTCAAAACACCAATACTTTGTTACATGGATTATATATACCAAAGTTTTCAAAAATGTAAGACAATAAATGAAATATAAGTTGATATCAGTATATGATATTTCGTATTGGTACTCACCTGAGGAGAGCTAAAAGATATCTGAAGTACATCCATAGTAGGGTAGGGAAAGGGCCAGGTATTTTAAACTTTATGGGTTTTACCATGGTATTTTCCAATGACTAATTTCATTTTTTCATTCCTATTGGAAACATATTTAACATGAGGCCATTAGAAATGTTTATCTGGTCATTTAAACAACAATCTGTTTTAGTTCCGAACTATTGTATTATTTCTAAAGATTTCTAAATATTTAATTTTAGGCTGTTTTTTACTTGATTTATTATTTTCAATACCGAGTCTTTATTGAATTTATAGTTATTTTCATTTAGATGGATAGTGAAGTTGGAATTTTGGGTCTTATTATTGTATGCTCTTTTACTCTTTGATTTACCGATCGTCCAGTTTTTCCCTTATATTTAACTTCAGCCATTACAGTTTAGTTCGCATACACCGCTTTTTTAAAAAGGGGCTATTTTGTCTTTAGGTGAAGGGAAATAAGATGGCAATGGTTCATCTTATTTCCCTTCACCTAAAGACAGAATAGACACTTTCCAAAAAAGCGATGCATACGAACTAAAATTAATTCATCAATCCTTCTGTACCATAAGTGACTCCTCAATTAGTTTCGATTTATATAGAAAATTTATTGGGAAGAAAGTCGTCAATCATTCCAAAAATTTAAACTTTTGGATTTGTTAAGGGTCTGTTCTGAGGGTCTCAGCGCTCCCAGTACTGCCGTAATAATCCACCACGAATTAAATACATCATTTATTTCGTGATGGACCACGGATTGAATCTTGACCTTCCCTCTCTGGCAAGGATTGGTTGGTAACCTGTAGGATAACACCGTCCTGCCTTCCCTAATTGGAGTATATAAGTACATCAAGCCCTAACAAAAAAACATTCTGATCTGAACTCACAAATAAGTTCTCAATTTATGGGGTCTATATTTGTTACTCCTTAAGATCTTGATTCTTACATATTGTTATTAATGCAAGTGCGTTTGTTTTATGAAACAAATTAATACGTCAAAGTAAATAAAGGACGAAGGAAAGGGGGTTATATTAGCTATATCCATATTGATTCGGATATCACGGATTTTGTCCTCCAGCAACCAACAAACCTAGCAGAGATCTTGATCACTTCTGAGTAAAAACTTAGAGATCCGTAAATAATTAATGAGCACTTCTTTATATGAACATTTATAAGCGATATTGCTGTTTTGTTCAGCTTCCAACATCCCATCTTTACCCACATTTGGAATATTAGATGGCGCCTCTGTCAGAAAGCTCGCCTTAGGTTCATTTAAAGCTAAGTTTGCAAGAGAAAACGAATGCAGCGAGGTATTTTGTTATTCTCCTTTATATCATATCCTATTGGGAAAACAACCTTTCTTAAAATCACTGTCATCACTTAGCCTATACTAAATTTTAACTATAATTTGGTTTTCTATAAAATCAAGGAGATAATATTAATTTCTTATGCCTAATAACTTAGTGATAATATCTAAACCAACATCTCAAAAATATTACACTTACGAATTATTTATCCAGCCTCCTCTTATAAATGATACCTTGTGGCTTATACTATTATTATGAAGATAACGATAGCGTCTTGCTCTTTATCCTTTCTAAGATCATCTCAATATTTATCACACCCATACTTTATTATTTCATGAAGCATTAAGCCATATATATTTTTTATTTCCTCCGACTTTATCAATAAACAATAAACAAATAAATAATCATGAAGGAAGGCATCTTGTTTTGCCTTCTCGGCAATTGAAGATGGTATCTCAGCTAGTCCTGGGGCCTCTGTTCGCTGAACGTCTTTCTTCTGCATAACAAGTGAGGAGCGATATTACTCATTCTGTTATATTATGTTGAAAAAAAATATATATATAAGTTTATAAGCTGGATCTTTAAGTTTAAGACTATAAACTTCTTTTGGATTGCTACAAACACAAAACCTTTATTTACAAAATTTCATAATTTTTCTCTTAAATAATATAATGTATACAATGAATACACAAATCTATACATACCTACAAAATCAGTTTTTATAGTCTTTTTCTTATATAAGCAAATAAACAAAAATATAACATTTTCAATTAACAAGTAAATACTAATTAATAACAACATATGTTTTTTTAGATATTAAGGCCTTGTGCCTTTAAACATCATTATATATATATATATATACATATATATATATATATATATATATATATATATATATATATATATATATATATATATATATATATATATAGCTTTAACGCACTACTTACATATTTTTCAGTTAAAAAACATCCCTGGCCTCTCTTACTTAAGGATAAAAACTTTGCCCAGGATTGTGCATAACGCTCTATTTTGTTATCACATAATTTTGTTGGCATATAATCATATGCTTATTATTTTTTTTTTTACTAACTATTCAAATTTTACCGCTCCCTGAAATCTGCTGTTCAGGGAACATGCCCTCTCCCCCCGCCCTGCCCTAGTTCTGGGTCTGACATGTCTGATTATGAGGTAAAAGTCCGAAAAGAAATAAAATGTTCTCTTGGTCCGCATGCCATTAACATCCAAAAAAGCTGATAATCCAATATTTTTTTTGTTTTTTATGTAATTTCATTCCAGAAAGACATCATCATCATTATCTTATGGCGCTATGTTCCTTGTAGAACCCTGGTCTCCTCTACAATTCTCTTCCATTCAGACCAGTCTTCAGATGCCCTTCTT
The DNA here is from genome assembly GCA_003667255.2 of Euschistus heros. Classification (NCBI taxonomy): domain Eukaryota; kingdom Metazoa; phylum Arthropoda; class Insecta; order Hemiptera; family Pentatomidae; genus Euschistus; species Euschistus heros. The sequence continues at coordinate 594,761 of RCWM02000096.1, read as the reverse complement.
CATCCTCTCACACGCAGAGTCCAAAGATCGTCCTTCGCATCTTCGAGCCAACGAGGTCGAGGCCTTCCTATCTTATTCTGCCTCTCTTTATGGTGGCAACAATGTCTGGGGCTGCATGTAGGGTATTAAATCCTTCATTTACCAAAGATTCAGCCCATGTATATTTCTGAGGGTTTTCCTTTTCCACATGTTTAATAATATTTTCTCATGTCTCCATCCCGTACATAACAACATTTTGTAGAATCATACGATATACTCCAATTTTAGATTGCTGGAGATTGTTTCGAAAAATCTTCATCAAAGACCAATAGTCCCTATTTACAGCTATTATTCTTGCTTTTATTCCTTCTTTGGTAAGTTGGATTTCTTTGTCGCAAATGTGGCAGAGTGTGAAACAACAGGACATTTGCTGGGAATTTCCCCCAACAACACCCTCCTTATAACACGCCACCAACACAGGGTTAAAAACAAAATAATGAGGCTCCTTGAAGAGAAAGATTTTACCTGCTTCGATGAGGTATTCTGCATCGATACCGATGGGATCTACACGATACGCTGACGTTGTTGCATTAGAACAAGCATCTTCATGGAAGACCTGGGCATTGGTATGAGGGATGTGGCTGTGTCAGCACAGAATATCATATTGGACTCCTTGGGAATAATCCACCACCACATAAATGGTAACTGATGGTCTGGGAAACGTAAAAGAAAAGAAGGGGAAGAAATATATCGGGGTATGCATATTGCATGATTTTCCTAGCTGTATAGTTATATAGTTATTGTTATTTTATGTACGTAGGTATAAGATTATTATCTTTTTAATATTAAAAAAAAATTTTAACTATAATTTTAAAATTAGCAAGCGATCGATCATTTTAACATGTAGATTTTTGTATTTTAAAAAATGATAATTACTTTTTTTTTTTTTTTGTGCTATATTTATTTATAAAGCGAATAATGTCAGATGTCTAACGTAGATTGATAAAGTATGCTGTGTATTTAGCTACCCATTTGAAATGGCCAGCACCGTTTAATAATGTGTTTCTCTTTCTATATATTCTCAGTGATACAAGTACCCAGGTACTTAACTTTCTCGAAGTGATATCCAGACCCCTCAAGGTATTCATTTCCCGAGATATATACTAACATTAAAATCAAGCTATGAAACAACAAGCAAAATATTTAGTCATTCCCATTTGGTAAACTTTCGAACATATTAACTACTGATGTTTTTAATCGGAGAATTCAGAATGCTGTGGAATTAGTAAATAAAACTAAAATATCAGCAATGGACATGAAAAGTAGCTGAGGCTGCTAATTGAAAAATCCTAAAAAGATTTTTGCGCTGCGATTTCCGTTTGTCCCGGTATGTCTGAGGAGTAGACCGAGATGGGGATATTGTATAAGGGTTGACTTTATATATTGTGTATTTATCGTTACATAGTATCTTAACACTAAAGACAATGTTTGCACAAGTTGAGATCGATATGAGATTGAAGCCGAAGGTTTTATAATACGCCAGTGGTGGGGGACCCACTTGACGGGAATTGCAACGAAGGGAGAAGTGGCGGGGGGGGGGGGGGGCGCCCTGGAGGTGACAGCCGATAGGTTGCAGGCACAGCCGTTCCCGGTCCCTTTCCCTTCTCCCGCAGCTTAGGCAATTATCACGTCAAAAGCAGGACCTCCTTTAAAGAAACGATTTATTTATCGCTTACTCTTCATATTGTTGATATATTTTTTGATACCCTTACCCAAGCTTGTCTCCAGGCCCTACGCCCGGCCAGAATACCTTTTATCGATTTTAACCTTGTTCCGATATATTTCGGTCTTTTGGTAATTACTTTTAGAGAGGAAAGGTTATTCTCCTTCATTGACGGAGAAACTCTAAATCCCTGTTCAAAGTAATATTAACTTTTGTTTACCTTCTCATATTAAAATGAGAAATAAGAAAATAATGAAGTGTAAATAAGAAAATATCAAAATATAAGACACTAAATCAATGTTGAATTAATATTATATTAATTGAGAATTAATATAATGTTAAATCACCTGTAACGTTAACTTTCTGATGTTAGGTGAGTAATAACAAATATAAATATATAAAACACAGAATCCTTGTTGAAAGTTATGATGTTAATTTCTGCTATATTTTCTCAAGGGAAGTGGAAATAAGAAAATATGAAACCTATGATATGGGTCATTCTCCCATTACATACGAATTTTGTCCCGAAACGATTGTGGTTTCTACATGACATTTCTTGCAACCCAACTGTTACAAGTAGTTGCAAGGTGCAACCCCTTAAACATAAGTAGTTTTCCCATGGTTATTGATTAGTTTTCATGCTTAAATTTGAATTTAAAACGTCAAATTCAATTTCCTTCATGTATTCCATAACATGAGTTGGTAGCTTTAAAGCTGAATAAGTTTGGTTTGAAATTCCAGTAGGGTTGTTAATCTTAAATCAAACTCGAAATTGTTTTTCCCTCACACCCAAAGTGAGGGAAAAAGATTACAACATGAAAAAAAATTAAGTGAAATAACATTAAAAAAAACTTTTTATTTATATCTTCACTGCATATATTAATTTAATATAATATTCATTATATTAATCTAATGTTCGATTTCAAAGTTTAAATGTATATTATTATATCTCACCATTTTGATTTTTTTTCTTTTAAGTTTTATGTTTAAATGTTTACTTAATGTTAATATTTTAATCGACTAGTGGATATCATACTCAATAACAGTACTTTTGTACTATAGACATTTTATTATTTGAATAGTAAATGTTTTCTATTCCCTTCACACCATCTCAGTTTCCCTCACTTTCATGATTTTTATCATAACCGTAAATGTGCATATCGGCTACATTGTACGAAGGGATTTTTTGCCAGTGCCATTTGTAGAGTTTTATAATGATGTTTATGAAGAAAAACATTTTTTTTTACATACATTTTTTCTAATGAAATCACAAAGTTGAAATTCCGACAAAATGGTAGAATGACCCGTATACTTTCTCACATTTATTTCTAGCTCGATGTATTTTATAGAATTAATTATACAATCTGTCTCACTTTAGGGCAATACGTAATATGGACGACAAAATATCCATTCACAAAATATGTATACTAAAATTTTCTCACTTAAATTGATACAACAATATAAATATATAAAATACCAAATCCATGTAGAAATTAATCTTCTTAACTTTTGTAACATTTTTACACATCAGAGAAGAGGAAATGAGAAAACATGAATTTATAAAACAATAAATCCTTTATGAAACTCATGTTGTTAAGTTATGTTACACCTGTTTACATTCAAGGAGATTAAATATCAATATTACACACTAAACAACACAATCCAAGTTGAAACCGTAGAAGTGATTGTTTACATGTGAGGTTATAGAAATGAACTATCGATAAATGTAAACTCGAAGTGATGCATAAGGATCAAACTTGTTGGTGTAGTGCGGGTAGGGCGGTTTCGCGGAGACACGCTTATGTAACGGTACCTATATTTCAACTGAGATGTAAGCTAAATGAATAAAAAATTTTTTAACTCCTCTTAAACAATAAATTAACAACCAACGGATGGTATGGTCCATATATAACAGAGGTATCAGGCATGACGAGGAACCTTATCCAGCGGGAAACTCTTCCGGTCGTTGGTTTATTTTTAAAGATTAAGAGAGGATATGCACATCCTTTTGCTCTCCTTGTATTTGGAGGCATACATGCTTTGGCCACTGTGTGTTGTTTGGTCCTTGTAGTCTGTCATGAAATCGTTCATAGTGAAAAAGAATTTATTCGCTAACTGTTGTATGTAAGTCTGTAAGTAAAGTTGTTGCTAATATATAAAATTGCTTTTGTAATAAGTCTAAGGTTTTGGATTTAAAATTATGAAGTCTACATTTGTCTTTTTTGCTACACCGAAAATCTGAGTATCCCAAGTCCAAACTGGTTTCAGTGTTCGTTGCAAGTTTCTGCCCAATATATAGTTTTGATTGTCTTTTGACTAGTGGAAACATTAGTTTAAGCGTTTGGTTTAAGGTGAGGCGTTTTTTTCTTTGTTGCGTGTGGGTCCCAGGTCATTCTTCTATAAAAACTTAAACTCTAAGTAGTTTACTATGTCTGCCTGTAAATGTATACGGGAGGACAAGTCTCACGTCTAAGTCTGAATGTTATATGTTGACATCTGTCTTAGTTTAATCGAGTCTTCCATAGTTTGCACCAATCGTGTAGTTTGTAAACTTGATATTGTAGATTAAGTGAGGCTTGATATCTTGATCTCTAGTTATGATTGCATTGCCGTCTGCGTATGCGGTTGTGAGGATGTCGGGACTGTTCGGTATGTACAGTATTGGTGTGAGGATTGACACCTGGGGTACTCCTGCTAAAAAGGTCGAATTGATGAAATTGCTGAGACCTGTTGGACGAAGATAAACCTAATAAAGCTAAACTTGATAAAGAAGGAGAAATATTTAATCATCATATAAAATTTTTAAATTTTTTTAGGATTGTTCTACATGAAATGTACCTTTTTGGAACTAACAAATCCAAAATGGTAACCGATCTCTGATAAAAGTGGTAGTCTGAAGGGGATAGATAATGCGAATATGGTAGGAATTTAACACAACTCCTAAAATTTATTCACTGTTTACTTTTAAACTATCTGTGGAAATTAGAACACGAGATGGGTCAAAGACAGGTGTGTTCTATTTGTATAAATTAGCAGACTGGATATGGACCCAAAATAAAAGTAAAAGTAATCCATGAATTTATACCCAATCGAAATACATCTTTATATACATTTAAATACAAAATATAATATTACAGAAATTCGAAAAAAAAAAAAATTAATCAGGCCTGGTTAGTGAAATTGTGAAATTTATTGAAAATTAAATTTAAAAAAACATTCTTTCGATATTTCAAGAAATATCTTACATATACTCAAATATACAACTTTAACGTCTGGACGATAGCTCACCACTCTCTTGCATGGGGCCGCTGAAAAAAGACCAAAGTACCATGGGGCCAAAGTATTATCTTCGAGTACAGAGCCCTCGTTTATCTAATTGATTATGAACAAACACAATTCAACAAAAAAATGGGTGTGCCTGTGTCATGGACACGGCCGTGTGCTGTACGTGAATACGATTATGTAACAGGTTATAAATTTTAAATAAAATATTTTTATTTACGTATTTAAGATGAAAGCAAGGAAACAATTAATTATTGTGTTACAATTACGTATTTAAGATGAAAGCAAGGACACAATTAATTATTGTGTTACAATACAACTTTATTAATTATAGGTCTGTGATATGAAAAGAACGACACAAATGGCAAACAAGATACATCGAGATATCTGGTAAACGTTAAATCAATACAGGTATTACCTAACGTTTTTGGAGAAGTTTCAATATAAGACAAATTGAACTGGCTTAGCATGAAGTGGGGCAATGCGCGGTGAGACATCAACATTAAAGTCTCCAACTATCATAACTAGTGTAGTAAGATCAGGTATAATTATAAAGATAAGGTCTCGTAATCTTAGTTATAACTTTAGCGATGTTTTGGGGATATTGTATCAACGATCGTAACCTAAAGAGTTTAATTTCTGCTAACACTGTGCCCGGGTGGATAAACACACCCGAGTACGAATTTGAAGATGCCATCGGCCTTTACGTTTACTAGACAGACATCACCAGGTTTTGCATCCTTCATCTTCAAATAAATTTCCGAAATGTCAATGTTAACTCTATTACAATCAGTGAAGCTGTTGATGTTGCGATATATGGCTTCAATATGATATCAGATCAAAGCTAGGCACATTCACCGGGATAGAATTTGTCATCCAAGTTTCGCTGATTGCCAAATAATCAGATCGGTTGATGATTGTGTCGGTAGAGATGTCTTCTGTTCGTTAGTAAATAGAGGATTAGTAATTCTTATTAATATAACTTAAATATTTTGCCGGAAATCAACATATTACTCTTAATCCTCCCTAAATATCACAATTTAAAAATCGGACGTTTCATATTGGACAACCCAATGTATAAAAAATGTATTTATTTATTTATTATTATTATTTTTGTTTGCTAATTTTAAACCACAACGTTTTAAAATAAACTAATTGAAACTTTGCGCAGATTTTATTATCATATTAAGTAAAATCCCTGGGGTGGTATATGTGGGGGGAGGGGTTTGGTGTGCTTGCTGGCCAACAATGAGACTGCACCAGGCTTGCCGCAGGGTGGATGAAAGGTTTGAACGCATTATACAAAAATCACAAACATTGATTTCTTAGAAGTAAAATTTTCAACATTACCAGTTACTATGAAGTTAAGAGAACCGCACTTTCGGTTTCTTTTTTATTTCTCAATCACATAGAGGAAGCTCCATGGTATTTTAGTACAACAAATAACTATCTCTCAGTCAAATATCAGATTGCGGAACCGCAAAGAGAACTCAGAAAGGAAGAAATAAAAATAATTCAAATTTAAACAATTTATGCCAAGCTATTCGTGTGCTGAGAGCGTCCCTCGTTTCTTATACCATACAGAATTGCGTGAAATGAACCCAATAATTATTTTAAATTAATATCACCACAGGGGTTTTAATGGGTATGCCGAGTGTTTGGTGTATATATGTTCCGGTCAGTATGTTATAGACTTCCAACATTACCATTCGTCTGGCCTTATCAATACTATTAAAGTTTTCGTTATTTTTAGTGTCGGTCCGTTGGCTAAATTGTTAGTCATTATTTCCAAAAGTTCAAATGTAAAATTATATATAGCTCTCTTCAATATGCCAATAGGAAACGAATTTAAATACAACTATAATGATACTGACTATACTTTTATATATATTTCTTTTTTCTTTTTTTTCGTTTTGGCCTCTAGGACCACATGGTTCCTAACTCTGACGACCTCTTTCTCTTCATTCTTGCACTATGGAGCCTCTTCCTCTCATCGGTCCACTTCACTCCCACTCCTGGTCGTAACGATTTAGCAGTCATCAAATATCTATCTGGTTTATTATTTATTGTAATGTTAGATTAAGTTTTTTGATGTCAAGGAAGTCAAATCAATCTCGTGTCTGTTTTAGCCATACAGAGTTAGCTTGCGTTTTTATCGAACTTATATATATCTTTGAATTTTGTACTTTTAATTTGAAATAGGTGAGCATCTTCGGCCTCCAAAGTGCTTCGGGTTTTTACTGTCGATCATGTGGCATAGCAAGCTATTGAATACGTATAACTGAGTCTAGGAATACGAAGTTAAGGCTAAATGTACTCCTTTCAGTCAAGCGTTGGAAATAGTAGAATTTATTTCCGGAATTTCTCCGGAACGGAATGTCCGATTTTCAATCTGTAAAATTCTTTGTGTATTTGGTAAACACAGAATTCACGCTACGAAACGTTTTTTTTTTTTCCTATAAATTGCATATTGGAGAAAATAGAACGTAAAAATAGGTGTTAAATATATATTTTTAAAAATATGAGGTTATAGCCAGTTGTAGAAACGTTTTCTGAAACCAATGACACATTTCAACTAATCATAGCATGCATATTACGATCGTAATGTAAAAAATACGAATTTTGTTTACAACCGGATGGAATTGCGTCACCGGCTGAAACGTTCTCTTCCTTACCGAAATGTCTCTCACATATGTATTCCTCGATTTGTGAAGAGCCAAAGAAAAATTGTTATTACGTTATTTTGTTTTCTTGTTATTATTATTTTTTATGTGTCGTTAGATTCATTCTATTAACAATTTCTCATTTTAAGTAAGAAAGTAAGTAAGAATAACGCAATTAAAATAAATTTGGTAACGGTCGGGTTAAGAGGAGGCACCAAACTGGCTTGACCCGCACTACACCGACCAGTTCGATCCTTACGCTTCACTTCGAGTTTACATTTATCGATAGCTCTTTCCTATAACCTCACATGTAAACAATCACTTCTACAGTTTCAACTTGGATTGTGTTGTTTAGTGTGTTATATTGATATTTGGTCTTCTTAAATGAAAATAAGTGAAACAGAAGTTAACAAAATGAATTTCATAAAGGATTAAGTGTTTTATCAATTCATGTTTTCTTATTCCCTCTTATCTAATGTGTAAAAGCGTTACAAAACTTAAGATCATTAATTTGTACATGGATTTGGTGTTTTTTATATTTTTATTTTTCTTGTATCAATTGGAGTGATAAATTTTCGGTATGCATATTTTGTGAATGGATTCTTTGTCATCCATAATACGTATTGTCCTAAAGTGTAACAGATTTTATAATGTTAAGAAGTGAAACAGAAGATAGCAAAATGTGTTTGATAAAGGATTAAGTGTTTTATCAATTCATATTTCCTTATTTCCTCTTATCGAATGTGTAAAAGTGTTACAAAACTTAAGAACATTAATTTGTTTATGGATTTGGTGTTTTATATATTTTTTTTTTGTTGTATCAATTTAAGTGATAAAATTTCAGTATGCATATTTTGTGAATGCATTCTTTGTCATCCATAATATTTATTGCCCTAAAGTGAGACAGATTGTATAATTATTTCAATAAAACATATCATCTCAAAATAAATGTGAGAAAGTATATCATAGGTTTCATATTTTCTTATTCCACTTCCCTTGAGAAAATATAGCAGAAATTAACATCATAACTTTCAATAAGGATTCAGTCTTATAATTTATCCCTTATAACATGGAGAATGGACAATGTGAAAATAATCACAGATTAAGATGTAAATGACATTATATAATTGTAAAACTATTGGTGTAATGTTATAGATTAATGTATTTTTAAACATTTTTAGAAGCCTGATGATGGAGCATTGTCTCCAAAACATGTAGCTGCAAATGTTAAATAAATAGGGGTTATGTGAAATAAATACTTAATTATTCTGTCTTTTAAATATTTATAATTTGTTATTTACACTTCCCTCATATCACAAAGTTTATCAGGAATTAACATTACTGGTGGTTTAGCATTATATTAATTTTCATTTAATATAAAATTAATTCCAAATTGATTTAGGAGATGTAGATAATTAGGGTTGGCAGTTAAAGATATTCAGCTGATCAAAATAAAATGTTTATTTTATTTTAATTCTTAAAGCCAACGTTTCGATGAAAGCCGAATGATTTAAAGCCAACGCAATGATGAAGACTTGCATTGCAAGTCGAAACGTTGGCTTTAAGAATTAAAATAAAATAAACATTTTATTTTGATCAGCTGAATATCTTTGACTGCCTACCCTAATTATCTACATCTCCTATATACATCACAGTCAACTATACCTTATGATTACAAATTGATTTAGTGTCTTATATTTTGACATTTTCTTATTTCTCATTTTAATATCAAAAGGTAAACAGAAGTTAATATTACTTTGAACAGGGATTTAAAGTTTCTCAGTAAATAAATGAGAATAACCTTTCCCCTCGAAAAGTAGCGACTAAAACACCGAAATAAATCGGAAGAAGGTAAGAATCGATAAAAGGTATTCTCGGCGGGCGCAGGAGCTGCCTCCTCTTAACCCGACCGTTACCCCGATAGCTACTTATGTAATTATATATAAATTTACATATATAAATACATATGTAAATTTATTGTGCCTAATATAAATTTAGGTAGCATGTCGGTATATGAAGTCAATCCGATAGTACAGAAACCAGGTAAAAGATATTCCGGAAAATCCAATAACAATTGAAAATATTTCCTGTTCAGAATAAATTGTATTTCCGTTCAATTTCTATCGTTGTAAAGATAGAACATAACAAAGAAGAACAATCTATTGGACGTAGAGATTTTTATATAAATAGTTCTAAATCCAAAAAGAATCTCCGCGTATCTGCTAGACGAAGAAAACCTGAACTGAAAAGAAGAGATGATAATGAAAAAGAGTACATACCTATATAATATTTACTATGATGTAATTTGAAAACGCAGTGTTGTTTCGCTGATTTGTTCAAATTCAACTTTTAAAATCAATAATTTTACATTATTTGACTGTCAAAATCGTAAATAAAATTAAACAATGACTGATAAATAAAATCAGTTTTATAACTGGCTCCTTGGAAATGTTTTAGAATTACCGTAATATAAGGTAATTTCGTTGTTCCCAAGTCTCGTGGATAAGTAATTTTTCCATAGCGTATACCATAAGAATTAAAAAATAACCGGGAAAAGTAATTTTAAAGTGTAATTTCCTACTATTGGTTGGATATTGGTACCTACAAAACGGTTTATCCTTTTATATTTGTATGATTTGGTTTATTTGGTTGTAAATACAAGTTGTGGAAATCAATTGAAGAAAGTTATTTTTTTCTGATTTCTCACGGCCACATCACATTGTGGGGTTCATTATGTTTTCTTAACAAAATATAAAAAATATATCAATAATTTGTACGAAATCTGGTAAAAAAGCTCATGAGTTGACATTATTACAGATGCCGGGACTATAGCGGTAGTCAACATGAATCAGAGTCAAACAATAATAATCCCTATACAATCATTCTTTTTAGAGCATTAAAGGGTTGAAAGGGTTGAACATCGTATGTTCTTAGCTGTTTGATCAAATAACTCGGAAACCGACACTCTTAGCACATTTTCGTTCTATGCATTAATAAAGCAAATCTAATTTGCAACTTTTGTTTTATATATTTTTGTATTAAATGTGCTTATTTTTGAATTGGAAGTATTCTCTGTTTTGTCTATCTGTTTTTTCAAGAACCATACCCAAACACACCTGGAATCCTGAAACTAATTCTTTTCTCTGATTCATAGAATATCTATACCTTTTTCTTTTTTTTTACTATTTAATGAACAATAATAATAATAATTAATATTAAAATAAAAAAGCTTTTGTACTTTTGCTTATTTCATAAAAATTTGATGAGTTCAAAAAGTTATAAAATTTGATACAAGATCATAATGGTTTGATTATATTGTACAGATTAGAAATCTGATGAATTCTGATATTTACAATAATTTTAAATTGTAATGTACGTTTTGTCGTAATCATAAATTATTATAGAACTGCCAGTGAGAAATTCCACCAAAACTTTAGTCAAATAAGGATTTCACCTCGGAAAGGGAGAAATGAAGCTAAATGTTTGCATATACCTTTGTTTTGGTATTCTAAATAAGGTCACCTAAATAAAGTCACCTTTACCTTCCAAAGACTCCTAACGAAGCTGTGAAGTCAAAAATAGTCGCATATTTTATTTGAAGAGTGCATACTCTACACCCTTCATTTCAGCACTATGACTGGGGTCGCACTTCTTCGCGAAATCAAGTTTTTCCAAAATTTTATTTTATAAATTTAATTTATTTATTTTTTTATTTTGTTTGAAAAAATAAAATTTCAGATCGGACAAACAGTTTTGGAGTTATAGCGAAAAATATGCAAAAAAAACTTGGATTTCAAAACAGTAAGCGGGTGTTAGCGTGCTGGCGTGGGTATTTTACGGGACTTGATCGAAATTTAATATACAGGTTCTAATAGTAAATTTAACCATCTTTCAGATGGAAAAAATAATTTTGGATGGAACTATTAGTTTCGGAGCTATAGCTAAAAGAGTGCCGACAAACGTGTTTTCGCGGAGAAGTGAGACCCCAGTGAGAGTGCTGAAACGAGGGGTGTAGAGAGCATGAAATATGCGACTATTTTTGACTTCACAGCTTCGTTAGGAGTAGTTGGAAGGTAAAAATACTAAAAGTCCCCGCCCCGAACGAGAACCCCCAGTTTACGCTGGGGGAAGTGGAGAAGATCTCCTGTTTCAGTTTTTCGATTATATCTCGAAAACAGTGGACTCTGGAAAAATATGATACTAATTAAATTTTAGTTAATTAAAGCTAATTAAATTTTCTATAAAATTGTTTTTATAAATATTTGTCTAACGCTCAACGGTTTTCGAGATATACGTTATTAAAAATAGATAATAATCGAGAAAAACAGATTGTTACCTCACTTTTTGTTAAATATTTTTAATTAAGTGCCAAAATGTATATACGAAATTAAAGAAAATTTAATGCTCTACAACTTTGATTCCGACATTTTTTCTGAGAAACGATTGATGAAGGCACTAGAAGCAGATATTTGTCCGAACCGGTGCCCGCTACTGTTTTTCCACACTATATCTTGAAAACGGTTAATCCTAAAAAAAAAAAAAAAAATTGTATGGAACCCAAAAAAATCATAGAAAATATTATTATCTACAAGTTTTGTAACCTTCTCGATTGACGCCCGAGGCAAAGACATCGAGATATTTAAAAAAAAAATGATTTTGTGACCTTTGACCATGAATATCATAATGCTGACATGCTGAGGTCGGTGACTTCACCACTTATTTAGAATCCCAAAACGAAAGTATATGCAAAAATTTAGCTTCATTGTTTTGTTTTTTTCGAGATTTGCTATCTAAAACACCTTATTTGACTGGGCTAGTAGTACTCTCAAGGTATAAAAATATTCTTATTGCCAAATGTTTTATTATTATTCCGAGATATCATTTGTTATTTGAATTATATTTTATTTATTAATAAATAATTTTCATGGATCGAATGAAACAAATCGGAAATTGAATTTACACTTACAGAGATCGATAAAAGTTTTTCTTTTAATTCTTTGCCGAAGTAGTTAGTTCAGGACTCTTATATTCCAGATAATTTCTATTTACATTATGAAGTTCTAATCAATAATTAAGGTAATTTTAGGTTTTTAGTAATAGAAAATGTTCATATAAATATTATGTTCTCCTAATATGTATGTTGTTTTTACTTTGAAATTCTTAGTAGACATGCAAGAAGCTTGATTATCAAATTTTATAAATATCAGCTGTTACATTTTATATTACAAATGTTTTTTTCATGTTGAAGGGTTCAATGAAACAGTTCTTGGGAATTGATAAATTATTAACAGTTATATATTTCTTATTGTTAGTTAACTGTTATCAATAAAATTAAAAATTTTACTTCTTTAAATAAACAGTTATAGTTTACTCATTATTTCTCGATTTATTTACCTTTTATGAAAAACTAAACACATGTTTTGGTCCTAATGATTACTTTACACTTTGAATTCCGTAGTTTGAATATAATAATCAGTGAAATAAATTCCTCTTGAACAATGCCAAAATATTTGTTTAGGGTATTTTTAATTACATAAAGTATTCATATGTTAACGCGTTATTTGTTCCAAATATCATTTTTTGTCGGTTTATTATTTTTAATATCTCTTGGGTTTAAAAATGTTTATAAATTTCATAGATATTTTAACTATGCTTTAAAAGAGTTAGTTTTAGTTGTTTTTTTTTGTTTTTATTAACTACTGAAGAACATATATAGTTATTTTGAAATTTGCACACAGGTTCGTTTTTTAAAATATTATTTATATTCTAAAAAGTATATCAAATTTTGTTGGCCTCTATTCTATCGGTTTTTCCACTATTGGGGAGACGTTAAATCGGTAGCTGACTGGGAGCTGGGAACTCACAGCCCTTCCCCCACTACTACAACAGCAAGTAGCTTACCAATCTAATCACCCGCTTCCTTAAAATCGTATTTTTCAAATCACGATCAACCTGTGCAATCAAAAATGAATCTGTTTGCATAATTGTGTTCAATTGACGTATGACTAAGTAGCTATAACCAGATTTTTTTTTTTTAAATCAATAGTTCGCCAGATAATTTTTTTAAATTCTAAAATAGTTGACAAAAAACAATTCGGAAAACGTAGCGTGAATTTAATGGGGTTCTTATTACCAAATCCGTTTACAGATCTAATATTGATGATTCTGTTCACAAATGAGAGCGAAAATAAATTCGCCCCAAAAGTGCTGCCATCTCTTGAAAAAAAATCTTACCAAAAATCGGGATGTTTAGCCTCTCTAAGTCCTATATTGTCTCCAATTATATTGGAGATTTGTCTCATAGACATCTTAAATTAGTTTACTATAAGTTATCTTACAACTAAAATCCTGCGATGTTTAGTGTTTATGTATTATATTGTATTGTCTCCCGCTCGTTCAAAAGATATTAACTTCTGGATGATAGTTTTTCTATTGGCATTTTCAAAATTGGGGAATTTTTTTTGAAAAAAACAATAAAGGCAATAATACTAAATTTCAAGTCAGAACAAATTTTGAAGGCTACAACTTCCACTTCCTCTGTTTTATATTAAAACTTGAATCATAACCCTACCTGCATTAGTTATATAAATAGTGACCTACAATTTAAAGATATTTGTTGGATTATGAGAATCAGGGGAAACCTCTAAATTTGAACTACAAACGGTATGACACAGGTATAGGAATATGTTCATTATGTAATAGATCTGAGAGAGAGGATATATGCTCGTATATCATTTCCTAGCGGTATGTCCTATCTTGAGGGAATTCAGAGTAAAATTTTGGGAAAATTGTTACTGAATGAAGCTGAGGCATTGAATATTTTAAATGGTAAAATTTGGTTAGATTTATCAAAGTATTATCAAACAAATTGTCAAAGTTTAGTACAAGAATTTAATTATAGTTAAATATCGAAAATGTAAATAAGTAAAATGTTATTTTCCAATTTTTGTTTTGTTTTCATAGTTTTGAATTTTATTAATCTAACAAAAATATGTTAATTTTGTTTTTAATGGTTTATATTATAAGTATATGGGTTTTCTCTATAGATTATATCGAATACTTAAAAATAAAGCCATAAAGATCAAACTCCTCTGATGGCATATACCAAGAGTAGTCTTTATTGTTTATTATACTAGTATTACTAGCATGAGTACATTTATGTATATACTATCTTGTTCAATAAAGTCATTATTATTATTATTACTAACTTCTAATTCGTCCCATGTCGACGATTTTCTTAACTTTTAACTTCATACTTTATATATTATTATATTCAATATAAAAGCAATAAAGGTAACGATATTATATTATTATAATTGTTGTTATAACGTTAGTGCATGTCGTAAATAATTCTTGACATTTCTTTTACCTAAGGAAACAATCCTGACACACCTGGGCATTCATTCTCCGATTGTACCTCAAATTCAATATGTCCACCAAGCACCATAAAAAGTTATAGTAAGGTGATGTAATAGTCTAGCTACAACAATTTCATACAAAGATAATATAAATAAAATATGAGACATGAGAAAGTATATTTTAAAATTAAAATTGAAAATAAATCCTGGAGTATATATAAAAATATAAGAAAATAAATCATAATAATAATATGATCTTGAAAAAATAAAATAAATAAAGTAAAATACAATTAGTAATGAATAAGTAGAAAAGATAAAGTGAGAAAAGAAACTGTGATCACATGAACTATAACGTTGGATATTAAATAATAAGTATTTAAAAATACTATATATTTGTAAAACATATCGGTGGTTGCCCTGAAGAAGTCGATAACCAATTACCTTGAAAACGAGTTAACTGTGCCTTCAATGCTCGAATTTAGCAGATATTAGCGTTGTGGAAAATTTATTAAATTTAGCTTCTTAATAAGGCCTTGAAGTACCAAGTGCACCAATGATGTTTTTAGAGTAATTATAGGGTTTTAAAAAACGATCGAAAATTTGTCTACTGAAAAATACACTATTTTGACTTCTTCACAGCAGCCAGGGATATAATTAACTATGTTTTATAAATGTCATACCTGAGCATTCTCCAGGTATATTAAAATAAAGTAAAACTTTATTGCAGTTTGAATCATATTTTCTGCTTTCAATTGCAAATTCAGTGACCTGGAAATCTGGAGAAAAGAGAGAGCAGAATTAAAATTAGCCAAAGAAAACGAGTAAATTTAAATTAATAAGATGATCGGAGAAAATGTATTTAACACTTGTTAGGTTTATATATAAGGCATCTTTCGATTCAAGGGCATTGGTAATTATAACAAGGTAATTTGAAGTAATAAATAGGTAATGAAGAAATAAAGTAATATGGATAAACTTTTTTATAATAATGTTAAAGGAATAATCTATTCTTCATAGGATCAATTACTTTGTCAGGAGTCAATGAATTGTCTTAAATGACTGGGATATACCTTGCTCCTAAGTATTGAGCGGTAGGCGTGGTTTGTCCACCATCTTGTCCGCAGTATGCCTTTGCGGCCAGCTATTCATGAAATATTTGTTGTGATTTTTTTCCCTCATAATAAAAGAATAAATTATTTGAATATATGTGATAAAATAATAAGGGATGATAAGGAATAAATAGAAATTCATTATTTATGATGTTTTTTTAAACATTTGTGAAAATAATAGGGCGTTTACAAAAAAATGACCGTTTTATCAAATTCCAGAGTGCAAAAGTCTGTCATTATCTTAATGCTATTTATTACTTACCAATACTTAATAATCCCTTTAGAGCATTCACTAAGCATGTTTACTAACACTGGACTTCTTCAAAAAAAGACTCAGTTCAGTTATTTATTTAAAAGAAACATGACAGTGTCCTACGAAATTCTCGTAATTTTAAGACAAAGGAAGAAAGGCTCCGAGTGGCCATTAATGGATATTGATGAGGTTCTGAAGGGAGCTGTTAAGTCAAATCCGTCCACAAGTACTCGCGAACTTGCTAGGGAGTGTGGTGTGTCGAAAGATACTGTTAGTCGCCGTCTTCTCTCTCTTTTTTTTTTTTTATTTATATCAATTTATTGAAATTTACAACTGTACAATTATATACATTAAGTAAATGGGCTGATAACGATTACAATAACATGTCAAAGCTTGAAAAGAACTACTCATCAGTAGCACTTTAATAAAAATTGTACACTAGGAGATCTCTAGGCCATCGACGCCTCGGAGGATTATCGGGAATGGAGTGGGAAGCAAGTTGAAAAACTAATGGATTTGAGTGGTTATGGAGCTTACTATGAAAGGATAGATATCTGGTATGGGCTAGCTCAGCAACATATGGAACATTAAGGTCTTTATGGATAAATTTATTTGTAACAAAGTAAAGGGCATTAAGAATTTTTCGAAGGATTTTGGATTGTAAGGATTGGATACGGGAAGAATTAGAAGGTTTAGTTGAGCCCCAAAGCTCAACTCCATATGTCCAAATAGGTCTGATAACTGCCATGTAAATGAGTCTTTTGTAGTAAAGCGGAAGGTTTGAGCGTTTGTCTAGTAAATGTTGAAGAAATCGAAAACGACGAGCAGTTTCCTGTCGTTTTATTATTGTATGTGGATTCCAAGTTAAACGTTTGTCTAAGTGGAGTCTTAGGTAGCGGATCTGTTCAACAGGGATTAGTGGAATGTCATTAAAGGATACTGTAGGACAGGAAGTCGTAGGTTTACGACGAAGGGTAAAGGTTCTTTGGTAAGATTTATTAAGATTTATTTTGATTCTCCATTTTTGACACCATTTTTGAAGGTTTAGGATATGGGATTGGAGTGTTTGAGAGGCAATGAAGGGATCATTGTTTACTGATAATACACATTTGTCATCAGCGTAAGTGGTGACGACAGTGGTAGGATGAGTTGGAATGTCAGCTGTATACACCGTATAGAGGATGGGGCCTAGGATACTACCTTGAGGAACACCAGTAGATTGGGTGAAGAGGGAAGAATAGGAAGATTTGTGGTTTACTTTGAAAGTTCTATCACTGAGATAGGAACGAATAATTAGGAAGTATGTTGAAAGAAGGAATTTGTGGAGCTTGTAAAGCAGTCCTGGGTGCTAGACTCGGTCAAAGGCCTGTTCCACGTGTAAGTGAAAGGCTTCCGTGTAGTATATTCCGTGCTCTAATGCTGAGGAGACAACGTCTACCACACATGACATTGCTGGATCGTGGAGTGTGATGTCCTGAATCGCCATCTCCTCTCCATGGGGAAGGTGAAAAAGACCTGTAGACTGATCCCTCACGAACTTACTCCTCAACAATCAGCAGATACGTTTACAGAACTTCATGGGTTTGAACTCCTGCCTCATCCACCATATAGTCCAGACCTCGTACCTTCGGGTTACTACTTGTTTCAGGAGTTTGTGTTTAGAATCGGTCGAGTGAAGACGTATGGGTTTCAGAGCTCCTGCGGATTAGCCGAGTACAACAAACTGATAAGTTTTGTTTTATATATATTTCTATTGTAAAATTTCTATCGTTTTCGTATTTTTAAGTCTATTTAAAAGGTTTTTCTTTTTTTGTTTTTCTATATATTAATTATAACATATATTTAAAAGTGATTTTTTTTTTTTTTTCTGCATTATTTTTTTTTTTTTTTTTTTTTTTCTTTTTTCATATAATTGCATGATTCAGCTTAAAAAATGGCTGAATCCCCACCTTTGAAAAGGAAGAAAGGTAGGTTTAAGTTTACAACTATAGGGAATAATGAACAAAGGAAAAACTGTGTCAAGTTTTTAATTATAAAAAGGCTTGAAACAGATAATGAAAGTAATTTTTCAGATTTTAGAAAGGTTTCACCTTTTTTAATACAGAAAAGTTTAAAAGCCATAATAGGTGAGGCTAAGTTAATTAAAAAATTGAAAGATGGAACACTTTTAGTTGAAGTATTTTCTGACACTCAATCGGAAAAACTTTTAAAATGTAGCAACCTATGTAATAATTTTCCTATAAAAGTAGAACCCCATGCAAGATTAAATTTAAGTAAAGGGATTGTGTGGTGCCCGGATTTGAATTATGTTGATATTGATGAAATAAAAGAGGAGCTGAAGCCCCAGAATGTTATTGATGTTAAAAGGTTAACTTTTTTTAGAAATAATGAAAAACTAAACAGTCACAACTATTTATTAACTTTCGATAATCCCTCCTTACCCTCTGAAATTAAACTAGGATTTCATTCTGTTTCAGTAAGACAATTCATTTCAAACCCAATACGGTGTTACGTCTGTCTAAAATTTGGTCATACGAAAAAAAAATGTAGTAAAGAAGCATTGTGCAAATTTTGTGGAAAAACAAAACATGAGGGGTCTGAGTGCAATAATCCGGTAACTTGTGTTAATTGTTCTGGTAATCACGATGCCTTTTCAAAAAATTGTCCCGTTTTTATTAAAGAAAAAGAAATAAAAAAAATTCAAGAGGCAGAAAAAGTAACATACATTGCTGCCAAGAAAAAATATGATCTGTTGCACCCGATAACAACTCAAATATCTTTCGCTAATATTGTTAAAACTAAAAAATCTGTTAGTGTACAAACTGAACAAATTAATGAAAACCAACTTATATTTAGAAAATCTGTAGCAACAGCTACGCCTAGTAAAACATCCATGCCTAGCGGCAGCACCAGCAGTAATGCTATCACTGATACCCCCACCCACGTCCCACCTCCCACCACACCCTCTCCTCCTCACCCAAATTTCTCTTTATTCTCCTTACCCTCCGTTTCAAAAATCCTTACTTCCCAAAATTCCCGACCGTCTGGTGGGATATCCGAAAAAAATTCGGAAGCCCGTTCCACCAACTGCGAAGTCGCCCCTGAACCGAGGATTTTACCCTCGATACAGATGACGGCTGAAGATTCTACCAACCCTCACGTGTGTCCTGAAGGTCAACAGACCGGGTGGACAAAAGTCGAGGGAAGAAGAACTCGAAGTAAGACCAGGAAAAAATCACCAAAACGTGAGCAAAGTATAGAAAGAATGGAAAGTAATTAGTAAGTAGTTTTTAATTTTATTATTATGTTTTCCATTTTATTTCATTTAACAAATTCAATCTAATCAACCATATTGTTTATCTAAATTCTAGCCTATTTACATTTTATTTTTTAACATGACAACTCCAACCAATATAATTCAATGGAACTGTAATGGTATAAAGGGAAAGCATGAGGAATTAAAACTTATTATAAACAAATACCAACCGGTAGTTTTATGCTTACAAGAGACTAAGTTACCCCTCAATAAAACTTTTACTCTAAAGGATTATAATATCTACAGAAATGATTTTGATTATAGAAGTAGAGCATGTGGCGGGGTTTTGATTGCCGTACATAAAAGGGTCGTTTCTGAGTTGATTCAGATAAATACCTCCCTACAAGCAGTGGTAGTCAAGATCTTTCTTCACATTCCTATTTTTATTTATAATTTTTATCTTCCCCCTGATAATTTTGATGAAGTAGAGTTGGTTAATATTCTGAGTAATATACTCGTTCTCCCTTTATTGTTATGAGCGACGTAAACGGCCATCATACCTCCTGGGGTTCATCTTACTGTTCAACACGCGGAAATACTATTAGGCGAATTATAGACGGCACCAACTCGATAGTTCTAAATTCAGGAAAGCCAACATATTTAAGTCCAGCATACCATTCATTCTCCTGCATTGACCTGACATGGTGTTCACCTAGTTTATATACTCATTTGGATTGGCAAGTTTCACAAGATCAATATTCTAGCGATCATTTTCCCATAGTAATCAGTTTCCCATACATTAACACCCGGATAACAAAACACCCAAGATGGATAACAGAAAAATCCGACTGGACAACATTTCAAAACAATTTACTGATAACAGCCTCTGATATACCAACTACTAACAATAGTGATGAAATCAATCATCAAATTACTAAATCTATTTTAGCAGCGGCGGAACTTTCAATCCCAAAAAGCTCCACAAATGTCAAATCAAAAAGTGTTCCTTGGTACGACAATGAATGCAAACTAGCGATTAAGAACAGAAGAAAGGCTCTTAAAGTGTTTCAAAAGGAACCAACTCTTCAGAATTTAATAAACTATAAAATGAACCGCTCACTGTCCCGCAGAATGATCAAAGAGAAAAAAAAAAGAATCGTGGGAACAATTTTTGAGCACCATTTCATCAAATACCCCACCCAGGATATTTTGGAAGAAGATAAATAACATTATGGGAAGATTCTTTGACTACCAGCCAACCCTTCTAATCAATGACCAAATAGAGCAAAATCCCGATTTATTGGCCGAGCATTTTGTTGAACATTACTCGAATATTTACTCCATCCAACCACAACCGACAATAGAAACCGTGACAGATAGCATTGACGACCAAAATGAAAACCCTTATAACTTACCATTCACCAAAACAGAATTGCTTTCCTGTTTAAAAGAGCTGAAACCATCCTCACCAGGAGCGGATGAGATACATAATGATATGTTGAAGAATCTACCGATACCGGCAAAGGACGCGCTTCTTGCATTCTATAACCAGGTGTGGAGCACTGGGGACTTTCCTGAGATATGGAGGAGGTCAATTATAATACCAATTTTAAAAACTGGATAAAATAAGTTGCTTCCTTCGAGTTACCGACCTATCTCACTTACAAGCTGCGTATGCAAGTTACTAGAACAGATGATTTTGAAAAGGCTTAGCTGGATACTGGAAAAAAATAATCTACTATCGAACGTACAAAGCGGCTTCAGAACAGGACGCTCTACAATAGATCATCTGGTAACAATGGAGTATGAAATCCTCAACAGCTTCGCTGAGAAAAAAGAATGTGTAGGTATATACTTCGACATAGAAAAAGCCTATGATAACTTAAAAACATCTCTCGTCTTACATCAGCTACGTGAATGGGGAATTAAAGGTCGCCTTCTCGTGCTCATTTGTAACTTTCTAAGAAATCGAACATTTCAAGTTAGAATAGGTAATCGCCTGTCTTCGGTAAGAGAAATGACCAACGGAATCCTACAAGGAAGTGTCTTAAGCTGCGCTCTTTTTGCAATAGCCATAAACAAAGTTACCGAGATTATTCCTAAACAAATCAAAACTTTTTTATTTGTAGATGATCTAGCTCTTTTACTGCCATTTAAAAATGTAAATAGAATGCAAATCTTACTACAAAATTGTTTAGCGAATTTGGAAGCATGGTCTATGAAATCCGGTCTAAACTTCTCCAACGAAAAAACTAAATGTCTACTTTTTTCAAAACTCAGGACGCCTACTCCTTTTCCAATATTAACCTACAGAGGCATGAACTTAACTTTCGATACAAAAGTTAAATTTCTAGGGCTAACCCTTGACTGTAAACTCACCTGGAAAGAGCATATTACATGCTTAAAAGAAGAAACACTCAAGAGGTTGAATATTTTAAAAGTTCTGGCTGGACGTTCATGGGGAGCAGATAGATCAAGTGTGCTCAAGGTATATACCAGTCTGATAAGATCAAAGCTGGACTATTGTAGCTTTATTTACTCATCGTCGAATCAAAATCTGCTTTCGACACTTGATTCAGTCCACCATGCAGGCATCCGTCTTGCTACAGGAGCCTTCAGAACCAGTCCAGTAATTAGTTTATGCGTTGAAGCTGGCATAGCTCCTCTTGCCTTGAGAAGACACCAACTCGCCTGTGGATACATTGGAAGGCTTAAAAATAATAATAACAACCCAGCATGGAAGCCCATTTTTAAACCGAAGACTAGACGATTTCAAGAAAACCGTAGACTACCTGCTCCACTGGGTATTAGGGCTGGTAGATATATAGAAGAAATTAGCTGCTTAGAACCAACAACTAATGAATTTGATTACCCACCTTGGACTACAAAACTACCTGTAATAGATATAACGCTTAAAAAATTCATTAAAAATACCACTACAGGGCCCACGTATTTAGCAGAATATCAAAAAATTGAGGATAAGTATAGTAATAGAAAACAATTCTATACAGATGGTTCTAAACTAAATAATAATGTAGGTTGTTCTTTCGTATCTGACTCCAGGATTGCCAAGTATAAACTTCCTTCACTGACCAGCAACTTCACTGCCGAATGTTACGCGATCTGCGCGGCACTCTATTATATCATGCAATGCGAGGAAGAAAACTTCGTACTGTACACGGACTCCCTATCTGCTCTAATGGCGCTAAAAAACATTTATAGTAAAGATCATCTTGTAAGGAAGGCACAGATTTATGCATCAATGGTAAAAGATCTGAATAAGAACATATCCCTAGTTTGGATTCCATCACACGTGGGGATTAAAGGTAACGAAGCAGCAGATCGGGCTGCCAAGGAAGCAGCATTGTCATCGATTGATGTTACAAGTATCTACACCTCAGCCGACATTTGCCATTTTCTAAAATATCAAGTTAAACTAGCCTGGGCCCAGCTCTGGGAAAACACTGAGGAACTAAATAAGCTTAAAACTGTAAAACGGGGACTAAAAATATGGAAAAGTTCCAACCGTGGTAACAGAAGGGAAGAGGTAGTTATAACTAGACTCAGAATAGGCCACACACGACTGACCCATGGTTACCTTATAACAAAAGACAGACCACCGAAGTGCACTACATGCAATAACACACAATTAACAATTAGACACATACTGGAGGACTGTCCCCTCTATGATAGTTATTTTCAGGAAGCAGAATTACAAAGAAACCTCCCAACTATTCTTGGTGATAATAATAAGAATATCGACACAATCTTAACATTTCTCAAAAAATATAATTTCTTTAATAAAATTTAAAAAATGGTCTAAAATATAAAGAATAAATAAAATATAAAATGAAAGACGGACACTAAAGACCCTTGATGTTGAGTGTCCATAAGCAATTCAACCTAACCCAACCTAACTACTTGTTTCAATCCATGGCCCATTTTCTTCAAGGGAAAAAAGTTGATATTTTGCGGAAGTTGAAAATGCTGTCCAAGAATTCTTTGACAGTCATCCCAAGGAATGGTATCAATGTGGCATCGAGCAATTGGCTAGCTGATGGGTAATGACGGTAGATAACAATGGACTATACTTTGAGTATTAATTTTATTTTATATCAAAGAAATAATAATACAAAGATTTGTTTAAGAAACGGTCATTTTTTTTATAAACCCAATTACTCATGTTAAACATTTGAAGGGATGGGTGGATGAAGGGGTTATGTCACATTCTTTTAAAATACGATATAGTTCATTGGATGGTTAATTTATTTGCAGAAATAATAAGTATCAAAATCTCAATATTTCAAAACAACTGGAAAAAGAAATATTAAGAATATGAAGGGGGTATGTAATAAAAATGTAAAAAATAATAATAACAATAATAACAATTTTATATATTTATATTATTTTACCCAAAATTGTGTTCTGTTACTCAACCCCTTCATCCACCAAACACTTCATTTGTGAAAATACTTGAGGCGTAGAATTCTAAATCCTTTTTTTTTTTTTTTCACTGCTAGTTGATAAAGTTAAAGGTCTGGCTGGATTAGGAAGAGGCTTCTTTTTTTAAATTTTTAATATTATTATTTTTTTATTTTTTTTTTTTTTTTTGTATGGCCATATTCATTGTGAAGGAACTACTTTTGGGAGAAAACCTTTTACCTAAAGATAAACTAGTTGAAAAACAATAAAAATTGTTGTCCATTCTGGATAAAGGACTTGGCTCGTTTTGGCATTATATACCTCACTTATATGTTATTTCCTTCAGGGAATTTATTCATGAAGGCTTTTGGATATTTATGCATCTAGAGAAGTAAATTGGAAGAATGTTTCTGTAGTGATTGCATTAGTATATAAAATTAAAATTACAATATTCAACAAATTGATGTCAAGTACAAACTTGCATTTACTAATGACATAGACACTTTAACCTATTCAATATGGGGCAACAAACGTGTAGTGTTAGAAGTTATTTGTTATCAGCTGGTAAGAAAACCAAAGAGGCACTTCCGCCATTACTTTATCATTCTTATTTTCTCATTATTTCTATTTAGATGCATTTTAAAAATGATTCATAATTGTTTGTCTGTAGTAATAATCCGCAATTTCCATTAGATTGGTCACCCCAGCTGATACGGTTTTATTATTTCAGTGCATAAGCCTGCGAACTAGTTCCTTAACTAGTCCGCTTCGATGTTTGAAAGCTTCTCTATGGTTTTGTTATGTTGGAGTCTGTAGCCATCTTCAGTCTTTAATGGACCAATAATTTTCCTAATTATTACGTTCTGCTTTTTTTTATGTTTTCCAGGGCTTGTTTTCTGTTGAGTACTCGGGTTTCAGTTGCGTACAAGGCTGCTGCTTTGATAACAGTGCTGTTGTGTCTGATCTTTGCTTGATTGGAAAAGCATTTTTTGTTGTAGATATGATATGTTCTTCCGTAGGCTTGCTTTAGCTTCAGTTCACTGTTGTTTTTTTCCGAAGTTTCGAGAATTCGAGACCGCGAACGATGATTTCTTACTTCTGTTTCCAAAGCTGAGGAGTGCTGAGGAGAATATGGGGCAAAGTCTTCGAGAACGGTTTTTGGAGGAGAAGAAAGAACGAAGAGATTCCCAAACGAAATCCTGTTTGGGGAACCCGACATCGTGGCCTTGATAAAAAGAGCGCGTATTAAGTGGTTAGGTCATGTAGAAAGAATGACCGACCAAAGGGTGCCAAAGAAGATGCTCTACGGGAAACCAGATGGCAGGAGAAGAAGAGGACGTCCCCGAATTAGATGGCTGGATGATGTGGAGGAAGATCTAAGGGGGATGGGATTCAGGAATGGAGAGAGAGAGCGCAAGATCGAAGAGATTGGTGGGCTGTCGTGGAGGAGGCCCGGGTCCTTTTTGGACCGTAGTGCCCATATAATAATATAATAATAATAATAATATTTATTGGGATCGTCTGATGAGACGATATTCTATATATTTTCTACTACTTTTAGATCTGATTGGGCGATTAGATAATTAAATTTTGTACTCTCTGAAGTAACAACTGATAATTTAAATTGTGCTTCTACTTGAAAAAAACAAATTTCTGGTTTGTGGAAAGGTGGTATCTGATTTGTTGGTAACTATTTTAATAATAAAGCTATCTATAACTCAACATTTGGACACTTTTATATTTTATACATTTATTAAAAAACATTTTATTAAACTAACCAACACATGTGATCATAATATGGCGGTTCTATAACATTTTTCAAAAGCACTCATTGTTGCCAGCTTCCTACAGGTTCCTATTGCTCCTTGATAAATAATGAATTATTGAAATGAGTTGAACAAACTAGTCGACTTTATAGTAGTTATCTTCTGTTTGTTACTATTGAGGTGATTTCTTTTGTGAGATATGAAAGGGGTCGGGAGGGGTGCCGACAGTAAGGTACACACCCCTTCCCCTGTAATCAGGATGTGTACGCTACTATTAGCACGGCTCTGTCAGGCCAGTTAGAGCACGCGGCTCCTCGTCTGTTTGTATTTCCGATTTTCCCACACACTCCGCCACGCCTCTCACTCCAGAGTACTGATTTAAAGAAGTATAGTCATTCGCCTCGGCGGTGTATCTGGTGACGTTGCCGGCTGGTCTTCAGTTATCTGATCAAGTATGTCGATTTTTTTCGTATGGTCCGCAGAAGAGCATTTCAAATAAGTCATTCAAAACAAAAAAAATAATTGAGTTTTTATTTTTTACACCCAATCTACCTCGGTCCGACTAAAAATTGCGATCGAGTTACTGAACTTCTTTCAGTCTGATGAGGATGAAACTTAACCTATACTTGATACCAAACCGACTGAGCGAGTTGGGACGAAGGTCCTATATACTGGCGGATTTTAGGCTCATTCGCACACATCTTCATTCCACCGATGACTTAAAACTTTTCTCTGGAATTATGAAATCGGGATAGTTACCACTCTCCTGGCAATGGCCCGTGACAAAGCAAGGACCAGCCGCAAGTTGATGCGCAGCTCATACTTTATCATTTATATCCATGCTATTTATTACATTATGAAATTCTATGATGAACAGCAAAATTTTCCTAACTAAACTTGTTAATAAGTGAAATCGCTCGATCATTATATGTACTTTTTGGTGATTTCAATCAAATCAATGCAAACGTTTTTCCTTTTGACAATGCGTTCTTCTTCATGAAAATTTTAATAAGTGCGACCATCACTAGTGACTTCCATTTGCTGAGAATCTTAATTGTACATATTTGTTCATTTTTCAAATAAAATTCTTGAGCAGTAAGGAAGTGGCTAAAATTAAGTAATCGAAGTGTTCTGGAAAAGCTTGAATCAGCCTATTTTAAAGCATATATTTTTCAACCTGTAAAGTATTTTCTCATGTCCGAAAATAGTGCCCTTCGGGTCACGTGCACTGTCTGATACCGTCCACCTTTATTGATATTAGAATGTTAAGATAATTTTTCATTTTATTACAAAATCAATAAATTAGATATAAGTACTGTTTTTAATTACTGAACAAACCTTTATGACACCATTTATTGGAAACCACAATATAATAATAAGTACGCAGTTAATTGGTAAAAGAAAGAAAGAAATTACAAAAAATAAAATTGTGAGGCCTGTAGAACAGTGGCGCAACCAGGATTAGTATCTGGGGGGGGGGGGCTGGGTTTATTATATAAATGAAAATCATAGTTATCGCTTCACTATTTATTTGATCTTATAATTTTACGATTTTGGCAAAGCGCTTTCCTCTTCAATTCTCGCCAATGGTTTATCATCAGTGCCTTAGTTAAACGCATTAAAACGCGATGGAAGAAACTTTGGCTTATGTGTTACCGTTCTAAGAAAACAAAGGTATCTAAAAATTAGTCGTTTCGGTCGTCGAGGAGGGGGGAGGGGGCTTCAGCCCTTAAGCAGTGCAAAACCTTGTAAATAAAAAGGATTCTATGGGAGGCATAGCTGCAATCAAAAAAATCTATAAGTATGGAGGAACTATTACGAAAAGAAATTCTTTAAATGTGAAGATAGAAAACTTAAAAGGAAGTGATAACATCCCATCTGAATAATGTTTGGAGGAAAGGAATTAGAAACGACCCCCTTCAGGAATTAGAAAACCGTGCAATTGTGGCATAATGGCAGTTTTCCAACTCCTGGCAATTTAAAAGGAATGGTTTTGAAGGAGACTTCCAACGATATTGGCAATGTGTCAGCCTTCAACCCTGAACCATAAATTCCCCCCTCCTTGGCATTTTCTCGTATTTTTGCAAGAGTATCTTGATATATATCTTGCATGTTTTTTCTCAATGTGGATTCATCAGACATTTTTTTTTTTTTAATGTACCTTCCCATAAAATATTCAAGAGAGGGGTCTTTAATTTCACTTAATCGAATGACAGCCTGCACAAATGCTCGACACAAATCTGTATAAAAGGTGGACATACTTTCTCTGCTTGAGGTAGATTTTCTCTTTGTTTGATTTGTGTTTGAACCTGTTGAGTTGATTTGGTTTGTTTGAACCTGTGCCATTATGCTGGGTCACTTGGAATCGTTGCGTAGTGGACACATCCTTGTCACAGGAAGTGCAATATAAAATGTCTCCATCCCATTGCGAAGATGTTTTAAGACTCGTTCTTTGGTTTGCTTGTTTTTTTGCGACTTTCCGATTCTTGTGAAAAATGTTTTCTTCCTGCACTCATTATTCAAGTTACGTTTTAAAGAAATATAAAAATGATCAAAATATGTAATAATTCACAAAACATGTAAATTAAGTCAAATATGAAAAATATGTAAATTTAAATTGGCTGGTAATATCTACATATCTAGCTCTGGAACCGATATGTATTTGCATGGGAGTCGTAGCCATAGTGACAACTATTGGTGTATCAATCTTCTAACAGTTGCTTATAAGCTGTTTTAAAAAGTTCTTGAAAGACTACGACAAATAATTAAAAATTACCTTGAACACGAGTAAGCTGCTTTTTGACCTAAAAGACAGACCCTGGGCCATATGTTCTTCCAACGAATAATGTGGAGTAGGTAAGGGAAAGAGGGAAGTATATGTATATAGCTTCTTGAATTTGAAGACACCATTTGATTTTGTCACGGGTGACGAGAATTTGAGAAATTCCTGTTAACCTGACCAGAGGCTTTAATGTCAGACTACCAAGATCCCAATGGCGTGGATCGCCTTAGTGGAAATGAGTGTCCATTTTCCTTTAGAAAGAGTGTCAAACAAGGACCTTGTTAACTGGGGCAACCAAGGGGGGCGGGGTTTAGGGACTGAAGCTAGAAGAGAGAATCTAGTCAAAAGAAGGACTGCATGAGAAGTACACCTCGGACAATTGTTGGATATAGAAATCTTATTCCTATTTACCTAACTCAAATTATTTGCAGGGGATATAGAGATAATTACTGACTGAAGAAAACATACAGGATATATTTATAGGGCAAGAGCAAGAAGAAGATGAAGTGTATTGCGCTTTAATGTCTGAAATGAAAAAGGATTTCCTAATTTTCATTTTACTGTTGTTTTTTTTTCTATTTAATTTAATATTTATAAAACACAATAAAATGAGATAGATCCATTACAATTGATCATATTAGTTAGTCTCTATAGATTTATGCTCCTGTGTTTGCCCAATTTTATTAGCAGGGAACTAATCAGGAAATGATTTAGAATTAGGATATTCATTCTTTTTTGTGGTTATTTCACACTGAAAAGAATAAAGTAGATGAAGTTTTGAACTTCGAAATCCATACTTTTAAGTTTACTTTATTTCTCAATGCTGATTCGCCTAATGCCACCGAAATGTATTAGTTATGTAATAGTTTTTTATAATTAAATTTAGTATAAAACAATTCACATTTTTATAATTTGAGATTTAAGATAAAGTGGAATATGCCAATACTCTTTTGACCCAACGTAGGCACATAATTTAAGTTCACAGATTCATCGAAATTCCTCCACAACTTAAGGACATCTTTCCTTAAATGAACCAATAAAGATTATCCACTACGACGATTCTCGATTTAAATGTTTTCTTGTGTTTTGGTTCGGACAAGTATTAAAACAAAATTATTGACGGGCTTAAAGAAATACAGTAGCCATTTTGTAGGCGTGGCCTGCCTCCCCCACCCAACCCGCACTATACTATGAGGCTCCACTTCCAGCCCTCCTCAGTTCCAGCTTAGCAACCGTGGGGATCATCATGAAAGAAGAATATGTGCCTCTCCTCAGGGGGTAAGTTTAATGTTATTATTTTTTTTTTTAAATGCCCAGCTTGGTAATAGGTATAAATATAAGTATTTAGATAGAATGATTATTATTTGTAACAACATATCTGTAGCTTAAAAATGAAGTTAAATAAGTTAACTAACTAAATGTAACAATGCGCAGCAAAAATCAATTATATTTATCGGGTAGCCAGTTACACCATTCCTTATTTTCATGGGTATTGAATGAAGACAACCTTTCCATTTTTTACAGTTCAATTCCTACAGATTCAGAACCAAAATTCTTAACTAAAAAGAACTTTTTTTGGTATTACGGTAACCACACAGTAAATAAATATTTAAAGTTCGATGGTTAATTTTATTGGAAATTTAATTAGCTTTAATTTTTATTTGTAACATATTTTCCTTGAGACCACCGTTTTCGAGATATAATCAAAAAATCCAAAAATGGAACATTTTCCCCTCCCACTTAACTCACCCCCCAGGGGCAGGGACATCTTATATTTATTCTTCTAGCTACTCCTAACGAAGCCCTGAGATAAAAAATAATCGCACTCTACACTATGTTTATTGAATGGACTAAAGTTACTGCAGAAATATACATTCACTTTTTAAAAACATCCATCTCTCCCCTTAGTTCGAATATTGAGGCTTCTGCAGACAAGACACTTTATCCAATATAACCAATTTGCTACCAGATTTTTTATAGTAATGTAGTTGGATTGCATTAAATTTATTTCGTAAATTTTACGAAAATAGCTTGACTCATTCGCTTTATATTATTATGCACTAAAAGCTTATTTCATATTTATATTTTATATTATATACAGAACTAAATCAATGATGCAGTCAGGAGTAAGAAAAACTACCTCTTTTTTTGTTTTTTGCATGTGGCGCGGGCCCCTGGGCGCGAGCCTGTGTAGCCTAGGCTTAAATCCGGCCCTGTCCAGGACAGTAGGCCAAATTTCGTAATTATTCGAGTGAGAAATCGTAGAGTTGCCTGCTATAAACCTAGACTTATGGCTTATAGAATTTCTTTTGATTATACACTGTAAATCCACGTGCATAAATTTCTCTGCATTCTCAAACATTGCTTGCTTTTTTCATATTTTAACACAAAACAATATCCTTTTCATCAATTAATCACATATTTTGTTTACCAGTATTTACCGTGTACTGTCGATATTGTTATCTCCAATAGTTTTCACACTTTTAACCGGGAACGGTATAAGGAAAAGAATTCAGGTACGGGATGTCTAAAAAATTAACCAAAAAGGATTTTGTAGTAAGGAAAAAAACATCCTAAAAGGAAAACCGGTTTCAATGCTTCAATATTATTAATATTGGAGCATTGAAATATAATATACTTGAACAGGCATAAATAAAAATTCCGAAGCACGCGAAAGGGCGTTTCAGGTCAACAGGCGCGGAATAGAGACCATGGAAATACAAAGGCAAATGAATGTATAAATTAAAATGTATATTAAATATAATCAGGTATCACTACATTAACATTAAAATAAAATTCATAATAATCATTATTTCATTATATAACCATAAAAAAAACCTTTAATGAATACAAGAATGTTCAAAACCATACTTTTACAAGCAGTTAACAACTAAGCGAAAAAAACTTTTACTAATTAATTTCTGAAACTGATCAAACAACCTCACTTCATGCTCCTATCTTCAACCCCTCCTCAGTTCGGCGGCTACCTTCAATCAGCTCTTCCTCTCCTAAGTGAGGCTTATCGAAAATTTCAGCCATCCATATACTAAGGATATTAGCCTCGTGCAAGGAGTTCTCCTTAATCATCAACCGAAGAAAATTTCCCTCTATAAAATATTAACAATATTATCCAGCAACAATAGTATAAATAAACAACAATTCTTTACAAGATTATCATTATTCGTATGAAATTACATTTCATACTTCCTGATGTAAAAAAATATATTTATTATTATTTATTTATTACAGCGAAGGAAAGAGATACTGGGGACGAGACGATGATGGAGAACTTCCAAGCTGCCTGTATGCAGCTAGGTCACACCCCTACCTCCAGCAAGTGCACCACCAGCAAGGTAAGCATTTAGGTATAGTAGCATAGTAAGGATGTGTCGATTTTCGATTCCACCGATCTTAGTTAAATAATCGGTCTCGAGAATCGATGATCTAAAGTCAAAAAAATAGGTTTACAATTTTTAAATCACCTTTCAAATTAATTATACAAATACTAAACTAAACAGTGATTATTTTTATGATCGTGATATCCCACACATAAGTAGCAAGACAAACACAATGTAAAAACTCTATGTATGCAATAAAACCATTCAGGCCTGGAACTAGGACGACCGGAGGGGGGGCAGGTACCCGGCGATTTTAGGGGGCAGATTATGACTAAAATAAGTCATTAAAACGTTTTCAAAAAATAACATCACAATTACTATTGTTTAATTTTATTTAATTTGTTTGCATAATTTATAAATTTGATTTTACTGTATTACGGAGTTATTGTATTTTAATGGTGAGGGAGGGAGAAGACGGTTCTAAATGATGTTTAGAACCTATAAAGAGATGATCGTTCAAAGAACCAAGCTCGGTAGAAGAAGAGGCATAAAAAACTACATGAATTTTCAAATATCGGTCTTTCATCACACAGTGGTGTGGAAGAAGATACTTAAATGGATTGATTGCTGGTGAAATGTAAGTTGCTTCCACATATTCTTTCATAATATCTTATATATTCTTCTCTATTGTATTTTAATGGCGGGGGGAACTAATCTTTGCCCCCCCCCCCGACAAATCTAGTTCCGGCCTTGAAAACATCTCACTTATTATTATTTTTTTATATCTCCCCTTCTCATGGTCTCGGCAAGACAGAACTTCCTGGATGGAAGGATTGGAGCGGGAAATTAATTACTAAAAATCGATTCCACCTTACGCTAGAATGAATTGAATCCAACCAACCAACTTCATTTCCAAGTGCTTTACCATTTAGCTTGACTACACCTAGGGCCGGAACTAGGAGATTTTTCAGGGAGGGCAAAGATTGGTTTGCCACCCCCTCCCTCTACCCTCCTACACCATTAAAATACAATGCCTCCATAGTACAGCATAATAAACTTTATAAATTACGAAGAAAAAATGAAATAAAATTAAACAATATTGATTGTATTATTATTGTTTTTAAAAGGTTATTAATAACTTACTTTTCTTATGAAATTTTCAAATTTTGCCGCCCCCTAAAATCTGCCGGCCGGGGCACATGCCCCCTCTGCCTCTCCCTAGTTTCCGTCCTGACTACACCCCAAACCATTTCACAGCTAAATGACCATTCTAATCCACTGAATCAAGGATTTGTGTTTTTGTATCACTTCAGACGAGGCTGGGCGTGGTCTAGTATTAATTTAATTGGAAAAACAGTACATTACTCTAACCAGCTAAGAAAACCTGTAACCTGTAACTAAACCTGTATCCTTACCCACCTTAGCCTGGGCCCCTAGGATTATGCCCCTCCCTGCCATTGGACCTGCTTGGGAGGAAAGAAAAGTATTACATCAACCAAAAAAAAAGGTGCGCCTTGACACCGGGCCAATTCCCGGTTTACAGACTACCACAGAACACAGAAGCAACTTAGTTGGTTCTGTGTTCTATGAAGACCACTAATCAAACATATAGTAACATTTAGGAGCTGAGGATGGCTCTTTTAAAATCATTAGATATTAATTTTTACTCTGGAGATTTAGCTGGCTGGATTTCCTCTACCTTCATAATTTGTATTTGTATTTAAGTCCAAAATACATTTTCAAAACTGTTAGTGAATTACTTTCTTTGGCTAAGAAAAATGATGAGTAAAAAAACTCAATTTCTCCCTTTAAAACACAATAGATCATTTATGTCCCTATCTATAATCTACTCAGGGTGTCTACTAGTCGGGAATTTCGGGAATATGTCGGGAATTTCATATAGTCGGGAAAAATTCGGGAATAAGTCGGAAATTTACAGAAAATTTGCGAAAGTCAGGAAAAAGTCTTCGTTAATGCTAAAATTTTCAGATTTTTTTCAGTTTTGGCTTAATATGTCAGTTAAGGAAGCGTCTGATAGGTATAGTCACTCTACATACTTTTAAAGTAAACTAAATTTGCTACAATTTGAGATCAGGGTGAACTCTATATATCCATTCGTTCCCAAGATACAGGGATATCATATTCGAATTGAGGCCATTTTGTTTCCAAAATGTTCTTCGATGTAGTCACTTATTTTGTGACATATCTCCTAAAATACGTCGTTTGAGACCAGAATGGTACCTGTGGGCCCAGCGGTTCTCTCAAATACGGCAAATAACAAAAAAACAGTCAAAAGTGGGTTCTGGGGGAAAATACTTTTCCCTTTTTTTATGGTTTATTTATCAATCAAAATTTATTTATTTTTGTTATTGTTAAATAATTTATTTATAAAAAAGAAAAAGATAGCATAATCGGGAATTACGTCATCATCGAACATTGTTTTATATACATACATACTAAAATGCTTGAACAAACATCATATATATATATATATATATATATATATATATATATATATATATATATATATATATATATATATATATATATATATATATATATATATATATCGTATATCTCAGGTTATCGCATGGGGGAGAGGGGAAAGGGTTGAAAATCGTAAGTTCACTGCTGTTTGATCTAATAACTCGGATCCGTTATTTGTAGTACATTTTATAGAAATAAATTATACATTTAAATATAATTTAAAAAAAGTTAATTATTTAATAAAGGAAAATAATCATTCAAAGTTTCTCATCGATACATTAAAGCAAATCAAATTTGCAACAAATTTGGTTCTATCCATTTTATAGTCCATTTTAGTATGCACAGATTGATTTGTTTAGATTATTATTGAAACAGCATTAAAATATCGATTAGCTAGAATTTCTAGAAATATTATTGAAAAAGTCGGGAATTTCTGGAAAAGTTCTTGAAAAAGTCGGGAATATGTCGGGAATTTTGATAGCTGAAATTGGTAGACACCATGCTACTGCTTTTCCCAATTTACGTTTTAGAATTAAAAGGATCATATTGCATCAATTAATAATTAAATTAACAATTAATCATTATTCCAAAAAACATAGTTGAGAGAAAGTAGGTGTTTCAAACGATATTTTTTTCATTCAAACCAATAGTCCCTAAAAGGGAAGGTCCAAGTGAGAAATGTTCTAAAACAAGAAATATCCTCCATTAAATTTCAGATAAGGAAACAGTCGTCAAATTTTCGATCGAGCAACATCAACAGAGGTAGAAGTGTCAAAAAAATGCCCCAACATTCAAAAAATGTAGACAAACATGACTTTTTTCATTCAAATCAACATATTTCCTAAACGGTAGGTCCTAGCGACAAATGTTATGTAATAAAAAATATTCTCCATTAAATTTCTGACTAGGATACTATAGTCAAATTTTTGATCAGAGCAATACCAACAGATCTAGAGCGTGTCAAAATGTTACATTTTTGATGATGAAAAAAACGTTACAACGAAAAAGTATAGACCCCAAGGCCTAAAGGTATATCCATGTCAAAAACCAACCTTTAAGGAAAGAATATAATAAAATCATTATTACTGTTATTAAATAAAATAAAATGTAATTATACTAACAAATGATCTGAATTTACTAATATTTATATTTTTGATTATATACTTAAGCCTATGTGTTACCCTTTGGGAAATAGTATACTGAGAACAAACATGAACACACTAACAATCTGTTATGTTTACAGGAGATGATGGTGAGGATTACTATGGTAGTGGCGGGTACAGAGTACAGAGGCAAGCAGCAAACATAAGGGAAAGAAAACGTATGCTGAGGTCAGATTCAGGAAGACCACCAGTGAAGATGTAAGGCCCCATTAATGAATCAATGGTACATCAACTTGGCAGCTGACACTGATCTTATATCTTACTTAAAGTCACTAAAAATACAATAAATAAATATTCTGAATCACTGATTATGTTTAATAATAATATCATGAAAGTGTTAAGGTAGAGATATACAACCTAGAGAGTTTAATTGAACTCTGGAAGGAAAAGTACACCATTCCGAACTTTCTATCAAGATACAACTTTAGATGCCTAACAGGTTCGGTCTGAGATCAAGCATATGAATCCATTCCTCTAAGGTGCCTTGCTTCCAGTTTTATATTTAGGTTTTTTGGGTTTGTTTTTTTTTTTAGCAATGATTAAAAAATACATCAAATCCTCTATTTAATACATGCTTTATATAAGTTAATATATTAAATAAGAGCAAATAAAAAATTAAAATATCTGACATTCTTCACCACAATAAGAATTATCATCATAAATTCAGTTGCTTTTTTTTTTTTTTTTTTTTTTTTTTTTTTTTTTTTTTTTTCAATTTGAAATTAAATTTTAATCATCCCGGCAGAATTTTAGGATTTTTTTAAAAATCCTTAGCTTGCCGTTTTTAAATACCCTTCTCTTTTTTTCAATTATGAAATTAAATTATTAATAATTAAATTTATTGAGATTTAAAGTATTGTACAGCAAAATCTATAATTTATTATGGTTAGTTTTTTCTATTTGGTACCTATAGGCAGCCTGAAATATTTTATAACAAGACAGAAAAGAAAAGATCTTTTTTGTATTCTAAACAATCCATAGCCAGAGAGCTATCGAATCCTGAATATCATAACAAAAATAACCATAAATAAAAACTATAATAATGGTATTGCACATCAATAAAATTTATATACTATTAAAAAAAATAAAAGAAATATGTTTTATGAGCATTAATTTTTATTTATCTGATACTTAAAAGACTATTAGAAACTGACAGATTGATGTACCATAGCAAGTATTTAAATATCTCTTTGTTTAAACAATATGTTAATTTTTTTATTATATTTGTTCGTGTAACTATAATCCATAAACAGCCATAAATTATTTATTTCAATCTATGTAACAAATTTGTTCTTTTTTTTTTTTTTTTTTTTTTTTTTTTTTTTTTTAAGAGAATAATAATGGATTGTTTTTTTTTAAAGGTGTAAATGTGCACAATAAGGAAACAATAGATTGCACCTGACTTTGACCATTGGCTGTCTTAAATTGATTCTGGGCCTTCCTATTAGATATTTTTAATTTTTTTCTAATTTCCTAATCAAATAAAATTTTTAGGAAGGTGTTGACAGATTTATACTAAACAAAGAGATATTAAGATCAATTCTTATAACAGTCAACATCAAACAGCGAAGTTATAAATTAAGGAAGCCCCAGGGAGAAACATTCTCCAAGCAGCGAATGTATAAATTTTAAAGTATCAGAAAGCTTGAATAATTTTATAAATTAATTTATTCTGAAATGAATTCTAAATTTAATACTGAAGTTAACTTCGCTGTTTGTGAAGACTGTTTCTCATTAAATGGGGCCTTACAAATCTAAATTTTTAATTATTTCAATATTTTTTGTAATTTAAGGGTTTGGTGGATTAAGGGGTTATGTAACGAAACACAATTTTGAGTAATTTATGTTTAATTTTTTTTTTTTTACATTTTACTTTAGCAGGAAAATGTAACATAGCATCATCATCTTTTTCATATTTCTTTTTTCTAGTTGTTTTAAAATATTCACATTTTGCTACCTAACACATCTGCATACATGCATAAACTAGATAGTATATATATTTTTTTTTTTAATGTGACATATCCCCTTCATCCACCAAACCTTTCAATCATGTTTCTTTCATTAAAAAAAAATACAATACTTCATTGCTTACTTTTAAACACATTATTATAATTGGTTCAGTTCAGAAAAATAAAAAAAAATAAATCGTTATAATTATATTTTATTGAAAGATTTCATATTTACTATTTTACTATTATGTATATATTACAAAAATATGCATGTAGGGAAAAGAAAAAAAAAATTCTTTCACCATATTTTGAAGATGAGTTAATAATTTAACATTTTATATTGGAGCATAAAATAAATTCATATTTATAATAATCATCATTACTATGTATGCTTAGATATAAGAAGATACAACCTTACAGCTTGAAATACATTTATTGTAAGACAAAAAGTAAAAATTGAATTATAAAAAACAAACAAAAGAACAATAATTTGGCAAAGATGTGATGCTTATGAATTGCTACTTTAAACTATTAAATTTTATTTATTCATATGATATTCCAGGATCATGCGCCACTGGTAGAATTTATTTTTTATTGTAATTTCAATGTTCATTCATGTTGTATTAAAATTTGAGAAATGCAATCAAATAATTATAATCAAAATAAATAAAATCAAGGAAACTATTAAAATTAATAAACAAGAAACAAATAATATCAGGACTGAAACAAAAAATACATTTAAAAGTTTGCCTGAGGAGTAAATGGGATAGTTACATCTGCAATGATCTTTTGGTTTTGGCAGGGCTCAGTGAAGGGAAGAATGTAGGCTGAAATTGTTAATGGTATCAGCATTAAATCTTTAAATCATATTATTATTATTAAATATTTATGAATATACTTGTATTTGTTATAGCATCAAATGGGAATTAACATTGAACAAATGTGAGCTAGCTATATCAACTCTTATTCTTATTCATTAATTAATTATTTATCGATTATTTTTAATAATATTTAATCATTTCAGCTTTTTGGATCTCTTAAATACCTACAAAACCTTTATATATATATATATATATATATATATATATATATATATATATATATATATATATATATATATATATATATATATATATATATATTATCAATTTCAACCAATGTAGCTTCTTTTTAAATTCTTTAAGGATGAATGAACCCTAGACTACTCTCCGATTTTTGCATCTGTTCTTGTAAATTAATATTTCACATAAGAATCATGTCCTCCTATCCAATGTATGTATTGAAAAATAATTAAAATTAATATTTGTCTAATCAAAATATTATTTAAGTCAAATTCATGTATATCTATAATTTAAAAAGCAACAAAAACCATTATTTTTTACTTAATAAAATTTCATTAATAGATTATTAATAACAATACATATATGAATTAGGAAAACTTTACATTCATAAAATCTGAGAACATTACAAGAAATCAGTAACGGTACCCACAGTGTGAGTTTCCCATCGAATAGCTATAACATATTCTTAATAAATATTACTTATTCATCTTATTTAAACAAATCTTGGATCATACCTATTTAATAGATGTTTAAATGCATTACAGCAGTATAAACTCTGCGTTCGATCAGTTGAGGGG
This sequence comes from Euschistus heros, assembly GCA_003667255.2. NCBI lineage: Eukaryota > Metazoa > Arthropoda > Insecta > Hemiptera > Pentatomidae > Euschistus > Euschistus heros. The sequence goes on along the minus strand of RCWM02000096.1, from coordinate 555,592 downwards.
ACATGTACCAACATTTCCATATGAGAAGCGATTGTCAAAGATTGACACTCTAAGGTTAGCTATCGCCTACATAGCTCTCCTCAGGGAGGTTCTTGCTGCGGATTGTGATCCTCTGGCATATGTTGAGAAAGCGCTTGCAAGTGATAGCTTGGAAAGGGCTGAATGGAACACTAGTGGTAATGTTATGTTCTTACTTATCCATTATTTATCTTATACAGAAATTACTATAGTTTTATTTTAGCAGAATTAAAAAATCAAAACCTGTACCACTAAAACCCAGAAAGGGACATGTAATGAAATATAATTCATTTGATAGCATCATGTTGGGTAAAATAGGCATGTAAAGTTGTAGGACTTGATGATGAACAAATCCCCATAAAAAAAAAAAAGTAATCAGTGCTGAACCAGTGGTAAACATCTGAGGGATAGACCAAGACATAGATGGGAAGATTGTTCTTCAGGATTTAAGTTTTGATGGGGGTGGAGTGGAAGGAGTTGTGTGGTCGGTGATTGTTAATGATGAAAGCATAGACCCAACTTTATTTATTTTTTAATAATTTTACTTAAAGCTAATAGATAACACCATTGATTCTCTCAGTCTCTTTAAAGTGTTTACTTGATCCTTCCAATAGGTTTCAAAAATAAACTTAGTGCTTGAGCTTGAATGTTGACCACATCACCACCTAGTACAACTGTAGGTCATGGAACAGTACTTTTTAACTTATATTAAGCTTATCAAATATTAAGCATAGGCAATTCATGGGTTGTTGTGTTACAGGTAATGGATCACAAGTTTCTATATACTTTGTTATAGCTTTCGATCGATTTATAAATAATATCTTGAGTCCTTTACAATATATAACAGAGGTCATATTAAACATATCAGGCAAATAGTTAAAAACAAGAAAAAAAAAAGTAGTATTGTTTGAAAAAAAAAACTTTTCAAGAGGCTAGAACCTTAAAACAGTGGCTATTTTTTGGCCTTTAATTATGGACTGTAAAGTGATTTTTAAAACAGTACTATTATAGTTATTAAAACTATTATGATCTTCATGGATGAATGTTTTTTCTTTTAAATATATAATTTACTTTTTGATTGCTAAATAAAGTTTAGAGTTTTAGTTAAAACCAGAAGTCTAAATATATTGGTTATAAATATAAGTATATACATAAGTAATACAAGTATAAATATTATGTTTCACAGACTTGACAGCTCGTTTGTCATGGATAAACTGGGAGAATTTGGGTGTCAATCCAAACAGGAGGAGCATTCTGACATCACTGGCTCTTTCTTCTGACAGTATGAATAATTGATGCAGCAGGTGTATTCATTAAGCAAACAAGTGGATACATTTTGTCATGCAGCATTTCTGTGTAACAAAATAGAAGGGATGTGGTTGTATACAGTGTGTGTGTATGTGTATTCATATATACACACACATATAATGACACACACCTCAAAATATGCTTTAATGAATTGAGTTACCATTCATTTTTTTTTTTTTTTTTTTTTTTTTATGTTACTTTATAAGTTGTTGCTGAAAGAAAGTACATTTTTAGTTTATAATTATATACTTAAATAATAAAATTTATAAATATATACTATCATTACTTTAATTTAATTTATATAGAAAGATTTAATACACAAATCGATAATACTGAATTCCTTATGGTATTTTAAAAACCATCTAGTTGAATAAATCTAGTTGATTAAATTCCACAATTAATATTGTTGCTAATCATTATATCGATGAGGTATAGTTGACTTTTAAGTATAAGAAGAAGAGATAGTTGGGGTATGCAGTCATGAAGATAAAAGCAATTAAAAAATAATTTTTTTAATTTTTATATCATTAAAGCATTATATCGGTAAAATGTTAATTTTTGTGGAAAAATTTTGATATTCAGCTTTTCAATAATTTTTAAATTTCTCTCAACAATCAATGAAATTTGCCTCTTAAAATTTCCCATAGTTAAAAAGTCAAAATACTTAATAAAACAGACAATTTTCATAATGTGATATGGATTACTTATAACTAACTTCAATGGAGAGAAGATAAGTAAAGTATAGGAACAGGAGAGTTCGGTTTTTCGGTTTCAGATTGTGTACTAGTTAAAAAAAAAAAATTATACTTATTTAAAGTAATGTTTATTATCTTATTTATTTACTCAAGACCAAATATTGTATATTATGTATTATATATTATTATAAAGATGATTAGGAACAAATATTGTTATTTGATAGGAGTTTCAAGCATAGTGGTATGCTATAGTGATAATAGTACGACATATATGAACAGGATTATTTTTAAATGAACACTAGAGGTAAACAAAATATTATTTTTCTGTATATAGATTTACTTTATTGTATAGTAATACGCTTAAATAATATGTATGAATTTGTTTGATAATTTATTTTTAAATTTTATAGCCCTAACACTGTTCAAATTAAATTAGTTAGAATAAGATTTATATTAATACGATTCATAAAAGATTAATTATGTTTCACTACATCTCAAGAAGTGTGAAATACTTCTTTTTTATTAAGAAAACTTCATGAAAGTTGACAAAAATTGTAAACATTCAGCTATCATAAGAATGCAAAACTCCAAATTGAAGTTGAGCTTTCTCCCTATTTGACAAATGTGTAGAACTAGTCCTAATTACAATAATTCATTGTGCCCTAGTTAAATATATTTATTGTGGTATTAATTTATAATATTTACTTAAAATAATGTTCAATTGTAATTAAATAAATGGACTTGTGCAATTTTCATAGATTAGTCTTTTGTTTTCTTATGGATAGATTGTTTTTAATTAAATATCATTTTAAACCATTAAATAAGCATTTATCAATAATATATGTATAATATATACCTCTTATGTATAATTATCAACAGAACCTCCATTTTTTTATTATAATGAATGAAAAATAATCTTTATTCTGGGACACGTTGTCCCCTAAGAATAACATAAAAGTACAATCAAAAGGTATTATTGTCTGGCTGCGTACATATCAGGCAGCAACTTATATAGAATATAAATTACATACCTATAAATATATAAGGTAAAATTTTAGATTTAAAAACAAATCCTCGGGTTTATATGAGAAAAACAAAATAAATAAATAACAAAATTTTAAAAATAAAAGAAAAAGAAAAAAGAAAAAGAAATATTCTAACACTAATATATTATTACATAATTTCAGATGATTGATAATTGAGGAGGTAGATGAATAAATTATGTTCAAAGGAAGTGAGGGAAGGAGCATTGCGGATCGAAATGGGCATGGAATTCCAAAATAAAGCTGCATGGTTAATAAAGGATTTTTCAAAGGAAGCAATTCGATGAGAAGGGATATACAATATACTTAACTCAGCATACCAACAAGTAATGTGAGAACGCCTGGGGATCCCAAAAATGAATCTTATAAAGGAGTTCATTAATCTTTTCAGCTTCATTTCAAGCTCGCCAGACAATCCTCCGTATACTAAGCCTCCATAATCGAGGTGGGGAAGGATGAGGGAGGATTATAACAATTGATGGGTGTTGCGAGGGAAAGATTCACGGAATCTTAGGAGCTGTTTGAGGATGAAGATGGTTTTTTGGGTAGTGTGGGAAATATGGTTATACTCCGAGGTTTTTGATAGAGTTTGTGAACTGAATAGGAACGGTATTGAGATAAAGAAGTGGATAACAGGAAAGGGAATTAAGGGAGGGTTTCGATCCAATTAGCATTGCCTTAGTTTTTTCCAGGTTTAGTCGTAACTTATTCTCCACTGCCCATTGGTTAATGCTATAAATGTCATCTTGAATCTTACGAGTTGCCTCAAAAATCTCAGGATGAAATGATAAGTAGATTTGATGGTCATCAGCATATAAATGATATTAGGAATTATGAATAGAGTCTGTCAAATCATTAATATAAATATAATTTATAATTTATATGAATTTTATAATTTATATACTCATAAATGTTAAATCTGGACACAGTGAGCTAATAACAATAATAAAATAAAACTCTTTGATTCAATCTAGATCTTATTAATTTTTTTTTTTAATATGTCTGTACCCTATAGTGTGATTGACGACAGGATCTTATTATAAAGTTCAACAACTTTCAGAAATTCAAACAATCTTTTAACCAATTTTTTCTTAACCAGATATTATTTTAATGATTGAGGCATACCTATTTTGCTATATGTTTCACATAGCTTCGGGTTATACAGCTTCCACAATTCAAGGGATTAAGTTCAGGCAAAAGGAGCCATTTTAAAATTTATAGAGACCTATTCTTAGACGGCTGTATTAACAGTTTCTTGTTTTTGACAGTTGAAAATATTTTTAAAAGTTAGTACCACAGAGCATCCCAATTCTTTAAATCCTTTTGATGTTTTAATATATAAGATAGGTGTCCTAAAACTATTCCCAAATTTCTATTTATGATAGCTTTAAAGATATTATTATTATCAATATTGTATTCATACAACACTGTTAAAAAAATTACATTTTTTAATGCTTATCATAAAGCATACCAACAGAACCAAGTTTATATCTTTCAACAACAATCATTAAAAAAATTTTCTTTGAATATATGCAGTTTGTTCAGTATGTACCATTCAGACAGTATGATGGTTGTAGACATATATAATAATTAAATACACTATTTTATTAAAATAAAACAAATAACAATAAGTACAAAATATTATTAAAATGTTATAATAGTTAATTTTACCAGGATTATACAAAAACTCAACTATATTATTTTAAATAATTAGTTTAGAATAAAAAAAAAAAACAGATTAATACTAAACAAAAAGGTTTAGTTATTAAGCTTCATAATATAAATATTTCAATTATTTGTTGTTGCAAAATATATTCATTGATCTTGTTAACTGCAGGAAATCCAGCCCTTTGAAAGTACGCTCTTGAAAGATTCATAGATCAAGATTACACTGGATTCCTACTTCCTTTGTTTCAATACTATGAGTTGTAAAACGCAAAACACCTGTAAATGCAAGACTTCCTTCAAAAATTATTTTTTTAAACATTTTAAATATTTTTTTTACCATGGTAATAAAAGTATAGTTGACTGCTAAGTAAGAATAAAGAACATGATCAGGGATTCAGTCGAACAGGAACATGTCCAAGTAAAATTACTATAATTGTGAGCTAACATTTTGACCTGCCTTGCTTTATTTTCTTAAAAGACATAATATTAAAGTAGTTTGATAGTATTATATTTAAAAAATGCTTTACATTTATAATTACAGCTAAAATTCTATTATTAATAGTTAGGTTTACTATTATTATGGAGGGGGGAGGGGCACAAAATATTAATTTCATTTATTTTTACCGTTTGGGGTCAGAGAGCAAAAAAGGTTGAGAAAGGTTACTGTAGACATTTGTTAAAGGTTCAAGCAGGTTAAGGAAACCAAAACTGCACAGGAACCTGATGAAGGGTTCTCATCTTGTTTTTGTTGTTATTCATCTAAAATAGAAATACTAAGGAGATGAAATAGTCAGGGTTGCAGTCAGGATGAATAAACACTGCCAGTTTTTAAATGGAAAACTTATATTTTGGCGTGCCAACATTTCAACAATATAAGTTTTTCATTTAAAAACTGGCAGTGTTTATTTATCCTGATTGCACCCCTGACTATTTCATTTCCTTAGTAAAAATTCACAGTCAACAATACAATCATCATCATAAAATAGAAATAACTTAATCTACTATCCCTAACCCTTAATATAATGTAGTAAGGGAACAATCCTCAATTGAAGCATCAGCAAGTTCATCCAAGTTATCTAGACTAGGCAAACACATGTGTAATTGGTGTTGGAGTTTGTCCCAAACATGTTAAATTGGATTTTTTTTATCAATCAAGTAAACAAAATTATAAAATATCTTAAATTCCTGGCCCACTTCAATCTAAGAGCAGTTAACATATTCCTACAAATATAATATATACATTCAGTATGGGTATACTGATATACTGGTATTATAATAAATACCATAACATAAATAATTATAATGAATTCAATCATCGTTCCTATCTTCTACAATAGCAGTAATTATATTAGTCCTATCAGACATGGAGGTCAATGTCTATTCTTAAGTGTTGAAGGTCTTTATTTATTCAAAGAATGCTGATGAATAGTGCATGAAGATATATATGAATATAATCTTGATCATTCGTTAAGAGGTATTGCGCAGGACGAAACATATTCCAGAATAAAAACCCTAAAAGTCAAAGAGTGCACATGGTGGATTGTACAAAGCATCCAGAGTATCAGATATGGTTGTATACTATAGTCAATAATATATAGTAAATATTTTATTTACTTTTTTCAATTCCTGATGATTGTGGTACATCACTCCATGTAGTGCTAAGGTCCTCAGGTTCCTATGGAAAAATATGAATTATAGTATGAATAATGATCTTTTGTCTGGATAGTGAATAATGATTCTGCACGCTTATTATTTATATACATTAACCATTCCTTACAAGTAAATTAATATATTTTAATAACATGGGATATTTCAGGTTCTGGTGGCTGAGCATGTACAGGCATTGTCGATTTAGACTTTGAATAACATTATTGTAATGAGATTTGAATAAAGTATATATTTTTTGGCCTGTCCAAATTATGTGTGTGTCTAAACTCTCACTCTAGAGTACATCCGATAGGTTAAACCAACATGAAGTTCGCAAAGTTTAATTGTTTTTCAAAAAATAAAAAATTTGCAGGCTTAGATATCAAGTTCACTTAACCGATTAAAACAAAGTAGAGGGGTAAAGTTGGGGTGCCAAAAGCCAAAGGTGGATGTGGCAAGAAACCAATGCACAACCATTACTGCCATCAATTTTCTTTTCAAACGATCTCTAAAAAGTTTCTCTTAAAAAAGGGAAGAAAAAAAATAGCAGAATATACCTCTAAATTTTGTAGTTCATGTTTGGTTCGTTGGTTATTATCAAAGCAATTTTTTGATGGTAATTCATCTTGGACATCAGATAGACCAACGTTTAAACAATTCATGCATAGATTCAATTCTGTTATCTGAAACATATAAAATGTCATGTTATACAAATAGAGAGCAAATTTCACAATGGTTTATAACTAATTCCAAATTAATAGGATTCCAAATTTCCATTGTAAGTTTTAGATTTATTTATCACATTTAGGTGATAATGCTTAATTATACTTTATTTTTAAAAATTTTATTTCAGGAAGTGAATATATATATATATATATATATATATATATATATATATATATATATATATATATATATATATATATTTTTATTTATTTTTTTTATTGTTTCCCTTCCATAGTAACCCTATAGAAAGGTCGTTTATTTTGATATTTTTACAGGTTCCATGCATATTTGCATACTACCTGTAATTAACAGGTGTGATATTATTTTTAATTATGAAGAATTACAAATTGTAAAAGTTCTATAAAGAAATTAGAACAAACGGTGAAAAATAACAAAAGAAATAAAAAGAGAAAAAAAAAGAACTATTAATATGCATAATTAAAAAAAAAAAAAAATACATATGTCTAAGGCAATAGAAAAACGGGAAAAAAAAAAAAAAAAAAAAAAAAAAAAAAAAAACGAGTAGACAAGTTGATTTTCTGATGTGTCTTCAAGTATTTTTCTTAGATTTTGATGAGGGGTGACCTTTCTTCATGAATGAGGTCCAATTGATGTACCCAATTTCACTAAAGGTTTCTTATATTTTTTATATAGCTTTGCTTCCTGAGAAGGCCATGTGTCCCCATTCATCAGTACTGTCTTTATCAGTAAATATCTGTTGTGTTCGTAAAGGGTGCAGTCCTATAGTAAATGATGAAATGTTTGTGGAGTCTGTCCGTCGCATTCACATGTGTCTGTGTTTTTGAAGTGAAATCATTTCAAGTAGTGATTAGTTTTCCATGTTCCGTAAGCAGTTGTGTAAATTTGTGATGTGTACTTTTTGGTGTATCGTGATTTTGTAGTGTGATGTTTGGGATGTATTTGTGCAAGGGTCGTCCTTTTGTTGAGTTGTTCCAAAGTTTGTCCCATTCAGTAAGTGAGTCTGTTTTAATATGTTGCTTAATAAATGAGATAGGAATGCGGTTGTAATCTATAGCTAGTTCTGAATCGTGAGCAGCTGTCTTTGCCAGTAAATCTGCTCGCTTGTTCCCTTCGATTCCACTATGGCCTTTGACCCAGATCAATTTAGTTGGTGTTCCACGGTTCATTAGTTCAATCAAATTTGTCTTGAGTTGATGTGTCAGTGGTTCGTTGGATTCGGGGTTATTAGTTGAGTCTATTAATGTCTTGTTGTCCGTGTAAATGGTGTATTTGTGTTGAGCAACGTACGTTTGTCTTAGAATATATTCTGTGGCCTTAACTACAGCTAATTTCTCTGCCTGATTATTAGAGCAGTTATGGCCTAGTCTGTATTGTTCATTGTAGAAGCAGTTATTGTGATATAGAATTAGTGCCCATCCTGTGTGCTGTTCGTCTTTGCTTCCATCCGAGTAAATGTCAATACTTCCTCTGTCTGTGTCTGTAGCTCCTGTGTCTGTTATGTACTGTGTTAGTTTAGCGTGTATAGCAGGGTGTATCCAGTATTTGGTAGTTAGTTCGTCTTCAATGTCCCTTGGCTTCATGTCCTTGTACTTTAGTCCTTGTTTTTTTATTTTATATAATGTCGTTAGTTCTGTAATTTTTAAGTGAATTGGTTTTATCCCTGCTAGGACACAGGCAGCGTCGTAAGAGATAGTGCGATATGCTTTGCTTATCCTTATTCCCATCAGTCTCTGAACCCGCTGAAGCTTTTTCAGATTGATTGGTTTGACTGCTCCTGATTCCCAAACGGGTATGGCGTAAAGGAGTTTTGGGATGATAGCCCCTTCATAGATAATTTTTAGTGCCTTTGTCTTTAGGCCCCATGTGTTTCTTGCAGCGATAGTTAGTCCGTTTACTGTTTTTATTGTTTTGTTAACAACGTAGTCTGTGTGTGCTTTCCAACTTAGTTTCCTGTCGAATGTTATCCCTAAATATGTCATGGTTTCCGTTTGTACAAGTGTTTTGGAATAGAGTCTAATGTTTAAATTTGGAATAATTCGTTTCTTGGAATATATATATATATTTAAATACCTTTACATACTTAAATACAAATCCTTAAAATACAAATACATAAAACATACAAATAAATATTAGATTTTAATTTGGTTTTTAATTAATATATTAATTGGTTTAAAACTGGTCTAAGATTGATTTCAAATTGGTTTATAATTAATATATTAATTGGTTTAAAACTGGCTAAAATTGATTTCAAATTGGTTTATAATTGATTTTAAATTGGTCATAAACTGGTCATAGATGGGTTTCAAACTGGCTTTAAAATGGTTTTAAATTGGTCATAAATTGATTTCAAATTGGTTTTAAATTGATCCTGAATTAGTTTTCAATTGGTCTTAAATCGGTTATAAATTGGTTTCATATTGGTTTTAAATTTATTTAAAATTGAGAAAATGTATTTGTATTTTATGAATTTAATTTTCATTTATTACTATTTTACATGAAATACAAATACATGAAATATGATTTAATAAAATACATAAAATACAAATACAGTCAGTGTCAAAAGTATTCGTACACTAGTGTAAGTTTTATTTTCTTTCGTTTATTTTGAATTTATTACATATTTATTTAATTTAAACAGATATAATATTGCATTCATGATTATAGAATAGAGTTAATATTTTTTCATTAGAAAATTGACTGAATTTAGCTTAATATCTTAGACATTATTGTAAGATGCCTCATTTTTATGAGTCAAAAGTATTCGTACACTTTACTTATCTGTAGTTTCTAACCCCTGTCTTAGTATTTTGAGGATAACCTGCTATCAGTCTTTACCTTTACGTGATTTGTAAAGGTGTAGCGATTATTAATGTTTATTATAGCTGTTCATAAATTGAAAATGGGACGCAAAACCAGAGAGACGACTGAAGAGGAAATACAAATTATTTTATGCCTACATAATGAGTTACGGTCGCTTAGAGAAGTAACTAGAACTCACTCAACACTCCAAGATGCTAGTAAAATGTATGGAACGACAAAAACTTTTGAATATATAGAGAGAACAGGATGATTAAGGAAAATTTACTCCAAATATGAAAGACATATCTCGAGAAAAGTTAAAAGAAAACCAAGATTTAGTGCCACTAAATTAATGTATGAGCATTTGTCTGAAAGAGGAGAAAAAGGGGAGTGTTTTAACAATGCGCTAATGCTTGAGACGGAACGAGCTTCACCGAGGACAGCTAGGAGAAAACCATCAATAAGCAATGGGAGATGGCTATTAAGAAATCAATGTGCCAAGGACCATAAAAAATAAGATTGTGACCTTGGGAATAGGATAATATTTACCGACGAGGGTAATATTGAAATGTTTAATCTTCAGAGTGGCCAAAAAGCATGGAGAATCAAATATAGTAATGGAAATAAGAAATATAATTTTAACTGTTCGGAATACAGGAAAGTGACTCGTGGTCTGAGGTTGTTAGAATGGTGCTAGAGTGGGGTGACTTGAATTTATCGATAGCATAATGAATCATATAAAATATATCGACGCAATAAAAAGAAATTTCCTAATCAGTGCTGAAAATTCGGGATTAGAGGAAATTACATTTTTCAGCAGGATAATGATCCCTAGCATACAGCTTGGAAATCCAAAATGTGGATCCTGTACAACACATCAAAGTGGAGGCCACATCCCATGAATCATGATATATTAATCCTATTGCGCATTTTTGGAAATATCTAAAGGATCGAGTACGGAAAAAGTAGTGTTTGTCACAATCAAAATTTAAGTGACGTTATTATTACAAAATTATAGTTACTTTGACACAAAAATTAATGAATTCAATGCCACAAAGCATATAGAACATTATAAAAGCAAAAATTGGCCCTACTAAATATTAATTGTTCTCGAATGTCAATATTAAATAGAAATTTTATCAAGTGTACGAATACTTTTGACTCATGATGTTATAGTTTTTTTCCAGTTATTCTTTTTGTATTATTTTGTGAAATGTTCTATAAATTCAAAAATATATTTATAAATGAACGTGTTGATGTATACATTAAATGGATTAATTGTTATAAATCAATCCTATTAAATAATGCCAATATTTGTTATTTCTTATGATTTATAGCAGGTGTACGAATACTTTTGACTCTGACATAAAATCCAAATCCATAAAATATAAGTTCATAAAATACAAATACATAAAATATAAATACATAAAATACTAATTTATTTTTATATTTTTATTGTTATATTTTTTTTTTAATTGATTTTAAATTGAATTTCAATTGGTTTTAAATTGGTTTTAAATTGGTTTAAATTTATTTTTATATTTTTATTTATTTTTATATTTTTATTTATTTTTATGTTTTTATTTATTTTTATATTTTTATTTGTATTTTACGTATTAGTGTTTTAAGTATCTGTATTTTATGTATTTGTATTAGTATTTTATGTATATGTATTTGTATTTTATGTATATGTATTTGTATCATTAAATTAATTGATTGAAAATGGCTTGTAAGGCAACTTCCCATTGTAGCACTTCAATAAAAGTTCTATTGAGAAGGTCCCGAGGCCATCTTCTTATCTTTAATTTTAAAAGAGCCAATTTTGAATCCTTCAGATGTTTAGAGATATATATAATCTCATTTTTATTTTTGTTTTTTTTACATTATTTATATATTTTTCGGATTCTTGGTATTACCTTCATCTCCTATATTATCATGTCCAGCGTTTTCTTTTGAATACTTCAATTCATAAATCATCATTCATTCTCTCAACGTGGCCGGTAGTCCAGTAAAATAAGGCTCCAAAAGGCCGTTTTCAAGAAAAAACTGCGGAACTGCAGTTTTTTCTTCGGCAAACCCTTATTTTACTGGACTACGGCCCATCGCAGTCAACTCGCTTTTATATAGTTGGCAATATCATTATCTGGGATTTCCGCATTACTTTTTTCCCTCCATCTTCCATCAACCATTGTTAATCTACATATTCTTCTAATTATTTTTCTTTAAAAAAAACTTCAATCATCGGCAGATAAACACTAGGTTTCCGATCCATAGGTCTTAGCGAACACAGGCCTAATATGGGAGTGATGAGGATTAATTTTTTTTTGCTCTTAAGGGAATTCAGGATTTGAATAGTATGCTGTTCGCATAGTACGCCATATTTCCAGACATTATTCTATTTTTAATTTCAGATGAAATACTATTTACTTTATAAGTACATTCTATTTACAATTTTATTTAAATACTTCTCACTATTTAGAAAGGAACCCAAGTACGTGGAATTCCGCTCACTTTTAAAGCTGAGACCAGGAAGTGATATTTTGGGTCTTTTGCACTTGTTCCCCGCATTCCATTTTAAGTTTATTTTCATATGTTTAGGTTACGAGTAACCCAAACGTAATAACATGTCAATGAGAGATCGTTTGATTGTTTCTACTTATAAATAAATAAATAAAAAAACAATTAAATTACAAAAAAAAAGTGTTTAAATATTTTATTAAGTATAATTCGATGTGAAATACCTTTTTCCTGAAGAAATTATATCGCTTTTTCTGTTGTATTTATTCGACGATTTAAATCGAACAAAGGCATGTCGCGTATATTAATATTTTTTTTTTTTTTATTTAATTATTAAATAATAGGAATAATTCAAACGATCTCTCATTGACACGTTATTACGTTTGGCAAGGTAACCCCTAACCTAAACATATGATAAACTTTATATGAAATGCAGGGAACAAGTGCAAAGACCCGACAATTTTGATTTAATATCTTTAATTTCAACAGAGCCGTTTTTGAATCCATCAGATGTTTAGAGATAGATATAATCCCATAAAAGTAAACAAAACCCTGCTATGTATCTGGGAAATGCAGTGGGATTGGTAGTAATTATTGTCAATTTTAAGTAGACCATCCAGGTACTTATATACATATCTGAGAACATTCTGGTAAGCAAATAGGGACGAAGTAGAAACGATGTAATCACCACAAGACGGGACTAATCTAGTTAGGAATACTAGCAAGTGATAGAAATATTCGACTGATCAAGAACAATTCTGCATCAGAAGCCGCCTGTAAAAAAAAATTGTAAACTCCCGAATTCTGAAGAAAGTTCACCTTCTGTAGTGAGGCAAGCCGAGTTGGACAAAGTAGCAGGTGAGATTCGGCAGCGAAATTTGTCGGCCTCGCCCATTAAACAACAGTACATCGATTTCCATGAGGAATCGGGATATTCAGAGTGAAGATTCAAAAATGCACTTCTAACTTTAAAGACTCAATAAAAGTCCTTCCAATCTAAAGTCCTTCATATTATTGTAAATGCTCCATATTATGTCTCCAACCATCCCAACTCTCTGGCTCATTCATTATCCAGTTCCACACTTCCTAATAGTCCACCTCGAATATTAAAACTTATTGTAAATATTTATTTTTATATTACTAATGACGCAGCTGAGAGAACAGGGCCGGGAACTCCTTGAGCCTGGCTTGCTCTCCCAAATTAGGAGAAGCTTGGTTCGGGATTTGCACACCTCATAAAGTATGATTGTATTTAAGATTTTTTTTCTTTCTTTTTTTCAATATTTAGTTTATTTTTTTCTACAAATTATTTTATATTATCATTTACTACATTTTATTTTATTTCTTGTATAGTTAGAGGCTTTTTTAATTTTAATTTTCTTTTACTTTATTTCTTTATTTTATTTTATTTTCTCTATATAGTCATTGTGCATAATGTATGATTCTTGTAAGTCATATTACTCATTGCCATAGGATGAGAGCGTGTAATTATTCATTAAAAAAAAAACATGATAGAGTACTTAGTGATAACACTAACCAACTTAAACAAGTTAAACGATGTATTGCTTTCCTTCATACATCGTAGGCGAATAATAATCTACCAATTTTCTATTGAATCACACAGAGATAAAATTAATATCAAAATTGTAGATTATAAAAATGTTATATTCGCTCCTTCATTCCTATGCTCTAGGTAATTTCTCATCTTCCTAACCACATATGAATTCTCAGGTCTATGATTTTTTACAAACCAAAAATTCTTGTGCCATAGAGGAGAAATAGATCATTTATATGATTTGTTACTCTTAATTTTGAATATTATAAAACAAATTTAAAAAGTTAAATTTAAACTTACACTATCTTCAGGCTTCAAATAAAAATCGGAATAGTTTTCTTCTATGTGCTTTAGTATGTTTTGAGATTGAATCATATTTTTGTTGTACTTAATATCTCTATCTTCTTGATAAGTACAGTGAAGCTCATGTGAGTAGAGATCGTTTATCGACAGCATTGCTCCACAACCAATTTTAAAGCACGGATATGCAAGTGCTTCTATGATCTGGAAAACGTTTTATAAACAGTTTGATTAGTCGTTAAAGATAGAAATAGAGTTCATAATAATACGGCATAAATTAAATATTATATACCTATTATTTAATAAAGATTAATCTAAAAAAAATAAGTTACCTGTTCCAAAATTGTAAGACGAACATCGGTGTACTCCCCTCTACAAATAGGACAAGCGTCTAAATGTTCAGCACAGGCTCCACATACGAAATGTGCTCCTTTGCAAATTTTGATTGGAGGAGTATTGGTTGAACCGTACTTTAAACAGACAGGGCATTCAAGGAGATTTAGCAAGTCGACATAAACCTCGATTAATTTTCTGGAAACATAAATATAATATAAAAAATGACTATTCAACTTGAGGTACGCAATTTATGTATCGTTAGATATTTAAGGAGGGAAAGTGAATAGAACTGAATGCAAAGAGGCAAAAGGGTCAGGTAGATAGGTAGGTTAAAACATTTCGGTTTTTCTAATGAAATAAAACATAAAAAATGGGATTATTGTAAACATTTATCTGCTCATATAAACAAAAATCAGGGTCGATTTTAAAAAATTTCTATTTATTTATTTCTTAAGATTTTATTGCTCATAGTAGAGATAAGTTGTGCCGCTCTCCCTTAAACTTTCAGCATATAATAATTATTAATACTATTTATTAATTTAGTATTAATAAATACACTGCAAACTGAATGGATGTGCCCAAGTTTAAAAGCCATGTTGTTCACAAAGGCAACCGTCTGTTTGTAAACATAACAGAAATAATCGACTCAATCAAATGAGTGGCGATCTGGGTCATTGCCGTTCTGCTGGAAATGAACAGCGCTCCAGATAGTGATGGTTTGTTCTGGGTGGTACGGAACTTGGAACTGGTTCCAAATTGAACCTGTTTGGAACGAAACGAATCACCCAAATTTTTCGTTCCAGCTGGAACGAAAACCAACGCCAAAAGTTTGCCAGTTTCGTTCCCTTGTTTGCAGATAGGATTTAGATTGCATCTCTCGTTTCGTTCCACCCAAGTTCGTTTCGACTGCTTCTCTCACTTGATTCCTTCCATCCCCACAGGGCTCTACCGCCGTTGATGTTGCCGCTCTTTTCGAAAGCAAGGGAGGTTTTAAGCAATCGTTGCTCTCGGCTTTCAGCTGATAAAACTAAAAAAACTTTTATTTTTGAATGTTAATTTTCAAGAATAAATTTTTCAATATTTTTGTTTGATTTATATATTTTGTTTAAAAAAAAAAAAAAAAAATCATGATTTAATAAAACTATTTTAAAAGTAATTTAAAAAAAAAAAAACTTATATATTTAAAACTTCCTAATATTATAGTACCTATACAATTCTTAACTATAAAATAGAAGGATGAGGGATGGAACGAAACTGAATGTTACTCGTAAGTGGGTAGTAGGTTAATCGAACTGACGTGGAACGAAAAGTGGAACAGACCGTAAAATCCCATCCCGCTTTTAAGTCGAAACTGCCCTTCAATTGTATGTAGAATGTCAGTAAAACTGAAGTAGAACGAAAATTGCAACTGGTTCCAATAGTGGAACAAAACTACAAATCTCATTCCGCTTTTAAGTCGGAACGGCCCTTCACTAACTCCGGATACTGTTGATTTTTATTTATATTTATATTGGCCTTCATGAATATTAATTCCAGTGAGTAAAATGTTGCGGAGCCTCTCGTGGATTCAAAAGATGTATAGCTCTTCTACAACTCTATAGCAAGCTGGGTTTAATGAAAGAATTTTGTATTCTTAATTACTTTTAAGTAATTGAGCGAGAAAATTATTTGATGGAGTCAAATGGGTCGAATCGCAAGAAATCCTGCGTTTGACATATTTAGTTAAGAAAAACTTTCACCTATTGTATATCATACAAACCACATCTAATAAATTTTTTTCTTTATCGTATTCATTTTCTTCAACCCAAAATTAGTAGGATTTGAATCATGGAGTAAAGGAAACATTAAATATTTTTTCTTTAGTTGAGGAGTATTATTTAAACTTACTTTGAGGCTGCAGCCATCGCTTCTCGCCACAATAAAATCTGTAAATCGAATAAATTATTTATTAAAAATAATAAAGTACTCTGCTGTATGGGGCACCATTATTTTCAAACTTAGGGAAATCTACGAGTAACCAGCTGCAATCACTTCAAAATTGAATAATGCGAAAAATCATTAGAGGTACTACACTACAATGCAACTAATAAAACATCTAAGATATAGGACGAGTAAAAAGTAAAAACAAATAAGGAGTTTTTAAGGAGAACAGTAAAAATTTTCGATACTTTGGAACGAATTTCAAACCCTCAGTACAGCCTAATTTTACAAGCAAGAGCAACAAAATTGTGGCAGATATTATTTTAAATATGAAATTAAAGATTAAGGTTAGTTTAGTGTGTAAGGCGTATCCGCAAAAAAAAAAAAAAAAAAAACGGTAAGCCCCACCACCTAATTTTTAATAAAACTGTAATTACGATGAATAAAGTATGACCCTTAAAGTGATAAGAAGCTGTAAGAGGAGAATGGGCAAATCTTGAAATAAGATTAACATAAAAAGAAAATAGGACAAAAAAGAAAACATGGAATATTGTAAAAGTTTTTGTGCACTTATTGTTAAAGACAAAATTCAAATAAAAGGTAAATATATAAAAAACCTTTTAAAAAAACAAAAATAAATAAGTGCAGGAAGAAACTAAAACAAAAAAAAATAAATAAAGATTTTACAAATGTTGAATAGTAAAGTTGTAAAATGAAAAAACTTTTATTAATGTATCAATATCTCATAGAATTAATCATTCTAAGCGCTATGATTTAAATCCCGAAAGAAGTAAAGAACCATCGTGAAAAAAAATTCTTGAAAAAATTCTTGTAGAAAACTTAGGGTGGGTTAGAGTTAGTACTAGGTTAAAACTTAATAAACTTGGAGTGAGTTGGAAGTGGGCGTGTGGTAGAAGCTTGGTTGTGTCGGCATCGAACCTTCACGTTCGCTGAACGTTTATTTATATTTTGTATTTATGTAGTAAACTTCGTAACTTAAATATAGTCTCATAGTGCCCAGTTATTCACGTTCATCTATCCTACCGTTCCAAATATTTGTCCATTTTGTTTCGCTTTCGGTTTTTATTATTTTTAGTTTAATTTATTTTAGAATTTTTAGAAATACTGGTATCTATTGTCCATAATAACGGTGGATTGGCGAAAATTAATCAAGATATCAATTCTTCGTGAAATATGAATTCAATAATTCAGTTTTGAATAAACAAACTGATGAATTATCAAATAAGGAATCTACGAATATAAATTAATATAATGTTGTTCTTTTTAAAAGGAAAAAAGTTATTAAATATGTTCAAATATTACTTATTTTCAAGTTGCTCTTTTGAAAAAGAAAGAAGTCAAAGAACTATCAGGTTTCCCCGCATGAAATGTCCGATTTTTTTTTATTCTAAAGTTTATCTAGGATTAAAGCGTTATCAGTTGATTTACGGCGAAATGTTTACTTGCCAGGAATAATAACTAATTCTCTATTTAATAACAGTCCTACCTTTTTTTTTTTTTTCATGGAAACTTACGAAGCACAATGAAAATATTTGTATTATGGTCTGCAAAGTATTTTTAACTATTGAAAGCATTCTAGTTATGTCATTTTTTGTATCTCCTAAAAAGTTGTACGATTTTCAGTTATCCCACTTTGAAAGACGACGCCTCATTTATCCGTGATAAATATTCGCTTTGTTAACTATATAATTGTTAATTTTTTTTTTCGACAAAAATAGGAAACTAATATGTCGGAAAGGAGTAGGCATAGATGTCCTTCGGTAGATATAAATGGTTAGATGTCGGTCAGCCATCTGACCACATGCCAAAACAGAATCTTCATCCGAAAAAATTAATGGTTACTAAATGATGAATAGGGTCATCCATATTTCTTTTTTACGAAAGGGGAAAACTATCAATTCAACATCGTACGGCCAAGAAATTGACCATCAAAATTTGATCAAACAACACCTTGCACTCCATGAATAGGAAAGGATCTTTTCTGTTACATGATAACCCCAAATATTTCGATACACACAGCAAATAAATTAAAGGGTTATGAAGTCCTAACTCCTCCCCCATATTCTCCTGATCTATACCTTACAGACTGCCAATTTTTTCGGAGCTTGGATAACTTTATATGAGAGAAATCGCTCGCAAATGATTACAGACATTGAAAATTACATTTCTGACTTACAATGTCAGTTTCATCAAGCGTCCCAAACTTTTTCCAATCTGGCATTGAAAATATGGTCCTTAGGAGAGGTGTATTAAAAAAAACCCGATAATTATTTAAATAAGATATATTTGATTTTATATCTAATCATTTTAATTTATTTCTTGTTTCATAAAATGGATGTTTTATATGGAACAGCCTAATGCTAAACAATATATTCGTATCAAAATATACAAGCCTGCAAACGTAGATTAGAATTATTTTTTATACAGTGAAGCAATCGGCATAAAATAGGAGCGGAGACCATGGTTGTTTAAATAGGAAGCGGGCGTTGCGTATTAATACCAAAAAGGACCAAAAACACTAGTATTATTTACTAGACAAATGCATTAGGTTTCCAATTAATTAGAAAATACTAGTATAGTTACATTGCTACGATTGGAACTATTTGGAAATAAATTAAGCTCTGGGACCTCACTAACAACTCAATTCAACCCGTATTAAATTTCGTCTCTCTAAAATCCTCAACGCTCCTTTTAAGTAAATAAGCTAATCTATCAACAATCTTAATTCATTGTTTCCGATTATCACCTTATATGCATAAAAATGATATGGTCTCAGGACCTTCTAATACACAATATATTGAAAAACTACTAAAGGATAGTCATAGTCGAGTCATAATCATCCTTCTATTGTACGCGATGCGTTTATTTAATAATGCCAATTTCAATAAGTAAGTATTAAATATTTAAAAAATTATTTCGAAGTCAATAATTGTTTCATAAAGGGTTTATTTTGGAGAATAAACCAATCAAATAAAGTTGATAATTGGTTGCATTTATTATGAACTAAATAAAAAATGATCTCAACAACATATCCATTGACAATAATATTAGTTATTTAAACAAATAGTTACCAACCTATGTGGAAGAAATCCTCTTGTGGCCGAAATTGATTCAATACACCTTCAATCTATTTATATGATACAGTTATCTATTTGATATGATGTTTTCTAAATACACGTATTCTGATACTGGTGATTTTAAAATGGTCATATTATCTATACCGCACCATATCTGCGAAATTATCCTGCCAAAAGGTACATATGTTTATTTCGTTCCAATGTTCTCTAATAAACAATTCTATATCTAAGATGATATACAGAATTTTACAATAATTCATATCACATAAAGTAGCTAACCTTATATTATTGGAATAGTTAGTCATTGCATCATCGTTGATAAGAAATATTCCTTAATGACTAGAAGCAAATTATCACCTTTATATTATTTATTCCAATGCAGTGGTTTTGATTATTTGAAGTGTAACCGCAAATTTATTATTATTTCTGAGGTCCAAGATAATGGTTAGGATTATTTGATGAGACTAAAATAGGGTCCTTTTCTTATAATTATTAATACTTGACAAGAACATATAAAATTATTTAAGCTGATATAAACACGCACTGAGTAATAAACAATACATGTGCAGTAAAATACAATAGCGTAGTGAAGGATCGTGGCAGACCTCACTCACTATCTCATTCGCACCATATGTATCTTGTCTTGTGCTCCCTCTTACAACTACCCTTCGTGCTTGTCTGGCAAGGGGTTGGAACTGTCAGAACGGTCTGGCTGTTGAGGAAACATCATCTAATCATTACTTAAGTAATATATATAATGATCAGCTTTTATACTATAATGTAAGTACAATTCTGAAGGAAATATCAAAAAATCACACTTTATAATTTTACGATAGTAGGTTGGTATTTTACACACCTTAAGCACCATTTACCTGCCAAGGCCACGATAACCCGAACTTCATTCATGACCCATCGTTCGTACCTCTATTGGAAGCATGCGCTGACAAATTTTCATCTTTTACAAACGAAGGTCTGGGGTTCACGAGCTCTCGCTCTATATGGTAAGCTCTATCATCTTCTCTAGTTCATGAGTATCTTCTTACAAATCTTCCTCTGACTGATTTCTTGTCCTTTTCTTTTACTCTTAATATCTCCTCAAAGTATATCTGCCACCTACCTAAAGCTCCCTCTTTATCATGACGTAGATTATCCTGACCATCACTTACAAAGTCGAATTTAAGAGTAAATCCAATGTTATACAATTTAATAAAATTTTATAAACCTTTTCGGCCACTTTTCCAAGTTTTACCTTTACAACCTTTCAACTCTCTTCAGCAGTCCTGCAGAGGTGTTAGCATTATAGCCCTTTCCTCAAGTACTAGTTCTAGGAATTTGTTTCTTATAGCTTCGTCTTTCAATTTGACCATATCTTACGATACTACTGTCCCATCTTGTCCTCTTCTTCTCGCTAGTTTTTGCCAGTACTTGCCAATGATAAGGAGGGGATCCCTATCGGCTGCAGCTCCTCAGAAACTCAGTAGTCTAAAATGTGTAAGGCATGTCGGAAGTCAATCAGTACATGATCAAATTGGTTCCTTGTCATGTTATAATGGAATACCCCGTTTCCTTTATGAGACTCTTTGTTTTTAAAGTAAGTGTTTACAATACTAAGTCCCTTTTCTTCTGCAGAACTAACTATTCAGATACCATTGTCATTGCACAGGTCGGGCTTGTTGTCTGTATCGATTGGTAAGTATAAAGGCTGGTTCTTTACTTATCTTGGCATTTAAATACCTGATGATGGTCTTTAAACCATACCTAGGAAGAGGTTCATATAACCTCGCCAAAGTGCCATAGAACTCGTCCATCATGTTTTTAATGTTATTGGGAGGGGAGAGGGGGTGTTAGGGGGCCCGGATCCAGGTTCTTGCCGGCCCTGTATGTACACTTATACTAATATTAAAGGACTTCCCTTTAAATCTCATACAACGGATCCGCTCATTTATTCCTTGGTAATCTATTATCATGGGTTTTAAACTATTCTTGATCATAAACCCTGTGCCAAAAGCATTATGTCTATTACCCTATTGATGAGGATGTATTTCAGAAGTTCAAATACCTCCACTTCCTTCTGATCTGCAAAGCCATGATATAAATACTATATTTTTCAAATTCTTTCTGGAGGCCTCGGCTTGCGTGAGCTTGGAATTTTGTCTTTTTGTAACTGGAATAATTTTGAGGAAATTAAAGACATCTCATTGTATTTCTGAACCCTAAATCAGCTGGGGAAATCCATCTTTCAAGAAAATAAAATACTCATTTTCTAAAATATTTAATTTCAGCATTATATATATATTATATATAATATTTCTCAAATATTTAGTCTAGAAGAAAATAATAATTTGCAAAACGCCATTTATGTGACAAAACCTTCCATGGGTAGCATCTTTACCCATCGATTGATTTCATAAGTTGTTTTTCTTCTAACAACACAGAGTAGGGAGTTTCTGTGTTCTGTTTTAACATATCCAGCCATAAGTTGATTCAGAATAACAGCTTTTCCAGTATCTTTCCTTCCCTTAGCTTATGGTTGGTAAAATACTTCTTGGTACACATTTATTGCCTATCTATTCTCATTCATCACATTAACAGGATCCTACCATTTCTTATACTTTTTTTTTTCTTTTAATTTTAGACAAAAGAGATAAATTTTAGTTTTGATTGTAATAGGATCAATGATCAGATGAACTATGCATGAAACATTTTAAAAGGTTTCAGTGGTATTATGGTATGGTTCAAGGGAAACAAGGAACCAAGGATGAAAAAAACCAAAGGAGGATATAGTAAATAAAAATAGTTTGATTGGATTTTGTAATTACCATATATTTTATAATTACATAGTTCATAACATGATGAAGCATTAGCATAAACTTCAATCAAAATTATACATTTATTTCATAAAAGTATAAACATTTTATAAAATAATAGTGGCATTGAGTAGCTATACAGAAACAAAATATACATAAATCCACATATACATAGCACACATATGCATTTATTATAGATATTTTACGCATAGCATTGCTAATTTAACACAGGGTAAAATCTTTATTAAAAAACAAAAATTCAATAAGGTTCTAAAAATAAAGCATTCAAGGACCAGAGTCTTACTTATTTGTCCAAAAATAAATTTGCAATTTCCCAGATACAATTTTGATTATAACTTTTAAGTTCTATTGACTAGTCTAGAAATGTTGAAAGCAATTAATAGCAATTGATAGGCATATGGGAAGAAATTTAAAAAAAAAAATAAGTTATCTGCAATAAGGTTTGTTTGAAACTACAAAAATATAACTCTACATAAAAGTTGTAGGAAACTACTCTAGTAAGCACATTTAAATGTATATATCATATAACATACATTAACACTAAACCTACCACACCACAGTCAAATTGACTGTTACCAAACTTTTATAAAGCTTTCACAAATTTTTAAACATAATCAAATCAATTTCATAATTCAAAAATATAATTTTAAATTATAAGAAATATAGTTTTCAGTCTTTACTTCTTTTTATTCTATTTTTATGTTGAAAAATATATTTGGCCTGTCATATCAACAAGTCATTAATCCGAGTAGTCAATAAAAATGAAGTAATAAACTCAGCATAAAAGAAAATATGACAACAAAATAAACGTGTCCTTGCTTTCTAAAAAAAATAGATGAATATTTAAACATAACAAGACAAACAAGTTTGGAAAAAAATCATAAGTATCTGAATCCAATAGCATATAAATTGATAGTTTAACTTAGAAAAGGCATATATTATTTCATACTATATGGAATTTTTTTAGTTGATTCACTGGCTGCTAAACAAAATTCTTTTTTTTTGTAATTTTTTATAAAAAAAAAGTCAACTATTGCAGAAATAAGTAAATAAAATAGCCTAATTTGCATGATAGAAGAGAAATAAATAACACTTAAATAAAAAATAAAACATTTTAAATTAAATTGTATTTCACTCTCAGTTTAGGAGCGGAAAAAATGAGTTAGACACAAACTAAAAACCATTGGATTATGTTATAATAGAAAATTGGATGTGGATCTAAAAGGTTACCATATTATTCATCAAAATTCTAGCCGTAGCCAGAATAAAAGTCTAGTTTTGGATAAAGGAAAAACTAAAGAAAAATTATCATGGCTGATGTTTTTATTTAATATGAATAATAAAAATGCTATGGAAGTTAAAAGAAAAAAAAATCTAGGAAACTTTTTTTTTTTTTCTATGTTTGAAGCAGTATTTGCAAAAAAAGTAAATACATAACTAATACATACATGGAATAGTCAAACTTCCTTTGAATGACTGATAATTCAGATAAGTATTAAGTAAACAAGATGGGTTGGTAGGTTTAGTATTATAAAATAAATCACAAATTTTATATACATACAGTCAAGTTTTAATAAAGCATGGGCAATAATACTTGGAAGATATTGCTTAATAAACAAGTTCATCATTAATCCTGATAATTTTAAAAGTTAAGATAAAAAAATACCATTAGGTCAAGAACAAATGGATATCCTTTCAACAAAACAAAAAAAATATTAATAGTAATATTAGAATGATTCATTGAATTAAAACTCAAATTCTGGAATAACTTTATGAATATCTCTAAAACATTTAATAACATCAACTTCATTTATATAACATGAAAGGTAAATAATATACAAGTTATGCAAGTGTAGTTAAACCACACAAGTTAGTGGATGGTCTTTTCCTATGAGTCGAAGCTGAAAGGGAATTACTAAGTACAAAAGGGTCACTGCTGTTACTATTGACGCTGTTTACTAGTGTACTGCAGCTGACAAGATTCGTACTAGGCTTATTCCGGGAAGTTGTATTTTCATTTTGTAATCCTGAGCTAGAGGGAGATGAACTACTTGAAGCTAAGTAGCCAATAGCTCCTGAATCATTTGATGGCCTCGCTAAATTAGCAAAAGATTCAGATATATTTCTTATCGTAAAATCATTTGAAGCAACTGGTTCACCTTCTCTACATAAAGGAGTACTTTCCGACCCAAAACTCAAATTAGTAGTAGGCTTCCTAGAACTGTTTTTAGAAATGGACCCCGCATTGTTTTCTATACCAGAAGTAAACACAAAGGGTTTATTAGACTTAGGATCGAATGTTGCATTATCTTTTGGAATACCACTAATAATATTTTGAAAAGGCTCTAATGAAAATTTCAAACTTGAATCCTGAGGGAATGAATACATATTGGTATTATTTAAACCATCAGGATTCATTGAAAATGTGAATGCATTTTGACCAAGTGAAGTTTGGGGAAACGAATATGCCATATTTGTAAGACCAGCTGTATTAAAAAGATTATTAGTAGGCTTTTCCATTGTGGTAATTGATATTCCTGTGGAGAGACCTGATGGTTTAGGTGGAATACCTGGCCTCGAGCTACCTGTAAACAAATAATTAATACTTTAATAACACAAATAATTGGAATAAATACAAATAAACACTACTTGTCAATAATTGAAGGGTTAAAGCTTTATTAAAAACAGAAAATGTTACTTATAAAGTATTAAGATAAAAAGGCCAAAAATTAACAATGTATTAGCTACTCCCTATGTATACCAGCACTACAGCCCGACGCAAATATTGTATATTATTCAATCTTAATTTTATTGCCGTTAGGTAAGATCAAGGATCAAACACCAATGGGCCTTGTGCATGGACATGAGAGCCAATGCTAAAAATATAACTCTCATGATCATGCAACTATTCAAATTATTCCAATAGATAATCATCGCCATGTTTTTCCATGCCTTCACTATTCAGTGGCCTCCCTTCCCAAGAAAACATAGGTTGGGCCTACAGTATTCTTTCACTCATACACCAAATAGTGGCAATATGTGAAGATCTCCTTTGTCATAAGGTAAGAAATATAATACGTACGAGTCCTCTCTTCCTCAACAACTTACACTTCTGTGATTATTTGGTGGTTTGAGCCTTCTAGGAAAGGTTTTAGTCAATAATGATTCCTAAATTTTTGGCAGAGGAACAGAAAGCGATAGGTTGATTATTGAGGTTTAGGGTATCTTACATGAGTGAAGTATTTTACTGATTAAATTTTGTTCTTTTACTGCTTGTTTAAAAACTTTAGCCACCAAAAGTTAGAAAAATAAAAACTAATCAGAGGGTTGATAAAAAAAACAGCAAATAAGTCGAGCAAAAAATCAACAAGAATCAATCTATACCAGACTACAAAATTGCTGAAGTCACCTAAATATCACTCGTTATTACGGACTAATACCTCCCACAATAAGACTAAAACTAAAATACCATCACTTGTGAATAGGATGCTCATAAACTGTAAGTATGTGAGACTCAGTTCAGTCACCACTATCTGTAATAGACTCATTTTTCATCCCTATTTAGGCTTTTGAAAAAGTTTTTAGCAATGTCAAAGCAACTATTACCAAAAATATTTAAGAAACTAGAAGGTTGGCATGTTTTTTTAATTTGGGCTTAAAGTCCTTATGTACTCTAACTAGGGCAGGAAGAATGGATTGGAACCCACGACCTTCAGTACTGAGTGCGCAGAGAACCACACCCCAACTCACTCGGCCATCGAGTCGCCAGGAAAATAGAAGCTATTCAACATAATATTCCATAACATAGAAATGGAATATTGTATTCAATATTTTTGAACTAGTTTCACCAACGCCATCACTGTTCTATCTTTTTCAAACCAATGTAATTGGTTTATGATAATCAAGGACCTTAGAAGAATTGTATATCAAAATCCTTGAATGAATCAATTAACAACACAACTACTAGTTAAGAAGAATAAAGATGCTTTGAAAGAGGCAATTATTTTTAGAAAACTTTTTTTTTAAGAGACCTACCAGTCTCAAAAACCATTTCTTCCTTCACTAATAACCATAATTCCTCAACTGCCGAACCTAAGGTAAATGAAGAAATAATATTTACAATATCTTTATTATTTGAAATAGTTCTTATACTGCTAAATTGATTTATTTTAACAAGAAACAGTTTTTTACCTGGAGATGTCGAGTTTAATTTTTCCAATAGAAGCGACTGGAAGAAAAATAAAATAAAAATATTATTTTAAAATGACAGTAAAACATTTTAAAACAAAAATAAATCATGGTAGGAATATAATGAATTTCAACAGGCATTAAAGACCTGTAGATTTAGTTTCAAATATTGAAGCAAAACAAACTTATAATACATATATGTATTTATTATACAGGGTGTCCCGAATTTAAATGGCAAAACTTCAGGAACTTATAGGGGGCCGAAAAACTAAGACAAAAAGTCCTTTAGAGATTTGCTCGTTTTTGCTTAGTTTTAGAGAAAATCGCAAAAAAACAAAACAAGTTTTCATATTTATACTTATTTATTTACATTTATATTTATGTTATGTTCTTTTTAATGTAAATATTGCTCAAAATGTTGTCCTCTTGCACCAATTCAAGCATTACATCTAGCACTCACTTGATAAATTGCAGCTAAACATTGTTCTGATGATATTTGGTGCACTCCATCTATGATTCGGTCTCTTAATTGCTCTCTTGAGTTGATTGACACCAAATAAACTTTCTGCTTCAAGGTTCCTCATATGAAGAAATCAATGGGTGTCATATCAGGTGATCTGGGTGGCCAAGGTACTACTCCTCCACCTCCAATCCATCGTTGTGGATAATTTATATTCAGCCAAGCTCGAGCAACTCCGCTATTATGAGCTGGACATCCATCGAGTTGGAACCACATTTCAATCCACTGCTATAAGGGAATGTCATCTAAATAATTAGAAAAGTCGTTCTCCAAAAATTGTGTAAATGTGATACCATTCAATCTTCCAGGTAAAATATATGGTCCCACCAGTAATCCGTTCCAAATTCCAAGCCAAACGTTAATAGCAAATTCATGCTGAAACCTATTCTCTCTAATAGCTCTGGGATTTTCAAGAGCCCATACATGATAATTTCTTTGATTAACAATTCCTCCTCTTGTAGAGGTAGCTCAATCGGTCCATATAATTTTTAATGGAAATAAATTATCGTCGTGAATTTCGTCAAGAAACCAGTTACTAAAATTCAATCTCTTGGCATAATCTTGAGGTAATAAATTCTGAACTTTTTGAAGATGGTATGGGTAGCGATTATCACCTTTCAAAGTTCCCCATATTGCTTGCCGCAATATTGCTAATGCAGCAGATGCTCTTCGGATGCTAGTCTCAGGATTGTTATCGAAGTGGCGTTGGACATAATTTCTTCTCCGATAATCTGCTCTTATTGCTGCCTGGAATTGGTCGCCTTCATTACGTATTAAGAATGACCCAGTCTCTCGTAGTCTATTAAAAGTTAACGAAAAGATTCATTGATTAGGCACTCTTCTATTTGGAAATCGGCGAGCATACTCCCGCACTGCTTCTAAAGCATTACCGTTACAGAAACCATACACAAAAATCATATCAGCGTATTCAACATTAGAATATGTATGCGGCATTGTGGCTGATGCTGTTCACACAAAAATATCTGAGTAACTGACTGAAAACTGATTTAGGAATTATAATCCTAGAAGGAAGCCAAAATGTAAACAAATAAAAGAATGTAAAGGATAACATTAAGTGTTTACATATCTCACTGCCTAGCTTGACGAACTTTGAAAGGTGATAATCGCTACCTGTAACATTTTTGTTTTGTTTCTTTTTTTGCGATTTTCTCTAAAACTAAGCAAAAACGAGCAAATCTCTATAGGACTTTTTGTCTTAGTTTTTCGATCCCCTATAAGTTCCTGAAGTTTTGCCATTTAAATTCGGGACACCCTGTATATTATATGAATCAGTTATTTCATAAGACAATAAGTTAAAATCTTTGAATAATCGATTATTTAACAGTAGATACACTAAACGCCCTAGTCACATTACAAACAATGTCTAAATAAGTAGATGAAATTTTCCTTTCCATAAAAAAATAAAATAAAAAATAAGTAAAATAAAGAAGGTAAACAATATGCTGAACTTCAATGGTATGGGTATTTAGAAATAAATGAGTCACAAAATATATGTATAAATGTATATATAAGGTTCTTGAAGTTCAGTCAATAAAATTTATTGACTTAACCTCAAGAACCTTATGAAACATCTAATAGTGTTATCAATTGTTTGAGCTATTAACATATCTGTTGAGATTTTTTACATATGATTCAATGTTCAGTTCACCTGAATTTCAGATCTAATGAAAGTCCGTCATGAAATTAGTGTCATTTTCTCCATGTAAAACTAACATTAAACCAAATAATAATAGCTTAGTAAATGGAATAAAAACATTGAAGAGACATCTACTTACAGATGAAAAAGGAAGGGCTGTTTGTACTCGAGCATCAGCTGTTTTTACTAAAAAAAAAAAAAAGTTTCTAAATGGTTTTTCCCCAGCTACAATCATAATAAATTATTTGAAAACAATTATTTCAAGATATTCAGGCCAGTAATTACAACATACCTTTCCCTGTAACTGTCCCTACAGTTCTTGTTTCTTTAACCTAAAAAAAAAATTAAATAAAAAATTAAAAGAATTTGTATGAAAACGCATAGGAAATATATTAATTATAATTTTAATTTTAAGAATTTATCAAAATGGAAATAATAATATATAAAATTTATCACAGAACCAATAAAGCGTTCAATGCAGTGCTTTATTAGCAAAGTCAATGAAGGTAAGAAAATCAGCTTTGTCGCTAATTAACGGAAAGCTGAATTTTGGCAGGGTGTTAGTATATAAAGTAAACACTAAAAAAACACAAAGTCTCGACCCCCACCCCTTCAGCAACATTACAAGAATGGAATTCTGGTTATATGCCGAAAGCTCAAAAACTAATATTATTGGGGTGCTCTTACGTAAGTCAAAAAATCTTCAATTTAACCTCCCTCACAGTTCCAAAATTATATGAGAAAGAAAGGAATAAACTACTACAATTTGTTGCAAATTTCTTTTTTATGTTTATATGTGCTAAAAGTAATGTTTTCTGATTTCCGAGATAAGACAGCTAACTACATACGACTTTCACCCTCCCTCTACCCTAAACCTGAAGATATTTTGAGGAAGACTTTTTATCACATTTAGAGCTAAGGGTGGTGAACAATTTCCAGCAGTCAGATCTTTTTATTTTTGGAGTTTAATCTTCGATGCTAATTTCTGTACAATATCAGTGATACAAGTAAACTATAAACTTTTATAGCAAAAAAATGCACTTTGAAAGAAATAACCTAAAAATAAACGTTATTACATTGTTACTCCATTTCAAATGAATGAGTATTCATGACCATAAACAGCAGTATATGCATTTGTGCACCTCAGCACCACCCTGCTAGGACCGGCAGTGCTGTGTCCACTACTCTTTCAACACTCTTTAAGAAGCCATCATTTTAATGGTATGCATTATGACACTTACCTCAAAAAATCAAAATCTTCAATCAAGTAAAAAATCTTCAATTTAACCTCCCTCACAGTTCCAAAATTATGATATGAGAAAGAAAGGAATAAAATACAATTTTTTGCAAATTTCTTTTTTATGTAAATATGTGCTAAAAGTAATGTTTTCTGAGTTCTGAGATTAAACTGCTAACTACATACTACTTTCACCCCCCCCTCTCTCGTGTGAGAGTCGGGACTTTGAGTTTTTTGAGTGTATACTTTATGTACTAACACTCTGCGAAAATTCAGCTTTCCCCTAATTAGTTACGACACCAAACCTTTTTGACTAGGCTATATGATGATTTGATAGCTTATCATTGATAAAAACATAATAAAATTATGGGTTTAAGATAAGTATGAATCTACAAAACTCCATTATTTATTTTAAACACTTGGATCCTGAACATCTAAGTGCTAAAGTGTTTGATTAATAAATAACGGAGAATTTTTAACGTTTGATAAATGCCATAGGGCTAATAGTTATTATAAATAATCCAGCTAAACAGAATATAATTAACGTCACTATAGTAAACATAATAGCTGATTCGATTAGAGGTCGAGAACAGTATTCAAATATCATTTCACAACAAAATATTAGTGTAAAGTATTCTAATACTTTTTCATAGGCTGGAAATAGTATGGGGACATGGACTAAGATGTTTTAACGATAAAACTATGTATCATTTATCTAACTAAATAAGGAATATTATAAGTTAAGCTTTACTTATAATATTAGAACAATTAATACATATTAAATACTAAAATGTCACTAAACTCACAATTTCTGGCTGTACAATAAAAGAACCAAAATTCTCTTCAATATTTTTTAATAGGTTATTGTGAAGCACAGCCTGTTTATCAGGAGCATTTTCTAAATTACAATTAAGATCATGATTTTCTGCTTCTGACCTTTTTAACAAAGATCCACATCCCATTTTATAACAGGGGTATAACAATGTTTCTATTATCTGTAAACAGAACAAAATTGTAAAAACTAATATTAACTACAAGAATAAAAATGTACATCAGTAAATATATGTAATACGTTAAATAAAAGCAAACAAAGTAAAATAAAATATTCACAATTAATGGAAATATTTAATTAATGTATTTATCATTATAAACAATTATTTCAAATGGTGTAAGGTGGTTGACCATACAGAAATAGTGGAGAAGATATTTGAGGGAACAGACAATAGGAACACTGAATTTATAAATCCATTGTACTAACATCTTAGTTAACGTTGTAAGCTTTCATCAGGGCTAAAAGGTATGTAATTCAAATAATAAATTAAACAAAATAAGAGTATGCATATTTGTATACCATACATGCATAACACGTACACAATTATGAATATTTGAAACTATATTTACTTAATTATTTTTTTTTTTATATTCTGTTAAAATTCTCTCTGTTATTGGTCTTATGACTTATACTTAATACTTAGTTAGTTTTTTATGCTCATAAGAGTAAGGTAAGCCAAAAGGTTAGCATGGTAAATGTATTATTACAGCGCTTTTATTGACTGCTCCCACGATTACTTTCTCCACCAAACAGATCAAATATTGATAAAATAACATCAATGAATATTTAATTGATATAACATATGTTTTTCAATTTAATTTATAATATTCAGAATAATTTTTATAAAATTGAAAAGAATTAAACAGTCAAATTACCTGATCTATAATTAATCCTCTGGTTGAGCTAATAGGATTCCTGCACATCGGGCAGCTAGAAATATTTGATTTACATTTTGAGCATAAAGCATGTCCTTCATTACACAAAGCTACCGGCTTTGTTAAATAGTCTAAACACACTGGACATTCCAAAACACTAAGGAGTTTTAAGTAGACACCAATCAAATTTCTATAAGGGAAAACATTTCAAATTAAACAAATCCAATTATTTAATTTAATATAATTTCTTTAATATACATATCTTGCAATTTATATACTTAACTGATGCCCAATTAATAAACAATACTATTATAGATAGATTATAGATAGTAAAGGTTTTGAGGGATAGCAGTGCCCTTAAAGACTGGGAGCCACCCACATGCAAATTTAATTGGAACGACATAAATTTGTTTCCTAACCCATTTTATAGTATCAATCGCCTTGAAATAAAACTTGTGATCTGGCAGCCTGTATCAGTTGGAACACGGTGTGCCGTACGTTTAAAATCACCCAAAATAGCAACTAATATTTGGAAAGGCATGTTCTTGATTGAGTTTGACCTCATTTTTTAGTGTATCCTTTCCTAAACACAAATCAAGTGGTCAAGCAGCCAAAAGCCATCAGAAACATGATGCCAGACCGGTTTTTATATCATGGGAAACTGACCCGAAAACTGAAAAAAAAAAAAATATTTATCTACTATTTCTTAAGATGTTGTTAGGACTCATAAGAGTAGTTAAAATCCAAGTTTGCAACCCTCAAAACTAAAAGCGATTTTAGTAGTAATCAAAAAACAGCAATATTTTAGCACTATTTTCATTTATTTGCTGTTATCTTATAAAATTACGCATCATGAATTGCTTCATAAGGTTTGTGTTTGGAACCTCGAGACATTCCCATGTTTTGCATCTCTAAACCGAGTTAAATTGGCTTTCCCGTTCCTTCCACAGAAAATACTTCCTTGGCATCTACCTATTCCAAGTTATTAACACCCGTAACCCTCCCTTTATTTACAGTATCCTGCAATTCAAGTCCTCCATCAAATCACTGCATACAAGATCTTGTCTTTCCGATCTCTATACTCCATCCCACAGAATTACTACATTCCAACGTTCCTTCCTAGTTCTATCTTCTCTGGAATCCCCCCTCCCCCCTGCATTCGAATGTTTCTTCCCTCGGAACATTTAAAACATTCTTCTTTCTCTCAAATCTAATGCTCTCTAATCATATGAATGTCTCACAATATTTTTAATTGTATAATGTAATAAAGAAGTATGTCAGACATAAAACATTAGCATAAATTTAAAGTTTGCTTAAGATAATGTATTAATTTTTTAAAGATAATTATTGATTGTCGATCTTTTTCTTTTTAATTATCATTTTTCTGTTGTTTTTTTTTCTTTGCAATATTTTTTTATAATATTAACTCCTATATTCTCTATTTTTTTTTTCTTTCTATTTTTTCTATTTATAGTTTTTCTTTTATTCATTTTTTTTTTTTTTTTTTTACTTGTTCTTATACAACTTTGTTTATACAACTTGTATCCACTTTTATCTAAATTCTTTTATTTTTGTAATCTCTCAGCCATTTATTATTTTACTTTGTGCTATGTAATGTTGGCCACAAAGACGGTCATGATGGCCACAAAGACAATGAAGAATAAAAGAACCTATATGAAGCACTAGATAGATAGACATAACAAAAATCATGTGCCCAGGCACAAAGAATGGTGAAATTAGACAATGGATGCAAGTCTGTCTGAAATGAAGTCCCAGAATAGTATTTAAACATTTACAAATATGACAAAAAACCTTGCAGATTTTGAAACATTTACCTACAGTATTAGCAAAAATATGTTATTACAATCAACAAAAATCATTACAAGACAAACAAAAATGAATAAATCAACAATATGCTAATCTCCAATTGTAAATAGATAGAGACCAGCATAACACTGAAATCCTTCAATATGAGTTAAAATATATAAATGGTCATAAATGTAGTAAAAACTAAATGCATGAGAGTTGGTAAAGGACAACAACCAATAATGAGAGAGCTACGGGTCAATGGATAGCAATCAGAACAGGTGGAGTACTTCAAATAGGATAAAGGACCCAATAGTTGGACACTTAAGGTGGCCTTTGCACTAAAATTCTCGCTATAGAATCAGCTTTTGATCAAATCTGTCAACTTTCATTTCAGTAGTCATCTGAAAGAATATCTAATGTAAGTACAGTAGAGCGTCGATTATCCAATCGTCAATTAACGGAACGTTAAATTAACAGAACCTTTATTTTGGAATGTAATTTTAATTAAATTGAGCATCTAATTACTTATTTGTATTGTTAAAATTATTTTTATTTAAAAACAAACTAAAATAAAAAACAAAATTATTTTTATTTAAAAACAAAATAAAATAAAAAAAAAATTATTTTTCATTGTATACCTAAAAGGAAAGCTCAATTTATTTCTTACATGCATTCAATTTAGAGCTTCTATGCATACCTATAATTTTGTTTACTGCCAAGTGTATGCTTAATTAGACCATTTCATTTGTTTCTCTATCATTAGTATCTTCCTAATCATTTGGTTGGCAATAGATCTCACCTTATGTCTTAAATCATTCTTTGTGAGGTATACATCACCTTTGTGATCACATAATGTTTTAAAAACTACATGTCATCATCAATGCTAACAAAAAGGAAACAAGAGGTTTTCATTTAAAGACAAAATGGAAATCATCACTTGGCTAAAAAAAAGTGAATCGGGTCAGACATTAGCTATCGATTTCAAGGTTGGTAAATCAATGATAACGGGAATCAAAAATAATTCTAAATCAATCATCAGGTACACCATACTCTTCACAGTGAGATAGGCAGTTTGAGTTGTAAAACTTGAAAAAAGTGAAAAGTGAACTATTGGAAGATGCTGTTAACACATAATAATTTTTTTTAATGAATTTCGATTATCCGAACCACCCCTGACAACATTAGTTTGGATAATCAACTCTCTACTGTACTAAAGTAATCATTATATGGTAACATGATTAAACTACATTACAAAAACAAAATCAAAGTTCAGCAGGACATTTGGAAAATCTCTATGTGTAGATTGTGGAAAACCACAAACAAAAAAAAATAACCCAATCAGATATAATGAATGAACAGTAAAGCTGACAGAGGTTGACTACCGATTACAGGTAAAGTGGGATCATCAGATAGCATAATAGTTTTCAAGCCAAGCTTCATAATCTGGGCTCCAGAAGGCAAGGATGAGAAGAAAATAAAAATAAAAAATGTGAAAAAAGAGGGTAAAGAAAACCAAAAATAACATGAAGCCAAGCCTAACATGAAAGAAATGGTTTAAGACCTAGTAGGACTCATTATAAGGAATGAATAAGCCTTAGACAGAGACAATAAAGAAAGAAAGACTAGATGAAAAATTAATGTTGAGGAAAATCAAATCATTGGAAAATTAGAAATAAATAAATAAAATTGTTATTTATGACTAATACCTGTACTGTATTTTTATTTTCTTACGAGTATATGTCTTTTGGCTGAGGTTCTATACTTTCCTGCTGTAATGTTTTATTCACATTCAAAAATGTAGCGTTTTAACCCACTCTAACTCTGTTGGTGTTGCTCCGATAGAATATTTGACAGCACCTACACTGTCAGAAATTTAATAGAGAATATTTTTCGTTATAAAACATTTGTTGCTAGGACCTAAGGTATAAGAGCTATATTGGTTTGAATGAAAAAAGGTCACGTTTTGTTCACATTTTTCATATTTTTTTTTAACACAATCTAGTTCTGTAGGTGTTGTTCAGATCTAAAATTGAACATCAGTTTCCTAATCAGAAACTTAATGGAGAATATTTTTTCTTATATAACATTTGTCGCTAGAACCTACTGCTTAGGAGCTATATTAG
Source organism: Euschistus heros (assembly GCA_003667255.2). NCBI lineage: Eukaryota > Metazoa > Arthropoda > Insecta > Hemiptera > Pentatomidae > Euschistus > Euschistus heros. The sequence goes on along the minus strand of RCWM02000096.1, from coordinate 519,911 downwards.
TTTGAATAACAAAAGCCACCTCTGGAACCCATTATTTCCCTCAACTTTATCTCAAATTATCATTAATAGTTAATTTAATTTAACCATTAATTGAGGTCATTTTATACTCTAAAATGTAAATTGGAAAAAGTAGTAGATTATCCAAATATATATATATATATATCCATATATTTTTTTTCCCTGTCAGGGAGAAATTGATTTTTTTCAGACATATTTATTAAAATATTCTGACTAAATTTACTATGATGCTAAATATAGGCAAGCAACAATAGAATCATAAATGTATTCATAGATATTTATTATTTATTGGCACAGATATTGTTTTATTGGGCTAACTGGTTTAGGACAATTTCTTTAGATTATTGAGAAAACTATAAATACCATTGCACTACTTTCATAAACAAGAACATTAATTTAATAACACTAGTTCACTGATAGAGCAACCAAAAAAAAAAAAAAAAACTTACTCATTTTCCATTTCTGCTGATGAGATAACTTATGACAAGTACTGAGATAAGAACTGCAAACAAATGGAACTATAATTCAAAATTAATACACATATATAAATCAACCTATAAACAACTAGTCTAAATGTTTATTAATGCTGATAATTGAAGAAAAAAAAATTGTTTGTTTTAAAATTGAAAGTATTAAACCAATAGGACAATGGTGATAATATAGTTATACTATTTACTTTAAAAAGTTAAAACTTAAGAAAATCTATTTAACTAGAATGCCTGAACAGTTAAAATTATAAATAGAATAAAACGAATGATTTAAAAAAAAAAAAAAAAAATCATAGTTCTACAAGTAACAAATTAACTAACAAGGATTAAAATGTAATATTTTGCTAGAAAGTTATCTGGATGATAGCAATAAGGAAACTAGAGTTTTTAACTGCCAATTACTCATTTCAGGAGATAACATACGAGTAAGCTTTTAAGTCATCTTAATAACCCTTAAAAAATATGAAATTTAAGAATAGTTTTGTATCAAACCAATTTGAACTGTAATAATTATGGGATATGCCAAGTTCTAATATGATTTCATAAAGATCAAGTTAATATTTTAACTTATTTCATTGAAATAATGAAATTAGAGCCAAAGAATTTATTTTTTTTTTTTAAATGATAATTTAGTTGAAAATAGGCAAACAGATATTAATAAAATTGACAGTTAGCCCAGTGACTTGTGATAATACTACAACTAAAAGGAAAATATATTTAATCAGCCACCAATGTGATGAGTATAATGTTATTCAAAACAGAACATTTGTATCACAATTAATAAAGTTCAGAATTAGAAAAAACAACACCAGTGATAACTCAAAGTTAAAATAATAAAATCCAAAAGGAAACGAAGATTACAACTTTTAATAAAATTTTCTGATGTATATAAAGAGGATGTTTCAGTAATGGTTATGAATTTAGAAAAAACATTCGAAAAGTCCAGATAAAAAGAAAAACAATTAACCTACCATATTCAAAATAGTATAGGAAAAATGAATTAAAATAAACAACCTGAAATGACTCAGAAGTGAAATGTTGTATCTGAACATTAATCACAATTGCATTTTGAAATTTTATTTCAACAAATAAATAACCAAAAAACAATAATAATAAGCACCTATAACTATTATGTGATCCACAGGTGGAACATCGCAAGGTTATAATGACAAAGAACTGCAAATCACATTCATTATTCTGTTTAAGTTAAACCAACAATTGCGGTGTGCACATTAACAAAAATAAATATTCGATAAACCAGTAGTCTGGTGGTTACAGGACCTCCGTTATTGGGCTAATAGCATGATTTGTTTTATATTTATTTAAAGTCAACAAACTAGACACACTTGTGAATACATCCTTAAGGATGCAAGGATACGTTTTGGAAGCTGAAATACTAAGATTTTAACAGGGAAAGATGTCGAGCTTGCGAAGGTAATAAGGATTTATACTTGGCATTAGTGAGATAAAGAAGAAAGAAAGTTGTGACAAAATTTGGACTGTAATTATTGCCCTATACACGCTGAAGTCCCTCAGGGAAACATAGCGAAATAAAGCTGGCATAAACATATCCCTTTACTATGCATAATCAACTGGAAGACTGGGAGCCTGTCTCATAATGGGAAGTGGGTGGGGATTGGAAATGGAAAGTTTATCTGATTTTTGTGAAAACAGTGATATGCTCGTGGGCCTCTTCTTCTTCCCCCTCGAGTAGATACATAAACTTACTCTCTCGGGCCTAGCGAGGAACAAGATTATCGACTCTTTCTTATACGGCTGCATAAGACAGTATTTTGTCGATACTAAAGTAATAAGAGAAGAGTAACTTGCAAGTGACCGTATGCTATTGATAGCCGACACTATGAAACGAAAAATTGACAAAAAGAGCTTCCCTAATTTTAAATGTACTTATAATTGACGACACGAATAATAGAACCTCCTAAACCGAAGAACTGGAAGGAAATCTGACAACGTCAAGTCCAGAGGTTGATGTGGATGTGGAGGAATGGTGTAATTTAAAAACCTTTATCCTGATGACAGCAAGGGAAATAAATTATCCAGGGTGGAAAGATAAAGTCAATTTCGTGGGTCCTCCATGAAATAAACTTTTAACTGACCAGGTAGGATTCAAACCCACGACCTTCTGTACCGAGCGAAGGGATGGAAGGTTCCAGGTGGAACTGTTTCGAAATAGTCTGGAACGGAACGAGTCTTGATTTTTCTCGTTCCAACTGGAACGAAAATGAAGACCGGTTTCAGGGAACGAAAACGAAAATCGGTTTAAATTTGTTGTTTGTTCAAGCAAATTGACGGCTGTACATTAGAGTGAGTCGAGGAGTTTATATATCTTGGTTACTTTATAACGCACGACAACAACGTTGGAAAAGAAATCCAAACATGAATCTTGACAGCTAATTGATGCTATTTCGGCCTGGTGCGACATATGAAGAGCTATTGCCTTTGCGCCTAACATTGCCTCGCGCTACCAAATTGTGTCTATAAAAACACTAATTAGACCGGTACTTACATATGGGTCAGAGTTGGACGCTTACCAGGGCACAGGGAAATAAATTCCTCCGATTTCAAAGGAAAGTACTGAGAAGGATTTTCGGAGCGATATTTGATACTAACGAGCAAGCCTGGTGAATAAGAACAAATTCGGAAATCTCTGAGCTGTTCAATGAATGTGACATCGTGCGTTTTATCGGAGGCGGTCGGCTCAGGTGGACTGGATGGTGTGGTGAGTGTTGCACGCACCATTCTGGGAATCCGGGACTGGAGAGCGGCTGCACATGACCGGGGGAATGACAGATTGCTTCGGGCGACCTCGACCCCTCGTGGGTTGTAGAGCCAAGGAAGAAGATGAAGGTTTCAGGGAACGAAAACGAAGACCGTTTTCAGGTTTGTTCCACCACTGTAATTTTATAATCGTATTCCTCATTATACAGTTTCAAACAAATGATTGCCAATTGATTGGTTTTGTATGATCAAACAAATATGATGTCTGGATTATTTTTATGAAAATATTTAAATCATTTAAGTCTTTATCCATTAAGTGATCGATTTAAGATAAGTTTGTATTATTTTTGCATTTATCTAAATAACTATGTAATGAAATATTAATGTGTATTAATATATATATATATAAAGAAACAAATCATTAAATTAGAAATAAAACAAGCATATTTGACTACATTCAAAATAAAAAAAATATCATTAATGATATTTACACAAATAACAAAGATAAATTTAAATGATTTAAAGAACAAATTAAATCTGAAAATAATCAAATACAAATAATAAAAGAATCTAAAATATATTTACTTAACAAAAAACTGAATAGACAAATAAAAATAAACACATTGAAAATTTATGACCGGAAATTGAAATTTAAGACCTGAAACCGGTTTTCGTTTCCGTTCCAGTTGGAACGAGAAAATCAAGACTCGACCATTTCGAATGAAAAACGTTCCATCCCAACGTTCGGAACTAGGGGTGGGTCGTTCCATCTTTTGAGTGGAACGGTTCCAATAGCTACGTTCCGGTTGAAAACCGTTCCATTCTCGTTCTCTTGACTAATTTTCATATCAACATGATAGCAACAGAATGAAAAGTACAAAATAATGTAGACTATGCACAATAAAATAACACAAAATAATATTGAATTATTGAATTATACACACATATGCAATTGAGTTAATAATTAAGGAAAACAATATTTTATTAAAACAAACCAAATTGTATAATCAAAGTCTTGACACAACACTGAATAAAATTTCAAACATTGAGCTTCAGTCAAGGAAGTACAATATAATAATATAGATATATTTATTATGATAAAGACATAATAAAAAGTAGAAAATAATACAGATTGATGTATTAATTGATTAGGAGATTAATGATATTAGAATAATGATTGAAGTATTATCTCCTGAAAAATATAAATATAATTTGAGGTAGTATATTGTAATAATATTAATATATATTTATTTATAAATTATTATTTTTAGTGTTGTAGTTGTCATAACAAAGTTTTTTTTGTTTGAATTCTATGTTATGAGGCCATGAAACTGCCCAGTTATATAATAAAACATATTTTTTGGATAAATAAATATTTTTCAGGAGATAATATGGTAATCATTATCCTAATATCATTAATTTCCTTATCAATTAATAGATCATATGAACATGGACGGCAATAATCTAGTCCATAATAATTATTTATTTAACTCCTCACAACTTTTATATAATGGTGATAATAATAAGTTGTATTATGTCATAAAATGTGTGATGAAAGAATTACCATATAATATTATTGTAAATAAAGTAAATAAACATGCATCATTTATTGTTAAGATGATTAGTTGTTATTGTAAAATTTATTTTTTAAAGAAAACTTAAAAACATAACATTTGCCCTAAATACCTGGTGAAATTAGTGGTTGTTCTGTACCAGGTATGCAAGTTTAAAATGTCGTTTTAATTCCAATAGAATGCGCTCTTAGCCTATTGAAGGATTTGCTTATCTCTAAACGCTATTTTGTTTGTTAGTCATTTGTTTACAAAAGTCAGTTGTTTTTAAGTCGTTTACGTGGACGTATCATACCTTTCTTTGGTGTTAAAAATGTCTAATTTCAAGCCAAATAAAGAGCATTTGCGGCATGTCATGATTTTCTTATTTAATCAAAAGAAAAAGGCATCTGAATGTCATCGAATTCTTGTTGAGACTTATGGCGATGTTGCTCCAACCGTCAGGACATGTGAACGTTGGTTTCAAAGTTTCAAACGTGGTGATTTTGATGTTACTGATCAAAAACGAGAAAATCGACCAAAAAAGTTTGAGGACTTCGAATTGCAATCTTTATTAGACGGAGACAATACCCAAACCCAACAAATGATGGCAGAACAGTTGAATGTCACTAGGCAAGCCATTTCCGATCGCCTGAGAGCTATGGGAAAGATTCAAAAGGTTGGAAAATGGGTTCCACATGAATTGGACAAACGACAGATGAAAAAACGAAAAACTGTGTGCGAAATGCTGCTTTTACGCCACGAAAGAAAGGGTTTTTTGCATCGAGTTGTAACTGGCGATGAAAAATGGATTTATTTTCAGAATCCCAAACGAAAAAAAAAAAAAATCATGGGTAACGCCAGGACAACCATCCACATCGAGTGCAAGACCGGATCGTTTTGGGAAGAAGACAATGCTGTTTGTGTGGTGGGATCAGAAGGGAGTAGTCTACTACGAGCTTCTCAAACCCGGCGAAACAGTCAATACCGAGCGCTACCGACAACAAATGATCAATTTGAGTCACGCATTGATCGAAAAACGCACAGAATGGGCTCACAGGCATGCCAAAGTCATTCTTCAGCATGATAACGCTCCTGCACATTCAGCCAGATTGACTAAGGAAACGATTTCTTCGCTTGGTTGGGAACTCCTACCCCCCACCCGCCGTATTCACCTGACCTGGCGCCTTCTGATTATCACCTCTTCTCATCGATGGGACACTCATTGGCGGAGCAACACTTCAACAATTTCGAAAACGTACGAAAATGGCTCGATGAATGGATTTCAAATAAAGATGAAGCATTCTTTTGGAATGGTATCCATATATTGCCCGAGAGATGGACAAAATGTGTAGAAAGCGAGGGTCAGTACTTTGAATAAAATATATTATACTTTTTTTTAAATTACTGTGTATATATTTTAAGAAATAAACGACATTTTAAACTTGCATACCTGGTATAATATTTTCCTTTTTGCCCCTAGTAATAATGCCTTCATTGTTAATGTACATAGATAAATCATTAAATCAGAAATAAAACAAGCATTTTGGACTATATTCAAAAAAAAAAAAAAAAAAATGTATCGTTAATGATATATACACAAACAAAAAAGACATAAATTTAGATTATTTAAAGAATACATTAAATCTGATAATAATCAAATATAATTATGAAGAATCTAAAATACATTAACTTAGCAAAAACTTAAAAGGCTAATAAAAATAAATAAATTGAAAAATTCAGCACTTATTTATAGTAACACACATCCACAACAATAACTAAACCTCAATAAGTGTGGGTACACAGTACACACCCAAGGGCAACCTCCCCTTGGATGCCGCCCCGGATGGGGATGCAGGTCTGCAGGCAATAAGTGGCAGCCACACTAGCAGACTAGGGTACGTAGAGAGGGTTGATAGCCCCGCTATCCGAAATCAAATTATCCAGAAACCCCACACGAAAGCCTCGGATATAAACAGATCTAACGGTAAAAGACCCGGCATTTCTAAAAGGATTCTCAATCTTGGATATTGGAACACATGTTCATTATACAGACCCGGAGCACTCAAACTGCTCCTAGATCAAATCGACCGCTATAAACTCGACCTTGTTGCCATCCAGGAAATCCGATGGATAGGAAGTGGTATCCTGGAGAAGCGCAAGCATTCTTTATATTACAGCTGTAATGATAGGTTACATCAGTTCGGAACTGGGTTTGTGGTGAGAGGAGATTATAGACGACTCGTTATCGGATTCAAGCCCATTAGTCCGCGAATATGTCTCATCCGCATCTGTGGGAAATTCTACAATGAGGATAAGGATCAGTTCGACGATCTCCTAGAAAGAACCCTTGATACATGCCCAAAACATGACGTGAAGGTAGTGGCAGGAGACTTTAATGCAAAGGTTGGGAAGGAAGATATCTATATCCCAACCATTGGGAAACATAGTCTCCACGAAGAGAGTAACGAAAACGGAGCCCGGCTATTGAACTTTGCAGCTTCCAGAGATCTAGTTGTCGGCACTACACTCTTCCCTCACAAGAAGATTCATAAAGGCACATGGATAACCCCAGACAGATCAGTGGTCAATCAGATCGACCACTTATTGATAGGGAGGCGACACAAGTCAAATCTACTCGATACGAGGGTATTCCGAGGAGCTAATGTTGATTCTGACCATTATCTCTCAATAGCATACCTTAAAGCCAAGATCTCCACGTTTAGACTGTAGAATTAAAAGGTTCAACTTGCAGAAACTCCAGATGTTAAGAACAATTATACTGTGGAGCTTGACAAGGCCCTACAGTTAACACAGAATGACTGTGGATCCGTGGAAGAGGAGTGGGATACTTGTTCTAAAGCCCTGCATAGGACAGCTGAGATAATTCTGGGACCAGCTCAGAAGGAGTGTCGCTCCCCATGGTTTGATGATGAATGCGAAGGTGCAACCCAACGCAAAAATATAGCATATCAAGCCATGACACAGAGGGGCACAAGAAGTAATGTCCAGGAGTACAGGAGGCTCCGACGAGAGGAAAAGAGACTCCATCGTAGGAAGAAAAGGCTAAAAGAGCACGAAGTACTTCGAAAAATCGAGGATCTGCATGGAAGTAAAGAAGTAAGGGAATTCTTCCGCATGATAAATAAACTAAAGAAACTCCCTACCAACGTAAAGTCTTCTTGGCTGCACAAAGAAGGTAACCTTCTCACAGACAGAGCAGGTGTCTTGATAGAGTGGAAAAGACACTTTGTAGAACTCCTGACAGACTTAGACATGCACCCAAATGCCGACCCAGGGATGGTTAATAGAGCGCTGCCTGACGATGGAGGGATGGAGGCTGAGTCCGAACCACCCAGCGAAGAAGAGATTGAGAATGCAGTGGAAAAACTGAAGAACCACAAGGCTCCAGGGCATGATGGGCTACCTGCGGAACTATTGCGAGCTGGAGGCAGTGAACTGATAAAGGTACTGCAAGCTCTCTTACAATCAGTGTGGGAGGATGAAGTGATGCCCTCAGCATGGAAAAAGTCGATCATCTATCCTTTTCACAAGAAGGGTAATCGCCTTACATACTCCAACTATAGAGGCATATCCTTATTAACGTCCGGATACAAGGTCCTCTCGAATATATTATTCACACGTCTTCTCCCCTATGACAATAGAGTCATCGGCCCCTACCAGTGTGGGTTTAGAAGCGGTAAATCGACAGTGAATCAAATCTTCAGCCTGAGGACCATATTGGAGAGAGGATATGAATACAAGTTAAAGACTCACCATCTCTTCATCGACTTTAGGGCCGCATACGATAGTATTAACAGAGAGGAGCTTTACCAAATAATGGAGAAATTCCAGATCCCTCAGAAGCTCATACGTATGGTGAGGATGACTACGAGTGAGGTTTTGTGCTCAGTATGCATCAACGGAGATCTGTCAGGAGAATTCCGAGCGACGAAAGGGCTACGGCAGGGTGATGCCCTTGCGTGCCTGTTGTTCAATATTGCCCTGGAGAAGGCCGTGAGGGAGACGGGTATACAGGTTGGGCACACAATTTTCAATCGAAGTGTGCAACTCTTGGCTTACGCGGACGATGTTGATATTGTTGGCCGGTCTCAACGCACTGTCGAAGAAGCATTTCAGGCACTGGTGGACTTCCCGCAAAGAAACTTGGACTGGAAGTGAACCAGACAAAGACTAAATATTTGGTGACCGAGGAGACGCCTGGACGCAATACAACAGTGGCATTTGGTGACTACACATTCGAGCAAGTTACTGACTTCATATATCTTGGTTCGATGGTAACCCAAGACAATCGTAAAGAAGTCGAGATTAGAAGAAGAATAATGTCTGCCAACAAATGTTATTATAGCCTAAATAAACAACTTGGTCGCCGCATCCTCTCACGTCAAACGAAGCTGCACTTATATAGAAGCATAATACGCCCAGTTCTAACATACGGCTCAGAGACATGGACCACAACCAAGAGTAGTGAACAAAATCTCCTTGTTTTTGAGCGGAAAATCCTCCGTAGGATATTTGGAGGAGTTTTGGTGGACGGAACCTGGAGGAGACGCACAAACCAGGAGGTATACGGTTCATTTGCGGAACAGAATGTCCTTCAGGTCATCAAACTGGCCCGATTAAGGTGGGCGGGACATGTGGCTCGCATGGGGGAAGAAGAATTACCTGGGAGGCTATTGAAAGAACCGCTTCATGGAACAAGAAGAAGAGGAAGGCCGAGATGCAGGTGGAAGGATGGAGTTGCGACTGACGCTTGGAGCATCCTGGGATTGCGCAACTGGATGGTGGCTGCACAAAACAGTGACGAATGGCGGAAGTTGCTGGCGGAGGCCCGGACCCGGCAACGGGTTGTAGCGCCGAGATAGATAGACAATAAGTGTGGGTAATATAAAACATAAAGACTATATTATGATGATTCTATTAGACTAAGAGCCCGTGAACCCCAGACCTTCGTTATTTCATAAAAGATGAAAATTTGTCAGTGCATGCTCCCAATAGAGGTAAGAACGATGGGCTATGAATGAAGTTCGGGTTATCGTGGCCTTGGCAGGTAAACGGTGCTAAAGGTGTGTAAAATACCAGTCTACTATCGTCAATCATAAAGCGTGATTTTTTTATATTTCCTTCAGAAATGTACTTACGTTATAGTATAAAAGATGATTTTTATATATATTACTCGGGCAATAATTAGATGATGTTTACTCATCAGCCAGACACTTACCATCGTGGCAACCCCTTGCCAGACACTTACCATCGTGGCAACCCCTTGCCAGACGCCCTTAATGCTCATTTATTTGTAATGTACTTACGTTATAGTATAAAAGCTGATTTTTATATATATTACTCGGGCAATGATTAGATGATGTTTCCTCATCAGCCAGACACTTACCATCGTGGCAACCCCCTGCCAGACACATACCATCGTGGCAACCCCTTGCCAGACACCCTTAATGCTCATTTATTTGTAATTGTACTTACGTTATATTATAAAAGCTGATCTTTATGTATAAACTTGGGTAATAATTAGATGATGTTTCCTCATCAGCTAGACCGTTCTGACAGTTCCAACACCTTGCCAGACAAGCATGTAGGGTAGTAGCGAGCGCGAGGCAAGATACATATGGCTGGGTGGGAGTGAGATAGTGAGTGATGTCTGTCGCGATCCTTCACCACGCTCTTGTATTTTACTGCACATGTATTGTTTATTACTCAGTGCGTGTTTAAATCGGCTAAAATAATCTTATATTATTTTGTTAAGTATACATAATTATATAGCAATAGTAGCAAAGGTAAAGGTAAAAGTTATAAAAAAATTAAATGAGATAATACTCAACAATTTATTGAAAAAAAATATTAATGACGTTTCAAGTTGATATTATTATAAATGATGAAAAATAGATAAATGACATTATATATTATACTAGCTGAAAGTACCCTGCTCCGCAACGGTTTAATATTATTAGGATTAAGGACAACTTAAAGTAGTAAAAGTTAAGCTTAACGTTGATAATTATTATTACTCAAATAAACCTAAAGAATTTCATTCTTAAAATAATTCCATTAAGTGAATTTGACAATTTGCAAAAGTTGATTTTGTATTATTTTAACAGTCCTGCAGTGAAGCTTCGAGGCAGCACTACCATCTTACCCAGCTCTGATACCAGACCATCAGCTTTTCTTATGGCATACTTTAAGTGAATGTAGTCTCAACTTCTCAACTTTTTTGATTTTTTCGAATAAAGTTTAGTCTTACTGTTTCTATTTTTGCGTACATATCATGCATAAATTGGTTGAGGACATTAAGAAATTAAAGTAAATAAGGTTCTTCACCTTCTCGCTCCATCAACATTTAGGCGTAAAAATCAGCTGCAGACAGTTTTCTTAAGTGGTGTATTGGTGTTTGGGTCACGCTGAGGGATGTTAATACTATAACCATCTTCTCCATGGCAGAACCTGAGACGATACTGAAGAGAATCATATGCTTGATAGAACTCACTGATTCTTATCAGTGTTTTGTCCCTGCTGTGGATAACAATGTCTCGCTTTTCAAACACCTGGCCAACAATCAAGACAGCAACTTCGTTAGTGGTAGGAGTATTGTAACGTCCTCAGTGAACATTTGAAGGCTTTTTGTTACCACCGATAACTACCTGGAAATGTAGATCTTTGGGAACAGACTCAACAGCAACTCTGAAGTCTTTGATTTACTTGTTATGTTCATGAAGAATTTTCCTGATGAAGAGTTGGCCTATGAATGCAGGCTTGAAATTTTGAAAGTAACCTCAGCGAATGTCTCTTTCATGGTTGTCTTCACCAACAAAATTTATCTGAATAAAATAAGGTTGCTGTTGTGTTCCAGGCATCAGACTCCCTATTCTGTAATATATGCCTGTCCTCGCACCTTAAATGTTGGCATGAAATCTCCCTCTTTTATCTCCTTTGCTCCAAACGATGTCATTTGGAAACAACCGTTCTGTTTCTAAATATTATGTAGAATTTGCTCAGCCTAAGGATGTTTGTAAGTAAGGAGGCTGTGCAAGTGTTCAGGATATTCTTGAAAGGGAGGAAGTTGGACTTTCCCGTTACTGCAGCACATGACAGGGCTTTCGTCCTTCCATTTTACAGCATAACACCAATTTCAAGTAGATCGTTGCCCATTATCGGCTGTTTTGTCTTTTGCATATTCAGTTTTTGGGTCAACCTGGTTGTAACCTTTCCATTAAGCATCTTTCATCGTGTTTTGTTACAGCTACGCGCTTAACATGAGGATTATTTTCTGAGTACTTTTTTGAAGACTTTCTAAAGACTTCAGGATGGGTTTTCTTATACTTCTGTTCAGCCCCTCTAAGTATATTTAGGTGATTCTCAGAATATATGTGTACAGCATATCCTTTAACTTCGGGTTGGCTCTCGTTATGTTTGTTAACACTTTTCTGCTAATTTCAGGATGATTTGTCATGTATTTCTTAACAGCTTCCCTGTTGACTTCTACATGTGCTTGAATATATTTAGCAGCCGAGTTCCTTAGTTGTTTTTTGCGAACTGAATCTGTGAATCATTTCCTACGTTGTTTACTTTTAGATTGATGAGTTTACTTCCATGTTGCAATGGACTCATCTGAATTGAGAAAAAGGTATATTATAGGTTCAAGGAATGAAATACAGAAAGGCTAGGTATAACTTGTCCAGATTCGAGAAATGCAACTTGGGCCTGGTAGAGAAAAGCCGATTTGAAGAGGGCCAATTGTAGTTCAGAACAATTATCTTCAGACCGGAAAGCTGACGGAAGAATAGTAGGGTACGAAGCTACTGGTGAAGCAAGGTTGGTGGACTGCTTGTAAGGAATATGTACATCGAACTGGCCTTACATTTCATCACCAGAGAACCTAAGTCTCCTTCAATATAACCTCCTCGTTAACATAAGTCTTTTAATAGCTTCTCGTCACGAAACAACTCAAACTTGTAAGGGTACACATCTGCAGCCACGATGAGTTCACAGAAAGTACCATATTATGAGGTTTCGGCATCGATCGTATTTTTGTTGTCTACAACTATAAGGAACTTAATTTCTGGTCAAAGTGTGCGGCTTAAGCATCTAACCTATTTTTTAACTTAGCTTATTTCCATAAATCATATGATAATTAATCGATTTTTATTCACCCAATGAAAATTGTAATCGCATTTTTCGCGAATTAGCTGCGATCCAAGCCGATTTTTTTAAATTCCTTTCTTAGCGAGCACCTACGTCCATAAAGGAAGCTACATATCGAATTTCATTCCAATCCGTTCGGTGGTTTCGGAGATTTCGTGTTAAATGAGTGAGTGGTATTTGACAAATATATAGTAGATTACAAAAATTAAATATCATTTCAGTCATTCTAATCAATATTATCTTCGTCACTGTTACTCCATTCGATGTCTTGGTCTTTTTCTTCGTCAGTTTCTGTAAAAACGTTACTTAAAGAATTAGATGTAGTTAAAAAAATACCCGAACAGTTAGAAGAAAAAAATACCGACTAGAAGAATAAATCGTATTTTTGAAACGACAGCTTTGTAGAAATAATTTCTGAATGCATGATACTCCTAAAAGTTAGAACGAAAATGCATTGGATAAAATAACTATATTTGGTAGTATTAATTTAGAAATCCCAGCAGCCTACACTGTGAACAATTGTTACAGGATTGGAAAGGGCTCCTATCTTAGTCTCACTAAATGATAGTAAACTAAAAAGGAAAATATTTGAAAATAAAGATTTATTAAAAAGTACAGGTATTTATATAAGTCACGATAAATCAACGGAGTAATAAACAATACATGTGCAGTAAAATACAAGAGCGTGGTGAAGGATCGCGACAGACATCACTCACTATCTCACTCCCACCCAGCCATATGTATCTTGCCTCGTGCTCGCTACTACCCTACATGCTTGTCTGGCAAGGTGTTGGAACTGTCAGAACGGTCTGGCTGATGAGGAAACATCATCTAATTATTACCCAAGTAAATACATAAAGATCAGCTTTTATAATATAACGTAAGTACAATTACAAATAAATGAGCATTAAGGGTGTCTGGCAAGGGGTTGCCACGATGGTATGTGTCTGGAAGGGGTTGCCACGATGGTAAGTGTCTGGCTGATGAGGAAACATCATCTAATCATTGCCCGAGTAATATACATAAAGATCAGCTTTTATACTATAACGTAAGTACAATAACAAATAAATGAGCATAAGGGTGTCTGGCAAGGGGTTGCCACGATGGTATGTGTCTGGAAGGGGTTGCCACGATGGTAAGTGTCTGGCTGATGAGTAAACATCATCTAATCATTGCCCGAGTAATATATATAAAAATCAGCTTTTATACTATAACGTAAGTACATTTCTGAAGGAAATATAAAAAAATCACGCTTTATAATTGACGATAGTAGACTGGTATTTTACACACCTTTAGCACCGTTTACCTGCCAAGGCCACGATAACCTGAACTTCATTCATGGCCCATCGTTCTTACCTCTATTGGGAGCATGCACTGACAAATTTTCATCTTTTATAAAATAACGAAGGTCTGGGGTTCACGGGCTCTCGCTCTATATAGTTGACTGTAGGATGTAATGCAAGTGAAGAAATGGTCAGGGGTGCAGTCAAGTAAATAAACACGTCCAAGTTTTTAAATAAAAAAACTTTATATTTGGCGTGCCGACGTTTCGACCTGCATTGCAGGCCTTCCTCAGGGCTAAAATAACAAAAAATTGGATGTGTCCAAAATATTAGAAAGGTCTAGTCGTAAGATACAGTTGTAATAAAATAATTTAAATTGAATAATACAAATTTTAAATTGTGTAAACTAATACTACAATTTTATTAACAGATGTTTTTAATATGAATTTAAAAATAATAATAATAAAGGAATATATATGAAAAGGATAAGGGTAAAAGTTGACATAACAATAAACAAAGGAAGAGGTTGGGGAAATATGAGAAATTAAAATAAATGGACTTACTGATTGTGGTCTGGTTGAAGACGACTAACAATAACTGTTAAAAAATAAATTCAAGAAGAGACCGGTCTTGTTCGTTCCAATAGGGGCAAGACTGGCAGTGGTGGAACGAACGAGAGACTGGCCTCGTTCGTTCCACTAGAGGCAAGACCAGCAGTGGTGGAACGAACTAGATACCGGTCTTCGTTCGTTCCAATTGAAACGAGAAAATCAAGACTCTCGTTCCGTTGCAAGCCATTCCAAACTAGAGGTGGGCTAAACAGTTATTTTTTGGTATTAGGTTACTACGTTATGGCTCTATCCCAGTAATAGGTTCCAATAATAGGTTATTCCAGTAATAGGTGATTCAAGTAAACCCCTGTCCTACCGCTAGAATGCGCGCCCGTCAATCACTGCTGTTGCCAATAACTCTTCGGGATCCAATAACGCTTAGAATCACTGCAGTTCTTACAATAACGCCAGTTATTAGAATCACTGCAGTTATTACAATCACTCCAGTTCTACAACAGTTCTCAACTGTTATTAGAATAACCTATTGCCAGCCATCGTTCTGTTTTTGATCACCGACCTGGCGCTAGTGGTTCTAACCTATTACAAACTTACTTTTAGATATTTTGACTGGTAATTCATTAATTTATCCTCCTCGCCATTGCTAATAATGTTAATAATTTGCTTATTTAGTAATCTTACAAATGGTAAATAACACAAAATCAACCAAAATTATTGTGTCAATTTTTTTTTAACAAAACATTTTAGAAGCCAATTAAAAGTTGTCAAAATATATAACAAATTAAAAATAAATAGGCCAACTATGATACAAACGAATTCAGATAAATAAATATTTAAAAAACATTGTCCTTATTGAATTGTACTGCCAAGATTTTATTTTTTAAAAATACATATAGGTGTTAGTAAAACATATTTGAACAATTATAAAGACTCAACAATTACAAGTAGCTTGTATCAATCTGTTACCTAAGCATGTATTGTGTATTAAAATATTGGCTGTAAGATAAAATAAAGAAGAAAATAACAGAGGTAGAAGCAGGATTCAGGCTGGGCCATCTTAGGTCAAGTTTTTACTATATTCCAATTTTTTTTAAAGCATTTGGTGGACTTCCAAGACTTCTGGTCCAGGAGGTACATTTAGCCTTTATCCACCTTTAGAAAGCTTTGACTAGAAAATAAGGTGTGGAAAGCACTGTTTGTCAGAGATAAGTGATAGTCTGAGATAAGGCATACAAGGCCTTTATAAAGGTGCAGAATTGGGAATTAAATTTTGAAATAGCAGCGTTACTAATTGTATACAAAAGTATTTAAAAAAAAAAGTTTTGATATCATGTCCCCTCAGCATTACACATCACCAAACGATTAAATCAAAGTTGCTGCTAATCACCTACTCTCTTTAACATGGTTATTAAACAACCTTTCTAGAAATAGGAGCGAAATATTAACACACGGGTTTGGAGATTTTGAAAGATATCTAATTCATAATACAAATTGCAGGAGTTTATCAACTCATTGCCACTGAGGAATGTGATCTGGAATACATGCTGAGGAAACTCTAAGCAGTATTCTGAAAAGGGCATGGAAATAAATCTACAGAAGAAAGAGTTTGTGTCCCTCAACTCTTCGAGCACATTTTTTAGCATTGAAGATTAGAGATATGGAGGTCTACTAATCCTTCCTGGAAAGGAATCCTCTATTAATTAAGATATTTCATTGAAAATATTAAGAGAAAGGAAGACTGTAGGAATCCTAAACTCGTTCCTGTGGAATAAAAATGTTTCCTTTAAAAAAAAAATAAAATAAAATAAGATGATTATATCTTTCCTTATCACTATAAATTGTCTTTAAATTTGCTAAAATCTGTGGTGTGGAGAAGAAAAAGCTTAAACGCTACTATCTTTAGAGATGGGTAACCAGAGTGGAAGTTATTTCATAATAAGAGCCCATCATGTTTCTAATAATATCATAAGACAATATATGATAGAGGAAAAAAATCACTTGAGGTACACATGATGGTACATAAGGATCAATACAATTAGGGTTTCATGAATTAATTGCCACTTTTATTTGAATTAAGTCATCAATCCTAATTGAGGAAAAAAATATTTTAAAGAGTATTTAAACCAGGAGCTCATTCAAAAAGGATGTATCAAAACAGAGGCCATAGTATATTTTCCTGAACAGATTAGAGAGTAGGTTAAAGGATGTCTGAGGAAATTGTGGATAGGGGATGTAAAGAAATGTATGGCAGCAAACAAGAGAAAGATTAGTTGATCAAAAGATGGTTTGAACAAATAACTGATAAAGATTAGGATACAATAGCTGAACAAACCTGAAGGTATTTTTCATTTTATAAGTTTCCAGAACAGAAAGGGTAATTATAAAAATCACAAAATGAGATAATGTATGGACTAAAACTATATAAAAAAACAAAACAAATTACAATAAAGTTTGTACAAATTTATCAACACCCCACATTATCATTGTACAATCACAATGAGTTTTTATTTAAAAGAACTGTTCTCATAAATACTTCTCCAAAATATTGGACAATACTAATAACCATACAGATTCAATCAATTTACATCAAAGTTTTTAAAGGAAAAAAACAAAATGAATTAAAAATATTCAGTTTATTTGTTAGCAAATCTATTTACAAATATTCCAATGGATTTAACCATAAAAATGATAACTAAAAAGTTTTATGAAAGAAACCATTCACAAAAATAAAAAAGCTATATATCAAAAGACTAAATACTTACTTCAAAAAGCAGTATTATATTTTACAAACAGGTAAAAAGGTAGTGTCTCGATGGAATCTAATATAAGTGTAAATATCCTTGGAATAACTATAAATTACAAAAGTCTAAACAGATTTTACAACAAGCTAATATTTTCATGATTTAATAATCATTGCAAGATTTTAACTATTCATTATAATCATCATAAGATTTTAATGACATTCATTTGTCATTACATTATTATTTGTAATATAACATAAGAAAAAGCATTTGATATTAACTAGCCATTTCAACTTTTTAAAATTACGATTAGAAAACATTAAGACCCTGAAAAAGCATTTGATATTAACTAGCCATTTCAACTTTTTAAAATTACGATTAGAAATCATAACGACCCTGAATATTGGAGAACTATTTCAGTCTAAGTAAATTTAAATTAAATCTGGTATTACAAAGCTCATCTAAAAGTTTCAGCACTTTGTATTAAAGTAGAACCTCTCTTAACCAAGAGATTTTTTATCGATTCGCAATGAAATAAAAAAGGAAATCATGAAGATTTATTTACAAATTAAAATCAAAGCATTTATTTTTGTTCACAGTTTCGAACTCCATCTATTGTGATATGATTGTACTATTATCATGAATTTTTGTTTTAGTTCGAACCACGGCCGCTAGGAGCGTCACAACCCACTGCGACCAGTTCTTGTTTGCGTTATTAGATCACGTGACCTATCGGTTCTTCAATAATAGGACAGCCATATGAGTTATTCGATAACAGAAGTTACTCAACAGTTATTGAGAACCGATCTAAGAACGGTAACTGGTCGAATAACCTTAACCGATCGGTTCTTCTATCTGTTATAACCTAACACCTTACACCAACAACCCCAATTTATTGTTATTTCTCCATCGTTTTCGATGGAAGATTTAATAAATTTGACTAATATTGTAAAATATAGTTATTCTAAAATACAAATTTAGGTTTATTTATAGATATTTTAAAATATGATCACTGGTAATAGGGTTTTTTCAGTAATAGGTGATTGGTGATAACAGTTCCGAGTCAATAATAGGTTATTTTAAAGAATACGTTATTTTTGTCCCACCTCTATTCCGAACAAAAGACCGGTCTTCCATTCCTACTCGCTACATATCGAATCCTTCCTTGTCAGTTTGTTTCATGAAGAACCCACGAAATGAATCTTTATCTGCCCACCCAGGCTAGAATAGGTTGATAAACTGTACTTCATGCCCTAGTTGGAGTACATATGAATGTTATATAAACAACAACAAAAACTTAATTATATTTTAAGTAGTTCAAGTAAAATATAGTAAATATTTCAAAGTTTAAAATTTGAGTATCTTATAGTAATATAAGACTCTTATATTTGCTATTTATAACTTTATAGATTAAAAGAAAGTTCGAGATAAATTCATGTATTTAGTTAAAATTAGATGTTTACAAATAAATTGTTATTTTTTATTTTGGACGACCAATAGCTACAATAGACAAACCTACCTGTTCAGCTCTGATTACCTCTGTTCATTAACATGCTCAAAAACTTTATACGCTTATTTTACCAGCTGCAATGCCATTACGTTTATTGTATTTACTAGACTATAATGTCCTGTATTGTGTAGCCTTCTAAATTCATTAGTGCGTTCATTCAGGTTACTTTGGGCTGAATATACCATGCAATACATTATATAGACAATAGGCTCAAAACATTTACAGGTGCTGTTGATATCCTGGGAACATGTTCTATAAGTTGTTTTTGACTCTCAATGTTTCTATTTCTCCCACTTTGTTTTCAAGGAACTTAACATATTTAGATTCATAAGGTATAGTTGACTGTGAAGTATAGGAGATGTAGATAGTTAGGGTAGGCAGTCATAGATACTCAGCAGATCAAAACAAAATTATTTTATTTTTAATTGTTAAAGCCAACGTTTCGACTTGCATTGCAAGTCTTCATCAAGAGTTCAGGTAGTGGTAAACAAACTGAAGACCAGGAATTGGCAGTTGACAGTTAGGAAAAGTACATATTTAGTTTAGTTTCGTTCCATAACTTAACATATTTAGTTTTTGAAGCTTCTAGAGTTTTTCGAATCGCCTAGCTTGAAATATGACCTACCCTATCACTAATAAACTATACTTCACTTAGAGTGGATATTTATTTTTAAGCAGTGATTACCAATCCTTTCGTACATAATGACCAAACACTTAGTTTAAGATGGATTTAGATAGAATGCTGATATGACCTTGTCTTCCTAACTGTACATGAACTATTGATGCAAGGATTAATACTATTTGGAATTAGACCTGACACCACTGGATTTTTTTGTTCGGGGTGACATTAAACAAAAAGTAAGCATGGCCAGTCAATGACCTTAATTCTTTATGAATAAGGATAATTGAATCTTGTGAAACCATAACACATATCCAGAGCCGTTCTGCAACTACTATCGTGGAAGAAAGATGCCGAGGATGCCTTTATGCTCAAGGAAATAACTTTGAACTACATTAATTATGAATGTTAATGTTTACATTTAAAGAATATACTACTTGGAACAGATAAAATAAGTTTTATTCATTTTCTATGTCTAAACAGTTCATAACAATGAAAATCTTTAGGTGTGAATGTCTTCTAAACAAAGCGTTCGTGGATAGAGGTCCCTAGGAAATTTTTTTATTGTTTTTAGGTCCTTAGTTCAAATTTTTAGTTTGGCTACTTAACCCTGAAACACCCTGTATAGGTAAATTCTTAATTTTTAATATTAATTTCAAGTTTAACTAGAATTTTTTAAAAAGTAAATACATTGTAAGGAAATGAACCATAATTATGAAAAATAAATAATCCACAAAACATTATTTTTATTTTACAGTCAACAGTTATAAGCATTTCATTAAAAAAAAAAAAAAAAAAAAAAAAAAAAAAAGAAAAAAAACAGATAAAAGAATAATAATAACAACTAATTAATAATTTTTTATAACAAATATACAAGTATCATAAAATTGAATAGTGTTTTACTTACAATCGTACATAAATATATATCATATATATAACTCTTTTTAATTTCCATCAGTCTATGTAGGAAAGTTATAATACATACAAAATGTTCATTTAAATTTCTTATTAAAAAAATTATGAGTACGCTGAACTCAAATATCACTTTAAACAGTGTTTAATCCTGCCCAACTATTTTTTTCGTCTTCCTGTCATGCGCCGAGGAGCAGTACTTCCACTTCCAATGCTGAACATTTGTTGACCGGTTCCACCAACTAGAAAATAATTTAAAAAAATTAGATAATAATGACAATTGAAAAATATATATAACTCCACATAAATAAAACCAAAGTATAAAAAAATTAGGATAAAATAACCGTAATGATCTACTTGTGTTATAAGGTATTGAGAGAATGTATAAATGAATGTATATAAGGAAGGGAAAAATAGCAGCTGCAATGAGCTCAGGGAAGAAAGGAGATGGAGCAGGACTTTAGTACAATGATATAAATTTCTGAATGATATTAAGCCAACATTAATAATAGGAGAAGCTCATTTTCTTAACCATAGAAACTTTAAAAAAAAAAGTTCTTAATTATTTTAATTCTAGGTTTTGAAGTATCTACTTTTCCTCTTAATATAACTGTGGTATACTTTATATTTTCCAAATAATATATATGATTTATTTATTTATATATCTGTGGCACCTGTGCATAGTGGGCTAAGTCGAACTTTGTGGATTTCGAGCTATCTACAACACCAGAATCGTAATTTTTTTTCTCTTTTCTTTTGTCTAACGGGCTGAGTGTTCCGTCCTTTGCAATGGAGGATATTCCTTTGTGAATCGTAGGCTGATACACCAATCTTGAACTTTTACTTGTGAAAAGCGAGTCAAGTTTACTAAGCCCCACAATTTTTCACAATTAAAATTTCTCGTCCCTTTTAAAAACTGCCTTAGTTTATAGAAAAAAAGATAATGAAAAAGGCACTATGCATTGGGGGAAGGTAAGATGGCTTAACTATAACAAAGATAGCGGCAGTGTTCTCTACTACAAGTTGACTCTCAATATAAATGTTAATTTTAAAACTGTAAGTTTTGTGTAAAAGGGCAGGCTACAAAAATTAGAGCCACCAATCAGATATGTTGAATCACTTCTGGTAGCGGCAGAAAAGAAGAAATATCTGTTAGATCTTCTTCCCTAGAAAAGTTCAACATTTAGACATTTCTATGAAGAGCAGAAATCTACATCTAAGCATGTGTACCCGGATTTAGGTGAAGAAGAAGACGAATGAAAGAAAATTATAAGTGATTTTTTTTTTTTCAGTGTTTTAAATACTGCCAATAAAATAATTATTTTTTTCTTTAGGCATGCTATGTTATTTTATTTTATTTTCTTCTATGTAAAAAATATATAAAAAATGTAAAAATAAATTTTTGAAAAAGGAAAAATATTATTTGGTGTACACCTAATTTTTCTCTTAGTGTAATGTGGGCTAAGAGTTCAATTTTTTTGGAACGATTAGTATTAAATCTTAGAATATTGGCAAGATTTGAAACATACCTTACCAACATAAATAGAAATGTACATACTACTATGTACTAAGAGTTTAAGCCTCATAAATTTGAATTTTTGGATGATTTTGGAAAAATCTCAAACATTCAATTCAGTTTTCCTAAAATCGCAATTTTCGCACTTAGCCCACTATACACAGGTGCCACAGATATAAATGATGATCTATTTTACTTAAAAGAGATAAAGGACATTGTATTCGAAACACTGAAATAAATTAATAATTCAATAAGATATTGGCCATGCAATTATTTTCAAATCTATAAATTAATATTTAATTATAGTGATAATTATTTTGCCATCCAGTAGTAATTTGTTTTCAATTCAAGTTTTAAAATTAAGAACTAAAACATTTTTTTTTAGTGACAATTTTGAATAGAATGGGTGTATGTAAAAATTAGGATTGATTAATTAATTCCCACTTCTATTGAAATTTTTTTTTTTCTGAAGTCCGTTTTGCCTCTTTAGAACTGATGATGAATGTTTAACATTTGAAACTAATTTTCAAATGAAATATTTCCAAATAAGTAGCGATTAATTCATTATTAAGTGCGAAAACGCCCAAATACCCAAATTATCCATGTCAAAAAATGTTGATGTTGTACCATATTCGCGTTATGTCATACATGTATGTTTTTTGCATATTTTCAGGGCTTGATAATGTGGCAATGCCACGAAACGTCGCAAGAAGAAAAAATTTTTTATAAACTATCATATATATTGTGATGTTAAGTAAATGATGGGAGAATAGTTGTTTTTATATTTTTATATATTACACCTTTATATTATAATAATATCTCCTTAGTAATTATATATTGTATAATAAATGTAGTCACTTTTGACCTAACCTTCATCCAAACAACATCATTTGAAAATATTACGGAATACATCAATGAAGTTATATTACCTCAAATGGATCGTCATAATTAATAAAGAATAATTAAACATTAAGAACATAGGTGACAGCCATGAACAGTAAATGGAATAAACAATCACTTTAAGTAAATTATTAATAGTTAAATTCAAATATTTCTACATGTACAATAAATATTAATAATCTCATTCAAAACAAAAAAGACAAACAGAGGTGTTTGCACCTATCTAAAAAAAAAAAAAAATCTTATTCTATGATTGAAATTGTGAAAGCTCTCAAGATAAAGTTGAAACATGTTTATCATTCATATGTGCTTAATTTTGGACAGACAGAGGATTAGCAGTCAATTTTGAGCAATTTATTTGGTTTATATCAATAATCAACATGCGTTTTAACTACAAGCACAGTTAGATAATTTGATACAGGTTATTTTTTTTTTTAAATAAAAAAAATAAAATAAAATAACCTAATTGTAAGATAAAATAAAAAGAACCTAAAATTTCAGTTTCATAAACATTATTTTTATTCAATTGTTGGAAATTGAATTAATTATTTTGGAGACAACAGATGATATATAGGAGTTAAAAAAATGATAAAGATAGTAAAATTGTAAATTTTAATTAAAAAAGTTTAACTGTTCCAAGAAAAAGGTGTTTTTGATTTATGAAGTAAAAAAAGGTTTCCTTAGGCTAACAGGGTAAGTCCTTTTTTTGTAATTAATAGTTTTTGCTATTTTCCCTTTTAAGAAAAAAAAAAGAGCGTGGCGTCTGAGACTATTATAAGTCGAACCTGACCGTCTCCACTGGGCTTATGGCAACAGTGTGCGGTGTAAATTTTTATACGTTTGAAAATTTAATCGTAACAAATTTTCTCAAAAATAATAAATAAAATAAAAGCATTTAACAAGCTTAGTTGGCTGATTATTAAAGACATCAAATGAAGCAAAACATTTTCTATATCCATAGGTCAAGTATAGATAATTTTTAATATTTTTTCCTAAAGGTTTGAATTCCAAACAGCCACCCAATACGACTAGAAATTTTATGAGAAGTTTATAAAGTAAAGCCATTCTTTCCCTGGCACTATTAATATAGTCTCTAAATTTTATATATTTATGTTTTTATAAATTTAAAATATAGTTTATATAAAATTTTATTATATTATTTTTTGGCTTGGGTGTACAATTTATGTTAGTGAAAATTCCAAGGGTGTATGGTTTTTACTTCAAGAAAATATATTTTTACTAATTAGTAATTGTTGATGAAATATACAGTAGAAACTCGATAATTTGTCATGAGTGGGGGAGGAGGGGTGATGAAAAAACGAAAATGACGAATTATAGAATTTCCCTGGTAAAGTAACAAAATACATTTTAAAATGTATGATTGTAATTTTGTTTTGCTATTTATTGAATGTAAAAATGATCAGAACATTATAAACTCTTTCATAACACATAAATCAGATATCTGTTTTTGTACTGCCTTTTCCCGTCCTTTCTTGCCGCATTGCAATCAAGTGTGAAATATCTGATTCACATTGCTGCTCGTAACACTCAATGCACTTAGTTAACATTTTCTTTACTTCTTTGCATGGAAAAGTGGACGAGCTAGAAATATAATAATCATCTTTTTCATCACTAGCTTCATTTTGAGCACTCAGCACTTGTTCTATAATTTCATTGTCATTTAAAATTTCATATCCCATATCCACTATTGATGGCCACAGCTTATTCCAGCTTCAAGCAAGTGTTTCATGGGAAACATTGTTCCACGCATCAGCTACATTGAAAATGGCATGTTTAATTATGTATCCTTTCCAAAATCCATTTAAATTTGTTCCTGAATCAGAAGAAATAAAATTCTGCAGAAATATCTTCTTGTAGAGGCGTTTCAAATTTTCGACGACTCCCTGATCCATCGGCTGTATAAGAGATCTAGTATTCGCTGGAAGGAAAATGCATTTTATATTTTTTATCCACATCATCATTTAGAGGATGTGACGGAGCTTTGTCTATAAATAATAAAGCTTTTTCAGGCAATTTTCTTCATTTCAAATACTTTTTAACTTCAACAACGAATACATTTTAAAACCAATCAATGGGAATTTTGATTCATCCAGGAATTATGAACTGGCTGTCAGAAAGATGAAACCAGAGAAACAAGCTTTTTCTCAAATGAGGTTTTAATTTGTAGAGTTTTAACTGATTCCGGGAATTCGTCACTGCACTCATACTTCATCTCTTACTACAATCTATGGAAGGATCTACTCCATGCTTCTCCTGTTTGCTTTTTTCTATCAAATGACTTACAAAATGTATTAATAAAGGAGTACTTTTTAGTGACAAACCGAATGAGGCGGTTTGAAGATTAAATAAGTAGCAAGAGGAAAAAATGAATTACATATGTATTTGTTATTTATAGTTGCCAATTTAAAAACTACACCTGACGAATTACAGAGTAAGAAAAATTATCAAGTGACGAAATAACGAGTTTCCACTGTAAGTAAGTTATGAAAAAAAGAAACTCATAAATGAAGAAATTTAAATTTAAAATAGATTTATAAATAATAGCACACACACGCACATTCATGAATTGCATATGGAAGGCCTACGATCTCTGTACATCACTAAAGCAGTATAAGGATCATTAGTGCATTTCTGTCTCCTAAGATGCAGCATGTGTAGTAGCCAGGACTCCACCTATCAAGCTGATCGCTGAAGAAAGGAAGATATACTGTAAAAGTGATTCTATACCCAGAGCCAATGAGAGGAGGGAGACCATTATAGCTTGGCAGCAGTTTTGGAGTTGGGATGTTGCTTTAAGTGAGAGGTGGGCACAGGTTGGTCCCTCATATTCAACCCTGTCTGGACAGGAAGCATGGAGAAGTTGATTACTACATAACTTAAGTGCACATGGGACATGGAGCCTTCTGAGCCTACAAGCATAGGCTCAAGCTGGATGATATAGGGAAACCCCCGGTGGTGGATGAAATTCCAAGGAACATTTTTTTATATGCCCTTTCTTCCAGCAAGAGAGAGAAGAGCTTCAACAGGTCTGTCGTTTCCACATGCAAGCACACACGCATGCACGCACACAATAATTTTTTATTATGCATTTATAAAATTATTAGAATGCTAAAAAAAAATATGAATTTTGTCCAGAAAATGCCCTTTCTTTTGTAGCAAAACACCAGATAAAATAATTTACAGAATTGCTAAGATTAGGAATATTTATTAAAAAAAATATATTAAAAAATTCAAAATATTCTTAACTAATTAATCATTTCTCTTATCATTCATTAATCTGTATAAATATTATTTAACGACATATGCTGATGATAATGATACTAATTTTTCTTTGTTTATTATTTGTGATCATTAAAGAAAATCAGCGGTGAGGATATACTGTAAATCATGCAAAAATTGGATAAACCACAAAGCAAATAGCATAGGATCACATTCAAAATAAAGTGATAAATGCAGTGTCATAAACAGGTTTCCATAACGTTTCCTTCAAGTCTGCACCAACAAACATGCAAAGAAAAAAATATAATAAAAACGAAATAAAAAGCGAAGGCGTTTAGTGCAGCAAAAATCATCACAAAAAAAAAAAACTCACCACCAGGAGAAAAACCTGCTGTAAAACCTGAAATTTCATTTATCCAAAATAAGTAATATTTCCTAAACAATGCACTCCTAGATTGAGCAACTACAACTGAAACTATTTGTAATATATATATTTAAATTGAGTACTTTTCAGTTTTTTTTTTATGTATTACTAGATACCTGTGTGTTAATCTTTCTCAATAAAATATTTTATTTGATATAAACCACATCAATTTATGACTAAATAAATAATAGGGGATTAGTAGGAATATTTAAACTGAAGTATAAGAAACAATTTAATGACGTTTCCTTATTAAACTAAAAATATAATCAAAACACTTAGGTTATCCTGAAATTTATAATGAGTGATTTAATTACAACTAGAACATGGTTTAAAAAATAATAATTAGTAATGAGAAATAATAAATTTACAAGACACACAAATTTTAACGGGGATAAGAATTTCACTTTATTTTTGTTCTGCAGAAAGAGAAATCATAATTATAATAAACTATTAAAGATAAATTCACTTTTAATCTAACTACTATTTTGAAGTCCAGGTTATATTACTATATTCCACTGAAATTTGGGTTCAGCCAAAAACATGTTTTACCTTATAAGGGATTAGTAAGTAAACAAAATAACTGTACAAACGGTCTAAGCAATTTAAACTACAGTTGAAATGAAAATAAGCCAGGTTGAAAGTAGCAAGTCAAAAAAAACATACAAATAATTACAATAATAATAATATACAAAAAAAAAAAAATTGTCCTACCTGGAGCACTAGATTGTGATGCATTAAACTGGAAAGGCTGGTTAGATGGCGCTCCTGCAGAACCAGCTCCAAACTGAAATAAACCCCCTGAACTTTGCTGCGGTTGTGGAGCAGTGAAGTTGAAGGTTCCCGCCTGGGCTGGCTGTGATGCTGGTGCATTAAAGGTGAAGGGTTTGCTTGTTTCCTGATTTCCAAAAGTTGTTGAAGATCCAAATGCTGGTGCTGGAGTTGTACCAAAAGCAGATGAAGTTCCTGGAACTGTTGTAGTCCCAAAAGTATTGGTTGAGCTACCAAAAGCTGGAGTTGATCCAAAAGCTGGAGTACTGGTGTTTTGGGTGCTGAACGTATTCTGGGTGCCAAAAGAGGGAGTATTTGACGTTTGACCAAAGGTAGAAGAGCTGCCAAATGATGTTCCCGATGTGCTACCAAAACTAGATTGGGGCTGATTTCCAAAAGCGGGTGTTGCTGTGGCACTATTACCAAATGTTGAAGTAGAAGAAGAACCAAAAGTTGGTGCTGAAGAACTGCTACCAAAAGCTGAAGTACTTCCAAAAGATGGAACATTGTTAGTTCCACTGAAACCTGGTGCACTAGGGCCAGCTGAGGTGGTGCCAAAAAGTGGTGGATTGGTACCACTAGCCGAAGTACCACTGCTAAAAGTACTACCAACTGTTGAACCACCAAAGGCAGAACCTGCTCCACTTCCAAAGGTAGGAATGTTAGCATTAGTTGTAGCACTTCCAAAAGTAGGGTTATTAGATACTCCAGCGGCAGCAGTACCAAATGTTGGCTGAGTAGTTGCAGTTCCACTTCCAAAGGCAGGAGGATTATTATTATTATTGCCAGCAGCAACACTGCCAAACGTTGGAACAGTACTACTAGCGTTTGAGGCCCTAAATGCTGGAGGACTAGTAATGGTACTATTTGTTCCAAAAACTGATGGCTTGTTGGCCTCATTTGCTGTGATACTACTTCCAAAAACTGGGGTGTTATTGCTAGGATTTCCAAAAGAAGGTTGATTTGAAATACTACCAAACACAGGTTTCGGAGCTTCTGTGCTTCCGAATGTTGGAGCAGTAGTAGTTGTGCTTCCAAATGCTGGAGCAGTAGAAGTAGTTGTGCTTCCAAATGCTGGAGCAGTAGAAGTCACTGTGCTTCCAAATGCTGGAGCAGTAGAAGTCACAGTGCCTCCAAATGTAGGAGCACTGGAAGTAGCTATGCCTCCAAATGTAGGAACAGTAGAAGTTGCAGTGCCTCCAAATGTTGGAGCAGTAGAAGTTGCTGTGCCTCCAAACGTAGGAACAGTAGAAGTCGCTGTGCCGCCAAAGGTAGGAGCAGTTGAAGTAACTGTGCCTCCAAATGTAGGAGCAGTTGAAGTAACTGTGCCTCCAAATGTAGGAGCAGTAGAAGTAACTGTATTTAAACCAAAGGTAGGAGCTGATTTACTAGTTGTATTTCCAAAAGTTGCCTTTACAGCACTTGTATTATTAGTTAATGTATTGCTGACTTTTGCAGTGGTGCCTGTTGAAGTATTAGTATTTTCTACATTGTTTCCAAACAAAGAAGTTGGAAATGTAGACTTAGTAGAGGAAGAGGTTGAACTGAAGTTGGAGGAAGTATTGAAATTAAACAAACTCTTCTGGTCATTACTAGTTGAGGCAGGTGCATTAAATGTAAATCCACCAGCCTTTACATCTTTCTTTGCAGAACCAGATGAAAAACTGAATACTGGTTGTTTTGTAGCACTATTTGCTGTTGTAGTTAAAGGCGTAGTAGAAACAGGCTGAGAAGCTGCATTATTGGTAGAATCGCCACTTGATACTTTATTACTAGTTTGACCAAAAGTGAACCCTCCGCTTCCAAACTGAAATGGTTTAGCTTCAGGCAGTTTATTGTTTGCTGGAATAATTTTATTTTCTGTTTTACCAAAGTTGAAAATACTGGATGCAGCGGATTCTTTCTTATCTTCTGCAGAGGATTTTATTGGTTCAGGTGTCTTACTTTGAAAAGAAAAACCAGAAGATTTTGATAATTCAGTTTTTTGTTCTGATAAACTACTAGTAGTTACTGGTAATAGAGATGCATTTTGAGGTTGTATTCCTGAAGTTACTGATGAATTTACAGAAGTATTTAATGTGCTTCCAAAAACAGAATTCTTCTCCTCAGTGACTTTAGCTTTATCAGATGCATTTGACATTTTGGGAGATCCAAAAGTAAAAACGGAAGGACTTGAAAGAGGTGCTTGAGTGGAAACTGAAGTATCTGGCACCTTAAAATTGAACAAGCTAGAACTTGTCACTTGAGGCTGAGAAACTGAAGACTTGACAGAATCATTTGATGTTGCTCCAAATTTAAAAGAAGATTCCGTTTTAGCAACATCTTTGTTTTCTAAGTTAACTCCTACTTTATCTCCATTAGATTTAAGTAATGATTCGTGTTTGTTTTCATTTTGCTCAGTAGTATTCACTGCTTCTGATGTTTTTTCTTGTAAAGTAGATGGCATACCAAATGTTAACTGAGGAACTGATGCAGGAGTTGTAAAGGCAATAGGTGTAGTAGATATAGTTTTTGAAGTTGTTACACTAGATGAACTGCTGGATGTTTCCAAGTTTATTGGAGCTGTAACAGCTGGCTGGTTCGTAGAAGAAAACGGTGTAAGGAAGTTTGTAGAAGTGGAAACTCCTAAAGAGGCTGTCGATGGGGCATCAGTTAAATCTGGAGGTGTATTGCTAATTGGTGATGTTACCATACTGTCTGTTGTTGAAGGCTGAATATCA
This sequence comes from Euschistus heros, assembly GCA_003667255.2. Taxonomy (NCBI): domain Eukaryota; kingdom Metazoa; phylum Arthropoda; class Insecta; order Hemiptera; family Pentatomidae; genus Euschistus; species Euschistus heros. Next base: position 489,742 of record RCWM02000096.1, on the reverse strand, counting down.
AATTTCTTCAAAGCTGATTTTAAAATCCCCTTAACATCAGAAACGACTTTCTCTTTGACTGGTGCTGGAAAACAAACAATAAAACCTTTTTATTATTACTTTTAAATAAAACAAATCAAAGGTATTTAACAAGCTAAAGTAATTTAAATGTGTATGATAAGAAGTTAAAATATTACTAACAGAAAAAATGGATGAATTTAGCATTTTGATAAAATAGGTAAACTCATGACATCATAGATAATTTAATAGAGTGAGCTAGAATAAAAAACATTAATCTCTGACAATAAAATAGTGAAGGATATTGATTTCAGATCAGCCAATTTTTGATGGCCAATGGACATCCTTGGCCATTTCCCATTTCAAACAAATTAGTTTTTGTCCTTAAGGATACTAACTTGAAATATTAATTAATTGTTAATTCCAGGATTTAACAATTTTAAAAGGTCACAGGATAGTCAAAGTAATTAAAACATTACTTATTACTTTTTAGCTCAAGTTTGTACATAAAGGTTTAATTTTGAAATTTTAAAACTAACTACAAAAAATTAATTTCTAACAATAAAACAGTTCACTCCAACACAACATAGACAAACTAGATAGCTACAAATATATTTAAAAAGAGAAAAATAATTTTTTTTTTAATGACTAAGTGTTGAAAATGGAACACATATGGGTTACTAATGTTTATTGAAGTACCTTTCTCATACATAAAGGGTCTGTTGAGAAAGTTTCCAGAATTATTTAATGTAGTCAGCTATGCTATATGGAAGGGTTTTCCGTGTCCAAAAAGAAATTTGTGATAACTGGATTTTGGGCTATGACAAAAGTGCTAATCCACAACACCCCCATTTTATCTGAGGTGCTGATCAAAATGGTTGTAGCAACGTTATGTTTCCAAGGATAAAAAGAATCCTGAAAGGAACACGTATAGGACACTGGAGTCTGTTAAAGCAGCTACATCTATCTCACTGAAGGAGATTCCTGTTGACTTTTGCTTTTTATTTTTTATTAACAACCATATCACTCAGCTACACAGAAAATGAATTTGTTTGTAATAGCAAAGATGAAGAATATGTTTTAAGATAAGAAAGCAAAAGAATAATAAAATCATTCGAAGTCTTTTTAAATTAATAGTCAATTTTTTTAACAATTAACTTTACTCAGACTTAATTTAATTTCCAGCCATACACACTGCCACAAAATACCTGACCACAATGTGTTTAAAGAACTAAAATTTAAAATATTATTTTAGATTTCAAAAAATTACATCTAGGTCTTGGTTCTGGAAGAGGATCAGTTTCGACTCCAGCATCTCTTGTCTTAGGAGGTGATTTGGAGAGTTGACTAGGCTTTTCTGTTTGTTCTTTTTTTTCTCCATTAACCTAAACAATAATAAAACCATTAATTATTTAATGACATCAGTATGTAAATAATTAAACAAAGATACTCGAAATTGGAAATATAGATATGTGAGGGATTACATTTAAGTATGTAGTGCAGTTCAAATATTTTGGGTCTACAACATCTAGGTAAGTAATTCAAAAGATAAATGCTAAATTAAAAAATTAGGATTTAAAAGCCACAGTGGAAACTGTGTAGTTATGGACTGTTTTTCTAAGTGAGTAAAAACCTATACAATTCCCAACCAAGAAGCTATCACTCACCTTGGTTAACATTCTGATAAAAGAGTTCAGCAGCCTTTTAGAGTGCCACTATAACTACATTTGGATTATGGTAGAATTTTTGAAAGCAGACTATTTCATGAAGTCTATTCGAAACTCAGTATCCAAAAAACTGGAACAGCACTTCATCCACCCACTGCCTGATGGAATGATTGAACGAATGAACAGAACACTGCCAATGTGAACTCTATCTCTCCAAGGTAGTCTATGGCCATCAGCGAGACTGGGATGAGCACATTCCATTCTCTCTAATGGCCTACAGATCAGCTACGAATGTCATCCAGACAGACCCCAGCAAAGGCCCTCTTGAGTCAAGAGATGAGGCTGGTTGCAGGCCCTGTGTGAACCTGACTGACAAATACTATGTGTCCGACCTTCAAAAAATGATGGTAGATACACTCACAAATTGATTCATACAAATTTGAAGCTTGCTAGTGATCAGATGAAAAATTACCATAATATTCATGTCAATAAATAAAACTATAAAAGAGATCTTGTGTTGTTTTATAAACCATGGAGAAGATGCAATTTCAGTCCTAAGCTACAGAACAACTGGGAAGGGCCAAATGGAATATACATGAAAATTAATAAGGTGATATTAACAAGCACTGCCAATGTTTTTTTTAGGTGACACAGATGCCAAGAGGTTTTTAACTTGTAAAATAATCGGTCCTTCCTGCTCTAGTTGGAGTACATAAGGATGTTAAGCCCCAGAAAACAACAAACTTGTAAAATAAAACCTTTTGATTATTTTAAACCCAAAATGTTACAATATTGATTTTTATTACATTAAGGAAACCCTGTTCCCAGAAAAATCAGTGATAAAATATATATAATCTCACAAGGGGACGTTTTTAGTTGTAACTCACAGATTTGAATGCCGATTTTTGTGTGGGTAGTAGGGACCTATAATAGTGCAAATCTAGAGTTATAGCTGCCAATGGGCATAAGGAGCCGAGAAAAAAAAATAAAATATGAAAATCACGTTTTATTTTTTTTCTTAGCTCTCAATCAAGATAGAGAAATTATTCTTTCACGTTTAAGTGCAGTTGTGTATGCTATTTTAAATAAAAATACTTTCGTTATGCTCAAGACACTACCCGGCTTTAGGGTGCTCAAAAACTCCAAAAAAATGACAAAATTCCAAGGAAATCTGCTGTAAATCAGTGGAAACTTTTTTTCATGAAGAAGTGACCTCAAATCTCGATTCAACGCACCATAAACCCTAATATGTGAAACCCTAATATGTGAAGTTTTATCAAAATCAAAAAATATTGATTTTTTTACCCCATTTGAGGATTTTAAAATTTTGAAGTTGAGATTTCATCAAGAATTTCTAAAGGCCATATCAACTGCTATGTTCAACCGATTACAATAGTAATAGAACCACAAGAATCAGCATACATTCTGCTTTTTATCCATGCATATAACATTGGATTTACTCCAGATTTTTGATTTTGACACAATTTAGTTTCTACATGTTATTTTTTCAGATGGGGAATCTGAAAATAATATTAGTTTTTAGATTAAAAATTTTTCCCACCCATATTTTTATTTCAAATTGCATTGAGATCCTAAGATTTATGATTTATCTAAAATTAATATCAGGTTTTGGTTAAAAAATATGAATATTTTTCTTAAAGGGTCTTAAATTTATTGTGTATAAACTAAAATAATAATAGAAATAGATCATTTTAAAACGTCTTATTTATATAGTATAGGGGAGAAAAATTTTTAAACTAAAAACTGATATTATTTTCAGATTCCCAATCTCAAAAAACATGTAGAAACTAAATTTTGTCGAAATCAAAAATAATTTTTTTTTTACTTTTAAAATTTTGTAGGATTTTAGAAGGCAAAGATGCCATCAATTTCTGAAAAATTGTAAATAATTTGCGCTATCTCACATATTTCGCCAGCGATTAAGATCAAATTTTAAGGTCATTTAGAAGCCGTAAAACTGCATAGTTCAGCCCAAATACGGAGGTCACAGAATATCCCCTTATTGAGATATCTCAAGTTATAGCTGACCTTGGATTTTTTCATTCACATCAGTTTTTGTCAACTAAACTCTGGAGTAAATCCAATGTTATATGCATGGATAAAAAGCAGAATGTATGTTGATTCTTGTGATTCTATTACTATTGTAATCGGTTGAACACAGCAGTTGTTATGGCCTTTAGAAATTCTTGATGAAATCTCAACTTCAAAATTTTAAAATCCTCAAATGGGGTAAAAAAATCAATATTTTTTGATTTTGATAAAATTTCACATATTAGGGTTTTATGGTGCGTTAAATCGAGATTTGAGGTCACTTCTTCATGAAAAAAAGTTTCCACTGATTTACAGCGGATTTCCTTGGAATTTGTCATTTTTTTGGAGTTTTTGAGCATAACAAAAGTATTTTTATTAAAAATAGCATACACAACTGCACTTAAACGTGAAAGAATAATTTCTCTATCTTGATTGAGAGCTAAAAAAAAAAAAATAAAACGTGATTTTCATATTTTATTTTTTTTCTCGGCTCCTTATGCCCATTGGCAGCTATAAATCTAGATTTGCACTATTACAGGTCCCTACTACCCACACGAAAATCGGCATTCAAATCTGTGAGTTACAACTGCAAATGTCCCCTTGTCAGTTTAGATCAAGGATCAAAGCAACAAAACATGGTACATGTTTTTCGGATAGGTATATATTTGCATTCGGGTAGGATCAGTATGCACAATCATTTTTCGGTTATAGCTAAGTGCAAACACCAAGTCTATACAAGAACCACTAAGTGTAGTACAGGAACTTTTGTTATTAATGAGTCACACTAGAATAATTTTAATATTAATATTAATTTAGGTCATTAACGAGTCATACTAGACTCTAGTGTGATATTAAAAATATTTTAATGTAATATTAAAAATATTAATTTTTTTTATTAATGAGTAACAATAATAATTGTTACAAGAAGAAATGGATGGTTACACTCTTGAAACCCAATGGGCCCCATAAAAACATGTACCATATAATATATATATATATATATACACACAAACAGACGCACATAAGATGTGCTTGACATTTCAAGATGGAAATGATATGTGGTTTAATAGTGGAAATTGGCTGAGGAGAGAAACAGATCAAGCATTGAGGAATAGGCTAGCTTAGCTTCTATATGGGCGTAGTGTCTTCATATATTGTTGTTATTAAATAAATTACTTAAAATATAGCAATAAATATTAAATTATAGATTTAGTACACAACTTGAATACATATAAGCAATAGAGAGCTTAACTACAATTAAATCATTTAAATAATAAAAAAATAATAAAACTCACCTCAGGAACAAGAGTCTGTACTTGTATTGCAATACTCTTTCTTGTTGATTTTTTTCGCTCAGCTATGGCAAAATAAATTTTTAAAAAAACTTATTATACATCTATCCTAATAATTATGATCATTTATTTTTAAAAAGGATGTAATAAAAACTACATCAATAAATAGACAAAAACATGTACAATAAAAAAGAAATTAATAAACATTTTAACTATACCAAAATTTGTTGTCTAGGGGATCCTTCTTTTTAAAATGGATTCCAAATAAAGTTGAACTATTATATATTTCTAAGTTATACTTTGGCAGAATTTAAACAACCATCATTATCTAAATTTAAAATTTTACAAGCTAAACTAAAGACGATTAATATTTTGTTAATGGCAATGAGCGTAAAAGTAATAACTACTGTTGTTAGACTAATAATAAATTATTTTAAATTGTGCAATATGATCTATTCTTAAGAAAATATTGTTGGATCTAAATAATAATTAAAAAGAGTACATACTAATATAATATACAAAATGTATTAAAACTTAATTTCACGATATAATCTTACAAGTACATGCAAAACTTTTATATATTAAGCAAAGCAATATAAAGTAAAGAACTATATTTAAGATTGTTTCAACGTGATTTTATTCTCTGTGATTACAAAGGAATTAAATTACACGTCCTTTCAAACTAGTAATTACAATAACATGAAACACTTTAAACAAGATAACATTTAACTAACCAAACTTTTAGTACTAGCTTTATCACATGTGTTTTATTAGAAGTCTACATACATTTAAGGTTGCAACTGTTGTTATCACATGGTAGCAAACTTATACCTCCACCCCAGAAGACGGTTCACTTGGAGAAAAGGGAAGCAGCTTGATGGAATGAAAAAAAAATGGAGATTTCACCAACTTCATAAAATGTTGGTGAAATCTGTCTGATGATTGAAAAAGGTCCAACCCGTACAGGGTCCAGTTTGTAGCGATTTATTTTATTTTATTTTATTTCTGTTCTTGTCAATTCTCTGTTTATTTATTTGAAAGCTCCTTAAGGAATTTTGAAAAGCTATTTTTCGGTCCTCCTCAAGAGAAGATGGATTGTTTTCGATAAGAGGAAGTATAGCTTGTTTCTTCCCTAGGAGGAAGTAAGATGGTGCAAATCGTTGAGCTATGAATTGTATCATTATACTCATTGACACATTCCTTTGTGAGAATCGGCCCGGCTTTATTTGTCTCATTGTTTATTTTGCATCTTAAACGATTTACGAGTGTTTGATTTAATATTCTGTTAAGCCCATTTGATTCTGAATGATCAATGCAGGTAAAAACAATCTTTCCTTTTTCCTTCCTTTTTTTTCCAAATAGTTTCGAAAATGAGTTGAATTTATGGAAGCATAGTGGTTGGCTAATTGGATTGAAATATTTTAATTTTTAGCAATTGGATTTATTAAATTTATAAAGTCGTGAGCGTTTTGACCTTTACTAGTCGAGATCCAGGCATATCTGGTAAAATGATCCACCAAAATGTGCATATATTTCTTTGGTGACCGATTCACTGAAAACCCTCCAACAGTATCTAGGGCAAACATGGGCGAACTTTTTAAGGGGAGGGGCGGATGAAATAGAAAAACATCTAGGCGGGCCGAAAAAATTGAACAAAACAAAGTTTTACAAGTGATAAACTTTATTTTTGACTTGATCTCATTACACTCAACTTATATGACAGATGAAACTGTGACTGAGCTTCTAAAAGTTGTTCGTTATCTAGTAGAAACTTGGATGTGCTGCCTCACGGTAGTGAAGGTAAATGATGGTCGGTCAATCAGTTTCTGACGCAGTTTTTGCGAAAATTCATAGCAGGAAAACACCTGTTCACAGATGTAACAGAAGATGCAACCATCGCAATTATCTTCTGAGCATGAGATTTCAGCTTTGGGAAACTTGATTTTAACAAGGCCTTGTAAAACTCATTTTTAGAAACGTTGATAAATAGTTGCTTTATGTCATTGTTGCATTGCAACTCAATCAGTTCGAGCTGCAATTCTGGTTCAACCGATTCACAATCCACATTAGATGGCATGCTAAAAATGTTCAGGTCCTGTTCAATAAATTTGAAGTCCTGGAATCTTCTTTCAAATTCTTCATGAAGAGACACCAGGTTTTTTTCATAGCTCTTAAGTTTTACTTCCGTAATACAATAGATTTTAGTCTTGGAAAATGAGTAAAATCTTTCTTGACTAGTTGTTTGGAAAGTAACTTCAATTTCTGAACCCTTGATATAACTCCAAATATCATGGATTAATTGTTTTCTTCCCTGTAATTTAAGGTTCAATTTATTGATGTGACTGAGAAGATCTGTAAAAAATGTTTGAAATCCATTCAACATCATTTAAGTGTTCAGACTCGTCCATTCCTTCTTCTTTCATGAAAGAGATTATTAATGACATATGACAATACCGTAATTAAGACGCAACGAGAAGAAAACAATCATTCTATTCTAGCTTTGCATAAAATAAATTTTGTCTTATGTATAATTGTGTGTGAATAACTAGCCCGAAGGGCCGCACTTGGCACGCGGGCCATACTTTGCCTATCACTGATCTAGGGACGTTATTTGGAACGGCTCAGTGGCAGGACTGTGACGGACTTTACTTCTAATGCAAATTTGGCAACTTTTACAAAAGTTATGAATTTCTTTGTCAAAACTCTTGAGACAATAATGCGGCTGAACTGTGGCGATCATCTGTGCCGGCCCAATGTGACCATAATGCTCATGAACCAGCTGGATGATTTTCTTTACTAATTTTGGTGAAACAAATATTCTCAGTTTTCCCTTTAATCTTTTCAGGATTATTGCTTGCCTATAGTCAGTCCGTTTTTCTATTTTCAAACTCCAGAAGGTGTTCAGCTTGGTCTTTTAATATCTGAGGTAGTTCAATTAAGTTCACGATCCTGATTGCATCATTATTATTGAAATATTCTAAAGCCGGATTTCTTGTCAGTAAGTCGGCTAGAATATTTTCTTTGCCTTTTTTATAAAAAATGTTGAAATTGAATTGTGATAAATAAAGAATTAGGTCGCTTATGATGTCATCTGATCTGGCCTTAGTTTTTAAGTTTTCTAATGGCTTATGATCGCTTCATACTGTAAAGTGGCGTCCTATTAAATAATATTGCCAAAATTTGATTGCATCTCTGATCGCTTTGCATTCCAAATGAATGATGTCTAAACGTTTTTCCCTTTCCAATAGCTTCCTTAAATAATAATAAACAACAGGATGCAGTATTCCATCTTCTTGTGGCTGTTTTAGAGTAGTGCCTGTACCTTTAAAACTGGCGCCTGTTTCAATAACGATGGGCTTCTTATAATTGTAAATGGACAATATTGAAGCCGTACATAAATAATCTTTTATCATATTGAAAACTTTTTCGTAATCATCGGACCATTCAATCAAACTTCACATCTTTTCTTAATACTCGATGCAATGGTTCCAGTTTTTGAGAACTATTTTCTATATATCTTAAGTAAAAGTTGATTGAACCTAAAACACTTCGTACTCCAGTCTTATCTGATGGTCTTTGTAGGTTTTCAATTGAAACTAAATTACCTTGGGCTGGTGAGACCCTGTTCTTTGAAATTGTATGGCCTAGCTATTTGACAGATTTAGCTGCAAAAAAACACTTGACTAATATTAGTTTGAATCCTTCAAAATCAGTCATCTGCAAAAATTTTTCGATATGTTGAAGATGATCTTCCCAGGTTTGAGAGAATATCCAAATATCATCAATATAATTGATGCAGAATTCATCCAAAGCATTTCTTCTTATAATATTTGATAATTCTCTGGAACATGGCCGGAGCATTTTTCAGATCAAATGGAAGGACTTTAAACATGAACTTTCCATAAGTCGTAATAAAAGAAGTTTTTTCTCTGTCTTCTTCTTTTAGTGTAATACACCAAAATGCTGAATTAATGTCTAAAACTGTAAAATATTCACAATTAACAACTTTGTCGATTTCGTCATATTGTAGGAAATGGAAGAACTTCTGGAACTACCAATTTATTTAATTTACGAAAATCGATACACAAGCGTGATTTATAGTTCTCCTCTTTCTTGAACGCGAGGGTTACAGAGGAAGCGCACAGAGAATCCCATTCTCCAATAATCTTTGTTTGCAATAATGCCTTAATCTGATTTTGTATTCCTTCATTGTCAGGAACTGAGCACTTATATGGTCGACAAGTAACATACTCGTTATATAATAATTTTATCTCTGCTTCTTTTGATTTGACTTTCCCTGCTAAAACTATTTAAAACGGGGAAGATTACTTAGGCTAAACAATAAAATATTAAAAGGTCAAAAGATACTGCCTTAAATACTTACAACGTTTAAAAGCATGAAGTCCAATGCTGGAACTGAGAGATGAAATGATCTCATTGTTAACAAAGTTATAATTTTTTCGAGGCCTTTTAGGTTGTGAAACATTGGATGTATCCCAATCTGGTTCACGACTTCGTTTCATTCGTTCATCTTCTCCATTCAACCTTTTACAAGGGAGAGTAATTAAACAATTATTAATTTTTAATAACATATCAAAATGGAAGATTTTTTTTAAGACAATATGTTTATGTATACCACATATTTATTTATTTTTGATTTTACTAATCAACCGACTTAAAAAAAAAAGGAGGTTCTCAACTCATATGTTTTTTTTATGAGTATGTTACACGATTACTCTGTCAATTTTGATGATTCTTTTTTAGATCGGTAGGGCATACTTCAGAGGTGGTCCCATAAAAAATATTATGAAATCAACGCAGCACTTTTTAAGAAAAAAAAAAAAAAAAAAAAACAGTTAATAAAAATCATATAATAATCTAAAATCTCCATGGTAACTAAATCTAAATTATTAACAAAAATTGCTAATTTACATATACAGTCAACTCTCGATGTGTCGTACTTCGATAAGTTGATTTCTTAAATAATTCAAACAAAATCTATGGTCGGAAGTACATTACACTTAATTCACCTCAAAGAGACAATTTCAGACAGAAAACATTAAAAATTGTGTAAATAAGTCAAACTGAAAATAGGGTTCAAAAGAGAGAACTTCTAGGACCACCTCTATGAAATGAACTACATATTAGAAGTCATTGCCTCTATAACTCGAACTCAACTTTAAAGAATTTCATGAGTAATTTGTTTTCCTGTTTCCTATCATTGTTTTATTTCATAACATTTCATTTATTACTGATGCAAAGATACTAAATGCTATTATAAGCATTAGTGTCTAATTTAATGGTTTCCGCATTTTCACCCAACAGAACCAAGCTTTGTCAAGCACGGGTAATTTTACCGCCAACTTATAGATCTTTTTCTGTACTCCTTACTTATTAATGAGATCATAGTGCTAAATTAAACAATTCCAGAAAATTAGGATCTACTTTTTTTTAAAACCAGCACCTTAATTTTTTCAGAATAAAACGTATCGATCAGGAGTATATTAAATGTTTCAAACATACACATCTATACTAGATTAATCAATTTCTTTAGTATTCCCAGTTTAACCAAAATATCCAACAAATTCTTGTGTGTGGTCAATCGAATTGTAATAATGGTTCCACACTCTGTGAACTAGGAGGGTAAATTTACTTATTTTTCCGAACCCAAATTAATGTAAGAGTATTTTCTTAACTTTTTTAATATGTCTATAGATTATTAGAAAAAAAATAAGGACTTAATGGCTGAGGAAGTTGGGGTTAGGGCCTCAGCACACCCGGTTCTGAAGGTCATGGGTTCAAATCCTACCTGAGCAGGTTAAAATTTATTTTGTGGCAGACCCAAAAAATGAATCTTAGCCTTCCTACCATAGCTAGAATAGGTTGGTTAAAGAAATAAAATAAATACACATAACAACCCTTTAAGGGTCTTAGATTCAGTATGAAAGTATAGCTTTGAGAATGGTTCCACAAAGAGATGATGTAATCAGCAATCATGCTCAACCGCCAGGTTTTTCTCCCAATTTCAAAGGTACTATCCCACTTTAGATGCCTTCTAGACCCTGATAGTTGATCCACAGCCAAAATAATAGAAATGAAATTTTCTGCTTATAGACGGACTAAAACTTGGGCACCAGAGCTTGGAGTTCAATGTCTTATCCACTTAACGCTACCCCAATCCTAATAGTAATAGATAGTACCTGCCCTTCTGCTAAACAGATTACTTCCTATAATAATTTTTATAAAAAGTTTGAATAAGTATGAACGTTATTAAAATACTACTACTTTATATGTAAGATTGAATACAAACCTTAGTTTTGCTAATGGAACTTGCTCCTCTTCTTCTCCTTCCAAACGAGAGAGATACAAGTTATGTTCAGTGCGACGTTTGGCTTGCGGTTGACCTTCCTGTTCTTCTTCTTCAGTCTGATCAATAAAATAAATTATATAATGTGCTATAAAAAAAAATTGAACAAAATTGATTATTTAAAACTAAGTTTAATTAATATATAGAAGAATTAGAAAAAACAAAAAGCAATATGACCAATAAGTAAATCTGTATTAAACAAACTTGAAAAAAAAGAAAAATAAATTAAAATTAAAATTACCCCCTTTTCATTATCAATTTAAGTAAATAGATAATTGAAAAATAAAATTATGCATTATTTAATAGCTGTTGAAACAGAATCGAGAAGCAAGTTATAATATAAAAAATAAAATAATATAGTAGTACAGAAGACAAGATAAAATAATTTTATGTGATGGCATACATAAATTGCAATTAGATTTAAATAGGGGACATAAAATTAGGGCTAGGCAAATAATTCCAGTTGCAGGAAATGATTCTAATACAGCTTTCTTCCCTCTTTCTTTAGTCTTAACTCTCGTTGCTAAAGGTAAGTGACAATGTTGTCAGAAGTTATAGAGCAATTTACAAGTTATGTTATCAGCTAATACTGCATACGATGTATGAATAATGAAAAATGAAATGATGGATTGCTTGATTTGAGATATAATAATAGTGACCACGGCTTCCCCTTGTACCAACTTGTATTTTTGTTCAAATATAGAATCTTTATTATAATATCTTACTTTAGTAGTGCTATATCCCCGGCTCTCTGTCAAGTCTGGATCAGCATTAATCTACAGGGATGCCAGTCAGGACTTACTTGTCTCATAAATTATAAATAACTTTTAAAATAATTAATTAAGTTTATTCTTCTCGCAGAGGTTTCATGGGGTCAAATAATTAAGGTATGTTATTTATAAACAAAAAGTAATCTAAAGGAATTGATTGGATGAGTGACATTAAAAGCACTGTACATTCAAATAATGTTAACGTATAAAATTACAACTAGAAGTAAAGATTATTTGTGAATCTAGTATCTTACTAATTAACAAATCAAACTTAATCTAAACTTATCTTAATAAAATAGGTATGATAGGGGTAAGGTGAAGTCTGTGAAAGTCATGGTTTCAGATCAGTGAGGTGCCATCAGGAGATGACATTTTTTTTTTTTATTTTTCTTTGTTTAAGTGTTTTAAGAGTTAAAGTGTTTTTGTTCAAAGAACATTTGCATATGAACAAGGTTATTGCAAGATGGGTTCCAAAAATTCTTTCAGCTGCTCAAAAACAGGAACGAGTTCACTGCTGCAATGAATTTGTATGCGTTTTTTCCAAGCAGCAGTGGAAGAACATTTTTGTAACAAAGAAAAAAATTATTTTTTTCATGGTATAGAACTGTTGCCAAAGCGTTGTATTAAGTGTGTTGAACTTAGAGAAGAATATATTGAAAAACAGTAAGACCAGTTTTTTTCTTTCAACTTTCCTTCTATCCCAGGCCAGAAACTTTTGGACCTTACTACGTATATCATCATCTCTCTTATAACCTTAGAAGAGCATTTCAACAAAGCTATATTGTATGTATAATGTGAGATATCGATTATAATGTATCAGTTGTCTGGAACGAATGCTTTTATGGTTTTGATTATATACTTTTATTTGGTTAACAAATAAAGTTTGAGTTTAAGCGAAGTGTTACCTATATTTGTTTTAAAGATAATACATATAAATATATACTTACAGGTAATATGTATACAAACATATTACTATAATATAATGAATATATATAAAATATGTGTATATGTATAAATTACAGTTAATACGTAACTTAGAGTTAATATGTTCAAATAAAGTTTATTATAAATAACAGGAAAAAAATGGCAATTATTGATATTGTGTTACGAAGGGTTGTGCGAAGCATTGGATGACTGTACTGTAGATGACCACTTGAAATTATTTAAATTATCAACAATTTACTTACTGCTAAGCACCTCTTCCTAGCGATTTCTTTAAGAACTTGAATAACAGACTTAGTAGTAGAAGATTCATCAAGGCATGTTGAGTTTTCAACAGTCGAGTTAGAAACTGAAGTATCACTAGAAACAAATGAATAGGTGATAGCTTTCTTCACAAAATTAATTAATAATTAATTTAAATAGCATCAAATATAGGTAGGTTATTCAGATTAAAAATGCAAAAATGTATTAAAAAATTATAATGCACTCAGTATTATTCCTTAATTAATAAAATATAACCAAACAAACTATTAATAATTTTCAAATTATGTATACATAATAAAATAAAATAAAATTAATAAAACATAATAAAATTTTACACTATTTGAAAAGTAATAAACTTACACCTTACAAAAATTACATTAAATAAAATTAAAAGTTAAATATAAAAGAATCAGTTGAAATACATAGGAGAATGATTTGTACATGAAAAGAACATTTTTACCTCTGACTTTAACATTTTCTGATAATACCAGAAATCTGGCAGATCCCACCCTTTGTTCTTGCTCAGTCCTTCTGCCAGTTTTGATATGATCAGATCTCCCTTACACCCACGTATTACTTGCACCTTTCGAAGAACATTTTGGGACTAAAGTTGGATATTGGTTCGTGCAAGAAATACTCAATTGTTAGAAAAGAAGGCGAGGTTTCCTTTAAATTGGGTGACTTGGGAACGTTGAAAGCAAGAAACACGCTTGTAGTAAAAAATAGCTCCGAAAAAGTTCTGCTGGAAGCTTGCAAAGATAATTAGCAACAATTATGTTGGCCGATGTTCGTGGCATTTCACCCAAAAAAGAATACACTAAGTGACCGAATGAAAAGAATGACTGGACACTTCAATGAACAAGCTGAAAAGACAACGATGCTTCACTAACAAGTGCCAATCATTGTTTAGCAGCATTATCTGAGAATTACAATAACCATTGTACCCACTGTGATTCACAGCCCTACAGTCTGTGGTTCACATTTCCTATCAACCACCTCCAAATTATGAAAATATACCCTAAATGAAAAATATGTGGAAATAAAAGTAGGCTCAAACAGCTTAAAAAGTGTCAGTATGAACACTTCTAGTTGAAAAATGTCTGTAAATTGCTTAGAAAAAAATATGTAAATACATATGAATCCGATCCCTATTAATAAGACGCAGAATTCCAGCTTAGCGATAGATCTCAGTGATCATAAATTTAAAAAAAAAAAGTGTGACTGCAACCAACAAATTTTTAAGACAATTGTCTAAAATTAATTATTTTCAAATTAATAGAAATAATAAAATCTTTATTCATATAAAGTCTCCTTTAGCCTCTAAGGGAAAACATTCAGGTTTTATTCAATTAATTTATATCACACAAATTTTCACCTTTCCAAAGTTGAATGTGTTGAGAATGATTGGTTTGAATGTAAAAGTGAATAAGAAGGTCTCGACAAAAACAACATCATGTTCAAAGCTTAACACACACACAAAAAAAAAAAATTATTTTTCTAACGATATCATCAAACTAAGAAGGTTATAAAAAAATACTATTGATAATAATGAACATAACTGGTTGCCATCACAACAGATAAAAGTAGTCTGTTAAACACAAAAAAATAAAAAATAAAAAATAAACAAACACAACTAATATTTGTTATGTTCAATAGCTACCGCTACATCACTTCTCCCCTAGTGACGCAGTCACAGAGCACCTTCTTCACCAAACAGCCACTCCTTGTTCTGTAACCATCCTCCTTATGATTTGATGTCGGGGGTTGTCTAAATGGTGCATTCCTTTTCCTGCTTATCCTTGATATGGTTTTCATTGAGTGGTGTTGATACTGGTTTTATTATAGTGGTTTCCATAAATGTCAATAGACAGGATATAGGCAGGCTTGAGACGATCGAAGGAGACAGTAACTTCTCCATTGCCAATTAAAAGAGTGAATATCTTATCGCCTCGACGTAAGACTTGGTGAGGCGCAGCATGGGGGCATTAGTGGTTCACAGATATCTTCTTCACGCAGGAATACATGAGAGCATGTTGTTAAATCCTTATGCTGGAAGGTTTTTCTATTATACACTTCTCTTGGTTTTGATGGCTTGAGTCGTCAAGATCCTCTTTTAATTGCTATAGGGCAACACGGGGCTCTTAACTAATTGTGTCCTCACCCGTCACTAGAAAGAAAGAAAGGTTGCCCATACACTGCTTCAGCCACCCTGGCTATCACATCTTCTCTAAAAGTAGCCTAAAGTCCGAACAATACAGATGGCAAGACCTGTGTCCAACAAGAAGAGCTAAGATGTGCCGTAAATGCTGTTTTCAAGCTCTGGTGCCATTTCTCCACACAACCATTGCATTGCAGATGATAAGATGTAGGTCTTTGCCATCCCCATTATTGCTGAAAGCCTCTGAAAAAGTTCAACCTTGAATTGTCTGCCTTGGTCTGCTGTGATTCTCTGAGGAGAGCCAAACCGTGTGATCCAATTTGCATAAAATGCCTGAGCGACTGCCGAAGCACTGATTTCAGTGAGAGGAATAGCTTCTGGCCAGTGAGTCGCTCTTTAAACCATCGTTAGAAGGTATCTCATTCCCTCAGATGGCAACAGTGGTCCCATGATGTCAATGTGTACATGTTCAAATCTAGATACTGGTAAGTAACTGCCAAGAGGAGTCATTGTGTGATGGTGAATTTTAGATTTTGGCAAGGAATGCAGGTTTTTGCCTATTCCCAACACCCCAATTTATTTCTGGCCAGAAGTAGCAACTAGCGGGCAACTTTCTACTAGTTCTGATACCTGGATGGCTCAAGGAGTGAAGGCGGTCGAAAATGATACGGCGAAACTCTTTTGGGATGTAGGGTCGAGCTGTCGAAGTTGAAGTCTCAAAAAGAAACTGTATATTTGTACCGGGAATGATGATGAATTTTAGTTGCAGCCTGGTATTCTTCCTGAGGTCTTCTAAACTGCTGTTTTTCTTCTGTACTTCCACTATTTCTGAAAATTCTCCAGTGATTGAATTTCTTTGATTCAGGATAGTATATCGGCAACCACATTTTCGGATCCTATATCTGATATCTGTGGTAAACTGACTTATGAAATTTAGCTATTTGAGGCTGTCTCAGATCTTTGTAGAATGCATGAACTGAGGGCTTATGGTCAGTAATAATATGGAAGTTTAAACCTTCCAGTAGAGAATGAAAATGTTTGATTGCTTTATAAATCGCTAGGAGTTCCCTTTCATAGGTAGTATAATTTCTTTGAGTACTTGACAAAGCTTTTGAAAAAAATCCAAGGGTTTGCTATTTACTATTCTATTATTGCTGCAGGGCACCACCAATACCTTTGTTGCATGCATCACACGTTAAAGAGATTTCCCCTATAATTCCAGGATAGGAGAGCCCAACAAAACTGTTTGAATTGTTTAAAAGCTTGTAGTGTCTCTTCCATCCATGCAATGAATGTGTTATCTCTCTGTTTGCAGTTGTGTGTGAGTTGGATCAAGGATTTTTGTGTTTCGGGAGCATGAGAGAGGCATCTTCTGTAAAAGTTTATCATACCTAGAAACCTGCAAAGTTCACTGATGTAGCTGGAATTCGAGTACTCCTGAATCATTTGAACTTTTGCAGTAAAAGGCTATATACCAATCGCGTCCACTAATTGCCAAGAAAGTCAACCTGAGGTTCTCCAAAAACATATTTGCTTAAGTTAAGGGAAAGATCATATTCATTAAACCTCTTCAAAATTTCTTAGAGATGATGTTAATGTGCCCCCTGCACTTTCGAAGCTTCTAAAAATCGTCCAGGTATGGAAAAACATATGGCAGATCTCACTACATGTTATCCACGAAACACTGGAAGGTTTGTGCTAGCAAGGCCAAAAGGCATCCTGAGAAATTCAAACAGGCCAAAAGGCGTAGTGATAGCCATCTTTCCAATGTCTTCCTCAGCAACAGCGATATGATGGTATGCACGTACAATATCTAGAGTCAAGAATACCTTGGCGCCGTCTAACTGAGTGGTAAAATCCATTGTGTAAGTAGTAACTGTAAAGAGTAAATAGGCACTGCATATCTGTCAGTATAGTCAGTATGGTTGATGATGTGACCATAGAAACTGTTCCAATAACTGTTGATCTGGTTAGCCGGTCAGTCAACTGTTTCTTTCTAATATCAATATTGATGCCATGATAGAAGAGGAAATCGGCCCCGATTCTTGCAGTTCCTCTAGAACAGCGTCACTAGTTGATATATGTAGCATTCTAACAGTGGCATTTACTTATTTATTTACTCAACTTCCATAATTTTGTTTGCTACAGTAGCCACTGGGACCTGACTGGACTGGACTGGATCCTGCCACCTGACTCCGGTCGGCTCCGGTTTAGTTTGGGTTGGGACCTGACTCAGGTCCCTCCTCCCCTACCACCAGCCAGCCCAATCTAACCTCTCTCTCTGTGCACAGTTTTTCTTTGCAGCTTTTAGTGATATTCGAGAAAAAATGAGTGTTGAGGAGAAGCTCATAGAATTGGTGAGGAAGAAGCCAATAATATAAAATACTTCAGAGGCTAGTTACAGCAATGTGATTAAAAAATCAAAAGTTTGGGATACTTCACATATTCGCATAGCCACTTCCTATCGAGAACATTCGATGCTGCTACACATGTTAAAATACAATGGTACTCCGAATCAGATGAATCCTAATCTTCACTTATCAAACAGTGTACTGCGTTCCTCTCGGCTGTCTTACACTGACTGAACTCAAGTCAAGTCAAGTCTCGGTGGCGCACGCCCACTCCGGTCTGGTCCGGTCATGTCCACTTAAGTCAAGTCAAGTCCGTTCGCGGTGGCGCCTCGGCTTAATACCATCTTGGCTCATAGTGGCCAAAAATTTCTTTAACTCTAGTAGCTAGTTTTCTCAGCCACAGGCCATTCACTATAGATTCCCCCATTAAATAATCTGCCAATTGCAGCATACATCTGTATAATTGAGAGTGTTTTTGGCTCCCCAGCTGCATATCACTTAATAATTTATTAATTTAAGAAGAATTGGACTCACCATAGATCTCACATTGGATTGCTTTTTATCTATGTTGGAATGTTAAAGTGAATCAGAAGGTCTTGACAAAACTATGCGTTTAAAGCTTAACACAAAACAAAAATACACTTTATTTTTCTAATGATAACATCAAACTGAGGAGGTTACAAAAAAATATTATCGATAATAATGAACACAATCGATTGCCATCACAACACATAAAAGTAGTATGTTAAACGCAACAAAAATAAACAAATAAAACTAATATTTGTTATGTTCAATATCTGCCGCTACAAATGTATCAGTTGTAAACTAGTCTCTTTGTTAATTTAAAATATAATAAATAAATTTCAACAGTTTAGGATGGAGAGGTAACCATTTATCTCAAGTTACCTAGAATCTACAGTAAGAAGCTATTCCAAAAAAAAAAAAATTAAAAAACCAAAACAATGACTCCATTGGGGGTAGTTATATATTAATGTCCAGGGTACTAGAAAAACATTTAATAAAATCTATATAGATATCACAACAAGAAAAATTTGTCTTACCTTTTATTTGGTTTACTCAATCTGACTCGAACTCTATTTCTGAATGAGGAATTAGCATCTGAAGAAGGTGAACTAACTTTGGATGCAGGCGAAGATAACTTGTGGGAATTAGAAAGTATCATTGGAATTGATCCATTGTATGCTATCCAAGGAAATTGATCACCATCCATTTGATTGGCAACAGTTATCATTCGGCCAGAAAAAGAAGAAGGGCACTTTCTGTAAGTTAAAAAGATATTTTTTAACACTTTTGTATATAGCAAAATAATCCCCCCCCACAAGAAAAAATCTAACATGATGGATTAGAAACGCCTATAAATTATATAGATGACAAAATATATTAAAATTAAAAAAGTGTCCCAACAAAATACTCAAGGCATTATTATTATTAAATATTATTATAGTAATGCAGTAGTTGCAATGTGTACTATGCATTAGAGCTACTATAAATGCTTATGGTCCATTTTAATTGCAAACATTTGAAAAATATTACTTAAAAATATAATATATAAGAAAATAAAATAAAAAAGCACTCCGAGTTTATAATATAAGTTGATCACAAAATAAAAGATAAGATAAAAATAATTTTCCAAAATGCATTAAGAGTTTTAGCCAAATAAACCATAAAAAGTGGTTAAGAATAATAATTAGGCAGAAGTGACTAGGCATGTTAAGGAACAGAGCCAGCATTATTAATAAGTGGCGCATTATAACTATTGTCTTAAATAATAACTAGTTATTGTGAAAAAGATCGAAATAATAAATATTTGCCTACATTATAATTAAAATATAACAATAACAATCCTCTATTCTATTCTAGGAGTACAAAGATTATTGAACTCGAGTACAACAAACAGCTCATAAGCAAAAATAAAATTGAGCTTCAATTAAATTTTACTCTTGATAATAGAAACATTGTATAGAATATTAATTTTATATCTTCATTGATATCAAGATGAAATATATAGAATAAAAAAAGAACCTTTGAAAAAAAAAAAAAGTTGTTATAGAAAAATTTAAATAAACTAAGCTTCAAAAATGTGTCATAACAAAAGTGATTTATTAAATGAATGAATCCTACTATTAATTTCTAAATAAAAACAGATGATGTATTTGGATACGATTCATAAATAATTATTGATGGAGAATTACCAATTATTAAAATATATTAAACATGAGCCTAGTGTTAATGCTACTAAAAACTATCAACTATATTTTCTGAAAATTTTAGACAGGAGGCTCGTTAACCTACATAATTATAAGTTAGACTTGAAACACTTTCTCAAAAACGCTATCTTTGGTCAGATTATGAATGTTCAGCATTATTCAAATCCCTTAAAACTTAAGCATACTCTTTTAAAAATAACAATAGCTACATCTATTAACAAAATCTGAAGAATTAAGTGAAAATGTAAAAAACGCAGCTGAACATTCGATCAACACTAAACTGAAATGTTTTACTTTATTAAATTAATTTAATTCAACAATATAATACATTAGAGATAAATGATTAATTCAGCGGGTCACTAAAAAAGTATACTTTTTTAAAATATATAAAATGTACTTACTCTTCACTATTTAGGCTCTTTGCCAATGAATCTGGTGACGGCTGAGACTTTGAAGTTGAACTATTTTCCAATAATGAAAATCTTGATTGGTTCAGTCTGCCAGAATTATGAAGACTGGATTGAGGATTTATGTTAAACCTCTTAGAATAACTAAGAGGTGATGAACGGAAGGGAGATAAACCTGACCTTATAGGAGAGGGCATCTCATTTTCAGCAGAAGCTGTTTGCTTAGAAACATAGTTTTCATCAATTAGCTGTTTGGTAAGTTTGGTATTAGTTCTATTAGGAGATCTAGCAGAGAGCTTTTCTGTCAAAGATGTATTAGATTTTAAACTGGATCTAGAGCGACCTAATCTTGAATCATAATTACTAAAAAGTCCAATACCTAACATAGATTTGTTTCTTTCAGGAGTATTCAAATTTCTTTCGGAATTCGACATATCTACTCGTAGTTTCTTATAGTTACCTCTTGAAATATCACTCGAACTTTTAACACTTAAAATCAAAGGAACTTTAACAATTCTGCAGAGTATAATCAACAAAATAACGATTAAAAGAGTTAAAATAACACTATAACCAGAATGAAAATATAGGCCTACATTAACAACAAAACATATAGCTATGGCGTAACAGAATATTGACATAATTTGTTTAAACTCATGGTAGAAGTGTAACTTTATTAACGCAACTATTGACTAAAAACATAAACACTGATATAGCCTTACAACACATGCGGTCAACGAACATATTCAAAGATAAGTCACACCGCTGACTTAATCGAGTTGAGCTAGATCTTATATAATGACATTATATTAAAATTAATTTATAACCAAAAACTTTACCTTAATTGTAAAATGTAATCTTTTTTTTTTTTAAATCGCATGTCTAATATAAATCGATAGATCGATTTTAGAGGCGGAAGTTAATTTAAATTTATTCAAGATAAAATTTAATAACTAAGTCTTTAAATTATAATTTTCAAGAGTTTACTAGTAAGTGACCACTAAAAGCCTTGGATAAAATACTAAATAAAAGTATTTAGAAAAGCTTACGCATTCGTGGATCAGCTTGGAAATAACGTTCAACCCGCCCTGATAGGGGGTTGGAACCGGCGCCGCTTCTGATTCAAGATTTGCTTGTTTATATATTTAATTGTTTTATTTTAGTTATAAAATAAATATTTGTGTAATAGCAACTAAAGATATTTTATTTTTGGTACCATTAAGAAATAAGGACTCACTAGCCCAGCAGGAATGAATCCCGTACTGTTTGGCTAAGGATAGCAACCTCTTTCAAAGATAATGTGTTATTTCAATTAATGATGTATCTGAAAACTGTCACAAGTCACAATAAATTTGTCTTTTACATAAATGGTTTGATTTATTTATACGACTGACTAGCTTTCAACAAAATTTCCATAGTTGACAAATTTGGAACAGTGATACCAACTTTCAACATATTGTTGAACGCCAGACTTGTACATTTCTGAGAGAATATTTCGCAGTGCCATTTCAGAAGAACCTATTAATTTTTCTCTCAATTTCTTTTACATTTAAAATACCTATTTAACGTAATATTTTATAATAAGACAAGAACTACCTAGATTCTAGATTCTAGTACCTATCTCTAGATTCTAGAACTTGAAAGGAATTAAGGAATTACTTTTCCTGTGTTAGGTAAATGTTTTATTTTTTTCTTTATTTCTTATACCTACCATTTTTTTTTTTTTTTCAATTCATAAAATTGAATGCTGTACCAAGAAAAAATAAACCAGAATCAAACTTAAAATATAATACTACTGAAAAACTTAAATATATGTGATATAATCATAATGATTTTTTAATAATAGTTAAGAAAACTATAAGTTAAAATCTACAGGCCTTGTAAAATATAGCTAACGAATATTTAATAATTCGAACTTTACATGAATATATTCTACTAATTTAACTAATGAAAATAATGTTATAGACTAAGATATTAGCCATGTCAAATGATAGTTTTACATTATTTTTTTTTTAACGGTTTATATTTTTGGGGTGTTAAATCCTACTTTCAACTTGGTTCCCAGTGAGAGATGTCTTCTCTACATGTGACCAGATTCGCACTATCAGTTTTTTTATTTATATATCGAAAATAATGCATTTCCCGAAGAATAAGGTTGGTGAAAAATTAAAGAGAACAACATTTCTTACAAACAGAATTAGAGAACTTTGGTTTTCTTACAAGCGGTAACGGCGAAAGAGCATATTGTAAAATATTAATCAGGTTAAAGAATTGAATATGAAATCTGTACATAGTAATTCATATACACATGATTTCATGTGTGTTTTTGGAGTGTTGAATCCGAATTCCACCAGCCAGGTTCACAAAGAAAGTCGCAAAAAGCCTAAAAATGTAAGTTTATTTCATTTTTGCGCTAAATTTAAAAAAGAATTCCTTATTTCAAAATGATGGATGAATAAATTCTGAAGTAATTAAAAAGCACGATATTTTATTTTATAATGAACACTATTGGCGCTGCGATGAGCTAAAAACAACAACGGTTTTTTGGCCCTCTGAAAAACACTTTGTCCCATTCCCAATAATTAAAAAAATAATTAATTATTTTTTTATTTTTTTTTGATGCTAATAGCAATGAAAGTATATTAAATTTCGTGTTAAAAACGTCTTGAAAATTGTGGAAGATACCTATTGCAATAAACAGCTATCCCATTATTCAGCTAGCTCTAAAGCCTCTAATGTTCATTGGAAAATCAGAATAGTCTAGTCCATTGTGTGCCATATTTCGCTTTTTTTTATTATGTATAGTCCCGTCATAAAAAAAAAAAAATAAAATTAAACCGAGAAAAAGTGTTAGCATTTTATTTTTATTTTATTATTTATTTATTTTATTCGTTTTTCGTTGTGATGACGACCTTTATAAGGCAGCGAATCTTGAAATTCGGATTTATCATCCCGAAAAACAAAGAAACTACGCGTAAGTACACTTACTTCGTACAGATTTAACACAGTTAGTTTCTCTTGCTTCTTTCCTGCTTGTATAAGAGAGATATCTAGTACATTTTGTAATATATTATGTCTACTTTAATTTTGCATCGAACCGTCTTCTAGGAAAATGCACAATTTTAGATATGAAAGTCAAAAAACTGAAAAAAAGTTTACCTTTTCCTGCCGATCCCCCACGAGGTAGAAAATATTAAATTTGGGTTCACCACTACTAAAAACATGAAACCGTTGAGAAAAAAAGTTACGCGATTTTGTTCCGTCTGTTTAGAACTGACTGACAAAAATTTAGAACTGCAGTATAATTCTTCTGTGAACGTTTTTATTTTATCTAACTTTAAGTAAGAATACAAACATAGACCTTCATTTTCTTCTTCATGACATTTGAAATTCATTATACTTATTAAGGCGTTTTTTTGTTGTTGTTTTCTTTTCACAAATCTTAAGTATTAAGGAAATAAAAAATAAATAAAATTAAATTTATATTTCAAATAATGGAAGTATATTTTTTAAGTTTTGTGAAAGATGGTTCATTCTCATTACAAATCAATCATAAGAGGAATTTATAATTACCCGATCACCAGGGGTTTTTATATGAAAACAAATTAATTTACAGATAGGAATATTTTAAAAAAATAGGAATTTCTGGTTGGGAAATAATAGATTCTAATGAATACAATATCTGTATTATTCTAGCTTTGCAAAAAAACAAATACACATTACTTTAATAATTGAATCAAACTATTATTTCAAGATACACTTTAATAATGTCTCAGATCAAGGGGGTGATTTATGAGTATCACTATTGGCACCTCTGAGACCACGACGAAAAATTGTTTAGCTCTGAAACTTGTAGGACAGGAAGCGGTTTACGATTGGGAAAGACGAACGATTCTTCGATTCTATGAAATGTGTGTTAGTGACTTATTTTTTTCTTTTATGGTTATCGTAATTACAATGTTCGAATATATCATAAACGTCAATGATTAATATAAAGTTTAGGATAGTGGTCATAAACCACTAGAAAATGAAAGCTTTGTTAATTTTAATAAATCAAATGTACTTAACAATAAATCATGGACTTTTGTATTTTTTTTTTTTTTTTTTTTTTTTTTTTTTTTTTTTTTTTAGTAGGTTAATGAAGAAGGGACCGTATAATTTTCGCTAAATTCCAGGCGGTTATATTATAAAAATATTTTTTTCTTTTGGTGAATAAATCATAACATATTATTTTCCTGATATTTAAACTCACATTGTTTTCTAGGCTTATTTTCAGTACAGAAAATTATTTAAATTGACATGAAATAACATTGAAATTTATTTGGTGTTGATATTATATCAAATCTATACCATTTATACTTATATATATATATATATATATATATATATATATATATATATATATATATATATATATATATATATTTTTTTTGTTTTTTTTTTGTTAATTGATAGGGTAAACTTTATAATAATTTCAAAGATTTTGTATTCAAATACGATTTTCTGAAATGATAATTTCCCATAAATTTCTAATTGAATTGCATTATTAAAATAAGAGTGTTATAATTGCAAAAAAGCTTTAGCAAAAAAATATTAAAATTTAAACTTTTGAATGATTTTTTTAGAACTATACAAATAAAAATTAACTTTTTTGATTGTATGAATTTTAATTGATGATTTGAAAATTTCAATGTAGTGAAATGAATATAATATATTTAAAAATAATCAAATTTTTATGAATCATCATTTGATATAGCACATAGATGAAGAAGCACGTAGGTATAACAGTTGTTAACTTAATTTATGACGAAACTAAATTACTGTTAACTTTTTATGGCAAAATGGGATTCGGTTATATAAATTGATAGCTAAACAAATCACAATGATTTTATGTTATTATAACACAACAATTTGAATAGGCGATGTGTGGTGAGGTGACGTCATAAGACAGTGAGTGGGAGGTGGATTACCCCCACCAAGAGACCGGCGGCCTCAGGGGATTGGGACCGGCAGAAAGGAGCCTGAAGCGAGGAGAGGAGGAACAACATCGGAAAGGGGCTAGGAGTTTTAACATCCTAACACACCATATCCCATCATGGTGGTGGTTAACATCACGGCCGACTCCCAGGAGAAGCAGCCGGAGGGGCAGAACAAGCAGACAAAACCGTTCCTAGGTGAGTCACTTTATTCTGTGGCCTTTACCCGGTTTAGTCCGCCATGTTACGATGCACCTTAAATAGAAAAATCATACGCAATTCCTTCTCCATCGTTTTATCAAATTTTTGAATCACTGATTTACTACATGCTATTTTTGTATTTGATTTCTCAGTGCTTATGTGCGGTTCGACGGAGTTCCTCTCCTTCCCGGTCACGTGTAGATTTAGGCGGGTAAAATTTCACTTTCCTTATCATTTCTAATTCATAACACACCAGCCTCATGTTCTGCCATTAGGGCACTAAGCTGGTTCTCCTACTGGATAGCGCTTATGTTGAACTTTTTAATCTAATATCTGAAGTTATGACATTTAATGAAGCATGTTGACATTTATTTATTGATTGATAAACCGTTTGTTTACATTCGATATCAGATTAATACGGTAGCATAATTTTCAGTCCTCTTACAAAGTTTTTTTTTATCTAACACTGATTAGGAAAATATTTTGTTTTGTTGTCCCTAATATGTTCATTCTAGTTTTTGTTTCAATGACTAAAATCTATTGTCATAAGTCACAATTGCCTCATCCATTTTTTAAAAATAATACGCTTAAATAAGTTTTAATTTAAAACTTAAATTAGTATATATAACTATTTGTATTTTATAAGGTTTAGTGATTTTTGGAAGAATCCATTTTTTTTTTCATTTAAGTTAGAAGTTATTGATTCCAGATACTTCATTAGGTTGTTTTATCCTTAGTAATACAGTGATTATTTACTTATTTCCTAATTTTGGGTTGGATTTCACTCCAATAAATTTCTCTGATACCTCTTTTTTCTTTCCTGTGTCCAGTGAAGCTATCGTGTTAGGGCTATTGATTGATGATCATATTTTTATTTAATTTTGTTTTGTTATCTTTTGCTGATTTTGAATAAATAAATTGTGTATGATAGCACTGTTTCTGAATTCATTTACTAATTGCCTCACCCTTTTTTTTTTTTGGTATAGATTCTATATCACTATTATCAATGAATAATTATCAGATTAGTAATCTTTGCACTAACAGCATTAATAGTGCTGCTTCAATGTTTATTATCCTATCATTTTATTAGTTTTTTTCTTCTTAAAATCTGTTGTATAGTAACTACTGCTCCAACGATACCTCATGAAAAAATGAAATAAAAAAGATTACTGAGAGTGTAATTATTTATTATTTTTTAAGTTCATTAAATTGTCAGTGGTAACATAGAGTTTGCTGTATTGAAGGAATGGTGGTCATTGATAAAAATTGTGATTTTAATTGTTTCTGCAATTTTTTTTCAATACATAGTGGCTATTCATAGAGCGTAGGGTTATACTACTTAGATTACAATTAATGAGAAAACAAAATCCATGACTTGTTACTTTAAGGTTGTTTACATGTTGCTAAAATCTTCATGAATCTGTACACTTGATATATATATGTATGTATATTTTATTTTATTTTTTTCCATTAAATATTAAATAGTTAAACTGGATTAGTTTGTTTGTTAAACAGGAAGATCTTTGACTTTCTTTAAAAGCAAAACAGTAAACCTTATCTTAAGTTTTTGTTCTATTAAAAATATATGTCACGTGTTTATCAAACATAGTTGAATAAAGAAAGCTATTTATGATAAATTTGTTGTTGTAAAACTAATTTTTAGTTAATTTTGTTAGCATCATGTAGGTACAGGTTTTTCTTACACCTAATGTATTTTTAAAAATCTTTATAACTTTATTTTATAATGACCATTATTTGGCTAAAATATTTTAAACACTTAAAAAATTATTACTTTTTAGAAAAAGGCGGTCGAATGGTTGTTAATTCATTTTTAATTTTCTAATTATTGGTTCATTAGATCGTTTTTACATTTTTTATGACATTTTGACATTTGTTTCATTTTTTTTTTGTTTGAATAATATTAATTGCTAATAATTGCTAGTAATAGAATTTTATTCAGTTAAAAAGCAATATGGATAGGTATAACAAAATCAATTTTAAAATACTTTTTTATGTCAGTACATTAACTAAAATGTTTATAAAATAACTTGTTACATTTATATGATTGCGCACATACTAGTTTTGAAGAGAAATCGTCAAGTATTTGTTAACTCTGAAAATATTATAGGATTTGTAATTTTTAATATATTCAATTAATCATTTTTTATTACAATTGTATTTATTTTTATGTTTTAGCCCTCAAAGTAACGGGAACTGTAAAATGGTTCAATGTTAAGAGTGGCTACGGTTTCATAAACAGGTATTGTTAAATTATAGTTTTTTATACCATTAAATTAAGATAATATAAGTAAAATATATCTGATAATGTTATTTTGGTATTACCATTGTGGTTACATTGTGTATTTGATAAGTTTTTAATTTCCAATCCCATTGCTTATTATTTTGTGATTCATTATGTCAGAATGTTTTATCAATGTATGTGGTTTTTTGAAACAATTTTTATCGTGTTATAAACATTAGTGATAAATTGCTCTCAGAAACAGGTATATAATGTCAATCATACAGATTTCAAAGCTCTTGATGTGAGTGATTTAGTTACTGCTCATCAGTTATATTTATTTGCTTTGAGCATATCACCATGCCAACCTGGACCAACAAGGGAAGACAATCAACTAGGTTTATATTTATATTTTTTATTTTTATTTTCTGTAATACAGTATGATTATCACATGGTCAAATAGTATACTTAGTCATTCATACATCATGTATTTGTTTTGTAATACATTCTTTAATTCTTATCAATACATTATTTGCTTATTTTCTTTGTTTCGTTTTAAATATTATAATTTGTTACATTAATTAGCTTCTAGTGTTACCTCAGTTCAATAAATGCATCCCTAATCTTGACTATTAGTGGCCACTTTTGAAGAAAACTAACTTTTTTATTGTTACTCAGCAATAAATGTTTAAAAATATGTTTTAGTGCTGTTTTTTTTTTTTTTTTTTTTTTTTTTTTTTTTTTTTTTTTTTTTTTTTTTTTTAATTCCCTAGTTATTTTATCTTACGATTTACATCTTTTCACTTATGATTATTAGATCTTTAAATGACAATTACTTTTCTCTCTACTGTGATTAATAAATAAGAAAGTCAGTCTTTAATAGACTATGCGGTCACCATTTTGTGTTTTGTACCATGACTTCGCTTTGTTTTGGTGTCAAATGCCAATGGCATTTTATTATTTTGAAGAGGCCAATGAAGCGGTTATCAGAGGCTACTCTGTTCGTATGCGCATGTATATGTTCTCATATACACATATTGCATTGGTAATGTTGACAGTTGTAATACATGTGACACATGCTTTACTTCCTTGAAATAATCACACGCGTAAGTCTGATTTTTGTCTTTATGAAACTAATTTTATCATATTGAGGCTTGGATTGTTCAAGAACAATTACAGGTTTAGGTTTTTCAAATAATATAAAACTTTATATTATAAGTAAAGGTTTACTTGATAGCTCTATTACACATTGTTCTTGATTGTGGTTTTTGTCATGATAAGAGCTGTAAAATATAAAATTGTTAATAAATTATCTTATCATTCCTCATTTTTTCTGATTAGAAAATAATATTCTCTTTCTATAAAATTTAAAAGTCCCCCCCCCCCCCCCCAAAAAAAAAAACACTTAGTTTGTCTGAAATGGTTGTTTTCTTATAGTAATAAATAATTATTTAGTTGGCTCTTAGCTTTAGTGGAAGGTATGTTAACATACCCTGAGGGAGAAATGGTGGCTTCAGATTTTGAAAATAAAATATACCACCACTGGTGCCATGAAAGAACCACTACAGATGGAAGGCAGTATGGTATTCACTGGTTCCTAAATAATGGTTTCCAACAAAAAAAAAATAAAAATGTTCATTCTATTCTCAAAAATGCTTTTTGGCCTGTTTGGTATAAGCAAAAACTTTTTTGGTGTTTGATAAATCTATCAGATTAATAACACCATGTTATTTAATGCTGTAATCATATCTTTAGTATATAGAGTATTACTGTGTTTTCGGGGTGTATCAGTTTGGAATGTGGTATTTTAATTTGTAAGGACAGAAGAACCCTTGTCAGCTGTTAGTTTGGCAGTTGTGGTTGATTGTTTTGCCGAAAATTTAAGTGTAATAATAGATAAAGATATTGTGGATTGGCTTAATGGATTTGTAACCCATTTATAGAAATCCGCAATAAACATTCTTAAATTTATTACTTCCATCTTTGTATCAGTCGGACTGACTGCCCTTGTGACGGCCGCGGCAGCGGAATTGTCTGCTGTATGGTGCATCTAACCTGTTCCTTTTGTTAGGCCAGACTGGTTTCCCTCGCACCGGCTGGGGCAAGGATTCTGCCGAGACTCGTTAAAAAATAACCAAAAAAAAAACAGCAACAAAACAAAAGTGTTGCTAACGTATTCCATTCCTGCACTACTACTGAGGGGAAACTTGATCAGAAAAATCCGTTACTTTCTTTTTTTTTATTCAACCCTTATTTATTTATATATATTTTTATTATTTCACGTATTCGTAACTATGGATTTCTCTTGTGTTAATTTAAAAAACAATTTGTTTATTATGGTTGTTAATTATAATAAATCTTTGTAACTATCAAGATTTAGAAAATCATTTATGGTATGTTTAATTGGAAGAGATTAGCAAAATTTATTTTTCGGTTTGATCAAGTCTGCTCTAACAACTACTTTTCAGTAATGTCTAGAATTGATTCACTAGCCTAGGTACTGGAGGATTGGGGATATCACTCCCCATTGTTTATCTTACACCACGACCTAGGCCGTCTCTTCTTTGTTGGTGTGGGTTTGTAAATCGTGTTTACTGTTGCCATAATCATTCTTTCCAACGGTCATAAGTGTGCCAAGTTCTAATCTAACGAAAGTTAGGAAGTGTAGATTATCCATTCTACCGATTCTTGAGAAAAGAACCGATGATCGAAAGATAGGTTCTTAGACCACCTATCGGTAGTTTTGTGATGCCCAACGATGTAATTACATTATACCGATTATCATCCCTATTGGCATTGCAAAATTAAAAATTACTCTTACAATTTCTAATAATTAAAGGTGAAGCACCAGCGCCAGTTAATAGCATTAAACATATATGCAAGTATGGGATGGTGGGTTTCTGGGTCCCATTAGAAGGGGGCGTTTACTATTGCTGCAGAAACACTCAACAATGTCACTTCTAAGACGTTAATCTCAAACTGATATGAACTTATAATTCTTGGAATATACTAATATGTTTTTTTCATTCCTTTTTCGTGCATTCTCCAATCTACAGTGTATATTGGTATAGATGTGTATTTGGGTTGGGGTCTATAGCTTTCTTGTGTAACGTTTTTTTCACCATCAAAATATGTAACGGTTTTTTTTTTTCACACTTAAAAATGTAACAGTTTGGCGCGCTCTAGCTCTATTGGTGTTGCCCCGATCGGAAATTTGATAACAGTTAAAATTTAATGGAGAATATTTTTTGTTGTATAACATTTGTCGTTAGGACCTACTGTAAAGGAGATATATTGAGTTTGAATGAAAAATGTCACGTTCTGCCCGCATTTTTTAAGAGTTGGAACCTTTATCCCCCCCCCCCCCCCCCCAATAATTTGCCGGTAGTTACCTTATCAGAAGAAGTAGGTTATAGTCACATGCATGGACTATTGTTTTGTCAGACTGGGAGAATGTTACTCTTTTTAAATTCGTGACTGTTTAAAAGATAATTGGGTTAGCGCCCAAGGACTAAATCTAGATGTAGGTGGAAGGATGTGTTACTTTATAAATTTACTAAATTAACATGCTATAAACTCAGATCAATAAGTTCATTATTAATAGCTTTCTCATTTTAAGTTTAGTGTTTCAATCATTTCCATAGATTTCCAGTTTCCTTTCCGTCTAACATTTTCTCGACTCCAGATATCAAAAATGTATTTTTTTACTGACTCATACACCATTCTATTTGCTAGGGATCTCGAAAACCTTCCCCAAAAAAAAAAAAAAAAATCTACAGTGCAATTATATAAAGTTATTCTTTATATTTTAATATTATTATTTTTAAGTCATATTTTAATTATATTTAACTGAAATAACTTTATAGTTTGATAATGATGGGAGCATTAGAAGAGTATAGAACTGGTTGCTGTTATTTAATTGAAGTACACGGGTCCTTGGCCCCCTTCTGATGCAGCTACGCTGTATTTATGATGGCTTTGTTGAGTGGCTCTGTTGTTTACAACCAGAATCAACAATTCTTTCTTTTCTCTGTTTACTTTCAACATTCCCTGCCTTGTTTTACTACGCGTTATATTCCTGCCGTTTGAATTTCTCACGGTTTTGGTACAAAGCTACATTGTTGCAATTTTTTTAATTTATCTAATAGAGTTTGTGTATCCTATTTCAGACCTAGTGAATTCTCGAAATTCGTATTTAAAATGTTTAGATTCATAGTCTGTTTATATAAATCCTAGACAGGAAATAATTTTCTACTATATAACTGTTTATTTTACGTATATGAAATATTTCCTAAGTATTATAAAATGTCAATTGATTCTCTGTTTTTATCTAATCAAAACGTTGAATTTTTTTTTAGTATTGAAATCAGCCAATATTTATCATTACAGCTTTCTACTTGGTCTCCCTAACATATCAGGAATTTTATTAATCGAGTTTAAAAAATTCCAATTCGACTTATAACACTGGAACTGCCATGACCAGTCAAATTACCCTTTTCGGACTTATTGGCAGAAGTTTTGGTGTAAATAGGTATACTTGAAACGTTTTAGTGATCTATTGTTCATTGTTATAATTTTGAAGTCATATTTTTCTAGTTTTTTCCTATTGTTACAACGTTAAAGGGAAAACCATGAAAAGCAAAAGCATGAGCCAGGAGCAGGTCTTTATAGTTATACTACACAAGAGCACTAAACTCAACGAAATTAGTTTTTCCATTATTTAGTACGTTCTCATATAGGAATATGAAAACGTGCCAGATTTTTTACTCAAATAGAATTATCTGCTTATTTGGCGTCCATAATTTGCTTTTTTGAAATGGATTCGATATGCCTCCTGTATTCGAATTCATAAACCTTACGGATTATCGTTCCATATCTATAATGGTTCTTGGCTTCGCTACAATTCTTTCACAGAAAATTGCTGACGTCATGTAATTTTCATCCGTAACTATTATATAAATGCAAACTACATATCTGTTAGTATTGAACATTCAGTATAGTTAATTTGTTATTTTTAATTTACAAATTTTTATTTCGGCTTTTTCGTGTCGTGTACGTGGGGGGTACCGCAAGGGCGATACAGAGGGTGGTAGGTACCTTTCCATTAGTGCCTATTCATATGATTGACATCCTGTTTCTCACCCCACAGCTCGTTGTACAGGGAAACGCTTATCGACTTAACAATACTACTAGGGTTGACAACCTATCGTGAGAAATACAACCAGGTACACCCTCTACTAAGTATTGATTTTTATATAATCTGCGTAGATCTTCCTACCTTGGGAAGAACGCCCCTACGGTTTTCCATAAAGAAGTAAGATGAGGCAACTGAAGAATGCTGTGCAACCAAATCTACCCGGTTGATTTGAAGAAATAGTAATATCACGGGGATTAAAATTGCTCTGTATAGTGCGCTGAACAATAGTTCTAAAAAATAAAAAAAAGCTTAACTAACTAACCAACATGTAAAGTTTGAAAATGGGCAGTTGGAATGATTCTGCCTGGTCCTCTACATTTTGGGTTGAGTTGAGAGAGGGGAGGCGGAGGGGGAAACGATATAGGCTAATATTGATTCTTGTTTCGGAATCGAACCTTCTGGTTCCTTAAATATAATTTATTATTATTATCATTATCTTAAAATAATCGGGATATTACTCAGCTGAGGCAGATAGTAGTGACTCAGCGATCTTATTCTCTTCCAATTTTTTTTATTTCTCTGATGCAATAATATCTTCTTCTATAATAATTCCTTTAAAATCTTAACCTAACTCTTTAAAAATATTTTCTTCTCTTCCGTAAATATACCTGAGGGATGTTTGGGATCGACACTACCGGAATCCGCTATAAATTCAGGTGGCGATCTCTGTTCTAGACTTTGCTTGACTATTCGGTAGCTCATTAAAAGTAGTTACATTTTCCCAATAGTTCTTACCGTCCTCCGCCTTCGGTCTCCAATTTTTGTTTTGTTTTTTTGTAAATTTTAATGAAAATGAATTATTATTTGGGGAGGCGCGGTAGCTCAGTGCTTATTGCCAAGCTCCCTAGCCTGAGTTGCAGTACGACTAAATGCAGAAAATTTATTTTTTGTTATTTTGGACGTGGATCGCCATCGAGGCCAGGAGACCCTTCTGGGGCTCTTAATTGGGTA
Organism: Euschistus heros; assembly: GCA_003667255.2. NCBI lineage: Eukaryota > Metazoa > Arthropoda > Insecta > Hemiptera > Pentatomidae > Euschistus > Euschistus heros. Next base: position 455,686 of record RCWM02000096.1, on the reverse strand, counting down.
AAAACCTTGCTGTAAGCCTGATTTCGTCCAAATCCTTCACAACCCGTGGCCCAGTAACAATATATCTTTACCCAAGCCCCTTGTATGTAGACTGTTTTTTTATCTAACCTTATTATTTTTTATCCACTTTTCATTGCAATTACTTATTTTAGCGGAACATTCTTAAAAAGATGTTTTACATGCTTAAGCGAAAAAAAAAGTCGATCAGTCCTTCAATGTCTTAATTATTTCCTAGGGAATTTTACATAAATCGGGAATACAGTAGATTTCGATTTAGAAAAAAAATAAAAAATAACTCTTATTTATACCTACTTGGTCAAAAATTGTGGTTATAAGCTAAATTTGGTAGTTTAATCTACTTTTACAGTTCCTATGGACCTCACATAATTAATCCTGGCTATGAGCAGTATTTATTCCCAAGCACTTACCCAATTTGTTCGTTTCATATCTTTACTTTTTCACTAATATTATTTATAATCCTGAATACAAATATAAGTTTTAATACTCTTAATTAATTATTTTTAAGAGAATTGTGTTATTAATACAGTTTCAAATAAGATATATATATATATATATATATATATATATATATATATATATATATATATATATATATATATATATAATGATGCTCGTTGATGTCGACTTCATATCAATCGCTAAAAAGCTTAAACGTATTTAATAATCATTGAAGAGGTGTGCCCTCCATGGTATACCTCCGTCTCAATCAAGATCGGAATGTGTATCGGATTGAACGAAACATTAATAAATCTTACGAGCGTCTGTGAAAAACTTATATTTTATTTCAAGACTCCTCATGTGTATCTATGTTCCACTTTAGAGCACTTAGTGAGTTATGATTCTATATTTCACGCCATTTGAGCCACCATACAGTTGTAAAAAGAAAAAAAAATAAGAATGGTACCAAGTTTGTTAAGCATTTATAAAATGCTACTTTATATTGTTTCCGCATACATTTTTTTCAAGCCGCAAACTTGATAGTTAAAAACTGTTGGCTTTATCAAGACTATTCCACTAGATCACGTAGATAGCCGCCGATGAGGCTCTTAAAGTGACACCTCACCCGACGTTTTGTCATTTCCGAGTCTTTAACTTCTACTAATTTGGCTGAGCTCAACGATCCAAAACGTGACTCTTTTCGCACCTTACCTTCCGGTGTTCTTGTCTTGTAATACGGAATATTTGTATTAATTCTTACGAAATATTTCCTTTGTGATGACTTTTTGCAACTTTTTAATGTTATCTCTTATAATTTCAAACGGTGAAAAATTTGAACAATTCAGAGTGTTAGACTGTTTAGACATTTTGTTCATTTCACTTAAGGGACGTTGCATTTTTTATTAAATGGTAGGTGTTAGTTTCTTTTATACAAATTTATTATTATTTGATTTATAACCTCGCTAATCTGCCTCCCGCTAGTCCCGACTCTTCGGGAAATCCGAGTTTGGTAAATTGGACAATATTTTTGCGAAATCTCTAATAGCCCAGTAAAATTGCACATTGTTGTGTGGGGAAGATTTATTTATATATTGTTAGTGATGTGCTAAAATCCTAGTTTAGGACCTCTAGAACCTTTGCTTGCAAATTAGTTGCGTCGAAACGTCCAAAACTTTCGACCTGTTCTTTTTATCACCAAAATATCTTCTTAACAGTTGGTGCTAAAAGAAATTTTTTTAAATTGAAAATTAAGCTAAATTAAATTTTCTGCAATTTGAGATGAAAATAAGCATAAACAAGGAATATAAGATACAAGCTTTAAAATTTTTGGAATTCTCAAAGATTGGTGGATTTGCTTTTTCAGGCTTAGCTCTATTCGTTAATAAAAACGAAGTTTAGAGCATACTTCATTATGAACGATTTGAATGGTAAGTTTGTCTAAAAATTTAATAAAATATAGTGTTACTACGGCCAAAGCTTTCGTATAAAAATAGCTGGGCCAAAACATATCTATGCAAACATATTATTATATTAGAGGATATAACGTGCTTTTCTATTTCCTTTATTTTTTAATAATGTTAAAATATAACTTTAACTATAATTATAATACACTGTTAACTATGAAAAATATGTTTAATTGTAAATCTCAAGTTAATCCGATCTTTTGGCCGCTACGCCCTACGGCTTGGGTCCTTATGGGTCAGATTAGTGAGGTTCTATTGTTTTTTTTTCTCCTCAGTTAAGTATTTAGTTATTATTTATATGGTGTTATTATATACTTGTTCTACAGTTAAAATCATTTCAAAATTATTAGCAAATGTATGTGTTATGGGTGTCTCTTACACGAGACATTTTTCTTGATTATTGCTAATTCTATTTGCTCGGAAATGATTTTGTTATTACGAGCCAATAAAAATTTAAATTAAAAGTATATCAGAATATTAATGATGGGTGACACGGTGTTATTAATGACATTATTGATCTATAGCAAGGCTCTGACCTCTTTGGTATCGGTCCTCGTATTAGAAATGCAGCTGTATAGTTGTTATTTCAGCTAGTAGATGTTCGTTATTTTGCCGTGGTTATATTTGTGGCACATAGAATGGACTCATTTAAGTCTCCTAGTAATAATATAGTTCAATTGGTGTTCATCTGTCCTGTAAACGTCCGACGGGTAGCCTGAAACATAGATGGGAGGATTGCGTCTGGGTTGATCTTAGGGATTTTGATGGTGTGGGTTGGAGGGTGGTGAGGTCAGCTATTGGCGGTGTTGGCATCGAGCCTTCAGGTTCGCTGAGGCTTTTTATTTATTTATTAAAGTGTTTCTATCTTCCAAGATTTATCACTCTTAATAAAGTTGTTAACTCATAGTTCTGATTCTTACTGATTGGATAACATTGATAGCAATTAATTGAAGACCTGTGTTAAATGACTGAATGGAAATTATATGAAGTAGCATATTGAAAGGTCAAATGAGATCAGTTAAAAAAAAAAAAAATAAACAGTGTTTGTTATCAACAAACCCTATCTTTATTTTGCCAACGTTTCTGTCATGCCTTTGATGGCCATCATCAAGGCAGGTGGAAAATTTCGCACACAAGTTTGACCCTCACCAACGCGAACAAAATTTGAAGGAAAATCGTTCCTGAACAAGCTACGTCCACACCAAGCGAACAAAGTTTTGTAACAATCACGCTAATCAGCGAGGAAAATCTTACTTTGTTCACTGCTCTGGCGACTATTATGAATTCGGAAGCGGCTTCAGCAAGAAGAAAAAGAAGGTGGGTCAAATCTGTTGAGAAAACGATTAGAAAATCGACTTATGTCTGATTTTCAAATGGAAGATGGCAGTGGATTCAAAAGTTTCACAAGAATGATTCTAGCGGACTTTGAATATTTAATCAATTTAACTGTACCCAAAGTATCTAATTAGGGTACTAATTATAAAGAGAGCATTTGTACACTCCTTTTTGTTCGCGAACATAGTTATTTCATCATTAGTCCACGAACGTTCGTGATGTTTAATTGCCAACCAACAATTCCAGTGAACATCCATGTTCATGAACACTGTTCGCGTAGGTGTGGACGCGACCTAAGTATACTTGAATGTTAAAACAAAACACATAGAAAGCTGTCATCAGGTGTCATTCGAGAACTGATGAATCACTCGTCTGAGACATCGTTTAGAAGATATCTTGATACAGATTTAAGAAACCATGGATATATATTTATTTTTTTCATTGCCTTTGGAAACTCAGTATGATCATTTAGAATTTATTTGTTTATTTTACGTATTTCTCCTCGAATTATACTTCTCTGATTAGGAAAGTCTGATTACAGTCTGTTGGTATTTGTTTACGTTAAGTGAATGATATTTTATATTTTGTCTGAAAATAAAGAATTGTTCCAGGTCTTCAACATCGCTTTTATTTCCTCATGGTTTATTAGCAAAATAATTAAGTACATATCTATGAAAATTGTTATTTAATAACAAAGCAGATTAAATTGTTTCTTGATATCTTTTCATTTACTATTTGGTTGTTAATATCGAGGCCACCTTTTATCGTCTTTTATGTAAAACATAATAAATGACCCTTAGCTAGATTATTTTTATATTTTTGCTGACATTTATATATACACCTTAGGTTATGTAGAGGTGTATCAGGGTGTCTACTAGTCGGGAATTTCGGGAATATGTCGGGGATTTCGTATGGTCGGGAAAAATTCGGGAATAAGTCGGGAATTTACAGAAAATTTGCGAAATTCGGGAAAAAGTCTTTGTTAATGCTAAAATGTTCAGAATTTTTTTCAGTTTTTGATCAATGTCAGTTAAGGAAGCGTCTGATAGATGTAGTCGCCCTACATACTTTTAAAGTAAACTAGATTTGCTACAATTTAAGTGGGTTCTGGGCGAAAATACTGTTCTGTCTTTTTATAGTTTATTTATCAAACAATGGAAATTTATTTATTTTCGTTATTGTTAAATAATTTACTGATGAAAAAAAAAAAAGATAGCATAATTGGGAATTGCGTCATCATCGAACATTGTTTTATATTCCTACATACTAGCTTGAACAAATATCATATATATATATATATATATATTATCGTATATCTTAGGTTATCGCATGGGGGAGAGGGAAAGGGTTGAAAATCGTAAGTTTACAGCTGTCTGATCAAATAATTCGGAATCCGTTATTTTTGGTACATTTTGTGTTCTTTTTATTATTAAAACCAATCACATTTAGGAAAAAAAAATTGATTCTATGATTTTTTTTTTTTCTCAAAGCAATAGTTTTAAAGCTGTAGGGGAGGGAAAGATTGAAGAGATTGGCTAACTTGCGATGAGTCACACCACTCCGCAAAAACACGTTTTTCTGTATTGTTTTTTTTTACTCCAACTCCGAAAATGTTTGTCCGATTAAAAATATATTTTTTTTGTTCAAACGCTGGTTAAATTTACTATCCGATCTATATATGAAATTTTGATCAAGTTCCATAAAACACCCATTTCTCGTAAATAGTTTCGGAGTAAGAAATATACTGAAAAAAAAAAATGGATTTCACAAGAGTATGGAGTTCTCAGCGTTATGGCGTGAGTACATCATGCGACTTGATCAAAATTTCATAGATGAGGTCTTATAGTAAGTTTAACCAGCTTTCAGATGGAAAAAAAAGAATTATCTGATCGGACATATATTTTTAAAGTATTTTTATCCGACAACCCTGTGTAACCTCGTAACTATTTCCAAACCGAATGGTTCTTGAAATTTATCTAGAGTAATATGAAATATAAAAAAAAATTTCTTTTTGTTAATATTGTTTAACTGTGATATATTAAGTAGCTTAGATAGATTTGTTTAGATCATTATTGAAACAGCATTAAAATATCGATTGGCTAGAATTTCTAGAAATATTTTTGAAAAAGTCGGGAATTTCTAGAAAAATTCTTGAAAAAGTCGGGAATCTGTCGGGAATTTTGATAGCTGAAATTGGTAGACACTATGTGTATATATATTGTTGGTTTCGTTTCCGAAGTAGCAAACGTTGCACGCCTAAGATGTGCGTGCTATCAGCGTGTGAATGGTGTGGATCACAATCCTAATATGAATTAACAAGATATTGATTAATAAAGGGTTAATGACCAGTCCACTGAAATGATTTTTTTTTAAAATGTATAAATCTTGCATTTATCATAAGAGAAACCTGGAACGTATTAGTAGAGAAGGTGACTGACTGTTCTCAAAGGTGCTATTTTTGTTAGACTATTTCCGTCTGCCAATTTTCACGTGCAGCTCTTTTTTTCATAAGATTTCCGAGTTCCTCCCATGTTAGAAATCTTTGTATTCAATCATGTTACTTATGATGTAACTTATTGTAATTTCGATTAAATAGAGGAAGAATTAAATTTTATAAAGGGAAATTGAAGATAGAAAAACGAATGATCATTCATTTATGGGAACATTGGGACTGTTCTTTGTTACGAAGATTATATTTAAAAATACCATAAACATTGACCTTCAGGACTTCATATTATTATTAATTATTAGTTTTGAAATGTTTTGTTATAGAACTCACTTTCGACTTAAAGATACGTGAAAAAGAAACGCCTCACACTTAAACAGTTAGTTAAAACTTTACTTCATAAACGATCGGCTCTAAAAATCAGACGACATGATACAAATACTTACTCTAACATTTATACTTACTAAAATAATCATAGAAAATATATACTTTAAAGAAATATTTTGAAAGGAAGGAGGCAAGATTACACTCTTATCGACCTTCGAGAGGATCCCAATAATTCATATAAGATACATTTGTTTGACATTTGACAGCTCATGACTACGTAGGTTGATCTTTATATCAATGCTGTTCTAACTTATATAATTTGTTAATTTCGGACAACGATATGTCTGCGTTATAGAATGAACCATATTCAGTTACTGTGTCAGTCGTTTAACAGCAAATAGGCCTAGAGAATCCTGATTAAACTTTTCTAATTTGATTGTACGAAAGGAACTAAATGGAGATAAGGTCGAGGAATCAACTGTAAGTCGTATTTACTCATTTACCAAGATTAGCTGAGTTATTGCTACTTTAGCGATAGTAAACGTACTTATTCACTTGTGAAGACCTCTGCATATATGTCCAAAGAATATAACCTTGTATCTTCAGAAGAACCTTCCACAAAATTCAAATGAAACGTACGCTGAGGTTGTTCGATTCCGTGAGTTATTGAGTAAAGGTGAGAAACTTGAAGAACCAAGATAATTCTATACATATAGGGTTATCGGATAAACTAATCTCAAGAAACCTCGAAAAACGAAACCTCAAGAAAAAATACCGTAGGACACATGCTATATATATATCTGTTTTATAAAAAGTTACACTTATTACGCAATAATAATTAGATAAGTAACGTTATTATATGTAATTCGAAAGGTTTATAGTTTAAATAAATCACTTTTTTTTCTTTTGTTTAATTACCTACTAGTTACGTTCTAGTTTTGTTAAGTTCTATCTACCGCCGCACGATCTCTGCATTGCCTACAAACCGGCAAATCGAACGATGTTGCATTAGTAGTTCGGTCTCCGCGATATTGAAATGCCTTCTCCAATTCTTTTCCTAGTTTGCCTTCCTCCCCATTCTGCCTAACCATCGTAGGATCGTAAAAAAAATTATATTATGTATTGATTGGCTGTCCAATATTTGTGAGAAGAATAAATAATGAAAAAATAAATAAAATAAAATGCTCAATTAATGAAGTCCCGAGTTTCTAATAGTATTTTCTGTTTTTTGTACTTATTAAAGTCTCACGGTCTGACTTCAGATTAAAGATCGGGTTTTATAACCTCTTTGATAACCTCATGCTCAAGCAGGACGATGATTTCCTTGTGCTTGGTAGTTGTTCTGGCGCTGATGATTGTAATTTATTTTTAAACAATAGCAATTTGCACAGCTTTATGAAATACACTTCAAATAATCGTGGCAAGAATGTCGGAACTAAGGGAGTCGTTTTAGCAATTCATTAGGGGGAAGACACTAAATTATTGCAGAAGCGCAGTTGGTTAGTTCATTTCGTAATGTTTTTAGCTGTCTTTGATGAAAATAGCTCGCCCGGATTTAGATATGACCAACGGAAAGGAAGCACATGACGTTGGCCTGTAATACCAAACACCTACCAGTTGTAAATTGCTCAGAACCTTCTCCAACTGTGTTGCGACACCTTAGGTTCAATGGCAATATGGAAAAACATTGAGAGTTTTCGTACAGTATAGGTATAATACCTTAAAAACGGTGGTCAGTGAACATCGTACGCCAACGTACTCAATAACTCAAGACGCTACAGAAATATAAAAAATTAGACCAAGGACGCAGACGGTTGATCAAGCAATAATGACTGCTTTAAAACCCTGCTTATATTTATTTGACACAAGGTTGAATTCTTCTGATTTTTAAATATATTTTATAAGCATCGAGCCCATAAATCCTACGCTTTTTGAAAAATATCAAAATATGTAATTTTGTTAATAAATTCCGATCTATGAAGATCCTGTTCTCATGTAACAATTTGTTGGACATATTGACATACATACCATTACGTAATAAGATAACTTGGATGAAAATCCTTGTGATACATGTTACGAGTCTTTGATTACTTAGCCATGAGTAATTATCTTCGTGGAAAAAAAAAAATATTCCTGGAACTAAAATATATTTTAAAATTATTTTAGGAAATTTTAACAAGCTTGAGTCATTATTGCCAGGTGTTGGCAAATTTTTAATTTCGCATTGTCGCGTCATCTTTTAGGATCAGAACTAAGAATAGATTTCACAATACTAGATCTCAGTTAAAAACAATTCATTAAATAAATTTGTATATAAAGAATATGAAAAAAATATAAATTAAGAAGGCATACGTTTCTTGATTATGATCTGTTTTTCTGTTATTATTATTCAATCCACACCTTTCCCGTCGGCCCAAACAGGTGTGCTCTGACCTAAGAAATTATATTAGGTCATTTCTTTTTTTTATTTTAGAAATCCAAAGTGGTCTTTTGTTGTTTACTAACAGATTATAATGAGGCATTAATAATCCCCTCCTTTTTTTTTTTTTTTTTTTTTTTTTTTTTTTTTTTTTTTTTTTTTTTTTTTTTTTTTTTTTTTTTTTTTTTTTTTTTTTTTTTTTTTTTTTTTTTTCATATTCACTATCACTCCTAATCTGACCTGCCAAGGAGTAACACAAAATTTCACAACGAATCCAGCTTCAAAGTCATACAAGTCTTGTAAGGCATTATCTCACAATTTTCAAGTTATTGGTTTTCTCCTTGGCAGGCAGTGCCAGTCGCACGTTGTTTATTATGCCATCAATTATAACCATGGAAACACGTGGTTTTAGAGTTTTTTTATGAGTTCAAACTTGTGCACTCGGTAGCCCAAGCTGCAAGAAATATTACCACGGCGTTCGAGGAAAGGGAACGGTGTTGTCACATGACGTATTCCAAAACCAAATTTTCATCCAAATAATTTTGATTTCTGTGTGGTCATCAGTGGCAGGAATAATTCATTTTTCATTTTTAACCATCACATCCATATTGACACAATGCATCAAAACCCTATCAAAATACAACCTGCATTAGTTAATTGAACCTACATCCTTTTACTATGTCAGATCTCATGTTTCTCTAAGGTCTGTCAAAAAGCTTCGTAGCTGACAACGAAGTCCTTCCACAACCACCTCATTCTGCAGACTTACATCAGTATCAATATAGTGGGATAATTAATATTTTAAAGAAAATTCAATTTACTGAAGTAATTCAAGCATTTTTCTTTATCTGACTATTCACCAGAACTTTATAAGTTATAACTTTATGTTTAAGTCAGTACTCTTTACTTTGTATTTCCTTTAATACGAAGATCTTTTAAATGTAGATCTAAATAAAATGTAGGTATGTAGGTACTACAGAAGAAACAGCTGTGTGTAAGAAGTTTTGTTGAGTACAGTAGAACCTCGATAATCCGAACTAATTGGGACCGGGGGTGGGTGGTTCGGATTATCAAACAAAGTGCTTTCCAGGAATAGTATGTAGCATGCAAAAAATGAACACTGACATACTAGTTCCCATAAAATAAGAAGCACGTTGCATTGTTAAAGGTAAATAGTTTGTTTTATGAAATACTACTGTGCTACAGTAAGGTAACTATATGACAACAATAACTAGACTCCCCCTTCCCTCTCCAAGTTTGTGCTTATAGTCCAGTAAAATAAGGCTCCAAAAGGCCGTTTTCAAGAAAAAACTGCGGAACTTTTATTCTCAACGGATATTTATGTTTTTTGGGGTGCTGAACCCGAATCTGAAGTATGCTACCACGGCAACCATCGGCTTCATATTCAAAATCGCAAAAACCTCCAAAAAAAACCCTTTTATTTTATCTATAACACGATAACGAAGCTTTTTTCGAAGAAAGTCTTCAGATATTAATTGTAGCTGGGGTCACCTGTGGTGTAGTGGTTAGCATAGCAACCTACTAAACCCAAGATCGCGGGTTCGCAGCCCGGCAGATGACCTTAGGATTTTTTAAAGGGAGTAAAAAATCCTTAGCTATGCCGTCCTTCGGAAGGGACGTAAAATGGGGGTCCCGAGCCTGTGCGATGTCAGGTACTCGTTAAAGATCCCTATCCTAATTATACCTGGATAGGCAAAATTTAGGACTCCCACTGTAGCATCGTCCGATTAGCCATAGCAGCATAAAGTGACGTTAAACGAAATAAATAAAAATTAATTGTAGCTGGAACTAGTAACTACATAATGAAAAAGAAAATCCGAAATCGGACCATTTTTCGCTATATTACGTTATTGGGAAAAAATGGAGAAATTGGCCAACTTGCCGTCAGTCCCACAGCTCCGCGAAAACACGTTTGTCGTACTCTTTTGGCTATAACTCTGAAAATATTTGTCCGATACAACATTACTTGTTTTCATCTTAAAGCTGATTAAATTTACTATAAGAATCTGTAAATGAAGTTTTAATCAAACCCCGTAAAATGAATATGCCAGTCCGCTAATAAAAACGTACTGTTGTAAAATCCAAATGTTTTTTGGCACATTTGACGCTCTAACTCCTCAAATATTTGTTCTTAATTACACTAAATTTCTTTTTTCTATTTCAAAGCTGATTAAATTCGCTACCAGATGCTATATATGTAAATTATGTTAAATCCTGTAAACCACCAACGCTAAATGTTTATGTTTTGGCAAAATATGTAAATTATGACATGGTCAGTAGACTGGTGTGAGTATTTCACGGTGTTAATTATAAGTTACATATATAGGATCTAATAGTAAATTTAACGAGCTTTTAGATAAAAATATTAAAATTTAGGTCGGACAAATGGTTTTGGAGTTATAGCGAATAATGTGCCAAAAAAACATGTAATTTACAAAAGTAAGTGATTTTCAGCGTGATAGCTTGTGTATTTCAAGAATTTCGATAAAAATTTCACATATAGGATCTAATTGTAAATTTTTCCACCTTTCAGACTGAAAAAAAAAAAAAAAACATTTTGAATCGGTAAAATATTTTCGGAGTTATAATGATAAATGTGCCGAAAACCATGGATTTAACAACAGTACGGGTTTTTAGGCCTCTGGGATATTATAACTCCGAAAGTATTTGTCCGATTCAAAATGTTTTTTTTTTTTTTCAATCTGAAAGGTGGTTAAATTTACAATTAGATCCTATATATGTAATTTTTATCAAAATTCTTGAAATACACAAGCTATCATACTGAAAAATGGTCCGATTTCGGATTTCTTTTTTTCATTATGTAGGTACCAGTTCTAGCTACAATTAATGTTTGAGGGCTTTCTTCGAAAAAAGCCTCGTTATCGTGTTATAGATAAAAAAAACGGGTTTTTTTTTGGCGGTTTTTTGTGATTTTGAATATGAAGCCGATGGTTGCCGTGGTAGCAAACTTCAGATTCGGATTCAGCACCCCAAAAAACATAAAGATCCGTTGAGAATAAAAGTTCCGCAGTTTTTTCTTCGGCAAACCCTTATTTTACTGGACTATTACGATTCTGATTATTTTTATTTTTCCCAAAACGGCGTTCGGATTACAGAAGTTCGGATTATCGAGGTTCTTCTGTAAAATAGAAAATAAAAATTAATTTTTATTAAAATAAATATTTTTTAGTAGAAAAATAAAATAAGAAAAAAGGAGATGTTTTATTACAAAGATTTTTTTTTTTTTAATTTATTTAGTCTTGATTTCCTGAATTGTAAAGGATCAGGCTGCGAGAAGGATATAAACGGATAGAAAGATAAAAATAATATACAGTGATATTGTTTGATGTTTATGTTCTTAAGTAAAGTTTTTCTATGGTAATTTTCTGTAATAGTGGGCTGATGTGAAAATCCTGTAGATTTCGTTTATTACTTTAACATATTGAATATGAATAGAATATTAATATGGATAGAACATGCAATATGATGTCTCTGTTATATAAAGGTACCTGCCGTATCGTACATTAAACTATTGCCTCCTATCCCGATAGTATGATAGATCGGAATCTATAAAATTATTGATCTAGAAAACTAGGAATTTCCATGGACCACGTGCCTATACATTCGATTCACGTTGGTTATTGTGTATCTTGTTTTAGTGTTTCTACAGATCTTTTGTTGATTGTGCTATTTTTGCATCATTTTTTTTTCTTTTCTTTTTTTCTATTGGGCTAGGTATTCTTGTAAAACAATGTAATATTTGCTATTTAAAGATATATTTGGTAGTACTGTTTATCAACATGCTGCTATACAAAATGTCTGTGCCCCTTATTTTGTGTTAAAATATACACAGATCTTTAAGTAAATTTACTCAGGTGGGAGAGAATCGGAGCGTTATTTTAAGATATGTTAGCATGGTCGTTTTGTAGCAGTCTCTACTCAGCTTGGCTTTATTACAAAAACGATTCCAGATACATCTTTAAACGTTTCCAATTAAAGATAGCTATTTTTATGTTATAGCTATGTTTCAGATAAAAAAAATATTCTTTAGTCTATGTTTGAACTATGATTAGTGTAAATAAATAGAAGGTATTTATGTTTATAAAATAACTCATTTTTTACTTTATTTATGTATCTATTGATATTGTTGCTCAAATTTAATGTATTTATTTTGTTACAATAAAGGAAATAAATTAAACATAAAATTTATTTTTAACTCTCACAATTTATTGTATTTTTGGGGTCACCTGTGGTGTAGTGGTTATCATAGCAACGTACTAAACCCAAGATTGCGGGTTCGCAGACCAGCAGACGACCTTACGATTTTTTAAAGGGATTAAAAAATCCTTAGCTATGCCGTCCTTCGGAAGAACGTAAAATGGGGGTCCCGAGCCTGTGCGATGTCAGGTACTCGTTAAAGATCCCTATCCTAATTATACCTGGATAGGCAAAATTTAGGACTCCAACCGTAGCATCGTCTGATTAGCAATAGCAGCATAAAATGACGTTAAACGAAATAAACAAACAAGTATTTATGTGTCTATAACTTTTTCTTGTAATTATGTTGATCATATGTCCTAATGGAGGCCGGTGGTACAGGGTGATAATTGATTCAGATTGAATCAATTGTTTTGTTTTTATGTAACTCAGCCATAACATATACATTTCATGCTTTTTCACAGCTGCTTATTTAAGTAAGTTACAGTTTCAAAAATTAGATTAATGCCCCACTAATTGAAATAACTTATAATTACACAACAAATTTATATTTATATTTTTTTGGAATTTTCAAACTTGTAGTAATAAAGGGGGGCATTTACATCAAGAGTAGAACAATTCCCGAATCGAAAATATTTTCTATAATTAAGTATTTCTCAATAGAAGGATAGAAAAGGAATGAGCTCACTCGAGAATTTATGAGGCTGCACAATACAAAACTGTATATCCAGTTAATATAGTTCAGGTAATGGCAGCGCGACGGTTGAAATGGGGACGTAAAGTCGTTGGGTTTAGTAATGACCGGTTTCCAAAAAAATCAGTTTTGACCGAGTGGTAGACCAAGATGTAGATGGGAGGATTGCTTCTGGGCCGATGTTGTGGATTCGGATTTTAAAGGAGTGTGTTGGATGAATGTGGTGATCAACGGTTGGTAGTGTCGGCAACGAACCTTCGGGTTCGCTAAGCCTATAGTCTATTTATTTCTTTATAATCAGTGTTGAGCCATCGGGTAAATGTCCGAGGTATTGACCCGAGACATTGATAGGAGGACTTTAACATGGGTGATACGGGGATTCAGGTTTTAAAGTAAGTGTGGTCAGAAATCGGTGATCTGGTTAGCTAAGCTTAGCAGCATTATTTATTTAAACGATGTGGCTGCTACTATTCCATTATCTCCGAGATCAATTTCAGTGATATTTCTATCGATAATTCTGTTCCTTGCCGAATTTGATGTGATTAAACACTCTTCTACTACATGTTTAACAGTTTTGATTGCATGCCGTCTTTCACATGTTTATGCATATAAATTATACAGATGGTATCCGCGTGTCCTCTCTTAATGACAAAGGCGTAGTCTACATAAGATGGTTTCTTTGTTTCTTGAACTGTAACAGAAACTCTTTGCCCATCTTGTAATTGAAATCTTTGAATTTTGATACTTTTTATTAACTTTTTATCCTCCGTCACCCCTACAGAGCGACCCTTTAAAATGTTTATATTTCTTTCTTCAATTTCTATAACCCCTGTATTTGTACCAACATATTTAAGAAATGTCACATTAATATGGAAATTTACTTCTTCTTTTTTTTATGATAATTTTGTACGTAATTTAGGCAAAGCAATAATGTGGTCTTGGAAAAAAAAACAAAAAAAAAAACAATTGTTTGTTAGAAATGGCTCATTATTCTATTGTGTGATTTACTTGACTTGGCGTTTTTTTCGTTAAAGTAGGCTGCTTTATAAAATTCCTCATGAATATAATTTTCTAAAAATATTTATAAAATTTTTTTTTAAGAATATTAATTATTTTTTATTATACTTTTTCTCTCCGCCAAGCTATTTTTATCCTGTTCTTAATGTGAAACAACTAAATCTACAAACGAAGCAAATATTTAACATTTCCTTTCGTATTTATCAATGTGATCAGTTGTTCTTGTCATCGTTTTGTCTCCTTTTACAGAGAATTTATATTAATGAATATGTTTTACTGAATCAACTATCGTAATATTTTTTTTTTGCTGTGTAAGTTTCTAAAGCTGGTCGTGATTACTTTAAAAAAATGCTTTCAAATTCCTTAAGGGGTATTTTAATATTTGTTACAATTGTAATTTGTTCTAATTTACAATTAATACCTACTTTTTCTCGAATTTTGATATGGAAGTCTGATATCTCCGTGGAAATAGTTATAGAAATCTATCGAATAGACTTATTATTGATATGAAATCTAAGGACATGAAGACTTAGAAATAAAATTTATCTTATTCACTCACATACTTCAATTTTTTATTTTTTTCAACATGAATGAGTTGAATATAATATTTTTAATATTGTGCGCGCGCTTGTGTGCGTGTATGTTTTTGTTAATATATTTTGAAGTGTAATATAGAAACATTTGAAATACAATCACCTGCTATTATTTCAAATATTTCTTTTATAAAGGTACGTTTATACTCCTCCTCGAAACTTATTACATGATTAACATGGTCAATAGCCTTCAAAATAAAATCTCTATATAACTTTAATTGTGTCGACCCTCGCTCATTCACCACATTTCTTCAACATTGAGTTAATCCGCCGCTTACAACAAACGTAATACCCTGTCAATAGCAATTATTTGAATTAACAATAAAATTACTTTAAATTGTTTAATTTGTTTTAATAACACTATGTATTTTATTGAATAATTAGAAATGTGGCTGTTGATGAAATTATATTTATGTAACAACAAAGTTTAGTTAACATGTCGCAAATCGTGGATGTTCCGACACAGAACTCAGTACTAATTGTTTTTTCCAGATTCGCCTTTCCTAAGACGTTCTGCAATTGACAGTTTTTCGGACACAGTTAATACAACACGTTTTTAGGTGCTATTGCTCAATAAGTTTATAAAAACACTACTCGCGACAGAAATAGTGCCCAAACTGGACAAAACCCGTGTTGGATTGATGTGTAATGGTTCTAGAAATTCACTTAGTATGTTTACTCAGAACTGTTATGAGGTATGTGGGCTCCGCTTTCTGAGACTAAGTTCCGGTAGCTGCCCTTGGTCTATTTAGTTTTACGTCTTTTATTGTGTCATGAAAACTAATTAGACGGGACCTATCGTATTTTACGTGTACTCCGAATCACGGCCTTCAATGTCTGTTCATAACATATTTTTAACAAAAATTGTATGTGATAATAAAAAATATATTATATATTTTTTTTTTCCTTCAAATCTATCCGGATAATCGGAGTTTCTTTGTACTTGTATATGATGATGGCTAACCCGAAGATGTGACAACGATATAAACATATGTTTCCCACCTCCCATAATCGAATCTCCTCAGAACCTAAATCTACAAGGTTAGCCTTGATACAATCCTCCCATTTACGTCTAGGTCTACCCTTCCGATATTTATTCTCTGTTATGTCTTTATCGCTTAAACAGTTCCAGTTTTATTGAATAACCTTATATTACGTTTTAACCGTATTCGTTTTTGGAACTGTTTTTTTACCAGCTTACATCGGCTTTATTCAGTGTAGCCAATTGTAGGTACTTCATAACCTGGAGGGAAATGTTTTATTTGGAAGCAATGCTGCCATGAGGTTCTGTAAACACTGGCATAATAATCGTTATATAATAGTTACAATAATAAATATCAACAAACAATTTTGAAGAGCTAAAAATACAATATAAACTAACTAATTATAAATAACATCAATAAACACATAAGCCCCGTTAATCATGTTGCTTCTCGGTTTCCATCTGTTGACCTTATACACTTGGGACTCCATCAACTGAGCCTTCTAACTTTTTATTTATTTATTTTCACGAAACATAGGATTGCAAGATAAGACGTTTCGCCATCTTTGTATTAGCAGTACTAAGAGAATAATGGTTTTCCGGTTTGGGGAAGGGACTTCAATATCTGGAAGCCAGAACTGATGCGACAATGTTCAATTTGATGGTTTTTTGACAATGGAAAGATCTTATGGTGACAGATAGAATCTCGGTAGGTACTTAAACAAAAGAAAATTTGTGATATTTTTAAACCATAAACTAAGTAGTAATGTTACTTAAGTATATTATTGCATTCATCATAGTTATTATTTTCTTATTAAATAGGTATACACTGTCTGTGAAAATTTACCTTTTTTAGTTCAGGGTGGTGAATTTGAAAGTTGTAGCATCTTTAATATTTCCCTCTCTCTCTTTATCTCGCTGTATATAACTTCTTTTTTTTTATTTGCAATTAAAAACACGTTAGTTCTCTTTTGAGTTTTTCTCCAAAATACATATATTCCGAGATTACTGTGACGAAAAAAAAAGGGACTCATTGATAAAAATCTAATTAAATTGGAAATGGCTCTGCAAAAAATGCTGTAGCCTTTATTTAACGCCTCTAGAAGACTTTCTGTTGCTTAATAGATTGTTGGTATAAATATTTAAAGAACAGTTTGTTTTAAATTATGCATCAAAAACTTAATTTTAATTTTTCCTGTCAAAGGCAGATGAACTTGAAAGGCCTTGATCTAAACTATATATTTGTGTTAAAATTCATTTAAATCCATTTATTTTTCACCGAATATCAAACTTCTAAATTTACTGATGTTTCAGCAACCGAGTTCCCAACCTACCTCGGTTAACTGAGTCCCTCATCTCGAGTCAAGTACACTTTTCCATTGCAAATAATTTTCTTAATGACGCGTTCTTGTGCTGAATAAAATAAAACCGTGATAAAGGATTCTCATCGTTCGGAACCAAACCGTACCTCTTACAACCTGAAAATAATGATTATTGACTATTTGACTGTTAAGTGAGAGGATTTGAGAGACAAGTAGAAGGTAGTGGAGAGTAGCCTGCTCTTTGGGAAGTCAATAGTTATTTATATATATTAGTGACTGAAGCTGTTGCCAGACTTCCAAGATGGCCGGTGTCCACAATCCTTATCCAGTTGGCGGTAGTTCAGGGCAGGCAGGTAAGGGGCAGTGTACTCTAGGCTATGAACCTTCTGCCTATGTCCTCTTTATTTTTGTCCATCATTCATCTCTATTAAGCCGTTTGCAATTGTTCCTGGTATATTTAGATCCAGGGGCTGGCATCTCCGCCCTTTGAATGAGAGTCTTATCGTGCACAGCCTTCATTCTTATTGAGTCATAAAATTATCTTCTTTTTTTTTTCACGTCTAATCATTCGATATGGTTATGTGCCTCGATATCTATCTATATGTTTGTGGAACATTGCCTGTTTTTCGCAGTTCTATCAAATAGGGTTTATTTTATTTATTTATTTTTTACGCTATCTTCGCCTTTTAGCATGTTTTTCTCACATTTTTTTCCCTAACATCTAGGTAGATATAATATCAAGGAGGAACTAACAGTTATGCTTACCCATTAGCAATAATCGCCGATAACGAGTACTGATCACTTTATCTGTCTCATAGTCACCAGTTCCGACGACTTCGATGACTCTTGTTTCTGCAATTGATATGTTCTTTTGCTTTTTAAATATGGATAAGACATGGAGATTCTGAGGCATATTCCATCCTATTTTATCTCTTCATTTACGCGCTATCAATTAATTGTTTTCTTGAAAGACCTTTCCGCTGTATTCTTTTGTCTTCCATTCCTAAATTCTGTTATCATGACGACTATCTTTGTTTCATTGGTTTTTGGAATAACTCAAATATTTTATTAATTAAAGGTTTAGCGAACCCGAAGGTTCGATGCCGACACCACCAACCGTCGACCGCACACTTCCCTCCAACCCACTCCTCCAAAACCCAAATCCCCCAGGTCGGCCCTAATGCAATGCTCCCATCTTCGTCTCGGTCTACCTGACGGCTCAAAACTGATTACTTTTTTCGGAATTCGATCATTAGTAAACCCAACGACTTTACACGCCCATTTTAAACGTCGCGCTGCTATTACTTGAACTATATTTACCGGATATAACTCACGCAATTCCGCATTGTAAAGCCTTCTAAATTTTCCTGTTTCTTCATCCTTTTTTGGGCCAAATATTCTACGCATACTTTATTTTCGAAAACTTTATGGCGTTGTTGTAGAGAACTGTTGGTGGTTTAATAGTTTTGTAGAAGAAAATGAACTTTAGTCTTGGATTACTTGTCCCCTAGGAACAACATATGATTACAGTACATAAGACAATCATCTGGATTTGATAATTAATTATAATAAATAATAATAAAACTTGATTAATAATTAAATTATGTGTTACAAAATAATGAGACATCTTGAAAAAGAAAGGATACATCTTATGTATACTATTATAATGTAGATTATATAAATATTCATGTTTTACATTAGCTCGGAAGATTGAAAATGAAGGATGTAAAGGAATAAATGATGTTTAAAGGAAGTAAGAGTGGATCTTTTCCGAATTGTGATGGGCCATGAATTCCATAACGAGGAAGCACGGATAATAAAGGATTTTTCGAAGGATGCAGTTGGATGCTCTGGAGTGCATAGGTTGATGGGTTGGGTTCTAGTATTTAAGAGGTGAATGGAGGAGCGCAGAGTAAGGAGGTCATGGATATAGGTGGGTTTTTTGGTTTTCAAGGTTTGAAATATGAGAGCACCCAGGCAATATTGACGACGAAAACTGGGGTAAAGCCACCCAATTTCAGAATGCCTGTGAGATATGTGAGAACATCTGGAGATCCCGAAAATAAATCTAATAAAACAGTTCATTACTCTTTTACATCTCATCTCGAGCTCTTCAGACAGCCCTCCATATACTATGCATCCGTAGTCATTGTTAGGAAAAATGAGTGATGATACTAAAAGTTGTCGAGTACTTAATGGTAATGAATCACGGTAATGTGAAAGTTGCTTAAGAATAAAAATAGATTTCTTCGTGATTTGAGAGGTATGGTTATTCCAAGCAAGATGTTGATCGAAAGTTATTCCCATTCTGTAGCTTACAAGTCGCCTCTAACATATTTGAAGGATGAAAAGATAAATATATTTGCAAGTCGTCAGCATAAAGATGATATTGGGAGTAGTTGATGAGATTCGGTAAGTCATTAACATAAATAGAAAATAGGGTAGGTGAAAGAGAAGATCCCTAGGGGACTCCTCGCGAGAGTGGTAGTGAAGATGAGTGAGGTTGTATATCCTAATTTTTAAATTTTTGGAGAGTAAGCGCGAACTGAGTAATTTTGCGACCGAGAAATAACAGCTTTTAATTTAGCCTTTATTTCTTCTTGAATTTCATTTTTCCTCGATATAATAGATCCTAGATATTTGAATCGCTCAACGTGTTCAAACTTTATCCCGGAAATATCTCCATTACTAAAATGTTCACCATTTCTACTACTAACCATATATTTCGTTTTATCGGAATTAATTACTAAAACAATTTTGTTTCCGGTTTTCATGAGCGTAGTAAGTAGCGTATAGTTTCATAGTGTTCTCGTTTTTACCCAAAAGTACCAAATCATCGGCATAACCAAGAATATTTACCGCCTATCTCTAATCCTTTTCCAAATATTTTATAAAAACGTTATTTTTGTTATACTTAGTTGGATACTACACCTAGCCAGGAAGAAAGAGCCTTTTATGATATTTTCACTTCAGCTGACGGCTCAACGTGCGAATGAGGCAAATTAACAGAACAGATTGACACGTGACCAATATGGCCGCTCCCTCATCCCTTTGAATAGGGTACGGGGGTGGCCGCCATCCCTTTTCGGGGTAAATATTATCTCCGAGCTACCACACGGTGGCTGTCAGTGCCGGTTCTACCGGATTATTTTCGCTGTGAAGAAATGCTTGAATCCAAGCCATCTCGTTTTCATTAGAAAAACTTTTTTGAGACAACAGTGGATAGATATTGTGCGATTGCCAAGACTAGACGAAATACGTTTAGCTTGCGAATGTATGGTTATTTCAAGTTATGAAATCTCTTTGTTAATTATAAATTAACACTCAATTTCTCCCTGACTGGGAAAAACAATAGCTCATGAATATGTCTATCTATAATCTACTGTTTTTTCCTATTTACATTTTAGGATTAAAATGATCAAATCACTTAAATTAATAATTTATTTGGATTAACAATAAATGATTACTCGAAATATACGAAGTTAAGAGAAGATAGCGGTTTCTAACGTTATTTATTTTTTTTTTATTCAAACCAAAATATCTCTTAAATGGTAGGTCCTAGCGATAAACGTTATATTGCAATTAATATTCTCCATTTAATTTCTGATCAGAGAACTATTGTCAAATTTTCGAGCTGTTTAAAACACCAACAGAGCTGTTAAAAACGTTACACCAAAAAAGTATAGCCCCACAGCCAAAAGACAGCCATGTCAAATTATTTTTTTGACTGTTTATCTATTCAGAGTGGATGTTAGGATGAAGTTTTTGGAAATGAACATTGTCCTGTCAATTAAATCATTAAAATAAATCAGAATTCTAAAATTATTTTCTACATAACTACTAACAAGTAGACCATCTGGTTTATCTTTATTCTAATCAGATATTCAATTCTAATGTGGTGGATATGATTATTGCAAGATATATATTAGAGTTTACCAAAAATTGAAGTGTAAATGATTTTTTTTTTTTTTTAAAGTAAAAATCCAACTTCTGAGGTGACCTAAGTAGAATAAATTAAGGTTGTGTTTTTGTTTTATTTTCAAAATAAAAAGGACGTTAATCCATTTAATATTTAATAACACTGAATTTTTTTTTTTCAGAAATGTTTATTATTTTCTCTGAGGATCATAATCACAGATTTTAAATTTTTAACACTATGCCAAATCTCCTTTCAAAAAGATTACAGTGTTATCTAGGTTAATAAATTTTTGCTAATGAAACTATCTGTATATTACTTACAAATTCAATTTCTTCTTAAAATATATTTTAAATTTCGTTAACTGTAATGTAATCTATATTATATATAATTATTATATAGTGTTTCTGAAGGAAACTAGAATGAATCATTTTCCTATCGATATTGGAATAGAATTCCGAAAAGAGGGAGCAAGTTGAAATTCATTAAAATTTTTTCATGAATAACTGTTTTCTTACATTCGTACTTGATGAAAACATTCTATTGTTCGTAATTGATGTTTTATAAAAAAAAAAAAAAAATGGGAGAACCCGTTGATTGTATTAATTGGACAATTTCGGATCGACAATATAGTCTATTATATAAATTAAACGTTTTCTTTATTATTTAATTAACAATTACTTTCTAGCAATTGCCATTTTTTTATCACAAGGCTTCTGTATTTAATAGATCCAATTAAGGTATTCTTTATTGTATGAAAGAATCTGAACTATTAGGAATTCGTGAATCATAGAAGTGGCAATTCATTACTTTCTTGCTAAGTTTAAGAACTATCAAACAAGTTCGTGGATAAATCTCGCATTTATAATCGTTATGTCGTTCAACTGAGTTAGTAGATTACGTAACGCTAACGTTTTTTCAACACATTAATATTAATATATGTATCATGCTATTGAACCATATTATATTATTATCGTCCAAATATCTAAAATTTCATTCCATTCTCTTACCTATCTACCCTTTCATGTAGCAACGTTACCGTTGAAAGGTAGCACTAGTAATGCCCTACTGATGCTCCAGGTAACGGCCGCTGTTAGATATTACCTGGGGTTTCATAAAAAAAAAAAAAAAAAAAACAATTTTGTATTTAGTAATTATTGTTTGTTTGTAGTGTATATTAGTTAAAATAAAAATATATTTTGTTAATAAAATCATTTGAAATTCCAAAATTTAAAACATCCTTTGTGTACTAAACAAATCATCTTGGGGATCAACCTAGCAAAAAAAAAAAAAAAATTAAATTCTTTTTATTTCCCTCTGAAATGGTAAACAAATCGGAACCAACCGAAGAATATTATATTTAGTTGGCCTTAAATATAATCATTAAGGTTTTATATACCCTGTTAAATAGCTCTACTATCAATAAAATAGATAAAATATTCTTCTCTATCATTGTCACGGTTGAGTTACTGTGAATGAACAATAAAATTAACAAAGATTACTCACCAACAGCGATAATTAAGCCATTGTTTTTGATAATAGTTCCCAACATTACCAACCAGTAATGTCGAAGTTAGCTTTTACCATTTTTTTCACCAAAAATATAAACGTTAACACGGAAATTTGGTTCAAACTTAATATTAAGAGAGTTGAGGTATATGAACTGTGTTGGCGCTGAACCTGTTATCCCCTGAGCTTATTTTAAAAGATCTAGAGGTTACATAACTCTCGACTCTCTATCTATTAATTCTATTATTAGAGACTACCTTAGATAGGAATTTAATAGTCCTGTTTAATTTAATTATTATGATGTTGGCTATGCTACGTTTTCATCGAATCTGAACATTTCAGGTTTAAGGATTTTTGGAGCTATGTTGGTTTGAAAGAATAAAGTCACGTTTTGCCTACATTTTTTAAGTGTTGGGGCTTTTCTTTTTTTCCTTATCAGAAGCAGTAGATAATAGATAGTCACACCCGTGGTCTATTGTTATCTCAGACTAGGAGAATCTTGTTACCCTTTTTTTCACGTTTATAACTATTTAAAAGATAAGCGACGGGTTAACGTCCAAGGACTAAACCTAGACGTAGGTGAGAGGATGTGTTACGTTCCTTAATCAATTTTTTAATAAATTTTTTTATAACAAATTTATTTCTAATTTTTCATTTTTGTTTTTACAATTTTCTTTTTCTAATTTTTTATTTTTGTTTTATAACATTTCTGCCTAGTACCTCTACCTACCGCTTTTTTTTTTTTTTTTTTTTTTTTTTTTTTTTTTTTTTTTTTTTTTTTTTTTTTTTTTTTTTTTTTTTTTTTTTTTTTTTTTTTTTTTTTTTTTTTTTTTTTTTTTTTTTTTTTTTTTTTTTTTTTTTTTTTTTTTTTTAATTAACTTGAGTAATTACAAGACCAAAGCGACAAGAAACTCCTCGTCGTTACAGACAACTTGAACATTTACTAGACAACCAAAGCTCCCAATTAATTACAAAAGACTTATTTACATGACTGTGATTAGACTTATTAGGACGTACGGAGTTGAGCTTTACTAAACCATCCAATTCATCTTGTATCCAATCCTTACAATCCAAAATCCTTCGAAAAATCCTAAATACCCCTTACTTTGTCAACAATAAACTTATCCATGAAGACCTTAATGTTCCTTATGTTGCAGAGCTAGCCCAAACCAGATACCTATCCTTTCATAGTAAGCTCCATAACCACTTAAATCCATTTGTTTCTCAACTTGCTTCCCACTCTATTCCCGAAAATCCTCCGAGGCGTCTGAAAAGAAGATGGCCTAGAGATCTTTTGGTATAGAATTTTTATTGAAATGTTACTAATGAGTAATTCTTTTCAAGTTTTGCCACTTTATTGTAATCGTTATCAGCTCATTTACTTGATGTACACATTTGTACAGTTGTAAATTTCAATAAATTGATATATATATATATATATATATATATATATATATATATATATATATATATATATATATATATATATATATAAATCTTAAGTAATTCTATCATTTAATCCTAAAATGTACGTGGGAAAAACAGTAGATTATGGATAGAGGATGGATAATATATTCTGGAGATGGATAATATATTCATGATATATTTTTCCAGTCAGGGAGAAATTCTGTTTTTTTTTTTTTTTTTTTTTTTTTTTTTTTTTTTTTTTTTTTTTTTTTTTTTTTTTTTTTTTTTTTTTTTTTTTTTTTTTTTTTTTTTTTTTTTTTGTTTTTTTTTTTTTTTTTTTTTTTTTTTTTTTTTTTTTTTTTTTTTTAATTATAGTCAGCGAGAATATTCGAAGTATAATATTACGTAATTATTATTTAATAATATTATTTTAATATTATTAAAAGTTTTAATTTAAAACTATTGCCAACTTCAGGGGTATGGAACGGCTCCTAGGAATCGACACACCTCTACTGAATATGTAATAATTATTAATATTGTTGATTATTTTAATAGCATAAATCATATATAACCCAAGTTATAAGTTACCAAACTATTATAGCCAGGGTGGGAAGGTCGAAATTCGTTTTGTTTATTTCTTGAGCGAAAAACATCTGTTACTGAATGGTCCGAAAGTAAGTACGTTGCATCATCATATGTACTTAAAGCAAGTACGTTGCAGATAATAGATAAAATTAACGATAAAATCACTTAAATTTAAACATAACATGAAGAGGTGTGTTAGATAACTTGATGATTAACAAGACATATTTTTAATTTGCCAACGTTTCGACCAAATCTTTGATGGCCATCATCAAGGCTAAATATAAGAAAGTGTCAAACACAGAATCAAGAGAAAGAAAAAATAAATACAATAATAATAATTTTAAAATAATTTTCTTATTTTCATTATGTTGTATTTTCAAATTGTTTAAAACTGTATTTAAGTGACGTTGGCAGATTAAAAATACGCCTTGTTAATTTTTGACAAAGCATATTTTTTAATCCCATTGACTAATCCCTCTCAATAACCTACATTATGTAAACATGATACCTAATTTAAATCTCCCTTCCTATGCATTATCTGTGAATACCGGAATGTATCTTACTGCCATTAAATTACTATAACTTGTAAATTAAAAAAATAAATAAAAAAAACTTTTATCTTAACATAACCCCTACATTTTTAGTTATGTAAAAATGTTATGATGTGAAAGTATAAATTGAACAAGCAGGCGCGGTCGGTAGTCCGTGGGCAAGGCGCTAGGCTTCCAGGCTCCTGGGAGTTCGTATTCGGTTGAAGGCAGAAAATTTATCTTCTGTCATTTTGGCCGTTGATCAACTTCGAGGTCGGGGGACCCCCCTGGGGCACACCCAGCCTCTATAAACTGTGTACCCTTCATTGGGAAATAAACTTGCAATTGAGCGTAATTTTTGCCAAATCTCAATTTACATCCGTTGGCCCGGTTAGTAATCCTTAGCTAAGTACTGATCCCAAAGCCTGTCATTAGTTGTAGTGGTAGAGATTATGGTTTTGTCTTAATAAACTAAATATAGGAATCAAGACCATTTTGGATATGTTTATGTGTGACGTAATAAGGAGTATTGAGAAATAATATATATTGTTTCACTCAATCCTAGTTATTTTTATGTTTAGAAGGAGAGGGTGGTATGGGGATTTGATACATTTGTTTTTAATATTTACATAAGCACGAACAATTTTCACAAGAAAGAAATGTTAACTTCAATAGTTGTTAATTGAATCGTTTATTTCAGAAACCACCTAAGTGAGCTTTTTTAACTTTCGGAAAACTAAAAAAAACTGCGCTTGGGGTCTTTCTGAAATAATCGGATTATTTTCAAGGCTGGCAAAAAGCATTGCTGATATGGAACATAAGTTATTTCTGCACTAAAAGATGTATTTATCTTTAAATTGTACAGAACCACAAAAAAAATATTTTGTCCCTTAGGTGGTTTCTGAAATAAACGATTCAATTGATAACTAGTTGTATGTGAGGCGCACGAGGTGACAGCTGTTATGTTGCCTTGGAAACCGTCGTAATAACAGTGCCATACTAACTCTTGAATGACTGTTTAGTGAGTTGGTATTACAATAGAAAAGGAGTCGGATAAAATTCTTTGTGCTAGGGGTGTGCATCGTTGATAAAATATAGGTCATCGCAATATCGACACACTGCTCGTATTATAAATATATATATATATATATTTTTTATGTTGTTTATTGTGGCTTAAAGTCCTTATGTACTCTTAATCGGACAGGAAGGACGGGTTTTTGTTCTGCAATTACATTATAAATATTTTCATCACGTTTCAATGATATTCCTGTTTGATTTTATCGTTTTAGTTAGCTTATTTCATATCTTAAATAGGAACAGACTGATTTCAATTTTTTTTAAATCAGTAGTTTGTTATGAATTAAACTATAGGCAGTAGATACATATACTTAAGCATATAACGCAGTTACGTAGTCAAAAAAAATCCCACATATCGTCATCAATGTATTGTAAGGAAAGTAACTTTTATAAAACTTTGAACTTTACATAATACTTTTATTTAGAAGTATAGCAGTGTGTATTATGTCTAAAACAATATTCATTTTTTTTTTAATATAAATTTAAAACTGTACAAATACATACATCAAGTAAAGGTAATAATAAAAATTTCAATAACATGTCATAATAACTTGAAAAGAACTAATCATCAATTGTACTTTAATAAAAATTCTACAATAGATCTCTAGGCCTCTTCTTTTCAGACGCCACGGAGGATTTTCGGGAATGGATTGGGAAGCAAGTTGAAACACTTGTGGATTTGAGTGGTATGGAGCTTACAATGAAAGAATAGCTATCTGGTTTGGGCTAAATCAGCAGCATATGAAACATTTAGATCTTTATGGATAAGTTGATTGGTTACAAAGTAAGGAGTTTGGGAGGTTTTTTGAAGGATTTTTGATTGTAAGGATTAGATACAAAAAGAATTAAAAGGTATTTAAAGCCCCCTTTTAAAGTATATTAAAAGCCCCAAAGCTCAACTGTACGTTTAAATAGGTGTAATCAAAGTCACGTACATTTATTCGGAACCGGTATAAGTACCGAAAAACGAAAACTTTTTACTGGTTATAATAAATATTTTTCTAAAAAATTTAATAATAATGATTATAGCTCCTTTATTTCTATATAAGATATTTACAAAAAATAACATTTTTGTTTTTCAAGGAAAAATGGCCCATCTTTGGGTATGAGCCTCTCCCAGTTTCTTCAAAATAACTTCATCATGTGCTGACCGGTGCCATAAGACACCCGGAAATATCTTGGATGTCGTCCCGCCATCTCGAACTAGGTCTTCCTATCTTCCGTGTTGAATGGACAGGTTACCAACAGTGGTTCTTTTGGCGGCCCATCTGTCCATTCTTGCTATGTGGCCTGCCCATTTCCACTTAAGTTCTAGAAAGGTTGTCACGGCATCTTTCGTCTTGGTTATTTTGCGGATCTTCCTGCTACGGATTTTATCGCTTAGCTTTAGCCCTAGCATGCTCCTTTCCATCACTCTTTGGGTAATAGCTAGGCTGTTAATTATATGTCTGTTTTCAGGCCAAGTTTGGCAACCGTAAGTTACGGAAGGTAGAACGCAACTATCGAAAGCTTTTTTCTTCAGGGCGATAGGCATATTACTTTTGAATATATCTTTGCTTGACTAAAAAAAACTTATTCCCTTTAATTTTATGCAAGAAGATAGAAAATCTGGAAATCGAAATTTTTTCTTATTTCGTGTCTTAAGTTATTGTAGAACTGGAGATTTATAAATCATGAAATCTCAGTTTCAGTTATAATTAATTATAACTGAAAGGTGGAGTTATTCTGCAATTTTCTATGTTTAAAGCAATATTTGGTTTAATTTTTGTATTCATCTTTTTAGAGCACGAGGGTCATAGCTGTGCCAAATGCCTTTTCGAACTGTTCGGTTCCCAGCCTGGCCTCGAAAGATTAAGCGTAATTACAATAATTATATTTGATGTGATAGATTTCTTGACTTTTATAATTACTGATTTTTTAAGCATTTTTTTCCTTGAATATATTTCGATCTGTTTTTATTTACAATAGAGTGGTGAGATGTTCCGTTGTTATTTACAGTGGAATTCTGTCTTAAGTAAAGTATGGTTTATTAATTAGAATCTACCCAAATTAAGATGTCGTTACCAATGCCTTGAAAATGTATTAAATATTTAGTTTTATAACCGATGTACAGGTTATGTCAAAGATGATATTTAAAATTTAATGTAGTTTTCCGTTCAAATTTACACTATTTGTTGAGAATGAGCCTTGAAACTGCTCCCGAGTTTAACGTTGGCCATCAACCTTTATCGTAGTACATCAAATGTTTCTGTGTTTTGTCCTTCCCTTCGTTCTGGGTAGAACTAGAGTAGCATTGAGAAATGGTAAAGTTATAAATTATTTATAAGAATCCACCCACTGCCGTTTGACCTCGGTTAACAGAATTTATTTTCGTTAAACATGATCCATGCCATGAATATTTACTGAATGATCTTTGCCTTGCCATAAGATAATTGCGATGTTTATAAGTAATAAAGAAAATTAATTTTATCCTCTATTTAAGTAATTTTGATAGTTTTTAAACTTGTAGCAAAATATCAACTTGTTAAGTTATATTCGAATATTGATCGTTATTTGATTAATAATTCATAAAGAAGTACAAGAAATAACGAACATAGGTTCTCTGATTTTCTGACAAAGATTTTCAAACAGTAACAGTAGTTAAGGATTTTTTTTTTTTTTTTTTTTTTTTTTTTTTTTTTTTTTTTTTTTTTTCTTTTTCTTTTCTTTCTTTCTTTTTTCCTCCGTTTCAATGGTAATTCTTGTATTAATGTGTCTTCGGCGAATAGTACATATTCATAGACCATGTATTCAATGAATGCTTGCGCCTCTTCAGTTTGTGGCTGTAAAATATTGAATTATCAAATTTAGTTATATGTAGACAGTATAATTGCTTTATTATATCAAAAATGCACCTGCGTTAGCTGGTGGATATGCATATCTAGTTTTATCGAGTTATTTTTTGTTAAAATCGTTTATTATTTTGGAAAACAGTGAAACTGTTCTTGCCTTCGTCCGATGGTTCAATTCCTATATGTAGGAACTGCATGCACACGTATGTGTTACATATGTGTTTATAAATTTATTTTGACTTACAAACTCAGTTATTTATTTTTTCATTAAAAAACTATATAAACAAATACTTACAAGTGCCTAATTAATATTTTTTTTGTTTATTTTTAAAACTTAAAATTAGAAGAAAAAAAAACACGTTATTCTGGAATTTAATTAGGCCTCTCAAGATTCTGTGAGATAGTTTTTAAAAGAAAAATACCTCTCGTCAAGATACATTGTACAATGAACTAAATGCAGAATAAATTTACATATTTACATTTTTTAAAAAAATTCTGGTATTTTCGTTTTTTTATCATATTAATGATTTCCGCATTCACGAATTATATTTTTGACTATTCGACGAAAAATTCAATTTCCTTTATTGTTAACGTGAACTGAAATTTTCGTAATTTTTTTTTCTCTTATTTTTTTATGCAGGAAAACGTTTTAGTAATTAACCTTCAACTGGAAGTAGTTTCTACAGATGTTGAATGTTACCCCTTTCTTATAGAAATAAAATGTTTTAGAAGAAAATAACGACGAATTCATGAGTTAGTTCCACGTTAAAAAGCATAAACTCAGCCAACAAAAAAATCTCTTAAATCAAGATTTTTTTTGGAATCCACTCGCAAGAATTAATTTCTATTTCTAAATTACTTTGATACGAAATTTAAAAAATTAAAATAATAAAATAACTTACACGTTTTAAACCAATCAGTTTTAAAAAAAATAAGATAACCCGATTATTTTTTACTACGATAGACTCAAAATTCGTTTTACTAACTGTCGTCTTTTTCTGATTCCTAACACCCCATGATTACAAAATTTGATGTAACAGAAAATTATAATTAAATAGAACTATATTCTATCAATTATAGAAATTTAAAAGATGTAATATTTCTATTTATTTACGGTTTTGAATTTAATTTTAGCTAACTTTTTTATCGGTGTGTATCCTGCTGTTACGTTTTTCCTATCTTTGGTGTATTAAAAATAGTAAATGAGAATAGCCGATTCGTATTGTGGTAATGCAGTCAGCAAACGGACCAGTTTGTGAATTGAATTATCATCTTCTAATGTTTTTTTGTTCAGCTCGAAACAGACGCATCTTTAACTGATGCCTGTAAATCTTTGTATATTTTTATCGTCTTTAATCTTCCTGGTTTTAACTTTATTTATCTACACCTGTCAAAATTATATATCGATAATCAGCGGATATTTGACGATAAAAATGTGTAAAAAGTCAGTCATGAAGAAGAACGATACCCAGCCCAGCGGTAATTCTTCCTTTGCATTCATTTACCTTTGATGTCTCGAAAGTAGATCTCTCATCCACGTTCTTTTCGGTTTCCTGAAAAGAAAACTGTTTTTGTATTTTCAGGTATATAGTTGATCGAACATTTATTAGTTTCTGTGTCCTTGAAAATTACATAGAATCGTTTGCAGCTAGTCCGTATGCATTCGCTGCTGATATACTTAAGTCAGTATGCAAAGTTGTGTTGGCGATGTATCAAGGATCTTATGTTATTAGTTCAGGAGTTTTTGATTGAAAACAAGTTTTAACTATGATTAGATTTTTTGGTAACTGTATCGAACCGCTGCTTTACCAAATTAGTCAAACCCGCACTACTCTTGCAGATTCCGATGCTTCTCTTCGAGTTTTTCGATAGATCTTACCTATGACCATCACTTGTAAACTTGAATTTCTAAAGTTTCAAACTTTAATTTTATTGTTTAGTGGTATATATTACAAATGTAAGGTGTAACAGAAGATAACATCAGCTTCAACATGGGTTTATTTATTGATATTTTGTTAGTTCCACTTCCCTTGTATGAGAAATTTTCAGAGTAGATGTTCTGCGAATGGATTCTTTGTCATTTATATTACTTATTGCCCTAAGGTAAGACCTATTAGTAATAGTAATTCAATAAAACACTTAGCTGTAAAAAAATAATAATAAAAGTTTATCAGAAGTTAGCATTACTTTCAACGGTGATTTATTTTTTTCTATTTTGATAATTTGCTATTTTCACATTATCATTTTCTTATTTTGAATTTTAATATGAGAAGATGTAACAGAAGGTATTATTACACTGGGCAAAAAAAGTCTGGAAACACCAAAGTTTTACACTTATGCTCCTCTTGTTTAATATAGGCTATTGAATGTGGACTTGTAGTTTTTTGTTTCCAATATTTTTTTTCGTTTTTCGCTGCATTTTTTGACGGTCATCTAAGCCAATAATGTTATCGTTTTTCGCCGAGAAAATAACAGATTCCCATCAGAGCCATGGAAGCTTTTGTACATTCTCTTCAACAATTTCCAAGTGGCGCTAACGATTTAACTTGCTAATGAATGGTTTCTTCCTGGCGATTTGACCAAATAAATTTTTCCGTAACTCATACACCATAGGTCCGAGACAAGTTGGGAGCAATTTTCGGAGCGCTAGTGCACGGTTTTTCAGCGACAGTTTTTTTAAATTTCCCGCTTGAGCAATTGTCTTGATTTCGTAAGGAAACCATTAACTCGTGAATGGCTTTTGGCACTTCCAACATATATGCTAATTACTAACTAAAAGGATTTCTAATCATAAAACTTCCTGGCCTTTGTCCTTACAGTCCATAGCGAGTATCATCAGTTGTTATTGTTGAAATATATTGTTTTCTTTCATTAAATGTGTATTTATAGAGTTTTTTTTGCTATAAGGGTAAAGTTTTTTTATGCTTCAACGTTTACTTTTGTTTTGCACGAAATTATATATTATGTTAAAATTAAAGATTGATATTTTTTGTGTAAAATGAGAGTAGTTTCACTATCGGAAATTGCCTATTTTAGACAGGAGGAGCGTAAGCATAAGATTTTGGCATATGTTTCCTTTAGCTTGGATAGAGATTTTCTGCGTAAACGATGGGAAATAACCATTCCCTTAGAAAACCAAGGTTACAATAAGATGTATGCAGTCATAGATACACAGCAATTAAAAATAAATTTTAATTTATAGTGATGACGTTTCGGCCTACAATGTAAAGCATTCTTACAAATAAGGAATAAATGAAAAAAAGATAAAACAATCCATAGTATAATTGAAAATAAATTTAAAAATGAATTAACCATTACTTCTGATTCCTCCGATTTAATATCTCTATAAAAAATTAATGCGGAGTTCTTAAGCGGTTTATTTATTCTTAAGCGGTTGTGTTTACTAAGGCGATGAAAAGGGAGTCTTTCTTCACTTTATTTCTGCTCATAAATTTGTTTGACCCTATCAGAGTTTGAACCTTAGATATATATGTTGATGGTGTAGACTTTGGTTTGCAGTTTTTGCAGACTAAGATGGTGGTAATAAGATTTGAGATGTTAGGAGTCGAGTTGGCTAGAAGAGAGGTGTGGGATCGAGGAGGGGTCGCTGACAGCTGCATGCGGTCCCCCCACCACGTCATCGACCCGCGCAGGCGCGCTTCGATCTGTCGCACTCTCATTTTATTCTTTTAACTCTATCCCTTTTAAATTTATAGGAACCATGTTTTCCAAAGAGATGACAATAATATTTTTTGGCTATTCCGTCCATATATAGTAACAGTCGGGTCCGTATTGCCTTAATACTCCAGTTTTAGTACAGGCCCGCCTGGCATCAACAAAGGGGGGCGCAACCTTGAGGCAGGCATATTTTAGCGTGTATAAAACATATCTCATAAATCCTACAATTTTAAATTATAATCCTTTAGAAATTTTGTTAGCACAACAGAAAACATCCTTTTGTATTGCGGGGCTTACACAGTACACTTCACTCTCACTCTTGCAGAATTAAAACATCGCTATAAATAAATATCGTGACCATATTTATAAAATTTTAATAAACAGTTGGCTCAGACACTTACTATGAACAAACCCAAACTTATTTAGTTTAAAATATAATAAATAAAAAAAACGTTTGTTTTTTTTAAGTATACCTTTGTTTTGTTCCTTCAACTAATTTTTAATTTCACTAATCCTTTATCTTATCCAATCTTAAATTTTATCCAAATCTATTAATTTTTTTTTTTTTCAAAAGTTTTTTTCTTTTTATATTTTAGCGTGTATTAACCGTCTATAAAACCTATATCATAAATCCTACATATTAAAATTATAATCCTTTGAAAATTTTTGTTAGCACAACAGAAAACAACCTTTTGTATTGCGGGGCTTGCACGGGACACACACACACCACTCACTCTTTCAGAATTAAAACATAGCTATGAATAAAAATCCTGACCATATATATAAAATTTTAATAAACAGTTGCCTCAAGCACTTACTGTGAACAAACCCAAACTTATTTAGTTAAAATTATAAATAAAAAATCGATTTATTTTATTTTATTTATTTTGTAATGTATGCCTGTTTATGTTCCTTTAACTACTTTTTAATTTCACTAATCTTTATCTCATCCAATCTCAAAATTCTATCCAAATCTTAAAAAAAAAAATTCAGTATTTTTTTTCCGATCATTTTGTCTGTCGTTCAGTACTGGTATACTTTAACCCAGTACACGTGTCGACGTCACTATCGATTATATTCGTTTTCATATTTGTACCTATTGTTGTTCACGTCAGAAACAAATAATGGTGCATTCAATTTACTGACCGTTTACTTCTTTTACTCTGAAGAGAAAAAAATATTTCTATTTCCATTCCTATAATTATATAACGTTAAAAACATTGATTTAATTTACCAATCATGCCGGATTTTAAGGTTACAATACGATATTTTGAAAAAGTTCCATCTTTTAAGAGCCCGATCTCTGCTGGTAAAAATATTTTTTTGTTGTTTTTTCTTTGCCGAGCGTAGCGACAGAGAAAGGAAAAATAACTTGACACGTCAAAAAAGAAAAAGTCAAAAACTAACTTTTGTAAAATATATTTTTCGTCAAGAAATTATTACAAATTATGCACTAATAAGAATTAAGAATACTTAGTTTCTTGAAGCAGACACTTGGGATCGTACTTTACTTGCAGTGGACTGCAGGTTTTGATCAACGCGGAACCAGTTCTGCGTTTCAATATTTTATTAGTTTTCCCATTGTTATATAATAAAGTAAATATTTGATAAAAAATAAAAGGATCTGTTTTTACTTTTATATTTCATTGTGTTTATACCCAACTAGTGATTTCATTCTCTACCCTCGCTTTGCCTTACGTTTAATTAGAATTATGGAATTGAACGAATTGAAAAACTAGAGTCCTCTGTACTTAGATTTAATTTTGAACGAAGATTTTAAGCAGATGAGCTACATCTGGACTCGCCCTCTGGGTAAAGGGCTAGACGATAAACACTTCTTTCACCGAACGAACCCATTATCTTTAAGAAAACTAAGAAAAATAAAAAGTCGCGTAGCCTGCATTCCTTCGTCCATCCTACGATTCCTATTGTTCTTACGATGTCTAATTCAGTTCTCCCTAAAGTTGATCTGATTATATATTATCGTCTATGTATTAATACCAAAAATATTTTATTTAATTAGTAACAACATTTATCCTTATGTTTTATAAAGTTAATTTCACTTTTTCCTGTTTGTAATACCTTGTTTTCCGAGTTTATTGTGTAATATAGAGTTTTGTTTGGTTACTTGACTTGATAGCGACGGCTGTTTGAATGTTGAAGCCTTGGCAAATCCTCCTAGTTGCTTTTGGTTCCTTCAAGCCGATTAAGTGGTCAAGATCCCAATTTATTTTTCAAAAATTATTTAAGGCTGTACGAAAATGAAGGTGTCGTTTTTTCCGAATGAATTGTTTATGTGAAAATATCTTATTGTTGGGAATATGAAGCTGTTATACTAAAAAAATAAATAAATAAAAATAGACCGGACAATTTATTTTTACCATTTCCTTGTTCACCCTTTTTTAAATTCATTTTTATTTTAGGCATTGAAAAATTTATTATATTTTTTATTTCTAATTGTAGTGGAATCTCGCTAATCTAAACTAATAGTTGCTAGGTGTTCGGATTAGCGAAAGATCCGGATTAAAGAGGATAGGGAAATAAAATCAGAATAAACATTGTTTTTAATGTATGTAATATGTAGGTATTCATTAAATGAATTTGAGAACAAAGTCGAAGAGGAAGGGATTATTTAATTAGAAGACAAACAACAAACTTTTGTTAAGTATGGGCTCATTGGAATATTTTTATCTTGTTTTGTTGTTTATCTTCTAATTATTTAATTATATATTTGTATATTATTTTTTTCTTCATTTGAAAACAGCCAAAATAGATTATAAAAAAAAATAATCTGTAAAGAAAAAAAAAGTTCTGCTTACTCGCTAGTTCGGATTAGCGAGATTCCACCGTATTCTTTTGAATAATAAAAAGATGATTATATGTTGTTATTAGTTCTCAATCATTATTAATAATTCTATTTTATTACTTTTTTTTTTTTTTTTTAATTATATAAAAAGATCCCATGTTGGAAATTTTATTTATAATTCATTAACGTTGCTTCAACAACAAATCACATATTTTTACACTTTTCTGTATCTTTTTATGCAATTTAAGATTTATTCATTTATTCATGTATTTTCAGTAATAAAAAGTAACTTCAAAGACAGCATTCAAACTAATGATCTCAAATATAAGAAAAATCTTAGTTCTATTAATAGTAGATTAATTTTATATATATATAAAAAAAAAATGAATTTAATTTGTTACTAAACTCCATGAGCTTTTCAAGTCATTATTTGCAATATTTGTATCTGTTCACAGACAAAAAAAACTTTAGTTAAATTTTATTAATGAAGTACCGTACCTAATGTGTATTTATTTTTTCAGGAAAGATACCGGTGAAGATGTGTTTGTACATCAGGTAATGTATTAAAATTATTCATTTTCCTCTTTTAATTTTTTAACTATTCCAGCGTTTTCATCCAAATATATTTATACTACTTAAAATTTTTTGTGCTGATAATTTTCTATTCGAATCCTGTAAGTATTCTTATCATATATTAGTGGTTGTGGAATAGTTCAGACATATCCAAAGTTATAAGTAATGCCCTTATTTCTAAGCAACAAAATTAAAATGTGCAGTAAAAATTACTTTAAGTGATTTTTTATGTTTACAGGTTTTTATATAATTTACATGAACTATTTTAGTGGTAAATGTTTTACTTCAGTCATCACTCAATATCACTAGTAGTTTTCAATACAATTATTTACAACTAACCTCCAATGCATTTCAAAATTGCTTTCTGTGCCACTGAACCGTTAATCTGCCTGTCATAAAAACTTACAAAATGTAACCTGATCATTAAAAATACCAATTCATTTCAGATATCATTAAAGAAAAAAAAAATTTAAAAACAAATAATTTTTTTTTTTAATACATACCTTTTTTTTTTTTTTTTTTTTTTTTCAAGAACTACATTCAAAGTAACCACTCTCTTATTAAAAGAAAGAAAATTTATTAAAATATAATTATTAATTTCAAGAACTGTTTTTAGCCTTTTGGTTTCTTAATAGTATTCTTAAATAATCATTTGACCATTAAACAAAATATTCTTCTATAATAATGTTCAGCCTTTTGTTTACCTTCATATTCTTCATAACATCATCAAATCAATAATTATACTTTTTTTATTTACCTATTGGATAATATTTTTATTTAACAATCTGAAACTTATCTCTTCTTTCTTTTTGCTTGTCAGTTGGCAATTGTTTTCTCTTTTTGATCATTTGTCATCACAATTTTTACTCTACTGGAATATTCATAAATGCTAATTTTTTTTATAATTATTTTTTATGTAATTATATTTGTATAATAATGGGGTCCATGATCTGTAGTTGATGAAATATATTTAATTCCAGTGAATAGGTATTCGTATCAGTAGCTTCTGTGGAGAAAAATTTAAAAGTTTGATTAGCTTCATCTATTATAGAAATCTTATAACTTCACATATCACAAAAATTAGTAATATGTCTCTTATTTTATCATATTTTTGTAAACCTAGATTTTCAAATTTTTCTCCCTTATGTTTTAATTATCGAAGTGAAATCTGAACTACTCATAAAATTTATTTATTGTTGTTTTTTTAGTGTTTAAAGAAAGTTCTTTACGAAACTTATCATTTTAGTTTGTTATAAATATTTCTATATGAAATTTTGCTATTGATAAGTTGATTATTTCAGTCTGCTATTGTGAAGAATAACCCAAAAAAAGCTGTGAGGTCGGTCGGGGACGGGGAAACAGTCGAATTCGACGTTGTGGCTGGTGAAAAGGGGAACGAAGCTGCTAACGTTACAGGCCCTGGAGGTGAGGCCGTAAAAGGAAGTCCCTATGCAGCTGACAAACGCCGAGGCTACCGCCAGTGGTTCTTTAGGGGCCGCGGTGGTGGCAGAAGACCCCCCGCCCAGCCCACCACAGGTAGGCTTCTCATTTAATTCATTATTCATTAAATTTTGTTTGCATGATTCTTCCTATTTAAAAGAGTAAATAATCACTTAATATACTTATATAGTACTAAAGGAAACAGTGTTATTGAGATAGGCATTCATAACAATAGGTTGAAGTTTATCTGTTTTATAATTTATTTAGAATTACAGGTCAGCTACTCATTCCCTCAACTAAATGAGAAATGAACTCCTTTTACACTACCCTTCTGCAATTGGTATACTAATACAAGCTTGTAGTAATCATAGTATACTATTATAAAAAAATAATATTGATGTTTATGGAGTCTGGAGTGCTGAATAGACATGTGCAATAGGTAATTAAAATTAAGCATTAGACTTGTGTTGCCAACACTTGATTAAATGGCCACTTTCCAAGGGAAATCATGTTGTCTTAGATCCTCTGACAATTATCGCTCTTTCCATTCTCCTGACCGGAATTATCCAATTCACTCTGATTAAGCTTGGAGTGACAACTCTACCCTTTGTATCTTAATGAGTAAATAGGATGTTAAAACAGAAACCAGAGGTTCTGAAAAACTGAACCGGAGGTTCACTCTACAGTTGGTCTGCTTCAAAGAAAGGCGCCTGAACTGCCATCATCCATGGATCTAAAGAGATTTTGTATTGTCCTTGAACTCCCACCTCTCCCCACAAAATTGATGGTATATTGCTATTGTAGAGGTGCGGTAGGTCAGTGAGTAAGGCACTTGACTTCCATTGAACTCAAAGGAACTGGTTACCTGGAACTGGGCTATGCATGTATAGATTTCTGCTACACCATTGAAACTGGTAAGCAATAAACGCATCTCAAAAGGTCACTTCACACAGGCCTAGATCTCCAGTATCAACCAAAAAAAAAAAAAGTCAACATAATATCATACTCCTAATTGCTCATAAATAAACAATAAATTCTGTCTGTCATGTTCGTTTAATCATTACATTTAAATTAATGTAATTGTCTCATTTAATTACAGATGGTAATGAAGAAGAAGGGACAGTAAACAGAGATGATGCCAAGCCAAGAAGATACAGAAACAGAAGGTTTATGGGCTCATCTTATCCCAGAAGGCAACAGGTAACTAAAAATATTTAGTACCATAATAATATTAAAACATCAATATTTGCTTATTGATGTATGCTCTTCTATACTGATATGTCTTCTTAATTCTACAATGTACTGTTCTTTGTTCATAATATTATACATTAAAATTTAATTTTCAAATAACAGTTTGACGAATAATATTTTTGTGGATTCTAATAAATAAATTTTTGGACTGAAGGTATTTTGACTAAGTTTGTGACTGACATATAACAAAGATTATTTTCTTTTCACAATGCTTTTGTATCCTCATGAAATTAGTTTTGTATATCACAGGACATATTCTGTTATGTCTATATCACTGTTTCTACTACAAACGGTATATATTTTTATTTATCTAAAATTATTCAAGATCTAATTCTTTATCGTCTTTCTTCAACATTGTATTTAATTTACTTAATAATTTCTGCATGTTTGCTCAGTAGTAACAATTATACAATGTCAGGCATTCTTTATATATATTTATATATATATATATATATATATATATATATATATATATATGTATATATATATATAAATATATAAAAATATATATAAATTTGAATTATGATCCTATAATGTTTCCTTATTTTTTTATTTTTTATTTATTTATTTATTTATTTTTATTTTTTTTTTTTTTTTTTGTAGAGTGGAGACAAAAATGGTGGAGATAAATCTGGTGGAGAAGGTGGTGATGATGCCATTGGAGGAGGAGATGAAAGAGGCGACGTGCCTCGAGGGAGGGGAAGGGGAAGAAGGTTTAGATTCCCATACAGGGGTGGTAGAGGTGGAAAGGGAAGATCAGTTTCTCGCCCACCACAAGTATGTTAAATTATGGTGTTTTAAATTTAAAGAATTACTTGATCATCATTGAATTGTTGTGATGTATATATTAAATCAAGCATCCCCGTCGTGGCTTCATTAGCTCTCATAATTAAAAGAAGTTAAATAATAACTAATAATTTAAGTTTTATCTGTTAATCGGTAAAAATCTTGCATTGGACCATACAATTAAGTATTATTTTGTCAATGATTCTTTAATGCCTAGCAGTAATTTTTAACCTGATTAATATTGCTCTGATTAGGTGGTTGAAGATAATGTAAAAGCGTGCTTACTATCAAAGGCCCATTAATTATATTTTTACCCACAATATAAAAAGCAAAGGATTTACATTATTGATTTGATGATCACTTTTATTCAGCAGAAATAATTTTATCGTTTTCACCAGGTTATATTTTAATTTCTAACCATAAAAGTATGAGGCAGTAAGGCATTGCTCGTTTCTGCCACCCAACATTATGCATTTAAATTTTTATAATTTTAAATTTTTTATTGCTAAACCTTCCTAGAACTATAAAAATTATGTAGTTAAAATTTGGGGCCGATAAGTTCAGTAGTGATGAGCATTTTATTTTTCTTAATTCTGATAGATTTTCAAATGGATTAATGTCTGGTGACTGTGGTGGTGTTAGACAAATCCTAGGAACATTTTACAGCAGCCAATCTTCGTTTTTTTTTTTGGCAGTTTTCTTGGAGTCATTGTCCTAATGAAACAAATAACTGTCTTCAATCCCTAAATTTTTTATTAATTGCCTCTCAACATGTTCACATAGTTTTCTACATTAAAAATTCTATTGAAAATAATGAGTTCACCAACCCAACTTGTGCTCAGACGACCCTAAACTCTGACGTCTTTACTGTTGGTTGCAATTTTTTTTCAAAAAAGCTTTGCTCCTCTGTTTTCAGACAAATTTCCTTTCATCGCATCCAAAAATATTAAATTAGCTTTCATCTGAATGAGAGTGGTTTGTTGGAATGTTCCTGGTGCGAACTGAAATCTTTTATTCCATTTTTATTTTATTTTCATTTATGAAGGGTTCTTCCCTTGACGCTCTTCCTCTACTTCATGGAGTCTATTTCTGACAGTTTGAAGTGCAACATGCTTACTGTATTTTGTTGCGATGTGTTCCGCTATTTTGCAGGCACTTATTTTAGAATTTTTAACGCGAATTGCACAATTTCTTGTAATTCACACAGCGATAGGGGTCCAGAACGTTTTTTATTGTCCATTAATCCGGTTTTAAACTCTTAATTAATGTATTGCACGGTCATATGAGACAATGCTGACTTTACACCGATATATCAAAGACTTGGTAAACCTTGTTTTTCCTTAGCAAGCAGAACTCAATTCTTTTGATTTGCGTCCCATTTTTGAGGAATTATCTTTTAGTACACAATTAAATAAGTGCATCCACCTCATTTTGTTCACATAAGACCAAAGGATTACTATTAGATGAAAACATTGATCTGATAACGAACTTAAAAATTATTATTAGATGCATCTTTTGCTGTACGAATAATTGTTTTGCTTAGAAATATTGATTTTTTTTTTTTTATAAATTACATTGTATGGGCTTTTTATTTTTAATTGAGTATGAGTAAATTTTATTATCAAACTCAAGTTCTATATAACACCGTACTTTTGTAACCTCTCATGTAGAATGGCGCTCGCCACCTCGGTCAATTTTTGAACTTCACTGTTATCTGCTTATTATTGCTATTCGAATAACGAATTAGTTGAAGATCAGTAGATTTTATTATTGCTACACCATCGTTGTACAATAAACATGATGTGACCAAAATTTGGTAGAGATTGGTTCAGTTGTTTTTGCGGCTAGTGATCACAAACGAAAAATGGCTTGTGCTTTTATATAATAGTATAGATATAATTATAAACTCTAAAATAGAGATTGTTTAATTAGTCATTTATTGTTATTTTCTTGCTATATGAAATAGATTTATCAGCCTTAAGTTTCGAAATATTGATAGCTCTGTTCTGTTGGTTCATGCTACTTTGTGCGGAGGCTCAAAAGAATTGTTAAATTAAAAAATTTCAACTTTAATCTAGTTAATGTTTTCAAAATTATGTTTATTTCATAGTTTTGTTTTGTTATTAAAATAAACTAGATTACTGCCATCCTGCTTGATTTTTAATTTGTTGAATTATTTATAGGATGGAGAGGGCAAAGAAGGACAAGGAGAGATGGGTGGAAATGGTGGGGGCCCACCACCTGTTAGGGGCAGTCGCGGTGGTAGGGGAAGACCTAGGTACAGGAGACCAAATCGGCAGGACAAGGTCATTAAGGTGATAATTATATTTAGCCCTTTATTCATTGATTGCGCTCACTGTTATTTCTTCGAATTTAATTAAGTTCATTCTTAATCTTAATGGATCTTTGCAATTGTTAATAGCTTCAGCTTATATGCTTCTTCATTATTTTTTTTTATTGGCCATCCATTGCATGTTTTAATAGGTAAACAATGCTTATATATGCACATATTAGATACAGTAAACCTGGAGTTTCTTGTATGTTTGTATCTAAGAATATTACAATGATGAAAATGTTGAAGTTCAATTGGAATGTGTATCTTCAGATACCATGGACATAGAGTAGCGTTTCCATTAGCATTGTTGCCTTCGTTATTGCCTTAAAGACTTTTGATCAGGTTCATAATGACACAATCAATGATATTAAGGATTGTAGGGTATAGAGGATTAATGCCTGTTCCAAGGTTAGCTTGGAGGAGATCCTCATACTATGTGAGATAAAGGGAGGCTTAGTACTCTCTACCAGTCCCCCTACCCTAATGTACTCGTATTACAAGAATACCCTCAACCTTAATACTGTCTCCAGATTCTTAGGGGGTTGGTCAGCAAAGTGCATTACCCTGGCAACCAGATGAACCAGAGAATGTTGGCTCGAATCCGAGCAGTGGCATGTTAGAATGAATGTATAGTCATCCCTGTCCCTCACCTCCCCCTCCCCCCTGGCATGGAAAACCTAAAATAGCCAATACTGCAAGAAGGTATTAAGAAAAAAAAAAGTAATCGTCTCTTGATTCTTATTTAGGATTGGTTTTATAAAACTCAGCTGAAGTGTATAAACCTAGTACTCAGTTAGCTAAAAGTCATTTCACTGATGTTGGTATCTGCTTCAAGTGAATAGCTAATACTCATTCATTGAGGTACATGCCTAAATTGATAAATTCAAAAGTTTCATATTTATAAGTCTGGCCGGGGCTAGCTACAGTGCTTAGCTGGCACGGATTAATATCCCCCGGACCCCTCAGCTCAGTACGGAGCACACCAGTACACTATACACATACAGGTCACTTATAGTATTTACCTCAGATAACCTTCCCTGAGAAGACTCAGTGGTATCGAAGCCTCTTTTACTTGACTAATCATCCTTAAAGAGTAAGACTGATTGATAGAACTATATGAAACATAGAATTCTAAAACCAGCTTAGTCCATTTTAGAAAATTTTTCACAGCTGGTCGATACAGTTAAAGTTCAGACTGGAATAGGAAGGGGCTTTATTTTTTGTATGGCTGTTTTCAATGTGATATAACTGCTTTTGGCAGAAAACCTTTCACCTTAAGATAGTGTAATAAAAAAAAAATATATAAAAAAAAAAAATCAGGAAATTGGATTGGACTTGGCTGGTTTTGGAATTCTACACCTCATAAATGATCTCCAAAAAATAGACCCCTCTTTAGCTACGGAACAAGGAGGAAATTAAAGGAATATCTTTGTGAAAAACAAATGGATTAACAAAAAAAAATCAAATTCATTTTTAAAGTTCATTCCAAGTACTTTCAAATCCATCTTGTTTTGAATGAAAAAAGTATTCTGTTCTTAACTTTTTATTCATTTTCATTCATTCTTTGAAAAACTTCCTTAATTTTTTAAGGAAAGGTTACTTAAAAAAAAAAACTAAATGAATTAGTAGCATATATTTGTATTCTTAAAAATGGAGGAATCAGTATATTTTTGTTGTAATATTGAGATGCATAGGATTTAGGAAAAGCGTGATGATAAGATTCTGTAAACCTCAACCTACAAGTATACTCACTAATAATGAAACTATGTATCGGTTGATATATGCATTATTTCCTGGCCATATATACTATCTTCTCTTAACTGTAAGAAACTATAGTTCATATATACATATTCAGCAGAATTTCACTAATCCGAACTAATTGTTGCTAGGTGTTCAAATTTTTTTTATTACTATGGTGATCATAGAATTCAAGTGCTAAACTGTATCTAATTGTTAATTTCCTTGATACACTCTTAATTAGTTCGGTTATGTTGTGAATATTGCCTCTTAAAATAGAATTTTGCTCTGTTTCTAAGCTAGCCAGTAGTACATTTAGTATTTAGAAAATAATTGATTGTATGTGAATGTAAATAAAAAAAAAGAATAGTCCTATTTTCA
The DNA here is from genome assembly GCA_003667255.2 of Euschistus heros. Lineage (NCBI taxonomy): Eukaryota > Metazoa > Arthropoda > Insecta > Hemiptera > Pentatomidae > Euschistus > Euschistus heros. The sequence goes on along the minus strand of RCWM02000096.1, from coordinate 411,548 downwards.
ATAATGTAAGGGGGAGAATTAAGGTAAGTATCCATTGTTTATATTGCTTTATCCATTAGTCAATTTTATTTTATAGTTTAATTTTTTCTATTATTAAAATATAATCACTTGATTCCTTCGTTATGGTCTGCCTTTTTTTCTGCTTTACTTCAATGATTTACAGAAAACTCTCTATTATCCGTGGTCCTCCTCAAACAATATGTGTTTCAATTTTTTTTTTTTAATCCTAGTAACCCAATCTAAATAACAAAGTATATAATTAAATGTAAATCAAAACATTCTACACCCTTAATTTGAAACAATTTTTTTGTGAAAAAGAAATACGTAATTTTATTTTTTAGTGTTTTTCTTTATTATTTTTTTAATTTCATTATTTTTTTCTTTGACAAATTTTATTTTTAGTCGGAGCCTGGTGAGATAAAACTAGAAACTGCCGAAGCAGCTCCTCCACCTCAGGTATATAATTCATAACAGTTTTATTCAACAAAACAAAAATGTATATATTTTTCATTTAAAATAAACTGTGTTAGCGGGTGTGATAGTGTCTTTAATGTTTTTGTAATGATCTGTCTAGCAGTACTTCTATTACTAATCAGTGGTGTAGTCTTTTGTTAAGATGAAATAATGGCATGTTTTAGTTCATAGAAAAAAAAAAAAAGAAAAGAAAATTTAACTAGTTTTAATCAAATGCAGTCCTCATCAGCATTATTTTTAGATGTTAATTAAGGCTTTGAAAGATTTTTTAACCTCTGGATGAATTTAAAGCATCAGCATTTTCCTCTTTCTTTTAAAAAGTACTGATATCCAAAAATTTTAAGTGAATGATTGAGTCAGTCAGGGCTGGAAAGTAGGGTGGATGAAGCGATTTTGATTCCTAGCTATTTTAATTTTTCTTACACTATTAAACTTTTGTATTCATATAACCAGCACTTCCACGTAATCAGTGTTGGTCTGGTTGTGATAAGAAGGACTCTATGAAGTCTATGGGAGAGAGGTAGTAGCTGCCGAAATCCTAAATGATCAGTGAGTGTGGTTTTTGGATATTAATTTGACTGGTAATATATGCATATACAGTAAAATTTCTATAACCAAGGTTTATTGACGGATTACCAAGGTTTTCGAAAAATTTTGACACAAAGTTATGAGGGTTAAAAAAAAAAAAATCAGTATTTTTAAAAATTCTATTTCTTCGTCTTTATCTTCCTCTTATGTGCCATTTCTAGCGTTGAGGAGCCTCAATAAACTGTAACCACTCTGGTCCCTACTTAGGTTCTTCATCTGCTGAAGTGTTTTTCCTCTTTTCCCTCCAATCCTCTGGATGTTCTCTTGGTAGGAAATTCTGTGCCGTCCTGGCGGTCTTTTCCCAGTAGTTCGAGCTTCCAGGACTTTCTTTGTTTTCTACACCTACTTCTCGGAAACCGATTATGCTATTGCAAACCTGGTAATGGACTTGATTAGCTTTGGTTATCCTATGAGATATCTCTGGGTCAATCTTACCAGAGGAGCTTATTACAGTCCTTAAGTAGGTGGACTTCTTTTGGCTCCTCTCAGGACTGAACTATGATCTTGGTCTTAGAGGTGTTTATGACGAAAATTCCATTTATGTGGGTATAATATAAAATGCACACATTTAAAAAAATCACCCAGTGGGCTAAAAATCCGTTATTATTATTTGAAAGATCGTTGGTTTGTTAATCTCATAGTAAACTCACAAAGAAAGTATCTTTGAACTTATAAATAAAAATAACTCACCTCTAATAAATAGGGTGATAAAAACTTATAAATTACCACAATGTTTGCAAGGGACTATCAGTTAAATTAATGAGGAGATGATTTAGTATTTTTTTTGTAAATTCGTTGTATTTCTTTATCATTATATAGTATTTTATTTTTGGTATGAGAACTAGTGTCTTCTTATAACATTATAAGAAGTATTTTCTTATTATAAAAATTAATCTAAAACATAGGAAAGTAATTTTTTTTTTTTTTTTTTTTTTTTTTTTTTTTTTTTTTTTTATCGTAAGGTACAGCCGATTGTATTTGTCTTACAATTTTATTTATTTAGCTTTCTTGCCTTACCACAAGATAGACAGCTGTGTCTAGGCAGTTCGGTTACTGTTCCTGCATTTTCTTTAACCAAATTACTCAGAAAATTACCAATAGTAGAATAGTCTTCCAAAGCGTTACTTTTGGGTGTGTTTTGATGAGTTTGAACTCTTTAATTTAAATGAAAATCTTTAGACTTGATTAATGATAAGTTGACTATCTATTTTTATAAACATATTGTTTTTTTCAAAGATGATTAACTGGTGTTTGGTGTAAAACTAATTTATGTTTTAAATCCTTGGTTATTTTTTGGACAATTCATTAATTATTTTTTGAAAATATTTTTATTATTTTATTTATTGTCTAATGGTATTAGTGATTATAGGTATTAAATTATTGAATGGTTTTTTAAAAATATGATGATAAGTTCTTTCTTTTTGTTTGCAGAAGTTATGGTTCTAGTAGATCTATTAGGAAAGCTATATAATTTAATCATGCAATTATATTAATATCTAAGCTGTTCTTGCCTCCACTTAAGGTCTGTTTTTGTTTTTGAAATATCCTGGTTCCATTGGGTGCAGGAGAGGTAATTTTCTGCCTTAATACAGAAATTACTTTTACTCCACTATCCATCTATCTCATTATTTTTTATTTTGAATGTATTTTTAACATATTTTATTGGGATTATCATAAATGTTATCTAATTTATCGGACCAATGTCCTAAGCTACCAAAAGTTCCATTAGCTTCACACTTTACATACACTGAACACTGTCTAAATTTAATCACGGTCTATTATTCAAACATTTGTCTAGTTAAGAAAGAGCGTACTCAACTTAATATTGAACTAATCTTAATCAAACATTTAACAAGTACACTTTTTTTAATTCTTTGGACCGTGATACTTAAATATCAATTTTGAATTCTAAGTAAATCCTCCAGTTGATCATGTTAAGCCGGCTCCACACATTCGTGTTATGTGATAACACGCAACACGAAACAGACATACTCGTCAAAGATTGGCGAATGTGTGGATGGGCACTCGGCTCGTGTTATGTGTTATAATATTGTTTTAGATCCTGTTATAACCGTATAGCCAGCTCCACACATTCGTGTTATGTCATAACACGCAACACGAAACAGACATGCTCGTTGAAGATGCCGAATGTGTGGATGGGCACTCGGCTCGTGTTATGTGTTATCAAGTTGTTTCTGCTCGTGTGATGGGTGTATCGCTATAGGAGGCGGTTTTTAACACACATCAAAGGAAATTTGTTTTGCCATAACACAAGCCGAAACAGAGACAATCGATTATTCACAAATTTGCTTAGCAACAGTGAATAATCGTGAAGACCAGTAAATCATTGTTTTCAATAATAACTGTTTAAAAATGAAAAACTATTAAATTTGATGATAAATAACGTTAAGTAAGCACTTAGCGATTTAAATTTTTTTAAATTTAAATCGGTAACTAATTTCATACATTTTGAATTGAACTGGACTATGTTAGGTATATTTTTTTTTTACGGTAGCATTTGTAATGGGAAACTAAGTTGTTGACAGAGTTTTTTTCGTCTATTCAATTAGTCAAGAAGAGATTTTCGTAGCTTATCTTCATTTTCGCTATTAGTTCAGTCTGAAAGTAAATAGATCATGGCGTAAATAAAGCTTATGCAAACTTTATTAACTCAGGAGACGTAATAGACATAAGTAGCCTCGCATTAAAAAAAATGGTATTTGAGAGACTAAAGAGTCCTGAAACAATGGCAAAATAAAATATAAGATTTAAGAAAGGGGGAGACCGAAAGATAAAACTTAATTTCTCCTAAACAGGGAAAAACAATAGATCATAGCCCAGACGATTTATACATCGAAGGATACCAGACTAAAATACATGTTTTTAAATACAGCAATAGATACTTGTACATGTTTTTAAATTGAAAAAGAAAGAGGTAGATTCCTGCCAATTCTCTCACTCACTTTTAAAACCAGCAATGCAATTGTTTTCCTCTAATCCGATTTTGTAATCTTTTCCCGTTTCTAAAAAAAGTTTGTCTACAGGTACAGTTTAGATATGAAATTAAAGCTAATTAAATTTCCTTTAAATTCTTTCTTGAAGAAATTATTTTGAAACCAGTACTTTTGTTAGAATGCGGCTGAGAACTTGACTCAACGGAAAATTTATGAATATTGTGTAAAATCACTATTTTTTGGAGAACTGTATTTCCGCAACCAATTAATCTACATGTCTGCTGTTAGAATTAAATTGTCACACATTTAGTACTCTTTAATAAAGTAAATGCTGTGTCAAGCAAATTTTTATATTTTAGAGATATAAATGAAAAACGAAAATAGTGCTACAATTCCGAGGATTATTGAGTACTACGAACAACCCACCTAATTTTGAGGTTTGAAAACTTGGATTTTAACTATCCTCATGGGTCCTAACAACATATTAAAAAATAGTAGATACATGCATTTTGACGAACTTGGCTTATTTTAGTAGGTGTTGATATATTGTCATGACAACAGAGAACTGTTTCGTTATTGTTTCGTGTTATGTGTTATGCCATAACAGAGAACAGTTTGGGCTTGTTATGTGTTAAGCCATAACAGAGAACTATTTCTTCATTGTTTCGTGTTATGTGTTATGCGTTATCACATAACACGAAACAGATTCGGCGAAGCTGTTTCGTGTTGCGTGTTATGACATAACACGAATGTGTGGAGCCGGCTTTACGCAATGTAAATTATTAGATGGCGTACAGTATTTATTTTTAAAGTTGTTAACTTGTTTTTCCTTTTATACAAGCAGCTACATTTCACGCCTATAGAGAACATTAGAAAGTTTTATAGCATTACAAATTGTTACTTTCAGGTGCCTGGATATTATACACAAACTGAGTAATTGTATGAAAGAAAAATAACACCAATTTCCCACCTATAACTTCTTTTTTATTTCCACTTGAATTTTTGGTATTGCAACACTATAATCTAAAAAATTAACCCCGATTAAGACAGCAGTTTGTTTAAGGGTCTTCTAACAACAGGTTTGTTACTTAATATTTTAATAATTCTCAATTTCGCAGTTGTTTGCTTTTGCATGTGTAAAATTCTAAAATATCTTCCTGCTTCATAAATTAAAATTTTTCATATTTTGTTACTTATTGATGCTTTTAAAGATTATTAATCTAGATAAGATCAAACAACTTATTATTATTATTTATCTATTTATTAACCTTTATAAATGTTGACTAGTTTCTGTGATCTGTTATTGAGGACTACCCTAACCCTGAAAATTTATTAGTATCTGACAGTCATTTAATATATCAGTTGGAGTATAGTGCTGACCACATTATCACTCAAGAGTACCCTAAGGATAAGGTTTAGAATCAGGTACCCCTTCCAGAGCCTTCTTAATGGGTTCTATGCCGTTCATGGGCTGCCATTAGAGAAGATGGTTTTTATAAAAATATTGACTTACAAAACTTAATAGAAACCATGTAGAATTCCTCTACAAAACAATCTTATAATTTTATCCCAGTAACTTTATAGTTAGTGTTATTATATGTATTTCTATTATATATGAATAAAATAAATATTCTTATTTTCAGGAGACTACACAGGCAGTGCATAATACGGTGGATGAGAGTACAGCCTGAACTTCAAAAAAGAACTATGATTTTTTTTCACTTTTTTTTTTTTAATTCATATTTATTTCTTACAATTACCCAGTTAATAATTTACCACCGAAAAACGGAGTTTTTTTTTTTTTTTTTTTAGCCCCTCGAGGTATTTTTATTTTGTTACTTCTCACTGTTCGAGGGAGAGATTGATGTGAGATAGATTATGTTGAATGAACTACCGTTTTGGCTCCATATTTGTTTTGTTTATTTTTTTAATTTATTTTTCTTTTCTTATCTTTTTTTTTATTACATGCATTAGAATATTAGTTTGTAAAGATTTCTTGTCGTGACTTAGTCTTTGCAAGGCTGTTGAAGGATCTCTTTTGTAATTAGGTCATAAAGAATGGGGCTGAAAAAGATATAATTTTATTTATTGGTTTTTTAATGTTGCTATTTAATTTATAAATAATTCATGAATTCTTTTAATATTTTAAATATTAAGGAATGATTTGGCAGTATAAACCACATTTGAATTGAATACTGTTATTATTTTTATTTGTCTCAACCTTCGGTATTCATGTTTGCTTTTATTTCTGTTTAGTGGTTGACATTATTTTCAATTTCCTTTGACATATTGAAAATCTTTTTATTTTAAAAAAATAATACAAGTAAAGTATGTTTTCCTTTATATATTGCTTGCAGCTTTAGAATAATAGTTGTTATCGCCTGCCTGGACATTTGAATTTGATTTCAATTCCTGAAATCATATTTTTCTCCATTTAGCCATTAATTAATGATATTTATAGTCGTTTTTTGTGCATGCTTAGTTATATTCTATTCCACTTGAAAACATTTATTTTGTTCTACAATTTTTTTTATCCAATCCAATTAATAAATTAATTTAAATTGATTAATCTCTCTCGAGCTCAGCTTAGGTGGTTGTCTTCTGGAACCTCAAGCTTTGTAGGATGTGTTATTTTTTTTATTTTTTCATTTTTCGTCTCATAAGTATGATATATTTAAGTGTTTAAAATGAAAAAATTAAGATTCAAGTATGATTGTGGTGACTTTGTTTTTTATGAGACGAGAATGTGTAATATCAGGTATGAAAGATGTTGAGATAATGGGTTTTGAAAGAATGTGAGAGCTTGTATTCTTTAAATTATCGTTTTTTTGTTTTTGTTTTCTGACTTGTTTTAAATTATGTATCTTTTACCCTAACCAACAAAATCACAAAAATGATTTTATAACATATATTCCAAACTTGTATGAATGAATCACTACCACATTACTAAAAATGTTTTGAATTACACAACATTTGTTTTCAAAAGTTGAATGGATTTTTAAATATGATTCAAGAGTAAAAGTAAATTTTTAAGAGTTAAAATGTAGAGAAAAAAATCTTTGAATATAGGTTTTGTTGCCAATAAAATGCAGGTGTTTGTGAGCCCCATTACGGTCACGACGAAGTTTGTTAAATGCTGAAGTGACAGTCGTCGAGATACGTACAATTTTTGTTTGTAACATCATTGTCACTGCCTAAAACATAATGAACTCTAAAATCAAATTAAAAGTCCATCTTGGTGGGTCCCCCTACCACCTTAGTATAGGGCTATAATCTTGCCCGTAGTTGAAATATGAGAATAAGTAAGAAAAATCAAACGTTAGAGGGTATCTAAACCCAAGGGGAATGTATGTAATCATCTTTTTTTTAACATCAGGGAAAAAAGGTTGAAATGAACTGAAGAAAAAAAAAATTAAACATAATGTACAAAAAGTAAACCAAAATTAATTTTTCACGTAACATTTGCATTTTGAATAAACAAACCAAAAAAAATGTAAAAATATCAATGTGTTTTATTTATTTCCAAATCCTTTCTCTTTTCCATTCCCTTATCAATGACTTGCTTTAAAAATAAGGAATCATTTAAATATGTCTGTGAGCTATGTTCTCAGTATGTACCATAACCATATCAAGTTCATTGGGTAAAACAAATTAGTTCATTAATGTAAATACACAATTGGTGTTGGAAAGAAATAAGAGATAGGGGCATTAAGAATGGAAATGATTAAGGAATTCTTAAGCAACAAGAAACCTGGATGATAAAGAATAGGGCAACTCAACGAAAGGGGACTACTCAAGCTCATGATATGAACGTCCCACCATATACTAAGCATTTACAAATAAACTGAATGCATTTATAATCAATCGTAAATAAACCTTAATGAGAGGGAGGGTGCTAGTGATAAAAACAAACATATTTTGGTAAATGAGTTCTGAAATCTTAGAAATTGTTTAAAGATTCAGATGATTTGTGAAATATTATTATTACTAGATATTGATTTGTTTAAACCAATGGTAGGTAATTAGAAAGGAGTAAAACTAAGATTATGTTGAGAATGGTGTTAATTTTATCTACATTCACACAGCAATTTTCAATATCTATGTTGTTAGTATCATTGTCATCTTGAAGAAGTTAATGAAACAATCAAGAGTAGTGGATTAAGTTAGGTAAGTCACTGATGCTCAAAGGGAATATCGTAAATGAATTTAAGGATTCCAGTGAAGGAGGATGGCAATTTTATTTAAAGTACAAGAGCTAATAAAGATGTCCCTAAATTTAAACAAAATTGTTTTTATTGATTGATTAAAGAGTACATTAAAGTTGATCATTAAAGAAAAAGTAAGTTCAAATACTATTTATACCTCAATCTTAATCATCCACTTTTACTAAAATATCTTTTAAATCTTTATAGAAACAAAATATTTATTTTTCCTGTCTTTTTTTTTTTTTTTAAATTCTCACCCTTTTTTTTTGGGAGCCGAGAAAACAAAACAAAAAAAAAAGTTTTATTTGTGTCCTTGTCAAGATAAACGATTCTTTCAAGTTTACTTGTAGTTTTGTATGCTATTTGAAATAAAAATATTTTCGTTATGCTCAAGACACGACCCAGCTACAGGGTGCTTAAAAACTCCAAAAAATTGACAAAATTCTAATGAAATTCGCTGTAAATGAGGGGAATTTTTTTTAAATTAATAACTGACCTCAAATCTCAATTTAACGCATCAAAAAACCCTTATATGTACAATTTTATCAAAATAAATTTTTTTTTTTATTTTTAATCCCTTTCAAGGATGTAAAAAATTTAAAAATTGAGATGTCAACTTCTAACGGCCATAACAACTGTTGTGTTCAACCGATTACAATAGCGATAGCATCACAAGACTCAGCATACATTCTGCTTTTTATCCACGCCTATAGTGGATTTTTAATTTACTCCAGATTTCAGTGGACAAAAACTTATTTGAATAAAAAATTCCAAGGTAAACTATTACTTGAGATATTTCAATAAGGAGAAATCCTGCGACCTCCGGATTTGGGCTAAACTATGCAGTTAAAATTTGGTTTCAATCGGTGGCGAAATATTTGAGATAGCGCAAATTATTTACGTTTATTCAGAAATTGACAGCCTCTAGCTTCCTAAAAAAAAGGGTAAAAAAATATATATATATTTTTGATTTTGACAAAATTTGGTTTTTACATCTTTTTTGAGATAAGGAATCTGAAAATGATAACAGTTTTTAGTTTAAAAATTTGCCTCACCCACATTTTTATTTCAAATTGCATTGAAACCCTTTGATTGATGAATAATCTAAAATTATTTAGGTAATTATACCTCCGTTATTTTTACAGAAAACATCAACTGCTTAACGTTTTTAACTTATTTAAAAAAATAAGATTTCTCTCTATTAGTTCATTTTAACTACCATTGTAAAAAAAACCAAAAAATGTATTGAAAAAAAAAAAAAAAAATTAAATGAAAAAAATGGTTCATTTTAACTACCATTGTTTTTTGACTGGTAAATAAAGTTCCAAAACACCATCTACTCCAGTTTAAGTAAATCCCATTTATTAAGACTCATTCCCTACTATCTAAATTTGACTTGATCTAAGGGACGATGAAATCATGAAACTTTGAATTAGAAATAAAAAACAATTAGAAAGGTTCTGAGCAAACATTTTCCTAAAAGATTTTTATTTCAAGATTCATCTGAAAATTTAAATTGCAATATTTTCTGAGGTGCTATATTTTTCAGTTGGGCATCTAAAGCAGGGATATTAGTAAATGTATAAAATGAAATATCTTTATTAAATAATTTTTTCATTACTTTCAAACACAATAAAAAACTAAAATATTATATACAAAATGTAAATATACATTAATAAATCAATATAATTTATATAATAACAAATATTTATAAATTTAAAAACTGAAAATCATTTGATTAAACAAGGGTAAATAAAGGACCCTTACCCTTAACATACAATTATATTTTATTTACATGACTTCAGAACAATCATAATTATTTTATAATCTAAAAAATACTTATTGCTAGTTATAATAAAATTGCAAAAGTTGTTCATAAATACATGATTTTATTTTCCAACTGAAAATAATATATTTAAAAATTATTGTTAGTAAAATTATTAAGTTTTTAAAATATATTTTAACTTGAATTTAAATTTATATTACATTAGTTTTATTGTATATATATGTATATTTATTGAGAACTCTCAGCAGAAAATATTATTTCCTAGAAATTATTACGTGACCTCTCAAGATCTGAAAAAACAATCTATAACATATTAACCAAACAGAAATTTTCAGTTAATTCACTTCTACTATATAATAAATATAATTATTTAAGAGTCCTTTAGTTCAAGTGGTAAACATTGGCGTAATAACAATAATATTAATGTTAATAACAAGAGGATGTATATAGGTACCTGTATATAATATACCTATATATACTGTACATGTATAATAAAATGAAAAGAAATAATTGATTAATTAAATTTTAAGAAAATAGCTTACATAATTTCTGTGTTTATAAAATGGGGGATATTTAAAATGTCTTGAGATACACATATATCAACATTTATACATATGCACACTATATACATTAAACAAAATTTTATTAGTTTTAGGGATTGTTAGTAAAAAACGTACTGCATTTTTTAAATCTAATGCATTTGCTTGCATAATGTGTTTGAGCCTAATAAAACTAATTAAAGTTTATATTGTATACAGGTTTAACATTTAATTTATATTTTTTCACAATCTTATATTTAGGATCTAGAATGATTCACCCATCTATGCCTCCTCTCTTTCTGGCCTACCTTTTCGAGGCAAATTGGCTGGGGAGAGGAGCTGTGGTTCCTTACACCCATAAACATAAGCCATAATTAGTTGTTACAGATCATCAGATTATTCAAGCAGACATTATGACATGGTTGGTGGTCTCAGGTTTCTGGTTCTTGCACGAAAACCCGGATGGTATGTGAAAACCACGAAGTTAGGAAGTTTCATTATTGATACTATTGAAATGTTTTCCTATAAATTTCTTTGGTAGAAGCAAGTAGAATGCAGATCTTTTAATATTAATTTTATCACCTGCAGATTGCCATACAGATACCAAAGTGTTTTCACTCAGCGAACATGTTTATACAATGATTTTAACCCTAATCATTACTAATATATTTTAAAATTAGAGAAGAATTAATAACATTAATTACTAGACTGTTTTCATCTTTGAAACCTTTTAAATAATTTTTCTTTTTTTTTTTTCTAAATGATAGAAGCCCATTGATTATTCTAAACTCTTTATCATCAGTATCAATCTAATCAGACTTCAAGTAAAATAATGTATCAAGGAGAATAGTAAAAAAAAAATTCAGTCATTTAAAAATATCACATACATAAAGCAGTATCAGTATGTTAGAACACCACTGAAGTTAACTAAGATTCATTAGTAAAACTGTAAATATCGGTAATATGCTTGCTATCACATGATGGTACCCATTTCTTGTCACAGGCTTTTTGTCGAGGAAGGTTAAGCTCTCTGAGAGCAGCCTTGGCACGCTCTTTGACTAATCTGGCCTGCTGGCCCCCTAACTTGGAATTTCTTTTAGACTTTCGTTTTTTGACACCACTTGATGAATCCTCTGGTTCAGAATCAGGCAATGAGTTAGAACCATCACTTGAAGGAACATGGCTCGGGCAGCAGCCTATAAAAATTAATCAATACTAAATCTCATGAGAAACAGTAAAGGAAAAGAATGAATCCGCCCATACCCAATCACTTATTACCCAATGATTTTCTTCTTCAAGATAAGAGCATACAGACCAGAAAAATAATTTTGAAAATAGAAAAACCAGAGAGCACATAGGCAAGAGGAGAACTAAGAAATGCTGTTTTTTTAATATGCATTAATTAATATAAAAAATACCAGTTACTTCATGTAGTTTATGAAAAAAAAAAAAAAATGAATTTCTAATAACGCTTCATTGCACAGGGACTGATAGGTAAATATCTATAAATAATTTATTCTATAAATCCCTCATTCTAGGGAGTAGAATCGGGCATAGATTGAGTGGAAATAAGAATATCAAACAGATATAATTTAGAGAAAGGATTGTTAAAGACCCTTTATTTCAAAAACATCTGATGTTAAAAAAATCAGTGCAACTGCTAAATATATTCAAGGTGTTCCCTTAAACATAAAGATATAACGGCAAGATTTGAAAATAAATATATACAGGTGAATTTAAAAAAAAAAAAATAGAAGTAATAAATAAGGTTAAAACGGCTTCTGCAACTGTAGATCTTGCCCTGAACAGATACAAAATCTTAAGACAATACTCACCTACAAGAGCCGAGGTGGGCACTCCTGGGTGGTTGTTCTAGTTGATTTCCAGAAGACATACGACTGTGTGGATAGAGATTCTCTTCTCCACATTGCGAGAATTTGGCCTGGATGAGAAAACCGTGAGGCTGGTCCAAGCCATCATGAAGAACACGACAGCCAAAGTGAAATTCAGAGGTGAGCTGTCTGAGAGCTTCCCTATCAGAACGGGGATGGGGGTCAGACAGGGTGATGGTCTTTTGTGCATTCTTTTTAACTGTGCCCATGAGAAAATTATCAGGGAATGGACAGCACTGTTACCACCGGGAGCTGGATTGAAGCTTGGTTATGAGAAAGACAACCTTAATGTGCCACGCCTTGCCTTTGCCGATGACCTCGCTTTACTATATTGAAGAGGTTACACACATACTACAGAGCCTGCACAGTGTAGCTATTGAGGATCAACATCCAGAAGACAGAATTCATAACTAACATCAAGGAATCTCCCTCTAAAATTCCCTTAGAAGACAACAACATTCGGAAAGTACCTGCAGTGGAGTATCTAGGAGAATGGACCTCTGCGAACCAGTCCGAGATCTTAGCCATAGACTCAAGATGCACCAAGTCTGAAAGGGCTTATCACTCCTTTCGAGATATTTACTCATCTAAATGCCTCTCCAAAAATCTAAAAATAAGACACTACAACACTGTAGTAAAACCAGCTGTTCTGTGTGCCTCTGAGTGCCTTGTAATGGCCAGGAAGCTGGAGATCAAGGAGAGGAAAATCCTAAGGAGGATACTAGGACCAGCCAGGGAAGAGAACGGCACCTACAGGATACGGCACAATGATGAGCTGTATAAATACCAGGAGAATATCCTGACATGCATAAGGAAAAGGTGACTGGCATTTTATGGACATTTCGCCTGCATGAATTCCAAAAGATTATCAAACAGAATATTTACTGTGGCAGATAGAGGCAAGGCTTCCAAGAGCAAGTGGATCACATCAGTGAAGTCAGATCTGGAACAACTAGGGATCCCACTCAATAAAACAAAGGACCGACTGCAGTTCCGACAAGGTTAAAATGTAGATTGGCCTCTTAGCGATTACTTGTTGTCTAACTAATAATGTTATACAACTATAGAATACTTCATTATACTGAAGGTCTTCTGCTTGAAAAGCACTATAACAAAATATATTTACCAGAGCAGAGTGGACTCATTGTACTTTCATTTCCATTGTCCCCATTTGCTTCAGTTCCGCTCCATTCTAGAGTAAAAAAAATATACATATTACAAAAGCAAAATAAACATAAATTGGTTTATATAGACATCTACGATAATAACTGCTAAGTGAATTATGAATGTTTCAATTAGAAATGTCTAAAGTAGGAAATCTACTTTCAAAAGTCTCAGCCATGTTTAAGGGAATTTTCACCCTCTCAAACGGATGTGGACGTATATTTTTCTGTCAACATAGAGATAAATTAACCGGTTCAAACAGATAGTTATTAAATTTTCACATCCCTGAAAGGGACATATATTACTTACTATCTGTGCCTTTCTAGAAACTGCTGAGGAACTCATGAACTGCACTGCCTTTGAGGCAACAAGGGCAAAAATTCAGAGAGAAATTATACTCGATGTTCTCTCAGAAGAATATTTCCATCAGCTAGTAACTGAAGACAGACATAAGAACTACATTGTCTATGATACTGAGCTTGATCATCCTCCATTTAAAGCATCATCCTATTGGAAAAAATACACTGACTAAGCTATTGAGTAATGGGGGATATATCTTACTTAGGATTTGTAATTTTAGAAGTTTCCAGAATGCAGACATGTGGGAGCTTTATCAGGTAAATATAGTTCAGTAATAGCACAGCGACAGTTAAAATGGGCATGTAAAGCCGTTGGATTTAATAATGACCGAATTCCAAAAAATATAATTAATTTTGAGCTATCATGTAAACATCTAAGGAGTAGAGCAAGCTGTAGAGGGGAGGATTGTGTCAGGGCTGATCTTGTGGATTAGGGTTTTGATGGAGTGGGCTGGAGGGAGGTCTGTGGTCGAGGGTTGGTGTTGTCTGCATTGAACCTGCGGGTAGGCTAAGCCTTTGTTTATTTATAGGATTTGCAATATAGCCTTTAGGAGATTTGTTGATCCTGGTTTTTATAATTAATTGATCCTGACCAATTTCTCACTGTCCCTGACTCAGGTATTCAAACAACTTTGACCCATGGTTAACAGTAACAGCACATTAGGCTGTGTGGTTTACTTGAGACTATCAGTTTAATAATAAGAAATCTGATTTTTGAAAAATACTCCAAAAAATTTTCTTGAACAGGCTTTTTAAGAAGATTAGGCCTAAAGTCCTAAATTGTAAACAAATTTACACATACAATAATTCCCGCATTCACTAAAAACTAATGGTACCCTTAGAGAAGCATGACTCCAGCCCCTTCATGTGCCCAGAATACCATTTATTGATTCTAACCTTTTTCTGATTTATTTCGGTGTTCTTTGGCGCTACTTTTTGAGGGGATAAATAATAAAGGCGCTCCTTCATTTACGGATAAATTCTACATCCTTGTACGAAGTAACATCTTCTGTTTACCTTCTGATATTAAAATGAGAAATAAGAAAATATCAAAAAATGAGACACTAAATCAATGTTGAATTAATATTGTAATAATATTAATATAATGCTAAATCACCAGTAATGCTAACTTGTGATAAACTTTCTGATGTTAGGGAAGTGTAAATAACAAATTATAAATATAAACACAAAATCCTTGTTGATAGTTATAATGTTAATTTCTACTACATTTTCTCAAGAGAAATGGAAATAAGATTATATGAAACTAGAGATATACTTTCTCACATTTATTTTTAGATCGATGTGTTTTATTGAATCAATAATACAATTTGTCTCACTTTAGGGCAATAAGTAATATGGACAATAAAGAATCCATTTACAAAATGTGTAAACTAAAAATTTCTTACTTAAATTGATATAACAAATATTTACATATAAAGTACCAAATCCATGTAGAAATAAGAAAACATCAATTTATAAAACACTAAATACATTATGAAACTCATGTTGTCACCTTTTTACGTTTAAGAAGACTAAATATCAATATAACACACTTAACAACACTATCCAAGTTGAAACAATGGAAGTGAATGTTTACACGTGAGGTTATAGGAAAGAACTATCGATAAATGTAAACTGTAAGTGAAGCATAAGGATCGAACTAGTCAGTGTAGCACTGGTCAGGCTGGTCTGGTGGAGCCACACTTATGTAAGACTACCAGAATAATTACTCAAGTAGTAAGTACATTAAAATTTATAGCTAAATTTAATAAACATGTTCATCACATACTTTGATATTTAAATGTGTAAATGAAATTTCAATTTCATCATATAGAAATAAAAACATCAATTTCACCCACCGTTGTTTTGTTCTACTGAATAGGGTTTTGAAGGTGTATTCGATAGTATAAAAGAACGATGTGCAAGAACCTGATGCTTATCCCTCGAAGATGGAAGAGCAAACCTGCAATAATCATTTAATTCTATAACACCAACAAATTCAAATAATAATAAGTCTTACAAAACAAGTGTGAATGAAAATAATTCCACTATAAGTTTTATGCATCTTATTAGTTTTAAACCATCAATTGTTGTATGAATACCTTTGAACCCTATCAAATTCAAATATTTCGACAGAAATACAACCCTAAAAAATAATAGCACTGTGTTCAGCTAAACCTTTGTAATACTGTCTTTTTTGATAAGTCATATGTATATAAACTTTTAATTAGTTTCACAGATTCACAAGATTTTATTTTATGATGCTTTTCTTGCAAACGAAAAACTAAAACTTGTTTTGAAAGCCTCATTAAGCCATAAAAATCATCATTTCTCTATATGATGATTTTTATGGTTTAATATCAGTTGAGAATTGTTTAAAAAGTGTTCTCCAACACTTCTTAAAAAATTCTCAACTGATATTTCACATTTTTTACATATGAAAATATTTAAGACAGAAATATAACAATTAAGCTCTTGAAGCATATTCATAAGAGTAAACATAATTAAACAAAGGGATTACTTCAGCCAGACTGAACAGCTCATTTAATTTCATTAACTCTACTCATAAATGGACTAATTGAGTTTACAATTGTTTCACATTAAATGTTTCAACAACTAATTGAAGTAAACCGAATATATACAATGGTTTATCTCCGTAATGAATAAGTTCCTGAAAATTTAAACATTTTTAATTTTTGAATATAGTGTTGAGCTATTTTAAATATATTAAAAACATTTGAGAGTCTTCTTTATGATATTAAGAATAATAATAATTTTATAATTACTTTTGTCCACAAATGGTACAAGAAAAAGGTTTGCACGGGGTAATTATTTTAAATTCTTCATCTGCTAAACCATCTTTGGGAGAATGGAGCTTGGATTCTATATCTGTTGTACCTTCAACCCTAAAAATACACCAAGATATTTCAATCATCATTATGGTATACAAAATACAAGTGTATTATCAAATAAATGTTGAAATTATTTGGTATTTTATGTTACAAATGTAATTCAATTAAATAGGTAAATGAATAGTTTTACATAACCAATTAGAAATGACAATATACAGGGTCAGTATCTCTTAGTGTAAAAAAAAAAAAAAATTGGGACTTTTTTTAGGAAACCATGTTTTTTCCCATAAAAGCTGTAATATCTCCATTTTGTTTAAATATTTTTCTAATTTTTACCACATTTTCGGATTTAACATTAAATTTTCTATAGTAGCTGAGTACCTGTAACCTTGAATTTTACAAACTTAGTATCTAAAGAACAGCTTGATCTTCACCTCATTTGGGGAAGTCACAATGTCTTCTATTACTTTAACGCTCACCGTTTTTCGAAAAAACTATCCACAAAATGTCAAATCTCACAAAAACTTGCGAATTTAATCAGCTTTCGAATGATATGTTAAACGTAATGCTTTTGTTTCAATTTCATCGATAAATTCACTTTTGAAACTGAAAAAACATGGTGTTCTCATTTGGCATACAAATCAGTTACTTGTGTAAATAAAACATTAAGACAATCCCTTAATGAAAATGTGCATTTTAAACATAATAAACTATTCATTGGAATAAAAAGCAAAGAAAAAAATATATTGTTTAATAGAAAATAAAGGAAAACAGTCAATAAAGCGACACCAGATCAGAGGATCTTATAATATTGCATTTATTTAATTATTATTATTATTATTATTTGGGATTTATTTTATAAGATTTTTAATGTAATGTTCAAAATCCTATGATAATGAACAAGGACCTCAAGTTTGCTGTTAGCTTCTGAATGCAGATAGTGTTAAAGAATACTACTTCTTGAGGTGAATTTTATGGGCAGATAAGTCTGTTTTTACAGGGGAAGGCATTTAATGTTAAATCCGAAAATGTGGTCAAAATTTGAAAGATATTTAAACAAGATGGAGATATTACAGCTTTCATGGAAAAAAATGTGGTTTCCTCAAAAAAGTGTTTGATTTATCGTAGATCTGCAACGGATTGGAATAGAAAGCCGAGATATGCAGCATCTTGCTACAGTTTTGATCTAGTTTCACCCAATTTTTTTTTTTACACTAAGAGATACTCACCCTGTATAGTCATAAACCACTGAGATTCCCCATCCCATAATAATAAAAAAAATAATAATAAGCAAATGTAAATTTGACCAATATTCCAAAACTTGGCAACAATTTTCTTTATTAGGAAAAGAAAAGTGGATAGACATATTAGTTGAAATGAAACATTTTAGGGAAAAGCTAAATTTTAGAAAAACAAAAACTATCACAAGAAAACTGTTGCAGAGAATCAAATAAGGATAAAATATCAAATAATGAAATTGCAGTAGACTTATCTATAAATAGAGTAGGCTTCATTAACCCTCATAAAAGAAAAAAATAAATACTTACGTATTATTTGCTTTTTGTTTGGCTGTCAATAAATTGATGACAGCACGATCCAGAAGGTCTCCCAAGGCTGATGACATTTTCGATTTAAGCATTTCACCAACGACTGGCCCATCACTAAAAATATAAATGCAATTTTCAAAGAAAAAAATATGTTCTGATAAAAGTTGGCTTATATCTCACGCAAATGGGTGAGAAATTTTTTTTGAGGCATTTTCTTGCAAGATTTTAAGATAAACACTTAATTTCAACTGCCTGACAGCATTTGACTACCATCAAATACTTACGGTACGGTTTAGGTAAAATGCATGTATACCTAAGATGAGCTCCAGAAACAACAGTTCCTTAGCGGAACTAGGTATAAATTTCATAAAAATTAATTGGATCAATTTTTAATAATTTGAATCATAGTCCAATTTGACTTGCTGTGGAGCCAATGCTAACTCTTGCACTAGAGAGGCCGATTCATATTAATGCGAAAAGTTATTTAATGCTTGGTGATGAACTAAGTGTTTCTGTACATTTCTTGAGTCCTAATGTACTTTAACTAGGGCTAGATCAGGTTACCAACCCATTCCAGCCAGATTGGGAAGGTTGAGATTCATTCCATGGATCCATCACAAAATAAATTTAAACCCACCAAAGCTGGATTCGAACTACCGAAGTTTAATGCCAAAGTTTTTGATACTCCAAGATGCTCAGCCTTAATCTGTATCCTATGTCTAAGGGTATATAAACTTGGTTGTAATTATCTTTAATTTTAATAAGCTGTATTTCCATTTCATTTATGTGTTATTAGAAGTCTTTTAATAAAATTTCTATTGCACCATCAAACATTAAAATAGCTGTGTCATCTGCATGTTTTGACATGAATGCAATCCGCAATACAAAAAAATCTTCCCTGAGGAACTCCAGCTTTGATTAATTTTAATTGAGAATATGAATTTCTTTTTGTCAAATTAAAGAATCAGTCATGAAGATATGACTGAATAACTAAATAATAATTGTAGGGTATAATATGTTTTAACTCTGACAGTAAACCATTATGTCAAACTCGGTCAAATGCAATTTTCATAATAAAGTTTCTTTTACTGACAATTATATCATCAATATGAATGCAAAGTATAAATGTGAAAACACATTTTTAGCAATTGTTTTAGTAATGACGTATGTTGATGCGAACACCCGAATCTTAATTCACTCTGTAATGGGGAAGGGATAGTCCTGTCAAAGGGTTGATTAAACAAATTGTTTGATTATTTCTATATCTATGTAACAAATCCTCAAAATCAAAGACATGAAAGGCGTTTTCTTTTCACATTTATACTTTCCATTTGTATCAAATAAATGATAGTCATAAGAGAATTAATACTAAACAAAGAAGTGAAAATAAAGTGATAGTTAAATATCAGAATCTTACTGAGATTCTTCAGACAAACTGGAGCATTTTGATTTATCATCAACAGGAAGGAAATGTTCTTGTTCCAGATGAATAGCCATCCTTTCAGGATTCAGAAGATCAACTTGAGCACACTGATAACAAACCAATAAATTTTTAATATGATAACTCCCTGAACAATCAATCCCCTATAACATGATTTAAAGGTGTAGTCACTGGTCCAGAGTTCTCTTCTTTTAGTTAATAAATTAATAAATAAATGGCTCCTTATTATGTGATACCTCCCAAAATGGAACGTTGGTAAAGAATGTAAGTTAAATAATATACATTAGTCGATTAAATCATCCTTTACTTATTTTAAAAAAAAAAACAATAATGAATGATACTAGTTGTTGTCAGTTAATAAGCTCATTCTCAATCGCTACTAACACTTGATGAAACCTAAACAAAGTATGGGTCACATATGTACTGTCTTAGTTAAGTGACAGGTCCCTTACATTTTGAAAGGTATACCCTGTGACGCAGCTAGGACTTAGACAAGGAACAACATGGAGAAAAGGTATGATTAACAGTTAGAGCTAGAAGCTAAGAGGAATGATTTAAGTTATAACACAATCAAATAGGGCATACATATCATACTAAAATTATTGTTGAAGTTATATAAATGATATTTCATTTATAAATATCATGAATATCGAAATTCGGATAGATGTCTTATTCGTTACATTTGTATTTGAACACAGCATTGAAATACTAAGTTCAAGAGGAAAATACAAATATTATTAGTTCAATCAAGGCCAGGTTTTAGTTTTTTTATTATTACTTTATATTTTTTGAAGTTTATAAAAATTCATCAAGAAAATGTGAAGATAATGATAGTAATAAATCAACAATGGCATGTAAAGCTGCTTATTAACTATTGGTAGTACTTCATTAAAAGCCCTATATAAGGAAGTCCCATGCCCATATTCTTTTCAAACCACAGTGAGTTATCCGGAATTGAATGGGGGTTCTCAATGAAAGGATAGGAATCTCGTTTGGGACAACATATTGAACATTAACATCTTAATGAATAGGTTTATTTAAGGCAAAGTAAGGGGTATGAGGATTTTAGATTGTAATGATTGGTTACGAGAAGAATTACTTGGTTTAGTGGATTCCTAAAGCTCAACTCCGTATGTCCAAAACGTTCTGATTATAGCCATGTATATGAATCTCTTCAAGAGTCTCTTTTGTGATTTGTTGGCATCTTAGAGCGTTTGTCTAGTAAATGTCAAGTAATCGAAAACATTTAGCTGTTTGTTTCTTCAGCCTTGTAGGTCCAAGAGGCGCGGTTGCTCGAAGTCACTTGACTATCATGCCCCCGGGTCCGAGTTCAGAATACCCTCCTGGGCACACACAGCCCCCTACAAAATTTCTTGTCTTAATTGGAGGAAGATCTGGCAGTTGAGCATGATTTCTTTCACATTCGTTGACCCAGTAACAGTACGCTCTTTCAAAATACTGAACCCAAGACCTTTTATGGGTTGTTAGAGTACATGTAGATAAGATATGTGAATTTCATGTTTACATACATACCTTTAAGGTGTGGGAGTACTTTCCCCCCCCCCTCTTCCTTGCATTTTCAGGCATACGGGGTTTTGACAGCAGCGGTTTCAACATATGAGTTTTATGCCGCTGCCGCCAATAAAACACTTTATTTACAAATTTTTTTTTTTTTTTACATAATATGATGAGGACCATTTATTTATTGAGAACAATCCTATGGGGGCCAATGCTTTGCACGCCTTAGCGACCGCACCTTAATCCTTCATTCTTCCGGACGGTGAGCCCGGTCCAGCCCTCCTGGGCCACTGCATTCGTCCGGTCCACTCCAGCCAGCTCTCCTTGAGACTGCATCCGTCCGGTCTGCTTGGTCCAGCCCTCCTGGTCCGCAGCATCCGCTACAGTCCTCAGGGTCGCTCGTCTTCTTCTTCCTCTGACACGCCGACCGCGGGGAAGTGCATAGTGCCCACCACTTCCTTCCACCCGTAGATAAATTCCTTAAAGTGGGGATAGTCATCTTCTTCCATGAGTCGGGTAAATCCGCTTCGACGAGGGCGAAGATCCCGGTTTTCCTTGACAATCTGGAACGGTGTTCTTCGATCTTAGCGCATGATAACACTACATATTCAGCTGTTTCTGGAAATCCACAAGTCGGGCACCGGGGGTTGATTTCCTTTCCATGCTCGTTCAGCTTTCCCAAGAAACCTCCATGTCCTATAAGTATCTGCAAGATCCAGTAGTCAAGGAGGACCCATCTCACTTCTAATCTTGTCTGGACGGTGAGGAATAACTTTCTCAGCGTGGCGCCCTTCTGGCATGCCACCCACCGCCCATTCCACTCTTCTATGGAATCCTCCCTAATCATCTTTTTCCATTGGTTAGGGGTCTTCCATTCTGTCGGAGTCCCTTCGGAAGCGCGTCCGGCCCCTGCCTCTTTACTTCATTCTTAATTCTGTCCTCTCTGAGGACGAGGTCCAGGAGCATCGCTCCAGCCAGTACCTGCACTGTCTCATGCGACACCGTTCTGTTTGTCTTCGTGACCCGTAGCAGAGCCAGCCGCTGTATCGTGGCCAGTTTCCTCTTCTTATACTGTGAGAGGTTATTGTTCCACGCAGGGGATGCATACCTCGGTATATCCAAGACTACGTCTTTGTAAATGGTCATTGTTGCTGGGTATCTGAGGCCCCAGAAGGCACCCCCTATTCTACTTAAACCATTGATTGATGGGGTCACCCTATACTTCAAATACTCCAGGTGAGGGGTTGGATCAAACTTCTTCCTGAACCTTACTCCCAGGTAAGTTACCTCCTCACCTGGTCGAATCCTCGGTGCGTGAGTACTTGAGCATTCGCCCCGAATGAGCATATGGGCCAAAGAGAAGCCACAAGGCCACGCTCCGCATGAGCAATGAGCAAGTCACTGTCTTCGACCCTAAGACACGAAGCACGGACCGAGAGCGCGTTCACTTTGAAATACCAACCACTATTGGATCGGGCTGAGCCATGCGGATCTATTCTGCAAGTCGGTATACATTTGAACATAATAAGTGCGAACGCGTGCTCCTTTGGGGCGAATGCTCGAAGGTGTACGCACATTAAGGCATTTGTCCATGTATAGTCAGCGTAGCGAGTCTATTCAACAGAATGTAGCGGAATAGGTTTTAGTTTTAAAATTAAAATGAATAAACTGGAGGTATCTGAAAAAAACTTAATTTTTGAAAGTAAAACATTTTAGCTACATTTCAAATCAAAATATAGCTATCAAGATATGGCTCAAATGTCATGATTCCTTCTGTACTTATTTAATCTGGGGCCATTTCCCATTTTTTTGATACCAGCTGTGGTATCAACTCTCTGGAAATTTATTCTAGTTAATTAACGGGTAAAACCAATTTTTTGTTGTGTTCCAATACTTTTTATACTATCTGTATGCATTCGATCAGCCAGCTTATTAGAGATATGGTGACTACTGTATATATTTGTTAAAACATTTATTAGAGACGATTTGGCGAATCAGCTAGAAGGAATTTGAGCAAGCAGAGCGAATTTGAATGTTTTGAGTTCTGAATTCAATATGCTAAATGGTACCAAAAGTATAGGGACCATTAGTTTAAATTTTGGTTTCACATCATATCATTTGGCTGCATGGATGAAGTTTTTTTGTCCTCAGACCTAAAAATCATCTTCTGATCCTATAAAAATTTCAGTCATTCTTTCATATATTTCACACTTTGCTGGAGGAACTTTGTATAATAATTGGGGTCACATTAGTTTTACTATGAAGGTTTAAACAGGTTACTTTCCTTCAACCACACCTAATTTAATTGGTTAGAAAAATAAAGAAAAGTACAGATCTGCTCAAGTTAAATTTTTCACACCAGCATCAATTTGATTTAATAATGCTATTCTCCAACTTCTGACTCTCAGCCTTGACAGAGCATCTTTAGACACACAAGCTGTCTGTCCACTGGAATGCCTGTCTTTGAATGTCCTCCTAGAAAGCTTATTTTGGACATTCTAGCCAGATGTTATGTCCACAGATGCCTTCTCACTTGTGTACAGGTGAAGATATGAATTTCACTGTAAAGGCCATGAAATTGGTTCACGCCTGGATTCAATGGATCCTGCTTTCAGTGGGAAATTAGGCTCCAGATAGTACTCTCCAGCCTTCTGATAAATGAAGGACTGGTCTTAATATGGTCTTATAAAGAGCATATATTTTGAACATTGGTGTAAGTACTTATCCCATAAAGTTTCTAGTTCTGTGTTAGGCATAGACATCACTCATTTTATTTTAAAACAAATAGAGACTTATTGTGCTTTTGGCACATTCATTAGTAAATGTCTGGCTTTCTTATTTCCTTAAATTCTCAATGCTGAATCAAGTTTTATAACTTAACTTCATTTAAGTTACAAACTAAACAATTTATAGGTTGGTAGGATTTAGGATTTATGTACTTAGTTAATGTACATAAGGATGTTGAGCCCAAACAACCAAAAAAATTTTAGATACATACAGTGGCTTAAATTATCTCACATCTAGAGCACCTGATGAACTACCAGAGGAATTTAAAATTGAAAACACTTGTTATTTTTTAGTTAAAAACCTACTTAACACATTTTATCCAGAAACACAAAACTAAGATTTGTAAGACTGATATCCAAGACAATTTAAGATGTAAGACAATTCTTTAAAGATGTTCCTGGTGTGAAACATGTCCACTTACACTACAACAAGAAAAGATCTTAAAAGCTTACAAAATTTGAAGTAACGTCTGGAATATTTTGTCCAATAAAAGATAAGCATACTGGAGGATAATTTGGAATGCATCAGAAAGTAATAAATGAATTATAAATTAAGGCTTAGCGAACCCGAAGGTTTGATGCCGACACCACCAACCGTCGACCACACACTTCCCTCCAATCCACTCCTCCAAAACCTAAATCCTCCAGTTCGGCCGTGATGCAAACCTCCCATCTTCGTCTCGGTCTACCCCTCGGTCGTTTACCCGACGGCACATAACTGATTACTTTTTTCGGGATTCGATCATTATCAAACACAACGACTTAGCATGCCCATATTAAGCGTCGCACTGCTATTACTTGAACTTTACGGGATATAATTTGCGCAGTTCTGCATTGTGAAGCCTTCTAAATTCTCCTGTTTCTTCATCCTTTTTTGCGCCAAATATTCAATGCAATACTTTGCTTGCTGGAGGGTGTGGCCTAGGTTTGAACACCCTACTCACACATTTTTTTGTTCAAAAAACACCCCCAAACAGTCATGGATCACAAAGTAAAGTTAGAGAATATTCACAATTCAACATTAATAGTGAATCCCAAAAAGCAATCAGTGTTGAGCCCTTCCGTATAAGTCCAAGGGTAAGAAGTAGATGGAAGGGTTGCAACAGGGCTAATCTTGTTGATTAGGGTTTAGATGGGGTGGGGTAGGGTATGTGCTAGGCCAGAGATTGATGGTGATGTTGGCGTTGGAGCCTTCTGATTGCCTTTTAGTTATTATCTTCACGAAGATTTTCATTACATCTTTTTTATATTCATTTGTAACAAATTACTTATATATCTTTTTAAAATCTTCATTTGTCTAAACCTGTTAAATGCAAATTTAGATACATGTAATGATAAAATGCTTGTCACGAATAAAGGTCAATACTTAACTGTAAATCTTTCAGCTTTGGCTTATTTTTGGAGAATTCAAGAAAATATCTCATCCCTTTTTTAGTTTCCTTGTGTTCTCAGATATACACTAACTATGAAAATGTATTTTTTTTTTCCATTTAGGAAAAAGTAAGATGGTGTATAAAGTTGAGTTACTATGTGAAACATAGAAATAAGAATAGGAAGTTTATATGCAAGTTGTAGGTAATGGTGTGTTAATAATATAAATGCAAAGACTATTGTCTTGCATAGTTTTAAGTCAACAAACAGGAATTAGGCCTTGTAGTTGTTGATAAGGGTTAACATCCTCATATAATCCCAACTAGGGCTTGAAGGAGAGTTTGCCCTACAAATCTTGTAAGGTTCCCTAGATCCATCACAAAATATATTTCAACTCTCCAGGGTGGATTGGAACTAGTGCCACAGGGGTTATGAGAATGCTAAATTTCTTGTTTCGGCCACAGAAGCCCCACTATTGCTGTCATTCAGTTTACATTATGGAGAATAAAATAAAGTCTTTTTTTACCATAATATGGATCCACCGGAATCAATTAAAAAAACAGATTTTACAATAGGCAGCCAGGTGGCTAATAACAAATAAAATGAGTGAGTACTATCCTACTAGTCCAGTCAATAAACACATTGTAGAGTGCATGGAATATGCGATAATTTTTTACTTCATAGCATCGTTAGGAATAGTTAGAAGGTAAACATACTAAAAGTCCCCACCAATGGGGGGTGAGCTAATGATGGGGGAAGGGGAGAAGTTCAATATTTTTGTTTTTTCGTTAATAACTCGAAATGGTTGACTCTAGAAAAATATGTTTCAAATAAACATAAAAGCTAATTAAATTTCCTATAAAATAAATATTATATAAATTTGTCGTAATTCTAATCGTTTACGTGATATTCATTATTGAAAATCGGTGATTTTCGGGAAAAACAAATGTCACCTCACTTTTCGTCAAACTTTTGTTTCTACTACCTTCCACAATCGTTTCTCAGAAAAAATTTCAGAATCAAAATTGTAGAGTATTAAATTTAATTTAACTTCATATTTACATTTCTGGTATTTGAAGCAAGTGTTTATCAAAAAGTGAGGTAAACATTTTGTTTATTTCTAAAATTAACGATTTTTAATGACTTATATCTTGAAAACTGTTGGAATTTCGACGAATATGTATATAATTAATTTTATAGGAAATTCAATGAGCTTTAATTTTGATTTATAGCATATTTTTCTAGAGTCCACCGTTTTCAAGATATTAACGAAAAACAAAATTGGAATGTTCTCCCCTCCCCCCACCCTTAGCTCACCCCCCAGGGGCGGGAACTTTTAATATGTTTACCTTTTAACTACTCCTAACAAAGCTGTGAAGTCAAATTTTATCACATATTTCATGCACTCTACACCCCTCATTTCAGCACTCTTTGACTGGGGCCGCACTTCTCTGAGAAAACATGTTTGTTGATACTCATTCGGATACTAATTGTTCGTTCCAAAATTTCTATTTTTTATTTCAATACTCCTTAAATTTACTGTCAGTCCCTATATATGAAATTTTGATCAAGTCCCATTAAATACCCATACCAGCTCATTAAAAACCACTTACTATTTCGAAATCCAAGTTTTTTTGGCATAGTTTTTACCATAACTACAAAACTATTTGTCAGATCTGAAATTTATTTTTTTAAACTAAAATCTGTTGAAATTTACTAACAGGCCTTATATATGAAATTTTGATTATGTCATGTAATAAACCCAAAGCCGAACGCCAAATATGTATGTTTTGGCAAAGTACGACGATATAGACTAATTAAGTGGGCTCTACATTGAGAGAACAGAGAAAGAAGCCAAGACAGGAAAAACAAAATGGAAGACCAGTTACTTTTTTTAACACCTTGCTAATTTTAGTAATTTTAATAATTTTAGTTTTGATTTCTTCATTATGTAAGTTAGAAAAATCTTAAAAACTCTGAAAGTTTTGTTGAAAATTGTTAATTTCAATCACGAAAACTTTTTTCTTATTATCACACCAAGCTTCCTCAGACTTATTTAGTTGACTAATAGCCTAAAAGGCTGTATAAATTAAAAAATAATTATGAGAAGCAAGTTAAATGATTAAATGTTATAGCACAAGGCTATGATTAAATGGGATTCTTAAAATAATTATTTCGAAAGTTTTATAAATGTTACTTTTGAAATTCCATGGATGATTGAAATAACGTGTTTATCAAATATTTATTGATATGAAAAACGTATATAACCATCTTGTATAAAATGAATAGTAAATGAGAATTCATCAGTATATAATAAACAGGGATCAAAATTTAAAGCATTTTTTTTTTTTGTGGTTCTTTCCGAAAGATCATTGATGTGATAATAACATTTGTATGACTACAGAATGATCATTGGTTACAATAATTATTTTTTGGTCATAGGTGATATAATAATAAAAATGTATATTATATATATATATATATGTGTCACTATACAACAAAATAAAATAGTAAATGAACAATAATTACCCCTTTCTTTTGAACAAAAAATCCTTTTACAAATTAGGGGTAGAAATACTTTAAAAAATGTACAAAACAAAATCATCTTATGAAATAAATTTTTCTCAATTTTCATTCACTATAATAAACTGCAAGATTATATACAAAATGCTCCCCAAAATGTAAATGTACATAAATATATCTATATAATTTATTTAATAATAAATATTCAGTTTCTGGTAATTATTTCTAGACATCTCAAGGAGATCTAAAAACATTTCTGAAAGGAGGTTTATATCTATCTCCGAGATATCAACCAAACTTAAAATTATAAGATCATCAATTAAGGTCTGTTAAATAACTACCGTCATTATTCAACAGTCCTTCCTTCATTCTAAGTGATAAACATAATCAACACTTTATCACTATTGTTATAAACAAGGGGAAAGGCACAAGTATCAGAATAATACAATGTGTATAAAAATATTCACTGCACTAATATTATTTATATTTACAAGAAAAAATGGCATACTCCATTTTGGTGTTTATGTACATGGAGTTTTTAAAAGTGCCATGAGATCTACTGTACTTAATTATCAAATTTTATACATATACACATTATATATATTTTACAAAACTCCATGCTATATTTTAAAAGACCTTAAAGATCCTTCTATAGATAAAAAAAACAAAAAAAAAACTCTTTACTGCGTTTTTCGAGCCTAATGTATATAGGAGGCAGTGAAATCAATACACAGCCATAGCTACAGTTGCCAGAGATGAATGAGCTATGATCATATGAAACTATTATATTTACAAATTATTGCAATTTTTAAAAAATAAAAATGAACAATTCACTTCTTAAATAATAAGAATACATTGGCAACTGTTTAGAAAACATGTTCCATCTACTAGAAATGAAACATCATCGGCCGAACTACTTAATTCTATATTGGCATGAAATATTGATATAATAATAATAAACTACCCATCGTCAATAGTAACAGAAAATGTTCAAAAGGAAAAACATTTACCGCATCAATCAATTATGGAATTACACTTTCCTATTATAGTATATTAAAATATTTCTAAATACAAGAGCCAATAATTCGGTTTTAGCAAATTGTATATTATTTACTAACTGCTGCTGATTAGCAACAATATAATTAGACGATGACTTAGCCAAAGTTAAATTCCTAAATTTGTCTATAAGACATCATTACATAAAAAGCTGTATCATATAATACCTTTAAACTACAAAAATGTACAACACTTCATATCATTTATTAATAAACTCAGAAAGAAAAAGAAAAAAAAAACAAACAATTAACATAAATATATTCTCCTCACAAATTAATTAATAGAGACTGTCTTCGTCATAAAAACTTTTTAAATAAAATGTTTAGCTAACTGATGGAAGCTCATTGATTATTTCAAATTCATTTATGAAGTAAGGGAGTATCTAATCAGACTTGAGGTAAAATAATGTAACAAGTGGACTAGTATAAAATTTCAGTCATTAAAAAATATCACATACATAGAGCAGTATCAGTCTGTTTTAACATAAAAACATAACTGCTCAAAAATTTACAAAGATTCATCGGTAAAACTGTAAACGTCAGCTTTCTGTTTGCTGTTACATGAAGGCACCCATCTCTTATCACTGGCTCTTTGCCGAGGAAGATTCAGCTCTCGAAGAGCAGCTTCGGCTCGCTCCTTGACTGATCTCGTCACGGCCTGAACCTGTTGTGTCGCCAGCCTCGAACTCCTGGTGGATTTCCTTTTTTTACCACCATTTGAAGAGTCCTCTGTCTCAGAATCAGGCAATGAATGAGACCCACCACTTGAAGGAACAGGACTTGGACAACAACCTGAAAAAAGTAAATGGTTAATTTGATATTAATAAACAGGATTGTTAAGGGAAATAACAGTTATTAGTAAAGCACAAAGGAAAATGAACAGATATTAGAGTACTCTGCTACTTCATATATCAACTCGACATCCTCAAGAGTGCATTATGGCCAGTTTTAATGTTTTTTTTAAATGCATTTTCTCTGTCTCCTGTTGAACTCAACAGAGACAAGCCCTGGCTTTTTAGTTACTCCCCTTTATATCCAAAATTCTTACCTACATATTTCATTATTAACCTTTCCTTCTCGGCTCAATATTTTCAATTTCTTCATTAGCCCCAGCCATTCATCAATATTCATTATCTATCAATATTTCTTCAACTTAATCTGTTATATATAGTTTATGGTAACTTCTAATTTCTTCTAACCTTCTCCTTGTATTACTAAGCTCATTTATGAATATAATTCCACTTGTTTTTTTTTTTCACCATGTGCTTTTCTATTTTCAATTTACAACACTATTTATGGTTTTAACATTAATTAATTATTTTTTAGCTATATATTAACTATCTACTTTAATTACCTATTTCTGATCATTAACTATATCCACTCATCTTTTAATCATTTTTTTTTCAGAATGTTTTTCTTCCCTTATCGTTTTTAAATTCACTTTTAAGTCATATCTTTGTTTCTTCTTTTAATTTAAGCCCTGTTGAAAGCTAAATGTTGGCACAATAAATTAATTAACTATTTAATTGTGTTTCCTAGACTATACATCCCAATTATCTTCTTTATCATAAAATTTTTTCGGTCAAATTAACTACACTATTATAAAAAAATATCTGCCTTTTGTCATTAGCAGAAATGGGACCATTTAATAATTATTATTTAGTTAGTTTTTTCTTGATACTTTTAACAATATGCATATTTATGGATATACTTGAGATAAATAGTTATACTAGTATACTATACTAATATACTAAATATTAATAAAATGATTATATTATTTTCAAATTTCTCACCGCTTAAAGTTGATGCATCAACAGATGACCTACGTGTAGTATGGTCTTCTAAACGATGGCGCATCATTTCCTGAATGGAATCAAAACTCAACCCACAGTCTAAAAAAAAAAAAATCTTGGTCACTAAAAGTAAAATATTACTAAATAACAAATATTGAATTCAACATGACTTAAGATATTTTAAAAACAGGTCCCTTTTCCTCTTATTTAAACTAAAAGGAAATTACAGAAAAATATTGATAATATTTAATTTTTCATTAGCTTTGTACTTATTATAAACTACTTGATATTCAGATACAATAAGATTGACATAAGTGATAGAAAAAAAGAAACAACCTATAAACAAACAAAAATAAACTAATATTTTTTTTTTTCAATTTCTTTTAAATTCATTTAAAACTGAGAAGCAACTTCGCCATGCTACAGAACTATAAAGTAACATATCTTCTACTGACATAATATTTTTAATATAACAGAATGTTAGATCATAATGTACTATTCATTAAATATAGAATATGATACTTAAAATTACCAGAGCACAGTGGACTGATAGTACTTTCACTTCCATTGTCACCGTTGACTTCAGGTGGTGATGGAGCTTCCCTCCAATCTGAATAATAAAATAATAATTAAAAATCTGGCTGTAATAATTTGAATTTAGTTTAATATAACTTGAAATAGGTAAAAAAGAAGAGGATATAGGGGGGCCAATAAACCAGAGATCATAAAGTTATCTCTAAGCTCTGTACCCTTCTCCCAACCACCTCTTGGCCCATCCTTCCGCTCTAGCACATCCTCCTATCCATTGCTTCATCTCCAGTAGAATTCTGAAAGCATCTACCACTCTATACATCCCTCCCTCTAAATCATTCCTACTTCTAGCTCTTAATTCACGAATTCTTTTTGAGGTCAGGATTACTGCTCAGTAACCATCTATAAAGAAATCAGTTTAAGTATATGTCTGGGGAAACCTATGACTTAAAATGCTCCTATCCAGTATTTTGTCAATACTGCTTTGGTTCGATCCAAAACATTCAATCTTGCTCCAATCCATTTCATGCTCAGTACCACTTCCAAAGCCAGCAGTATAAGAGATCCCCCCTCAACAGCTGGACTCAGATTCATAGTATTCATACCATTAGCTTCTAATATCTGATAACCTCCAACTCAAATGTCTTCCTGTACATATTAAATTTTCCTGCCATATAAACTCATAAAACGATAAATCTGTTCTTATTTTTGACCAGTGTTATCCTTTGTTGTTTCAACAATCACAGAATACTTTTCCCCCTTTGAAAAATAAAATTGAAGTAATTGCGAAGTACTAATCTGGAAAATGATTTTAAATAGGTCCAAAACTGCTCAGCTCAAGTGTTGGACCTCTTCCACAACCATGGCATCACTATAATAGTTGTGAAGACCAGTTTGTAACTA
Organism: Euschistus heros; assembly: GCA_003667255.2. Classification (NCBI taxonomy): domain Eukaryota; kingdom Metazoa; phylum Arthropoda; class Insecta; order Hemiptera; family Pentatomidae; genus Euschistus; species Euschistus heros. The sequence continues at coordinate 379,267 of RCWM02000096.1, read as the reverse complement.
GTCTTTTGGATGAGGTTTAAACATTGGTTCACATGGATTATAATTATCTATAATTCTAGTATCTTTAGAAATAATATATTTATCCTTGCTTAGGATAATGGAATTAGGAATTGATAAATAATTAGCAACTTTATTGGTAATTCTGTCTATTCAAAGACTAGTTTCAAATCATAAACATTCATTATCAGTTCTAAAAACATACTGACATTTTAAACTAAATCACTTCGATGTACAGATTATGTATATGAATTATGAAGTGGCAAACAATTTATCAACAAAAAATTTTTGATTGCATTAATCCTCACCATTAAATGTACCTCAACTGATGAAGACAGGAGTAGGATTCTTTCTTATAACATGAAAAGAACATTTCAAGTATTCACTATAAATGGAGCAAAAAAGGGAGTCTTGGTCTCTGATTGTAGCACAGTCAAATAAGGAGTTTTGTACAGCAAATGTCGGAAATGAATCAAAGAAGCTGAATTTTCGCATATACCTTTGTTTTGGAATTATAAATAAGGGGTGAAAAGTCACCAACCACAGGGTGATAGCATAATTAGATATTCACGGACAAAGGTCACAAAAATAATTTTTTTTTCTTCAAATATCTCAATTTCTATGCATTGGGTGTCAATCAAGAAGGTTACAAAACTTGTAGATAATAATATTTTCTATTATTTTGGTTCTGTTAATTATTTTTTTAGGATTAACCGTTTTCGAGATATAGTGGGGAGAAGGAGGACAAACAATTGCTTCTAGTACCTTCGACAATTGTTTCTCAGAAATATTGTCAGAAACAAAGTACAAACGTATTACATATAAAACATTTTTTCTCTATAATTATTGATTTTTAATAACGTATATCACAAACACCGTTGAGAGTTGAACATAGATAGATATATGTTATTAAAAATCGATAATTATAAAGAAAAAATATTTTTACCTCACTTTTTGTCAAACATTTGATTCAAGTGATAGAAACGTATATATGAAATTAAAGTAAATTTAGTGCTCTATAACTTTGTTTCTGAGAAACAATTGTCGAAGGCACTAGAAGCAATTGTTTGTCCGACCCGGTGCCCACTCCACCTTCTCCGTGCTAGTATTATTATCCTTGCCGTGAAAATATTATCTACAAGTTTTGTAACCTTCTTGATTGACGCCCTTCTTGATTGAAATCGAGATATTTAAAAAAAAAAACAACAACTGATTTTTGTGACCTTCGACCTTGAATATCTAATGAAGCTAATGTGCTGAGATCGGTGACTTTTTACCACTTATTTAGAAGACCAAAACAAAGGTATACCAGGTATGCAAGTTTAAAATGTCGTTTATTTCTTAAAATAAATACACAGTAATTTAAAAAAAAGTATAATATATTTTATTCAAAGTACTGACCCTCGCTTTCTACACATTTTGCCCATCTCTCGGGCAATATATGGATACCATTCCAAAAGAATGCTTCATCTTTATTTGAAATCCATTCATCGAGCCATTTTCGTACGTTTTCGAAATTGTTGAAGTGTTGCTCCGCCAGTGAGTGTCCTATCGATGAGAAGAGGTGATAATCAGAAGGCGCCAGGTCAGGTGAATACGGCGGGTGGGGTAGGAGTTCCCAACCAAGCGAAGAAATCGTTTCCTTAGTCAATCTGGCTGAATGTGCAGGAGCGTTATCATGCTGAAGAATGACTTTGGCGTGCCTGTGAGCCCATTCTGGGCGTTTTTTCGATCAATGTGTGACTCAAATTGATCATTTGTTGTCGGTAGCGCTCGGTATTGACTGTTTCGCCGGGTTTGAGAAGCTCGTAGTAGACTACTCCCTTCTGATGCCACCACACACACACCATTGTCTTCTTCCCAAAACGATCCGGTCTTGCACTCGATGTGGATGGTTGTCCTGGCGTTACCCATGATTTTTTTCGTTTGGGATTCTGAAAATAAATCCATTTTTCATCGCCAGTTACAACTCGATGCAAAAAACCCTTTCTTTCGTGGCGTAAAAGCAGCATTTCGCACACAGTTTTTCGTTTTTACATCTGTCGTTCGTCCAATTCATGTGGAACCCATTTTCCAACCTTTTGAATCTTTCCCATAGCTCTCAGGCGATCGGAAATGGCTTGCCTAGTGACATTCAACTGTTCTGCCATCATTTGTTGGGTTTGGGTATTGTCTTCGTCTAATAAAGATTGCAATTCGAAGTCCTCAAACTTTTTTGGTCGATTTTCTCGTTTTTGATTAGTAACATCAAAATCACCACGTTTGAAACTTTGAAACCAACGTTCACATGTCCTGACGGTTGGAGCAACATCGCCATAAGTCTCAACAAGAATTCGATGACATTCAGATGCCTTTTTCTCTTTATTAAATAAGAAAATCATGACATGCCGCAAATGCTCTTTATTTGGCTTAAAATTAGACATTTTTAACACCAAAGAAAGGTATGATACGTCCACGTAAACGACTTAAAAACAACTGACTTTTGTAAACAAATGACTAACAAACAAAATAGCGTTTAGAGATAAGCAAATCCTTCAATAGGCTAAGAGCGCATTCTATTGGAATTAAAACGACATTTTAAACTTGCATACCTGGTATGCAAAAATTCAGCTTCATTGGTTCATTTCCGAGGTGAAATCCTTATTTGATGGGCTATTGATATTAAACAGGAATACAATCCAAAATATAATAATAATAAGCATTAACTTCATGTACCATTGTCATATTCTTCTACTTCATAGGGTTCTGGTGTATTTGATACTCTGAAAGATCGATGCGCAAGAACCTCATGCTTGTTCCTTGAAGAGGGCAGAGAAAACCTGAAATAATTTAATTAAATTTAAATAATTTAATTTAATTCAGAAAAAAATATTAAAAAGCTATTAATGGTATGTAAATATATACTGAAGCTATAAAAAAAAACATCTAATGGTTCCTATAAATGGCATTAACTGTACCACTACAACCCATGAAGGGTCTTGGGTTCAGATCTAGGTAAGGATGTACTGTTACTTTGCCAACAGTAGAGAAAGGAGGAGATTTGGCTGAAATCATGCCCAGATGCCAAGTTTTTTCCCCAACCAAGGGTACCCACTTTATAGAAACTGGGTGTGCCCAAGGAGGGTCTCCCTACCTTTAAGTCGATCCATGGCTAAAATAACAGAAAATGTTTCTGCCTTCAGCCAAACTCGAACTCAGGCCCAGGAGCTTGATGGTCAAGTGCCTTACCGACTAAACTACCAAACTTACATCAATACATTTAGAATTATAAAAATAATAATAATATAAATCCAGGATATGAATATTTTAATGACAAGGTTTATTTAACATTAAAATCTTATATAGAGTAAAATAATGTATTTATTAAAATTTACCATGAAAATTAAAAAAATGATTGATGTATTTGCATGGTTATTCTAGCTTTATTTTAAGTAAAAATGTTTAAACACATTATTCTTTTAAGGAAAATAGTGCTAACGTATCTTTACAAATTACTGTTTATTTAAAAATTATATTATTTGCCAGCAGCGGTTTAAATTCAGCGAGAGTGGGTGGACAGTTATTTCATGGCAAACTCATGGAATAAATTTACATTTTCTCAGAGCGGCTAGAACAGGTTAATAACCTATATGAAAACCGGTCCTTCCTGGACAAGTTTGGTTACATATGGAAACTAAATCCCAATAAACAAGCCAATTGGTGGATTGGTCAACCATAATAATCAGAAATAATTGAACCTTGCAATTTACAATTTAATAATTAATAACCAGAATAAATTAAAAAGGATGTAATATAAGAAATAAATTTTTTGTTTGTTTTTTCTTTCTTTATTGTGTTCAACGACCTTTTCAAACAAGAGCAGGAAAAATTTAGAAACAAGTAGCTATATACAAAATATACCTCTTGATATTAACCAACCTAGATTGAAAAAGTCAAGATATATTCCATAGAACCGCCATGAAATAAAAGTCAAACACACAGATCTAATTCAAAATTTAGTTAAACACTAAACATACCGACATTTTATGTAAACCTATTTCTACCACAATTTCTTGGTAAAATACAATAATAAGAGAGGAGTGGATATTGAAAAAACACTTTTGATATATTTTTTAATAAAAGTAGTAAAAAAGTGTGAAACAGATTATTTGACGCGCCATGGTAGGTTTAGTGTTAAAACAGCCATGTTTCATTCTGAACATTTTTTTTATATATATTACAGCAATGTGAAAAAAAAAAAATCTGATTTATAGTAAGTATAATTTTATACCTAGTTGACTACTTGACATAATAAATAATAAGAACAAATAGTATAATTACTTTTGTCCACAAATGGTACACGAGTAAGGTTTGCAGGGTGCAGTTATTTTAATATCTTCATCTATCGAACCATCCTTTTGAGTGTGTAACTTGGAGAACAGTTCTCTAGCACCTTGAAGCCTAAAAGCACTAACAAAAATATATTATAATCTTAATTACTATTATGTTAAAAATATTACATAGTGTAATAATAAATAAACTTTTTGAAACTGTTGTCTAAATTGAACAAGAATAAACTTTTAAAGAAGATGGTTGTGGGTGTGGTCAGCTTAAACATTATAATGTAATTAATTTATTGTTAGGATATTTCAACTAGCTTTGCAACCCGCAACCATCTTCTTCTCTATATATTAACTGTCAATCTACACCATTCAAAAATACTTTTGTTTAGTTCGACAATCAATTTCATTACCTCATAAAAATAAATTCTATCCACATATATTAAGACTTAATTATACTTTAGGGAGAGAAATATAAACTCTAAATGAAAAGGAATCACAATAGTTAATCTATAAACAAGCTTAAAATAAATCATTTGAAATTAGTCTTGAATGCCCCTCTACTATTATTGAAGGGCAGGCCGAAAGAGAATTGGCATTATAAAAGCCAAGTCATTGTGCAGAGAGTCGGCAGTGTCACTCATTAAAGAGAGCTCGTCTATATTATTTACTTGTTCATATTTAAAAAATATAAAAACCCTGAATCAGAAAAAAAAAAATAATGAAAAAAATTAGTGAAATATTCAGAGCTTAACAAAAGACTCATCAGCTTGATGCTGTTATTTTTTTTTTTTTTTTTGGTTCTAGCAGTTAAAATATATTTACATACCTGAATGATACGATTTTAAGTTACTTTCTAAGTATTTTATATTTGTTACTGAGTACTTTTATGAAGAGGAAGATTAATAAAGATTTAAAAAAAAAAAATTATCTTGGATGTATAAATAAACAAGAAGAAGATGTATAAAAATCACAAAACTTATAGGAATAAAATCTTAACAGTTAGAACCAAAGCTAGTTTTATAAAATTATTTTTATTTTTTGGCCTAAAAATAACAAAACAAACCCTATGTGAAGATCAAGACAGGCAAAATACTTGATCGATAAGGGTTATCCACAAATTTTAAATTAAGTCTTACAAGACTTTACAGCTTTTGACAAAAGTTGGTTCAGCAAGCCAAAGGTAATTGAAAAAATGTTTGAAGCATAGTACACAACTCATTCAATCATAAACAAATTCTAGCATTTACTTCCATAACAAAGTAATATTTTTTAGAAGTTTACAATATAAGTTTATAATACAAAAATGAGTGAAACAGAATTTACATGGTTAGGAATATGGAAATCAGTAAATATAATTGAAATAATGACATTATGGTGACTGATACAGGCATGTTAAACATAAATTCGCATTTTAATGACCACACCGTCAATGCTCGTCAAGTGATACTTAACAATTTTTTTATTAAGTAGATAAAGATCATTATTGTATTAAAAATTATTTGTAGCTTCATTTAATTATTATATTATTAAAATACTAGAGAATAAAGCAATAATCATCAAGTACTGAATAATACATACAATGGAAACTAGCACTACTTTCTAGAAGGAAATACCAAAATAAATAAATAAAGGAAAAAAAAAATTAAATAGTAAACAAAAGAGGATAGAAAATAAAAAAAGAATTGACGGATACAAAAATAGTTTCTTCTATTACTGTATGGATGAAAGATTTAAACAAATAAACTTATATAAAGACAAATTTTAATCTAAAAAATGTCAGTTATTTTTGACTAGCAATGGAATAATTGTGAAGTAATACATTTTACTTGAAACAAAGTTAACAACAAAAAAAATAAATAAATAAGAAAATTCACAAAAATATAAGAATGCAGTTTAAAATTACTTTTTAAACTTTTCTAATTATTTTCAATACATAAATATTTTAATTTTTTAATCAAACACTTACAATAGCAAAATATTGGTTAATTAATTTATTCTAAAAATTATAATGAAGTTATGACAAAAAAGTCAAGTTTAACTAAAATATTTCTATCGTGATGCCAGACATGAAGTAAAAAAAAAATTTAAAGAAATGTCTGCGCTGCAAAGAACACAGTGCTACAGGTTATGGATGAGATAAGAAGTTCAGAATAAAATAAATTAATAAGGAAATTATGAAAAACAAGCACTGATGTTCCTGGGTATGGAACCTCAAGGGCAGAGCTAATCACCTGTTTCAGAGAGTAAAACTTGAAATGCTGACCAAACTACACATCATCATCATCACAGGCACTACAACCCGAAAACTACACATACCTTTGTTAAAATATAGATATTAAACTTGGCATACATAATGATGAACGAATTGTGAAGACAAAAAGGAGTACTCAGGAACAAATAATACTTCTAGAAGTAAACAAATAATTAAATCTGTGAGGACTACTAGTAGCCAACTATCTGCACATACTAACCTGCCCTTCATAGTTCCTTCTCGTTTCCAAACAGCGCACAGTTTTGTTAACAGATCTACAGCTCCCCCGCTCAACCTTTACAATGGAAGAATCATATTTACACACTGCTCTTCTTAACTGACTAAAATCTGACTGATTGTAAAACACTCACGTATTGTTTGGTTTATGTTTCGCTGTCAATAGATTAACGACAGCCCGATCCAGAAGGTCGCCAAGCGCAGATGACATTTTTGATTTGAGCCTCTCACCGACAACTGGTCCATCACTAAAAATATAAATATAAATCTTTTAAATTAAGGCAGACTTCCTTAGTTTATGTTATAATATCAGAAATATACAAGAGCTGTAGAGCCTTTTAATAAACAAATAAATAAATCAAAAATATTACATAATGATAAAAAAAAATACCTAAAAATTTAAAAAATATTATAAGTTGTAACTGAATGTTATTTGACTGAGTCAATGTACAAAATATTTTAAAATATATAAAATCTTTAATTCTAGAAACTTAATTTAAAATTAATTTATATTACGCATAATATTCCTTACTTGGATTCTCCTGACAAACTTGAGCATTTTGAAATATCATCCGGAGGAAGGGAATGTTCTTGTTCAAGATGAATAGGCATCCTGTCAGAAGGAAGGATCTGCTGGCAACTAAAGCAGATAAGCCTAGGACCCTGTGATGAGTCCAGGGGCATTCTTCGGCTCACTGGGAACAAACCAAGTCTTATTTACTTTTGTAAAATAATTAAAGTAACACAAGTTTGTCATTTTGATCGAGCTAATATGGCATGAATTAACCTTCCTGCATTAACTGAATGCAAGGTTCTTGTTCATGAGGTTACTCTATGAATGAAATATTGGTACTGTATTATAGTCATATTAAGGCACAAATATCAGCTTCCCTTCAACCAACTATTACTTGTTTTTCTCAACTGCTTATTTAATTTATAATATTTTCTGCCTAAGTAATGGCAATAATATTTTGAAAGAATAACTTCTGTTGGTTAGGTAGGGGCAAATCAAACTATGTTTGCTTGGAACTGAGTGCATTTTCACTATATAACCAATTAGTAACACATCTGCTTCGATGCACGCTGCTCCAATCCATCATATTTTGTGGTGGACTTTAATGTCAATATAATGTAAAATTAGGATTGTATTGATCCTTCTATACCATCATGTGTATCTCAAGTGATAATGTAAAATAAATATATGAAAAAATAATAGAATAAAACTTACAATCAATCTTTGAAGATGGAGGCCCACCTCTTTTCGATTTCGCTTTGGGGCCTAGGAATAAATAAATAAAATAATTATAAATACTAATAATCTAAAAAAAAAAAAGGATAATAAATACTTAATAGAATTATATTTTAATTTATAATTTATATGTTTTACTAGAAATCAAGCAATAACTAACAAGGAATTAACAAACAGCAAGATTTAAAAAAAAATTTAATTACTGAACACCAGTCAATTTTAAACATTACAAGAAACAGTATAAACATTACAAGATACTAATAATGTTTGACACATTACTCTAGAACTGTAAACACATTGGCATAGAGTGTGTATGTGATGTGATGCATACATGTGAAGAATACATCACCTATTATATAAAAATACAAAGAAACAAAAGTTATTTGAACAGTTCAATCTATAAGCCTCTCATTACATTTTTATGCCTTTATATAAATAAAAATCATAATATATACATAATAATCAGCATTCACTAAATCTATCATCCAAATAATTCTAATTTCTTTTAACCTTTTCCTTGATAGTAGGCATTCTATTCTTCCACAAAACATTAGTGGAAACAGAACTATTTTTTAAAATAGGGAGTGAATGAATAATATAGAAGTGATTACTTCATAGTCCAGTCAATGAGTGCTGAAATGAGGGGTGTAGAGTGCATGGAATATGCGATAATTTTTGACTTCATAGCTTCGTTAGGAATAGAGAGAAGGTAAACATACTAAAAGTCCCCACTACTGGGGGGGGGGGGTGAGCTTACGGTGGGAGGAGGGGAGAAGTTCAATTTTTTTTTGTTTTTTCGATAATATCTCAAAAATGGTTGAATCTAGAAAAATATGTTTCAAATAAACATAAAAGCTAATTAAATTTCCTATAAATTTGTTAATATATAAATTTTTTGTAGTTCTAACCGTTTATGAGATATTCGTTATTGAAAATCAGTGATTTTCGGAAAAAAACAAATGTCACCTCACTTTTTGGTGAACACTTGCTTTAAATACCAGAAATGTATATATGAAATTAAAGTAAATTTAATACTTTACAATTTTTATTCTGATATTTTTTCTGAGAAACAATTGTGGAAGGTACTAGAAACAAAAGTTTGACAAAAAGAGAGGTGACATTTGTTTTTGTTTTTTTTTGGAAAATCACCGATTTTCAATAACGAATATCTCGTAAACGATTAGAACTACAACAAATTTATATATTAACAATTTTATAGGAAATTTAATTAGCTTTTATGTTTATTTGAAACATATTTTTCTAGAGTCAACCATTTACGAGATATTATCGAAAAAACAAAAAAATTGAACTTCTCCCCTCCCCCACACCAAAAGCTCACCCCCCTTTTGATAAAAGTGATGGGGACTTTTAGTATGCTTACCTTCTAACTATTCCTAACGATGCTATGAAGTAAAAAATTATCGCATATTCCATGCACTCTACAATGTGTTTATTGACTGGACTATTCATTTCAAAATAATTAATAAGTAATTACTATTAAGTATTTTAAAATAGTAATTAAAATTTGTAAAGGATATATGACATACTATAAATGGAATATAAATAAGGACATAATAAAAGGCCCAATATTGAAATAATAAAGACAGCATAGCACATACAGCAAGAACTTAAAAGAAAATTTAAAGAAAAAACTAAAGAACCTTAATGTAAATAACATTGATTTCTGGGGATATACTAGAATAGACAAATCATGCAAATACATATTTTTGATGTAAATTTGTGAATTTAATAATGTATTCATGATTGATTTTTAATGACTAGACATTGGTACAAGACAACAATGAATGAACATGCGTAATCTCCTCAACTTACCACAACGAACCAATGGCTAGCTTTAAAAAAGAATAAAACCTCATTTATTGCACAAATGATAGTTTGATTAGTGAAAGACATCTTTTAAAAAATTTAGACCCTCCAAAATTTAACAGTTTAAATGAAATGAACAATTGTACATAAGAACCAAAACATTGTAACATTGAGTTGGTCTAAAACCATTTTGGTCAACCACATGTATATAAATACAGTTAAAAAGGGGTAGAACTTTTTAAAAAATAATTAATAAATTACGAGAAAAATATTGTGTATATAATATAAATTTACTGCTCCAATATAACTGTTTCTCTGACTAGACCGCTCTAGGTAATAAGATATTTCCAGAAACGTTTTTTAAGGATTGAATAAATGTGAAGGCTGTAACTGCTTTAGCAATTTTAAAATGTTTAACATAATTATACTTTTTGAATCGTGCATAATGATAAAAGTTTACCTCCTCTGGCACTTGCTTATTTATTTACTTTTTCTTTCACAACACAATCTATATGCACAGAATAGCAATCAAAATATTAATAAATATAAATTAATAAGAACTGAGATGAAGACAGGAGGATAGCGCCAGGGTCGATCTTGGGGATTAGGGTTTTGGGGGGATGGGTTAGATGGAAGTGTGTGGTCAACGGTTGGTGGTGTCTGCATCGAACCTTCGGGTTTGCTAAGCCTTTTATTTATTTACTTATAAATTAATAAAGCCTTGTTACAGTCAAGTTTTGAAACTTATAAAAATTTACACCGCACACTGTTGCCTTAAGCCCAGTGGAGAAGGCAAGGTTCGACTTATAATAGTCTTGGACGCCACGCTATTTTTTTTTAAAAAGGAAAATAGCGAAAATTATTAATAAAAAAGAAGGACTTACCCTAGTAACATAAGTCAAACACTTCACAAATCAATAAAATACCTTTTTCTTGGAACACAACTTTTTTTATTCAAATTTACAACCTTACTCTATTTCTTATCTTTTTAAACTCATATATATCATCTGTTCTTTTTAAAAAAAAAAAAAATGTGAGGTTCTTTTTATGTTATCTTAAGTTATTTTACTTTATTTTTTTTTTTATTAAAAAAAAAATAATCTGTATCAGCCTGAATGTTAAATTTTGGAAGATAGTCAAAATTAAGAGAATAAATTAATATAATAAATGTTGCTTATTCATTACATTAGGCAATTTAAATCCTGCTTCATTATTATATGTAGCTATAAATTGAACTTATATAAAGATAATGGAACTCTTGTAGAGGTGTACCTCAATTGGTGTTGATGCCAGCATCCATTCATTAGAAAGCAATATTTTAATTTTTTTTTCTTTTAAAATTCAAATAGAAGATGAATTGAGTAACAGGTATGATTATTAAAAATGAAAATAATATAAAACATACCGACAGCCGGATGTGCTTTAGCTAAGTGCTGCTGTAGAGCTGGGAAGCCCATAAAGTGGCAACTACACGATGGGCAAAGAACTTCTTTACCTTGATGAGCAGCAAGCAAAGAGTTGGGGTTGGATTCTTCTTTCTCTTTCGACAGGGAGTCCTGATTGTTTTGATAATAAAAAAATAAAATAATAACAATTAAGGAGAGAATATAGGGTAAAACTAAATGAATAAAACATTAAGCATACCGAAGATTCATCCTTCAAAATATTCAACTGGTTTGTAGATGATCGTGGATCTTGCAGGGTATTCGGCAATGATGGAGGATGGGCTTGAGGAGCAGTTGATTGGGTGTCGAGATCCATAATACACTTCTCACTGGTCCATTCCTCGTTATCATTCTTCATACCAATGCTGCAAGATCCATCAGAAGATGATATCTGCAAGAGATTGCATATTTTAAATAATTAATCAACATAGGAAGCTCCCTACCTCCAGTTTCTATTTCTCTTTTTGTATTTTTATGATATTATAATTTATACTTATGACAATGTATCAGCATTATAATCATCTTATAAACCAACAAAACATTGGTAAACAAAATACCTGGAGACTGGCTTCGCCTAGCTGTTGCAAGACTGCCATTTCATCATCGGAGGCACCCATGGCTTTTTGTAAATCAGCTAAGGAATAGCTTGGCAGCCCAAGAGGTGTATAGGTGCTTTCAGGTTCATTCAAGAGCTTTAAAAAAATCCAAACAATCAACTGTTAATATTCCTCACCAAACAAACAATAAACTAAAAAACATTTTATTAAATTATAGCCATATCAAACCACAATAGGAGACAACAAATTTTAAAGTTTGATAGCGTAATTTGCCAATTACACCAAAGCAAAACATTTATGAATTCTATCAAGTCTCGGCATACAGAATTAACTCATTACTTTGAAAGGGACATATTCCAAAAAGGTTAAGATTCCATGTAATGATGACAACTGATGTTACATGTCAATCATAGTTTTTGAACACTAATATGGTAAATTTTAAACAATGCTAGTACAACATATAATGAATTTTACAAACAAATATAAGTGATGAAGTATTTCAAAGTTTTAATTATGTCAAGAGAACATAACTAAAATTATCATTCGAAGCATATTAAAACATATCAATAATGATTGTTAGTCAAGCCTTCATCTAGACTACTTCACCCTGATGAAGACCTGCAAGGCAGGTCGAAACGTTGGCACTCCAAAATAAAAGTTTTTCATTTAAAAACTGGCTGTGTTTATTCAACCTTGACTGCACCCCTGACAAATTCATTTCCTTAGTAAAACATATTAATTTCAGACAAAATAATTGTTTTTAAAATGTTTTTTTTTTTTTTTTTTTTAATTAACTTAATGATTCATAAGAGACCAGTTTAATACCTCAACTCACACTAGAGTTTTATATGTATTAGTTTTTAATAACCAGAACTATCGTTCAAGAATGTTTTTTCTCCTCAACCACTAACTTCAGAAAACGATATTCATTTTTTTTTTTTTTTAATATATTAATATAAATATGAAAGTTAAGGCTTTATTGTAGAAGGAAAAATGTTAAAATTAAGTATCCATAAGACTAAAGATTATGGATTATACAGAAAAACACATCCTGTTTACAGTAAGAAATCATTGGACTAGTTGTCAAAGAGCAATCTAAGGTTGATTTATCAAAAAGGCTTTTACCTAAGACCGTGCCTATATTACTAGATCAATCAAAAGTTTTATTCAAAAAAAAAAAAAAAAAAAAGGTTTAATTTTGTATTTGAATTCGTGAAGACAGTTTTAAAATGAAAATTATAACACATTTATATAAATAATAAAAAATAATTACTTTATTAACGGAGTCAATGATAGTGCCGAGGCTAGGATCGGGAACCTGGGAATCCCAGGGAGGTGGTGACTCCCATGAAGCAATAGCAGTAGAAGCAGATGCAGATGCAGATGAAGATGGTTGCTGTTGCTGTGAGTTATTAAAGGGAGATGGCGAAGTTGATGATGGGGTTCCTACCGCAGTCACTACAGCTGCGTGCTCTGTCGAACTGGAATTGTTCTCATTCTCAGCCACTTTTTTCGGTGACGGGCTTTCTTCTACCAATACACCATCCTCTTTAACTATTGGCGTCTCAAGCTCTGACACTTCCCACTTAATGCCTGCAATATTTAAAACTTCACCTCCAGTAGAAACTTCTGTTGAAGATTTACTTGGTCGACGCTTTTTTAGTTTAACAATTTTCTTGATAACTTTTTTCTTCTTAATGACTTTTTTTGGCCTTTTCAGCTCTAATTCTATACTTTCTTTGTCTTTCTTTAATTGTTTTTTGTTCTTTTTTACTTTAAGTGTTTTCTCAAAACTATCACTTTTATCTATTGCTAAAAGTTTCTCAGTCTTTTTCTCTATCTCTGAAGGGCATGGAGAAAGATCACTCTTGGTTGCTATACCTTTTTTCTTTGATTTCAATGATTTTTTTGCAGTTTTCTTTTTCTTCAAAATAGTCTTTTCCTGAGTTTCACTCGGCAAATCTTCTTCGAAGTTGAGACTACAATCTTCATTATTAACCAAATCTGTATCACCATTGGACTTTTCTAGTTCCATGGTTGAATTTTCTTCAGAATCAGCTATATTATCATCTATGGTTTCACCTTTTACTTCATCAACAGAGGTAGCTGAAGAATCTGGCACATCATTAAAATTCATAATATTAGCACTTGTACTGGTTACTTCGTTTTCTTCAGTAATTTTTTTATTGCTTCCAGACAAGATCTCTAGGTCTGTAATTAAATTCCTGTTATCATCTGTAATATTCCCATTATCAACTTCTTCTGAAATCGGATCACTATCTTCTGGGATGCTATTGCTTACATCAATCTCAATGCTGCTATCGACTTGTTGAGTTTCTTCTTCTTCACTAGTTTCAGTAGTTAAAGGATTAATAATGGTCTTTTCCTTTTCTATGCGTTCAATAGGCTGCATCACCTCTCCTTTGAAATTTGTTTCAATTTTTGAACCTTTACTAGGGGATGAGATCAATTTTATTTCAGTAATTTCTTCAACAAAAGTATAAACATCAACGACATCAGGTGGATCATCTTTCTTTGTTTCTTCAATAATATCCTCTTTTAATCTTTTAGAAGTATTTTCAAAAAGATTGCTTTCACTATCATTGTTTTCATTTTCCATAACTTTTCTCTTGTTAACAGGCTCAGGATGAATCTCAGCTTGTACAACTATTATGGTAGAATCAGCATTGATGGATTCATCATTTTTTGACTTTCTAGGCTTACGCTTGGGCTTTTCAGGCTTTTTGGTAACCACTTCTTCTTCGTCACAAGGAAGGATTTCATCGAATTTAAGCAATGAATTATCTTTAGAAATTCTATTACTCCTACGTGACCCTACAGAGCTAAACTTTCTAGTTAAAGAACCTTTGGGACGACCTCGCCTCTTGTTATTATTTTCTTTTTTACTTGTCAAAGAACTTTCTCTATCTTTGCTATTGTTTTGTTTATTTTTTTTATTTACATTACCTTTTATTTGACTTCTAGTTAAAACTGGTTTTTCTTGCTTGCTCTTTTTTGTTTTTGGCTCATTAATGACATTGCTATTAGAACTGCTTTTCCTTTTACGACTTATTTCCAATTTCTGTGTTTCTTGAGAAACCGAAGCAACTGTTTCATATTTGATTAGACCGTCAACAAAACTTATTCCACAAATCAAATCTTCTTTGTCTTTCTTTATATCATCTTTTCTTTCAACAGGAGAAAGAACAGGAATTTCAGTAGATTCGACAGGAGATAAATCTTTTTCTATTTCCAGTTTAGGCATCTCTTTCTCATCCGTTTGGGAACTAGGAGAGGGTTCTTTAGTTTCATTAGGAACTTTGTTGCTAACTATTTCAGGAGGAGGTTTGATAGATCTAACTGGCATCATCCTTAGGCTGCTCAAGACATCACCGCCCTCAGCTGAAGTATCAATGTAATCCTGTTCTTTCTTAATAACAGTAGGTTTTTGGAGCATAACTTGCACTTGCATATGCTCTTCCTTGGTTGGCGTAGGAGGTTCGCTCTGACTCCTGTTACCACTACTAGGCTTTTTTTTACCTCGGTTTTTCTCATTTCCATTTTTATTCTGAAATAAAAAACATTAAATCAATAAATAATATAGTTTATTGCTGGTTAAATGTCAAATCAACATTCTAAAGTATAACTGGATATTTGAATAGAATAATATTTTAAAAACTTTATTTAAGGACAATATCCTCAAATTAATATATTATCTATTAATTGATAAAATAGGGCACACATTATTTGGTAATCGTAATTATAAACTTAATAAGAACTATAACTTTATAATAAACAATTTAAAAACTTACTTTGTTTTTAAACTTGTCTTCTTCATAACCAGAAAATACTTTCCTCGACACTCTTTTGGGAGGCAGATTAGCGATCATTCTCTGAATGGTATCAGCTGAAACAAAACATAAAAACTATTGAAGATTTTAAAAGATGGAAGACCAATGTTCTTGGTAAACATCCAAGAAGTAAAATTTATTTTAATCAGATATTTTTTTTTGTTTAGTATTCAAACAACAATGTGATTGCTAAAAAGTCTAAAGAAAGAGCAAAGCTGTTTATAGTTTGTAATATTTTTTTTATTTAGAGTAGAGAACTGATTAGAAAAAAAAACAAATGAAAAAGTGGGATATGAAAGTCATGAGATTTGAATATTAAAACTTACTGTCACCAGGCTTAGTTCTTGGTTTGGAAGGTGGTTTCTGAGGAGTAGATGGTATATTCCTCTTTAGTCCTCTTCTGGGTCGTCGCCTTGTTCTTCTTCTCCTGCGACGTGAAGATGAAGGGACAACAGGTTCCAGGACAACACCCGCACATTCCAGAATATGCAAATGTAGCTCAGTCTGATTGGTAAAGCCGCTTTTCAAACACTTAGTACAACTGACTGCTGACAGGGGTGGGGGTGAAGGGGGGCAGGGTCCTTTATAAGGCGTAGGGGCATCACACAGTCTTTTGTAAATCTGAAAATTGAAAAAAATATTTAAATTATATATTATTTAATAAATCAAATAGTTGAGTAATTATTAGACAAATAATTGGTAAAATTCCATAAATAAATAAAAGGTAACTTAACACCACCAGCAATTTCTGACCACACATATCCCTCCATCCCATCCCATCACAACACATAACTACAGGACCAGTTCTGACATAATTTTTCTATCTACATCTTGCTACACTACCCTCGGCTGTACACCCAACAATGTAACACAGATTACTCTTTTATGGATTTAGCCATAATAACAACTATAATCAGAAGGTTAAAATTTTACAAAAATATTCAGCAAAAATAAAGCCACTTTCACATAAATTAAAGAAGTTAATTAAGTGAAATTTTAATTCTTCCAAAAAATTGAAGGAAGATAAAAAATGTTTGGAGACTAACAAGTACTTAGATCAATAATAGGATCAGACTAATGAACTTTTAAAAAAAAACAAAATGTTAATAATATTAAAAAATTACAAAGCATTGTTTTTTAAAATATATATAAACTATATTAAATCATAGGTTATAAGTGAAACAGGGTACCATAAAATGGGACAACTTTGCCATGTGGGGCAACTTCACCAGTTTTTGAAAAAAATGTTGTTAGGCACTGAAAAAAAATAAAAATGGCAGAAGTTTTGGTGGTTTTTAAATTTCATTAGGTATTTCAAGTTTTGTTTTCATGAATTTCATTATTACATTGTTTCATTCTAAAATTGTAAAATGTAAATATATGTCATTTTCTGATTACCACGCTCTCTGAAACCCTGAGGAATGCTTGCAATCCGAGCCGAAACGTCGGCATTACAAATTAAAATATTATTTTTAATTGCTGTATATCTATGACTGCATACCCCAACGATCTACATCCCTAAATACTTCTCAGTCAACTAATACGTAATCAATGTCATTTTATCGTTAAAATGTTTTCATATTAGTTCAAACAATGCTTTATCTGTTGCTGTCTCTATTTTTTAAGTGTTTTTTTACATACTTGGCAAAGTTGCCCTATTTTAGGGAAACTTTGCCAATGCTATTTTTCTATATCTTTTTAATTTAATTTTATGAATAAATTGTAATTGCTGCATATATTTGAAATCAAAAGATCTAGACTCATAATTATAATGGGTTTGAAACTGATTTGAATGCTATTGGTTGAGGTAAAAGTTGTAAGGAAAAATTAAACATGGCAAAGTTGCCCCAGTTTACAGTAAGTCAAAAAACATGGTTTTGTGCAAACAATGATCAAAAGATTCTTTTGCTTTGTATACATTGGTACTGACATTGTTTTATCAAATAAGTTAAAGCATTGGTAATTGAAGGTCTTTAACTAATTTGATAAAATAATATCAGAACCAAAGTAAACAAAGCAAAAAAATCTTTTATCGGTGTTTACTCTAAACCATGGTTTTTGACTTAGATTTAATGCCTGTATATTAAAAATATATAGTCTGATTAAATGTATTTAATATGATGAAAGCTACAGAAAAACAAACAAATACACATATGAACACTTATAATTATTAAACTGAAAAAATCAATTCAATTTTTTTTTTTTAATTACACTCTCATTGATATGTACAATATCCTAAGAAATTCAAACATTTTCAAAATTTTAACTGAATTATCCGTTTAAAAATAAAAAAAATAAAATACACATACCTGAATATAATTTTAGAATTAAAAAAACTTGAACAGCTTTTCTCGAATTTGGTCAAAATTTTATCAACTGATAAAATTTATAACAATATTGGTTTAAAGTATTGATACAGGTATAGTATACTTAATCAAAGCAGGTTTGATGTCACAGACATGGATATATTTATTTCAAAGTTTTGTTTAATTGCAACTCGCGATGTTTAAAAAAAGTTTATTTACATTTGTTGGTATAGGCAGCGTCCATGTACAGCAGCGGGTAAACAACGAATGCAAAAAAAAAAAAAATTGAAATAGTTATATAATTCATATAATAAGTAGTCAACTTGGTTAAAAAGATAAAAATTTTCAACGAAGATCGCGCTTCTCAAACAGATAACCATCAAGACCTACGGAAAAACTTAACTTCCTATTGCCTACAATAATAAAATTATACTAACAGAAATATATAAATATTTTCTTTAATGTTTTTATTTAATAGTTTTAATTGATCATAATTTATTTAAAAGTAACTATTCATGAAAGGCAATCGAAATATAGAAGAGTAAGATTATAGATTTCTGCTACATCAATTGGCTTGCAGAAATCAAACAAACGAATAACGACTTTAGTAGACTTATTAAAACATAATATACGGGTAGATAATCTGCAATAGGGTATGTCAACTGAATTGAATAATCCAAAAATTTAATAAGAATTTGAAATTTTTGTAAATATTTCCGTTTCTAGTTACTGTTTCATGTATGAGAGGCGTGGTCTAAGAGTTATTACCTTCTAAGGTCATCCTGTTTCCAAGGGATTAGTAGTAATTAAGTTCACCGCTGTCGACTTCCGCTAGATAAAGAGGTGAATATGCTGTGCTCAAATGGTCCTTTGGCATTTATTTATACGCATTAACAAGAAGTTGTAGTAAGAAAATGTGTAATATAAACCATAATACGCCAATTGCATAATTAAATTATGTACTTTTCTCCAATGTTATACAAGCAGAACTGTATTAAACTTTTAAATACAATGTTAAAGTAAAAATTTAGAAGCTTTAATACTTGTAAGCAAACAATAACCTTCTCGAATTGATATTAATATAAAACCAAATACGCAATCGATTATAACATCGAAAACGTAAACAAATTTCAAGAAACGCCATTGCCCATATGAGTACAAAGCGTACTTGTACCAATAGGCACTTTTTAGTTTGATAAAAATAAAGAAAATCTTTATTCAAAAGAAACTTGAGATGAACATAACTATTTAAGAAGACGGAACGAACTAAACTACTTTTAAAATTTTAAGAATTCAGGGAATGACAAAATGATAAATGACAATACTATTTTTTCCCCTTAACCTTTAATCAAAATACAACAAAACAGATGCCTTGGTGACTCTTGAATTATCTATTGGAATGTACTGTCCATTAGTCCTAGGTTATTTGTTTTTTGATTGTAAGACAAAGAACAAAATTTTTAACTAGCATCCATGTCGATGATGGCAACTATATATATCCAGAAAATATATTCACATTTACTTTAGTGTCTCAACTTATCTTCTGTATAGCTTCATAGACTCAAAAGCTTTAACCCTTCAGCAGGCGCGCGTACATTTGGAACACCAGCAGGCTCAGGTGGCACAAAGTGCAACGTCCCTTTCGACCTTGATTATTCTTTTTGTAATAGTTGTAATTTATTTTTTAATGACAATAACAATACTGCATCTCATAAAAAGGTATTAAATGTTAATATATCTATTTATAAATAACGGGAAAATAAATAAGAACTAGTTTTTATCATAAAATTACATTTATTTTCAAACAAATATTTTTTTAGGCAAATATTGAATATTAAGAATATATAATTTATTAAAACAGGAAAAAAATTTTACTGTACTATAAACATAAAATTAACTATAAAAAAAAATGTATACATGTAATTGTGATTTATATACATATCACAAACAGATGTATCCTCGTTGAAATCACTACTAACAATGAACAAATAAAAACAGATGGGCCAGAAAATTATACCTGCTTTAGAAAGGATGTTGCTAAAAATAGAACCCACCTAGAATGTTCAACCCTTAACGGTAAGGACAAACCATTCAAAAAAGGAGAAAACGTTGCACTTTGTACCCCAGCGCGACTGCTGAAGGGTTAAAGAAACTGCATTGTTCAGTGATGAATAAATAAAAAACAAAAGGGAAAAATTGAATAATAAAGAGCTGACAATTATAAGTATGTTAGCTTGCTGTTATCCAATTTTGAAAAGTATTTATATTTAAAATACATTTAAACATTTTGATTAAAGTTAAATAGTTCATAGAAAGAATGAAGTTCCGCTCATAAATATAAAGAAAAAAGATACTTTAATTAAAGTTACTACTTGAAGGGACCAAAAGTAAAACAATAAAAATTGTATTCATCTATAGAAGACCTCTGGGATAAATTTTAGCAGGTACAGATGGAGGAGCACGGGATTACAAATGTGAACAATAAATATTGATAATATAAAAAATTTTAAAAATAAAAAGTGGATTTACTCACTGTCTTTGACAAAGCGGCTTGCTCGCCAATGAGCTCATGTTGTGGACAGTGCACCTGTGGATGAGACAAGAACTTGTGATCTTCCATCGTCCACAAGCATGGTGACTCCCATCGGCAGGCTGAGCAGACATACATTCGCTCCCGAACCCACTCCCCACTAAGAGAGCCCAGCTCTGGTGGCTCCTCTCCACCATCTGTCATTACAGTTTTTATCATAGTACACGCTAACTTTAAACTAATAATAGGCTGGATATAACTGGGCCTTATCAGAAACTATTCTAAACTGGCAAATTTTTGAAAAGAAAGATACTTAATTGAAAATATCGTAATGTTGTTATTAAAAAGTCTATAATTTTTATCTACTAAAATTACAAATTGCTCTCTTTAAATGATTTAATTTAAGATTGTAACACAGCAAATCATCTAGTAATGGCAATCACAACTTAAAGATCTTTTGTTCCCTTTAGTTCAAATTAAAAAAAAAATAAAAACCACATAATACAAAAGAGAAAGATAATTTAAATAAATATAGGCTAATATCTCATTAAGAGGGATTAGTAAAACTGTGCCGATCCAATTTAAAGTTAAAATGGGAATTTCATTATTATTTCTGTTTTTCTCTTTCTCCGCTGATCGATAGGACTGAATTCTAATATGTACTCAGTGGTACGAGTTCTGATCACAAAATGATGACTTATATAATATTCATGAATTATATTGTTAGTATGAATTATATTCATAGCATTTTCTACACTTAAAAACATGTTAACATCAAAATTAACACTAATCATGGAACTGTAAAACCTCAATAATATAACTCTTAAGGAGATCTGGGAAACTGTCCTTGTTAGTTAGGCTCTCCAAATAATTTGTGATATTAAGGTTACGTAGACTAAAAGTCATGTTGCATAGGTGACTGGGTTCTCTGAAACCCCTTAATAGCAAGTAAATTTCAGACAATCTCTAGCTAACAAGTTTTATGTTAAAAATTAAATTTATTATAATTACAAAAGAACAAAGTGATTGCTTAGTGGATAAAACTATCAATGAGATCAAAAATATCGAGTAAATTATGTTATTGAGCGTTGCATGCATCAAGTTTCTACTGTTACCTTTAATAAAATGTAAACAGTGCTGGATATTACTTTGTTATATAATCAACTTTTGATTAATTATTCAAGTAATCAATACTTTAATTCAATGACTTTGTAAGTTATGAAATTTTAATTAAGATAAATCACCTTAACTAATAAATACAACTAAAAGTATAATTTAAATTATTTCCAAAGTGCAACTAAATAGAACCGTATCCAAGATATACTAAGATCATTAATTTGATTTATCAGCATTATGACATGAAACCAATACCATGAAATCATTATTATTTACAACAATAAATTTTATTATAGAATGAAAGGCAAATAATAGGAAAGGATGAAATAGCTATATGTTTTATGAGAGTAGATTAAAATTTGGAAATTTTAATTACCATCAATGAATTATTACTTCTTAAATTTTTTCAAGAAAAAAATTTCAAGACTTTAATGAATGAAAGACTTTCATATATGAGGTAGAACGTTAGAATTATTATTGTTTCTCTTAATAGAAGCAAATATGAAATTACAAAATTAAAAAGTGTTAATCAGAATATTAAAAGTAAAATACCTTTTTCTTTTTTGATTTGGCCAAATGACTCAGCACACTCTGCACCAAGCCTTTCCAACGCCAAAACAGAGGGAACATCTTCTGGTTGTGTTTCTTTCATAGGAAGCATATTCAACCTTTGAAGGTTGCTCCTCATTATGAGTTGAGTAGATATGTCAAGATATGAAGTATCCTTAATATACGATGTCAAACCACAGCGACCATCATAGTTCTTAGGAAAAGTATACTTTTCCCACGGCGCCTTTGAACGAGCTGGAATTTCACTACCACCATTATCAGTGCTTAGTTCAGATGATGATGAAAACCCAGCAGAAAAATTTAATGTCCGCGTCTGACCACTCGATGAATCATCATTCCCCTCACCTTTATCATCATCAGATGTTTCAACTTTATAAATTTTCCCATCTAAATGATTCAAAAGGTTATCCCTTACATTACTAGCAACTCTGCTGTAAAATAATGTTTCAACATCTACATTTCGAAGATTATTCTTTTCTGCCCTTTCTGAGACTGTATAGGCTTTTTTCTTAATTTTTTGTAGTTTAGGCTTAGGTTTTTCAATCTTCTCCGGAAAACAAACATGTTCTTTGAATGAATTCTCTATTAAAAATCTCCTCTGACAGGTTTCACATGTGTAGAACTCTTTTTCTTGTTCAATGGTCGATGTTCTATCTACAAGCGATAATTTTAATCTTTCATCGTTCTCATGCCTTTTATTTACATGAGATCTAAGTTCATCCAAATTAGTAAACCGTTCTTTACAAATTTGGCATCCAAAGTATACCGTGGGATGTTCAGAGATTAAATGACTAAAGAGGTTCACATTATTAGTAAATGCATCTTTTTTACAAAATACACAATTATGTTTCCTTCTAACATATGGATGGTTACTTAATATATGATTACGTTTTGTGTTTGCATTTAAGAAGGTTTCATTACAATACAAACAATGAAATAGGTCCAGCTTATTATCATTATTTGATTGAAGTGGCAGTGGAGGAGGGGGAGGAGGAGGTGGAGGCGGCAGGGCGACAGGTTTACAAGCCTTCTTGTGTTTTCCGAACTGTTTCCTCCACTTGAAGACAGCCGAGCAGTTTTCACACTTGTAGGTCGGGTGGGTTTTATTTGCTTGCTTAATTAAGTCATCAACTGGGGGGTGGTCAGTTAGATGGGACCTGAGATCATTTTTATTCGAAAAGCACTCCCTACATGTGTGACACCTAAACACTAACTTTTCTTTCTTTTTCTCAACTACATTCTCAGGATCAATATTAAAAGTTTCCATGTCTTTTTCTGAAATGTACTTTCTAGAGATGTGGAGCCTGAGGTAGTGCTTACGTAGCATGTTAGAATGGGAATAAACAGCCGAACAAATATCACATGAAAATACTTTTTGGGAATTGGGTAAATCTACATTATGATAAGAATCAGTTTTGAAGAGAAAGGTGCCATCATGAGAGAGTATGTTTTCCTCTTCAAATATATCAATGACAGGTTCTAAAACCGATGGCTCTATTTTTTCATGAATAGATGCTACAGGTTCTTGAGCAATTTTCGGGATAAGTGTAACATCCTTACTAATGTAAAGAGTTGGAATAGGCTGCTGGCAAGGCTGTTGCTTTGGAACTGCTGGGCTCGAAGTCTTAGGTATATCTTCAACAGGTTTCGGAGAAACAGATTTAGTCATCTTTTCAAGCATTTTTAGTGAATTAGGTTCTGGCAGATCTTCCACTTCTATGACTGTTCCAAGCCTTTTCAATCGATCAACGACACTTAGATCAGGCTCTGTTCCACGCTCCCGCTGTTCCATAACAGCAACTTCACCACCACTCAAACGATGAGATGATAGAAAAGAAACTGAATCAGCAGGTGTAAGCAGTTTATGAAGTATTGAAGGATCTGCCTGGACTAATTGTGCTGCGTTGCCACCTTTTAAGCTACCAGCCAATTGAGCTACAATTGTATTAAGTTGTTTCTTCTTAGATTGTTCCGGTCTTCCATTGCCATTCTTTTGTACTTTTTGGCGTATAGGTTGTTTGGCAGTTTTAGTAGCCGTACAATTTTTATTCACATCTGAAAATAAAACATAATTATAAAATGGATAATAAATAAAACTATCAGAAATTATAATAATTGTTTATAAAAATATAATATATACTATGCAAAAACATAAGTAATAAAATGAGATAACAAAAATTAAATACCTCTCGCTGATGTGTCTGCAGATTTAGCTTGAACCCAAACTTGAGCATTCCCATTTAGAGGAATAATATCAGCGGGAAAAGGATTTACGAGGGCTGTGGGTCGAGGAAAGACTCCCTTTTTATCGTCACCATTATATTTTGAAACCTACAAATAAATTTGTACAATTTAAATTTATAATATTTCAAGTAAAAACTGATTAATAAAATCTAGTGGCATTGTGATTAATATATATAAGTTACCTTTAATGAATGCTGATCAGGTTCTTTTTTGATAATACTCCATCGAGCAGGAGGTAGTTTGGTATGGCCATTCTTGCGATTAGTCATTTCAAGAAGGACTTCTTTGACAGATTTATACTCTCCCAAGTCCAGTTGAGCAGTTGTAGCTGGGAGCTGGGCAACCGTGTTGTCTTCTGTCTCAGTCGCTACGTTCTTCTTTTCCTCAACCACAACAGATGGAGCTGCCATTTCACTCAGCTCAGCCCTCGCTCCTTCAGGGCTAGGATTAGTCTGAAATATTATTGGTAATATTTAGCACAAACAAAACCTTTGGTGAGATTAAAACTTAAAATTACTAATTACAATTTTTATATGATGTAATGGAAACATTAATTAGGACGATGTCCAGTAACAATAGTTCCAAATGAGTCACAAATGAAAATTACAAAGTCTACATTCTATCTCACTGGGAATGGGTTCTTAAACTCGAAAAAAAGTGTAAATCATCTTACTAGCCCCGGCGAAACTACCTTAAGTGATAATACAGAGGACAACCTAACTAGTGGCGATGGAATCTCAGTTTCGATTTTTTTGGACACTCCCCCATCTAGTCCAACATCGTTCATTTATTGTATTTAAAAATACATTTATTGTTGTTCCAAGAATATTTAAAGTAACATTTTTAAAGTAAAAAAAATCAGATGGTTGAAAATTTGCAAGTTACATCAATGTTTCATGATATTTATCTGTTTTAATCAGTAAATATAACTTTGTCTATCATACAAGATTGTCACGTCACATATAGTATTGTCAAGGGACATCAAAGGATTACAAGCAAATGGATATTACACAATGAATACAAAACATTAATACTGGGAAATCATTTTTTCAAGATGCACTGATATTTAAACATGACATTGTAAAAATGGGTTGGTATAAAAACACTGAGGAAGAGATGACTGTTAGTAAAATAGCATACTAAATATATTAAATATACCGACTGCACTGTAGCAGAAATATTAATAGGTCTACTAAAGCTACTGATGGTGTAGAGTCACAATAAATTGACAACATTAACTTTCCCGGTTATGATTTTTTTTTTTTCATATATGTATTTATTGATAGTTTCATCATATAAATATGTAATTATCATGCATCACACTCGATTCTTCCATATATTTTTAGTTATACACTAACTCATTCTTTCAACATATATTTATTATTTTTTTACTTACATTTTTTATTATAAATATCAATAACTTGTCTATGTTTGTGATTTATAAGACTTATATTTTATTCCAATCTTAACATCATAACTACATACCCAGTTTTTGCTTTAATGCTGTTAAAATTCTCTTTGTTTTTAGTTTCTTTTAGCTGTGATGAATGCTTACAGTTTCTTTTAGCTGTGATGAATGCTTACAAAGCAACCCAAAACATTGGGAAAATACAATAATAACATATAGTGTTCCTATTGACCATACCCTTAACCAATTTCTCCTTTGTCATAAGTTATAAATTAAAGGATATAAATATAAGTCCTAATGAAACAGTTAACATTAATGTAAATAATAAACTAGGGGAATGGAACATCCTTTTCATTCACATACAAATGTGAAAAAGTTAAATAGTCTTAACATCATGATCTATTAGTTTGGATACAGTTAGAGAATGTGTCAAGAAAATTATAATAAATAAATAAAAGGCTTAGTGAACCGGAAGGTTCGATGTCAACACCATCAACCGTTGACTACACACCTCCCTCCAACCCACTCCTTCACAACCCAAATTTCAAGATCAGCCCTAACGTAAATCCTCCTATCTATGTCTCGGTCTACCTCTTGGTCGTTTATCTGACAGCACAAAACTAATTATCTTTTTTGGAATTCAATCATTACTAAGCCCAAGGACTTTACATGCCCATTTTAAGCTGTTTGTTGCTTTGCCTCGAATATATTTACCAGATATAACTCCCCCAGTTCCACATTGTGGAGTCTAACAAGAAAATTATAAAATTACTTCTTTTTTACTCTTCAGGGGCTAGCTTGGCCATTGGGGATTAATGCTCTCCCAGGTTTCTCAGTTCAGTACTAGTGGTGGTTCGGAAATATTGGAGATGTTACTTTGTAACAGGTATGGGTTGACTGAACAGCGTCCCTGTTATCGATATTCAGAAGTAACAGGTACGAGATACATCAGTACTAGTAACAACATTCATACCTATTACCTTCGTACTGGGTATTACAGTAGACTAGTATTTTTTACTTGTGATCTCAACCTGTTACCAGATATTCATTAACGTAAACCATTTTTACTTCCACTCTCGTACGAGTATTTTCTGGTAAAATGTCAGCTGGTCTTCATTGTATTAGACACTCTTACATTCTTTTTTATTTTTTCATAGCAAAATTTCAATAATCATTAAAATCACATATTTATTATTTTTAAAGGATTGGACAAATTTAAAATATAACATACATAACACCAATATATGCATATTATCATCCAGTTGGATGTTTTAATGCATTTTAAAAGTTGTAAACCATTGCTGCTTAAGTAGTTTAATATTCATAAATATTTAATAAATCTAATAGCTTAGTCATATTGATTATAGGAGATAGCTTATCCATATAGCTTTGATTTATCTACTCGTTAATGAAGTACATATAAAAGTTTCAAATACTTTTTTAATAAAAGATACCAGAATTACCAGAAAAACTTTCAGTTTTAGAGGTGATGAAGTATCAGTGAACTATACAAAAAATTCTTATTTTTTCAGCTATTTTCTTTCTAAGATTACCTTCAAGTACTCGTTTGTAGTTATAACAAATAATTTATTTTTCTAGCAAAAAAAAAAGTATGGTGACTGCCCCAATTACATCGTTAAATTATTTGGCTATATGTATATAGAGACCGTTGCTAGAGACGGCAACCTGTGAACATCAGCTCTATATACATCAACTCATTTGAAAGTGTTTTTTGTTCAAATTAGTTCATTTTTTTTTACCCTAATCAGAACTATATAATTATCATCTAGTTAATGTGAATTATTATTGGTTATTTTCTCTGTATTACCGAAGAATCATCAAGAGAACATTTATTTCATAACCTGTCTGCAGAGTAGTGAGTGTTAATATTTAATTCGTTAGGCATTTAAGACATTGTATTCAAACAGGCGCTCTCGCCCGCATCAATATTTATATTCTAGAGCCAACAGCTATTTCTATCTGTATTTTAAAATGGCTATTTGTACTATTTGTGAAGCGTTAATTTCAAGGGATGATAAAAATACCGTGGCATGTGGGAAATGCCGTGTTATATATTTTCCATGGCAAATGCTGTCAATTAAATGAAAAAGAGTTGGAGTTTATAAAATCATTGAAAAAAGGCTGGTTATGTTCAAACTGTAAAGAAACTAAAAACAGACCAACTAATGAAAAATCAGTCAGTCAGCCATCAAATGAACCATCTGTCTCTGACATACTCACAGCCGTTAACCAGGTTAGAGCTGACGTCAGCGAGGATATCAAAGCTATAAAAAGTTCACTCAAAAAATATGGCGAGCTGAGCTTTGAACTAAATGATAGGCTGGCTAAAATTGAAAAGCACCTAGAGAGCCAAGGAAAACGTATGGAGGAGCTAACGACTGAAAACACTGCGCTAAAGAATAAAATCGGAGAGCTAGGAGTTCGCCTGAATAGGGCTGAGCAGGGCTTGCTCTGTAAATCTTTAGAGATACGGGGCATCCCTCTTCGCTCTGGCGAAACTCCTGCGGCCTTAGTGGCAAGTGTCGGGGCTGGCCTGGGGGTGAGGTTGAACATTGAGGATATAGACTTGGTCGAGCGTCGCAGACCACGAAAAGAAGATCCACGACCACCACCTATCATAGTACGCTTCCTGAGACAGACACTAAGGGACGATCTTATACTAAAAAGAAAAGTGAAGAGAGACTTTTCGACGAGAGATATGAGATGGCAGGATAATGAAGCCCACTGCATATATCTCAGCGAAGAAATGACTCCGGCAAACAGACATTTATATTGGCTCGCTCGCCAGAAGAGGTTGGTGGGAAAAATTAAATATGTCTGGTTTTCTGCTGGGAGGGTTCGATGTCGAAAAGATGATGGCCAACTGGTTGTTATCGTAGACCAGTCTCAAGACCTCGACGCCTTCTGACTTTCCGGAACCTGTCGACTTATCTGCCTTCTTCGGTCAATATCAACAGGCTTTGCTCTACGGTCCTCATTATATCTCCTAATATTATCACTTTTCAATTATTTCTTATTATTTTTTTCTTTGATTCTAGAAAATGTAAATATCTTTTGTTGTTTCTATTCTTATTCATTTTTAATTTTTAATTTTTATTTTTATACTCTTACATTCTTATTTGTACATTTAGTACTTTTTTTTGTATTTTATTATTATCTAATTGTTCCCTAATGTTATTTATCTTTCATACTAGTTCACTTAGTTGGAGTCTTACCAATTTTCTGATAGCCTGCGTCTTCCTATCATTTTCCTTGATGAATTCCTTCCTTCTCCCCATATCCTCAAAATAACCGATGTCCTAACAACCTGTCACATAAATGCCCAATCCTTACCCGCTCATTATGATGAATTCCTACAGTATTTTACCCAAAATTCCTACCACATCATTGCAGTGTCTGAAACTTGGCTCAAACTTTTCATTCCATCTTCCCTAGTTTCCCTTCCTAACTACACACTTATCCGCCATGACCGGGTTGGCCGGACGGGCGGTGGTGTAGGTTTATTTGTCCATGAAAGCCTCAAGTTCCGAATTCTTGAACGTTCACATCCAACTGATCTACCACAAATAGAGTTCCTTCTCGTTGAAATTTCCTATAAAACTCTCCATCTCCTGTATGTTGTAGTTTACCGCCCACCCCATGTTCCTTTTAACCCATCTTTTGAGACTTCCCTGTACAACTACGTTCCCTTTTATGCTAATGTCATTATTTCTGGGGACCTGAATTCTAATTTCCTTTCTGACTCATATGATAAATTGTTCCTAGAAAACCTCTTTTTTTCCCTGCATCTCTTCGTCGTTCCGTTCTCTCCTACCCCCATACCATACTTCCTCCTCCGATACTTGGCTTGACCTATTTATCATTGATTCGGCAAAAAAAAACCTCCTCTCTTCTTCCCAGTTACTTGTTCCTTTCCTCTCGTCTCATGATCTGATTCAAATATCATACAATACTCTAGCACCTCCATTCCTTCCAAAAACTATTTCATACCGCAATATAGAATCCTTAACCCGTGAGAAGATCCTTCCAGACCTTGAAGCACAGAACTGGGCTAAAATTTACTCCTCCTCCTCGATTGATTCCATGGTAAACATCCTCACCACTAACCTCCTAAATATCCTTGATATCCACGCACCCCTCAAATCCTTCTTAGTTCGTCGTCGCCCTGCTCCTTGGATAACTTCGGAAATAAAGCAGCTCCAAAGAAACCGAGAGGCAGCCCGAAGACGCTTCAGACGCACGAGGATGACAGATGACTACCAAAGGTTCAAGATACTTCGCAACTCAACACAAGCCTCGATTCGTCGAGCAAAATCTAATTATTGCCATGAAGCCCTCTCCTCTGCCCCTGATCCCCAATCGAAATGGCATATCCTCCGTAAACTTTCACTCTGTGATTCCCTTGTATCCTCATCTACCTACCCTGTATCTCCCGATGAATTAAATTCATATTTTGTTTCCACCTTTTCTCCTGATTCTCTTCATCCTTCCTCCTATTTTACCCCAGCTCCTACATTCAGTGATTCTAATTTTTATTTTTTCCGATATCTCCCCCTCTGAACTTATTTCCTCCATAATGAATTCCCATTCCAATTCTATGGGCGCAGATGATATTCCCACCAAACTAATAAAAAACTATGTTTACCTGAAATCATACCAGTCCTCCTATTCATTTATAACTTTTCCCTCCAAAATTCAGTTTTCCCAACCTCATGGAAAAAAGCATTAATTCATCCTATAAATAAAACATTAAACCCCATGTCTCCAAATGACTATCGCCCTATCTCCATCTTGTCTAATCTTTCTAAGCCCTTGGAAAGATTAGTTCAATCTCAAATTTCCAAATTCCTTGAAGAATCTAACCTCCTCGACCCCCTTCAATCTGGTTTTCGTCCCGGCTACTCCACCCAGTCTGCTCTCCTAAAAATCACTAATGACATATTTACCGCAATAGATGACAAAAAATTAACCGTCCTGTTACTCCTTGACTTTTCTAAAGCCTTCGATTCCCTTGATCACTTTATCCTATTCTCCAAATTAAAATCATTAAACTTTTCCTACAGTTCCATCCGCTGGTTTCAATCTTTCCTTTCTCACCGTTCCCAAGCAGTTAAAATACCAAACCAACCCCTATCTTCTTTTCTCACTCTTACCTCAGGTATTGCTCAGGGATCCAGTATTTCTCCTCTCCTATTCAATTCCTACATTAATGATCTTCCTAATTCAATCTATCACTGTTCCTACCAACTCTATGCAGATGATTCCCAAGTCTATCTCTCCTTCTCCCCTTCAGAGCTATCCACTGCTTTCGCTAAAGTTCAGGAAGATCTGGACAGAATTAGTGCCTGGGCGACTTTAAATAAATTACAACTTAACGAAAAGAAAACTCAGGCCATTCTAATAGGCTCCAGCTCCCTCCTTAATTCCTACTCACAATACCCTCCTTTAACCTTAAATAATCATCCTATCTCTTTCTACTCCTCTGTAAAAAATCTCGGGATTGTTTTTGATCAAACCCTCTCTTGGAAACCTCAGATTGCCCAAATTTCCCGCCGTTCCATAGGCCTTCTCAATTATTCCACCGAAACCGTTACCTTCTTCTCCTGTCAACCCGCAAGCTTTTAGTCTCTTCCTTATTATTCCCTTACATTGAATATGGTTGTCTGGTTTACGGTGGCCTCTCGACGGTTCTCGAAGACAGACTGAAGCGAATCATGAACTGCTTCGTCAGGTTTGTCTTCGGTAGTCCGAGGTGTTCCCATGTTTCCCACCTCTATTCCCAACTAAATTGGCTCTATCCCACTTTCCGTAAACAATATTTCCATGGAACATTCCTATACCAAATTATCAATACCCTCCAACCTTCTTATATTTACAATAAGCTCCAATTCAGATCTGCAGTCAATCCAATACATACGAGATCCTGTCTTTCTGATCTGTATACCCCATCCCATAGAACTTCAATATTCCAACGCTCCTTTCTTTTCCGCTCAACAATCCTCTGGAACTCCATCCCTCCTCACATCAGACAAGCTAAATCCCTGAAAACATTCAAATATTTATATTTCCAATACCTCCTTCTCATCCAGACTGACGCTTGCTAACTATCTAACTACTTAGTCAAAAATTATTATTGCATTGCTAGATTCAGTTCTGGAATAATTGAGATTCCTTTTAATAAAAATTTAACTTTCCATGAATATAACATTGGGTACTTCTATTGTACATACAAATCATATCATTGTACCAAAAGATTTTTCTATATCATTTTATTTTATTTTTTTTCTTATTTAATTCTATCTCCTCTAATCTGTAGAATGTTATCTTCTTTTCTTTTCTTTTTATTTAAATATCATCTATGTACATAGTGTCATTAATGTATTATTGTTTTTTCTTTTTTGTAGCTCATTATGTCTCTAACCAAATTTAATTTAGTTATACCTGCAATTATCTGTTATTCTTAAGGGACTTTGTCCCAGAATAAAATTATTTTTCTATTTTTCTATTCTATTCTATATATATATATATCATTAAAAAAGAAGTCGACAATGTAAACCTATTGATTAGAGCCGATATTGAATAGATATGTGAGTAACAGCTATGCTAAAATATCAGTGTAACGCTGACCTTGAGACAAGTAACAGTTATTTGTAAAAGATATTTTTTTTTTACCTGTATCGGTTGTACCAGTTACTGAAAAATATTGGTTTAGACCAGGGTTCTCCAAACTTTTCAGCCTTCGGGCCATACTGATTACTTCCAAAGGTTCCAAGGGCCAACACCGTTTTAATTTTCCTGCCAGTACCTATAATTTTTAGATTGGTCGCCGAGTACGCTCCCTGACTGAATATAAGTTTGCTAAATTCGCTAGTTCAATCACTATTGTGTGGTACTGTACTCTTACCACCACGACATCTGGTGGTTACACGCGGAAATAGGTAATGCATTTCTTTGAACTGACGAATTACGAATGATCGGAATTTTTTTTAATGAAAAGCATCGTAATCAACACGAATTACGAAATAGCGAATGAGTGTGGATGTTAGCATTCTATCTAAGTTGATTTAAAAAAATATATGAACGAACTGAATTTGAGGTTGCAAGAAGAAAACCAGCTTCTATCTTATTTATACACTTGTATCAAATCGTTCCAGCAGAAAATATACCGTTTCAATCAAAATTGCGTAAAAAGTCTTTTACACATTTTAAAGCATGTGAAACATTCAGCCACACTACTGAAACTCAGTTTTCCATCGATTTTGCAGTTGAAGCTTTGAGTGCTTGGAGTATAAATTGTGACAGTCGTTTCTCAGACTTTGATGTCATAGCGAATAAAATTAAGATCTTCGAAAATCCTTTTGATGCCGACATTGAAACACTAACCCAGAACATCAACTTGATTAACCGATGAGCATCTTAAATCTCTTTTAATAATTAGTACTAGTAAAGTTGGTCTACAAACTATAGTCGCGGGCCGTAGTTTGGAGACCCCTGGTTTAGACCATCCCTATTCAGTACAGGGCACGCATTCAACAGAAGTTCACTATACACACGCACTGACACTTAAGGCCATTTAAAGTGTACCCCCCAGATCACCTTCCATAAGAAAACCCAATGGAGGAGGGGGTTATAATTTGACCACTGACCAACAGTTGTCCTGAAATAAAAGGACCTCTTTTGCTGGACAGAAAAAAAAAAAAAAAATGGCGCACCTCCATGCCAGTTATGACACAAGGAAGGGATAAAGAAGATTAATCCGTTTTTGCTACGATGAACTGCTTAGCTAAATACTAGATATATAATACCTGTTGGGGGCGGTGCTGAGAATGATTGGCCTTTGAAAGGGAGAGGTCGACGGGGGCGGCGGAGAGGCAGCCGGAGCCCCAGAGGTGGCGGGCCGCCTCCCGAGGGGCTGGGTTACCGCCGAACAGTCGTCCTTCCAAATCCCCACCTCCTGACCACATCTCTCGTCTGTCACCTGCAACATTAGGTTCTATTTAAAAAATAATAATGACTCCTTACATTATTATCAAGAAATAAATAATAATAATAAATAAAGGCTTAGCGAACCCGAAGGTTCGATGCCGACACCACCAACCGTCGACCGCACACTTCCCTCCAACCCACTCCTCCAAAACCCAAATCCCCCAGGTCGGCCCTGACGCAATACTCCCATCTTCGTTGGTCGTTTACCTGACGGCTCAAAACTGATTACTTTTTACATACCCATTTTAAGCGTCGCGCTGCTATTACTTGAACTATATTTACCGGATATAACTCGCGCAATTCCGCATTGTGAAGCCTTCTAAATTCTCCTGTTTCTTCATCCTTTTTTGGGCCAAACATTCTAAGCAGTACTTTATATATATATATATATATATATATATATATATATATATATATATATATATATATATATATATATATATATATATATATATATATATATACCTTATTTTCGAAAACTTAAAGGCGTTGTTCCTCCCTTAACGTCAACAGCCATGTTTCGCATCCCTAGAGAACTGTTGGTAGTATAATTGTTTTGTATATCCTAATTTTTAAATTTTTGGAGAGTAAGCGCGAACTGAGTAATTTTACGATCGAGAAATACCAAGCATTACCAGCTTTTTAACCTAGCCTTTATTTCTTCTTGAATTTCATTTTTCCTCGATATAATAGACCCTAGATATTTGAATTGCTCAACGTGTTCAAACTTTATCCCGGAAATATCTACATTACTTAAATGTTCACCGTTTCTACTACTAACCATATATTTCGTTTTATCGGTATTAATTATTAAACCAATTTCGTTACCGGTTTTCATGAGCGTAGTAGCGTTTAGTTTTATAGTTTCCTCGTTTTCACCCAAAAGTACCAAATCATCAGCATAACCAAGAGCCGGACATTTACCACCCATCTCTAATCCTTTTCCCGTAAGCATTACCTTCCTAATGACGTATTCTAGTGCTAAGTTAAATAATACCGGAGAAAGAGAATCTCCCTGTTATTAACCCGAACGTACCTCAAACTTTTCGGAGTAAAAAGTCCCGATTCGAACTCTATTAAATGTTTCGGACATGCACATCTTTACTAGATTAACCAATTTCTTTGGTATCCCCAGTTCGATCAAAATATCCAACAGTTTCTAGCGGTTAATCGAATCGTAAGCCTTATGGAAATCAACATAGAGCTGATGCACTACGCCCTTAAATTCTAATTTTTTCTCTAAATCAAGAAATTAAAGAAAAAATATAATAAAGGTCTAAAAATAATAAAGAAAAAATATAATAAAGGTCTAAAAATTATAAAAAGATATCATTTATAATATGGAGAACCTCTTTCCTCATTATTATTTAATTTCATGTTGGAAGTAGTCATGCGACTGATCTGCACAAGATAAAGATCCATACACCAGACATTGACACACTTATATTTGTAGATGATTTAGTGATTACACTGCCCTGCTAAGAAAGAACGGCATATCGACCAAACTGGTCAAAATCTAGATTTTTATTTTAATCGATTCCACCAATACGTTATAAGATAGATTTAAAATATTAAAAATTATAGTTAAAAAAACACGCTTTAATAGCGAACCGAACTAAACCTATCTTAGACAAAATCTAATGATCTACAACTATTAGTATATAACATTTTTTGATTGGATTAGCCATTTTTGAGTTAAAGACTCTTAAAAGTGACCAAAACTAACTTTTTGAGAAAGTTGGCAAAATTCGTCGATTTTCGACAGTCGATTGTGGCTAAACCCCTAAATCAAATTCAGCTTAAGTCGCACAATGACACATTTTTCGATTTAAAGCATTTTTGTAAATGTTTTTTTGCAAAAATCTGAAAAAAGTGCAAAAATGTTCGGTTTTTTTGCCCTCCAAAAATTTTCAGCTTATCAAATGTAGTCACATGCTTGATATTTTATTCTCAGGACCCACCTGGACCATACCGAATCATGAAACCTACTTCACCTTTTGCAAGGCAGGCTCCCCTTTTTGGGTGTACTTCGACTGGATTAAGTAAGAATATTAAAACAAAGTTGTGGAATTATTATATTTTCATTGGTCTTTGACACGTGTGAAAATTTTCAAGATAATCAGATAGCTGGAAATTGGTGAAAATCACGATGCATGGTGAAAATCAAGATTCCGTTACATACAGGTGGAGTTAATAAAAGCGTATTAAAATCGCAAATAAACTCCTTAATTTACCTAGAGATTCATAAAAATATGCGGCAATTCTAAAGTTTCTAAGTCATAATTTTCAGATATAATACTTAACTAAAAAACTCATATGTAAATCCTAGGCGCTAAAAAAAATTGATTCTATTTTATAAAATTTGAAAAAATGGTATCAAAACTTTGAGTAGTAACAGTCAATGCACTCCTAGGAGATTTGGAGAAGTGAGAAAAATATGCAAAAAACATTTAACATTAAATGAAGGGTCGTAGGATCAGCACTTGCTAAGGAAATATTGTTACGTGACCAACGGTTGTACAAGATGATGTGGTCAGCAATAACGCTCAACTGCCAGGTTTTTCTCCCAATCAAGAGAACCCATTTATACATGCTGGGTGTCCCACGGAGTGTCTCCGGAACCCGAAGTCGAAACATAAATTGAATTTTCTGCCTTCGACCAGACTCGAACTCGTTGCCAGGAGATGGAGATCAGTGTGATTATATAAAAAATCACTATGCTACCCTGCTCCCTCTTAATAACTATGGGGAAAACTAAATATATGGTAACTATCAAAGAGGAAATAGATGCATGAGGAGGCTGGATACCGCTTCGAGAGAGTTCTATAGTTGAAGTGCCTGGGTAATATTGTCACTGAGGAAAATAGTATCAAAGAAGAAATATAAGTAAGAATAACAGCTGGAAATAGGTGTTTTTGTTCTCTGATAAAGATTTTTCAAATCAAGCACTCTCAAATTAAGAGATCCAACGATCGGTTGTTATGAACGGGCGCGAGACCTGGACATTGACACTACTAGAAGAAATATTACTAAACAAGTGGGAAAAGAAAATCTTCCGGAAAATACATGGCCCAACTAAAGAATAGAAGAACCTTTGACGGATGATAACTAATGTATAGCTTAAGAACCTATACGCAGCCCCAGGTATTGTAGCCAATTAAAAGAGGGGCAGGATAAGATGGCTAAATGCACTTACAAACAATGGAATCCGGTAAGGGCTCGACCATTGACAGAAAATTTTTGGTAGTAAAATAGTCATACATATAATAATTTTAAAATATTAGGAGATTAAGCGCGAACTGAGTTGTTTTACGACCGAGAAATAAGAAGCATTACCAGCTTTCAATCCAACCTTTATTTCCTCTTGAACTTTATTTTCCCTAGATTTTGCGAATCCTAGATATTTTAATCGCTCCACGTATAAAAATTTAATCCCTGAAATAATTACATCAACGTTTCTACTACAAATCATATACTTTAAAGAATCATATACTCATATACTTTTATTGGTATTACTTACAGAACAAATTTCGTTACCACCTTTTATGACCGTATAGTCATTCATCAAGGGGCAAATATAATGTGGATTACTTAAGATTGTACACAAAAAACGTGTAAAGCTATCTAAGAGCTAAATAAAAATGTTTCTAAACCGGAGTCCACAAGCGCTTCAATACGAGACTTAAACGAACTATGTATAAATTAATAAATAGAAAATCTTTAATAATGTCAAAATAGAAACCATTGGTGATTCATGCTTTATCTATAACTTTAAAAATATTGATTTACCCATTTCGATTTGAAATCGATTGCTTAATCCTTACTCAAATTAATTTAATACGTGAAATTACTTTTTGAGCGAATTGCTTTAGAAAAGTGGATTTATAAGTTAAAACAAAATTCTGCATTAAATCTTGAGGACCGTAATCATTTGAATTAATTTTCTAAGCCACCCTTCAACTCAGCGAAGGTACGTTGCTGGTGAAGTTATGGCCTTAAGGCCGGTCGCAAACGTACGGTTTTCCCAACAAGGTTTCCGAATCAGGGGTTCCGTGAGCCCAAGCTAATGTTGCTTTCATTCAAAATAATTCAAAAATGAAAATTACATTAATTTGCGAAGCTTATGGAAATGAGTAAATGATTAATGAATTACTCATTTCAGATAAGTAAATTCCATTCCCATGTATCGGCAAATCATGGGAAGGAACTACATTTGAAATGAAGTCATTCCGTTTTCTATTTTCAATTTCGGACACAACGGTAAAATTCAGAACCGAACGAAAGGAATTGTCTATAAAATCAGGAAACCTTACATGCGAGGTTGGCTCGAAGTGGATTCATCATTCATTAGGCTAAATATTCTATGCAACAATTAAAAAAAAGAAACATTAAGTTTTTCCTTTCACGTAGGGGCCCCATATTATTTCAGATTTATTTATAATAATAATTCAGGTTCTTGAGTAGTATAAGAGCAAACTCAATATATTTATATTGCTAAGGTATTAGTTGACTGAGAAGTATTTATAGATGTAGATTGTTATGGTATGCAGTCATAGATACACAGTCATTTAAAAATAATATTTTAATTTATAATGCCAAAATATCGTCATTATAAATTAAAATATTTAATTGCTGTGTATCAATGACTGCATACCCCAACTATCTGCATCTCTAGACATATTTACGACAGTAAATTAGACGTTATTGCACAAATAACTTAATCATTTGAAACAGTTTAATTTGTTCGTAATCAAACAACTTAAACACATTATGGTTATACGTTGTTTGTCCTATTAGGTGAATGAAAAGAATCAAAATTTAAAATTCATAACTGAGTCCTATTTATAGCTTGAATTCATAAAAGTAGTTACGAAATAAGTTACATAAATCAGAAGAATGAAACAGTTTCGATGGATTTCGACTTTCCCCGCAAGAAAAAAGTGGGCATTCACTTTTAAAGGAAACGAAAGTATAATAAGTTAATACTAATGCATACAAAAGCACATAAATTTAATATGAAACTAGTTAAACTTCAATAAAATAAAAAATACGTTTTATTAGGAACACATAATTATTTTAAATATTTATTAAATATTAAAAAAATCTTATTTCTTAATTCTTCAATTAAGGAGCCAACAATTATAGAAATACACTTATTTTGGCAAAACTCCTCTTTATTATTCTTCAAACAAGTAACATGTTTCGGGACTTTTGTCCCATCCTCAGACTGAAAACAGTATTTCATAGTGTGTAATTATATGAAATACTGTTTTCAGTCTGAGGATGGGACAAAAGTCCCGAAACATGTTACTTGTTTGAAGAATAATAAAGAGGAGTTTTGCCAAAATAAGCTTATTTCTTATTTAAACTCAAATTACTTAGTTTGGGCCGAGAGCCTATAAATTCGAAGAATATAGAAGACGATCATACTGCCGACTGTTCTTGACAGGACGCTTTATTTAGGTAAAGAACACTCTTAAGGTCTTCGAAGATGAAGAATAACGCAAAATATTAGAGGTTTATTTATAATATTAATTCAGGTTCTTGAGTAGTATAAGAGCAAACTAAATATATAAAGATAATGTATATAAAGAAAAGCATTATAAGAAAGATAATGCCACCAGAGAGGTATGTCTTGTGGTTTGGGCAACCTTTAAATATATTTATGAAGTGCATTTCGAAGGTGCAAAATGTTGGGTTGGGCTAAACAATCAATGGATGCCTTAGAAGCTAATCAGCTATAAAACAATGGGTAAACGTCTGACTGATTGTTGTCTGACACAGACAGGAAGATTACGAAACGAAATTATTATTCTGGGATATGTCCCCTAAGAATAACAGGGGTGACCAGATCTTTTGTAGAATAGTCTGCATACTATATACTTTTATTTGATTAAATAGAATCAATCATTGTAGAAACCGTAACTAGAGCCCAGGGGGTGCCTATACCGAACTGAGAGCAGGATCAGAGGTATTTAAGGCTATAACTGAAGGCGGACAATTTCACGGGAAAGAACGCCCAAAATACAGACGCTTAAGAAGATATTGGAGGAGGAAATTTATTGATATAAGAAGAAAATCTGAGGACCGCAATGCGATGGATAAATGATGGTGTCAAAGCTTGGAGTTAGAGGTTAGCGAGCAGCAATATTAAATAAAAGGGACTAGTGCTCTTGTTGCAACCGGCCCTCATCCCTTGTGTCTTGTTAAGTAAAAAATAAGAAGAATAGTTTCAATACAAATCATTATCTTATGGCGCTATGGTCATTGCACAACCTTGGCATCCTCCACAATCATTTTCTATTCAGTCCTGTCCACAGCTGCCTTTCTCCATCCTCTCACACTCAGAGTCCGAAGATCATCCTCCAAATCTATCAATAAATACTAATATAAATTTCCAAATAATGAATCAGTTACCATTTACATATTCTTACACCACGGATCAGACCAGTAGTAACCCACGGAAACGATGGCTGGATTATAAATGAATTAACACCTGAAGGACTAAATAAGTTCGAGATGAAAGTCCTTCACGGCACAGAATAAATGGAGTGGTGTGTGAAAGGAGATGAGATAGCGCATTACGAAAAATAGAAAGGTCCACAGAAGTAATAAAGAATAAGTCAACGTGGTTTGAGCATATTAACCGGAGTGTGGATATTTACCGCAAAGACGAAAGAGGTGGGCATCATCCGTAAAGTCGAGGACAACTCTGTGGCAGATGAAGCAGGGCGAAGACTACTTCGATCTCTTCTCACCAAAGAAGATACTATTAAATAGCTTTATAAAATCAATTAATATAATTAATTTTATAAATAATCGTAACTACTTTACACGAATATAGGAAAACATAATTTTTTTTTCTGTTGCAGGAACTATACATTTTTAAAAAATGTTTTCGATGTGATACCAGAATAGTGATAAAATATTAATTGAAACATGTATGGACAAACAAGTGTATTTTATTCAAAATTATAAATCAAATAAAAGATCTAAAGTAGCAAAATAATTTCAAGGAAAGCTTTTAAATTTACCAAAAAAAATATTAAACATAAATTTCGCCACGGAAATGCACTAGCTTTTAGAATTGGGTCGGTTCAATTCGATTCACTCCAATTTAGCCAGAAAATATAGCAAACTTGCACATAGCATTCTGCAGTGGTTAAGAACCATTGGCCAGTCCAACATTTAACATCAATAACAGAACCAGTAAAGGTAAACAGATAAATATAATGAATGATATGACATATAAAGTTTTTCAAGTAAATAAAATCGTTCTCAATGTAATCTTTTAGTATCTAAAGTTTTTTCAAAATCGTAGAATAAGACTAGAAAAACAGCATAAACTTAACATTTATCTTTAATATATTCAAGATTTATTCTTACAGGTTATAAGGATTAGATGGCCGAGTGAGATGGGACTATGGTCTCAGCCCGGTACTGAAGGTCGTGGGTTCGAATCCCGTCTGGGCATTAACCAGCAGGTTAAAATTTATTTCCTGGTGGACCCATGAAATAAGTCTTGGCCTTCCCACCCTGGTTAGAATAGGTTGGTAACCTGTAGGATAACCCATCCTCCCTGCCCTAGTTGAAGTACATAAGGACGTTAAGCCCAAATAAACAAACAACAGGTCACCTAATATCAATATAGCAACTAGCCGTTTCCATAATAAATAAAAAAACAACAACAGTAGATTGGTTATTATAATTAATTAGTAAATGAAAAAAAAAAATCTGAGAATTTCCTTTTTATTTCCTGTTAAATTCATTTATTTGTTGGGCTTGTCTATCTTTGTCTATTCCCACACAGTCATTAATTCACCTTATAATTCGCAATACACTAACTATGAAAAAAACGAGAGGTTTACTACGTATGAGAGAAATACATTCAACAAAATTATACAAATATTTATACAAAATAACACGCCTATGTATCTCACTACTCCAAATTATATCAAAACTAATAGCTACAAGGTCAGAATTAACGTAATTATCTTTGTCTCGGTCTTTTCCTCGGACACCTCCAGTCTTTCATTTAAACTTGCTAAATCCTCGAAATTCCATAATATTCAGCCTTAATAATTCTACAATTGTCCCATCTCCAGTGAAATATTCGGCACGA
Organism: Euschistus heros; assembly: GCA_003667255.2. Lineage (NCBI taxonomy): Eukaryota > Metazoa > Arthropoda > Insecta > Hemiptera > Pentatomidae > Euschistus > Euschistus heros. Next base: position 337,228 of record RCWM02000096.1, on the reverse strand, counting down.
TCATTTTCCTTTAAAAAAACATTAAGGCACTGTTATCTGTTTTAGTGGTCATGATTTGCATTCGGTAAGATAAGTAGAAAGAAAATTTGTCTTATGAACTTTAAGACTTTCAGATTATTCAGGACATTTATAATCAGTTGAAAGAAGTATCAATAAATTAGGAATTCATGAGTTATTACACACTTTTATTGTCATTTCGTTTTTTCGAAGGCTAGTTCCGAATTTCAAAAATTATTCTGCAGTTCTAAAAATATACAAAAATCCATAACACCAGCAATCTGATATATGTATATTATTATTCCTGCATGTCGTGAAAAAGACGATAAGAGAAAATGTGCGCTTTTCAGAAGGCAAATTTTTGATTGTATTCAATAATTATGTGATTACTATAAAAACACCGTTTGTGGCAAACTGGATACTTTAAGGCCTTATTACAAAGCAAAACGCTCCACAACGCTAACATAAGCTAAAATCGAGCATTGAAGGTACAGTTGAACTAATTTTCAAGGATATCCTTCACGACTACCCCCCCTATTTATTAATTTAAAAATGTTGGATAAGAAATTAAATGGATGGTGTACTCACATAAGAAAGAACCGCCGCTTCGTTTCATTAGGTGAGTATATGTATGTGATTTCTTGTCTTTTATTTTTAAATTAATACATAATTTGTACATCAAATTGGTGATATTTTAAATTTTCGTTTCATTATAGAACTAATGATGAATGTTTAACATTTGATACTAGTCTTTAAATAAAAAATATATCAATAGAAATGACAGAATAAATTAGCAATTTCCAATACACTAATAATGAAATGGCATATATTATACATATACACACTTTTTTAAGAATATAGTTGAATCTTGAATAGGAAGCATACATTTTTTTGTTTAAATAATCATCACAAAAAAAAAAATAAGGGATAAAAAGAAAATATTTATAGAACAAATTTATACAAATATAATAAGAATATAGCAACTCGCAAAAAAGAACAAATAGAAATAATACAATAGGAAAATAAGGTATAACTTCAAGGGATTAAATCAAAACGAAAAGGAAATAACTTCAAATGAAAATTATAAATAAATAAAATACATACACATTTGCTGATTCTAGAAGTATCCAAAAATTAAAAATCGAAAATTACTAATTTTTAAAAAAAGACACTTTATTTCAAGATAAACGGTAGCTAAGTAAATGTAACAGAACAAAATTAAAAAAAACAATTGACTGAATACCTTCAGCGACGAGAACAAAATGATAAATATTTTACGAAATCGCAATATTATATTATTAAAATATATACCTTGAAAGTAATATATAATGCACATTACATGGAAGGGATAAGAATTAAAAGTTTTTAACTATTAATATATATATTTTTTCAAAATCATTTAAAGAAATATATATGCAAACGACTACAGTGCAATTAAGTAATAACATTAAACCAGAGATGTTCCAGCTCACAGTATTTTATATTATTCTTCAGCTATCGCCCATGTTTTGAAATCCTAAGAAATATAAATGAAGAACTGAATATTAACCGGTGATGTTAAAAATGTGCATAGTTTATTTTTTGTGGAGTCACGTTTCAGCCATAACACAATCGTTTCCGAAGCTAATAAATACCAAGAGGGCACCAGCTGTTAAAACATTGCAACCAGACAAAAATATCTAATTTCTACTGCTACGCAACGACTGTTCACATTCAACAATAAAAAACTATATCCCACGAGAATAAATAAATACAAGTGTTTATTGTCTTAAAAAAATATTCGCTGTTCGTTTCCCCTTTAAAGATATCTCTGATTTTGAAAAACTGGTGTGAGTAATAATAGAAAAAAGGTGAATAAATCCCATTAATATAAAATACATACACCAAATATAATAATCCCGAATGTAAGTCTACCTCCCATTCAGTAAACGATTTAAGGAAAAATAGGGGTAAGGTAAAATCAAAACTACCAATAAGGAATCCATTACCATATACACCATACCTACATATAAAAAAAAATTAATGATAATAACACCACAACATAAGGATCTTATTAAAAAAATAAAGTAATATGCATTATATTAAAAGTCAACTTGACTCAAATAATTTTGTAGAATACAATTCCGGGTGGAATGAAAATCATATAGTTATAAAACATGATACCGCTTTTGCAAATCACTACTTTTACAGACGATTTTAATCTTTTTGATTTTATTAAAATATTATTCACATGACCATAAAAATTGTATTTAAAAAATCTTGAACTAAAGTCTCGGCGGTGTTTTGCATTTATCAGACTTTTCGGAAGATAAGTAAATAAATGAACTAAATGTTAAAAAAAAAAGTTTGTAAAATTTAAAATTTCATTCATATATTTCATGTATAGTTTTACTTAATAAAAATTATTTAACCATATTTTATCGATTTCAGTTAAGAAGATATGAAAAAAGTGTTCCGACATAACTTTTTTTTGCAACCAAACCTTAATAATTAATGACAAGACTATGATTTAAGCAATGAGAACAACATAAAAATAGTAGAATATGAGCGGCTAAATATTCGATATTTGTTTCAAGAGACTGTCGTAACTTTTTGGGCCAAGAAACAATGGAACCTGTTTAAATCGAAGTAAGACTGAACAGAATTATTGAAACTAAAACCAAAACTACTAGAAACCACTCTGTAGATGCATGATGGATCAGTCAAATAAGAAAATAGTAAATTGTTAGATCAATCAATATTTATTCCTTTATTTCCGTTCTTGACAGTGATTCTCACTTAATTTTATCATATAGAAGTCTTTTATTGGATTGATATTACTATCTGTCTCTCTTTATGGCAATAAATAATATGGACGACAAAGAATCCATTCACACAATATGTACACAGTAAACAAAAAAAAAAAAAAAAAAAAAAAAAAAGCTATGCCGAATAAAAATAAACTCTAATGAATAAGAATTAAAAATTAGCTAATAATAAATTTAAACACACTCGCACAATATATATACAATTATCCCGGGGAACCAGTCTGCACTTAATTTTTAATTTTTTTTTTTTTACAATAATTATATATAGAAGACGGTGATATATATAAAAGATAGGTAGGAGAGGGAAAGACAGAGAATGAGAGAGAGGGAAGGATAGAGAGAGGATTCGAGAGATATTATACAATTCATAAATCACAAAAATCTCGCCTCAAGGTTAACACATAATCTCAATGCACGTGTCGACCGCACTAGAGATGAGGAGGATAGTTAAAATGATCAAATTAAAGGAGACTAGGAGGTGAACATAATTAAGAACTAAGGAATCATGAAATCTGCGGAACCGTCCAAGTATGAAAATGAGAATATAAATTACAAGAATATTATGATGGCACAAAGATAGATCATTATAAAACGTGATCATGGTAGTATCGATCGCCCATTTCTCCTCTCCCCCTCAGTTTCATTATTTCCAAGCACAAGTAGAACAAGACAAACCACATGGAAGAATCCTTCTATTCTTTCTTAATTTCCTTATTTCATTGATCCCTCATACATATATAAGACATATTCACGTATATTCAACAAAGGTGTAAAAACGATTAGGATGGAGCTAAAAAATAAAATAAAATTACGAACGAGAGAATCCCTGAAAGGGAAAAAGTGGCGGAACTGGCTGTATTTTAAAATTTTATTCTGAAATTAGAACATATTGAGGTGGCTAAAATCGATTAAGTTTTCTTTAGCCTTAATTCCTCTACAAAGTTACATACTCTAATCGTTACCAAACCTTCACACTGGAATATTGAAAACGTATTTCCTAGTATTATTGGAGAAACAAAAGCAATAGATAGTATTTTATCCCAATATCTGTAAATCATAAAAGGGGCTTATAAATGTGAATGTGAGGAGGAAGATAGTAAGTTGCTGCCTGATATGTACGCAGCCAGACAATAATACCTTTTTAATGTACTTTTATATTATTCTTAGGGAACAAGGTGTCCCAGAATAAAGATTATTTTTCATTTCATTTTTCAAATGCGATGTTTTCCAGTAGTGTAAACGGGATTTTTTGACTGACCAAAGAAAGGAATAAAATATGATATTTGGAAGTAGATGAAGAAACGAATGTATTCGTAATAAAACGGTTGGAGGGACAGCAAGCGAGAAAGAGGCATTCACCTAAACGGTTCAAACAAACTTCAGAAAATTCAAGCACAGACACAGAATCTGAGTTCTCCGTCTCAAATGATTAGCTCACAGGAATAATGGACCTAGTTACAGAAAAAAAACAACTAAAAAAACAAAAAAAAACATGCTAATCCAACTAGATGCGGAATTCTCTACAGAAATTGACAGTGGTTTGTGATAGAACTGGTTTCTGCTATCTCTGCGCAATATTTGCTTCTTATATTCTGAAAGAGGTAGGAGTGGTTTCAAGAATTGTGCAGAGACATTTTAAGTTAATAAGGCCTTTGCTTTAAGTTTGTGGCGAAGACGGGTTCGTAAGAACTCGAATTGACTCCAGGAAGCTACTTCCACGAAGGGTCACGAAGAATAAAATATTCAATATAGATGACACACGACCTCAGGACAATTATTCAAATGAGTTAAATTTTGATGAATTATTTTTCAAGCCCTCTGACTGGCATGCTCTGATAATAGTAAAACTTGGAATTTATATATTTTCGCAGTTTTTGTTCACATATAAAACTTCAAACGATTTCATATTCGGTCTCTAATTTTTACAAAATTTGTTTTTAACAATTTCGCCACTATTCCCGAGCCAGGGTTTCACAGATCCTCAATTTTTTTTATTTATGGCCGTTTTTACTCATTTTAAGATAAATAGAAAGCAAAGATGCCAAGGTGGTTTTGACTGAGAGTAGGCTCTATGAGCTAATGACCAAGAACTAGAAGTATTATTACAGAAGGCTTTGTATTAGAGTGAGGGAGTACAAGCACCAGCCACTTCTCCTTGGGAAGGACAAAGGGAGCTGTCCCAATAAGGCCGGCAGCCACAAGAGGCGCTCAACAACAATAATAATAAACTACATTACGAAACATATTTTATTATTTGTTTATTTTCAGAATAGTCATAAGCATATCTCTGTCGTCATATTGATATGAAGACTCGAAGGAAAAAAAAAGGAATACGTAAAACCATGGATAATAAAGAAACGAGACAAACAACAAGGAATTACTCCTCTTTTTTCGACAACTCCAATAAGCGTTCAAAGCTCCCACTTAATTACAAATACTTATTTACATGGCTGTAATTAGAACTATTTGAACATATGGTGTGGAGATTTGCGGTTCATCAAAACCTTACAATTCTTCTCGTATCCAATGCTTACAATCCATAATCCTTCATAAAATCCGCAATGCTCCTTATAATGTCACAAATAAACTTATCCATAACGAATTATTCCATGTGTTGCAGATTTGGCACAAACAAGAAACCTATTCTTCCATGACAAGCTCATACCCAATAGAATCCACTAGTCTCTCAACTTGCTTATTACCCGATAACCATCCGAGAAGTCTGGAAAGCCCAGGTTATTTCTAATGAAGAACATTCACTGAAATGCTTGCGCACATTTACCTATTTTATATATTGCATACAGTTGTAAATATTAATAAAGTGTATATAAAAAAAAAAGAAAGAAAGAAAGAAAAAGCCTTTGTCGTTTAACATTCCGTTAGTTATTTCAGGTTTTAACCTCAAAAAACTTTGAACCAGAGTCAATATAAATTTAATAAGGTTTAAGGGAAATGACTAATAAGTATTTTAAATGAAATCAAACCTCTTCTCTTTTAAGGTGGTTTCAATTGATAAACGCTTTGGTATTCTGTTTTAATAGCGATATCCTCATTATGATAGAGAGCTTATAACGCTTTATTCTCCATAATAGTTTGTTCTAAAATAAATTTAAATTTAAAAAAGATAAAATTACTATTATCAAAGTTTTTTATTAATCTACAAGAAATTATTAAAAAAAAAAAATCCAAAAACATTAGACGTGAAATGCATCCAATCAATATTCGTGAAGTTGTACTATTCGATAATGACCAGACCCAGGCGATTTAAAGAAAAATAAAGCCAAAATTTACTCACGGTGAAACTCTTCGTATCTATCGTAAATAAATATTTTTTAATATTTACGACAAATTAGCCCACTGGTAGTAACAGTGTGTGGTTAGTGGTGCAGTGGTTAGGGTTCGATTTCTAGGATCCCTTAGGATTTTTTCGTCAGGGTTTGGAAAAAAAATGCATTTTTTTCCCCAATATGAGAACTGGGTGGATACAGACTGCTAGATTTGTCTCCCTTTTAAGAATATTGAACCAGCCTTTGAAATTTTATTTTAAAATACCGCTTCTTCACAAGCTCAAAATAAGAAAGCAACGCAAATCCATTGTTGATTATTTTCGAAGATGAACTAGGGATCTTATTGAATCCCAAAAACTACGCCTAAAAATTAATTACTACAATGACCTTGAATTATTTTCCAAAAATAAAATTATTTCATATGTATTAGCGGTGATGTATTGATTTATAAAAAAAGAAACAAATCCAATTCACATAATACATAGAAACGAAAAATTTGAACAATATTCAAACAACAAACATATCAATTAGCAATTACGCAGTACTTCTGTTGTTTTTCTTGAGTTGTAGTTTGGCTTGCTTCAGAATCAGTTAAGGTCCGAATAATGTTATAGAAGGATCGATACAATTATGAAATGTCTGGCATTGTAAGTCAACAAAGATATCTAACATTGCACAAATCATCAACAAATTGAAAAAATAATTGTTTTTCAAAACGAATAATGGCTGATTTACTAATGTCTAATCGTGTAACAGTGTAACGAGCGTCGCTAAGGGATGCATATTGGGAACGATTTTCTAACTTAATAAGTATTAAAAGATATTTAAAACTAATTTGAAAAACAAAATTATATTATAAATATTAATAAGAATAATTCAAACAAATAACTTATCACTCTCTTCAATTCAGCCTTAGTAATTACAAAAAAAAAATATATAAATATATATATACTGAAGTTATCCTTAGCAATAAATGATAAATATAAAATATAGGTTATAAAACTAAAAACACGAGTTTAAATGTTAACACTAATTTAATATATATTTATATTTAATTCTAAATACATTTTATGGTAATGTAACGAATATTTTAAATATATAAAATAACTACACGTATTTTTAAACGAAGAAATAAAAATTATTTAAAAACATATGCAGTGGAAAGAATTATGTTAATTTATATGTTCTGTTAAAATTACGAATATTTTTAACATTACAAAATTATGCAAGTAATTAATAAACGCACCCCCATGGAAAATTGTTTATGCGAAAAATATTGGGAATTGTTAGGAATTTTTTTTTTTACATTAAAAAATAAATACATATAATTTATTTGTTTGAAATATTATTGGAGGAATGTTAATATATTTTAAGAATTCCATTGCTATATAAAGAAAAACAGAAACTTACCAAATCTAAAGAACATATTTCAGCGTATATAATATACTCACTAAGGATATTCAACGCAACTGAGAACACGACGCGATACTAGCAAGTTTAAAAAAAACAAATGCCGTTCTGTTTAAAATGGCACTTTAATATCGAAATAAAATTCAAATGAAAATAGTTCTAAACGTATTTTACAGATAGATGGATAAGTAAATTAAGGCAAAATGAAATCCTAGATTTCATCTTGAACTAAAACGAGTACATTATAAAAATAGTTTCTTATAAAATAATTTCTTAAACTAGGCCAATCATTATTATCAAAGGGGATCTAAAATAGAGAGTTCATGCTGTTTCCCCACAATGAAATATTACGAAGAGGAAGCCTTAAAGACAAAAGGAGCAACTTCAAAACCAAATAGTAGGCATACGTCCAGCTTATGGGTCGATAAGAAAAAATAGCATACTAACAAACATGTCACGTCTTCTGCTCAATAAATGGAGAACACGATCTGAATAATTCATTGTAATAACATATTGACCGCTATTAATACCATAAATGTATCCCACACTTTACCAATCATCATTCAATAAAATCACCTGGCATCTGTCATATACTATTTCATTATTTCAGATGTGTGAATTGATTATGAATTACATAATTGATAAAAAAATAATATCAAATAATATTATAAAAATAATTCCAGGCCGTTTCTTGAACCTATAAAAGGGGAGAAAAGTATCAAATTAATAAGTTTTACGGTTATTTTAACAAGCGCGAAAAAAAGTAACTATTGAGCGTGATTTCTTATTTAAAATATTATTAATTAATTCTTAGGAGTGCCTGGTAAAATAACTTTAATATTAATATATACTGGGCAGTGTGGTATACCCTATCAATTGGGTTTTCTTGAGAAAAAAGCGATGCTTGAACGCTGAATGTTAACTACTAATCCAAGGAACGCCTGAAGGAACACGTTTTCAAAAAAATCTTGTTATTAGCCCCTAAATTCCAGGATCACAGAAGTTAAAATTTTTTATTTTTATATACAAAAAAAAATTGAAATGTTACCAGAAAAAAACTGATCAATATAGTATTCCTCCTCAGCTATATAATACACTGACAACAATAGCAACAAAATATTACATGTGAAACTATAAATAAAAATTAATTATTAATTTATTATTATATTTTACATCAAAATTTTAAAACTAAATCCTTTTAATAAAATTCCGTAATATTTAAATTTGCGTCCTATAAAATAAAATTATTTAATGTACCCTATGAAAAGTATTTTTTACATTTACATGTAATCATTTTCAATTATAAGTCGCCCTATAACTTATTTATTGTTACACTATAAACTATATATACTTAGGAGAGTTCTACGATTTCTTCATGATGATGATGAAAAACTATATATCCTCAGTTTGTAACTAATTTGATCAAAATCATATAACGCAACTGAAGCTATCCTGTAACTACAAGAGCGCAGAGGACCACCCTCTACTGCATTTATGCATGATAACTCAAAATGTGGAATTTTCGAGATATCCTACTATTCAATGAGGCACAATGCAATCGAATGTGGACATAAGTCCGAAAAGTCTTTTTTTAATATATTTAGATTTCTTAATTATTTCATATGTTCAACTACTACTAGATAGTAGTAGAAAATTTGTTAAAAAAATAATATTTTTCAAGTCTCTTCATAATCTGTAATCCGTTTAGTGGGGTAGGGAGGTGTTTGTCGAACATATACAAATATTCAAATCTGAACGGTATAGCTAATTGATCATTCAAGTTTGTGTTGATTACTCGTCGATTCTCTATTTCAAGGATTAAAACCTCTCATTTTACAGAGAATTGATGATCCTACACAAGGTGAGTGCACAGTTTTCATAATTGTTCCTAAAAAATGCGTTAAAAAATTTGAGTATGTAAACTTTGTAAGCTAATTACTAAAATGGGTCAAAAATGATATTTTTTAAATTAATTTTCCTTTAAGTAAAATCATTGCAGAATGATAATTTGCCACTTCCAGGTGCCCCGAACTGCTCCTTTAAAATTGAGGACTGCCTAATCATTTTTAATTTATTTTTCATATTTTTTCAGAAAGGAGGATAGAATATAGGAAGGTTTTTATCCGAGTGAGTGGAGGTTTCTTTTCAGTGCCGTTTATAATAAACATTGCTGGTCCCTCAAACAAATTTAATACCAAGGTACACTTTTACTGCATTGCACCATCAGGATAATGATAAGAATGCTCCGGGTATAAACAGCAAATTGAAAATCTAAAAAAAAAATTTTAAATTCAGATTTCATTCGGTCATTGAAACGGACTGGATATCCTCTTAGAGTCTGACAAATATTTTAAGTCTTCTTATTTCATTAGAAAAAAATTTATTTTTAAACATCTTACTAATATAAATACGGATTAAACTTTCATTTCAAATATTTTATTTTTTATTTTATTGAAATTTACAACTGTACAATATGTATACATCTAGTAAATGTGTTCATAACAATTACAATACCATGTAAAAACTTGAAAAGAACTACTCATCAGTAGCACTCCAACTAAAATTCAACACTAGAAGGTCTCTAGGCCATCTTCTGTTAAGACGCATCGATGGATTATCCGGAATGGAGTGGACTAGAGGATTAGTGTGTTATGGAGTTTACTATGAAAGGGTAAGTATCTGGTTTAATATTTATTATAATTTATTAATTTATTAATAAATAATTTAAAAAAATATATATTATACTTTTAGGTTTTCAGTATCACATTAAAAGAAATAGCATATCTGAATATATTTTTTTCATCGAACGTTTTTTATGGCAAAGACATTAGATATAAGATTACCAAAAATCCAAGTACATAAAAAAGAAAAAAAATAATAAATAAAAAACATAATGGAGAAAATATTATGTTTCTTTCTTGACTAAACTAAATTCCTACATTGTCACTAACAATCTAAACGATAGCCTAGTGAGAGAAACAATGTTATCTAGGTAATAATATAGCTGGAATGCTATCAATAACTTGAACTAAAGCACCATTAGATTTATCTAGGAATAGATTCAAGGTTAACCGATCACCTTATTGGTGAATGTATTTTCTCAACAGTTTATATTTGGGGTAGGGAGAGGGGTTCATATAATGTTTCAGCAGGTAATGTACTTTAAATATAGTAGAAATTAAAAGAATTACAAGATAATTCCCCGAGAAAAGTTGATAAAAACCTACGTTTTCTTATAGCAACGAAAAAAACAAGAAAATAATATTCTATCAATTTTTTTATTTCTAAATAAATAGGTATCAAGTTAATGAATCAGTTATCTGCAAAAACGCCATAATGTAATAACTCGAACTGAAATATATTAAGCAAAGCGATACATCAAGACTGGTGTAAAGCTGTTTGTTAACAACTAAATAAATTAATATAAAAAATCCCGTTTAATTCTCATTAAGAAATTATTAAAAAAATGAATCAGTAAGAACTATAAATTAGAATAAATGCATAAGAAAAAGTAGAAAAATAAATGATGTAACGAAAAGTATTCCAGTTTTCATCTGATGGTGTCTAATTTCATAAAACGTAATATCATTGTGATTAACATAATGAGTCATCAAAATAATCATTATATGACAGTGATTCACAAATAAATGTTCACGATACTATAACAATTAAATTGTATGTAACTCTGGTTAAATTTTAGTTAAAGAATTGATGAATTATTTGGTATTTTTTAATGAAACAATAAAAAACTGTATGTTTTTACACCTGATGATAGATGTTCAACATTCCAAACTATTCTTCGAATTAAAAATAATAGTAGAATTGGCTAATGATTCATAGATTACTAACTGTATTGATTCTTCTATACCAACAGGAGTACTGCAACTAAATTGTAGTAATTATTATTATTATTTTTTTGAGCATATATCAGACTATATTACTTACGTATTTGTAAAATGTTTATATGAGTGAATTCTTAATAAAATTGAATACAATAAAAACTATAAAATTTTATTTTATTCTATAAATAATACTTGGAATAGAACAGTAATTAAATTAACTTTGATTTCTTGACTTCAAAACGTCCTAGGTGTTTTGAAATTTATTTTGTGAAATGTCAACTTATCATTCCAAAACTATAATACATTAGTACTGTAGGATAATCTGTTATTATTTTTTTGGAGTACATCACAACATATTTCAGACAATTAATACTGAAGGCTAACCTGAGGAATCAGGGATATCTTTAACTAATAATAAAACAAGCGGAAACAAATTCAATAGTTACCAATTTGAACCAATTTACTTTACATGTCTTTAATATTCTTTGCTTAATGTATATAAGTAATAACGTCTGAATATAGGTGTGAATTAAAAAAAAAATGAAGTCCCAAATTACTAGGAAGTTCATCAATTATTCATATAAATATTAAATAGAAATATAAAGAGAATAAGGAAAGTATACATTAATGGATATGTTATATTTTTTTGGTATGGTAAAACTGATATAAAATGGTGATTTGGTAGTTATGATTAAATAGGCAAGATATACTTAAAAGAAACAAGTGAAAAACATATACGCAACATAAAACGTGCAGTTAAATAAAAATTAATAACAAAGGGTTCTTTCAATACTGGATTGGAAAATATCTAACCTACATAACCTACAAAAATACCGAAAATTCAAAAATCATACTAAAAAAATTAATTATTTTTCAATGAGACGTTCGATTATCATAAATTTTATTATGATAACCTGTATCTTTTAACATCGTTTTTTGTTCGAGTAAGCAAATTTATTAATTTTATGAGTGCACCCAGGTTTCCTTCGTAATATCTTTTAATGATATTAAAAAAAAGTGGAGAAGTATCAACACCACGTGGGTGCAGCTATACGTCACTAGCGAACTAAGGGTATAGAGACTGAATAGGTATATTTTCTGGCCCCGCAAATGTGAACGTCAGATGTTATTTTAGATTTTCATAATGCTACATTTAATTTTTTTCCCACTATATAATAAAAATTTTCACTTGATAAGCGTATGATTGTATTAAAAGATCAACACAATTAGGATTGATGAATTAATTGTGTCTTCTCTTGGGATTCTTATTATTTTAAAATTATTTTCGAACGTTAAACATTTATCATCAGTTCTAGAATTAAACAAAAATTTCAAAATATCAGCACTTTGTTATTTACATTATATATGTTATATTTTTTTAAAGACCAGAAATAAAGTAGGCTAATACTTACTTTTGCTAATACTTACTTTTGCCTCCTTAGGTGAATACCAATTTATTTAATTTCTTTTCTTACATTAAAAAAACAAAACAAATATATATATAAATATATAATCTGTGTAACAAAGTGTTTATATTTTGAAATTTTGATATGTTTTTAGAACTTATAATAAATGTTTAAAATTCTAAACTATTCTTCAAATAAAAATAATTCCAAAAGAATTGGCGATTCCTATTGGTTTGGTGCAAAAATAATGCATGTATTTATATGTGACAAAAAAAATTTTTAATTTCGTGTGGTTTATTACGTTGAGTGTTCAACACTAACTTTCTGGCAATGTTCCGAGTAGTTTTGCTAGGGTTTTCTTATACCAAAGCCCTCAGATAGTCGTGATAAACATCAGAAAGTCTAAGCGACCTTCCTTGTCTTCGACATCAAAATCTGCAAGACGAAATTTTTGGAACATTCAGTGATGCTTCTTTTATTCCAACATTGATCTAACGCGGGGTATGGTCCTCACTTCGACCGAGTTTGAATACCTAAACATAAATTTAACAATAATCTTGTTTTGACATGAAGAATTTCAGAGATCCTTAGCCACAGAAAATGTAACACATACTAAACTAATCTTTGAGAAAAAACAACATTGTTCATAATCCATTAACTAGACTGGAGGATTATCTTAGTCTACTTGCCAAGCACCTACCTAAAGAAAATGAATATTTAAAACCTGCATTATTTTTTTACTAGTCCATCCAATAATAAAAATTTACTTTTTGTTAAAATTACTGTTTAAAAAAATATATACAGCTTCAACTGATTATCAAAACGGTATTTTATGTAAGGAGATCATATGAATAATACAATAATATGAATGATCAGACGTCCTAAATCTCCACACCTGTTATGCCCCTTTAATACATTGAGACTAATACAATACATTTATAATAATATACAGCATAAACCAATAACAATTTATCCATTTGTATTCTCACAGAAATACGGAAAGGAGATACCAATACCATATCCATCAGTTACAATTCAAGTTGTTTCATACTCCTTTATATTTTGTAATTATATATAGTAGATATTCTAACGCGTTTTTATATATTTATATTGTAGCTAACTTTATGTTTTGAAGTAACCAGTGATATATTTTATTGTAACCTGTTTTTTTCACTGTAGGGCATGATTATGAGAACAATATAGTCTCAAAACGTCGCCAAAATATGACGCGGCAATTTATTTTTCATGTTCAAGTCAAACGTATTGGAACCTATTTCCTATGAGAATGTAAAAAAAAAATCATCAGTAAAAAGGATGTCCTGTACTGCTAGATAAGAGTCTTGATAGACCATATAAAAGGTAATTCACTGGTTATGGTCACCACACCAGTTATGGGCAAGCTAATACAATCTACACAATAATAAAGGACTACTCAATTTATGTCACATCACCAGGAGAAATATTTCTAAAAAGGTTGAAGATTAATTTACAAAAGAAACCTTCCCTCCTATCTGTTTACAGTTGCCGTTAAAATATTTTCCTCAAACCACTTATTTTTAATAAGACCGTTTTTAAAAGTTTTTATTTTATGTAGCTTTTCATTAGAATTCAGGATTCCATACAGGTCTGTTGGACTATCAGATTTTAATTAACATTGATGTTGAACTGACCATAACCGGTGTATAAAAATATGAGATATGAATTACCGTCACCCCTGTCTATTCCAATTTCTTTAATTTTACAAACATTCTTTCAATTAAAAAAAGAAAAACGGAATTTTCATCGTTTAATAATGTCATTTTAAAACTTAAATACTACATCCTTTGCAAGTAATGGTCATGTTTGATATTACGTCTCTTAAATGACCATTACGAGTTATTGTAGTTACATTCTGCACTTCGCGGGTGACTAATGTTTAAAGAAAAATGGAGATATTGAAAGAAGATAGTTCACAAAAAATACATTCCGATTTCTGATAATTTATTTACTTTTTAGTGGGGACGATTACCATATTGTATGCCCTTACTGCTTGTTTAGAAATACCAACGAGAAAAGCGGATATAAATGATACTCTGATAAATAGTTGTTTTGATTAATTTTTAACTATCATTTTGAAAATGTTTTCTAAACCAAATAATAACTACAAAGTTTCTGAATGCGTGGTTTTAAATAAATATTTTACTTTTTCGTTAGACCACGTTGTATTAGTATTTACATTATTTTCATAGTTCTGATAGTTAATTAATTAATTGTCATTTTTAAAATATTAAAAACAATTGATTGGCCAAAACCGGAACTACATGCCCATAACTGATATTTTTAGTTCTTTGTAAAAAATTATAAAACTTTATTTGAAAGGAAGCTTCAGCATATTTGTCAATTTTGCATTTAATGGAATAAACTTTCGAGTTTCTAAATAACTAACCAAACCCATCTTACAAACTTTATCAACAAAATTCTCCTTTAAATCGACCAGCTCCCTTAACAATAACCATAAATAGTGATTTACCCAATATAATGAATATAATAAAATGGGCTATGTTTATATATATATATAATATAATATAATTATATATACATATTCCTAACCATAAAGGTAGTAAGTAGGATCAAACTAAACCTACTATAGGATGATTTCAAGGCATAACGGCTACTAGGGTCAAAGAACCCAGTCCTCTTTCACAACGCTAAGGTATCTTATAGGCCCTAGCTCAGTACTGCCCTGTCGCAGTGTGTCGCCCTTATTGTCTTCAATTAGAGTTAATTAATTAATTTAACATCACCTTATACATATTTATTGCAAAAGAAAATATAAATTTTAGATTTAAAAAAATATACGCTGAAAGGCAAAAAATTCCACCCGATGGACTATATCATTTTCTCAGCTAAAAGTTTCATTCACTTATATGTATGTACATATTTCTATACTTTAACCAGACAATAAACGTATTAGGATTACTGAAAATATTAATATACTAGTAGAATAATATTTTGCTAATAAGACATCCAAAAGTTATTGTTTCAGTTTGAAATTAAATTTATTGAAACAAAAATAATATATAAGTTAATAAACTGTGCATTTTAGTTTAGTAAATTTTATCAAGTATTTGTTTTTACCAATTCCTTTTTTTTCTCTTTTTTTTTGTAGGTTTTTTAGTATTTTCCCTACTGTTAAAATAAATGCATTCCAAATTACCAGGTATGCAAGTTTAAAATGTCGTTTTAATTCCAATAGAATGCGCTCTTAGCCTATTGTTTGTTAGTCATTTGTTTACAAAAGTCAGTTGTTTTTAAGTCGTTTACGTAGACGTATCATACCTTTCTTTGGTGTTAAAAATGTCTAATTTTAAGCCAAATAAAGAGCATTTGCGGCATGTCATGATTTTCTTATTTAATCAAAAGAAAAAGGCATCTGAATGTCATCGAATTCTTGTTGAGACTTATGGCGATGTTGCTCCAACCGTCAGGACATGTGAACGTTGGTTTCAAAGTTTCAAACGTGGTGATTTTGATGTTACTGATCAAAAACGAGAAAATCGACCAAAAAAGTTTGAGGACTTCGAATTGCAATCTTTATTAGACGAAGACAATACCCAAACCCAACAAATGATGGCAGAACAGTTGAATGTCACTAGGCAAGCCATTTCCGATCGCCTGAGAGCTATTGGAAAGATTCAAAAGGTTGGAAAATGGGTTCCACATGAATTGGACGAACGACAGATGGAAAAACAAAAAAAAAAACTGTGTGCGAAATGCTGCTTTTACGCCACGAAAGAAAGGGTTTTTTTGCATCGAGTTGTAACTGACGATGAAAAATGGATTTATTTTCAGAATCCCAAACGAAAAAAATCATGGGTAACGCCAGGACAACCATCCACATCGAGTGCAAGACCGGATCGTTTTGGGAAGAAGACAATGCTGTGTGTGTGGTGGGGGATCAGAAGGGAGTAGTCTACTACGAGCTTCTCAAACCCGGCGAAACAGTCAATACCGAGCGCTACCGACAACAAATGATCAATTTGAGTCACGCATTGATCGAAAAACGCCCAGAATGGGCTCACAGGCACGCCAAAGTCATTCTTCAGCATGATAACGCTCCTCCACATTCAGCCAGATTGACTAAGGAAACGATTTCTTCGCTTGGTTGGGAACCCGCCGTATTCACCTGACCTGGCGCCTTCTGATTATCACCTCTTCTCATCGATGGGACACTCATTGGCGGAGCAACACTTCAACAATTTCGAAAACGTACGAAAATGGCTCGATGAATGGATTTCAAATAAAGATGAAGCATTCTTTTGGAATGGTATCCATATATTGCCCGAGAGATGGACAAAATGTGTAGAAAGCGAGGGTCAGTACTTTGAATAAAATATATTATACTTTTTTTTAAATTACTGTGTATATATTTTAAGAAATAAACGACATTTTAAACTTGCATACCTGGTATATCCATTTTAGCCAAGCTCGCTACGTAGTGTAGATTGCTTTATCTATCATAACATGTAATAAAATAATTTAAAATTTCTAATGTTTGATGAACAATTTATTTGAAGATTTCAAAATATTTCTTAAAAATTCCATCATAAAAATAGACGATATAAATATTAAATATCTTAATGCCACCAAATATTTATAAATCTTTCTCTAAATCACTTTGTTGCTTGATTTTGTTGAATTTTGAATTATTTATGCTATATAACTTCTTATTCTTTATTTTATTTTATTTTTCTTGTTTATTTTTTTATATTGACCTTTCGACACATGTACTATCTATATGTATATGTAAAATAATAATGAAATAAATAATTATAAATAATAAAAAATAAAAATTACATGTACATTGATAAAATCCCTTCCAACAGGGTTACTACTGGAAGGAAAACACTACAAAAAAAATTAATAATATAATATGTGCAATTGTAAACTGTTAAATCATTTGAATAAAACTTTTATTATTATTATATTAATTAAATTAATGATGTTTATATCCGCCCATTACGTTCTTTAATTCTTGAATTCAATGGGATATAGGTCAAATATATTTTCGAATAAATTCTTGAGAGATATTCCCCATCTCAAGCAAAATTGTAATACATCATAGTAATTTAAAATTTAGTTACTTTATTATATATATATATATATATATATATATATATATATATATATATATATATATTAATTACTGCTTGTTTTATTTTATTAGTATTTTTAATAATTGTAACTAGTATCCTTTCCCCTGGTTAAAGAATATGGAAATATAAATACATAAAAAAATAAAAATAAAATATAATTTTTAGCCAAGAAAATAAAAAAAATATAAAGGTTTGAGTTACATAAAATATTAAATTTTCTTGGTAATTTTGTCACAAATTCATTTTTTTTACCACAGTCTTTAGAACACTTCTTACATTTAGGTCAGGGTGGGACCTATAGGATATTGGGGCGCTTATACTTTCATATTGTAAGTAAAAATAATGATAAGAACAAGGTCGATCAAAACCCGAAAGCCCGATGCTGAAACCACCAACCACTGACACCTCTCTCCATCCCTCAATCAATTTCCAAGATTAGCCATGACACAATCCTCCCATCTACGTCTCATTATACCGGACTCGATGGTTCAATACATTTCTTTTCTAGTGATTTGGTTATTATTAAATCCAACGACTATACATGCAACGTCACGCTGATATTACAAGAACTGTACCAACCGGACGTATACCCCTAGATTTCGCATTCTCCAGCCTACTGATTTCACCTATGCACTCATCCTTTTTCGGGAGAAATATGCTATGCAACTCTGTATATTCGAAAACTTTAAAGCGAACACTAAAACTAATCCTAACCCTTTTGCAGATCAAGAACAAGCCTTTAAATATTCTATAAACTAGCATTTTACAAGCCTTTTCTTTGTTTCAACAAAGGAATGTTATTTACAGCATCGAATCTAAATATATACTCGACGTCCTAATAGCTCAAGTTCTTTTTTGTCAAATGCGACTTCTTTCCTTCTAGGATACAATTTTTCAAAAAATGTTTTGTATGCCCACAGTTAAATATTTTAAAGTATTCATAAGCAGCAAAAAGAACTATTTTACACGACACTTCAGAATATTTAAAAAAATTTTTTTGGTGCTTGGGATTTCACACAGTTAATTTTTCGCATTCTTTTCAGCATATCATAGATACAAATGTTAAGTATCGTATAGGAAAAAACTTTGTTTTGTGTTTTAAATCTTCAGCGATTCGTTACATTGATTTGAACATAATCAGTTTGCATAATCGATCCTTTAACGGGGTTATTCCTCCCATTTTTTCCACTTAGATACTTTGCAGTAGTAACGAAAATATTAACAAAAGCTACAAGAGGAATATTTAAGTACAAGAGTTCATCGTAAGTAATGATTTAAATCGCCTGGAAATTAATCGGTTAATAGCTCTTAGTGTCATAGTTTTCTTTTCAATCAAGTATCTTCTTAATTCATTTAAATGAATTACAATAATAGGCTATAGCTGATGTGGGAGTTTACTACAATGTGACAAACAATTTTGCATACAATTAATAATACATAATATCGCTTAGCGAGTCCAAAAAAAAAATGCAAATAAATAAAAAACTATGTAATGGTCAAAGTAGATTAAGTTTCCTTCTATTGTTCTTGTATCTATGCAGTATTCTGTGTAGTAATATACCGCTGTAGACTAAGAGTTCTAAGAGAGAGCATGATTCAAAGAATAATGAGTCAATTTGTGCAGGGATTGTTTTGATATGGGATAAATTATTATTTCGATGGCCGAGCGAGTTGGGGCGAGGGTCTGAAAGCAATCGGTGAAGAAGGTAATGGGTTCGAACACCACCTGAGCCGGATGAAAATTTATTTCGTGGTGGACCCGCGATATGAATCTTCTCCTTCACACCATGGATGGAATAGTTGTAGGAGTAGTTTTCAAGGACGTTAAGCCCAAAATGTAAAAAAAAAAAAAAATTCTTATTCAGCATTTGTAGAAAATGACAATATTAAATCCCTAAGGAAACGACTGTTAGAGGAAAAAAGACATACTTAGAGGAAAAATCGGCATCGAGGTGGTTTGTAGGGACACTGAAAGATAATAAATTGAATAGACAAATAATAAAGTAATAATAAAAAAACAAAAACAAATCAACATAAATATTCGTATTAAATTATATTCATATTATATTATATTCAATCAATATTCAAGTTAAGTTACTTTCCATGTTGTGATTAAAATTATAATCAAAGGAAGTTTATGTTTAATTACGTCGCTGTAATTGCATTCGTTTTATATATTATTACTAGTTTTAGTTACGTCTTAAAACCTTTGTCACTACATACACTGATATCTTAGGATTGCTAAAAAAGAAAGTACAGTTTCTTAGTCAACGGTTCAGCGGATGTTGAAGTCAGCAATAATGCTCAACAGGCGGGTTTTCCCCGTTCCATCCCATTGAAGGGTCAAGTATTAACTTTATTAAGGGTGGGTGAGCCAAGCATGTTAGTACATAAATATGAATCAATGCATTAGCAAATCTAGCGTCAAGAATCAAAGTTAAAAATTAAGATCTTTGCCTTTGCTTTAAAAAAAATTTTTTTTTTTGAAAAACAAAAAAAATTCAATAATGTAAAAAATCGTGGTTTCCACAACAAATTCCTAGATCAGACAGATTACATACATTTTATAAAGAGAAGTGACAACAATAGGCGAAGAGACTGGAAGAAAAAATAGTCGATCTACATTCAACAAATATTTTACAACGGACAACCTAAAGATAAATAATAAATTAAAGTAAAAACACTATCGTAACAACTTTTTGTGAAATCATTTTTAAAAAAGATGGTTAGGACTTGCAGCAATATTTATCATAATAAAAAAACAAATCAGCGATATGATTAAAAGTTCCTCATCATTTAAACCTCTATACTGTTATGGTCATTTTTAATATAATTCCATTCTATCTTTTACATATTTTATCATAAGTCATGTCAATTATGTCTTCATATTGTCTAAGCTATTTCCATTATAAAACTCGAACATACCACTTCACTAATAACATATTTTTTAATATTTTAATTACTGTATGTATATGCTAAAGATTTAACTATTTAGCTATGTGCTAGTTATCTACTATAATTTATTTATCTATTTATGTTTATAAACTGCATCCATTCAACTTTGGTTGTAGTCTTTATTAATCTTATTTTTCTACAGTATATGTATTTTTAATTTTTATTTCATCTCTTTTAAAGAGCTATATATTTTTTTGTTTTCTTCTAGCCATGATAAAGACTTGTATTGTAATAGTCCAGTCAATGAGTGGTGAAATGAGGGGTTAAATTAAGTGCATTAAATAAGTGATAATTTTTAACTCCACAGCTTCGTTAGTTGTTAGAAGGTAAACATATAACATTAATTTTTTATGAAATTTAATTAGCTTTAATTTTGATTTGTAACACATTTTTCTTGAGTCCATCGTTTTTGAGATATAATAGAAAAACCCAAAAATGGGGACTTGCTCTTCTCCCCCACCGTAAGCTCACCCCCCAGGGACGGGGACTTAAAGTATGTTTACCTTCTAACTACACCTAACGAAGCTATGAAGTCGAAAATGTTCGCATATTCCAAGCACTCTACGAT
This sequence comes from Euschistus heros, assembly GCA_003667255.2. Taxonomy (NCBI): domain Eukaryota; kingdom Metazoa; phylum Arthropoda; class Insecta; order Hemiptera; family Pentatomidae; genus Euschistus; species Euschistus heros. The sequence goes on along the minus strand of RCWM02000096.1, from coordinate 315,821 downwards.
ATGTTTACTGACTGGACTATAAGCCGAAACATCGGTTTAATTAATTGTTTTGTATTGCGGTATGCACTACACACCAGAACCATCTATTTCCTTACCCCTATGCCTTATCACGATCAAAAATATTGCATCATTATTGAAATTATTTAATAAATCTTATTAGAATCAAAGAAAGTATTAATAATTCAAAAATGTTCTTAGCGATAATTTATAAACTATTAAAAATTATAATCTGAAACAAAAAACTAAGTTAATAATAAATATTAAGTCATATGTTTAAAAACTCTGATCCCTCTGACGCATGTTCCTCTTCGACTCCATGATAAATAAATTATGACTCACGTATAAATGATGTTATTTGATTCATCTTTTAAAGTCAATTTAATACTCAAAGTTTATAACTAATACTGCTAAAGATAATGAATGAAAACGCAATTCTAAAATGAAATCAAAACTTTTTTATTTTAATAATGGTTTAGTTTTCTGAACGAACTTGACTCCAACAAAGAGTTGAAAATGATATTTTCAAAAATGAAACACTCTAAATAAGATTTCATAATACATACTAGGCATTTCTTAACGAGTACATTGCTCATTTTAACTGATTATGCTGTGTTTAAGAATAATGTATTTAAATTTATCAATAAAAGGAACTTAAATAAATTTACTCACAAACTTAATGTATAAATAATAAAAACAAAAAATCGCAACTACTTTTATCTAAATTTAACAACATTCTAAACAATATCACACCAATAAAAATAAAAATAATCCAATGGTTGTTTAAAACTAATATAATTAGTTTAAAAAAAATTTCGAAACAGTTTTTCAAAACCTAGCTCTATCATCATAATAAAATGTCTCAAAAATGAGTTTCAACCACTTTCTTCTTACTAAAGCATTAGTCCAGTCAATAAACATATTTTAGAGTGCATAAAATATGCGATCATATTTGACTTCACAATTTCGTTAGGAGTAGTTAGAAGGTATACATACTATAAGTTCCCGTCCCTGGGGGTGAAGCTTAGGTATGGGGAAGAGGAGAAAATACCATTTTTGTGTTTTCCGATTATAACTCGAAAACTGTAGACTTAAGAAAAATATGTTTCAAATTAAAATTTCCTATAAAATTAATTCTATATATATTTGATGAACTTCCAAGGATTTTCGAGATATACCGTTATTGAAAATCGATAATTAAAAAAAAAAAAAAAAACTTTTTGTCAAACATTTTGTTCTAGTGCTTTCCGCGATCGTTTCTCAGAAAAAATATCAAAATCAAAGTTGTAGAGCATTAAATTTACTTTAATTTCGTATATACGTTACTGGCACTTGAATCAAAAGTTTGACAAAAAGTGAGATACACATTATTTTTTTTTCTCGAAAATTATCGATTTTAAATAACGTATAGCTCGAAAACCGTTGGAATTTCAATAAATATGTATAAAATCTATTTTTTAGAAAATAGTTTTAAAGATTAAATTTTAAGTTTAGGTTTATTTCAGTATGTAAGGAATATATATATATATATATATATATATATATATATATATAATATATATATATATATATATATATATATATATATATATATATAAAAGGGTGAGCAACATAACTTAATTATTATTTAAAATCTATTATTCCATTATTAAAATTACGATAGATAAAATATGATTTAAAATGCTAAGATGCAGAAAGAGGATAAATGCAAAAAAAAAATACTTTTCAGTAAAATAATATTTTAAGTTCTGAACGTTAGCTACATAAGACAAAATCCAAAAATTTAGTACATAATTATTATAGTAATTTATATATTTAATATCCAACCGGACCTAATTAAGCTTAGTGAAGATTTTTTTAAGGAATTCCTTAAAAACAGGCTATATGAAAATACAAATAGTTACATAATTCTAACTTTTGTTTCCATTCCAGTTAATTTACATCCTAGTAGATTTAAAATTTTATCCTTAATGATTAATAGTAGGGGCGACTGAAATCAATATTACAAATCCCTCATTAGGCAAGGAAAGTAGAAGCTATGAATATAGAATACAATTAGCTACTTTTTTCAATTACTGTTGGAAATATTTAAAAAAGATTCTTGAAAATTATTTTTTGTAAGGGTTCCAATTTTAGGCAACCACCCCATTTCGCCGGGACTATCAGGAGCAGGGTTCTCCCTTCGGGTTTCCCAATCAATATGGCCTATTCGTACTCTCAACCTCACCAACCACTGCGCTCTCTCTTACGCCATCGATCCAAGAAAATCTTAACAAAACGAATAGATAATCGAGGACCTGAAGAATTTAAAAAATAAATAAATAATTTCAGGAACAGCGACGAAAAAAAATGTAAAAAAATATCGATTTTCGGAAGATTCTATAAGATAAATCCAACTTTTAAAAATTACTTTCATAATTTATTTATATATTTTACTCTTTAATAGGTCCTTACTTCTGGTGGTGTAACATCAGAAACCAACACTTGGTTCACATGTTGCAACGTATTTATCAGGATATAAATATAATAAACATTACAAAATTAAATAAATGAAATTAAAGAAGATAATTGCGTTCACCACATACAAAAGAACTATTTAATTATTATTTTTTAATTTTATTGTTATTTTACATATACATATAGATAGTATATGTGTCGAAAGGTCAATATTAAAAAAAAAAAATAAAAATAAACAAGCAAAATGAAATAAAATAAAGAACTAGAAGTTATATAACATAAATAATTCAAAATTTAACAAAATCAAGCAACGAAGTTATACATAGAAAAATTTATAAATATTTATTGGTTTAAAGATATTTCATATTTATATCCTCTATTTTTGTGATGGAATTTTTAAGAAATATTTTGATATTTTCAAATAAATTGTTCATCAAACATTGATCATCCACCGGCCAATGTCCTAATTTCTGTAATGTTTATGTCTGTAGTATAGTTCTGTAGTCAGTGAGTAGTCTGCATTCGACATATAGAGGCTTGTAACTGGTTAAAACAAATTTTTTTTTTTTTAATTTCACAATAAATACATTTAATAATGTAATTAATGATAAGAAATAATTAAAACCTTCATAAAAACTCGTTCACCCAAAATTTCGCCACATAAAATTCAATAAATTTAAGCTTTAATACAGTAACCAGAGTTATAGTTAAAAATCGATTAACTAGTTTAATAACAAAAAATGTCCTAACCTTCCAACCCTGGCTAGAATGGGTTGGAAACAAGTAGGATAACACATCCTTCTGCCCTAGTTTGATTACATAAGAACGTTAAGCACTAATAAACAATAAATAACTGTATTTATTTTATTAATGTATATTTATTAAATAAAGATCGTAACAAAGATGAAAAAAAATCTTTGATAATTAGTAAATTTATCAATATGTCAAAACATCAAAATAAAAATCAATATTTTGAAAAAAGTATTTTTCTCGTGATTTTGAATTTTATGAAACAAACTTAATAATCATCAGCTGTTTCTTATCACTTTTCTATAAAATTTAAAGAATGAAATAAACTATTTTAATAATTTAATCGAAATAACAGATAAAAAATAATTCCGAAAGGTTCATTATTTTAAATAAAATATTATATGAAAATAGTAATTACATGAAAAAATTAAGCAAGTAAAGCACTTGATTTCTAGTACAGTAATGGGAAGATAACGGTTGTGAAATAATAAATCGTAAAATGTAAAATAAATAACGGGCATGAGATAAATTTCCTAATTGTTTATTTGTTACTAAAGTAACGCCAAAACATTATTTATACTTTAAAGTTATTGATAATAAATTATTTGAATAATGACAAAAATCGTATTAATTTAATGAAAGCATTTTACAAGCATTGTCTTGGAAGTATAGGAATAATTTAAAGCAAAAAAAAAAAATTTTTTTTTTATTATTCAAAGCAGTGCTATATACCAACACCACCTATGGATTATTTCTACATAATATATAAGACAAAAATATATTGCTTAAATATTAAAAAAAAAATTTTTTAATAAAATTATTTATGTAAAAACGGTAAATTGTACCATATTCAATTACGCCTTCCATTTGCGGCGAATGTCTCGCCATATTATTCACATATTTATAGTTTTAAAGTTGTGGCAATAGAAAAAATATATATAAAATGTAATATTGACAGGAAAAGACTTGAAGGAGATGACGCGAAATCAAGTTACGGTGAGTCAGGATCCTGGATCGTTCAATTTCTGAGAATATTTTCCTGAATCTTTACCTCAACGATGAGCAAGAATGCTGATTCTAACTTTATTATTATATTTTTAATAAGATAATTAGTTCTTAAAAATTCTTTACATGTATTGAGATGCAAAACTAATAATAATTAAAACTTTTTAAAAAAAAATATAAATAGCCATAATTCATCACCATCCGCAACTGAAATTCCTCAATTGAAGCGTAGCACTTAATGATTACTTAACATTATAATATTTAAAAATAATACAAAACACGACTTTAGTATCAGCTAATTTTTCGTATATTAATACTATAATGATATTCAAATAAATAAAATCATTTAAGTGCATAATTAAATCAATGAGCAAATTAAACAATTATATATATACATATATATGGAGGTGAACAGCCACTGGCAAGCTTTCTACTTAAATGTGAAGTGAAATAATTTTCTTTTATTTCATTTTCTAGGTTGTTAAGTTTTGTTTTTCAGAATTTAATTTCATAAAATCGCCAACTGATAAAAAATAAAAATAAACAGTTTATAATCAAATTAATGATCGAAACATTTGGATTCACCACATTATAGCTTATGAATGAATGAATGAATAAAAAATAATCTTTATTCTGGGACACGTTGTCCCCTATGAAAAATATAAAAGTACAATAAAAATGAATCATTGTCTGGCTGCGTAGATATCAGGCAGCAACTTATATAGAATGTAAATTATATACATATAAATATATAAGGTGAAATTTTAGATTTAAAAACAAGTCTTAGGGTTTATATAACAAAAACAAAATTAAAATTAAAAATAAAAAGAAATATTCTAATACTAATATATTATTATTACACAATTTCGGAAGATTGATAATTGAGGAGGTAGATTAATAAATTATGTTTAAGGAAAGTGAGAGAAGGAGCATTGCGGATCGAAATTGGTATGGAATTCCAAAATAAAGCTGCACGATTAATAAAGGATTTTTCAAAGGAAGCAGTTCGATAAGAAGGGATATACAAATCTATAGGCTGAGATCTGGTGTTCAAAAGATGAATGGAAGAACGAAGGGCAAGGATGTCGTAAATGTACAAAGGTTTTTTGGACTTTAAGGATTGCAATAAAAAGGAACCAAGGAAGTATTCGGATAAAGCAACCTCAACTCGGAATACCAACAAGTGATGTCAGAACGCCTGAGGATCCCAAAAATGTATCTTATAAAGGAGTTCATTAATCAATGCTCAGTATTCATTTGATATATTTTCGAGTTTTTTATTTTGAATCGCATCACCTGTTTTAAAACACACTTAAAAAATAGGTAAATACTAGCATTCTCCGTGACGGCTTCGTCCGCTTCCATAAGTAAAGAACTTAGATAATTTTAACTGTGATTTTATCGATAAAAATCTTGAATTAATGTATGCAATTGAGAATTATTTCTTTAATGATATTTCCACGCATAACTGTAAATTTTATCCAGGTAATATTTCCTGGTGATTGGGGTCTTGAAGATCACGTAAAAACGTAATTGGACATCCAATTTTTAAATTTAATGTATCAAGACTATTAAGAAACTCTTTCGGACAATTAAATGCATTATCAGTGATTACAACTGAAGACCCACGAATCACATTTTTACACACAATATCAAAAAGTAGATGATCGACAATTTGATTTTTCAATCATACCCATAAAAGTATATGACAGTGTGGTAAACCTGGTTTCTTACACTCATCATTCTACACTTATATTATTAGTATAGTAAACTTTACTACAATAAACGTTCCTAAAACTATGAAGATGATTTAGTTAAAATTTGATAGGAGATAGGTTCAATAGTTTTAAAATTGCAAACTCTGTTGCAGAATGGCGCTGCCCACATATCGGTCGATTGTTAAACTTCACATGTCACACCATATATTTATAGCTTTTTCAATAACAATTTAATTGAAAATAAGTAAATTTGAATTAAAATATCTAGCTCTATATAACACCGTACCTTTGTAAACTTTCTTGAATGGCACTTCCCACCTATTAGTCGATTTTCAAACTTAACTGTGCATTTATTTATTGTTTTATTAATAACAATTTAATTGCAAATCTTTTACTTATATCATTGCTGAACCATCCTTGAACTATTATAAGGATGTAGTTAAAATTTGGTACAAATTGGTCCAGTAATTATCGTGGTCAATGATCACAAACAAATAATGGCTTGTCCTTTTATATTAAGACTAGCATCCCTGTTGCAGCTTCGCCCGCTTTCATAAGTACAGAATATAATTTTAACTAATAGTTGAAGTTTTATTTGTTTATCGATAAAAATCTTGAATTGAAGTGTAATTCAAAAATTTCTTCTTCAGCGAAATTTTGGCGGATAGCAATAATGTTTCACCTGGTTGAAGTTGCACCGATTAGGTGGTTGAAGATTATGTAAAAGCATAATTAGGTGTCCTATTTTTAATTTTAATCTATGAGTATCCAGACGAACCCTATTAAGAAACACTTGGGGATAATAGACTGCATCGATCAATCACTGCTTAGAACTAATGGTCCATGAATCAATTTTTTGTATCCAAAATCAAAGCAACATTTTATATTGGTAATAATTTTTATGTGGCAGAAATAATTTTATTGATCTGGCTGGATTTTTATTTCTAAACATGAAAGTGTATGATAGAGTGGCAAACCTCGTTTTTAACACTCAACATTATAAATTTAAATTTTTATTATTGTAAATTTTACAACTGCTTAACCTTCCCAGAACTATGATGAAATTGTAGTTTAAAGGCTTGGGCACACAGAGAGCGGTCTGTAGCGGCGGTCTGCGATCTGCGACCGAAGCGGTCAGGCGGTCTGGTTGTAATACACAACATTGCATTATCCCCGTCAAACAGCACGCGGTCTACCCTCGCGGTCCAGTCTTCGTCGTGGCGAAAAGCGATCCAGTAGTACAAAATTACAAATTAAACCCTGGCCGCCTCACCACCTGCGATTAAAAAATGACCGAACAAATCGAATTATTAATTGAAAATGTTCGAAAATATAAGTGCTTGTATAATAGTGCCGATGAGCATTACAAAAATGTTTTGATGAAGGCGATAGCAAAAGAATTAAATTCAACAAGTAAGTACTATTTTTTTTATTAATAAATTATTTATTTTTTAAAAGGCATAACTCCCAATTATTCGTTTTTTATTCATTCATTTCGACTTGTTTCAGAGCTCAATTGCTCCATCTTCAGGTTCTACAATCATTTATGTTATATTTACAATTCTATACTATTTTACTATTACATTTAACAATAATTGAAATTTTACCTTACACTGTGATATTCTCACTTGGTCATCCTAATTCACACTGACACCACTGGGCAATGTTCAATCATTGTTTTGTTTATTTATTACCAATGTTCTGGTTCTTATTTAATTTGGTTCTTATTACCCATTCCATTTTCATTCTATTAGCTGTACTGTTACTGTTATTCACATTTTCGCACGCATAAGCGGTGATATTCCCCTAGTTGTTTTCTCTTCTTATTAATTTCATGCACCCAGCATCGTCTTTTCCTCTTTTGGCTTTGCAATGCAAATAGCAAAAGGAGAATTTCTTCGTCTGAGCTCATACTCAATATAAAAAACGCCAACACGGACCAAGCCACGGGAGGAAAGAGGCCAGATCGAACCGCTCACCAGAATGTGTGAGCTCCCTATGTGACCTCCCTATATCGCAGGCCGCTGCGACAGCCACTGGATCGCTGACCGCCGCGATAGACCGCTTTCTGTGTGCCCAAGCCTTAAATTTAGTCCATATGGGTTCAGTAGTTTTACCATTGCAAACTATATTGTAGAATGATGCTAACTAAAAATCGGTTAATTTTTACACTTCTCTGAGATGAGAATTGAAATTAATAATAAATGTTATTATTAATTATAAGATTTATAAAACAGTGTCGCTTTGTAACCTCTAATGTAGTGTAGCCCTCGCCACCTATCGGTCAATTTTCAAACTTCGCAGTTATTTATATATTATTGATTTTTTAATAACATATTAATTGCAAATTAATAGGTTTTATTATTGCTAAACCTTCCTGGGGCTATAAAGATACAGTTGTTAAAATATGTATAGATTGGTTCTGAAGTTTTCGTGGTTAGTGATCACAAAGAAAAAATGACTTGTCCTTATATACTAAATATTTAATCAACTAACTAATATTATAACGCCATTGTATAGATATTTATAAATTTCATAAAAAATAAAGAAATTTCTTTTGAATAAGGTGGAAAAAACTACCCTTAACAAGAATTTATTTAGTTTGAACAAGGAAAGTAAATTGTAATCTAAAAAAATTACAGTATGAATTACGATGAGGGACAAAGGATCTCTCCTACAGAGTTCCTTTTCGGTCTCAAGGCCAGATGTCTATATCAACCAGCTTGCACTTCATTAGATCGCTCCAACTGCAACGGCACACATAATCTACAATACTCCATCAATTTATTTATATAGCCTGGCAGATTCAACAATATAAAAAAATAAAATTAATTTAGAAAAAACAAATACCGACTTCAAGATTAAACCTATACGTACAAACGTGAACTAAAAAGTATAAAATAATACTTTAATTCAGCAATGTGTCGGTCCCAATTTTTTTTTCGATTTTCGGTACCAATACCTCCGTTTTAAAATAGTGCTATTTAAAATCATTATCCAAAAATAAGCTAAAAAGGCAAATCGAATCGATTAAAAAACGAAAATAATTCGGCATTATATACCTAATTTATGATCAGTTATTTTTTTAGTCGGTGCCAGCCAACAAGAGCAATCCAGCCTTCGCAACAAACTTTTAGCACTTCTTTACAATTATCAGCTTTCTTTGCATTGCTGTTTGGTTTCGTTGGCAACGACTCTAAACATAACTGATAATAAAATGTGAATTGCCATATAAGTATCGATAATTTCATTGAATTTTTCTTTAATTCTTTTTGTTCTGAAGCAAGTTTGTACATTTAGGCTTAATCTTTAAGTTTTTTTTTCTTTTTTTTTTTTTTTTTTTTTTTTTTTTTTTTTTTTTTTTTTTTTTTTTTATATATTAGCTTTATTCTGTTATCTTTAGGGGTGAGTGTATTTTTGCTTGTAAATGTACTTGTGTAAATAATTTAGATTTAGTCACCATGGAGTAATATGTTTATAGTGGAAGGTAATTAAGATGTTAAAAAACAACAAAAAATTGCAATAAAATAAATAAATTTGAAATATCAATACGTTCTTAAACACTGCACCTGTGTCTACATCAAAGCCATATCAACAGGTCATATTTGTAACTATCATTATTTCTACTATTATTTATATTTTTTCCTTAAAAGTTTCATTCTTTTTGTGTATCTAGTTTTTGACTTCCCTTCATACATAAACCATGGCACACGAAACAAATTAGGATTATCGACAATGTTAATTAAAATCAAATACAGCAGTATTTTAAAATATTACCAAGCAATTTTAATTTTAGGAAATTGTAAATGACTGAGGTTTATATCCACCCATTATGTTCATTACGTCTTGCATTCGAAGAGCTATAGGTCCGATGTAATTTTGATTGATTTTGAAAGTTCTTGTGAGATATGCCACATCTATTCAAAACTGAAATAAATCAAAATCTAAAAGTACGTAAACAAATTAAGTAATAATTAATTCTGACATAATCGACTAGAAAATTTGATATTAGCAAATTTTATTTAATCTTACTAATCTACTTATATTCATAAACGAAACAAAATTCTAAGGAGATGAATTTGTCAGGGGTGCAGTCAAGGTTGAATAAACACAGCCAGTTTTTAAATGAAAAACTTATAATTTGGCGTGTCAACGTTTCGACCTGCCTTGCAGGTCTTCATCATGGCTAAAATAACAAAAATTGGATGTGACCAAGATGATACAAACACTAAAAATAAAAAATAAAATAAATAAATAAATAAAAAAAAAATAATAAAAATAATTTAAAAATGAAAAAGAAACAAGAAAAAAAAAACCTGTAGTTAATTAGATAATTGAATACAAAATAGTAGTAAAGTCTAGTCTAAGATACAGTTGTAATAAAGTAATTAAATAATTTAAATTGAATAATATAAATTTAAAATTTTGTAAACCAATACAATGTTTATTTTATTAACAGATGTTTTTTATTAGGAATTTAAAAAGGTATAAGGGATCTATATGAAAAGGAAAATGGTAAGATAGAAAGGTAAGCAAAATAATTAAGTTGGCATAACAATAAACGAAGGAAGAGGTTGGGAAAATATGAGAAATTAAAATAAATGTAAACTGACTGGTTTCTTTTCCGGGCAACAGAATCGTATTTTGTATGTTAAATACAAATAGTTACGAACTATTTTGTATAGAAAACAACTTAAAGTTACAATTTAAACTTGTTCGATAACGTTTCAATAACTATACTTTGGAACAACTGAAAAAAGAAGTACCGTTGAGTCAAGCACGTTGTTCTTTAATGAGAAGTGTAGATAGACCAGAATTTTTGACAAAATACAAACCGTCTTCTACAGTACAGTATGCTCGTGAAATACATCAATAAATTCTGCTTTTCTTTTTGTTAAGTTATTAATAATAGTCATATTAAATTTTTACATTATTCAAATAAAAATTACTTTGATTTCATGTCCTTAACTTCTCCAGTGACGGGTAACTTGTCTACAGTAATTTATTAACACGCTGGGCCAAGATGGATCGCAAACCGAAACATGTAGAACAAAGATCTGTACAGAAAATTTGGATTTGAAAAAAGTTTTTGTATAACATGAACTATAAAACTCAATAACTCAAGGATTACCCTTCAAAAAAAGGTTTATTTAAAATTAATTTTAAATTTAAAACTTTAATAAAAATAACTATATTAACCTCTTAAAGTTATCTGATTTAATTGTTGATTATTAAATTATGAAGAACCCTGGGGTTCGCTTCCTAAAAATACTATCTTACATTCTTATCCACAAAGGCAACATAATCCTTCCAAAGATGTCTCAATCTAGTTAATAATATCAGAATGTTCAACAAAACTATAATATTTGTCAGGAAAATTAAAAAACGTTCGTGTCTCGATTGGTATAAATCGCTTCTACAGAGCATTTTCAATTGGAAGTTCCTCACGTGATCTTTATACTGGGCCACAGTTTTAATATTATTCTCCACATCTCTTATAATGTGTTCAAAATTTAATATTTTATTCCCCCCTTTAATATCATAAATCGTTGTTTTCAACATCACAATTTCTATCCAGATTAACTGTTATCACTTTTTTTTTTATTCCGTTTTTGATAACATATCTTTGTATTTACGATAAAGACTTGGGTTTGAGATTTTTTAGTGACAATTCAATAAAATCAAAAGGGGGGGGGGAGATTCAAATAGATAAACTGAAACAAAAAAAATATATTCTAAAGGGTGACTTTGTTTGAATAGCATTCATCTTAGTTCTGAGAAGTTGTTTTAAAAGCAACAGCGGATTACAAAATGTGCTGAATATGCAACTCCAGTATTAGCAAGATAAAACTTTTTTTTTTAATTTGAAAGTATCTCTATCATCATTAATAATCAATTTTCAATATTTTGAAAAATAATGCATAGCCCAAAATAAAGTTTCAAAAAAATATTTACGTGTAAATATATAAAGCGTAGAATTCAAAAACCAGCTAATATAAGTCCATTTTTTTTTTTTTTTTTTTTTTTTTTTAATTTTCAATGCTGTTCTATAAACTTTAAAGTAAGACTGGATTAAGAAGGAGCTTTACTTTTTTGTATGGCCGTTTTCAAAATTATTTAACCACTTTGTTGAGAAAACCTTTCACATAAAAAGATAGTCTAGTAGTAAAGCTATTCAATAAAATAAAAAAAAATAAAATAAAAATAAAAAAAGGACTTACAATTAGCTGGTTTTGGAGTTCCACGCCTCACATTTAAGTTTAAAAATTATTTATCAATTCAAACAGTTTCTCTACTTTTTCTTAGGTGTGTGCCACAATGCATTCGATTTCATATCATACATTTTAAATAAATATATCTGTGGTTCCCATAAAGAAGTCAAATAAGTGCAATTTTTGCAATTTGCAGCGAGACATTTTTGATCGTTTTCCTAAATCCCGTTTTACTCTAGAAATACTATTCGTGACAAAATAGATACTTTAAGGCATTATTAATTATTATATTACTAGTTTTTGATAATGCATATATTAAAAATCCTGCTTAGAATAATAATAGTTACTTCGTTATCAATGAAATTTGACTTAGGCACTTCTTCACGACTCCACAAAAATATATATCTACGTTCAAAAACCATATTTTAGGATAAACGCAATTGAAAGTTTAGAAATTATTCCACGATGATTCACAAAGAAATATTCCTCCCTTTAATGACAGTATAACTTAGCCAATTAAACAGAAATATAAAAAAAAAAATATAGATAGTATCAGTTAATAACCATAAAAGATAATTTGCAAAATTGCACTTAACAAAGTATTTAAATAAGAAACAGATATAGCCTATTTATTGAATCGCTGATTTTTTGAATTTTTGAATGTTTCTAGAAATGAAGATGAATTTTTAACAATCGAAACTAATATTCGTATAAACAAAATGCTAATAAAAGAAAAATGCAAATGATTTATTCATTCCCAAGTTCCCAATTGTATTGATTCTTCTATACCTACATAACAGAGTTAGGCAAAATTGAATCCTGGAATCAATCATCTAATTTAATCATCATTAAATATTCCAATCAAATAATCATTAGTTGACTAAAAAAATGGCTGAAAGATTCAATCATTAAATTAGGTTATTGATTCCAGGAAATTAGTAGTCAAGTAGCTATGATTAAATTTTGCCCAACTCTGCAATCTAAATGGATTTAGATACAACTTTCGATATTTTTCGACAGTATTCAAAACTAAACTTTGCAACTGTCTGGACCTGTAGGGTTTATGGATTTTGCAAAACTGTCATATGATTTATAGACCGACCAAAGTTGACTTTCAAAACTTAAATATAACACCCCCCTGGTTCTCTGAATTAGCATGAGGTAGGAAACCCGGGTTGCTCCTTGAAGGCAGGTATACGGAGCGTTGGTATGGCGTGCCGGGTATACATGTCGTGCGGGTCTCACTCTACACACCAGCCGCCAGGGGCACCTTACGTCATCACGAGGTCACCAGTCGGTCACTCTTATCTCCAATGATTGATGTTTGAGCAATTGAAATCTCGACGTGATAGTATGCGTTTCGTCAAAGATATGACACCAATAGATGTTACAGGAGAATTAGTAGAGAAAAAAAAACAAAAAACAATTTAGACATTAGTTTAAACTCATTAATCAGAAAGGTAATAAGAATTATAATAGAAGACAGGCATAAGAAATTATAATGGAAAAGAATACCCTTAAAATTAAAGAGGAAGTTTATGAATAAAAATATGGTGATATTTCAATTAGGAAACAACTGCCAGTGTTTGCTTTAAAAAACACTACCTAAACTAAATGAATAATTGTAATAAGATATTTTTCTAATATGTTCTGTTAAGGTATTTTATTTAAAAAAAAAAGAACTAATAATATTAATACAGTTAAAAAAAAAAAAGTCCAACGTGAACTAAAATTATTAAAAGATACAAAACGTTTCAGAGAAATGATAAACATACCTATCAGTTCTAAACCAAACAAAATTTTTCAACATTTATTCAATTTATAATCTATATATAATCTACCTATTTAAAAATTATATAATCTATGTAACATATAAATAGGATGTGTTGAAAAAAAAAAAAATTGTATGTTTTAGAACTGAAGATGAATGTTTAGCATTCGAAACTAGTATTCTAATAAAATGATTCCAATAGAAGTGGCAATTAATTCATCAATCCTAATTGTATTTAACCTTCTATACCATCATGCGTACCTCAAGTGATGCATTATTGATCAATCAAATGAGGATTTAATGAATGAGTATTTAGTTTAAAATAAAAACAATTAAAACATCGGAAATTCGATACTAAAATAATATTATGAAATAATTAATTGTTGTTGATTAATATATTTTTTATTTTGAAGAGAAAAATAAACAATTAATATAAACAATTAATAAATAAACAATTAATTATTTCATAATTATAATATATATATGACGTATGTCAACAAGAACTAGTTAACAGTAATGTTCAATGAACATTCATCCCCGATTTGTACTTCGCAACTGCGAGTGCCCGGGGTATGGATCAGTGAAGAGAAAAGATTTCCCTGGTTCGGATACGAGCTCGGTAGCCTAGTGGATAAGGCACCACGCTAGAAAAGTGGAGACTCGGGTTCGAATCCCGACTGGGCAAATCTTTTCTCTTCAAAATAAAAAAAAACTAAAATAATATTTGTCATATTAATGCAATAAAAATAAATATACATATATAATATTTCTAAAACGAAGGAATACAATAGGAACCAGGGTTTGAAATCGATAATTAAAAAACATAAAAATAAAAATCAAATCCGATCAAAATTTTTATCAGGAATTTTAAAAATCATTTGATGATTTTTATTATGATCGATTTTTATTTTTGATCATATGTTATAAAAATCAAATTCTGATCATTATTTTTGAACAAAATTTTTTCAATCAACAATAATAATTATTTTTGAGTAATTCCTTTCTAAATCAGAAAATTAAATTTTTTGAATTATCTCTATGATATTTTTTGAGTCTGGAGTAGTAGGTGGTGAATAATATAGTCAACTATTAGCCACAGAACATCTTTATTTTTTAAATCCATTACAAATTTTGGCTTACAAATGTATTATGAATTATATGTATATATATGATTATATGTATGTATTTGTATTATGTATTATAAATACATACAATTAAAAATATTTTTAAAAAAAAACACAAAAAAACTGCCTGACTACGTAGAGCTAGAAGAGTTGAGTTTTAAAATCAGAATTTTTTCCAAGTGCTCAGGTGTAGTTATACTATTATTATAATTATTTAATTAGATTATACACTGTTTTACAGATATGCCAGGATCTGACGTTTTTTCGAGGCCGAAGGACATCCTTGGCCACTCTCTCTATCCACAATTAGAATAAGCTTTTTCGTCCTTAAGGATAATATGTTCTTAACGGTTTTTTAAGTTATCCGAAGGATAACTTCCGCCATTGTTGTCCTCCAGGATACTGTTTTAAAATATTTGACGGTTTTAAGATGGCGGACCTTAAAAAAGGACACTTTTTAAAAAATATTTAACGATTTAACTGTTTTAACATGGCGAAAGGATATTCATTCGTTGTTAACTCATTCTACGGGAGACTGGATTAAGAGATGGCTCCTGTTATAAGGACACTGTTTTACAGATCTGCCAGGATCTGACGATTTTTTGAGGCCGAAGGACATCCTTGGCCACTCTTTCCATCCACAATTAGATTATGGACACTTTTTTAAATATTAGACTATTTAACTGTTTTAAGATGGCGGAATGATATTTAATCATTATAATATTAAATGGAGGAAGAGGGGGAAAAAAAAATTCCTTTCCTTTCCTCTCTCTCACTCTCTCTCTCTCTCTCTCTCTCTCTCTCTCTCTCTCTCTCTCTCTCTCTCTCTCTCTCTCTCTCTCTCTCTCTCTCTTAAATTATAATTTATTCCCTTAATTTTAGTCACCAAATTATATCAATAGTTTAATAGTTCAATATTATAGCAATAGTAATTCAATTGGGATTACAATGTAATTCTTAAATGTAATTTGATCACGTATTACATAGTTGAATTACGGATTACTATTTCTTGTAAGTTAAGTCATGAATGATTTGCAAATTTAATTCGATTATAATATTTCTTCCATTAAATAGCCAAATAAATATCGGAATATCAGTTTAGACCTCCACCATTTATATTTAAGTTTTCTTTTAGTGTTAAAGATTTTGAAATATCGCCATCTTCATTATTTTTCTTAGAGAGAGGAGTGGGGGGGGGGGGGGGCTAATTCTAAATTGAGAACGGCTCGTCCGATTTTAATGAAATTTTATAATTATGTTCCTTTCGTACTTATTAGCATATATTTATGGTTTTAACAGTTTTATTAATTAGTGGGGTGGGGAGGAAATATAGCCCCCCTCCCCCCTAATTAATAAAACTGTTAAACCCTAAATATACGCTAATAAGTACGAAAGAAACATAATTATCAAATTTCATTAAAATCGGACGAGCCGTTCTCTATTTAGAAATATAGCCCCCCCCCCCACCCCCAATAATAAATAAAACTGTTAAAACCCTAAATATACTTTAATAAGTACGAAAGAAACATAATTATCAAATTTTATTAAAATCGGACGAGCCGTTCTCTATTTAGAAATATAGCCCCCCCACCCCCCAATAATTCATAAAACTGTTAAAACCCTAAATATAAGTTAATAAGTACGAAAGAAACATAATTATCAAATTTTATTAAAATCGGACGAGCCGTTCTCTATTTAGAAATATATATATATAATATTGAAATTGTGTACATTAATATTGTATACAAACATATTAATCAATTTTTGTGTAAAAGGTGATTTTTATTTTCTGATCAAAATTTTTTTGATCGCAAATTAATCATTATTATTAATGCAATACCATATCACTCAGTGAGTAATCATAATTTTTAATCAAATCAATAAACATCAAAAATCAATTAAAATTTTTATTTATAAATCAGGAATGATTTTTAAATTAAAAATCAAATATAATAATTATTATATGATTTTTTGGAAAAAATAATTATTGATTTCAAACCCTGATAGGAACTATACAATTCAGATGACATCGATAGCTTTAAGGACTACTGGTAGAAAACCAAGATATATTTACTTAAAAAATACTGTTTTTCTTTCCTGCTTAATTTTATTTAACATTTTATAACTTTCATATTCATAGATTTCTAAAAACCAAACGAATTTTATCGAATTTATTTCAGAATATATCGAGAAATAACAAAACAATTTATAGAAAAGAGTTAAGGGACATATGGAAAATATTATTAGTTTAACAGTTTTGGAAAATGACTTTTTGTTTTCGGATATTTTCTAAGTGTGTGCAACAATTATATCAGATTATAATGGAAAATATTAGTCAACCTTTTGAAATTAGCTCTAACACTTGATAAGATTTTGTCAAAAACATCACTTTGCAAATAACACTTATACCTGAAGTAAAAGTATAAGCAGTTAAGAGAGCAATTTAAAAAAAATAAATAAACAGCAATATCTTTCAAAACTCGTATACTTCTATACAACTGATGAAAAATCCTTAAATTAAGTTAGGGATTAGTATAAAAATGTATAGGATAACAACCTTCAATACTAGGGAGCAGATAGGCAACATGCGATTGACATTCTGAATTAATTTATACTGGACCTCGGTATAGGTCAAGTTGAACTGAAGAGGTTCAGGCGGTCAGCTATGTTTACCCTTACCAAATAAGTATGAAGGAATATTTAGTAGAATATTTTTAAATCGGTAAATTTCTCTAAGAAATCAAGTATGAAATTTTAAAATATGATAATTGTTCCAGGCAAATATGTTAATCTTCTATGTCAAGAACAATGTATTTTTGGTTCACAAACAAACACAGTTATTACTTTTAAAAATATAAACTTTTTCAAAAACCTAAAAGAAATATTTATTTTCTGCATTGCAATGACATTTCAAAAGAATTATTTTAATAATGCCAAAGGAGGTTCAATTATAAAACTATTGAGTCCAGCTTTTTAATAGTTAGACAATGTGGAAACACAGTAAAATAGGTACTTTTCTAAGGATGGGCAATAAAAAAAATTGTGTAAGCAGTAAAACGCTGGACTTAAAAGAGTTAACGAATTATTGTAGTTCCAAATTACTATTAGATCGGTGTCATGCGACACAGCGCTTCGTTTATTATTATTCTCAAAAGAAAGAAATATATCCAACTATTAAAGGTTCCGACTAACTTTTAGTACTTAATATAAATTATCTGGGATAAAATCAATTAATAAAATAAATTAGGAAAATTTAGGGCGATCCTCGAAAATTTTTATGTAGTTTCTACTACTTGAAAAAAATAATACTTTATTTGTTTTAAGTTCTATAAGGCTTGTTCTATTAATTTGACGTTCATAATAGAGAAATATAAATCAAATTTCGTTCATTGCAATTAATGCAAATAATAAATAATCAATATCTATTTTCAGTAACTTCTTAAGGGACTAACAAACTTAACTTTAATCGTGAAAAATAGAGTTTTTATGAATTATTAATTTCTGAAAAACAGTTAATGGAAATGAAACTTGTTTAGCAGAGGGAACGAGGAACAAAGACATTTTTAGTGCAGGAATTTTTAAAAATAAAAGACCGGTAATGGAAAGATAATAATATGAATTATACATTTGTATTAATAATGCAAAGAAATAAACATAGACACAAACCATGAAAAAAGCTGAGCGAACGCTTCACGGATGGGAGAGCTTCCCACAGTCTTTTACTATCCTAGTGGATAATTTCAACGGTCACCACTCGAGGTAATTGCACAACACGAAGCGTACTACAGACCTTCAATCGGTGCAAGCAGTACTGTCCATGTGCATTATGTGTCAAGGTGCTGAGAAGTATTCGTTGTAAATAAATAAAAATAAAAATGTTTTTTGCGAACGGGATGGTGTGTAACATGATTTTTTTTTTTTTTTAAATAAAGCAAAAGTGAGCAATTTACTTGACTTAGATAGTTAATTGTGAAATATGGAATTCTGTCATGCCGAAAAATACATTTAATTTAAGAATTAATATTTTTTCAATTTTGAAAACCTAAACTGTGT
Organism: Euschistus heros; assembly: GCA_003667255.2. NCBI lineage: Eukaryota > Metazoa > Arthropoda > Insecta > Hemiptera > Pentatomidae > Euschistus > Euschistus heros. The sequence continues at coordinate 296,734 of RCWM02000096.1, read as the reverse complement.
ATTAAAAAAAAGTAAGTTCTTTACGGTATATATTAGAATTATACCCATATTATTAACATTATGAATTCTATTTATCTTATGGCTAATTAGAATAGTTTTTATCTTTAATTAGACAGATCAGTATGCTGTTTGTATAGTAACCCTATATAATTGTGCAGCGCTATGTTTTTTTAAATTAATTAACTAAGCATATCTCTCTCTAGTTATTGAATTTATTTTTCGTTAATATTGTGATCATTCTTAAAGTTCCAGAATCCATTACTCAAAGAAGAGTTCCTATTCGTATCCTGGAATAAATAACGAACTGGAAAGATAAATCTCAAATAAAAATTATAAACAATGAAAACCATGTTTTCATTTTAAAGCTTGGAAATATAAATTAATAAAATGGTTGACTAGTCGACGCTTTTTGCTGACTAATCGCCAACTACAAAATTAACCAGATAGTCGGCTAATCTCTTTTTTTTATTGAAATATGACACGAGAAGATTAAAAAAAGGTAAAAAAAAAAAAAGATCTTTACAATATTAAATAAAAATAAAATATCCTAAAGGAAACAAGCAAAGACCCGTATATATGGATAATAGTTGGCTAGATACCAAATGGGATAAAAAAACAAGAAAAAAACAGACAAACAAAACTAACAGAAGATGTACAATAGAAAACAACCCGAGATTACAAGAAGTGTAGCAGATTGTTGACAGCAATCCGATGCCTACAAGGTCGTTTATATAACAAACAATAAATACTTCTAATCACTACCCACTTCAACAAAGAATAAAAACTTATTAAAAATAAATTAAGCTGCAAACCATTTTTTTTTTTTTTTTTTTTTTTTTTTTTTTTTTTTTTTTTTTTTGGTGTTACCTTTGGTGTAACTTTCATTTCAAGAAAAAATAATATAATCGTTAAAAAAAATAAATAAAAACAATATACTTTGATCTATCAAGATATGTTATTTACCTAAGATATATATGTGTTGGAGGGTTTAAGACCAAAACAACAAATATAAATATTTAGCCTACAATCTTTTATAGTACAGCACTACTTATGCTCAAATTTTAGAAATATTTTGTAAGAAACGGTTTTAGGATCTTATATTGAGCACGAGAAAAATAATATTTTGCTAATAAAAATTTATGCTAGCAGATATGTGATGGGACCTATTTATCCCATTGTGCGCTGAGTGACTAAAATGTATACTCAATCTCCAGACAGTCAGTAAAATATATCTGTCTCACTTATATAGTATATATTTTTGTTGGTAATAATTTTGTAAATAAAAAACTTTCGGAGAAGACCTGAACAAAATTTTACAATTATAAAAAAAAAACAAAAAAAAGGGGGGTTTATTTGATGAATACAAATTTGCAAAACATTTAGCAGAGATAAACAGTAGGAAAAAAAATTATTATGAATGTTTTTAATTTTTGAAAAAGGGTTCAGCATCAAGACAAATTTGAAAGTTCATACATTTTTTTTAATGCCAAATCACATATTAGATTAAACAATACTTAGACGACTGCAGGAAAAAATGAATAGGATTCACTGGTTAAAACAAAAACCGCGTTTTAGTCCACTCACGGCCAAGGGAGAGGACAGACTGGGATGTACGGATCCTACTAACACTAAAATCAACAGAATAGTGCACTCTACCCTTTGGTTCAGGTAACAAATGTTCATATACTTGTGAGTCCTATAAAATCAAAATAAGGTATTGCACGGGGTTTTTTTAATGCCGCTTTAAAAGTGGGAAAATAATTATTAATTATTATTAAATCTGAAACATAACTGTAAATAATTTAAAACAAAAAGATACACATATACATAGACACACCTAAGATAATAGCGCACAGCTTACCTGGTTCCTATGATATTTATGATCTTGACGAAGGCCATTTCTTCTTTTGGCCACTCTTCAAATCCTAAAAAAGAAAAAAATATATAAATTTCAAAAATATTTCTGCAATTATTACACGTTTAATGAGAGATGAAGAATGATCATAATGTTAAAATATGTATAAAAAATAATATTCTGTGTTAATAAAAATAAAAAATGGAAAAGAAATAGCGACAAATAGACAAATAGCGAACGAACAGTAGTGATTGTAACACAATATAAAGTTCTTTATTAATATTATTCTAAAATATCAACAACAAATAATTAATACAACATAAAAAATCAAAGGACAAAGGAAATAGCAATTAAAACAGGTAATTTAGGTTTAATATTTTATTTCTTTAGTTTCAACAGCCTGTTCGTCTCGGAATTTCCACAGGTGAAATAGGAGAAGGTTAGGAGAAAGGCATATAGAGTTCGAGAAAGATCGTATGGATCATAAGAAAGATTATGGATCGTATGGAAGCTTTTTTAATAAATAAAAAAAAAAAAACAAAACCAAAAGTTGATTTAGTGTTGCAAATCAAAATGGACACGAGTTTCAATAATTTGAGGTTATAAGCAGAATAATATGAAGGGAATAGAAGGTAGAGAAAGAACAGCGTACTATAGTTGAGATTAAAGAGGGAATCATTTTTTTTTTTTTTTTTTTTTAACGGAATTGAAAAGTGGTATATAACGAGGAACACAAAGTTAAGAGTCTAAGAAATTTAATGAATAATAGAATATCGAAACTTTAACTGCAGGCGACGTATCAGAAGACAAGGGCTCATTGACAAGACGAGATATACGCTTGAGTATTAGAAATATGTCCTTTCCATGATAGGATCTGATCTAGGATAATGCCTAGGTTCTTCAGGAAGGGATTTCAGAAGCTCAGGAGCCATTGGTAATAAACTATGCTTATTGGAGAAATCAATGTATAAAATTCTGAGTCTAATTTTTAACAGGCAACAAAAAGAATGTCATACGCGCAATTTTTTATAATTTTAAAAGTTATTTACAACTTCATACAAAATAAAAACAATATAAATTAGTAAATGAGAGGACAATGTACATAATAATAAGTCAATTGCTTGTCAAGAAACAACCACTAGTAGCAATTCAATAAAAGTTCTATATTAGAAGGTTCATCCACTGCCATCTCATTCCGACACCTCAGAGGGTTGTCAGGAATACAATAGGAAAATAGTTGAGAAACACATGAGCAAGAAGGATTTTGGAGATTGCTATGGAAGGATAGATATCTGGCAGTATGGGCTAAATCAGCAACATACGGAGGATTGAGAATTTTTCGAAAGAATTTGGATTGTAAGGATTGTATAAGAGATGAATTGGATTTAGTGAAGGCCTAAAAATTCATTAGAAAACTAAACAGAGGTATTTAAAACAAAATAAGGTATTAAATAATTATAAGATATTATTATCATATCCTTGGAAGCCGTTAAGTTTGGAGATGTTTAGAAAAAAATAATTTCTAGCCGAGACTAGAAATATATACTCGAGATATTTTAAATCTATATTATAGTTGTATCTATAATATTAAGCTTGTTTTAAATAAATTTTTAGCTGAGTTGATTTTATATATTTTGGGGTATTGGCTAGTATAATCCAAATGTCTTCCGGAATGTATCGGCTATGCATGTTTTAATATGTATTTATATCGTAGCTAACTTTATGTTTTGAAATAACTTGTGTAGTTCATATATTTTTATTGTAACCTGTTTCTTCACCGTAGGCCATGATTATGAGAATAATAGTCTCGAAACGTCGCCAAATAAGTTGTTATTTTATTCACAAAATTTTAAGAACCTTATTAAACATATATATAAAACAAACAATAATTTAATAGTATAATATCTGGGCAATAAGCAGGGTGTGGCTAAACTTTACTTTACTCTTGACAGTTCCAATAATTATTCTTCGTTCAAACAAGAAAAATGTGTAGGATCATTGTGTCGCAAAATGGCCTGGTTTCTGTTGACCAGAGGGCGGTGTTGCGTTCAAAACTCGATGGTAAACTGATTCTCCTTATTATAATAATTCTTTGCCTTTGAGCCTTTATTCTATGGCACGTGCTTTAATAATGTTACTGACCCCATAAAGCCAATTCAACTCACAAGGATTAAGGGATTATTCAAAGCAAGAAACGACATAAATAGTGGGAACAAAAATAATTCTATAAGGATTACTTACAAGCATTGGAATTAAGGGTTGTGTTCATGCTCAAGGACTTATGTAACATCCTAGTAATTTTTATAGCTATTTTATTAAAATAGATATCTTCAAAAATGAATTTAAGAGTGAAATAAAATGTAAGAATAATTAATACAATACAGGCATGGGTTTTAGGTAAACCACTCATTAAATAACTGGCAGAAATATATAATACTAATAAAGCAAATTAAGTAAAAAAAAACAAGTTTCTAATTCAAAGCTATATGTTCTTATTCGTGACCATACAGTATTTAAAAGATGGCTCATCCTGATGAAATATTATGCATATTCCTATGAGTGCACGTAGGCGCACACCTGGAAAACACTTGTATATTTATAACTCCAATCCAAGGAAAGGATTTTATTTTGTTCAACACCGTGAATAAATTGGAGATGATAAATAACACAAATAAATAATTAAATGAAAGAAAATCTATTTAAAATTTCAATAATAAAAAGTTCATAAATTCACAATCTATTTTTTAAAAATTCATAGATACTAGAGTTACTAAGAATAAATCTATTGCTAGTCCGTACCAATTTAACGTTTTTATTCCTTTGATGACTTAAGGCGGCATCTACAACCATAAACACTTTTTTAATGTTTGCTAACAGTTTATTATAAAAGGAAGCGAAAACAACAGAGGGTAATACAATAATACAATAATAATTCATCCAATTCGATTAGTGATTAATATAAAAAAAAAAGAAAAAGTTTTTCCCCAAACATAAGTTCAGCAATTGATGGAAATTACATAAATATATTTGACACTTCTTCGATTTTTTTTATTCAAAGGTTAGTTTAAAATATTTAAAACTATCATCGGTTTCTGATAACATACAAAAAATTCAAAACATCAGCAATTTGATACTCAGATTATATTAATTTCAAAAATGTAAGACAAGAAATCAAAAATGTTGATACCCATCACTTCACCGAAGCAGATTTTTTAAAAAAATATTTTCACATCAGGTATATAATAATTTAAGAGTTTTTTACGACTTACCATGCAACAGAATAAGAGAGCTAAATAAATAATTAAAAAAAAAAAAGAAAGAATAAATCAAGGATTGCTGATCAAACTAGTCGATACTAACATAAGGAGGTATGTTTGATTTACTGTCATACATTTTTTAAATTACTATATATAATATTTTTATTAAATTTGCTGATGATTTGAATTTTTGTATGTTTAACTAGTCTCTGAAAAAAAAAATTAATAGAAGGAGCAAATAATTTATTAATCCAAATTGTAACAATAATTCATTTTATTATCTTTTTATGGAGGTTTGACTTCACTCCTTAAAACTAGTGCCTTAACATTAGTTTACAATCAATTAAGATTGTTTATATAAATAGTTTCCTTACTGGCGAAGGATTTTAAAGCCACGCCCTACGTGGAGAATATTCTTTCCTCCTATCCAAACTTCTACAACCTCAGTTGGAATGTGTTTTTACAAACATAAGCAAACGTTTTTTAATTTTAATCACACATAATTATTTTTTTAAATTTTAAATCATAATATTCAATATTTATTTTAATACTTATTTTAGAAAAGAAATTTATAAAAACAAATGCAGATATTAAATGATAAAATTTCTTGTAAATTCCCAACAACTATTTATTTTTATTTCGTGTTTAAAATAAGGGTAGTCTTTTTTTAGTAAAATAAAAAAATACCATACTATACAACTCTATATAAATATAGTAAAACTCTAAAAGGTATATAAATTATAAAAAAATATTATTTAAAACCTTTAGGAAGCTAGGGAAACTGTGGGTATACTCTTAGTTTTTATCTTCCCAGTTAGCTCATACTAGTTACTGGCCTACTTCGTGGCGTTTCAAGGTGTGGAATCCAAAGAAAATGAATCACTAACCTGTTTTCAATTACTGGTCATAACTTATAATAAAATCTATAATAAGAAAATTATAGTTATGTTATGTAATATAAAAGAAGCATTAGACACCAATGATTTCAGCAGTTTGTTAATGACAAATACATCATTAATTAAAAATAACTTATTCAGGAAAGTGTGAATAGTCAAAAATGGATGTAAGTTTCATAAGAATACATAAAATACAGTGATTAAGATTAATTTTAAGACCATTTTATACACTTTTCGAAAATGTACAAGTCACTCTAGCACTATGACAACACAAAATATAACCACGTTATGCAATAGTAATAATTTCTCCGTGCGAAATGGATTTGTTTCAATAAACCTTCAGTCGTTGTTTCTCCGATGTATGTAGCCATTTGCACATCCACAAAGATCTGTGAAATGTAATAATGCTAGTGATTTTTTAATTTAAAGTTCTGGACAGTGACTGTCTATTAAGGAAAAGTAACAAGTCTTATCAACTTTAAATCGAGTAACTACATTTTTCCTGGTGAATATAATGCATTTCAAATAATATAGAATAATTTTTAATAATTTACGAATTTTTAGATAAATTCCAGATTATGTAAATAATCACAATAAAAAAAAAAAATTTTAAAAATTATAAAATGTCAGAATCGATCTTAATTATTAAAATATTATTAATAAAATCATACAAACTCCTTACAAAATACTACTCAATAATAAAATATTCAAGTAGGTACAAGATTAACTCAATGAAATTTTTTTTTTGTTTGCAATGTCTAAAACAATGGACTAATCATGATGATACTGAACAATGATTATTTATAACTTCATAAATTTTTGTTTTTAAAAAATACATCGCAAACCGCATTAATTTATATGAACATTTGACAAGCGACAAACATAAAATTTTGAGTAATCAGTGAAAGAAAATCATGATCTACAGTTTTTGTTAGTTTTGTAGATTAGATTTTACATTTACATATTGATTTGTTATATTTACATGTATAATAACATAATGGAGTACTATATCATAATATGACGTACTATTATACATTTTAAAACCTTCAAAATCGCTACTTCAGAAATTTTGCCGCTTAGAACGTTTTTCGGCGGACCCATTCATTTATTGTAGCTTAAAACTATTCAGCATTCAACATATGTTTTTCTTTAAAATATTTAAATTGAAAATCAAACAGATGAGCCACAAATAAATAAATAATCGATTTAATTTATTTTAATTAATAGCAAGCTGTCCAAGTTACTTTTATTAATGAATATACATACAACTTATATTTTGCTAGCCAGAATTTATTTTTAAATATACACACTATTTATTTATAGATATGTTGTATCTTCCTAATATACTTACGTCATCCAATGGTTGTTGGGATCCACGCCATCGAATAGATTGCTCGAATAATTATTATTTGTAAAGCGTAAAAAGGTTGCTTTTTAAAATGAAATAAATTATATTTATAATTAAAAGTACGGCTCGTAGATGCACCCATCAGCTGGGACAGCCACAACGGAAAGTAAGGCAGTCAGCTGGCGGCAGCCATGTTAGATCACAAGGGCGTCACGTACACAGAGCTCCAACCCGAATCCGCTCCACCGAACAATAGACAATTACAGTTTTATTATTAATATTACTATTGCTTGTAACTAACAATAGTTAGTACTTTGGTATGAAATAAATATTACTTAAATGGGAAATGTGAATTGCAACAAATTTGGAATGGTAAAATTCAAGGCACTTTAGGAAAAACTCATTTTTAACAGAAAACATTACTTTTAAAAGTTTTACGTAGGCGTTAACAAACAAGGAAAAATAAATTAAATAGAAAAAAAAACTACTTACAATTTATTATTAATGATAAAGATGAGATATATTTTATATTTTTAAGTATTTCTTGACTCACAGACATATAGGAAAGGAGTCAGCTCCAAGGTTTCTCACCCAGAGCAATAAGTATCCACTATAAATAGACAGGTTTTATCCTGAATGATCAATCAACTCCCTATTATTTTATTAAATATTTATTGATATTTACAACTGTAAGCCTTATATACAACAAGTAAATTTGAGGAAAATTATTAAAATGGCGTGTCATTAACATATACAGAACTAATCACAAGTAGCATGTCAATAGTTTAACATTAGAAGGTTTCTTGGCCATCTTCATTTCAGAAGCATCGGAGGATTATCGGGGATTGAGCATAAGGCAAGTTGGGATACTAAAGAATCCGAGTGAGTACGGAGTTGACAATAAAAAAAAATAGGTATCCGCTTTGGGCCAAATCTGTAAAGAAAGAAGTATTAAGATCTTTATGGATAATTTTGTGGTATAATACGGAGCATTAAAGATTTAGTGCAGCACCAACACTTCTAACTTAAAATTAATAAGAGCAAAATTGAAATCAGAAGCGATTATAGAAATATGAGCAATTACGCTGCTTATAGAGATAATAAAAATATAGATTTTTTTCCAACTAAAATGGAATTAGAATAGCCAATCAACATGAAATGCTTAAATATTCGAAGTTTAATATTCATTACATGACAAATTATGATTTATTCGAAACGAAAATGGCTAACTTTATTTAAAATAACTGAACTACAGGTTATGAATAATAAATTAAAAAAAAAAAATTATTTTGTATTTTTTTTAGTACGATGTATTATAAAACAATTTATAAAGCCACCTTCAGCAATTTAAAAATACTTATTTTCATAAAGTGATTTATAAGACATATAATGGGTTATAGATAGCCTCTTTTTAAAGAAAGGTTTAACTGTTCATTAAGTATGGAGTAAACGTTTATATATTTATTATAAATATTTTTTATAACTATAAAAATCTGTTATTAAATAGAATTAATTATATATAAAATATATTTGGAATAATTAAAAATACATAAATATCTGATGAACAAATTAAACAACTGAAAATGTAAGCAATCAACATTTTATTTTTTGAAAAAAAGTACTTCTTTCAGAAATAAAACTAAAGTTTCTTATCTGTTGTTTATGCTTTAGGTAAACAGACGCTTAAGAGTTATCATTAAGAATTGATAAGGAGATTAAATGAAGGAAAATGAAAGTAATAAAAAAAGGAAAAATATAATAATAAAACATAAAAACATACAGAATATTCAAGGCAGATATATCTTTCTTTTTAATCAGTATAAGTGCAAAATTTCGGTTTTAAAATGGCTTCAACAATAACATTGGAGAACAAGACAGTTACTCCAAATATTTATGAGAGATTTCAATCGATTGATGCATGTCTTGATTTAAATATTTAATAATTTTTTTAAAACAATAATTTATTTTTGTTAATTATTTTATTTTACAATTTTGATCAGTTCACAATTATCATTTTTTTTTTTTCTTGAAGACCTTTGGTGTTCTTCTCGACTAAGAAAACGTTTTTAAAAAACTTGAGAAAATTTTCCATCCCGGCGCTATAGACAACCGAAGCGCGCTAATCATTCATGTAATTTGAGACAATCAGTTCTGGTATGTTGATGAACAGTGCAATTAATGATCAGTTCTTCAGATATTATGAAAACAGAAGAATATTTTTTAAGTCTATTATTACTCAATCACCATAACTATCAAACAATCATTTATACATTTATAAAACACGAAAAAAATACAATGAAATCTGTATTTCATCTAAAAAATACCTTTTAATTTAGAATTACTTTACAGAGGCCATAAGAAAAGATGTATCAAAGAAAACGGGGGAAGGAAAAAAGAAAAGATGAAACAAAACATAGATAAGGGAATATTAATATTTAAGAATTTTTACTGAACAATGAAAATTCCTAACAAAAATAAAAGAACGAAAAATGGAATCTGGATATAAATAGTAAAGAAATAACACCATTGTGCCTAAAAATAGTCTCATAAAATTCCACAAAGCCATATTTTTTGGACACTTCAAAGAATTGATAGTGTTCGATTAGGTTCGGAAGTAGTAGCTATGAATGGTACGGGATATTGGATTGTGAAATAAAAAATTAATGTTTCAAGCTAAATCTGCAACATCAAGGTCAATAGAGATATTTTTAAATTTTAACGAAATAAGAAGCATTTCGCATGACAAGATGTGGGTACGGGAATAATTAAATTATTTTGCCAAAACACTATAGCTAAAATCCCTTCAGCGAAAAGATGACTTATGTAAAACATTTATTATCAATTCTAAAAACATACAGAAACAAAAAATTGGATTTTAGTAGATTTTTAGAACTGATGATGTTCAACATTCGAAACTCGAGTTCAAATAAAAAAACGAACATTTATATTAAACCTTCAGTACCATGATGCGACCCTCCACTGAAATATTTTTGTCCAACACGATTGATATAGGTATCAATTTTAATTGAAATATTTTTTTTAAAAATACAGATTCACTTTTTATTTTATCAATTGCCCTGCACATATATTATACGGAAGTGACCAGATCATAATCAATGAATTAGCTTCCCAATGTGTTAAAACAAAAACGACCTAAACTGTTAAGGGATATCAATGCTTAGTTTCTTTATATACCATTGTTATGTCAAAACCATCATCCCACTTATTATACGATTGCTAAAATCAATATATGTAATAAAATAGAAATTATTTAAAAAAAACAAAAACATGCGAAGCGTTGAATTACAAAAACAGCCAAGCCCATTTCTAAAAGATGTTCACAGCTGGTCAATAAACGTAAAAGCAAGACTGGATTAGAAAGGAGCTTTTCTTTTTTGTATGACCGTTTTTAATCTAATTTAACTGATTTTTGAGAAAACCTTTCACCTAAAGATAGTCAAGTAGAAAAACTCTTAAAGAAAAAAAAAAAATCTGGAAACAGGACTTTACTAGTTGTGGAATTCCACCCATCATATATCAAACAACTCTGCATATATTATTATACTTTTGATAACCATTAAGCAAAACAAAAACATATACAAATGATATAATTATCTCAAAGAAAAGAAGACAACGACAAGGATCAAGCTAAGGAAAGAGGTGAAGAGAGACCGAAGAGAAGACAGAGCGGAGAGGAGAGGAGAAAGCAAGGCCATTGACCCAGTCACTGTTTTGACGAGGGGTGGCTACACTACCTGCTCTAAACAACTCTTCAGGTAGCTAGAGCTGCCTGGAGTTGGGGGTCCAACTCTTCAACTGGTAATAAAATATTTATTGGGCAATAAAAGTAATATGGAACAATAAAAATCTTCGAAATAACTAACACTTGAGTAGTAATAACATTGTTAAGTAAATATACAGAAAAAAAGTAGACAAGAATGTCATTCTTGGACTCCTTATCCGATTTTTATATTATAAATCTAATATTAAAAAACGACACTGAACTCTCATAACCCTAAAAATCATACCATAATACCTAGTAAAAATAAATAAATTTTATCCTGAATTTTAATTTTTAATATTTTATACTGAATCAGGAAAAAAAAAAATGGAATCGAAGACATATAAACCCCACATCTCAAATAACTTATTCTTATAATAATATGCGATATAATAGAAACATACCCAGGTTTTCCATAATTTTATTAATTGTGGACCTAATATGATTAAAAAAAAAATCTAATTCCTTCCGCATTAAATGAAAATAAAAATGAACATTAAGTTTAAAATTGAATAGATAATGAGTAACAGTAAATTTTCAGAAAGAGAAATTTTTTTTTTTAAAATTTGAAGTATAAATAGTGGATTAGAGATAAACAAGAAAATAAAAAAAAGTTCCATAAATATTTGGTTAAAAATCATCTTCAATTGTTTGTAGCAAATGATAAACAATACGTGTACATTTGCCAACAAGCAACCATTAAACAATACAATTAACTTTTTATACATGATCCAGAATCTTTCGGTAAAAATAATATGGGGCTAAAAATAACTGAAAACAAAGACTAGGTTTCTTTTTTTCTTTTTTTAATCGATTGAATTTTATTTGAATTTCCTGAATGGTGCAAAACTACACGTCGGTAATTTGACACGTTCTCTGTCATTCATTTGAAACTAAAACCTTTTGTAAACCGAGATTTTTCTGAAATGTAATATTTTTTTTTTAATAACGAAAAATCATTGTAAAATACCTCTTTCAGAAGAAAACATCAGATGCTAAGGTAAGGTGACATGATCATTATCGAATCAACCTACAACGAATTGCAATAAAGGAGAAAATCATTTACAAATTACAAATCAAAATAATACGTTTATAGCAGTTCACACGTAATAAGTATACGAAATACTGATGTCTGAATATAACTAACAATCACTAAGAACAATATAATTAACCGAATCCTATTTACCTTAGTATTTATTAATTATAACATGTGCATTGTCAATAACTACCATATTTCTATGAAAATCCAAGATAACATTGGTAAATCTAAGGCGATTTATTATTCTCTTGTGTTCGCTAAAAATTTAAAAAATGGCAAATAAATTAGATCAAATATTAAAATATAATTTAAGAAGAATATATACATATATGATATACAAGGTATGTTGGAAGCTTACAGGAAGGACTAGACTACTTTCTCACAAATGAAAGACTGGAGAAGCAGGTTTTTTTTCGAAAAGGTAAAGTAATGTGGGACAACAGTAGGTAAGCTTACCTACTCCTAAACAACTCTTATAATATAGTTCACATGTGTTAACAACATTAGATGATTAAAAATTGTGGTCAATATACCCATAATAATTCAAAAATACGTTTACTTTGAATTATTTTTACAATTCAGAAGAATGTACTTCAAAATCCTAAATTGGAGAAAATAAATAATAAATAATAGGTAGCAAAAATAATGTATTATTATAATCCAGTAAATCAGCTGAACAGATTTTATTCCAGACAAATTTCGAATATATATTTAATGTGTTCCACTTATTTTGAACTTAACGAACTTACTTATTTAAAACTAAATTGTTACTTTATTTAAAACTAAATTGGTCAATCATTACAATTCGATGTTAGGAATTAGGAAAAAAAAAATAGGTAGCTGAACAGATTTAGTAAAAAGACAGGAACGATAACAAGGAATACAAAACATAAGTAAGAATTCTGACCATCTTCCGCATATATTAGCAATGTTATTATTACATAATAATGTAAAATTTAGCGTAACGACATAACAAAATTGTAAAATTGCAAGATGCTGCCTATATACGCGGTACTACGCAATCTAAAACAGTTGGGAACATGAAAGGCTATGAGTAATACTAACCCGCAACGCCGCCTTGCAATGAGTATCTGTATAGTCCTCTCAAAAAATCTCCATGTTTTTGTCTTTTTAAGGCAAAATGTTGCTGAAATGTATTGAAAAATGTTATGCAACAAAAATCTGAAAATAGTTCTGGAAAGATGAAATCAATACAAGGAAGCACAGGCGAGCTCCAACGAGGAAGAAATCTAACAAAATCCAAGATGGTGAGCAAGTGGTCAGAAATATCATTTGAACAGGCTAAATTCAAAAGAGGAAGGAGTGTTTTTGTTGTTATTCAACTGTAATATAGTGTATTTATTAATTATGTAATGAAGCAAATCAAAAAGAAAAAAAGACAACCTACATTAAAAAAGACAAAGGACGTTATTAGAAAAAAAAGGGAAGCCATTCCGCTTCATTTTTATATTTTACAATTCTTTAATCTACAAACTCTTTTTCCAAGGTGCAGGTTTTACCTTCTTAAATTGTTTTTTGTGTGATGAATAACTTAAAAAATTACTTCCATCGGAAAAAAATAATAAATAACGAATTAGCATCTATATTTATTTCTATCTACCTTCTTCATGGATGGGATTGGTTATTATAATTATTATTATTTTTTTTATGATACAAAACCTTTTCTGTTGACTCGTCGAAGTGTTTATAAATGATAAAGACAGTTCAAAATATAGGTATGATAATAATGAATTAGATTATTTTTTCCTACTTCCTTTTTTAAAGGGATTTCTAGTATACTGTTTTGCAAAAGAAAGAAACCAACAGGATTCATTTTACAATAGTCTATTTTATATTAACTTTCGTTAACACAGTTGTCGAAAATAAATATTAACTATATTATTTTATAAACTTAATTTTAGCTTAACTCCTCTAATATCATTTAACCTTCAATACAATGTGACATGTTTCGGGATATGTTACCCCATCATCGGACTTTTTTTTCTTCTGGTGTTATCCCACCTTGTGTATTTAAGTTTTAGATAGACAAGGTGGAATAACACTAGAAAAAAATAAATAAATAAAGAGTCTGATGATGGGATAACATATCCCGAAACATGTCACATTGTAGAGAAGATAAATTTGATATATGAGGAGTTTAGCTAAAATAAAGTGTATTAGATAATATATTTAACATTATATACTCCTTTATTGAAGAAATGAAAGAAAAATTAATTTAATACAAATGCATGTATAAAAGTTAAAGAATACACTGTGCTAAAAAAATTAAAAATCGATGATCACACTCACAAAATAGATATAGAGCCAACATTTGAAAACTTGAGATAAACAATATTTTATCTATGATCACTATATATTAAGGTTATCAATACATTAAGACATATATAAATATAAATAAATAAAAACCTGTACTGCAACAACTTATAAAGGGGTCTTGGGCTCAATTCTTGTTAAAGAAGTATAGTTTAATTATTTAAGTTTTTATTAAATAAATGGGCCCGCCGAAAAACGTTCTAAGGGACAAACATACAATTTTGAGTAATCAGTAAAAGAAAATCATAATCTCATAGTTTTTGTTAGTTTGGTAGGTTAGATTTTTTTCCACCTTGTTATTTGTTATATTTACATATATAACATAATGGAGTACTATATCATGCTATGGCGTACTATTATACATTTAAAAACCTTTGAAATCGCCACTTCGGCAATTTTGTCGCTTAGTATAACTACAAAAAATAATATTAACTTGGAAAATAAGTAATCTGACAAAAACAAAACCATATCAAAAGGGCACAGAACCACTGAAGCAAATTTATTTTCAATTCATTATGACACTTATTTCTTATATACATTTAGGTAAAATGGAATTTACCTACCCGAACATAACATAAAGAAGGAAGCACGAATGGCTGATCACCCACAAACCGCCAACAAAGCCTACAGTCAACAGTAAAGCTAGCACATACAGTCATTAAGTAAATTAAAGTTACTGCCCATTAACTTTGTAGATAAACCAGATAAAAAGGAAAAAAAAAAAATTCGTGACTATCACGAAAATGATAATGTGAAAATGCAAGCGTAATATCCTTGACATTTCGAATGTTATCGTTCATAAATGTGTAATAACTTGGATGGGTAATATTCCGAGTAACAGCAACCAAGAAGAGCGATAATTTTCTTTAAAGATTTTAAGGAAATATTCATTTATCATGCATACAGTGACCGATATTGTATCCGAAACGTATATATTATAAATAGTGTATTTATAAAAGGAAGAAGTACTCATAGCAGAAAAATCGTTTAAGTATGTTTGTTAAGCTACAAAAACACCAACGTTCCAGACGCATTTTTTTTAATCATATACGTAGATGTTTATTAACCTTATTTATAATAAAATAACTGAATTTATAATTTTTGTTATTTAAATCAAATTAATAAACAATTTTAGTAAAATGTTTTCTTAAGAGCCGACCAAAAGGGGATGATGTCCGACGGGACACTTAAGAGATCAATAAAGAAGGAAATCAATTGAAAAGTAGCATTGCTAAAAGGTCCCATCTTTATAAGGTTTTGTCTCACGGCTTCAAAACATACTTTCATTTGTTGCATCACTGCATGTTTTAAAATCTTACTTACTCCACAATGGTACTAGCGTTTTTTTCCAACGTTAATAAAATTCCGGACTTGGAAACCATTAAAAACTGCATCATCGTTACGCCGAATCTAAAAAACAGAAATTCACACTATCATTCCGCTTAAGTCTCGGCGGTTTAACAACTGAGAAGTCTTCTGAATATAATTCATTTAGTTATAAGGAAAATTTAAAAAAAGGAATTAAGAAATAGTTCTACATTTAGATAGTATCAAACTATAAGTATGTACGATTATAGATGATCCAAAATTGATTCTTATCATAGGAATTGATCGATATAGCTAACATTGGTGATACTTTTCTGATCCCCAAATAGGTAATTATTTTATATTGATACTTCTCTTTAATGAAGTCAGATGTCATTATATTTAAAAAAGCAATTTTTTGTATACGAGATCAAAACTACTTGGAAAAGATTTTGAACTTTCTTCAAAGACCACACATAGCTAATGCAAGCTAAACGACAGGATTTTAAAAGAAATTATTTTCAATTGGAAAATAAAGAGATACAAGTAGATTAAAAATTCAAAGTAGCCATGTAAATGCAGCCAGACAACAGTACAATTTATAATAGTTTTATTATTCTTAGAGAACGGTATGTCCCAGAATAAATAATATTTTTCATTTTATTATAAGTTTATACAGGACTACGAGCCCAACTAAACTAAAGAACCGTTATCGAGAACAGATTTCTTCGAATGAATTATATGAAACACATATAATTAATTAATAAATATATAATGTATGTTGAATAATATTCGCCGATAATCAATTAACAATAATCATAACGGAGAATAGTTGTTAACAACTATCTTTATATTATCTATATCTAGAAAATGTTAATTTTCTCAGTATTTTCTTTTGTTTTGTTTTGATCTGAATTGATAACATTGCTACTACGTTTGCCCATGTTAGTTACCTGGGCTAATGTTAGCTATTATTATTCAAATAATAATTTGAATCGTACAATGAATCTATTATATAAAAGGACAAGCCATTTTTTGTTTGTGATCACTAACCGCGAAAACTAGTGAACCAATCTGTACCAAAGTTTACCTTCATAGTTCAAGGAAGGTTTAGCAATAATAAAATTTATAGATTTTCAATTAAATTGTTATTAAAATGCAATAAATATGTGGTGCGCAGTGAAATCTGAAAATCGACCGATAAGTGGCGAGCGCTATTTAAGAGAGGTTTCAAAGTTACGGTGTTATATAGAGTTAGAAAATCATATTAAAATATAATTATTTTCAATTAAATTGTTATTAAAAAGTCTATAAATATGTGGTATAACATATTAATCCCAGGGAAGTTTAAAAATCGACCGGTATGCGGCTAGCATTTTTGCAACAGAGTTAACAACGCTAAAACTATTGAACGCGTCTGTTTAACATTTTAACTACATCAATATAGTTCTAGGACGTTTAACGGTGGCAAAGTTTACTATAATAACTTAAATATACAGTGATAAATGACAGAAACGAGGTTCGAACACTTTCATTAACTTTTATAGTTAGAAATTAAAATCCAACTAGATGAAATTGATAAAATTATTGGCTAATGGAAACATCGAATCCTTGCTTTTTGATATTGTGTGTAATAATATGACTCATAGGGCCTCTAATTGTAAATTGTAAGCACTGATATTGTCCTCTGCCCGTCTGGATTATCAACTCACAGATTAACAATTAAAAATTGGATGTCCACTTATTCTTTTACGTGATCTACAACAGCCTAATCAGTGCATTAGTAATAGATTAAAGGTTGCAGTTTTGTGTGAAAATAACATTGAAGAAATTAAGTTCAAAACAAGATTTTTATCGACAAAAAATTAATTTATGGGAGCGGGCGAAGACCCGACGGGAGTGCTATTAGTCATATTATTTTATAATATGACTCGTAGTAGCAATAAAATATAATAAAAAACACATGCTCCTGCAATCAAATGATTTTTTTTTTTTTTTTTTTTTTTTGCCCGGAACAGGTGGAAGTAGAGTATTTTATTTGTAAAAGACTGGATATCGAAAGAATAAGCATAATATATTCGGCCTTGCGACGTCACAGCGACATGTGGTTCTAAAAAGAACATAGGTATTCCACTTCGCCCAAGTTAAGTTGGGCGCTCTGGGTGTTCAATAAAAAAGAAAAAAGAAAAAGAAAAGAAATATTTTTGGAAATAATACATAGAATATAAACGTTAGTTGATATCTAAATAAAAAAACCCAATACATTTTATACCACCCTGACAGAGAATGCAAATAGATTATGAATATGCCTATAGATAATCCACTGCTTTTCCTAATTTACTTTTAGAATAAAAAAGGATCAAATTACTTATATTAATAATTAAATAAAATCAACAATTAATGATTTTTCGAAATAAACGAAGTTGAGAGAAAAAAGGTGTTAAAAACACTACTTTTTTTATTTAAACCTATTAAGCTTTTAAACGGTAGGTCCTAATGACAAATATTACATACCAATAGATATTCTCCATTAAATTTCTGATCAGAAAACTGTTTACAAATTTCCAATCTAAGCAACACCAACAGAGCAAGAGCGTGTCAAAATTTCTGAATGTGAAAAAAACATTACACCAAAATAGTATAGAACCAAGCCAAAAGACATATCCATGTCAAAAAAAAAACAAACAATAAAAAGGTCCTAAGATAGCACATTAATATACAAACCCATGATCACAAACTTAGTGAAAATAGTATTTCTGAATTCTAAATAGTTAAGTTATAATGCTAATTTAATATAATGTGCTCCATAAAATTCATAAAAACAAATGTATATAAAAATAATAACTAAAAATAAATGGAAGTATTTAATAAATATACTTTATATTTATTTATATTTCGTAATCCGATCTTCTCTCAGGAACTCCATCCCTCTCAACATATTTCCTTTCCACTTTCAAATACCACTTCTTTAACCACCTTTTATCCACCCAGCTCCTGTCCTCCAAAAACCGTCAAGAGCCACTTTTTAATAAACAGTTTATATTCAAGAAATTTTTTGGTTTTTATATAAAAAAAATATATATATATATATATTATATTTTATTTTCTGCTACTTTTTATTAATACCTTTTTTTCTGCCTTTTTTAAAATTATTATTATCTGTTACTTTGTTATGAAAATATTTTATTTTAAGGCTCTGAAGCCCTTTGATTGTATATTATTTTTTATTCTTAAGGGACTTTAGGCCCCAGAATAAATAAAGAACTGTATTATTATTATTATACTTTAAGTAACTTATATTACTAATTAAAGAAATTACTTTTTTAATTTTATTTTTATTCTAAAGAAAAAAAAAAAACCACACGTGCACACATAGGTACTTTTAATTGAGAAGACTTGTAGCAAATGCATTTATATATTCTTTTCAATACACATAGTATTTAATACATTCGTAATCTCATAACAAAACATTAGTTCGATAAGACCAAGGCAAACATATTTTTAAATATCAACAATAATGACAACATTTATAAAGATTAAAATTAATTTAAATAATAAAATATAAACTATAAATGGCTATCGATTAATAATTGTATTTATTCTATTACAAGTAAACCTTATTTTATACCTCTGTCCTCATTCTTAATCCTACGCGGGTCATTTACCTCACTTCCGCGGAACGTTCTGGAATGAAATGCTTCGCTTTCCAGAACAAATTGCACAGATTATATCATGAATGCAGGTAGAAAAATAATAATAAACCTATAGTTAAGAATTAAATGCAATTATAATATTAAGTAAGCCTTTATAAAATGAAACCCACCATAATAGGTGGAATATGAATAAATTAGATTTAAAATAAAACTGGATAAAAATAGAATTCACCATTCTTCAAAAAGATCTATTGATTCTTTTAAAATTAATAAATGAGTCTTCTTCGCTAAAAATAACAATATTCATTAGACAACATAGACATTAACATTTAAAACGAAGATTTGTTTTTTAAAAACATACAGATTGTAAGCCTCGCATTAATTAAATTTTTTTTTTTCAATGGCAGTAAAATTAACTGAAAACATATTTTTTCACTTGAGGAAAACCGAAGTTACATAACTGGTAATCAAAACATAGATTACAAATGATATCGAACGCAGCTTGTGTTTTAATTTAAATTTGTCAATCACATTATATAAAAATAATATAATCATTGAGAATAAATAATTTATATTTATAAATATAAGATAATAATAATAAATGTTAATTAAAAATTACAGCCATTCATAAGAGACAAAACCGATTTAAGGAAGGTACAAGTGATGAGTTCAGCTGAAAAGTGTTGTAGGCAAACAGGAGGGCCTGTCTCTGTTTTATTACGCCACAAAAATGATTTTGAACTTTATATTTATTTAATAGATCAAACTAAAGCTTTTTCATAAATTTATTTGAAATCATTATAATGTCAAATATGTCATCATATTTATCATAATCATTATGATAGTCATAAATATTAATTAAAATTTACAAACATGCCTACATATACATTTATACGACTAACATTTACATCCAGTTCAATAACTTATCATTTTATGATGTAAAAATAAATATAATAATTCGTTGGGTATCCTCTTATTTTACTATAATTACCTCATGAAGCTACATTAGGACTGATTCCACAAATTGTTTTTGTTGTATTCGGAGTTAGAAAACAGTTTTCTGTTCTCTTATTATTTTACGGAATTATTTTACCAATTCCTAAAATAATGTAACTCTTTTTATTACTCAACAACGAGCAATCGTTATTAGATCTTTTAGTTCACATATAATATTTAATATTTATTACAGAAAAGTAAAAAGTGTAATGAATAGAGATGGAGTGTATAAAAATGACGACTACTAAACGTATACCCTGGTATCGGGGTTTTACTAAAACCAGCGGTGAATGAAAAAAAAAAAAATTAGTTAAGTCAAAAAATAGTTTTCTACATTAACTAAATTAGATTTCCTATCTTCTAACGGTCAATACCGAATTTAATAGCCATACTATTTAAGATATCCTGTAAAGTTGGATTTTTAACTATACACTAGTTTAGCATAACCCCGAAGATGTACATAAAATAAAAATGCAAATGTCAACATGAATTCGAGATGTTAAATTCAACACCCAGGAATGCTGACTTATCAATGAACGATCACCAAATCAGTGTTACATAACACTAAAATTTTTTTTTTTGTTAATATATATACCTTACTTTCGAAATACAAGGTTTAAATGGGAATTAAAAACCTTGAAGAAGGCAATGTGGTATAATTTAACAATGACACTTCCATGTTAATGCACTTTCGTATCAATTTATTTATGTATTGGGTGTACTGAAGCACTACAAGAGGTCAAAGTAAGCTAAATTAAAAATGATTACAAAGCAAAATAATGAAATAATTTAGTACAGAAATAAAATAAATGCAGTGAACATAGCATACGGGATTATTTCCATTTGGACCAAATATTCTGCTTGACAACTTAAAATGGCCATTTTAACCGCAGCTATGTTATTACTTTGACTATTCCCAACGGTTGAAAGTCACCTAATTCCAAGCAGTTTCTATTTAAGAACAACTTCAGACAATCCTTTATTACGAAAATCTAAAGAAATTTATATTCAATTCATGTTTAAAATCCATACAGAACAATAAGAGAATATAATCCTGATAATTCTTATTTTCGAGTTTACAAACAGTAACCTCTTTGATTCTTCTAATAACCGTTATCATTTTATTACAATGCTGTAACCGCTTATATATTTTGGTTTTATAATATCGATCCAGAGGCATTACCAATGATTTACCTATAAAAAACTACCCATCTAAAGATAATCGGTATTGAAAGTTCCAGGGTTATATCTCAAAGTACCTCGTGCTATAATACAACGAATAACATGCAAATCCATAAATATAAATATATAAAATACATTAATTGAAAAGGAGATTAATGATATTAGGATAATGATAGCAATATTATCTCCAGAAAAATATTTATTTATCAAAAAAAAAAAAAAAAAAAAAATTAACTGGGCATTGTTTCATGTTTCATGAATTATGTGTCACATTATCAAGACGGAACTGTTGTGATAATATATATGTAAACCCGTATTTTTTTGCTAATGTTCAGTAGGCGCGAACTTAAACAGTTTAGTGACAGAGAAATAACAAGCATTCCCCGGCCTTTATTTTCAATTAAATTATATTTTAATCCAGATACTTAAATAACTCAACATATTGAAACAATCACTAATTATAATTGAAATTTACATTATAAAAAACAGAACCAGTTAAAAATAGGAATAATGTATATAATAACATGGCAGTTGATTAGCAAAGGTACTACGTATTGGGGATTATTCAATTAAGGTTCTAATTTAAAAAGTGCTGAGCCAATTTTTAATTTTTAGAAGCATTAGAGATTTGTTTAGAAATAGAGTTCTGAGCAAGAATAAGAAATTTAACCGATATTTTTCATTATCTGGAAATATAACTGAAATTCAAAGGTTCTATAGCATCCTAAGCCGTTTTGAAATCTAAGTAAATCTGATGAACTAAACCTCCATGAACAATATTTGCCGAAGGGAGAATGTTTGAACAATAGTAGATCAGTTACACCTGAATCCACATAGACGGTCTCCGATAACGGCATATTCCATAATTTAGCCAGTTAACGCACAATTAACGAACAATCAACATATTGGAAGGAATAGTTATTCCACATCGTTGAATGATAAAACTAACAGAACAGACAAATATCTTGAGGACTGAAGAATTTTTTTTTTTTTTTTTACATCGATTTATTGAAATTAACAACTGTACAAATATATACATCAAGTAAATGAGCTGATAACGATTACAATAACATAGCAAAACTTGAAAAGAACTGCTCATCAGTAGCACTTCGATAAAAATTCTACAATAGAAAATCTCTAGGCCATCTTCTTTTCAGACGCCTTGAAGGGAATGGAGTGGGAAACAAGTTGAGAAATTAATGGATTTGAATGGTTATGGAGCTTACTATGAAAGGATAGGTATCTAGTTTGGGCTAACTCAATAACATTTAGAACATGAAGGTCGTATGGATAAGTTTATTGGTGACAAAGTAAGGAGCATTGAGGATTTTTCGAAGGATTTTGGATTGTAAGGATTGTATACGAGATGAATTGGATGGTTTAGTAGAGCCCCAAAGCTCAACTCCGTACGTTCAAATAGGTCTAATCACAGTCATGTAAATAAGTCTTTTGTTTAATTGAGAGCTTTGGACGATTGTCTAGTAAATATTGATGTAGTCTTTTGACGCTTTAGTCTTTTGAAATCGTATACAGTTCAGTCCCATAAACTCGGCGTAATGTGGACCAAAAATAGTAACTAAAACATAATATACATAGTACATTTTTTCTGATATGCACACACAACATTTACAACGCTATAACATGGAAATTCATTAATTAAATAAATTTAAATTAAAGAAAATAAATGATGTCAGACTAAAAAGTTTAGCTGAGAGGAGCTAAAAGCAGCATCTCTGAACCTTGCCCTCCCATATAGTCCAGTCAATGAAGGTCTGAAATAGAGTGTAGAGTGCGTTTTCTGTAATCCAAGGTTTCATGTCTAGAGTAGTTATAAAGTAAACATACTAAAAGTCCTGGAGTTTTCGGGCCTGTGAAGGGAGTGGGGTGGGGGCGCGAAAGGCCCCTTTTATTGGTTTTGCTCTCATATCTCGAAAACGATGCGTCGTATGCAAAATATGACTATTTAATAAATTGGTAGTATTAAAATTTTCAATAACTTTTATTCTATACACATTTTTAATGTTCTGTACCGTTTAGGAGATATAAGCTTGGGAAATGCGAACATTTTCGAAAAATAAATTTTCACCTCCGTTTTCAGTTTAATATCCCTCCATATCTTCTAAAACGTTTATCCTACGACAAAAGTCTTAATAAATAATATTGTAGAAAATTAAATTTCCTTCAAAATACACACATATTTGCCAATTTATCTAAAACCTGTCAAGAGTTACATCAAATTTTAACTTTTCTTGGTAAAACATACTAAAAGTCCTTCCTATTTGCCAAGCGTATAGGTCGGAAACGGTACAGAATATAAAAAATGTGTATAGAATAAAAGTTATTGAAAAGTGTAAAGAATGAAAGCTGTAAAGAATTTAATTAACTTTAATTTAGTTGATAGTCATTTTTTGCAAACGACGCACCATTTTCGAGATATGAGCGCATAACCAAAAAAAGGGACTTTTCGCGCCCCCCCTCCTTTTCCCAGCCCTGGAAATTCCAATACTTTTAGTATGTTTACTTTCTAACTAACCTTAACATGTTTCCGAATAAAAACCTTGGATTATACATAACGCACTCTATAATCCTTTAGTGACTGGACTAATAGCTTGGTTCGGGGATTCCCTGGGATGTTTGTAAATATTGTATATATAGAACGATTGTATTTAGAGTTACTCTTTTTTCCTATATCATTTTCTTTTTTTCTACAATTATTACCATGATGAGAGACTATAATTTTTATTTTATTCCATTAACAACCAATATTGATTATGGTTAATTTTTTTTTAAATACGTTTCTCTAGCTGGTTTCAGAACCCTCTGAGGTTGTTTTCTTTTGAAGACAGGAGTGGAGTGACCCAGAGACAGATCGGACATAGAGGCAGCGAAGATACGGAGGGGTTAAGGTAGGTAATGGGAGCGGTGTTGCCACGTCCACGGGTTCCAACCCTCCTCTGCCTAAATCTCTCCCACCTCTCCTCTCCCCCTAATCCTAAACTGCCCAGCCTAAACCATTATTAAACAAGTAAGAAATTAAATTTATCGTTAAATAAATAAAATCTAGCATAATAAAGGATGTATATTACTTTTTGAAATTCAAAAACTACATAATTTTAATATTTTAATTTTAATGAGGACCAGAAAATATTTTTTTTTTTAATAACAAAGAGATAAATAATATAATATAAGATAACAAAGAGCATTAATAATAAAATATCGTCGATTAAGGGGCCAAATGCCATAAGTAATTTTTTCAACTCAACAGGAGATACATAAAACTGATTTAGGTATTTACATTATTATTATCAACCAAATAAAGCAAAAAATTGGGTTTATCGCTTAAATTTATACGAAAAAATTCCTTCCATTTCGCCGATTAATCACATAACATAAGACATCTTAGTCGGAGCATGTAGACAAAGGATTCCATTTGTAGGATATAGACATAACTGACTGAACGAACTTAGCCTAGGTTCCCCCCCTTAAAAAAAAAAAAAAAAAAAAAAATATGGCCTAGAAATGGATTCAGCATGAAATGTTAAGTAAGGCATAAGGTCTAACTAATTTTGGCCAGATAATTACCAATAGTATGTGGTTGCTTTAGCACCATATAATAATACGAATTAATTCCATCCTGCAATGAATGGACTTGAAACTACGATTTTCGGTTTAAATTGCAAGTTTAAGTGAATATCCTCTGAGCTATCCCCTAAATGACTAAATTCTGAATATCTCCTTGATGCTTTTGAAAACTAATAAATCTTTTAAGATTAGCATTTCTCAATCATCACGCACTAAATATATACAATGTCTGAGAGTGAAGTTTAGCATAAAAGTAAATAATGAATGGTATATTATTTATCATTTAAAAATTAGCAATTGCAAGAAAATTACTATTAAATGTTCTATAAATGCTGTTAACTGTTAATTTTTTTACCAGCCATGCGCACCTAGATCTCTAAACCTGTTTTAGAGTTTCTATATTGGAATATAGAAATAAAAACACTACTCGAGTGGTTTAAGATAGTAGATATATTTATGATATAAATCAACAGTAGAATAAACCACTCAATCAATATCTGATTCAATTGTAGATTCTTTAATAAATACCTCTATTCATCCTTCATCTTCCAATTTATTACTTAAATTCAGCGAGGATATTTCGTGATCATTTTTAATAATCGCAAGGCTCAGAACTGCAGTAGAACGTCATATTGTTTTTCATTAGGATATTTTTAAAGAATTAGGAGGCATTTAAAAAGAAAGATATTTTTTTCTTAATAAATAATTTATCAGAGTAAAATTTTACTTCTTTAAGAGAAGTCGTCATGTTAAAATATGCGTTAAATTTACAAACATTTTCGACAGTTGAATAAACATCGACGGTCTTTTCCCATTTGGATTATAAATTAAGCATGGATAACTTAAATGAGTTGAAATACTTGGAATACTTAGTTTTAACATTTATGGATAACTAAGTCATCGTTATTATTATCCGTTTAATATATATATTTTTATTTTTTTTGAAAATTATTGGTTTCGTCAAGATTCCAAATGATTCCTGGAAACAGTTACTTTTTTAAAAAAGGGAGAAGTAGACTTTGCCTATTACTTTAAAAACCAATCATAAATCAAAGAAAATATCTAATTTAGGTAGGTATTAAATATATAAACGTTTTTCAAAACTGTAGAGAAGATTCCGTACGAATCCTTCGAACAGCATTAAATAAGGAATAATTTTATTTAAAAAAATTACTAAATATAAATAAATGTGTTAAACCGAGAACACTATACAACCACCATTGCCAACGACTAAAAATATGAGATATTTATAACTAATTTTTTTTTTAAATATTAGCAAACAGCTTATTTTATTATACTGTTAATTTAGAACTTTCCTTTTTAACCAACTAATTTTTATTAAATGTGTTGAACCAAGAACACATTAAAAACTATCAGTGCCAACGACTACAGCAGTAGATAGTGACGACACAAGGGGCGGAAGTAATATGTAACCGGTCTATTTCCAGATAGACTTACAGAAGGCCTCAGACTAAGTCTGGAACCAGGGCTTAACTTTAACTTGAATTATTGATACAATTCACATGACAAACACTCTTCCTAATAGAATGTAAGTATTGTTATTATGAGGTTATAAAACATTGATTTTAATAACTGATGTTTTAGCTGTTGAATGAAAATAATGATTTTCGTATGAAAGTTTTACATTCAAAATAAAAAAAACTTTAATAAGTGATTAAATTTGAAATTGCATCTGTGTGATTATTTCATTATGATTTAGTTTTAAGCTATTAATTAAACCTAAACTTTATTGATTGGTATTTAAAACAAGAATAATAATATTTTCTGTATACTTAAAAACATTAATTTAATTAAAATAAGCAATGTGAATATATAAGTTAGAATACTAACAAAACTAATCCAAAGGGCATATTGGACTGAGAGAGGTGAGGAGAGGAAGAACCTTGGGCGACTGGCACGGTGACAAGGTGGGACTAGGGACCGATGTGCTTGGCCATCTGCACAGCTTCTGTTTGTTACAGCTGAATATTGCGGTTCATGATAATAATTAAATAAACTATGTTTCGTATTGGTTTTATTTTTATATTTAAAGAAAAGTTTCGAACGTTAATATTCATAATCAGTTCTTAAAGCATACAGAAATTTCATATCATCAGGCACTTGACAATACAGATTATATGTGCATATGTAATTTTAAAAATCTGAGACATGAATCCAAACATGTTGATACCCACATAACTGGACAAAACATAGCTTCTAAAATATCTCAGAACCTAGAGTAGTCCGAGTTAAAAAGGACGAAAGGGAGTTGGGTAGATTGATTTCTTGTATTAAATTTTAAATTTAATATATATAATCTGAATAAGTAAGGGCTGATGTTTGAATTTGAAAAAAAATAAGTGAAAAAATACGTCTAAACAAATGTATATATGTACAGAGTAAAACCTATTTAAATTTTAAAAACACAACGTGCAGTTGACGAACGCGCAGTAAATGAATAAAATAACATGATAAAATAGAGAGCTTTCATTCTTTAAAAAATTATTATTAATATAATTTGGATCATTTGCTTCATAAAAACAAAAACTGCTAATGCTACTAGACTAGTAACTCAAGATTATACTTAATAGTACAAAACAAAATTATTTCTATTTTTCAATATTTTGGGCATACAAATTAGTAATTCAGAATTTTCATGAAAAGGCAGTTCATTATGAAAAAAAAGTTTTATTACAATTTTTTTTTTTAATTACATATTGCGTTCGTCAAGATTCTAAAGGATTTCTGGAAACCGTTACTTTATCAGAAAAGGGAGAAGTATGCTTTGCTTATTACTGTAAAAACCAATCATAAATCAAAGAAAATATCTAACTTAGGTAGGTATTAAATATATTAATTGCCAATTTAAAAAAATAAATAAATAAATAAATAAAATAAAAACATCTGATGAATTACAGAATAAGACGAATCATCGACTGACAAAATAACGAGTTATTAACATAAGATAGGCTAAAAAATTATAAGCAATTTAATAGTAGATGCTAGTGTCATTAAAGATTTTAGACATTTAGAGAACATTAAGAATTTGAAATTTTAGCTGGATTAGTACAATAAATAAATTCAACTACCATAAGATACAGTAATAAACATTTACACATTTTCCTGTTGTTCAAACCTTCTACTTCTGACTAATGCAATAATGACAATACGGAAGGTTACGTCAAGAGGAATCATTGACTCAATATTGTTTATTGACTCAATGATTTCCCGGGGTTTATTCTTCTTTCAATCCCACTTCATGGCTATGTTTAGTGAACGTTCTGTTGTCGGGTACTATAGTCAGAAGCGAATGCATACGTATCTATATAAGTAATATAACTCACAAAGTATTTTCAAACTAAATGATTAAAAAACACTAGAATATCAATTATCTTTTACATAAACCTTTTCAAAACAAAAATCATCGTTTTTATTTTACATCTACTAAAAGTTTCCTTCTCTTAGAAGATAAAGCACGCATTTCCATCTCAAAGTAAATTTGCCTAGCCTACCACTAAAATTCAATAAAATAGTCTAACGGGTCCAAAATGATTTTGAAATGTAAGATTCTTATGAAAACAATAGTCACGGTGCAGTGTTTTGCTGGTGTTTAACATTCATAACAACTTTAATTATGAATATTCAAATAAAAAAAATCATTCAGAGATGAGCCTTCCATTTATCAAGGAGAACCACATGCATTGTGTAAGACTATAACAAATAGCTTGCTTAAATGCTTAAAGTGATATATGTAAACAATATTTAACTATTCTCGCATTACCAGGAACGTGTAGATAAATTAACGCAAAATATATCTTCCTTTCTTTCAATATTATTATTTTAAGTACAATAATTGCAGAATATTAGAAGGTAGTTAACTTATAAGCATTAATAAATATATTGTTCCACAGACTATAAAAAAATTACTATAACTTAATGGTTTTTATTCAACAAGAGTTATAGCGATATTCTGTATAATCGCTTTAACAAAACGAGAAAAATCGTTAAGAAAAATCAAACATTGAATTGAAGAATGTTTTGATGAAGAATTAATAAATTTCTCAACGTATTCAATCGTTACTTCAGATATATATACATTACCGATATTATCTTCATTTCTACAACTAACAACATATTTTTGTTTTATCGGTAATATTTACTAAAATTATTTCTTTGAAGGCCTTTATGATTGTTGTATTAAATTTAATAGTCCCCGCATCTTCAGCCAACCCATCCATCTACCTATTCATCCATCTACCTTTCTAATTTATTTTATTTTATTTTTTTTGTAAATTAAATTATAATATAATTGAAAGGCTATCCTCATTGGTTCAAAACCGTATACCTTATTAATCAAGGAGTTACCTTCGATCAACATCTATTAACAACCATATCGCCCAAATCTCAAAAAAAAAAATCCGTCATAATCTTTAAACAGCTCTATAGATTCCTAGATTCCTTTCCCAAAAGTACTTCAAGAATATATGTCTCTACAAAACTGTATCCTCTCTTATTTTCATTTGCTTTGATTACGGTTGTTTGTTTTATGGGGAGACTATGGGAATCTCGAGATGAGATTGAGGTGACCGATGAACCGTTTTTCGTCAGATTCATTTTCGGGACACCTAGGCGGTCACAAGTTACTTGTCGATATTCACAGATTGGGTGGCTTTTTCTAAATTTCCGGCAGCAAAGCTTTCTGGGTACTTTCCCATTCCAATCTTGAAAAACCAAAAAACCTTCCTATATTTTTGACCTAATTACTTTGGGTTCTTCTATCCACCTCCCAATCTTTTAACCTGTATACCCCCTCACACAGAACTGCTTCCTTATAAAAATCCTTCATCATTCGTGCTACCTCCTTTTGGAATTTCCTATTCACTCATATTTGCTTCCTTAATTCCTTTAAAAATTGTTTATTTTTACACCTCTTAGACAATCAAGCTGTAGAATGTTAGCGCCACAAACCGATGATATTTGATTACTTAAGGATACGTAACAGTTTTTTAAAATATACTATGATAAAAACTTGTTCTAATAATTATTCAAAGGGGAAACTAAGTGCAAAGGAACATTAATAAAATGAGAGTTTACATTCTAAAAGAGACATTTTGGATAGTAAAGAATCATACACAGGTTGGAGAGGAATTACGAGGAGACATAACAGGACAGTATTTAGCAAGAGTGAGTTAGGCTATTAGTAGGAACCAACCAGAACTTTCTCTCAATTTTTGCCCTAATGAAAACAAGTTGTTATCATAGCATATTTTGAGAAACTGTTACATATCCTTAAGTAATGAAATATCATAGGTCAGATCTAGAGCTATCATTCTACAACCAAGTATTCCTTATAAAAGTGAAATTTATTTGAAATTTTCTTCTCAACACATTTGAATAAATATATGTATAAAATGCTGACCTTCCATTTATCATTTGGTTAAATATCTTATTCAAGAGAAGATAAATATTTAGGCACGTATCATCATTAAAATCACGTATCTAAGCATTAAAATTTACAACAGTATACAAAATAAAATAAAAATAAATCTAATAAATGAGATGATAATATTCGTTGCGTTTAAACGTGGATTTATTTAAATATCATTAATAAATATATATTTTTGGGTATACTCTTTTACGCTGTTCCTTTAAATTCCTAGTTTTTAACAAATGAAATGTAAAACAAACTTAAATATAATTTACTTATACTTAAAAGAAATGAGATTTGCATTTTTATGCAACAAAATATTGTTAGGATTGATGAATTATTTGCCAATTCCCTACTGCTACTTATACTTTACTTCATACATTTTTCTATATTTTTTAGTTATAGTTTTTAATTTATTTTTTTTCTGTCCTGATTATGGCCGAAAGGATGGCTAATAAATATGCTTTTTTATATCAAACATTGCATTTTTCTTTTTCTTTTTTACTGAGCCCTAACTACATCCTAAATATACATTTCATCAAGTCAACCAAGAAATCTCTTCAGATGGTAGTATCAGAATAGAAACACTGGACACTAATATACATCGAAGAATCATACTTTTAAGTAACTCCTCCTATTACAATTTAAGAAATATTACTAACAGCGCATATTAATTTTATTAAATATAAATAAAACAACGTTGATGTCTTCATATCGCTGCGCGAACTTTCAAACGAACTGAAGCAGAGGAACAAAATGCAGGTAGAAAAGCTCCTTAGAAATACTAAGTTGAGGTCGGAGAGGCGCACACCTGGTAAACAGCAGATGTTTTCATTTGTCCTAGGCATTAGGTGAATTATTATCAGCGGATATATTTAAAATATTTGATATAATATTTCAATGCTATGTTACGTATAAATCCTAAGGACATCAGTGATTATTTTATTATATCGTTTTTAAAAATTAGTGATTAATTACATTATTTTTATTAAACTTTAATTTCTATATATAATTAATAATAAAATATACAAACCAGAAAAACTAAATATATAACAATTTATAAATCATAATGAGAATTCGGTCTATGACTGTTTATTTGGAGACTTATTAATATAACTTACTAGTACATTATAAGATAAGTTGGTTTACAAGTTGAAATATGAAATTAGCTTGGAAATGTCATTAGCTTTCAGAAATATATGTTTCTTATTAATTCCCTTATCTTTGCTGACTAATCTCACGCCGGCTGATAAGATTTGGTGAGTTCAATATCAGTCCTGGATTGACTTTCCCATTGTAGAGCACATATATCTTCTTTTAATATAACTACCAATATACGTCTTCCATCAACTTATTATTGTAATATTAATTACCTATATTGTTATTTGACAACCAAATATTGTAATTTTAAAATTTAAACTTAGACTGCTACAAATAATTAGTTTCTTGCACCTTTTGATAAGTCACTGTATCCGTAATATAATTGCATTAAGTAGATATATACATTGCACTGTTGTAAATTTCAAATATAAATTTAAAAAAATTACATAGCTCTCTTCACCTATACACCAATACGTAACTACAGAAAATTAACAGTCTGATCTTTAACTATTCAATAAATTAAACGATATGACTTGATTAATTATCAGTATAAAAATTTATTATATTCTTCTTCTAGAAACTTTACTATTCACTACGATTTAATATATACAAGTTCAAAAATAGTTTTATTTGTACTTAGTCGCTTTTTATTTTTAACAATCCAAGCAGTTGTTGGTTTCGTTCAGCCAAGGTCGGGACGAATGCAAGGATAGTAAAAAAAATAATTATCTGAAAAAATACAAAGCAATTGAGTGAATAAAACTGTCTTAAGTTACCTCGAATAATGTAAAATGATATAGTTGGTATACAAAATAGTTCCTTAACATTAAATTTACTTCTGTTTCTGATTATTTTAATTTAAATCCAAGGAAAACCAAAAAAAAAAAAAATATTTTAAAATATAGAACTTTAGAAATTTATGAGTATAATAAGCAATATCTCCAAAAAACAAGTTTTATTAATTAAATATTCATAGGAGTGGCGTACCATAAAAAAATTGTTTATATTAAACGATATAATTTTGAACTTTAAAAAAGAGAACTTAAAATAACAAAACAATTATGCGAATTTTAAATTAGTAGTTTAAATAACTATTTAATATTTGTTTAAACGTATAGAAAAGAATCATTTTTATGTTCTTTTTGAACTGCAGGATAAAATAAAAATAACTGAACAAAATAATCTTAACCACAGGAGGATTTTTGGTTCAGTATTAGGTGAAATTGTACTGTAGGCCGGAATTGTGCTTAGGGGTTCACTGCCTTAATCCCTCTGCATATTTTAAAATTGTTATAAATTTCAATTTCTTTTCTACCTTATACAGACTTTTTAATAAAAAAAAAAATAATAATAAAATCCTGTTTCTAGTGCTGCATAATAGAATGTACCTAGTCAAAGCATCTTTATTTATTGTTGTAATTTATTATTTATATGCT
Organism: Euschistus heros; assembly: GCA_003667255.2. Lineage (NCBI taxonomy): Eukaryota > Metazoa > Arthropoda > Insecta > Hemiptera > Pentatomidae > Euschistus > Euschistus heros. Next base: position 263,541 of record RCWM02000096.1, on the reverse strand, counting down.
AATCTTAGTTGAATAATATAATAATTTTTATTGTATAACATATATTTTAATTTTTATTCAGGAATTAAAACTTTACAACGGAGGTTTCACAAATTTTATCATACAAGCTTTTAAGAACTTATCATAAAATAATCTGAAAAAAAAACTTGGATATTGAAATTAATCGTCAATATTAAAGTAATTCAATCAATAATTTTCTTGGAAAAAATCAATTTTTAAAACTTCGATTGTGGAGTTATTGTAACTTGTGAAAAGAATGTACCGTCTACCCAAAATTTTATTTATATTTTTCTAATACACAAACGCTATATATATTGTTTCATTAATAATATTTTTTATTTTATAAAAACTATAAAATTGGAACATATCTAGCTATACAAAATGCTTCGTGAAATCCTAGATGCTTCTTATTGTCACACAAATAAACTTATTCGCGAGATAACGATCCCTCCATTACAAGCTAAATACTCGAATTCACTTGTCTACCAACTTGCCTTTCACTCGATTCCGAATATCCATATTGGAGTTTGAAAATAAAAGGGTCAATGGACTTTTCAATGAATAACATTTATCGATGTTCTAATCTTCACAAGTTATCATTTAACCGCATATATTGTATGAGCAGTGATTCTCAACCTTTTTTTGCCAAGTAGTAAAAATAAATGAAATTAACAATTCCCCTCTCCCCCTGATAACAATTGTAAACCTAGATATTGATAATTAAATTTTGACTGTAATTATTTTAACTTATTATTTGAATAAAACAAGCTGCCTCACTCAAGGGCAATGAGTAATATGGATGGATGGATACAGATTCATTCATATAATATGCACAATGATATAAAATAAATATAGTAAGAGAATTAAAATAAACAGCTTCTAAATATACAATAAAATATAATATACAGACTATAATTATTAATAATATATATGTGTGTATATATATATATATATATATATATATATATATATATATATACACATATATTTATTTGTTTTTAAATATGAGGAGGTAACTTTCAAAACGTGTTTTGTCACAAAAAAATGTTTTTTTGAGTTTTTGGCATCACTAGACTTGTTTTTCAGAACCCTACAATATGTGATGAGTATTAGCCATCAAAACAAGCTTCGTCCCATCCAAAATAACTTAACAAAATCATGGTTTTAAGCAAAGAGTGCTTTGTCCACTAAGCCAATGGGAACACTGCATTATTGACAATAATCGCTTTCACTGGTACAAGGTTGTACTTTTTGACTCTCCAAGTATTGAAAATATTGTGGAAGAGGATGAAACTTGTGACTGTTTGGAAAATGATATATGTGAACTGCATATTTAAAAACTAGTGACCGTTAAGAAAATGAAAATATTCCCCGAAAATTATGAGCATCATTAGCATACATCATCTATTATGTAATTATATTTTATTTTTTTTCAGGTACTTTCGAGCAAACAGTGATTTGTGTAAAATAAAACATAGCCATTTCAAACAGTGTTTTGTCCGTTTGATATTTCATGAAACGGTGTTTTGTCCACATTGTTCCTTCAAAACTTTTTTTGTTCATATTTAAAATTAAAAATGCTAATTTTAGGAGTAAAGAATATTTCTGATCCTTGTTCTAATGTGTTTTTTTAGTTGCCATAAATTTAAATAGGAATTTTTTGTTTCTGAAGAATAATTACATCTCATAATATACTTTTAATAAAAATGGAATACAATTATTCCTATTATTTGATAATATTATTTTATTATTGTTTACCACCCCTAGGTTGAGAACTGCTGGTATACAGCCGTAAATATAAATTAAGTATTAAAAAAATAAATTGTTAATTCTGTTAAATAATTGTATATTTTGTAGAATTTAAAATTCATATTTTTCAGGGGTTTTTTTACTTTCTGAAAATTCGTCTTTTGTTATTGCCTTATAGGTTATCGTAGAAGAATTTCCTGTGAGAAAAGATATTCTAATTAAAGAATGTATTCAATAGCAGCGTCGAAATATGGTTTTAACTAACTCTATAATAAATACAAATATTTACAATTTGATACAATATTCCAATATATAAAGAGAAGAGACTATCTGACCTGGGCAGACGGAGGATGCCAGAACCACGTGCCCAGAGGGAGGCAACGAACAAAAATGGCGGCTGAGCAGGTACCTCCCCTCCCCGCTTAGGCTATTTTATCCCATACCCCTCGTAGTTAGGATGTTAGGATCGATAGTTTAACACTAGGCAAATCGATATTTGTACACTAACAGGGAAGATGTAATGAATAAGTTATCTGGTCCAACCGCAATGTTCAGCCATAATGGTGATTCAGTTCCTCAATTAAAAATATATTGGTAATTATTGTCAAGGGGCAACTGGGGATTCCAGACGATCTATTATTACTTAAGGAATTTTTTTTTTCCATTATCCTATGGCATAATTATAATCAAAGATTGCTTTTTTGTCTATTCGAAAGTTGATAAATATTAAGATTTTTCTTCCTTTTTTTTATCAAATCAAATTTTTTTTTTATATCAAATCAATAACTTATTATACATTGTATTAGACTGTTTGCCTTTCATTTAATTTATCAATGTCCCTAATTGTAATTTTAACTAAGGTACTAAAAATATGAAAAATGTGTGAGGCAATAGAAGTAAATAATCGATAGATATAATTATAGTAATATTAATATTCACAATGAATTAATGAACAGATTTGAGGAAAATAGAAGAAAGAAAAATAATAAAATTTTCCAGTGATGTGTCTATACCAAAATTTTTCGATTTTCGGTACCAATAATACAAAAATAATGCAAAAAATTAAAAAAAAAAAAAATTCGTCCCCTAAGAATTACAAATATATGTAATAAAATGTTATTATTGTCTGAATGGCATTGTTACAATGATCAGGGGATGTAATCTTATTTCTCCACTTTCCAATAACGGAAAATTATATTCGATAAACTTTAGCTTGCAGCGTCATGGGACTTGGTTTTAATTCTGTACGAAGGAGGCTTAGTCATTAGGAGAAGAATCGAGGTATAATAACATAACTAGATACCGATAATAAAAATGGTTGTATAAAATTCAGAGAAATGCAGTGAGAAGGCATTTCCCCGAAGAACTACTGATACTGTATGTAAATTATAGACAGGTTAAAAACTGAGATCCTAAACATAAGATACAAGCCTATATTACTCAAGAGCTTTTAATTTATCTAATACCTAACTTTACTACTATCATCACATTTTTCATATATTTATTATTATTATTTTTTAAATTAATTTATTTATTAATTTACAGGCTTATGTGAGTAAATACATCGATAAAAGAATGCAACTATTCGTCAACAGGAAGCCACAACCAAGATAATAAGAGAGATAAAATACATATAATATGTTTCTGTTATTTACAAAATTGAAGAAAAAAATTATATACTAGGATAAACAGAGATAATTTTTTTTAATAACCAAATTTATTCAAATATAGTCACTAATAAGCGAAACATGAGGGATAGGAAACATAAAATATTTACAATAAAGAAAGAAATGCAATATTTATAATAAAAAATTATACGTAAGTTGAAAAGAATATTGAGAATTCAATATCACTGAATTAATTTTAAAAAATAAAATGATAATAAATTTAGGAGTAACAGAATGGTTAATAATATTAATTTTCAACTGACTTTTTTATATTACAATTTTATAACAGAATATCCGCTACTATGTCAGGTTTCGTAGAAAAGAGTAGTAAATATAATCTTTAGTTTGAATAAATTTTCTGTAAAAAAGCAAAACCGGTTTAAAATCATTCATTTTAAAAATTATAGTTAGAAATATAAATGCCGATAAATAGCAACTTAAAAATGCATTCTTAAAGATTTTAATAAATTTTTATTTTACAAATCAACCCAAAATTATACTGAAAAAAAAAAAAAATGTAACTTTGTAATAAAATATAATGATTCCTATTTATGAATGGCATTAATATAATGCTAACTTATGTAAGCTCATAGTCTAAAACTGACAATATTGGCATAAGTATTATAATTAACTCCTGATTACTAATTTAATTTATTAGATCTCTAAGTAAACGAGTTTTTTTTAGTATAATTTTGTATAGGGTGAATTTTAAAAAAAATTAAAAATGTATTAAAATGGGAATACATGAGAGAATTCTGTAACTTCTTTAGGTAAAGAATTCCAGAACTATAAGAAAGCTTAATAATATTGAGGGCAGAGTTGGGCAAAATTTAATCATAGCTAAAAAAGAAACAAAATTTACTAATGGACAGTGATAATGAAGGTGGAAATATGAGCAAAATTTCGGTTCAAATAGTATTTTTATTTTTTCGTTATTTTGAGGTAATTATATCAATTAACAATGGCTATACGATAATAGTAAATTTTGCAAAATCATAAATGTGCAGTTGAACATTGTACTTTTTTCATAGTTTTATTTATCACGATTTTTTATATTTATATTGTTTTTATTTGTTATTCATTAAGTTTTAATGTATTTAGATTTAACATGATACCAGTGACAAGACTTTTAGTCGATTAAAGATATAGTGGAAATGGATCTTGTATTTTTGGACATTTGTAAGGTAATTCATTAGTTATACAAAGTACATGGTCGAATATAGATGCACATAATATACCTTATTCGCAATTTGCCATGCATGTGTGTTTTTGCATGTTTCAGAGCTTGATAATGTGGCAATGACCATGAAACGTCGCAAATAATGAAATAAAATATTATAATTGGACAATCATGTAACATCATATGATTTTTAATAAATAAATATGGGAGAATTATTGCTTTTGTAATTACACTTTAATCATTACTATTTGACAATTAAATCCCTGGAATCAATTACCTAATTTAATCATGATTAAATGATTAAACCATTCAGACATTTTTTAGTAAATTAATGACTGAAAGATTTAGTCATCATTTAATTGATTCCAGTAAATAAATTATCAAATACGAGTAGCTATGATCAAAGTTTGATTAAATTTAGGTATGATTAAATTTTGTCGTACTCTGATTGAGAGTCAATACAATATATATATATATATATATATATATATATATATATTATCTGGAACGAAGTTCATAATAATAGGTTTGGCATTAAACTTTATTTACGAAAATAAGAATTCGACTATACAACAATTGTAATTTTATATTTTTTTTCATTTTATATTTGTGTTGTAAAAGATAAACTATATTATTGTTATTTTTACCATAATACCTATACATTTATATTTATATTCACGTTTAATTGTAAAATTACACACCCAATCACAATATCACTCAAAATAAAATTTTGTCGCTTAATCAACATAATTTTCAACATCAAAGTGAAAGAATCAAATGGAAATAAAAAAAAAAAAGAAAAGAAAAAGAAAAGAAATAAATTAAAGATAAATTGTAATTATTCAATAATTTTCGAACAAGAGAGCAGAAAATAGAAAAAATTAAATAACAAAAATAGTCAGTCAGCAATTAACTATATTAATTAAATGCAGACATGACTAACAGGAACAAATAAAAATATTAAGTAATAATGTAAACTAAGGGATCTTAAAATATCTAAATTATTAAAGCAATTTAATAATATATTACGGAATTTTCGAATCAAGAGAAAAGGAAGAATTCTGGAATGAATTCGGTAAACAATATGGAAAATCCGCACAGTACATCAAGGAAATACAGCATTCTTGTTTTTGTACTTTAATTTTTTTCCTTATTATTTTAAACTGAAGTTGATTTACTGCGAGGTCTGTACTAGCCTGTAATAGTATAAACAAGTTAATTACTTAGAGAATAAAGTCGTTCTTTTCCAGTACTTGTGTTTGTCATTTCGTTTATTCATATCTTTTAAAATGTTTTCTGTAGGAACGAACTATCTATACCATGCATATGCACACTCATTTATAATGTCATCAAATTAATTTTAGTTAGGTTTATAAGCGTGTAAATTGATTGTATGTCATCACCCAACACTCAAAAACGTTTCGCAATATTTGTACGATAATTTTTATCTCAAAGCATGATTAGTTAGAAACGAATACAAGACGGAAGATGAAACCGTAAAAAAAATTAATTTAGCTAAATTATTTGGCAAGTCTTCTTAATATTACACTCAGAGATCAATATCGCACAACCAATCTGAGAAATACTGCAGGCTTCTCAGATTCTCACCAAGTTCTAAAATTTTGGCTATATCAACTTTTTATTTTATAATAAAATAAAAAAACAAATGCCACAATCATAAAATCAATTTTTAAAAAAGGGTATTTAATTATAAGGCAGAATAATTGACGTTTAATTTTTTTATTTAAATAATTCAATTTTGTAAAATAAAATAAACTATCTCTTATCATAGCTTGACCGAGATCGTAGTTGACAAAGCATCAGCATTACAAAACCAACAGTCAGCCTTAAAATAAATGATTTTAATATAAAATAATATAATACATAGGAGAGATAATTTCCTTGAAACTGAAAATTATTTACCTTTTTTTTGTATTTTACCACTTATAGTAGTATGTAGTATGATTCAAAATTCACTTTATAAATATATGAGCTAAAATTTACAGATTACCAATAAAATTATGGATATGTTATAAAGATTTTTCCTTAAATATTCCGTTTATTATAACAATTATTAATCATTATATAAGTTCCATTACAAGCCAATTCATTCACTATATCAATAAATAACCATAAGTGGTCAATGTCGTTACTTTTATACAGATGAACTAGGATAGGTTTATAAATATTAAAAATACATTATTACAAAAGTTTAACTGTAATTCTTTATTTTATATAATATGTACATGTAGCAGTCAATTCAACACATACAAGATCCCGTCTTTCTGATCTGTTTACCCCATCCCATAGAACTTTAACATTCCACCGCTCTTTCCAGTTCCGCTCAACAATCCTCTGGAGTTCTATTTCTCCTCACATCAGACAAGCTAAATCCCTTTAAAACATTCAAATACTTCTATTTTCAATACCTACTTCTCATCCAAGCTGAAGCTTGCTATCTACCTACTTAGTCAAAAAATTCTTATTGCAATGCTGGATTCAGACTCAGATTCAGTTCTTGCATAATTAAGATTCCATTTAATACAAATTTCACTTTCCATGAATATAACATTGGGTACTTCTATTGTACATACAGATCTAATCATTGTACCAAAAGATTTTTTTATTATTTTTTATTTTTATTTATTAATTATCTTATTTCATTTTAATTCTCTCATTTGTAGAATGTTATCTTATTTTATTTTCTGTGTATTTAACTATCATCTATGTACATAGTATCATTATTGTATTATTGTTTTTCTTAATTTTTTTATTTCAATATGTCTCTGACCAGATATAATTTATTTATACCTGTACTTATCTGTTATTCTTAAGGGACTTTGTGCCAGAATAAAATTATTTTTCTAATCTATTCTATAAAATACACTGGTATATTATTGACTTTTTTTTTTTTTTTACATAACAATCACAAGTTAGAATTCTAAACTTTGTCTTTGAATTTGTGAATTGTCTTTCTGAACTACATATTTATGAGATTTTTGTTTCTATAATTTATTTAATGAACACCTACTAGAATCCCTAAGCCTAATATAAAATCTAATATTTATAATAACTTATAAATAGAGTTATTATTATAGAGTATAACATAAGATTTTACGAATCATTAATTTATACAGAGGAATGATTAATACGTAGAAATTACTTCCATCAGCAGAAAGCTGAACCTATTCCATTCGTAACTCGAGTAAACCACAACCATATTAAAAAAACTAAGACAATTGATTTTATTTACATTACAGACCAGCAATACAATATTAGCCGTACTTTATTTTAATTTACACTCATAATGATATATTCAACAAAAAGGCAATCCCATTACTACAACGTCACTACAAAAAAGTGAAGAAAAAAAAATTCAATATATTTAAATTTTCATAAAAGCCCTAAACTACTACAAATTTAACTGCCAAAATAAACGCTAAAAATTGTATGAACGTCATTACTGACTACAGAATTGTCTCTTGAACCTTGAGTGCAGTAACAACAAGAAAATCAAGTTTTAAGATCATTTTATAAAAAAAAAAATTGAAATTTTAATTTTAAGAAATATGAATATAAATATCAGAAAAATATATTTATTTTACAGGGAAACCAAATTTTTAAACAGTAAAGCCTCAAAAGGTTTTATGTAAAAAATATAATACAATGGAGCAAAATGTTAAAATATTCGATGAAACGAAGCACATTGAATTAATCTTTTGTTTTAAAATTAAAATAATAAATTGTGAAATTAAAAAAAAGAAAGTAATGTAACATTGAAATCATTATAATTAACAAATGAAAATGCCCAAATCGACAGAAAAATACAGTTAAATAGGGCTTTATAAATTAAATAAACAACGATCCACCTATTTTTTTTTCCTTGTACGTTTGTGAATATAATTTACTATTTAACCTTCCGAATACCGCGGTCCAAAGGAGTTACCAAATACCATGGGGGTGACTGAGTCACCCCATCTATTTTTTCAAATTTTATACCTTTTTCCCACAATTTTAAGTTATAATATCTTAGTCTAACTTATAATAACACCATCCAATTGAAAAATTAGGAAATTAAAAAATCACATCATTATAAAAAAAATTTATTTGAAAAAATTTCACAAAAATACAAAAAACTTTTTTATTTATAATTTTCACATTGTATTTCAACTTTTTGTGACCTATGCCTCTTACATGCATACATTTAACATACTGAACATTGTATTTGGGACTTAACATCTTTATTTCTGGAACAAATATGGTACCTTTTTTGCGCTTTCCTTGTGGAGGGGTTCAGTGCAGGTTGATCCGTTCCAGTCTCTTCATCTTGGTCAATTTCTTTACCTTCGTATATTGTTTCTAAAGCTTTTTTTCATGCTGTCAATATAATCAGTCCTCAGGTGATGGCTCTTCTGGTGTGCCTTCAATTCTTATATTCATAATTCTAGTATTACGAGCAAGGTCGAGAATCAATCTTATACGAGATGACACTACACTTGCCATGATATTGAATAAAGGACTTCGAAAGTTGTAAAAGTTGAACTTTACAGTACGAATGCCAAAAGACAACTGAATTTATGAAAATAAATGAAAGAAAAAAAAAGGGGGGGGGCCTTTTATCAGTTCCAAAAACATTGCGACGTTTAGGAAACGTTGTTTTCAGTTCAAAGAAATCGGCGACTTTGAATAAAAAGTTGATCATCATTAAATGAAGTATATAATTTAAAAAAAAAATTTACTAAGCATTGCGTTTGTAATTAAATCACGATTTTGATAGGCAAAAAAAAGTAACAAGAAATACTATGGGGGTAACTTAGTTACCCCTGAGACATTGTAAAATTTATATAAAATTTTCTGAATTAGTTATAAAAAACTTTCTGTGCGAATACATCCCAGATAAGTTAAGTGTAAAAGTCATGAAATTTCAAAAAATAATAAGCATTGTTGCCAAAAATATGTTCAAAAAACAGCTCTTGGGGTGACTTAGTCACCCCCATGGTATTCGGAAGGTTAATAGTAAAATTTTGTATTGGGCTGCCTGAAATTTAATACAAGTTTAAATTTTTTAAATAAAACAATAAAATAAATAATTAAAATACGCTTCTTTCCTTTACATATGCATTCCTCCTTTACAAACACATTCCAACGAGCGTGCTCACTCTACTGAATAGAATTTTGAATTTTTCTTGCTGAACATTCCTAATTTTTATCGACTTTCTAAGCTAGAGTTTTTTTCAACTCCGTCAACAACCAAGTCCAGCTGTATTCTTACATAAACTTTTTATTCTCAGTAAATTTTCGAAAAAAATTTTGAATTTTCATACAAATTGATTGATACAAAAGGTTGATGCTTCCACACAAATTCTTTAAACCATTGTTGAACGGTGCACACACGCTATTATCTCTTCGCAGTTCAACTTATTAAATGTTATTGGATCTTCAAACACTGCTCTGAACTCACTAAACGAAATTATACGAAAATCATGAGTGAACTTGCAAGTAAAGGCTATTTTCAAATAGTTAAAAGCTAAACAAGTAATAAAAAAAAAAATTAAACAAAAAACTTTTTTTAGCAGGGGAATAATAAATATTAGCATAAAAAATATATATATATATATATAAATAAAATAAAAATAATCCTGCATTAATTTTTAGACAAAAATATATCATATAGTTAACATTTTAAATGGAGCAATTCTTTATTCAAAAAACGTAACAAAACTACATAATACAGAGATATTTATTCCATTTTTCACTAAGCCCTTTATTCTAAATTTATGATTGTTTAGCATAAAGTTATTATCTTACAGTCTTAAGTTTTTAATTGATAATTATGCAGTAGGGAAAACTATACAGTTATTAACACCCTTAAGGAAATATTCAGAAATATTTATACTAAAATTATAGAAAGAATAGTTCAATAAAGTTGAAATTTGCAGTAATCTTTCCTTAATTACAATACTTTAAGCTAAGCAAGAAAGTTTACACAAACATTATTCCTGGAATGTATTTTACAGGATAGTGACAATTAATAATATAAAATCAGTTATTGACACCGTATGGATATCTTTTAAAATACGGACAGATTTGGAAGTACTTTTACACAGTTGAGTTGTAAGATTTAAAAGGAATTTTATGTTTTGTTTTTTTTTTGTGGCTAAATATTTTTATTTCTAATTTTTAAGATAGGGTGTAAATAACTGTCTGGTATACCCTATCGATAAAAAAATATCAACCGGAAAATATAAATCTAATACAGAATGAAATGACCTACCATAAGGAAAAAAAGCTACTACGGAACTATTTTAATCGCACGGAGCTACTCAGTTGTTCCCGGTACTTGACGTGAGAGGAGTCACGTTCTTTGCCAGCTCAATAAGAAACAACGTAACAAAGCATTCGGTTACATTTTGTAGTATCAACGTACATATATTATATTATTGTACCATAAGATTTTTCTATATCATTTTATTTATTTATTTATTTTTTTCTAATTTAATTCTATCTCCTCTAATCTGTAAAATGTTATCTTCTTTTCTTTTTATTTAAATATCATCTATGTACATAGTGTCATTAATGTATTATTGTTTTTCTTTTTTGTAGCTCATTATGTCTCTAACCAGATTTAATTTAGTTATACCTGCAATTATCTGTTATTCTTAAGGGACTTTGTCCCAGAATAAAATTATTTTTCTATTCTATTCTATTTTATTCTACATATCTATGTTGTATGTTCATTATTTTATTTTATTTTATTTCTTTGCCTCAAGTTGTATTGTTTCTTCGTTTTTAAAATTAGCAATTTTTTTTATTGTAAAAACATACTTTAAAAATAAAATACACTTATTAATCTTTCTAAGGAGAGTACAAAAAATATAACGTCAATTTTTAATAATACAAAAGAAAGGAGAAAAATATATACTTTAGCATAGCCGAAAATTTAAATCACGCTGTAATGAACGTTTCTCAGATATAAAATATCAGTATCTTGTATTTACCTATTTGTCTGAGATGACATACGTATTTTTGAAAGTAGGAATATTCAAATATGTACTTTGATAAACTTTAAAGGTTTAAAGATGAAATCAAAAAGTGTAAATTCTTTTATTAGGTATCATTTGTATTATTTATTATTTAGATTGACCTTTATTTACTTCTTATTCTTTGTATTTCATCCTTAGTTATATTTAAAGTTTATTGGTAATAGTCTGTTGGGTTGTACCTTTATGAGACTCTTGCAAAGTTCACAACTCATCCGAAAAATCTGATTTAATAGATCTTAATTCATGATAAATATCAAACAAAGTAAGAGTCACTCATTAGGGCTCTACAATATACTTGAAATCCGTCTTAAGACTTCGTACTTAAGTCTGATAGTTTATGATGGAGTAGTTTTAATATTTTTGGGATTGAAAATATTGTTTTGAGTATTTTAGGGAAAAATATTTCCTCCCTCCGTAGGCCTCAAAAATTATAACGCGAATACTATATTTCATAGAATTATTACGTATTTTCCTATGCTAAATCTGATACTCAGAAATCATTACAGCAACTTATAACAAGACAATAAAAAGAAAAAAAGTAGTAAACAAAATTCAGTTAATGAATAACATATCTCATCGAAGGATGATGAGAAATTAAAAAAAAACATAACAAACATAATAAAAGTAAATTAAATTATTACTATCTAAAACAAAGGTCTTGCATAGAAAAGGAAATCACTTACATACATGAAGTAGTGAAAATAAAAGAAAACAAAAAATAATAAAATGGCTTTATCAATAGGTTAATTAAAATTGAAATTGCAGTAATTATTTAAAGAACGAATACACGATAAAAATGCATATCCAGAGGAATAATAAATATAAAGGTGTCTTGATTAAGAAGCTAATATTTATACAAAAATCAGATTTATATCCATAAAATGATTAATAGTATCAAAAGTGGTTAGGGTATCATATCATCATTCAGTTAACCACATAGCTAATTTTTTTAAATATCAATGAACTAGAGAAAAACTTAAAAATTCTGTCCAAAAAAAAAAATTCATAAATTTATTGAGAAATTGGTATAGACAGATGTATATATTTCTAAAATACTTTTACATTTACTGAAAAAACTTCAGTGCAGCAATGATCCGAACGTTCCAATTAACAAACCTTTTTTTTTAAATTTAATTTTAATAAATTGATCATCTAATTACTTATTTTATTTTCAAGATTATTAATATATAAAAATAAAATTATATTAAAAACAAAATGTTTTCAATGAACGTCTATAAAGAGACCCCAAATTATTTCTTAGAAACTGCAAAAAACATATTTGTTTACTGAGAAGTCAACATTGAATCAGACTATTAAAATGTTATTTAGGCCACAGTATTAATTTACTTTAAGTTACATACACGTAAATATGCACCTACCTATTTTTGTTCTTTGCATTGTTGCATTATAGTTTGTTGTTTCGTTACTGAAGTATGTATTATATGTATTTATAGGAATAGACAATCATACCATTTGTATATAGAAAGAAAGAAAGAAAAAATATTTTTTATTCGGGAACAACTCGTCCCCTTAGAATAACATAATAGTACAATTAAAAGTTTTATTGTCTGACTGCGAACACATCCGGAAGAATAAGATACTAATAAACATATAAGATAGAAATTTAAAATTAAGAACTACCATAATCTTCGAGATATATAAAAAACACTCTTACACTTATGTATCATTACACAATTTCGGAAGATTGATAATTGAGGAGGTGGGTGAATAAACTGTTTTTAAAGGATGCGAGGAGAAGGAGCACTGCGAATTGAAATGGGTACGGAATTCCAAAATATTGCTGCACGAATAAAAAAGGATTTTTTAATGGAAGCGATTTGATGGGAAGGGATATATAAATTAAAGGGTTGAGATTTGGTATTCAAAAGATGAATGGAAGAACGAAGGACAAGGATGTCGTAAATATAAGAAGGGTTTATGGACTTTAAGGTTTGAATATAAAGGTACTTACTATACAGGGGGTTCGGAAGATCGTTAGCCAAAGAGGTATCTCGGGTAAGGAGGTTTATTTTGAACCTATTTAAGGTCACTTAACTATATACAAAGTCTTACGGTTTTCTTTAAATGATTTTTTTTTTGTAAACATTTATGCCTTATAACTTCGTTGTTTGCTGATATATCAACGCCATTTTTTATAGCTGTAATTACTAATACATTTTCCATGTAAAATAAAAAAAATTTGATGCAAAAAACAAGTACAAAAAAAAAACGGGTAATCGTTAAACGTTGTAAAAGGCAAAAAACGTGTTTTTAATATAATTTGGATTTGGCTGTTGCCCATAATTTTTTTGGCCTTTAACAAGGTTTAACGATCACCCGTTTTTTTTTTGTATTTGTTTTTTGCATCAAATCTTTTTTATTTTACATGGACAATGTATTAGTAATTACAGCAAAAAAATAATGGCGTTGATATATCAGCAAACAATGAAGTTATAAGGCATAAATGTTTACAAAAAAAAAAAAATCATTAAAAAAAACCGTAAGACTTTGTATATAATTAAGTGACCTTAAATAGGTTCAGAATGAACCTCCCTACCCGATATAACTCTTGCCAACGATCTTCCGGACACCTTGTGTGTGTATATATATATAATTTTAAGCGAACTTCGATTAATTGAACTAACCCAGAAAACATAGTTTCGGATACTTGACGATATACTGTATACGCCAATAGCAGGTTAAGAATTAAATAAATGTCAATGAATAAAATATTTTTTAAAAATAAATAATTTTATTTGTTTATCTTCAAATTCTTGGTTAGCTATTGTTCGCCTTCTCCTTCTACTTATGATTAACATTTTCTTAATTGTTTTTTTTCTACTTCACTTACTAACATTATTTTGATTAGTAAATAATAAATGACAAAAGAAAAGAAAAAAAAAAAAAAAAAAAAAAAAAACCGGCGGAGCAGATGATACCGCACTGATCGATACAAGGGGGCCTGCCTGACAGCCTAGGGTCTGTACCAGGCTTGGTCCACATGGCATGGAATTAAACTCACAGATATAAAATTAACAATCAAAATCACAGTTGTGTAACTCTAACAGTTATAATGATAATCTCTATAAAGTTTTTTTTTAACTGACTTCTACTGAAAAATAAACTTGAAAATTTCTGTCAGGAACAATAATATCATGTACATAAAACACGAATTTACTAAATTGAAAAACAATAATACTCTATTATCAGGTTTAAAAAAAAAAAAAATTAAATGGATGAATTTTAATATTTAAATGAACACAACATCGGAAATTCTTATCACTTCTTCATAAAATAATCAAATAATAATAGGAAAAATATTTTACGGCGGATAGGTTAAAAATAAAATTTAATTTTAAACGGAATAAAAGTTCGCATAAATAAAATTCAATATATTTTCATCGAAACAAATAGTAAATTAAACTTAAACTAGTAAAAGTAAACTTAATTTTATTTATAAATTGTAAATTGTTCCAATGAAAATTTATATTTTACGTTACATGCTTTGATATTTTTAATAAATAAGGGTTTAAAATATCGATTCGTTAATGAATATTAATTAAGTCGAATCTTTAGATTTGTTTATAAATTTTAATTTTACTTAAAATAGGAGTTTTTTTTTAATGGTTAATATATTACATTGTAATTTCATATTGCTATTTCGACACTTGTAAAAGAGTAACTTGAAACAAAAGATTTTTTCTTTTTTTACTTTCAATAATTCAAAGGAAAATCATGAGATATAAATTATATTTTGAACAATAGTTAACTTAAAATAATAGAAAAAAAGAAGATAGTAAGAAAATGAGTTCCAAGAGAATTTGATTGCATAATATCGTAAAATAAATGAATAATAAAAAATTATAAAAATTTCAATATACGAACATTTTCATAGAATTCAACATTAAAAACAGTAATTACACTTGAATAAACTTATCAAAAACAGAAAAAAAATTGTTTTCAAGCTTGAAGTAACAAGAATAATTACTTAAGGTACGCATGATAGTATAGAAAGATCAATACAATTGGGATTGATGAATTAATTTCATTTCTATTGGGAATATTTTATTAGAATACTAGTTTAAAAAGCTAAACATTCATCTTCAGTTCTCAGGAGATCTAAGAGATATCTCTTAGGTTAATTATCAATCCTAATTACAAGAATAATTGTAATGGTCCATAAATAGAAACTAATATCTATCTAATCAAATTGATTTTTTAACATTAAATAGATAAATAATCCATATTTTATAAAAGGGAAGTAGCAGGAAAAACAAATTGCTTATAAACTCCCCGTCAAAAGTATTGCAACACCCACAATTCTCGAGTTTTTCCTGGTTTTTACCTTAATTCATACTTGGTTTATATTCATATTACTATTATTTATTAAACGTGAGACATTAAGGATTAGACACATCAATGTTTTTCTCTGTTAATAACAAACGATTGAATTTTAGATTATTATTTTCAAATTTCCTTCAGTCCATGTTTACCATTCGTTTCTTTATTTACAAGTATGCCAATCCAGTGGAAGCAGCCATTCAAGCCAGTTAAAAGTTAAAATTGTAAAAAATGAAAATTTTAAAAAGTGAGTTTTCTAACTTTTTTGTTTATTGGAAGAAATATTGAAATTTATTTTAATTAAAATGGTTTCTGTCTAGTTTAGGAAAGTTCATTATAGACTTCAGAACCTATCTTTATTATGAAAATTGTTGCGCTACTTTCGACGGGGAGTTTATATAAAACAAACTTGAACAGATGATAAATATGTGTAATAAATACCTAATATTAAAAAAATATATAGAAAGAATAAGCTGGCTCAACCTTTCCACAAATAATTTAATCTTTCATATTATTTAGATTGAATAGAGGGTAGAATAATTCCTACAAGGAAAAATAATAGGAAACTGGCCAAGCCATTATGTGATTCCAGGAAAGAAGGAAGAGTAAACAAATGATCAGTAAGTTATACCCTTGAAAAAATAAAGCCCTGTTTCAAGCACGTGGAAGGTTTGTTTTGACCATAAACTATATCAGACAAAAAAAAAATTCATTTAACAGTCAGTAAACAGTCGGAATCCTCCAGAAAACCAGTGTAAATGAGATGGGTGGGTACCAAACCCTTCAATAATTGGGAATAATTTAAACACAATCTGAAGGCAAGTATTCTTGATTTTGGTAATTTATTATTATTTTCTTATTATACTTTATTTTTCTTTTTGATTTATGTTATTATAATAAATTTAAAAAAAAATCATCAATACAAAAAAAAAAGTTTTATTTAAATCTTATTAGTTATATATTTATTACTATAATTTTTTTTATTTATTTTTTTTTTGCAACTTTAGTAACAACTAAATGTACCTAATCCTAGCAAAATTTTGTCCCCAGGTCAGCAGACTGTGTCTAGGAACCTAGTTGACCGGTATTAGGTACAAACAGCGCACATGTTGGCAACACTGCATTTGTTACCCACCCCTCCGGGGAGGGTGTCGATTCTCCGGCTACATCCAGAAGGTAAATCCAAAATTATGTCTTCAATTAAATAACGTTTTCCTTATACATAATTTTTCCATCCCATAATTACATAATCAATATTTTTAAAAATAACTTTAAGTATTCTGGTCCAATAAAAAAAAATGTCACACAAAGATATATAAATATTACAATCAAAAGTAGTTTCAACCAAGGCATTAAATAAATAAAAATAATTTTTCAAAAAAAAGTTAATTTTTTTTATGAATCAACAAAGCTAAAAGTAGAATTTTCATAGGACAAAGCATTCAATAAAAAATAATAAACAATTGAAAAAAAAATACTTTTAAAGAAATTTAAGAAGTTATTAACGAATAATATAATATTTATTATAAATAACGTGTACACAAAATTTTAATTTTTTTTCCTTCTAAATTTAATCGGGCAAATTCATCAAAAAATTCAAAGGAAGGTAATTATTACATCGAATGGTGATAGTCCAAACGTTTTAATAATATGATTCAGTAAATTATGATATAAAGAAATTTCTGTATATCAAAATAACATTCACTTTTTTAATACAACGCAATTACCAATTGCAATTGTTTTTTTCTTATTATAATTTAAGAGCTATAAAAAAAATATTTATATAAAAATTATTAGATATTAACTGCAAAACAGTTTAAATCCTTACATAATGTTTAACACTTAATTAATTAAAAGAATGAACCGTTTATTCTCCAGATAGGATTATAAAACTAAAAAAGAAAGGAAAAAAGCAGGCCTACAGAGGGCTACCAATCTGAGAAGGAACAAGAAAACCAGGCACCAGCTAGTAAATATTATATCACTCAATTTTCTACTTTTCTAGAAGCAGGCATCTAACCCTATCGATTAGGAAATGAATAATATAATAATTAGACACTGATGTAATTCTATTTTCTAACAGCTGAATGCATAGAGTCAATAATATTAATAGTAAAAGTAATATGTATTAACCATAAAAAAATATATTCTTATGTAAATATTCTTATGTAAATTCTCCAAATTACTAAGAAATGCAAAATATGGGAATAACAAATAAAAGGGACAATTAAATAATCTAATCTTTCAAAACTGGAGATAAGGATGAAATGAACTTGGAATGAGTGGCGCACCACCCCAATTCTGCAGTCCCAAGTTCTCAAGCGTAAAAATGGTCCAAAATAAGTAACACTATATCCAGATTATTCATAGAGATAGTAATAATAAGTCACTGCAGTTCATAGAATCATCAGTAACAATATCTACTGAGTCATTAAACCCTAGAATGATCAATGAAAAATAATAATTACGTATTAGTGTCATTTTTAAGTATAGAAAAATCTATTTCTTGAAATAAAAAATTAATGAAAAACAGATAATTATATAAAGTTAAATAATTGAAAATTAAATAATACTATTATTTACTAATACTAAATAGGCAAAAGAAAAAAACAAAACAAATAATGCAATATCTAAATCGACATCCTCAAAAGAGGAAGAGATTACCAATATTACAATAGTGCTTAAGGAAAAATGTAAAATTATACAACTTCAAAACTAAATGTAATAATTTTGAAATTAATAAAACATTGACTAACTAGATTCTTAATTCACTTAAATTATCTATGAAATACATAACTATTATTCCAGTAAAATAATATTATGTTCATAGAATATAATTAAAAATTATATTTAAAAAAATTCATATATTTTTTGTTATCCAAAGTTAATACCAGGAGTAATAAAATAAAATATATATTAAAATTAAAAAAAAAAAAAATTAATGATTAAAAATAATATAAAATATAATACCATTTTACTGTATATCACAATAAAGCCTTCACAATAGATGACACTAAACGTAATCAAGAAATTACTAGCACACACTACACACCAACACACACACGACACAACCACTGACGACGTTGCCAGGAGGCACACTGAGAGTTCAGCTCCGAGCTCACCGAGGCGGAGTCAGCCGAACATGCCCGAAGTCTAATAATAGGTGACGAGACGTCACGGTTCTCAAAGATGAGTAAGATAAAATTAGGAAATGTATTTATTAATTACAACCATCTAAATAATAACATTAATAAAATTATTCTAAAAATATATATATATATATAATGTATTTCTATATATATAATAATAAAAAATTGATACTCTGATATTAAATAAGATATAAAAAATGTTCCTAGAAATTTATACCTAAACTGAAATAAAAATATATATTAACAAATAATGGATAAAAATAAATAACAAATATGTTTTTAAATATTTATTAATTATCTCAATATCACAGCAGGAAAGAAACAAAATCTGGTAATATATGGGGGAAAAAGTTTTAAAAAAACACAGTTAAAAAGTTTAAAAATAACTGAGAGTATACCTGTTTTAAAATTAATATAATATTCGTAAATCCCCGTTAATCGTTATAAAAATTTCTCAATTAGAAGAATTGATTAATGATAGAAATGTTTGAATCATCATCCCTAGAGGCTAGACCAAGCGTATCTGCAGCCGCCATCTTGGAAGTTGGCGTAATCTGCAGAACTGTGTTGGTGGTTGGGCGTACGTCATTACTCGACTTGGTCCCTTCTCAATACTTGTTTCAGTTTCCCTCAGATTCTTAATGTAAGAAACTATTTATTTCCTTCTCTTAAGATATCAAGTCCTTTATTCTCCCACCCCAATTCTAGACACAGCCCTATGAAAAAATGATAGGGGTCTTGAAAATCTAACCTATGAAGACACATGTATCGAAGCAACATAAAATAATAATTTGAGGCTTCTACCCTTTTTGTGGATGATCGGCACTTTTAAAAATAACAAATATTAAAAAAACAATTAATAAATATTGAGTACTAAAAAGTAAAAAAACATAACCATAAACAATAAGAATATCCTTAAAAGTATTATAATTAACAATTGCTAAACCATAAAATTGACCATAGATATACATAATATTCATACCTTCTTTTAAACAAATTATAACAAAAGAATTAAAGTAAAAACACTATACGTTCTTATTAAACTTTTTTTAAAACAAAAAGTTTTAAATACTTGAGAACAGACAAGACAAATAAATCGAAAGAATTATGGTAGGGTGACGTAGTTCGGCTTAGGAGGACGCATGTTATCTTATCTTAGTAACAACAGAAGACTTATCTCAATACATTATTCTCGACAGTCTGTAATCACTTTATGCTTGAGAGAATAAAAGACGGACAGTCAGATAAAAATTATACAAATTACAATTTTTATTTGGTATCAACCGAAGAAGGGACAGAATAAATTCGGCCTAATAATTATTATCTTCCAATTTTATATATTATAAAACATACATATAAAAAATTCGGATCCTGAAATACTTAGTAAGTTGAAGCCTGAGGGTAAAGTTCAAAATGAATTAAAAGATTAAGATAATGTAAGTAAGAGAACTCGGTACTTTTTGTTTATTAATAGGATTTCTCACAGTAAAATGGTTAATCGTTTTTGTTTTTAAATACATGGATAAACTATGAGCTTTTCGAATATTAAGTTTATCATTTCACGGTTTTCTGACAATTATTCAAACGAATAAAATATTTAGATTTGGCGTCCAATGACACGAAATTTGATTACAATTAATTAATATAAAAAAAGAACTAACCCTCTCAATACTTAAAGACGGTTTAATATAATTAGAATTGGTCCTTCTATAGAATCATGCGCACCTCAAGTAGTTTCTATAACGCTAGAAAGTGGTTTCTACCTGTGTATATAATTAAAGCTAATGTAAAAAATACATATACACCAATTGAGGTACTTATGATAGTGTTGAAGGATCAGCACAATTAAGACTGATGAAGTAATTGCCACTTCAATAGGATTATTATATTCAAGAGAAGGTTTCGAATGTTGAATATTCAATATCAGCAAAATGGAAATGCTTCTAAAAGAGGTGTGAGTTCCTACAACCAAAAATTGCAACAGCACTAATAGCACCTAATTCATCAATTCTTATACACATTTTACTTACAAAATTATGCAGTATAATTCAAAGCAGATCTTCAAAATACTAATTTTAGAAGATATAAGATTAAAATAAGTTATTTATTTGGCACCATTAGTTTGAAATGTTATATATCACTCTTTTTTTTTTTCTTTATATATCTTAATTTTAATTATATCATAAAGTATACATTATAATAGACTCGCCCTTATAAAATACAGACTTTACAAAGACTACACTTAAGATACTGTACATTCATTAGCAGATAAAATAAACCGATGAGACAGAATATCCAGCATTATTAATTTACTGAAAAAAAATTTTAGTTTTAAAAAACGAAAATACACGCTTTAATAGCAAAACGAACTAAACCTATCTTAGACAAAATCTAATGATCTAAAACTATAAGTATATAACATTTTTTGATTGGATTAGCCATTTTTGTGTTATAGACTCTTAAACATGACCAAAACTAACTTTCTGAGAAAGTTTATTGATTTTTGACAATCAATTATGGTTAAACGCCTAAATCAAATTCAGCTTATGAGATGACTTTAGACGCACAATTTAATAGACTTAAATTTTGTAAGCAACACATTTTTCGATTGAAAGTATTTTTGTGTATGTTTTTTACAAATATCTGAAAAAAGTGCGAAACTGTTGGGTTTTTTTTGCCACACGAAAATTTTCCCCTCGTCAAATGTAGCCACATTTTTGATATTTTATTCTCAGGACCCATCTGGACCATACGGAATCATAAAACCTACTACTCCAACTTTTGCAAGGTAGACCCCCCTTTTTGGGGTTATTTCGACTGGATTAAGTAAGAATATAAAAAACAAAGTAGTACAAATATTGTATTGTCATTGGTCCTTAACACGTGTGCAAATTTTCAAGTTAATCAGATAGCTGGAAATTGGTGTAAATTACGATGCAAGATTCCGTTACATACAGGTAAAGTTAATAAAAGCGTATTAAAAAGCTATTTAACACAATAAAAGATTGACAGAAAAGTAATCTCATATTTTACGTTCTTTATATTTATATCTTTAGTTTTTCTTTGTGTAAGTATCGTAATTACAAGATTCAAAAATTGTGGTCATGAATTAAAGAACGTGAGTTAATTTTTATATGTGCTCTTGTATGTAAGATATATTCAAATCTGTGAGCATTTTGGATGTTTTAGCACATAAGAGAAATTAGTTTACTATTCGTAGAGGTTTGTTTAGAAAAATATTGATGTTATTAATATTAGCTGAATTAGTAAAGCTACATACAGGGTAGACATAAATTACCATTAATATTAAATAAACTAATTAACATATAACGTGAAGTTGATTTAATTAAGAAAACAATATTTTAAAGTGAAATGAAAAATAATTTTTATTTTTAAATACGGGAAAATTCCGACAATAATGTTTATTATAAGAAACAGTAAGCTCCCATAATCCAATGTGTCAACGGTTTTGCTTGGTACGTAAGCAACATAACTCAGCATATTGACCTTCGCATGCCAACTGTTAACGAACTAATATGGACACTACAAACGATTTAACGAAAAATTACATGGACATCCTAACACACAAATAAACGACAAGGCCACAACTCATTTTCCAGATATCCAGAGAAGGCAGAAGTGAAGTTGGATGAGGGATCCCTTGGGCTAACAATAAGTTAGAAAAAAATAAGAAAATCAAGTTAGGTGGTGCCACAGGGCTCTTCTATCCCTTAAGCCTTTCACGCCAGGAAATTCAGTATAAATCATAATATATATATATATTAAAAATAAGGGTTAGTTATAAGCAATAATTATAGGAAATTATGAAAATTTATAAAATTTCTTTTAGGCATTATTAAAATTCTAGAAACATTGAAAATCTTACAAGTTAATTTATATTAAAAAAAAAATTACTAAAATTATTAAGGATAAAATGATGCCCAGGCGGCAGTTTTTATGCTGATGGCATTGCTCATTGGGCTCTGCTGTCTGACATTGCATAACAGGGAACGATACTTATTTACGAGACCACTTCTCTTCTAAATGAAGGTAAAGGTAAATTGAAAACTAAAAATACTGCAAGCGAGGCCAAGAGTAAGTAGCTAAGTATAAGACAACGTAATAGATATTTTTCTTTATTTTCATTTATTGATAATTACAACTGTACAAACTAATATACATCAAGTAAACGTGTTGATAGTGAATACAATAGCATGTAAATAACTTGTGAAGAACTACTCACTAGTATCACTTCAATAAAAATCTATACTAAAAGATCTGTAGGACATCTTTTCAGCCGCCTCGGAGGATTATCGGTAATGGAGTGGGAAGCAAGTTGGGAGACTAGTGGATTGGAATGGTTATGAAGCTTATTATGGAAGGATAGGTATCTGGTCTGGGCTAAATCAGCAACATAAGGAACATTAAGATCTTTATGATTAAGTTTATTGGTCACAAAGTAAGGAGCATTGAGGATGTTTCGAAGGAATTTGGATTGTAAGGATTGGATACGAGATGTATTGGATGGTTCAGCGGAGCCCCAAATCTCAACTCAAAGTACATCCAAATAGGTCTAATCACATTCATGTAAATGAGTCTATTGTAATTAATTGGGAGCTTTGAACGTTTGTCTAGTAAATGTTCCAAGACGTTTGTCCAAGAGGAGTCCTAGGTAGCGGATCTGTTCAACAGGGATTAGTGGAATATAACAAAATTAAAATTAAAGGAATAAAATGAACTTTAAGAGTATTCAATATTTCAACAACAATAAATGTTTTGTTTTTTTTTTTCATTCAGTCTGTCGTACTAATTCAATCATTTACTTTGTATCTTGCATGATTTAACTGTATGAGAGAGGCATTAGTTAAAATACATGTTTGATTCAGTTTCTCAAGTGGTTGTATTGTCCTGGTAGTTGTGAAGTCCTAATTGGTTGTATAGTCATACAAATACAATATATTATGTAAGAAGAAAATAATCAGGGATAAAGTCAGGAGAAAGAAAACATGCCCAAGAAAAAAATTTTAGTATCTTGTTTTCATTTATTATACATAGCATTTACTATTATTATTGCACAATTTTTTTTTTTTTTTTACTTATCTGTTTTATCGTTCTCTTTATCATTATCATTTTTTTTTTAAATTTATTTATTTTATTTTTCCTTTTTTTATCTTCCCTGTCTTGTGCTTGTCTTTCCTCTTTTATCTTTCCTGTACTTACCTTGCATCTTTTTATCTACAATTTTTTTTATGTAATTGTCATTTAGTTTAAATGTCAGTTATTATTTGGTCCGATCTAGTGTTGATTTTAGCACCGAAGAAGACATGCAACAAATGTCAAAACGTTGAAACTTCACATGTTTTTTACTTGGACGTATTATTTTTTTCTTTCTCCTGACTAATCATCTTTTCCTCATATTACTTACCAGTCAACTATATATTTCACATTGGGTTATTATATTTAATTTATTTTAATATTAATAAGACATAAAATTGTTCACTGGCTATGAGACTACTTATTTTTATTTTCTATTTTACAATTACTCACCATATGGTTTAGAGTCAATCTAAAAACTGAATCCACTATATTATTTCTGGGACACAAGTTGAATATTGAGTAAAATGCAATTTTGTGAACTTCACGTCATGGGTATTACCAGAAAGATATTTTTTGAATTACTGTGGAAAGATTCAAAACTTCCAAGTGCGTTTTTCCAAACGATTTTAGCACTTAACATTATTCACACGGGCCGCAGATTTATTGTCTGAAAACAGCACCTAATCAATTAAAAGCTTTCGTAATAAAAATCCAAAATATGTCTATCCCATGCTATAATAAAATGGGAAAAACTTTCCTTAAGAAAATACGTATTAAAGTGATCGATTTTAATTAGAGGAAGTTTCGCAGAAAATGAATTTACTAAAATAAGTTGTGTAACCGATAAGGTAACCAAACTAAAAATGGTACGTATATCAACAGCAGACCGTCTCAGAAATCAGCTTTCAAGCTGGCGACCTTGAAAAAACCGTTCCCCTCAAGTCTACAGCTGCATTAATTTTAAACACTGACCAGGTTTGAAAATGGAGAATTTTAAAAATGTTTTCCACATAAAAATAATTTATTAAACAAAATTTTTATCATCACTACACTTCTTTTAACAATTGAGAACATCAGTTGTACATAATGCAGTGTATGAATGAATTCTTTGTCATTCATATCACTCATTGCCCTTTTATTTATTTTTTAACTTAAAAATGTTATTTACACCTGAAAAACATAATCACTATCAGCGAATGTAATATAATAGGAATAATAAGTAAAGATTTAATATATTAATATAACAAATCACATTAAATTATTATAGTTCAATTTAAAATAATTTATCGCATAAGTTCAATAAACAATATTTAAAATATCCGTAACTCGGAGGTACAGAACACTACATCCTTTTTTAACCAAAAATATATAATTACGTATTCTTATTAAACTTTTTCCCCTTTATACAGAGGTGTAGAATTTTCGTCCTAGACAAATTAATTGTAAGGTAAGTTCCATAAAAATATTTTTTATTTATTTTTTTATTTTTTTTTTTTTAGGGTGAGGGCATAACGTCCGTATGTACTCCGATTAGGGCAGGAAGGACGGGTTATTAACCTATTCTAGCCTGGATAGAAAGATGAGACTTATTTCGTACACATAAGTATGAATAACTCTTTAAAGGAAATTAAATCTTTTTTCTTTAAACTGCTCTCCTGTAAAGTTACGGGAATGTGACTTAGTGTCCTGTACCTCCGAGGTACAGGTATATACAAGCATACTGTTTTTTAAATATAACACTTCTATGAGAAAGATACAATAATTTAAAATAATTTAGGCTTTAGAAGCTTTTAGCTGTCCCTCGATATCAAAAACATTTTTTTTAGAAACGTCATTTCCGATTTTTAATTTTATTTTTCGAAACGGTAAAAGTTTATTCCACAAAACAAGGCAATCCTATCCTTTAATAAGAAATCGTTCAAATCGAATGTATGACCCCTTTCTTATAAAAAGTTTGAAGTTTAGGAAATACTAGGCCGCGATAAACCCTCATTGAATTTCAAAAGGCAAAATATTTTTTATTTTATATTTTTTATATACTCTAATAAATAAAAGGTTGGCGAACCCCAAGGGTTAGATGTCAACATTACCAACAATCCCAAGCTAAATATCTTCCTCTAACTAACCCCATCGAAGCTTAGCTTATATCACATCAGCCCTGAAAATCTTCCCATCTACGAATCGGACTTTGACCCGTTGGTACAATGCTGATTACAAATTTTTCGACAAATGCACCATTAAATCCATTCTACAAGCTCTAAACTGTAAATGCAATTACCGGATATATGTCTCGCAATTTCGTATTCAACACTTCGAAACATTTTACTGTTCGTTGTTTATCCCTTAGGTGTACGTTTCGCATCCGCAAACTACTGTAAATAGAATAACTTGCTTGTGAATAATATTTTCATGTTTTCAGATTTATAATCCATTGGCAAAATAAATTTAAAACACAAATATAAATAAATGTATTTATTTATTTAATCATTTAAATGTAATTACTCTAATAAATCACAAGGTATTTTTCATTTTAGAGATTAATAATAGAATCCTATTTACTAAAGAAGGAAGACGGCATTCGCGAATTTGACATTCACGTGGTCATTTAGCATTTAATCATTGCTTTAACATTTGTTTTTGTGTCTGGAACTGAAACAGTTTGATAGAATAATTTTTATTCTTAATATGTTAAGTACTAAGGATTTGAAAATATGTTAAATAGACATTAATTTAAAAAAAATTAACAAATAATTCTTGAACTAATTAAAAAAAAAATTAACAAATAATTCTTGAACGTGTTATTCTTGAACTTGGAAATTGGTGAAAATTACGATGCAAGATTCCGTTACATACAGGTGAAGTTAATAAAAGCGTATTAAAAAGCTATTTAACACAATAAAAGATTGACAGAATAGTAATCTCATAATATTTTACGAAGAGAAATTAGTTTACTATTCGTAGAGGTTTGTTTAGAAAAATGTTATTAATATTAGCTGAATTAGTAAAGCTACATACAGGATAGACATAAATTACCATTAATAATAAATAAACTAATTAACATATAACTTAAAGTTGATTTAATTAAGAAAACAATATTTTAAAGTGAAATGAAAAATTATTTTTATTTTTAAATACGGGAAAATTCCGACAATAATGTTTATTATAAGAAACAGTAAGCGCCCATAACCCAATTTGTCAACGGTTTTGCTTGGTACATAAGCAACATAACTCAGCATATTGACCTTAGCATGCAACTGTTAACGAACTAATATGGATATTACAAATGATTTAACGAAAAATTAGATGGACATCCTAACACACACATAAACGACAAGACCACAACTCATTTTCCAGATGATAATTTTCTAAAAGTGTTTACCTTAACGAACTTTGTTAGAAGCAGATTCGACAGGATCACCTAAACAAAATAAAATATATATTTTAAATATTGACAAGAAAACAGCCAAGTATCGAATTAAGTATAAAATTATACAGTCTTAATGATTAGTTTAAACACCATAACAAGCATACATATGAGTCGTTCAGAATCAAAACCAAAGTCCATTATTACTTGGAATATGTATATATATTAAAACAAATATAAAGACTTTTTAAACGAAATCTTTCTAACACAAAATAGAAATTCGCTGCTTATGCAAGCATGAATTGAAACAGAAAATGAAAAATGAGAAGTCAACGATCACTTCAAGTCACAATATTAAAGATTAAACTTTTTTTCTGTCCAAAAATTAGTATTGTGTAACTTTTTGTTCTCCTGTACAATTTTGAAAAATGGACATAACAAACAGGTTTTGAATCTTAACGACTCATATGCAATAACATTACTCCAAAAACTTAAAAATATAGTTGAACTGTAGCCCTGAAATTCATCTTCGTGTCTCTATTTCAGGCCTATGATTCCGCACCAATAATTATGAATGCAGTGCATGTAAATATAGGTATCTGGATGTATAAAGCCTTTAAAGTTGGAACAAGAGACAGGACGTTTGTCACAAATCTTGGCATAAGCAGTTAAAATGGCGGTCCTTTGAGGAAGAGATTCTCAAAGAGATTCTGGTAAGGAAAACCAACTAGACAGAAGTGAACGAGGAAACGCATATCACACAAAACAAAAAAATAATCAGCTAAACAAGGTCAACATAGATTTTTAAATTAAAAACATACATGAATGAAAATAGTGTATAAAATTTATTATATAAATACGAAAAAAACAATTTAAAAAAACAAGTTAAGTTCATAAAAAACGGTACTGTAGCTATTCTTATAAAAATCATAAATATAATTATTATTGCATATCTATACTATTATATAAAAGGACAAGCCATTTTTCGTTTGTGATCACTAACCACAAAAACTACCGAACCAATTTGTACCAAATTTTAACCATATTATTACAGGAAGTTTTAGCAATAATAAAATATAATGATTTTCAGTTACTTTTTGCTATTAAAAAAGCGAAAATATGTGGATAACAGTGACGTTAGAAAATTTACCGTTAGGTGCCGAGTGATGATAAATTTACGGTGTTATATACAGCTTACAATTTATAATAAAATATTGAACTTAATTATTAAAAAATATTTAAATAAGTAATATTACATTTGGATTCTAGTGAAATTTGAAAATCGACCGATATGTAGTTAGCACCATTCTGCAATAGAATTTACTGTAAAACTACTGAACCCATCTATACCAAATTTTAACTACATAATTTTCATAGTTGTAGGAAGGTTTAGCTATGATAAAATTTGCCATAGTAAAAATTTAAATAGACAATCCTGAGTGGCAGGAACGAGGTTTTCCTCACTGCCATATACCTTTATGATTACAAATAAAAATCCATCCATATACTTCTAAACACTGAAAATGGAGCCCATAATCCCAAAGACTTTCTTAATAGCTCTGTTCATCTAGATTACCAACTCATACATTAATTGTAAATATTTTATTCCCCGCGACAGGGGATGCAAGTGTTATATGCACGTGTTATTTTTTCCTTTCGTGGTTAATTTACAACTGTACATTTACAAACTGTTTTAACTTTTTGAATGTTCTTAATTATGGTTAATAATTAATCTTTTGTCAAATCACTTCATCTCCTAATTTATCTAGCTCTGGCTTGTAAACTTAAAAGAAGTGTCCCTTGGCTAAATTTTATCTGAAAATATTTTTTTCCTTTATTAATCAAATAAAACATAATTTACTGATTTCATCAACGATGATTATAATTCTAGTAATCGAGGATAATAAAACCTTATTGAAATTAACTAAAAGACTGAAAAAAAAAAAAATATTAATGGAAACAATATTTGACAATAACCAGGATATTCATCACGAATACTATTCTCAGGATCCTAAATCCTCTATGTCCCTTGTAATGTTACGTCATAAAATAATCATCTAGAAATACGATTTTTTTTTCTATTCCACTTTTTTAACCATGGGGTTTAAATTAATAAAATATATTATAAGCATTCTTACTGATAATTAAGCAGATAGTAACCTATATAATTTTTTTTTTTAATTGCAGCTATAATACATTATTACAGTAAGCAAATGTAATATAATCTGAAGAATAATCATGGGTTAGGTTGGTATGAGGTGGTGCATGCTGCTGCATGTGTCTGGTAATGCTCCTGACCTTCAGTAGATTTAAATGTTACTTTAGGAGATCTCTGGCCTTCGGCGTGCTACATTAAGGATATCAGTTATCGACGTCTGTTAATGTGTCCATATAATTTATCATAAAATCATTTGCAGCTGTTCTAAATGTGATTCTTGATAGAATACATAAGTCTGTAGGTAAAATATTGTTAGAAAGATAGAGAGGCGAACACGTTATCAGTCTTAATAATTTGGATTAAAATATTTGTATTTTTGGAACGTGAGTCTTATTTGATAGGTCTGTATTTGACATGCGTAATCTCACATAGGTTTAAGTAATTTAAGTAACGATACGTTTCTGTCAGAAAAGCAACTTAAAACACCCTGTGCTGCATTGATTATAATAGTTTTAAGTCAGAAGTTTAGCGAACTTTTTTTGATCTTTACATGTGGTTCTATGTCAGTCTCAGGTCGAAATGAACTCCCTGCTACGTCACTTTTTTTTTTTTTTTGTGGGAATGGGTGTTTGTATTACAGGGTGGACAAGTGTTGTAGGGTAAATGTAAAGTTTTCCTATATAGAAGCAAGATAAAGAGAAAATATTATAGAAACGGTTGGGTTATAGTACGTGAAATTATGAAAAAAAATTTATAGTACAATTATTAAGATTATAATTAAAGGGACACCATAGATAATGCTGTTTTTTTACTCTAACATAAACCTTCGCATCAGAGATTTTACCCACGATCAATAATTTTCTGCAAGAAAACAATAACCAGGCAGAGAGATCCTAATGGTACTGCACCAAAACAAACAATGTAGCCAAAGTGACATCACTTCAACTATCGAAATCCCTCCAACTACATCTCGCTGTCTCTAGAACGCTAATAAACCATCAATACAAAGAAACTTTTAAAGCACAAGGTCATTGCAAATCCTAACAACTTAAAATTTCCATACTTACCACCACTATTATTAGATAATTTTTTTATAATTTCCTTCAGTCCATGTTTCTCATTCGTTTCGTTATTTACAAGTATGCCAAGACAAGTGAAAGCAGTCATTCAAGCCAGAGAGGGCAATATGTCTTATTAAATATATATTCAAAAGTTAAAATTGTAAGAAATTAAAATTTTAAAAAGTAAGTTTTATAACTTTTTTGTTAATAGAATAAATATTGCAATTTATTTTAATAAACATTGTTTATGTCTAGTTTAGGAATGTTTATTATAGACTGCAGAACCGTTCTTTATTATGAAAAAAAAAACTACGTTTTCATCAAATTCAAATATTTTAAAGCGATACTTTTGACGGGGAGTTTAAATCGGAACAATATTTCGACTGAAATATAAGAAGCATTTTCCAACATTAAACTTGCTATCTATTCCTGAAATTTGGTTCCAATTAATTATTGTAATTATTTATTTAACGTCCTAAGGAAGTCCAAATAGAGCAAGATATCCTATAGGTGACCAACCTAACTTAGCTGGAGAGATACAATTCAGTAACTCTACCGCGAAATGAACAGTAAGAGGCAGTGTTGCCAGATTTTAATTTATCAAATCCCTACATTACATATAAAATATCCCTAAATCTCCCTACCACCAAAAAATGAATCCCTACCTATTTAGATTGAAAAAAAAAAAATTTGTTACCTTATTTGTTACGATTCTACTATACTAAATTATAAGCAGTATCCATTTATTTTAATAATAAAAGAACATAGTTTCAAATCAAAGAAAAATGAACGATTGGTAACGTAGTTAACACGTATGTACACAAATTTAATCTAATTTATAAAAAGATACAAGGGTACTCTTAATAAAAGGATCTAATTTCAATAATAAAAGAACTTACAATTAGTTGTAGGAACATGGAGTTTCTAATAAAAAAAACAACTAAAAACCACTAAAAATATTTAATGTAAACGACACAACAAAAACTCTGAACAATGGGGTTGTTGTTGTTAGGTTCTGATTAAATTAAAATCAAGCGAGAAATTAACCTATCATTACTGGTTACAAGTTAGCAATCGATAGTTTTACAATAGCCTCAAATTAGATATTTAATAGGAAAAAATAGAACCTCAGAACAATTTTTGTAGTATGTATTTCATCTTGAAAAGTAAAAATCCCTACTAATACGAAGTTTTTTTGAAGAATCCCTCCCTGTGACCAACGAGACATAAATCCCCTACAGTAGGGAGAATTCCCTCCGTCTGGCAACACTGGTAAGAGGCCATATTCGAACTGGTACTCAAATATGTCTATAAACACCATTATATAAATCAGCCATTATATCATAAAGTTTTATTAATAAAAAGGGCTCTAAATATTATTTTTATTATAATTAGAAAAATAATATAAATAATTTTTATTATACCAATTATTGGTTAAATTTAAGAGAGTATAATAATCTAATAATAAAGTTATTAAAAAGATTTTACAGTCAATAGGGACAAAAGAATAATTATATCCAAGTTCAATACATTGAAGCAAACTATAAATAAATCAGATTTTGGTGACTTTGTCAAACATCTTCCACTCAAAAAATAGGAAACAGGTATACATAAGCATACATTACGTCTTTGAAAAAAAAAGGTTATGTGAGTCATCGAGAAACATTAAAAATAAATAAAACGAACATGAATAGAAATTACCTTGATCGCTGTTAAAACGGACAAAATACAGAGAACTTTGTTTCCAAAACATTCCCGTGCGCAAAAGTGAGTAATCATCTACTGGAGTAATAATTACCCTGAACAACTGATTCATATTTTTATATTTAAAACTTATTAACATCGGAGTATATTAATATCACTAGCGGTAGATTTTTTTTACTCTTAACTCAGCAAACTAATACATGAATTTTACTTTTAAACGATTGTAAATTGCAATAAACGAATGAAAAAAAACAACTTATTTTTTGTAGTGAAAAAATCTAAATCCATATAAAAAATAAAAAAGTAGGTATCTCCATAAGAAAAAAAAAACACTTGGAGAAGCCCGCCTTAAATGACATATTTGCCATTGTGATATTTAGAAATTAATTTAAATCTCCCAACTGCAGCTTTGCAGTAATTTTCAATGAAAAAATAAATTAAAAAAGTTGGATTACATCGCTAAGAAAAGCATACATAGGCAGGGAAAAATGCTTCCCAATTAATTTTTTTATTTTATAGGGTAAATTTATCTTTCTATTTTGGGTTTTCACGTCATCATTAACTATTACCAGATTATATAAACCGTGCTAGTATAATTAAAAATGTTAAGTAAGATACAGCGTTATTTAAAAACATGACAAAGCGATTGAACATTTACGAAAATGTAAATTAATAAGGTTTATATCAATTGCGTACATTACGTCTTCGATTCGATGGGGTCAAATAATCAAATGTGATTTTAAATAAATTGTTGAGAGATATGCCTAATTAGTCCAGTCACTGAGGGCTGGGGTGTAGAGTGCATGAAATGTGCGATTATTTTTTACCTCATGGCTTTGATAGAAGTACTTAAAAGGTAACCATAATAAAAGTACCCGCCCCCTGGTGAGAGAGTAAACGGTGGAGGGAGGGGGGGAAGGTTCCATTTTTTTTTTTTTATTATATCTCGGAAAAGGTGGACTCTAGAAAAATATGTTTCAAATAAAAATTAAATTACCTATAAAATTGATTCTATACATATTTATCGAACTTCCAACCGTTTTCGAGATATACGTTATTCAAAATCCATAATTTTTGCAAAATCCTTTTACCTCACTTTTTGTTAAAACGTTTTCTTCAAGTGCCAAAAATTTATAAATGAACTTGAAGTAAATTTAATGCTCAACAGCTTTGATTGTGTTATTTTTTCTGAGAAACTATCGTGGAAGGCACTTATTAATATTTGTAATAATCCTTATAGGTTTCATGTGTTTTTTGTGCATAGGGAGGTAAAAACCTAGAAAAGAATGGAATTTTTAACAAAAAAATCAATTGGATGGAATTTAGTTTCTGTCAGCGACTATATAAATAAAGAAAAACCAGAATCTTTAGCTAATATTTGAACATTTTAGAACCTTCTCGAAAAAAAAAAATGGAGTGTTGGTAATTATTCGGACATCCTATACTTAAATTTGTAATTCAGATAACGTACATTAGTAATATGCTTTTCCTCATGCACCAAAGAATACATCATAATTATAATGTAAATGAACAATTTCCTTAATTAACCATTACAATATACCATTATTATTAACAAATCCCTTGACAGAATCGCTAAAAAAGTTTTGTAACTTAATCTATAAAAATTGCTTAAATCTGAGATACTTAATTCTGCTTGCGAAAAATTAAATAAAACTAGTGATATTATTAGTTGAATAGATTTATTAAATAAATACTAATAATGCCTCGACATTGAATGGAATTTCGCCGGTATACACCTAACAAAAGAGGAACCCCGAATTTTCTAGCCAAAGGAGAAAGGATCAATATTGGAAGAGGAATGTGACCAAAGCTTCAGCCTACACCAAGGCCAGCTTTAGTCCTCTACCAGCCCAGATATTTTAAACCAAAAATTTGTTCATCATACGAATAAATAAAAGTTACAAAACGTTATTCATGTATAAGTGAATACATATTGATCATAGTAAAAAATGAAATTTCTATATCTTACAAAGGATTAGCATAGAAATAATCTGTTGTCGATACGAAAAACTCACGGCCACCATAATCTGAAAATATTGACTTCATTAGTATGTCAATTTCCACTTTTCATGAAGTACATCTAACAAAATGTTTGATGATAACTCAATTACACACACTGATTTTCTCCGTTTCCATAGTTATAAAATTAAATATATTACGTTTAATCAGACGTTTTACAGTTTTTGACAAAATATTGTATTTTCCCCTTCCACACAGTTATTTTTTTAACTATAACTAGTAAATATTTTCATCAGTAATGTTTTATTCGTAACAATTTAATTGAAAGTTATGACGGTAATAAATGTTAAATTTTTGATCTAGTTGAAAATAAAGCTGCAAACGCATACATAAAATTAAAGTAAATTTATTGCTCAAATATTTTTAAGGAACATTTTTCTGAGAAACGGTCGTGGAGGGCAGCACTAGAAGCAGTTAGTCAAAAAAGTGATTTATTTTCTAAAATTATCGATTTTCAATAACGTATGTCTCAAAAACCGCAGTAAGTATGCCAAATATGCATAGAAACAATTTTGTAGGAATTTTTATTAGCTTTAATTTTTTTTAAAACATATTTTTCTAGAGTCCACTGTTTCCGAGAAATAATAGAAAAACCGAAAAAATAACCTTCTCCCCCTACCCCACCGGTATGCTTATCCCCCAGGGGCGGGGACTTTTAGTATGTTTATCTTCAAACTACTAACGAAACCCTGAAGTCAAAAAAGGGGACTCAACACCCCTGACCCCTGATTTCAGCACTCGTTGACTGCGGACTATATATACAGAGAAGGAAAATATTGAAACTATTTTACCAGATACATATCTTTTATATTAAACTTACGACATATCCACCCAAATTCACTTGTTTCTCAACTTTATTTCCATTATATAATTATACTATTATATAACCTAGCTGTATTTCTGTAAATACAGTTTTTAAACAACTTTTATTTATATAAATGTGATTCCAATAGCACTTATCAAAACCATGAATGCATCAAGAATTCAATTAGGATTCATGAATTATTTGCCAATATTGAATTTTTTTATTCGATGATTAGTTTCGAAAGCTAAACATACGTCATCAGTACTAAAACCGTACACAAATTTAAAACATGTTTTAATGTATGATTATCCCTTAATTTATTAGCCAGGTAAATAAGCAGTCCACTAGGTTTACACTATACCACTATCCCATAATACTATATGCCTACTGAGAATTTTTTCCAATTCTTCAAAATAATCCCTTTTCTTGGCAAGATAGTTCTCAGTAAAATCTCTTTTAGAGATCAAAGAAGACATAAATTTAAAAAAAAAAATTTTTTTTTTAAATTAAAAATTTGTTTATCCAGCATATTCACTCGGAGTATCTCAGTGATAGTGAAATATTGGTAAGGAATCTACAAATATGTTAGAATATGCCCGAGATTTGTGTAAAACATTAACGAAGGGATAGTATAATAAGAAAAAAGTTAACACAGCTTCGGACAGTAACTCGTTTAAGGCATCCCTATTTATTAAAACTAATTCCTTGAAAGAATAGAATTGTACTCAATGTACAATAACTTATTTTTACTAATAATAATTAATTTATTAATATCAATTACATTGAAATTATTTTAGTAAATTAATCATCAAGACTTATATGATACTTCAAAGTTATTCGTGATTAGGTCAAGAAAACCCGTGCCATGGAACTATTTCCGTCACAGATCTAATTCTGGTTAGGCCATTGCAGTCAAACCGAACTGTACTTATAATTGATGGGGCTTGAATCCTCAATGGTTACTCTGATTATTATATAATGCTAGTTCATAATATTTTAACTGCTACTGCAATATCTATTGTTGTCTATTTAATAATGATAGTCTTCAATTTAGATTTTAATTCAAGTCAACACAAAGTGAGTGAATTAAATTAATTTCCGAAGTACAGTTATTACTACTGATTCAACACAGATTTCACTGGCTCTTCAAGACTGGTTTAAACCAGTTAGCTTTGGAAAATTTATCATGCCTCTCATGCCAGAACGATCTAATTATTTTTTAGCCTTCTCATTCGCTGGTTGTTATTAATGTTTTTGACAGTTGTGAATTAAGATCGATAAAGACAAAAAAAAAATTGTTTGGAAAATCACAACACATTGCATTCACACTACAACATGAAACATGTCCTCCGTACGCTTAAACAACAAACCAATTTCGCAGATTAAAACAGAAAATTATTTCTGACTAACATTCAATAGAAGTATGCCATGGACCGCTTATGTTAAAGAGATGCGACTTGTTCTCCTAGCTACAATGAAGATCCTCTCTGAAACTAAAACTATGCCTGAATACATACCCTTGTACCAACTGAAACCCAATTGGGCT
Organism: Euschistus heros; assembly: GCA_003667255.2. Lineage (NCBI taxonomy): Eukaryota > Metazoa > Arthropoda > Insecta > Hemiptera > Pentatomidae > Euschistus > Euschistus heros. The sequence continues at coordinate 226,637 of RCWM02000096.1, read as the reverse complement.
TACGCATCACAGATTTATGGATTCATACATACAAACTAGAAACATTTCAATCACTAACACGATCTCCCCAGTACCTACGCAATAGAACACAGGATACCGATTGATTGGTGCGATGTAGTACCCACTGAACTAGATAACATCAAAACACAATACACTATATCTCAGGATAAATTTTATAACCATTCCAACAGACTCATACAAAAAATGGCTACAGCAAATATTTTTGACTATAGTACCGAACTCAAAACAGGAGATCTCTTTAAGTACAAAAAAAAAAAATCTTCAAATAATGTACCAATGGGTACAAATCTCTCTCAGGTTAATTAATAAATAAAGTGCGAATAATAGATAAAGTTTAATATATATATATTCAATAATACCTATTTATGTTTAGCAAATAAATTTGAAATGATCAAATCATAAATAAAATAAAATAAAATGTAAAAATATTGTCCATATAAATTTATACATATAAGTTAATAATAAGAGAGCATAAATACATGTTTTATCTTCGTAAATAATTGAAAACAGATGGAAATCCCACCAGATATCGTAATGGCTGTGGGAGACAAATAAACGAAAGTCTTATCTATACTGCGGTTTGTTTTCAGAAATGTACAATAGATTACATTCGCTTTAAATAAATTTTTAATTATATTCACTGTTTCTTATACAACAAGCGTAGAAAAATAATTAGTTATTATAAATACATACTGTATAGTTCTAGTTTCCCTTAAATTGGAGTTTCATATAACATTACAATTTTCTTGTTTATTCAAACCAGACTTATTATAAGAAATGTGTAATACAGAGTCAGCAAGAAATTAAAGATAACTTCATTGTAACGTGTAAACAAATGTACTAATGGCAGTATCTTAAGCGATAAAAAATAAATCATTATTTACCTAATTTTTTTCTATTTTTAATTTTTCTAAAAATGGAATAAGCTGTAATTTTGGTAATTTCACAAAACCAGTTTAACTTCCACATGAACTTCGATAGATACGTCTCAGTTCCAATTGCCTCGTACTATTGTACCAATAGTAATCGGACCCTACTGTACCAATACATTGAAAAAGCACCTATCCTCATAATCGAAAAACCCACAAAATGGCGATAATGACATAATTTGTTAGTAACCATTTTCATTTAAAACCAATCCCCGAAATTTCTTTTTTTTCAGATATAAAAATACATCTTTTAAATACATATAAAAGGTATCAAACAACAGTGCTAACACCATTTTTAGAAAAATTAAAATTAGAAAAAAATTATAGTTATCATTTCGCTTAGGATAGAAAAGGACTAATAATGAAAATACTTGAGGAAGCAGACCCTTACTGACAGACAAAATTTTTACATTAAATGTTTAAATGTTCCCGACCGAATCTAAATTCATTTTTCAAGAAAAAAAAAAACTTTAAAAAAATATTTAAAGAAAGGTTTTCCCATTTGAAAAACAAATTTGACAACAGATTACGTTATTAGGACGTATATAAATAAAAGAAACAATGCTAAAATTTTAGACTCCACAATATACAACGGTGGCCCACTACATTCTATTTCTAGTATTACCTATAAGAAAAACCCAACTATAACGCACGCCATATTCTTCTGGTTTTCCTGGCAAACCCAAAGGAAAAAGATTCAGCCTCCCATGCTTAATAATACCACAATGCCTGTCGCGTCATCAATTAAACTGCATTGGTGTTCATCTCGACCTAACATATTCCAATGAATTCCGTCATAGATTAAACATAACACGTCAAACATTCACTTCTCTATTGCTCTACAACTTTAACTGCCTCTAAAACTCTTATGTAACGCTATACATCGTCCTAGACTTCTTCATGCAGCTCCACTCTCTTTTTCGGCATTTTGTTCAAAATATCAATAATAAATTAAAACGACTTCAAGACAGAACACTTCTGGCAATACAAAGTAACTCCTATTGGTGTAGTAACCGACTGACTTTACAACAATTAAATTCGAAAAACCCTGTTCAGTACATAAAACGAGGCCACATCAAATTTCACGACATGCTTCCGACACTAACCAAACCTCTTTTTTCTTCCTTGAATCCTCCTGCAAAGCCAACCAACTGGAATGGAAGGACAAATCCCCGTCTTAAAACTCTCTTTTAATTTCTGTATTCTTTTATTATTTATTCCCCATATTAATTTGTTTTCATTAATTCTGTATCATTTGGGAAAAACTAGATTAGTTAATTTTTGTCCACAATAAGATAAATATTTTGAGCAACCCATATTGGAGTCCTACTCATCATGTATAAGTAGACAAGTTGTAATGGCAATAGTACCCTTTTATACAATTGACATTACAACTAGCCTAATTTTAGAAGATATGTAGGACACCAATATCGGTTGCCCAAAGTATTTATCTTATTGTGGACAAAAATGAAATTATTAAGTTTTTTTCAAATGTTACAGAATTACTCCCGCAATCTCAATGAAACATCGCCACTCAATGCCTCTCAGTAATATTTTCCATCAATATTTTACTAACTTTCCTTAACATCATTCATCCGATAGAACGATTCTTTGCCAAAACTATTTTTAGATATTTCATTGGCATAATGTATCAATGTACTATGTTTTTTACATGGATAATTCTTTTCGCTGGGAGGTCTATACTTATATGCTTTAAATTTTATTCAACCTCAATAAAGTAACATTTTAACACTAGCTCTACTAGTGTTGTCCAGTTCGACAAAATTAAGTTTCCGTATCAGAAATGTAATGGAGAATTTTTTTTGTTAAATAACATTTGTAGCTATGACTGTTTAGGGGTTATATTGGTTTAAATGAAAAAAAATAACGTTTGAGACCCACGTTATTTTCTCTCAACTTATTTAATTTCGAGTAATCATTGATTGTTAATTTAATTTAATTGTTAATTTAAGTAATTTGATCCTTTCAATTTCCTTGCCATGCGCAACTAGGCAACAACGACTCTGTTCATTATAATATTAGGGAAAAGCAAATACGGTTCAGGTGGTCCAAGATTACTGATATTTCTGTAATATAATTTAAAAGTAGAATTATTCACTCGATCGATATCTAAACCTATCAGATTATTTTTCATTGACTCTCTCTGCGCATGGCAAGCAAAAAAGTCACACTGTAGTCAACGGCAAGGTTCGAAAATTTAACAGTGAATATCCTTGCAGACACTGCTCTTCAAATGATAAAGATAATATCATTCATTATTTGTTATATTGTACAGCCTTACTCAATGAAAGAGATTCTTTTTTGTCACAAAGCATAGGGATTTAATAGAAGTGAAATTCAAAACTTGGAAAATTTATTAATTTGTAAAAATAGCCAGCAAATTAGCAGTATTCACTTATTTGTAATCAGTACTATCAGGAGGATTGTCTGAAATGTATATAAAGTTTTTAATTGCTATAGCATTTTGAAGTCAGTAAATATTAAACTATGTGATTAATATTATTTAAAATATTTTCTTTTGTTCATCTTTTTTTATGTTTTGTTATTTTCAGTTGATTTGTACAAATTTCGTTTGATATTAACATACTATTATTTAAATTGAGATTATGAGTATAATTTTATTGTCTGTTAGATTTTAAACTTTTTTTTTAGAATGTGGCAAAAATTAATGGAGCCTACAATATGAAATATCTTATTTCAATTTAACTTAATTGAAGTACTGCATAGTTAATAGAAAAAGAAGAAATAATTGTACAACAACCGATGAAGTGTTATGGGGTACAATATTTGGTAAGATAACTGTTTGAAATAAACTAGAAATAACCTGTAATTAATAACAATACCAATTTAAATAAAAAGATATGCTAGATAAAGAAGTAATGTTATCTTAACGGCTAAGCATCAGTGAGATCAGCACTAATGATAAACCACCGGATTTCTACCTATCACACCCACCCGAAGGTTCGATGCCGACACCACCAACCGTTGACCAAACACCTCCCTCCAATCCAATACCCCAATACCCAAATCTCCCAGTTCGGCCTTGACGCAATCCTCCCATCTACGTCTTGGTCTACCCCTCGGTCGTTAACATATATATATATATATATATACATATATATATTTATCTGGATAAATTTTCTTGACTGTTACTATTAGATGTTTAATAAGGTTCTTGAGGTTCAGTCAATGCCTTTACTAACTGAACCTCAAGAACCTTATTAAACATATATTTATCATTAATGAATATAGAATATTTAAACACCTTAAAAAGTCTGACTCTCTAATCAAACTTCAACTAATTCCACCAATATACTCCATGTTGTTCCATGGTAATCCATCAACCCACGTGGCTGAAAGAAACACCACGCGGTCTTTCATTTCCGGTGCATTCAACGTTGTGTCGTTTCACAGATTTTTTCGAGTGGATAATCACAAGCAAACATTTAATAAATATTTAAAAGCTATTTTATATATTAAGAGGCAATTAAACTTTAAAAGAACAGTTCAAAATCGATTATTTATATACTTTATAATAAATTATAACTTTATAATATTTCTTACAAAACATCCTAAGGATGTTTAGAAATTAATATCTGATTTGAAGTCTTGAAACATAATCCAATATTTTATACAGCCTATATATAACGTGTGTGTATGTAGTATGTGTATGTGTATATATATATATATATATATATATATATATATATATATATATATATATATGGATTTATATTATTGAATGTTGGATTTATGTTTAATATGATTCTTGAGTTTCAGTCAATAAAATAACAATACTTTGATTTCCGAGCAATTTCTATTTACCATTCCCACATCTGCCATCCGTGGGATTCTCTCCGATAAAGCGATAATGAGATTCGCGCCTGAGGAGTTTAAGTATCTAGTAAGGTCTTCTAGTATCTAAAAAAAGTAAGAAGAGAAAATAAAGGTAAATTTTGTTCGCTTTGCGCCTACTATCCGAAACACAGTATCAGGATTAACAAGATTATTATTCCGCCAAGAGTTCATAGAGTGAAAAATGTGGTCAAAGATGAAAAAGGAAAGAACGTCTTAATGTTGTGGAAAATAAATTATAGTGGAGATTATCCGGCCCAAAAAAGGATGAGCACAATGAAGAACTTGGAGATGCAGAATCGTGGGGAATCTATCCGGTAAATATAATACAGCAAATAACATGTAAAACAGGCATGTAATGTCGATGGATTTAATAATAGCCGAATTCCAAAAAGAATTTCTGTGTTGAACCGTTGGGCAACTTCCCAGTGTTAGAGTAGGATGTAAATATGAAGGTTATATAAGGACTGATCTTGAGGATTTGGTTTTCGGTCGAGTGGGATGAAGTCATATATATATATATATATATGTATATATATAAAATAGTTATAAATTTAATGAAAATTTTATTAGAATCATTGTTACTTTTCTAATTTACGAAGAATAAATTTTTTTTTAAATTTTGTAAAAGAGGAAATGAAATTTTTGAATATGGTATGATGAATGGTGAAACGTCTGGGGTTTGATAACAATGTTATTAGTGAAAACTATGCCTATTAAAAACCAAAGCTAGGAAATAATTTCTCAGTTGGGATGTAATTTGTGGATAAGAGCTGCGCCACGCCATACTGAAAGGCACGAGGAAGAAAAGGATAAGATATAAATAAAAATACCAATAGAACACATTACATATTGGATCATACTGATGAATTAATATTAATAAAATGAAAGAATTAATCAATATAAACATGGTTTAAGGTGAATAATATGACTAATTTAGGCGAATAAAACCTGACACGATTATAATCAGATTTAATGTGACTGGAGTACGAGGCATAAATAACTAGAGGTGTTACGTAATGACTGCGCGATTACATAAGTGGTGATATATACATTGATCGTTTAAATAATTTTTCTCATTAACAGGACATCCGAAACAGGTTTCTAACTATAACAATTAATTTACCTACTCAATGATAACAGATGATATTGAACAGTGGATAATAACAAAAAGGAATTCCTCACAGATCAAATAGCTACTGAAAAAAATCATAACACTTGAGTAAACAGCGATCCACTATCCACTATCTTATCTAATATTTATAAAATGTTAAATCATTATGAATTGACGTACTTAGTAATGTTACACTATATTGTTTATAGAAAGTGACTCCGAACAAATTTGTAAGAGCTATTGAGAAAAAAATAAATAAAACCGCAATAACAGAACAAGCAAGAATACAAATAAGAAAAAATAAGGTATGCTGGCTTCACACTGATATTCATAAATTCATATTTATCTTTTAGCGAGTCTCAAAGCAACAAGTTCCAAAAGTAAGGCGTTCACAAACACCAGCCGTATGTTTATGTATCCCTATAATTTCACCATAGGTTATACTTAATATTGTTTACCTAAATACCATTATAAATATTTTAAAATAATCATTTGGAATATTTAAAATGTAGTTATATTAATTATTTAAAAATACTATCCGGATGAAGTGAACATCCAGGTGACTTATTTTCTGATAAATTCACTTTCAGCCCAATTTTATTAACAACAAAATAAAATGTATGCGCAGATATACGTTTTCGACGTTACATGAATATTAGACAGTATAAAGAAATAAAAACGATAAAATAATAAATAAAAATGCTTAACAAACAAGAAGCCTCCATGCTCACGCCATCGTTTTCTGATCTCACACACTTCCCCTCTATTCCACATCAAAACTAAACCCACAAGTTCACTCCTGAATAAAAACGAAATAAACATCGAATTCTGATATACAGCACGCAATGAATGCACTCATCGTGAGCGCTTTAGGATTAGATAAAGTTGATTTTTCGGATTATTAAGGTTTTTTTTTTCATTAATCCTTTATTCTTCCAGATCTAGGATTATTTATTTAATAGACTTCAACTGCCATTGCTGTCGAAATTTGAGGATGAAAATAAATCCAAAACAAATTTCATCAAATAACTTCTATCGTTCGTTACAAACCTACGACTTTCTGTCCTACAGTATCTCTTAATAATATTACAATAATACAACACTGATCCGCTACCTAGTTATTAGACTTATTTAGAAATAAGGAGTTAAGCTATGGGCTTTACTAAACCTTCCAATTCTTCTCATATACAATCCTTATAATCCAAAATCCTTCATAAAATCCTCAACGCTCCTTATTATATCATAAACAAACTTATCCATAAAGATCTTAATGCTCCATATGTCGCTGATTTTGCTTAAACCTATCCTTCCATTACAAACTACATTCCCACTCGAATCCACTAGTCTCTCAACTTACTTCACATTCGATCCTTATGTCCCCAAATACCCCAATCCGACCAAATGCAGATGACCAAGAGACCTTTTAAAGTAGAACTTTCACTGAAGTGCAACAAGTGAGTGGTTCTTTACAAGTTACAGGCAGATTATTGTATTAGTTTTCCTTAAATTTTGCCTCCTTTTATTTTATATCAAAATTATTAAAATAAATTTAAATTAATAAATTATTTATTTTTTGTTTTATTTCGGTGGTGTATATACTTGTATGGATAAACTAAAACTAATATTATTATATCAATTCTTTCCTTTTGTCGGGGCTTTAGTTTCAAACGCCCCCATGATTGCCAGATTACTTCCTGTGAGTAGAGTTTCCACAACGAAAAATTTTATGTAATTTTATTAAATAGTAAGTTATTATTTATTTACAAAAACCAGAAATCTATGTAATCTTTGAAATCCATTTTTAAAAAGTAGTTATTTTATTTTGGGTTAAAATGCTACACAAAAGATTTTAGGAAGGACCGTCTTCATTGAGGGAGTGGGGTAGGGGAGGTGTCGCCCCATAACCCCTCTGATTATATGAATATTAAATAGTTGTGGAATTTAAAATTCAAGTTCCTACTTCATTTTAGAACTAGTAGTAGCAATTGGGAATTTTAAACTTGAAACGGGATTTTTTTAGCAGGAAAAATGCGGGAAAATTTCGTGTACAATGTCAGTATTTTTATTTTTTTGTCAAATGTTCATAACAAACGCTCAATGAATAAATAATAAGTCCTTTAAATTTTTTATTTCTCAAAAAATAAATAAATAAATAAAATAAAATAATTGTAGACCATTTTACTATGTGATTTAAGTCATATTAATACATATATATTGAATAGATATTTTTTTAAACATTTTATACCGAAGGTATAACGAAAAACGACTACTAATTTGAACAAAATTTAACTTTTATAAATATTACACCATACGTAGCTTTTAGTCCATTTTTATGTTTAATGAAGAACTTTATTATAGAATGCATGGGATAAAAAATTATAGGTAGGGACATATTGATAAAAAAAAAAAAGTACTGTAATAGGTTAATTACAGTAAAAGACCATAATATCAAAATAGTTTAATAGAAATAACGTCGCAATAAATACTTTACCAACGCAAAAACCTTAAATAAAAATACAAAAAAAAAAAGTTTAAGTTTTATGATAAAAAAAAAATCTTTATACAAAAGCACAATTGATTTTTTATTCTTTCGTGGCAAAACAACTCTTGGAGAGTCAAGGCCTCCCACAATTTTATCCGCCAGTTATCTCTTGAATTCAATCGAATTTCTTACATACAACTGTTTAGATGATAAAGCGTTTTGTAGTGCAGAAACTTCGGTAATCGGACAAGGAACGATCCACGGGGGTGGGGTATTAGAAGTTATTTTACATTTTTTGAGGTGCTCAATCCGATTTTTGCTTTACACCCTCAAAAATATTCAACATTCTAAAGAAAATTGAACATCTCAAAGGAAAGATTAAAAAAAAAATATATAATTTTTTTTCAGATTTTTACTTTCATATAAAAACATTTATTAGATAATAATAAATAAACTATACAAGAAAAATTCAAACGAATTGTTTTTATTAATTTTTTATTTTTTCACATAAATCAATGAGCATATAATATAAAAACAGGTATATATTTTTCCTGGATTCACACATGTATTCCCCCTCTCCTAGTCACTACACTATACGCTGGTTTTTAATGACAGTGATGATGTTAAAGTAAAGTAATAGGATTACGAGTAATACTAAGAAATCGTCACGGGCGTGGACTGGAGGAAATTGTACAAATGAAGCTATGAGCCAAAAATTGTCTGCATTTATGAATCTAATCAGGAAAAAAATAGAGAACGATAATTTTCATTCAAGCTAGAAAAGTAACAATCAATAATGGAATTTTACATAGAAACCATCAAGCCAATTTTGATCTTGGAAAACAAAAAAATCTCGGCAAATTTATTTATTTATTTCTTTTTTTAATTTTTATTATTTTATTTTTTTTTTACCCTCAAAGTAAATATCAAAAGATAATAATTATTTCAATTCAAGCATTCATCTGCTTTAATGTAGCTATTTATACATAAAAAACTGCCTGCTAAATAATAAACAAAAAATAATTTATTGTTAGCCAACACACAAATTACGAATTTATTAATGGCAATCAGGATCAAAGATTGTTGTTTCCTAGGAAAATATAATGATATTAATATTTAAAAACTTTAAAAATTAGATTTGAAATTTTTTAAAACAATTTGATTGGAAAATTCAATGATATAAAAAATAAATCTTTTTTGCAGAAAAGAATCAAGATGGAAAAATACTATCAACGATTTTTAAATTGCTAAAAAAAAAAAAAAAAAAAAAAAGAAGGGAAATAAATGATAGATGTTTGATTAAATTATCAAATCATTCTGATTAAGCTTATTTTAACAAGTCACCATGGAAGGGGGTAGATAGATAAAAACGCACTAGATTGAAAAATAAAACAGAAAACATAATGTCTAACAATAAATACATAATTCAAGTTATATATAATATAACTATTTTATTAATTTTAATAACAATAATTATTACAAAAAGAAACAATATATAAAAAGAAATCAAGTAAAAAATATCAAATGAAAACTCAAGATGCAGTGCGCATGCGTGAAAAGCTATTCCTTTTCCACACCCCATGATGAATGGTTGCACTTCACATAACCATGGAAACACAAAGGAAATCTCCATTCCCTTATAGTTTAAAATTACTCTTCGAATCTAGAATATCATGTAAACATATAAAAATATCTAAAATAATAAAAATTAATTTAAAATTTGAAATATGTAGTCAAAACAAATAATCTCTTGAATAAAAGTTTTAATTATTTTTTTTCATGCTATATTATTATCCTCAACTGCAATTGCGCATACAACTCTCCATTTGTAACAGACGTCATTTTGATAAATATATATGTATGTATAAATAAATATCGAAACATTTTTATATCTGAATAATAAGTAGATAAGAAATATAATTATTTAATGCTATTTATTATTTCAATATATAACATGGATAAATCACATTTCTTGAATTATATTAATTAATCTAAATTAGTTTAAATCCAAATTAAATATTAGAATTTCGGTTATCTATAAATATGCATCCACGCTTTTTAGTGCATATAAAAAGTTGTATAAATAAATTAATTTTGAATATAGAAAATTAGTTGCATTATTTAAACTACAATTAAAATAATCGCTCATAGTTTTAATCTAATGTATTATATGAATTACCTTTACTATTGTCCTATGTTTTACAAAATGAAAGATTAAACCGCACACTTCAATATGTATCCTAGAGTTTATCACAAATCTAATCACTGAGTACACACAAATAGTCCACAAAAACTAAAACAACTAAGTCACGATTGAGTATCACTAACGCGCCACAAACATCGTAACAAGACAACGCCTGAGGGGACACTGAGTATTCCCAAAGGATGCCCGTGTGACGGAAAGAGCCGAACATAGCCGAACTTCTAACAATAGCCACTGTCTCGCCGGCATTGTTGTAGATCAGTAAAACTGTTCCAAGGGGGGCTCAACCCTTCTTAAATAACACAACTTTGATACAACCATCTTAATATAATTGACTGATTAACATATATAAATTATAGATAAATCTTTAAAATGTATGAGAAAATTTGTTATGTATCAACATAATAGCGTTGTGTCGATTCACGATTCCAGCAATTACTGAGAAAATAATTCGTGTCGAGAATCAATGATCCAAAGTATATTACTAAGAAACTATCAGCACCGCTCACTAAGGCAATTTTAATAAGATTTCTAAATTATGAAATTATTATACATAGATACTTTACCCTAATGAAAAAAAAAAAAATGTAATCATTGATAACAGCTATTTTTTATGTACTAAATCAACACTGTTACTTACAGAATCTAAAACGATTTCCTCAAAAAATCATTTGTTGCTACAAGCCAAAACGTTATTGAAAATTTTGAAAAGTTATTTATTGGAACATTAAAATTATGATAATGTCAAACTTTAGAAGCTAAAGTAAAAACGAAATAAATGCTGTGAGACAATAGCACCATTTTATTATTAGTTTCATTAACTCCGATTGGAGAATAGAAGAGCAGATATTTCAATAGGATGCATAATATACATTTTATTATACTTCTTTGTTATTCCCATATGTTCTTTTCGTAATCCCAGAATAAAGTTTTCATTTCATTACATGCTCCAAATAATATTCGAGCTAAAACACTATTAAAACGAATCCAGAGAAATATCAGTGCATCCTACCATCTAACTTTAAAATATTTTAACACTTGTGATTCCATGAGTTATAAATTAAATCCAGAACCTTCAGAATATTTTTCTTCTTAAATAAGAGTTTTTAAAATGAAATATTTTTCAGTAAACTGTAATTGAGTATTTGTAATTTGTTATAGACATAATTATTAAATGTTGAAAATACTGACGCAGTTAGGGTCGTTACTAATTTATTTTTTGAATAATTATTTCCTTAATAATTAATTAGTCCTCATAAGAATTTTTATTTAAATATAAATCGAGAATAGAAAAATAATGGTACGGAAATATAACATCAAAGGTGGCATAACATTTATTGATTTGTTTTAGTCATATACTACTTCTAAAGGAGTAATGTAAACATATATAAATAGGATTATCATATAAATTTATTAAATAAAAAAATATACAATATCATCATAACCAATTCAATCCAATGTTAAATTTCATTAAAACATACAAATAATAAAACAGAAAAAAATTATAGTATAAAACTTTGGTAAAACCATAAAAACTAGATTTTTTTTCGATGCGGTCATATTGTAACAATGTAAGGACGCTATAAACCAAAATAAGCAAGATATCGAAACGGCAAGTAATCGAAATAATCGATTAACAGATAATTCGATAGCAGCCCACTTACAACTACAGTGAAATGGGAAAGGTTACCTCTTTATAACCTTAACGAAAATTGAATTGAAATAACCAGAGAGACCTTAAACGTTATTTAAAGGTTGTACAATAGTTGCTCATGTTTTGTTTAACTCTCAGCAGTTCCAATTTAATTTTACGAAATATTCGCAATGGACCACAAATTGTCCTTTCCAAATGGGACAGAATCTTTTCAGCTTATAACTTCATTCCGCCATAACCTTTATAACTACTTTCACAAAAGGTACAACCAATGATAGAAAAATATATAGAATATAAAGAAAAAAAATATCGATGGAAGGTCAAAAACTGATATAACAGACGAGGGTATTGCGCAGGCGAAAAGAGAGTGGTCAGTTGTTAAAAACTGATACCCATCTTTCGATATTCCTAAATAATATTATTACACATATTACTATATATATGTATATATATAAAGGCTATTATATATATATATATATATATATATATATATATATATATATATATATATATATTATATATATATATATATATATATATCGCAAAACCAGAATAAAATTTATACAACCACAAAAGGCTGGGAATTTTTAAAATTCATTTTTTTTTTTTTTTTTATATCCCAATTCCACAAACGGACAAAATACAATATTTAGGACTTACATTCGATAGGAGAATGACATGGGGCCAACATATTAAGAAGAAATGGACATCATTAAATATGAGACTGAAACTGATGTACTCACTTTTCAGGAAAAAATCAAAACTACATACAAGACAAAAATTAATGACCTACATACATCTACTAAAACCTTTATGGACCTACGCATCACAAATTTATGGATCTGCTAAACAGACACACATAAAAAGATTACAAACTTTTCAATCCAAGACATTAAGACTAATAACACAAGCAACATGGTACGTTAACAATAAAACTATACTATAACTATACACCGACTTACAAATACCAACAGTTATTGAATACATACGGACCCACTACAGACTGTTCCATGAAAAATTAAAGGGGCACCCAAACAAATTCATCGATAGTATGGCCGCATCTCTCATGCCGGAGAATACCAGGAGGAGACTGAAAAGAAACTGGATGAGAGACTTACTTTTATAGAAGTAAACCAAAGACAAGGAAGGTGTGCCACTGCCTAACATGTCAATTATGTTAGGCAAAAAAATTTTTTTTTTTTTGCTACACTAACCCCCACACATGTATCATGAAATGTAAGGTTCAAGAAATGACATTAGACGATAATAAGTAGGATAATACGTCGGATATTACGTTATTTATTGAGCAAAAGGCACTAAATATATGTATTTTCCAGGATACATCGCCTGTTAAAGGGTTAACCCTTTAACCCAGGTCTAATATCAAGGTTACAACATGATCTACCAATTCAGAAACCCATCTGATTTTTCTGCAATAACGCTAAATATTTTGCACCAATTATTTTAGTCCAGTATTGAAGAGATTTTTACCTCTATTACTAAAATGCAAACTAAAAAAAAACCTTTACACCCCTCATCTTCTGGATGTGCAATACATTTCTAGTAAATTATAAAAATATATTTTAGTAAACAAATTAATTTAACAAAAATTATTATAATTGAAAAAAAAAATTGAAAATATCGTCGCCATTATGTAAAACTAACGAATGTGAAAAAATGAATTTTTAATTTCGTTCGTTCACCGTTGTATTCTACAAGGCCTACCTTGTGGTAAAATGCTAGATATTCGTAAAAATTACATTACTGATTTCCGTCTTCTGATTGCCGATTAGGTTCAAAATTTTACCATAGCCTTGAAGAAAACGATATTAAACGAAAGAAATAAAAAAAAGAGATTTTTCATATTCGTTAGTTTTACATAGTGTCAACGAGATATTGCTGTGTGTTCAAACAACCATACCTCATTTATTTATTTCATTTATTATTTAAATTATAAAAAAAAAACCCCGCAATTTCTACCTGATTGGGAAATCAATAGATCACGGATGTGTCTATTTATAATCTACGGCTTTTTTCCAATTAACATTTTAGAATTGAAATGATCAAATAACTTAAAAGTCATTAATCTACTATATATTTGTCAAATACCACTCACTCATTTAATACGAAATCTCTGAAACCACCGAACGGATTGGAATGAAATTCGATATGTAGCTTCCTCTAAGACCGTAGGTGCTCGCTAAGAAAGAAATTAAAAAAAATCGGCCTGTATCGCGGCTAATTCGCCAAAAATGCTATAACAATTTTTATTGGGTGAATAACAATAGATTAGTCGTCGTATGGTATTTGGAGATAAGCAAAGTTACAAAATAGGTTAGATGTTTAAGCCGCACACTTTGACCACAAATTAAGTTCCATATAGTTGTAAAAGAACAAAAATATGATCGATGTCAAAACCTTATAATATGGTACTTTCTGTGAACTCATGGTAGCTGCAGAGGTGTACCCTTGCAAGTTTAAGTTGTTCCATGACGAGAAGCTATTAAAAGACTTATGTTGAAGAGGAAGTAAAAATACTTATGTTCTCTGGTGATAACATGTAAGGCCAGTTCGATGTACATATTCCTTACGAGCAACCCACCAACATTGCTTCACCAGTAACTTCGTCCCCAACTACTCTTTTTCAGTTTTTCCAATCACAATATAATCGGCTTTTCTCAACCAGGCCCAAGTTGTATTTTACAAGTAGTACCTAGCATTTCTGAATTTCATTCCTTGAACATAGAATATACCTTTTTCTCAGTTCAGATGAGTCTATTGCAACATTCTAAGAATGGAATTCTTTAGGTTTATTTAGGTAAGAATAATTATCAACGTTAAGTCATTTATAAAAATAAACTTTTACTAATTTAAGTTGTCCTTAATCCTAATGATATTAAACCGTAGCGGAGCAGGGCTCTTTCAGCTAGTTATTATTAAATTACATTATCTATCAATGATTATTTGAAACAAACATAGTTGAAAAAAAGTAGAGGTTTTAAACCTGACTTGTTTCATTATAATCAATATAGTTCCTAGGCGGTTGGTCCCAGAGACAAATGTTAAATAACAAAAAATATTGTCCATTAAATTTCTGATAAGAAACGGTAACTAGAACAAGACGGTAGTGCTCACGAGGTGGATGCGCAGTGGATTGCCGGTCAGATGACGTCACGTGGACCGACCCTCCCTATACGAGACACAGCTCTCTAGTATAGTTAGCTATTTGAAGTCCGTTCTGTATTTGTCAATACGGCGCGACAATTGAGTTTGTAGTGTTCAGATTTTATCGATAGACTGACAATTCATCTCGCTTTATAATGCCATGTTGAGCCGTTGCCGGTTGTACAAACCATTCAGATAATGCGAAGAAACTGAAATTGTCATTACAGATCATAAACAATGGCAGCATTTTTACAAGCGAAAAGATGAGAGCAACACTAAAACAGCCCGAAATTATTCGGAACATTTCTTGGAAAGCAATTATGAAAGAGATTTAAAATCGGGATTATTATTGTTATTTAAGGATTTAGTATTACGTTTGAGGAGCATGTTAAGCAAGTATCTAAGGATATTTTGTTTGATTTAGTAAACAAACAGAAAGAATGAGATTTAAAGTATGCATATAAATAACCGAACATCATTTAATAGTATCGGGAAGCGAAAGGCACAATGTAAGAAAAGCAGCTGATCTATTGTCCAGAACTGTGGCTAAAGCAATATCATGTAATTTCCCAGGTAATGACCATGTAGTTGATTTTATTAACACTATTAACGACGGGTTTGATGTACATGTACTAAACTCGAGACTTGCTCACCATCCTACTAATAAATTAAAAAGTGTGTACGGTACCAGTTTACAGGACCAGGATGTTACTTTAAATAAGTTGTATGATCTTTGTTCTTCTGCCAGAGAAATAGGTAAAAAAGAACTATTGCCTTTTCGAATAGGCTTTATGGCTTCAATTCGAAGTTTATACGGCTAATTCAAGAGTTAGAAGCCGAAGGTTATTAATATTTATAAGAGCAAAGTGTAATCGAGATGTTTTGGAATCGTAGTTTTCTCTAATTTGAGGATTTGGAAAATTTTACGACCACCCCTCCCCACAGCGGTGACAGATCGAATAAAATATCTGTTATTCAGCAAAAGTGCATGTGATACATTAAAAACAGATAATTGTATTGCTGAGCAGTGTGAAACGTTGTGTTGAAGTTCTTAAAAAAATTGACTTGGCAAAACCAGTACAAGATTGTAAAACTTCAGACTTGAAAGAAGATAAGTTCGAAATGAACGATGTCCATAATGGAGAATTTATTTCTATTGCAGAATCACTGGTTGATCAATTGACTGAAATCACCAATAACAAACTAGTTTAGCCCAAAGAGAATACAGATTTACTGAAAATGTGAGCTGGTTATGTAGCATACCGTGTTAATAAAAAAGGCCTAATACTGATTTTTAATATTATGAAAAAACTTGAAGCTCAAACAGTTCTGAATGGGTTTCGGTTTTGTCAAGAGGTGCCTTAATAAATCCGTCATCAAAATGGTGAAGCATTGTTTTAGAATTTGGAAAAGACTTTCAATGATTTCACGGTGACGGCTTGAATAACAGTCCTCAAGTGGTGGAGAAGCTGATCGGTATAATAAAAGGAAAGTTAAGTGAAGTGGACGATTTTGCTATTGCAACATATGTCAGAACTCAATCCTTTATAAGAATGAAAGAATTAAACAAGAAGAAAAAAATGAAAAGAGCAATGTAGAAAGATGAAACTTCTGACACTACACGAAAAAATCAAAGAACATGAAAAAAAAATAAAGAGTTAATTATCGATTCTCATTTTCATAATTATTTCTAACAGAGTTGGAGCGTGTAAAAATGTTACATTTTTGATGGTGAAAGAATCATCACATATTTGATAATGAAAAAAACGTTACATGACTTTTTTAAATTCTAATTAATACAGCTCCTAACAGTAGATCCTAGCGACAAATGTTATATAACAAAAGTATTCTCCATTAAATTTCTGATTAGGAAACAGTCTTCTTCAAATTTTCGAACCCAGCAACCCCAACTGAGCTAAAACGTGTCAAAAAGTCCCTACACATGATAAATTTAGCCCAAAAGTGACTGTTTTCATCCGAACTAATATAGCTCCTAATCGGTAGGCCCTAGCGACAAATTTTATTTGACGAAAAAATAGTTTTCATTAAATTTGAAATATTAAAATTTTCGATCCCAGCAACTCCAACAGAGCAAGAGCTTGTCGAATTGTTTCGTTTTTAAGGGTGAATAAAAAAAACGTTACACATATGAGTGTGCAAAAAAAAACGTTACGTGACTTTTCATTCAATCCAATATAACTCCTAAATGGTAGGCCCTAGCGACAAATGATATAGAACAAAAAATATTTTCCATTCAATTTCTGACCAGGAAACTGCCGTCAAAGTTTTGATCCTATTAAATAATCCCAAACAATTAAAAAAAATAGGCATACATATATATAGGTTATATAAATATATATATATATATATATATATATATATATATATATATATATATATATATATATATGGTAATTGTTCGGATCGGCGACACCAACCGCTAAACGCGCTCAGAATACCTTTTATCGATTCTTACCGATAGAATACCTTTTATCGATTGTTCCGATTTATTTCCATGTTCTAGTCGCTGCTTTTAGAGGAGAAAGGTTATTCTCCTACATTTACTGAGAAACTCTAAATCCCTGTTCAAAGTAATATTAACTTCTGTTCACCTTCTAATATTAAAATGAGAAATAAGGAAATATCGAAATATAAGACACTAAATCAATTTTGAATTAATATTAATTTAATCAAAAATTAATATACTACTGAACCACCAGTAAAGTTAATTCCTGATTAACTTTTCTGTCAGAGAAGTGAAAATAACAAATTATAAATATAAAAGAGACAGAATCCTTTAAATCCAGAAGTATTTATTTGGCATAACTCCTATTTATTTAACATTTGCAGCTACATGTTTCGGAGACAATGTTCCATCACCAGGCTTCTATTTTTTTTTAAAAACACATTCATCTATAACTTTATACCAATAGTTCTACAATTATATAGTAATGTGTCATTTACCTCTTAATCTATGATTATTTTCACATTGTCAATTCTCCATGTTAAAAGCCATTATATAATATAAGACAGAATCCTAGTTAAAAGTGATGATGTTAATTTCTGCAATATTTTCTCAAGGGAAGTGGAAACAAGAAAACATGAAACCTGTGATGTACTTTCTCACATTTATTTATAAACTATGTTTTATTGAATTAATTATACAGTCTGTCTCACTTTAGGACAAAAAGTAATATCCATTCACAAAATATGTATACTGAAATTTTATCAATGAAATTGAAACAACAAATAAAAATATATAAAACACCAAATCCATGTACAAATTAATCTTCTCAAGTTTTGTAACACTTTTCCACATAAGATAAGATGAAATAAGAAAACATGAATTGATAAAACACTTAATCCTCGTCAAGCCAGTTTGGTGGTGTCGCCGATCCGAACAATTATCATATATATATATATATATATATATATATATATATATATATATATATATATATATATATATATATATATTTTATATAACAATTTTCGATTCGAGCAACAACAGAGCTAAAGCTTGTAAAATTATTAAATTTTGGACTATGAAAAAAAAAAAACGGTACAACAAAAAACTATAGACTCCAGCCAAAAAATATATCCATGTAAAAAAAAACAACAACAATAATATATACTATTCATTTATTACATAATTTAGGATGTCGGCATTAGTTTTTATAATACACGTCAATGTCAGACAAGGTGAACATTGCTTATTTTATTGGAAAGGCGATTCCCCCCCCCCCTTAAAATATGAGCACATATTTAGAAAAATTAGTTAGGGAATTCTAATAATATAAATTTTTAAATAACCAGTGTGAAATCAATTATTAAGGAACTTCCCCAGATGTTTTCACCCACGGTTTAACAGACAGGAAATAAGCTTTTAACCAAAGTTTTTTTTTCCGTTTCCGGTGGATTAAGAATTAGTACAAATTGTATTTATGAATTTTTAAATAGTCACGATGATACATATTTTATTTTTTAGGCGGAAAATTTTGTTATAGTCAAAATGGAAATTAGTTACCAAAATCTAATTTATTTACGATTTACTTAGAGGAAGTGGATTGAACAAGTTAATAAATTCCATGGCATACAAATGCCAAAGTGAACTAAGAACTGATCTCCGTCAACAATATACAATATAATTTGTTTATTTATTAACACTTAGCAGTCTTCTATATGTAAACGGAAGATATGTCAGCAATATTACATGAGAAACAACAAAATTTATAATTACCATTTGGTTCAAAACAAATTTACTTAACAGATGAATGATTTAAAACAATGAGTTAACTATAAGACCATAACAAAAAAAAATTACAACTATTGGAGGTCTTAACAAAGACGCAAAAGATTTATAAAACTATATTGTAAGTGTTAATAAATTAAATAAAGATAAAAAAAAAACACGCAATGACATTAATAATAAATAATAAAACAATGTCCTCAGTTTTATTGTTCAAGTATAATACATTTCGACGTTTCATTGAATATGAAATCTTATATTTGAGGTCATATTTTTAATAAATTTTCAAGGATAATTAAATTGTTGACTATTTTTAGCATTATATATAAATATATATTGTTATAATAAATTTCTTCTTCAAATAAAGAAGACAAATCTAATTTTATATTTTTATGTCTGAGGAAGCTTTGGGCTTAAAAAAAAAAAAAAAAAAGGTAATCTTAAAAAAAAAGTTTTTATTTTTAAGCCGTTTCGATTCATCAATACAAAGACATGGTTGAATAAACTTATATATCTGTCATCTCAGTAAATAAGCGGTTAAGTCGAATTTGAGTCGACCAAAATGAGTTAAGTGACTAAAAAGAATTATGCAGATTTTTCTTCATGGTGGGCCAATGTTTAAGTAAGATGTCCACTTTAAATAAATAACGTTTTACAATGAACCTCTTTCTTCAACTCATATTAAACACCCATAAATCTTTCAGTCACTGAACTGACAGATATATATTCAGTAGCAGAAGCGGCTAGAATTTCGCAGATATATATTTAACTATAATTATGTTTGAATAAGTAGAGATTTATATTACAAAAGTATCTAGTCTTTACAATATCTAAAAGTAACGAAACTAAAAAGCGAAAAAAAGGAAGTTAAAAATGGCGATGATATAATTTCTCAGTCGCAAAATTTAATTAACGGCTACGGGGGTTTCATGGGTTAATGGGAAGAAAAGCTCCTTAAAGTTTTGAAAATAAAGTCTTGCGCTGAATATTATGAGAATTTACGAAACATTGTAAGAATTCAAAGTATAATGTGGAATTGTGAGACATGAATTTAGATTGTTATGTAGATAGACCTATAGATGAACCAATCCAAAACAAATGAAATCTACCTCGAACCAACAGGATAGAGTGAGAGACATAGAAGGGAGGACGTATCAAAGCTGACATTGTGGATTTGGTTTTCGATTAGGTGTCGAGGAAGGTGTAGCGAATCGAATGGGGTCGGTATCGAACATTCAGGCTAAGCTTTATTATAAATAAGTAACTTAATAATTTTCTTAGCTTATCGCTGTTAAAAAACAAAACTACCACATTTATAACTTATAACGCGTTAGCCGTTTCTCTTGTAGCTCCTTCATGGTATTGGTCCATTGAAAAATTATTCACCAAAACCAAAGATACAGATAAATTGGAATTACAGTCTAATATTGTTTACGAAATACCGTGGGAAGATAGTTGTGGCAAGTCTTATTTCGGTACATCGGAACAATATTTCCAACGACGTATTTATCAACATAAATACAGTTGCACGTCTATAACTAAAAACCCGAATAAACCTGCCCAAACAGCTCTCACCACACACTACAGGCAAACAAAACATTCTTTTAAATTTTATTCCCCCAAAATTATTCACCATGAACAAAATAATTTTAAAAGAAATATTAAAGAGATAACCATAGAAAAATTTAAAAATCGCGCAATAAACAAAATTCAGACTCTCTAAATCTCAACACCTGTTATTCCAATTTAATACATTCAGCCCATTAATATACATCATACAAATAATTTATCCATTTATAAGTATATTACACCTAAATACGAAAATCCTTTTTTGTACCTGCATCTTTGGGAATACCACCAGTTGAGAAATTCCCCCAAACCTTTTAACTGTTTTTCAAAAATTCCCCAGGTCAGTTGTGTAATAGAATTGCGTGGCTTAGATGCAAAAGGGTACAAGTAACAAAACCTCATTGTAGAGTAAAAGCCAATCAAAGTATCCGTTTGCCACAAACACTTTCAGGATTTTCGGTAAGTAGTTAGATTTCTTCTCTATAGATGGCATCACCTTACGGGATATTCACTTGTATCTCTTTGCCACAGAATTATTTGTAATTTTAAGTTCCACAATATGCACTTACTCCATTTTTTCAAAATTTGCCACTTGTACCCCTTTGCATCTAAACCACTCAATTGCTAGAATTTAGTTGTCGATACCTTATCCATTAGTAACATTGTAAGTACTTCCATACTCCTCCATATCTGTAATTATATATTTTTTTATTATTCTAACACACGTTGTTATATACTTATATTAGATTGTTATATCATGTTTTGAAATAACTTGTATAACTTATATAATTTTTTTGTAATCTGTTTTTTCACTGTAGGGCATGATTATGAGAACAATATAATCCCGAAACGTGGCCAAAATAGTTGTTAAGGGAGCGCTACAAAACCTTCCAATTCTTTGTGTAACCAATCCTTCGTAGAATCCTGAAAGTTCCATGCGTAGCTGCTTTGGCAAAAACCTATCCTTCCATAATTAGCTCCATAATATATAATCCATTTTTCTCACCATTTGATTCACGATAACCATCCAAGGCCTCTGAAAAGAATATGACCTAGAAACCTTGAAGATTTTTTTTTTTTTCCTTCAAGAAATAATTAAAATCTTGTATTGAAGTTTAATTAAGTAGGTGCTTTAAAACTTATTTTAATTGTTTCCACAAATTTAATGGATGTATATATTGTATAAAGTTGTAGGTATCAATAAATATATATTTGTTTAAATGTGAGCGGAAAATATACGAATAATATACATTAATCACTTTTGGTAAATTCAAATGACACCCTCAAAGACTTGAGTCAATGAACTGTTAAGGAGCACGTTTTTCATTTTTTTTTTTTTTTTTTTTTTTTTTTCTGTTTTTACTTATTAGAATCTATAAAGTGTTTTGTCTCATTTTTACAATATATTTCATAGAAATAAAAAAAATAATATTAAATACTTTTTCACTCCCAAAAATTAATTCTCATTTATAAGGACATTAAAAACGAAGATTACTTTAAAATGTAGGTGTTCCATTTCATACTTCCCTACAAACAAATATGGTCAACATAGTTGCGAGATTCATATTTATCTTATTGTAAATTATTTTGAATTATTTGTAGAAGTATTAAATTGAAATTACATTTTGATTGTTCAACAAGACCTTCGATTTGTTAAATGATCCGAATATAAACACTTTTCCATAAAAGCGACCCTATAAAATCATTCACCTATTGTACATTACAATACCGTTAAATTTAATTAGCTGCAGCATTTGAGTTATGACTGTCGAGAAGAATTCTACATTGGAAAATGTTGAAAGTATAGGAATGCTAATTTCTCCGTACTATCCGTAATTTGTTTGCATTTTTAACACAAGTTTCCAATCCAAAATCCAAAATCAACCGACAATTTTTTTTTTTTACATATCTCAGAGTAGGAGGAATGGGCAAATTTTGACTTAAAAAATCTTATCTTGTACAAAATCGCATTATTAACAATTTTTAGTACATAACATTGTTTGATTGAATTAGCCATTTCTGCGTTATATACTCTTAAGGTTATTTTATATTATCCGGCACGACACGTTGCGGACCGTAGCGTTTCAGACAAGACAAATATTAGTACAGTTAGTTTTATAGTGCCTGCGTATATACAGCGGATCGGACCCGGCAAGACACGGCACGTTTCAGACAAGACCTTAAGACATTTATCGAAAAGAATATTTTATCGAAGCCGGCCCGTGTCTTTTTCGTAGTATACTTTACTTTCCGACTCCGACAGTGCAGTACTGCACTGACTTTGCCCCGTTCCAGTTCTTTTTCTGTGTTTAAATTTGATTTCATTTTTGTTTTTTTTTTTGCAAAACTGGATGTTGAAAAATTAATTGAGTGCGTAAGAAGTAACACATTAAACATTTTATATTAATCAATTATATATTTGTCAAATACCACTCACTCACTTAACACGAAATCTCAGAAACCACAGAACGGATTGGAATGAAATTCGATATGTAGATTCCTCTAGGGCCGTAGGTGCTTGCTAAGAAAGGAATTTTAAAAAATCGGCCTGGATCGCGGCTAATTTGCGAAAAAATGCGATTTCAATTTTTATTGGGTGAATAATAAAAGATTAATTATCATATGGTATTTGGATATAAGCTAAGTTAAAAAATAGGTTAGATCTTTAAGCCGCAAACTTTGACCACCGTTTAAGTTCCTTATAGTTGTAAACAAACAAAAATACGATCGATGTCGAAACCTTATAATATTGGTACTTTCTGTGAACTCATGGTAGCTGCAGAGGTTACTTACAACTTACAAGTTTGAGTTGTTTCGAGAAGAGAAGCTATTAAAAGACTTATGTTAAAGAGGAGGTTAAAAGACTTATGTTCTCTGGTGATGACATGTAAGGCCAGTTCGATGTAGGGACAAAAAAACAGATAAGAATCAATAGTTCTACCAAGTGTATGATTCTCTTTAGTATCGTATCATGTTCTACCATCAAGAAGAAAGTATTAACATCCCTCAGCGTGACCCAAACTCCAATACATCACTAAAGAAAACTGTGTCTGCAGCTGATTTTTACGGCTAAATGTTAGTGGAGCGAGGAGGTGAAGAACCTTATTTACTTTAATTTCGTAATCTCCTCAACCAATTTATGCTTGATATGTACGCAAAAATAGAAACAGAAAGACTAAACTTTCTTCAAAAAGTTGAAAAGTTAAGACTATATTCACTTAAAGTATGCCATAAGAAAAGCTGATGGTCTGGTATCAGAGCTGGGTAAGATGGTAGTGCTGCCTCGAAGCTTCACTGGAGGGCTATCAAAATAATATAAAAAAATAACTTTTGCAAATTGTCAAATTTACTTATTGAAATTATTCTAAGAATGGAATTGTTCAGGTTTATTTAAGTAATAATAATTATCAACGTTAAGCTTAACTTTTACTAATTTAAGTTGTCTTCATCCTAATGATATTAAACCGTAGCGGAGCGGGGTACTTTCAGCTAGTATAAGAATATAAAAACAGAAATTTAACATATGCAATTATTTAAAAAAAATCTAATAAAAACAATTTGTATAAATTTCTACTCGATGTTCAGGACATGTAGGTTTTCTACATTTAGTGCATGCTTTCTTGACTTTTTTTATCTTTTTGTCTTGGACAAATAACACATCTGGACTAAACCTAATGACTAAACACTAGTATGAAGTAATATACTATAAACAAAAAGTCATAAAAAAAAAAATCTCCGCTTCGCCTGTGCTCCCGGCCCGTGCTGGAACCCGCTGTGTCTGATAATATAAATACTCCATTGTATTTGTCACCGTGCCGTGTCTGATAAGCTACGTGTCGTGCCGGATAATATAAAACAAACCATAAACATGACCAAAACTAACTTTTTTAAGTTGGAAAAATTCTTTTATGTTTGACAATCGATTGTGGATAAACGCCAAAATCAAATTCAGCTAAAGGTATGTCATGTCTTTAGACGCCCAATTTAATAAACTTTAATTATATAAATAAAACATTTTCCGCTTGAAAGCATTTTTCTATGTTTTTTTTTTAATCTGAAAAAAGTTTGGGTTTTTTGCCCCCAAATATTTTCCCCCTATCAAATTTAGTTTAATTTTAGATATTTTATTCTGAGGACCCATCTGGGCCAAATAAAAACGTAAAATCAATTACTTCACATTTTGCAAGGCAGACCCTCATTTTAGGGTAATTTAACTAGACTAAATGAGAACATTAGAACAAAGTTTTGCAATTATTGTATTGCCATTGGTCCCTGAAGCGTGTACAATTTTTCAAGTTAATCAGATTGCTGGAAATTGGTGAAAATTACGATGAAAGATTCCGTTACATACAGGTCAAGTTAACAAAATCGTATTAAAAATATATGGCATATTCAATAAAAACAATTATAAGACCATGATTAAAAATTTCAGAATATACACATTAAAATATCTGCTGTGATGTACGCCATTGAAAACACTAATAAGAACACAGTAATAAGAAATAATACAATTTTGAAGTTTTCTTATGTTGGATTAATCATTTTATTTTAGCTTGAACCTCAGCAGTGATACTTTTTTGAAATGGATATGTCTTTCGGCTAGGGGGCTGTACTTTTTTGGTGTAACACTTTTTTTTCACATTCAAAAATGTAAAATTTTGACACGCTCAAGCTCTGCTGGATGCAAATGTAATGGAGATTATTTCTATTTCATAATATTTGTCACTAGGACTTACCGTTTAGGAGCCATATTGGTTTCAATGAAAAACATTACGTTTATTTATATTTTATACTATACTAGCTGAAAGTACCCTGCTCCGTTACGGTCTAATATCATTATGATGAAGGACAACTTAAATTAGTAAAAGTTAAGCTTAACGTTGATAATTATTATTACTTAAATAAACCTAAAGAATACCATTCTTAGAATAATTTCAATAAGTAAATTTGACAATTTGCAAAAGTTAATTTTATATTATTTTGATAGTCCTCCAGTGAAGCTGCGAGGCAGCACTACCATCTTACCCAGCTCTGATACCAGACCATCAGCTTTTCTCATAGCATACTTTAAGAGAATATAGTCTCAACTTCTCAACTTTTTTGATTTTTTCGAATAAAGTTTAGTCTTTCTGTTTCTATTTTTGCGTACATATCAAGCATAAATTGGTTGAGGAGATTACAAAATTAAAGTAAATAAGGTTCTTCACCTCCTCGTTCCATCAACATTTAGGCGTAAAAATCAGCTGCCGACACAGTTTTCTTAAGTAGTGTATTGGTGTTTGGGTCACGCTGAGGGGTGTTAATTCTGTACCCATCTTTTCCATGGTAGAACATGAGACCATACTGAAGGGAATCATACACTTGATAGAACTCGCTGATTCTTATCAGTTTTTTGTCCCTGCTGTGGAGAACAATGTCTCGCTTTTCAAACAACTGGCCAACAATAAAGGCAGCAACTTCGTTAGCGGTAGGAGTATTGTAACGTCCTCAGTAAACACTCGAAGGCTTCTTGTCAGCACTGATAACCACCTGGAAATCTTGTAGATCTTTATGTTTGTTTACAACTATAAGGAACTTAATTTGTGGTCAAAGTGTGCGGCTTAAACATCTAACCTATTTTTTAACTTAGCTTATCTCCAAATACCATATGATGATTAATCTATTTATTCACCCAAATAGTTATTCACCCAATAAAAATTGTAATAGTATTTTTCGCGAATTAGCCGCGATCCAAGGCGATTTTTTAAAATTCCTTTCTTAGCGAGCACCTACGGCCCTAGAGGAAGCTACATATCGAATTTCATTCCAATCCGTTCGGTGGTTTCTGAGATTTCGTGTTAAATGAGTGAGTGGTATTTGACAAATATATAGTAGATAATATTATCAAGTTAGTAATCCAGATGGACAGAGACTTTTGAGAGAGAAACTGGCAGATGGACTGCATTATCAGTACTTACAACCCTATCAATAGAGATATTCTCGGCTGTCACAATTTACTTTTTCAATAATAATGTTATTTACTTTCTCTGCCATAGTATTTGTAGGTAAAATTACTGCTCTTTCACACAACCAATGGTACAATTCATTTAATTTAAGACCTGAAACATCAGAATAAATTTCAAATCATTGAAATTTCAGTCTTTTAAAAACCTCTAGCAAAAAGTGAGATTATACCGCTCATTTTGAACATACAATATCAAAAAATAAAAAATCGATATTGTGATAAAAAGCAATAATTTTTAACGCAGCAGAAATATATTTTCATTTTCATCTGGTTGTATTATAATTTCTAACCATAAAAGTTATTGCCAGAGTGACAAACCTCTGCCACTTAACACTGTACATTTAAATTATTATTATTATTATAGTAAACTATACTATTTTAAACCTTCCTAGAACTATGAAGATAATGTAGTTAAAATCTGGTACAGATGGGTTTAATAATTTTACCATTGCAAAATCTGTTTCAGAATGGCGCTAACCACATATCTTTCGATTATTAAGAACCACGCGTCGCTCTAAATATTTATAGTTTTTTGGATAATTTATTTGAATTAAGCAAATTTTATAATCAATTCCCAGCTCTATATAACACTGTACCTTTATAACCTCTCTTAACTGGCACTCGCCATCTATCGGTCAATTTTAAAACTTCACTGCGCACCACATATTTATCGCTTTTTAGCAACAATTTGATAGAAAATGTGTAAATTTTATTATTGCAAAACCTTCCTTGAACTGTGAAGATGGCATAGTTAAATTTGGTAAAGATTGGTTCGGTAGTATTCGCGGTTAGTGATCACAAACGAAAAATGGCTTGTCCTTTTATAGAATAGTATAGACGTTTTCTCACTTTATTCATATGTTCTAGGTAAGTGGGTGTTGCTCGGATTGAAAATATGACAACAGTTCCTTGTCAGAAATTTAATAGAGAATATTTTTTTTTGTTTTAATACATTTGTCGTTACGTCCTGCTGTTTAGGAACTGTATTAGTTGTAATTAAAAAAGTCACGTTTGAAATTGATATTTTCTCTCAACTTAATTTATTAAAAATAATCATTGATTGTTTTTTTAGTTTAATTAATTTGATCCTTTTAATTTAAAAATGTAAATTGGAAAGAGCAGAAGATTGTATATTGACATATCCACCTATTATTTTTCCAAGTCAGGGAGAAATTGAGTTTTTATCATTGAGCCCGTCACTTATTCTAATCTTAGATTTTTTTAATCGATAATTTTTTTTTTTAAATCGTGCATTTTTATAAATAACTTCTAAAAAAATAAAAATAAAATTATGAAAAAATATATATTTAAAAGTATAGAAACAATAAAACATAAAGACCAAGCGTGCAATCACTAAATGGACAATCCCTTCCACCGAATTCTTCTCCTCGAAACCTAAACCAAACGTAAAAGGTCAGATCCAACACAATCATCCCACATACGCCTCGGTCTACTCTGTTTCAGCGTTGATTACCTATTAGGTATCCGTTAATTGTACACTTTGAAACTACTTAGCATGTTCGTATCAATCAATGCTTTAATATAACTTAAAAGAACTATGTAAAATATTAATTCAAAGAAATACAGCCTTATAAATCGGTGGTTGTCGTGAAAGAGTGGATAAAATTATCTGCGATGTGAAAAAATCGGTAGAATTTTGCTTCTTCTTCATGACGCCTCAAAGTAGCTACATATTTCTATTTCGAGTAATTACAGTATTTTGGAAAACGATCTAAAATGCCCTACAGAGAGGTACATAATTTTGATATATCTATTTCTTCATGACAGCCAGGAAAATAACAATTAAACAAAGCGCTGATTAAATAATTTAATTACTTAGGGGACAAAAGTAACGCTATAAAAATAAAAAAATTGACTGACTTAATTAATTATTATGATTTATATTAATTAATGGAGATATAATATTTAAATATTCAGGCATAAACTCCTTTTTAAATTTTATTCACATTAACAAAATGTTTCGGGATTCATATCTCATCTTCAGGTTATTCTTAAAAAAACAGTACCTAGATAAAACAACTTTTTAACAAACATTTAAAAAAAATTAATCAAACAATAAAAATTTCTAACTTTATTTCAGTGGTATTTCATTTCGTCTACATTCTAATTGTTGCAAAGTCTAATTCTTGTTTAAATTGTTTAATGCACATATACTACTAACCTGGACTAATTTAATTTTTAATTATTTAATTTATTAACTTAATATATTTTGTTTTATAAGTAATTTGTTACTTATATCCCACTCTTATTTTTATTTATTTATTTTTTTTTTCGAATGAGCCAACAGAGGACCACGTTCCAATTCCAATTCTTTATTCCTTGTTCTTTTCTTTTCTTCCAGTATGCTTTCATTTGTTCACCATGTTTCCTCTTTCTGTCTTCAGACCATTTTGCACCAGTCCTTTTCACTTTCCTGCCCTGGAATCCCTCCATTTTCAATACTTTTCGCCGAACTCAATCTTATTTTATTATTATATATTTTTTTTAAATAAACAATTTTATAATTAATTAAATTAGTCCAGGTTGGTAGTATAAATGTGTGACAAACAATGTAAACAAGAATGACACTTTGTAAAAATTATAATTAGTATTAAAGAAGAAGTACTTTTAAAATGCAGGTGAGGTGAAATACCACAGAAATAAAGGTAAACATTTTTATTGTTTAAAAATGTTAGTTAAAAAGTTGGTTTAATAGCTTACTGTTTTTTAGAATAATCTGAAGATGGGATATGAATCCCGAAATATTTTGTTAATGTAGATAAAATTTAAAAAGGGTATAGGCCTGAATATTTTAAAACAATAATTGTTCTTACCTTATTTGCAAAATTTTAACAAAATGTCGAGGAACTAGGTAGATTATTTTTATTTTTATTAAGAACATACTATCATTTATTAACATTTTATGCTGAAGGAGATTTAATCAATAATTTAAGTCTTTTTTGGCATAACTCCTATAATATTTCAATATATGTTGCTACGTGTTTCGGAACATTGTCCCATCTTCAGGCTGCTAAATTAAAAAAAAAAAAAAAACATTAATCTATATAATTATTATACTAATGGTTTTACAATTATATACGATATGTTATTAACCTATTTATCTGTGATTATTTTCTTGTTTCTTCATCTATGTCCATTTTACCAGCCATTTTCCTAATATTTTTGAATATGGACGATGAAGAGACAGTGTGAAAATAATCACAGATAAATAGGTAAATAACATATTGTACATAATTTTAAAACTATTATTATAATTATATAGATTAATGTATTTAAAAAACATTTTAGAAGCCTGAAGATGGGACAATGTTCCGAGACATGTGGCAACATATATTGAAGTATACTAGGAGTTATGCCAAAAAAGGCTTAAATTATCATTTACAAAAAGCCATTTTTTTTTTTCAACAGAAATATTTTATTTAAAAGTAGAAAGATTAGAGAATACTGAGGTTACAACCAGATAACATAGACTGATATGTTCAATAACTACGATATACATAGATGAATATTAAAACAATTAAAATATTTTTTTTAATATATAGATATTTAATATCGAAAACAAAACAAAACGACAAGAAGAGAACATGAAGGCAGTGAGAGACGAACAACTGGGTCGGCCACAGCCTTCACTGCCTCTACGTGACGTCAGGGGTCCGAGTCAAGGACCAGTCAATGGCTGCCAGCTCATTCACTTCAACAGTTCAATTTTCATCAGATCATGGGTTTAAAGCAAATAATTAATGTAATAAATGAATAACCAATATCACAATTAATTTATTTTCGATAGATCAATAAGGCAAGGCAGTTTGATGATCAAAAAGCCGGATTAACTTTGAAACGGACATTTCTTAAATTTCAAAAGGATAGACAAAGAAGCAATAAATTCCTAAAAATTGTGGAATAAATAAATAAACTACCACTAACAACTGAAGTTTCTATGATAAATAAAAAATCTAGCCAAAAACATGAACAAAAAAAAAAATTAATTTTATCTATCCTCCATCCATTTTATTCTTATCGGGCGGCCATATTTGAAGAAAACGAGGTAAGTAATAAGCCTTCAAATATATTTTCCTACACATCATTTTGGGGCCTAAAAACTTAATCAAATGAAAAGTAAACAATTATTTTCATTGGCCAGAATCTTAAATTAGAATAGTGATGACAAAATAATTCATTATAACTACATATAACAACGAACATTGGTCATCACTTCTTAATAATATTAGTCATTAACTAATTTTAAACAAAATTTACCAATAACTTGAAGAATGATCTTTTTTTGAAATCTCAGTACGAATCTTTAAATAATATGATATAGTAAGAGAGCTGTGAATTATATGCAATTAAATACAGAAAATATATAACCATCTACATTATTTAGAAAAATAAAAATATTGCAATACATACTTATCAGTAAGTACAAACCCAAATTTAAGTAACTGTGTTGAAAAGGGAAACAATAGGAAAAAGACCTTAAAAACAAAAAGACAAGGGGAACATTAAAAAAGAAAACGTTATAAAACTTTAACCTTAATTTAAGAGAGTATGTCAGCTCGAACTATAATACAGCATAAATTGGTATAGAAACCAAACTTTTCTTCAGTTTGTCTAAATTTAGACCTCTAAACTTAGTTTTATTTGTGCTTTTTTATTTTTATGTTATTTTTTACTAAAAAACGTGCAGTAGTTCAAACAACTTTATCTAAATAAAAAAAAAATAGAAAACGTTTCCATCATCCTCAAAAGTCTCAATTTTGCTCAGATACATACTTTCCAACAAGATCTTTCGTCTTTGCAAAATTGATTTTCGGTACTTTAGGAGTACACAAATAAATAGCCGACGAATGATGTGTCTTAGTGCACCCTACGTGAGAGACTGGGTTACGGAATGATGGTAAAAAGAAGGAAATAAGAAAAAAGAAAAGTAAAATAATACTCTAAGTATTTGAGCGGAGCAAGATGGAGAAATTAATACGCTTAAATAATTCCAACAGAAGCAAATGCGATCGAAAACTCATGCAAAGGGAAGGATCAACAACAGGAAAAATACGTTCTCATTCGATGTCTGGAAAAATAATAAGAGTTCCCATAGCTATTTTTCGGTTTTTATTTGCATTTTTTTTATTGTGTGCTCAGAAACAAAAAAATTTAAATGTCAAATGCTGATAAGCCGGATATGTAGATAAAGATGCAATTACAGTTCAAATTATGTAAAATTATGCATTTATCGCAAAATATGCAAATTGATTTCAAATGCCTCCAAACAAATACTTCACAACCCTAATTATAGCTTATATATTTATAATTACATCAAAAAAATACAATTTTATGATAATAAAAAAAAATGTACAGTTAAAATTGGCACACTACAAGAATAGAATTAATATGAAAATAAGATTTTTTATTTCCACAGAATTAAAGCAATAATAAGTAAACTGTATGTAAATTATTTATACTTTTACTAAAACGAATGGTATATATTAATTTAAAACATTTGCATGTTATTCCATGAAAAACATTTAATATATAAAAAATAACTAGGTTTTATAATTTAATAAATATTTTTAACAGAGTCGATAAAGCTAAGTTTTAAAACTATGAAGGTAAGAACATTAAGAAAGAAAACTTCATAGATGGCTTTTTGTTATAAAGCCAGCAAAGAACAAAATATTTAAAACAGGAGTTGTAAATAGCTCATGTTTTTTTTTTTTTTTTTTTTTTTTTTTTTTTTTAGAAAACTATTTCTAACAATCTGTGCGTAAAAAGTTCTATATAACAAGTTTATTCCGAAGTCTAGCTATATCAATAGTTCCGAAAAAAATACATAAAAACCTTTCTTTTGTAAAATCTGAACCAGCTCTGCTAAATGGTATTTTGCTTTGGCAAAAATCAAAAAATAAATTTTAGGAGTATGAAATTAATAGGCAATGAATAGTAAACTAACTACTAATCGGTAGAGATCTATAAAACTTTTTATCATCAAGTCTTTAGACCATCTACTTTTTGATACTCGAAAGTTCATTTTCCAAAGGTTGTTTTTTATTCATCATTGGTTCATGCCTAATCGGCTCTAGATAAAAAAAGATAATTATAGATAAAATTATTTGTGACATAATAAAGAACTTGAAGAATTTGAATCTGACGAGGAGAATGAGATGTTACATAAGAGCCGCAAAGCACAATGCCGAATTTCTAAATATATTTCATTTCAGCTAAAATCAAAATAATAGTTTTGTATTATGTTTCACATCCAAATTTATAAAATACATTATTCATGAAACCGAAAGATTGTAACCTGAACTCAAGAAAGACACTCATAAAAAAAAAAACAACTTACGGTAAAAAATTACAAATTAAAGAGGAAACAAACATCTTACGATGAAGTCTTAAAATTAATAATCTGTTTATCCGAGTTTGGCGAAAATATAATTGGAAGATTTAATGGCGAATTTTTGAGAAATATTTCTTATTTAACGGAAACATCTAAAAAAGAAAAGAATCTGAGCAAAAAAAATTAGATGTATCAAATTTCCAGCGTAATCGTTTTAATAATGATTGGTCTACGTGGCCTAAACTGAAATATTCCTAAATAGTTGTTGAAATGCACAACTGATAATGGTTAAGTTCTGTCAGAATCACACTAACAGATGCGATAGGTATCAGGTAAAAACAACTGTTTTTTTTTTTAATTATAAATCTAGTTATTTTAAGGGGCCTCATTGTACTTTAAGCTCTTGATGAGAAATATTAGTATATCTTAAAATAGTTAATCGCACAAGTTTCCAAAAACTTTTCACAACATTAGGCTATAATTAACAAGTTTTTTTTTTTTCAACTAGGGAGTTCATAGGAACAGTATAAGTAGAATGATAACACTTTTAAAAGACAGATCAATGAGAAAATAAAAAATGTGCAAATTTTATTTTAATAACTCTAAATAAAGCTGAGGGTAAAATCGTTACTTTATTTTGTTTATATCTAAATTAAGTTAATTCTACACTGATGATGAGAAAATTTTATCGAACCGCGTATCCGATTCTGATGAAATAAATATGCAGAATTGTTTGTCAATTTATTATTTCAATCATTTTAAAATTCAATTACTGCAGGTAAATATGACGATGTAGACTATTTGGAGTGTAATATAATATATCTTAAAACAGGATTAAAAATATTAATTTTATATGCCGATGTTTTACATTGTAAGACTTCATCAGGGCTAAAAGAGAAACAAAGAAGATTGGTTTTAAGAAAATAAAAAAAAAAAATATGAAAAATAAAACTGCTCTTAATGATAAAAGTATATTTGACTGTATGATGACTGGAGAAGATGTTCATTCATTATCCTTTTATCCATTACCATTAATATTTATTTTATTTTATTTTATTTTTTTTTTCCTTATCATTCTTGTCTTGTCCTTATTCTTACCTTGCAGTTTTGTATTATTATTACTGATTTATGTATCTGATCTTTTCTATGCGGTTTATTGTATATTGTTTTTATCAATGCCTTTCTGTATTCCATTTGTCATCTGTTTATCGGTCTGTTATTTTTTTCACATCTAGTATTTTGTTCATTATAGCCCTGAAGAAGACATGCAAGGCAGGTCGAAACGTTCGCACGTATTAAAGAATTTCTTCTTACACGTGGTGTTCCTCTTTGACTGCACCCCTGATCATCATCTCCTAAAACTGTTCTTCTTTTCTTTTTCACTTTTCAAATTTTTTTTTTCTTCATCTTTTTTAAAATTTAGTATTTTTTCCATATATTTTTGTTTTTTCTTCTAGCCCTGATGATCACCTGGACGCCGGGTGATAATGTACATAGTTGGGGTGTGCAGTAATACTTTAAAACACAATTAAAAATGTCAAAATATACACTAATTATTTAGCCAAAATATTCACATTTAGCGTTCTGACATGGGTATTTCACGGGATTTAATCGAAATTACATAAATGAGATCTTATAGTAAATTTAACCACCTTTGAGGTGGAAAAAAAGAAAAAAACACCGAATTAAACAAAATATGATAAACAAACTGGATTTTATTTTCTGAAGAAGATAGGGCTGAAGTCGATAGAACTACGCATCAACGTTTAAAAAACTTTATTTGGAGAACCAACGTTTCGAATAACAAAAACTGGATGTGAACAACAAATATTACAACAATGATAACAAAAAATTAACATATAAACTAAACTTCATTACAAAAGAGTAACTAAAGCGTTATTATATAATTAAGTATGAAACAGTAGCAAGTTGAATGATACAATTATTAATTTAATTATTTTTAGTAGATAATTTTTTTTATTTGCTTTGTGTTAGCTCGGGTGGAAATCAGGCATCTTTACAATAAGATTACCATGTAAAGGAAAAAAAAAATACAACGGGCAGTATAAATTTGATATCTAGGTTAATATAATAATGAATTTATCAACGCATTTGACTTTCTTTTTTTTTAATAATTGGTATTTTAAAGAATGGACTGGAATCTATAACTGATAACGCAAAACGGATTAGAGTTTGAAGGCAAAGAATCGTACGTAATAAATTCGATAAAACACGCTGACAAACAATATTATGCAACAGGAGACACGTGAATCCACCAAAGGAAATTTTTTTCAAACTTAAATACATATTTTATTAACACTATATTCATAATTAATAATTGATTAACATTAGATAAAAAAACAGGATTCGAATTTTATTTATCTGTGAAATAGGTCTCTAAACTTTAAATAAACAGTTTATTTTAAAACATAAGAGTTTTATTCTTAAGAGTCTATCAGTCAGAAAAAACAAAACTTTGTCTTCAGATTTGGAGCTAAATATTAAAAAAAAAAAAATAAGAGGTAAATAAAAATAATAAGTAAAAGGCTGAGTGAACCCGAAGGCTCGAAGTTGACACCATTAATCACTGACCCCACACCTCCACTCCCTCCATCCAACGGTTGGATTCCAACTCCATCAAATCCCAAATCCACAAAATTGAACCAGACACAACTCCCCACCCCCATCTACGTCTCGGTACAACCCTTGGACATTCATAAATGAAAAATAAAAGTTATATTATATATAAACATATATATAATATATGAGAATTATCAGAACTACTACAAATAACCTACAAGTAATTAATTTTATTTACTACTGTTGCATAGAATAATATAAGTTTCCAGAATTTCTGGAATAAATAAATATATAAAAAATTCTAGAGAAAATAAATGATACTTTTTCCGGTTTGATACTTCCTTTACTATATGAAAATTTCAATGTTGCTATAATAAATTCTTTGAACTCCACTAGTTTGATCAGTATATATTTTCATATTGTGATAATATTACTTGACTTTAGTATATCTCATTGAAATTAAATTTGAAAAAAACTAAACTTTTCATCAAGTAAGAGTTGAACCAGATATTAGGTACATACAATAAACAAAGAGCTTATTAAGTTACAAGAATTATATTACTAACTGCACTCAATAATCGAAAATCTAGTAAAGTAATGTCTCTATAGTTAAAAATTTAATTTATATATATATCCACAGTAAAGTCTCTCTTATCTGACGTTCACTATCCAGCGCTTACATATGAGGACAATTATTACTGTATATCAATAACAAATAAAACGAAATTCACTACTGAAATAATAATTAATTATTAGTTTATCTGTTGTATCATTTGTAAATTTAGGAGTCATAACACAAAATTGATCTTTGATTGCATATGCACATACATAATAAATAATGTCCAATCAGTAACTAATAGTTTATCCATATAATATAAAAGGATAGCAAGCCATTTTTAGTTTGTAATTACTAACCGCGAAAACTACTAAACAAATCTCTACCACATTTTAACATTATCTTTTTGGTTCCAGGTTTAGCAATAATAAAATCAATTGATTTTCAATTAATTTGTTATTAAAAATAAAGATAATTTGTGGATAACATGTCACAAATGTACGGTGTTATATAGAGCTTAAGAATTAGGTTTATTCATTTATAAATTCTTTACACACGAGAGCGGGCGAAGCCTCTACTGGGAATGCTTGTTAACTATAATTTGTTTAAAAATAATAAAAAAACTTTAACTAAAAATTTTTTCTTGAAAAGGAAACAAAGCTACGAAAGTGATGTGGAATTTCTATTTACTGGGTACATACCGAACACGTCATATTTTTCACGGAAAACTTTTTAACCTAACATTTGTTTTGCAGCTTGAACTCGGGTCCAGGAGCTAGTAAAAAGCGATTTAGATAAATTATTGGTTATTGTGATATTAAGCCAAAATATTAATGGGGAAACAATATTTAATAAAAACCTATACAGATAAATATTTAATAAGATTGATTTGAAAACTATTGTATCTGATGTTACTAAAATTAAGTTTAATATTCTTATCATCTAAAGTCTAATGAATGTTCTCAATTATAATAAAAACAATTTTTTTTTTTTTTACTTTATAAATCTTCAATTATTTTATTAAAAAAGAATTTATCAAAAAACTAGAAACATTTCCTTTTCATGGTGTAATTTATCATGAGACTGTTAAACCAGAACTAATCTGACATAGAAGCTTATCGAAGTAGCACTATCGCTAGTACAGAGATATAGCTCTAACCAAGCCCATTATTTCGCAAATAGTCATCGAAGAAAATAATTTTAAAAAATTATAAAACATGATCATTTTACCTCTAAGTTGACATTCGTATAGTACATTTCGTTTCATATAAAAACAAATTCATCAAAATGACTCAATCACTCTCCGAGTTAAGTTTTTTAAACATTCAAACATTTATACTCTTCAAAGACCCTCGAGAATGATACAGTTTACATAACATTCAATGATATTGTAAATGTAATTGCGTATTGTTTTGAAATATTTAAGTACTACCGTAAAATGGGACAACTTTGCCAGTTTTTGAAAACAATGTTGTTTGGCACTTCGTGAAGTTTCTGACCAATTATATAGAAGCGCTAGTGTGTTCATCACGTAGAGGAATTATTTTTTTTAAAACAAACTCTTGTGTTTAATCAGATTTATCCAATGTTTACAGGTTTTATCAGTGTTTTTCTTTGCTTGTTTTGCAACAGTTGGTATTGATACCCTTAAAAAGTCCTGCTCATACATTCAAAAGTAAATAACTATTTATTTTGTCTAATACATAATTTAATATTTATTTAGAACAATTTGAAAATGTAAATTTTACTTTTTCTGTAGGTTTATAAAATAACTTGGAAAAGTTGCACTAGGAAGTAAAGTCAAGATGGGGCAACTTTGCCAACCTATAATTTTGTGTTTGTTTTTACATAAAAGGCTATATTGCAAAAGTGTTAAGTATTGCATGGGCAAACTCACCAAATTCTACGGAGGCGAGGAGTTTGAAAAATCCTACCTCCGCACAAGCGACACAGGAAGATCATTTTACTTCCCAAACGTGGCTGATGAAGCTTTATTAATCGTAGGAGACATCATTTATATAATTGACCCTCCCTATATTGAACTCCGAGATGAATACACATTTATGGATGAAAATGTCAGAAGTTTTTGTGGTTTTTAAATTTCATTAGGTATTTCAAGTTTCGTTTTAATGAATTTCATTATTACGATATTTCATTCTAAATACTGTAAAATCTAAATATATGTCTTTTTCTGATTACCACGCTCTCAGAAACCCTGATGAAGGCTTGCAATGCGAGTCGAAACGTCGGCTGCTGTGTATCTATGACTGCATACGCCAACAATCTACATCTCTAAATACTTCTCAGTCAACTAACACTTTGCCAATGCTACTTTGCTATATTTTTTTAATTTAATTTATTGATTAAATTCTAATTGTTCCATATATTTTAAATCAAAAGATCTAGACTCATAATTATAATGGGTTTGAAACAGAATTGAACGCTTGTTGGTTGAGGTAAAAGTTGTAAGGAAAAATTAATCATGGCAACGTTGCCCACTTTACGGTATGTACTATTTTCACACAAGTACATAACTATTTTCATAGTTGCATTTGTTTACGAAATAATGATTTGGAAATTCCGGTTTATTAATTTTTTATAAATTAGTTTTTGTTTGACAGCAGTTTAATTAGTTTTAATATAACTCTCGAAATAATCTTTTAATTAATTTCATAATCATGATGATTATAAGGCGTAAGAAGGAACTGAGATTTTGGAAGTTTAAAACTTCTCAATCCTCCATCAACAATATCACAAATAGATTCTTATCTTCACCTCAAAGACTTCACAGGCAGTCAAGACAACAAGAAGTTTTAAACATTGATTTCTGATAACCTTCCACTGCGGTTGCAAAGAAAATGGCCTCGAGACCTTTTAGCATAGAAGTGTCAAATTGGCAACAGAGCAAATTTACAAATTGCATTCTTGAGTACAAATTCACTGTTTCATATTTCAATAAATGAACATTTTCTTAAATACATGAAGGTACAGCTATATTATATACTAGCATCCCCCACCGCACCTTCGCCGGCTCTCATAAGTAAAGAACTCAGATAATTTTAACAAATAATTGAAGTTTTACATTTTATCGATAACAATCTTGCATTGTTGAAAGCATGCAAAAGAGAAACAAATAAAGACAGCCGAATAAACTACATTTCGAGTTTTTCCTACCGATATTATGAGATGATTAGATTTTTATGATTTCCGGTTCTGGAAAGTCCTACATATAATTGACCGTGAGAGAAACAGCCAGTCCGCAGACCCACTACAACGTTTCCGTAAGTCTAGCCTTGCGATCTGTTAATTGTAATAGTAATATCTTTAATTAGCAATTTTAATCGTTTAAATTGAAATGGTAGATTAGTAGGAGTCACTGGTATTCTAAGAATAAATGCTTTCCTGGGATCCACATGTCGCACCGTTATTTATCCCTTTTTAATAACAATGAATTGAAAATATATAAATGTTTTAATAAATTTCTAGCTCTGCATAACACGTACCTTTGTAACCTCGCATGCAGAATAGAGCCCGCAACCTGTCGGTAAATTTTCAAACTTCACTTTTATCCACATTTTATCGCTTTTTTAATAACAAATTGATTAAAAATCAGTAGATTTGATCATTGCTAAACCTTCCCAGAGCTATGAAGACTATGTAGTTAAAATTTGGTACAGATTGGTTGAGTAGTTTTCGTGGTTAGTGATAATAAACGAAAAATGGCTTGTACTTTTATATAATTGTATAGATAAATATAAATGTGTGAGAGTAAAACCATAGAAGAAACTCATTTTCTTACTAGGTTTTTTTTTTTTTAATGGCAGACACATAACTTTCTTTTAATTTTAGACATTATAACGATTAGTGGTGATTTTTCACGCATGTCGAGTTCTTTTGAAATTGAATTCGGAATTCCTAGAGCTGAAGGGTTCTCTCAAAGATTAAGCCAAAAGAAAGCAGAAATGCTAGTTTTTCTTTCGGGAAATATGTGATTCAAGGAGCACACTTGACTCTTGAAATTAACTATTTCGTTATTTTCCTTTTCTGAAGATTTGTTTTGTTCATTATTATTGTAACCATTTAAATTGTAAATACTTTCTTAAAATTCAAATAAATTTGTTTTTTTCTCTCATCTTTATGATATAATCTTATAATTCATAATCCTGCGAATTTCAAATGGCAAGTAGATGATTGAATTTAATTAAATTAGTTGAAATTCTTTCTTGAATAGCTTTGAAAAAAAAAAGAAGTAACTACCAAAAAACTATCGATAGTACTAACTATAGAGTATCGCCCAACCCTACTTTTTAGACACGCAATGTTAGTGTATATTGGATCGAAAATTTAACGACTGTTTCCTTATCAGAACCAGTAGATGTAACACCAATAGATTATACATAAAAATATCCATGATTTTTTGTTCTTCCCAATCTTTTTTTTTTTCCATTTTAATATAAGACGTACGCTATTTTAAACTTCGTTTTCATATAATTAACATAATTTAAAAGTGAAATAATACTTTTAATAATCGATAGTTAAAGACACGGGCTACCTGATTCACACGTTCAAGTTCAAGAAGAAGTTACAAAAGAAAACTTATTTTCTATTTTATCCAACATGTGGTGGGTGACTGATCCTTGAATGATTTTGATGAGGGGGAGGGGGGACTAAAGAAGGAATCTGTAGGTAAAGAATGAATATTTAACGAATTTCCTTCAACTCAACACTAATTTGATTTTATTATTAATTTGTTCCTAAAATAACGTAACAGGTATAATAAGTATACACAATGTAACTTTATCATAAAGAAATCGCCTTTATGCTAAAGTTTTTCTTTATACTGGTGAAAAGCAAACTAATCTGAACTGTTTAGTTACTTAGATTGATATTGTTTTTTTTATTTTTTGGTTGGATGGAAATAATACGAATCAAATCATTGTTACAAGTTGTGATTTATTTTTAAGTTAACATAATTTTAACATCAACAACATTCTATTTTTTCTCACATTTTAAAGTTTAATATGATAAGTTAAAAAGCTCCTTTATATGTATTATTTCAGAATTGTTGTGCTGTAAGTCAGATTCTGTAACTGTGACTGCAAATCAAATTCCTGAATAAACATTCCGACAACAGCTCGCGGACCTCTGTTGGAACCACTGAGCATTTTTGGAGCACAGCAAACATTTTTCGAAAATTCATAATTTCATACGAACGAAGGAGTGAGTTGTGTATTTAGATCTGCTCTAACATTAAACTGCTAATATTACATCCTTACTCATGACTAGGGCTGTGAAAGATATGCATTAGCATATTTCTCCTAACCAACTAAAACATCTAATATCACCAAAATGTATATTTTTCATGTATATAGATCAATGTGAGCTATTTTTAATTCGCATATTTTGCCATAAATACATATTTTGGACTTTAATTGCATATTTATCTACACATCAGGCATATCAGCGTTTAAAATTTAAATTATTTTATGTTTCTGAGCAGACGATAACATAAAATATTAAAAAAAAAAAAAAAAAAAAAAAAAAAAAAAAAAAAAAAAAAAAAAAAAAAAAAAAAAATTGAGAACTATTATTTTTTGCCGCCTAATGAATGATTTCTTGTTTGACCAGGTGGATTCTTCCCTTAGCGCCAACTTTCGATCGCAGTTGCTTCTCTTGGAATTGTTTAATCGTTCTAATTTCTGTTCTCGCTCCGCTCAAATACT
This sequence comes from Euschistus heros, assembly GCA_003667255.2. Taxonomy (NCBI): domain Eukaryota; kingdom Metazoa; phylum Arthropoda; class Insecta; order Hemiptera; family Pentatomidae; genus Euschistus; species Euschistus heros. The sequence goes on along the minus strand of RCWM02000096.1, from coordinate 184,157 downwards.
GGAACTTAAAATAAAAATGAGCAGTTCATATTCTAATAAAGGTTGGGAACATTAATATACAGGGTGAGTATCTCTTAGCGTAAAAAAAAAAAATTGGGGTGAAACTAGATCAAAAGTGTAGCCAAATGCCGCAGACCTCACCTTTCTATTCCAATCCGTTGCAGATATATGGTAAATAAACGATTTTTTGGAGGAAAGCATGTTTTTTTTACGATAAAAGCTGTAATATCTCCATTTTGTTTAAATATTTTTCAAATATTGATCACATTTTCGGATTTAGCAATAAATTTCCTATAAGATCGGAGTAATTTAACCTTGAATTTTACAAACTTGGGACCTAAAAAATATCTTTATCTTCACCTAATTTAGGGAAGTTACAATTTCTTATAATACTTCAGCGCTCACTGCTTTTCATAAAAACAATCCACAAAACTGCAAAGCTCTCAAAAACTTGCAAATTTAATAAGCTTTCAAATGATATGTTAAAAGTAATGATTTTGTTTTAATTTCATGGAGAAATTTACTTTTGAAACCGAAAAAACATGGTGTTCTCATTTAGCATACAAATCAGGTACTTTGGTAAATAAGACATTATGATAATCGCTTGATGAAAATCTGTATTTTAAATAAAAGAAACACTTCATTAGAATAAAAAGCAAAGAAAAAATTTGTTAATTTGAAAATAAAAGAATCACTGTCAATAAAGCGCCGCCAGAGTCCGTTATTTTATTAAATTTTCAAAATGTCCTCCATTATTTCGAATGCAGCTTCTTGCTCTCTTTCTCACAGCCCCTACGGTCACTGCTAAAGTCAGACGCTGTTGCAATTTGGCTCCGGCCTCCAGAATTCTCGTCTTTAGGACCTCAATGCTGGTCACTTCTCTGGCATATACCTCGCTTTTTATGTAGCCCCACACATAAAAGTCCATTGGAGCTAAGTCAGGTGACCTAGCTGGCCAATGTATCACACCATTTCTACCTATCCAGGTCGAATATCGTTGGTTCAGCCATTCCCGTACTGCTGCCGAATGATGTGGAGGAGCACCATCGTGTTGGAATATTATGTTTTGCTGAACATCAAGTGGAATGTCGTGAATAAGTTGTGGTAGAATATTTTGTAAAAAATCCAAATAACTTTCTCCATTCAATCTGCTGGGCAAAAAATGTGGCCCAATGAGTCGGTCCCCTATTATCCCAGCCCACACATTCACTGTAAAACGATGCTGGAAAGATGCTTCTTGAACCATATGTGGGTTTTCAGCTGCCCAGTAGTGCCGGTTGTGGACGTTAAAAATTCCTTCCCTTGTAAAAAGAGACTCATCTGTCCATAAAATTTTCCTCAGAAACTGGTGTTCTTGAATGTCTCTATTTAAAAGCCAGCGGCAAAATTGTATTCTATGTACATGATCATTAGGTTCTAGCCCTTGTACTTGTGTGAAATGATATGGGTGAAAATGTTCTCGGTGCAAAATGTTGATAACTGACCTTTGGGAGATACCAATTTCACGGGCCAAGTCTCTTGATGAAACACTGGGATTTTCATTTACTATATCAATAATTTCCTCTTCGAGTTCAACATCATGAGGAACTTGTCCCAATTCTTGACGTAACTTATGAACGGAACCTGTTTCAGATAAACGTTGATGAGTTCGTGAAAACACTATCGTAGAGGGGAGGCGCCTATCTGGAAACCTAAGTTGGTACTCCCGCCGCGCTGCACTCGCGTTTCCATTACAAAAACCATACAAAAAAATGTATGTCAGCGTACTCACCATTTGTGAACGTTGCCATCTTCGCAGGTGTATTGCCAAACAGAAAAAAATAATCCCAATAAATAAAATGGGCCCTCAAGCTAAGGATAAGCAATATTAGCAAGGGTCTTTCTAATGATAGTGACACTTTTATCTCTGTAGCTTCTTAATTTCCAAATCAAACTTTCAATCATTATATCAAAATAAAAATAAAATAATAAACAATAATCCCCTCCCATTTCAAAATAAACAGGAAAATAACTATGAAATAGCGATAATGTGCTTAGTACTGAGAGAGGTCAAAGTCGCTGTTGTTATTATGAATACCTGAACTGGCCTAAAATTTATGTCAATAAATATTATATTTTTTCTTTGCTTTTTATTCTAATGAAGTGTTTCTTTTATTTAAAATACAGATTTTCATCAAGCGATTATCATAATGTCTTATTTACCAAAGTACCTGATTTGTATGCTAAATGAGAACACCATGTTTTTTCGGTTTCAAAAGTAAATTTCTCCATGAAATTAAAACAAAATCATTACGTTTAACATATCATTTGAAAGCTTATTAAATTTGCAAGTTTTTGAGAGCTTTGCAGTTTTGTGGATTGTTTTTATGAAAAGCAGTGAGCGCTGAAGTATTATAAGAAATTGTAACTTCCCTAAATTAGGTGAAGATAAAGATATTTTTTAGGTCCCAAGTTTGTAAAATTCAAGGTTAAATTACTCCGATCTTATAGGAAATTTATTGCTAAATCCGAAAATGTGATCATATTTGAAAAATATTTAAACAAAATGGAGATATTACAGCTTTTATCGTAAAAAACATGCTTTCCTCCAAAAAAATCGTTTATTTACCATATATCTGCAACGGATTGGAATAGAAAGGTGAGGTCTGCGGCATTTGGCTACACTTTTGATCTAGTTTCACCCAATTTTTTTTTTTACGCTAAGAGATACTCACCCTGTATATACTAGGTTAACCGATTTCTCCAATATTTCTTTTTGTACGGAAATAAACTTCTAAGAGGTTAAGAGAATCACAAACCATTTTGAAATCGAACTTGTGATGATGAACACTCGTAACCAAATTTCTTCCTTGATAGACAGAGAAATATTTGGCAGTTTATATACATACAATAGGATATAAATATAAGCCCTCAGTATTTCAAATCTTGAAGAAAGTTTTGTTTTATTATATGATATCAACCCGTCATTCTTCAATAATGACATTTATGGGTAGAAGCAATGAAATGATGGGATATTGAAAACGCAATATTAAACTGAATAACATTAAAATAATCAGTCATAATTACCAAGCAAAAGAGAAAAAAGGTTTCACAAAAATTGAAAAATCAAATGAAATTCTTCGTAGGGTAGTAACGGTTTGAACCTGACGTCACTCGGGTGCCGAACGCCTTCGGGAATTTCCGTCCTGAGTTCAGGAGCGAATCGGCCTTGATAACTCATTGGTAACTAACAAATCTTGATTCATAAAGAAATTGATCACATTTAAATATTGAATGCATGGTGAATAGAACTTTAATACTAACTATTTTGAAAATTCTGAGGAATTAAGTGAGTGAAGATATATCGATCAGATTAGGTCTGTATGAAACAATAATTCCTTCAATTTAGTAATATACATAATTAACCAATTAAAATAAATATACAAGTACTACATTAAAACTTATAGCTATAAAATAAAACGGCAGCTATTCAGAATCATGCAGCAGGGAACAAACAAGGGTTCTGATAGACCCAACAGTTAAGGCTGGGTGTATTGCGGGTTCCGTAACAAAATGAAGGGGCCTCTGCCTTCAAGATCAGGCAGATTAGTTTCTAAATTAAGTTTTTATTTAGTCAGTGCTTAATGTCTGAAGAAGAGAAACGTAGAACAGTTAATATTTTGGCCACTAATACCTTTTTTAACCTTATAAGAATTAAATTTTCTATAAAACAATAAAAACATACAATATAAACAACCTAACCTTAGCAATATTTCTAAAACATTTATATGAAAACAAAAATGCAAGTATAATATTAATAAACTCATATTGATTTCATAAAAAATATCCAAACAAATACTTATACCAAACTGGGAAATAATATACAATCTAATAGTGAAATTAAAACTAGTAATTTTTTTAAACTTTATTACTTCATCAAATAAATAATCACACAGTAGAGATTTAAATTGATGACAACTAAAAGGCACACAAATCAAAGATGCTTTAATGTACCTTACATCTCTTGCTTAAATTTGATTAATAGAATAAAAATGGATATTATTATTCATTAAAATGTAGATAATGTTAAAGATTTAATACTTCTCCATTGACAAAATAAATATTTGAACACTGATAAATTCTTTTTTTAAATTCACTTTCCTCACTAAAGCCAAGTTTTTTTAGTTTTTTATTCTGTTATTTAATAATTCAAACACAAATACTTTTGATGAAACAACAATCAAAATCAGAAACGACAATTAATACCCTCGAATCAAATTTGGTTAAGATTTCTTAAGTATCTTAAGCATTATTTAATGCAAAATGTAGGTAAAAAGTTTGTATTATGAAGTGGTATTATAACATGTTATAATTTATAAATATTTATACTTGACAAATGGCAAGAAAAAATGTCCAATACTTAACCTTCATTTCAATAATATATTTGCCATATTCATACAAGGTCTAAAATAAATAATAATTATTTTAAAATTTATTTTAAGTGAAATTTATTTAATAGGTATTATATCTCATAATACTTTTATGAGGTGCACATAAAGGGATACAAATGGTTGAAAAAAAAGATTAAATAAAAAAAATAATAACAAGGAAATTACTTTAACATAAATAAGAATTATGACCCTTGAAAAAAATAAATAAAGATTTTTGAAAACACAGTGATATGTAAATATTGTTATCGTTAAAATATAAAGGATTCAAATTAAAAATATATATACTTGTGATAACAAATAATTAAAAGTAAAAACATATATTTAATTACTTTTCGTTATAAAAGGTAAATAAAATATATTTACCAATAATAATGTAAATAATTAAACCCTAATTAATAACAAACAATTTGTTCAATAAGTTAATTAGTCTGAATTTTAATTATTACTTCAAACAATAGTTCAAATAAAACTTAATGTGTTTTAAAACATAAATCTTGAAATTTTCTTTAAAACAATCTGTTTAAAAATACAAAAATTAGTTGAATAAAAGGTGAGTTAAATGGTCACTAGTACATGTAAATCTTTACTCAAATGACTAAATAAAGACTTATAAAAAAAAAATAACAGCCAGGAGACAAGCAATTCGCAACTTTCCAAGCAAATGTCATTGTATACACAAATGGTTTAAATTCTGTTTTATCTAGATTTATGAAAAACTATGTTTATTTACTCATTGACTATTAAAAAAAAAAGATGCCAATATGTAATTTCCAGTAATTATTATCAGATTCCTTTATATCTTTTTCACATTGAGAAAATCTATTTATTAATCAGAAATTCAACATTTGTTCATTAAGATTTTTCAAATATAATATTTACTACTATAGTTAGTGTGTTGTTAATTGTTGTGTTTTTTTTTTTTTTTTTTTTTTTTTTTTAATGGTGCTGTTAAACAATTGTGAATATTGTTCATTACATTGAGCATTGTTATATATTTAAGGGATGTTCTATCCCCAGATAGTTTATTTTGCATTCCTTCATTTATACCATTATACTGTTTTATGTCAGGTTAGGAATATATGTAATGTTTACAAACTAACAATCTTCAATATATTAATGAAATTATAACTGATAATTGTTTTAAAACATACTAGGAAGTGATATATCTAATTAAAAACCATAGACAGTACTTTTATATACTTAACTAAATAAAAATTATGAAAATGACAATTCATCCAAATTTTTAATGACTTAACTATATAAAAGGATAATCATCAATTAACATAATTTAAATAAATAAATAATTCTTTGAATATCAATTAGTTTTTAAAATAAATTATGGGGTAGCAAAATTAGAAAAATATCAGTAATCCAAATAACACTCAAAATTAATATTGAAATAGAAGTAAAATCAGTATGTCACCATGATAAACTAAATCATCACTAACTTGTTAAAACAACCAAAGAATAGATTCAAAATTTTATGTGATCAGGGTGTGTGCGTGTGAGTAATATCAAAAGAGTGAATATCCACGCATTTGAATTCGTTAATAAATGCATTGAATATACATACCCAAATCTTATCGGTGATATCTCGTCCAGGAGCAAACGCTTAATCTTTTTGGATATAAGGATAGTTAAACTTTTAATCTTTAACTGTCAGAAAAGGGAATAAAATAAAATGTCATTCAGGGACACAAAATGAAGGCAACAGTAAGGGACTCCCCTTCGTGTTTATCTCACAACTTCAAGTTGCCAACCTAACCTATTCAATGAAATTAAATGTTTTTTTCAATTTATGTAAACCTTTCGGGATAATAAATGATGAAAGTCATTGGATACCCGTCAAAAGAATTATAATAGAAACAAACGATCTAAGACTGCTCATTTACAGAAGTCAGGTCAAATAAAAATGAGTTAGTTAAAGTTGGTATAGCGCATAACATATGGAGAATCGAATTGTAGCAGGTTAAAACCTAGTGTTGTTGTTACTGTACGGTCTGTTGAAGGGGTCACTGAAGGAACACGATAATTAGTGTTTTTAATAATGGTGAAGTGAAAAGTTTTTGTAATATTTTATGTTTACTTTAGTCTCTGATTTAATGATTTCTTCAAGGGCATCTTTGAGCTAATACAACTTTCACTGTATTAACTGCTTATGTAATTTTAACCACACATCAATTCAATTTGTTTAGTTGTATATTTTTTATAAAGTGGTAATATAAACCAGTCATGAGCTCCTCTAGGTTAGTAAGGGGTGCTAAAACCCGAATGTTTGCTATAGTTTGTTTAATATGTGTTCTTGGTGCTGTTGTTTTTGTTTTCCATGGAACTCAATCCAAATTAGCTGAAGTGCAAAAACTAGTTAATAGTTGTAATCAGCAACAAGAATCATTGTCTGCACAACTACAAGGTAATATAACATTGCTATTTTATGTATATTTGGATAGATGAGATTGAATGCATTCTCTTTTTCATCAGTTTATGTTTCTTTACATTATTTTATATTGTTTAAGTAATTTTTGAGTACAAAGTAAGATTGGAAAAGTCTCTCACTAAAGAAAAAGAAGATCATAAACTAACTAAAGAAACACTTGAGGGAAAACTCGCAGAAGAACGAAAAATTAGAGAAAAGGAAAATCAAGAATCTAAGAGTAAATATGATGCATTAGTTCAACAGAATAAATTTTTACAGGTAACTTAACTATGTTTGTTGTTACTTCTAATAGATTTCTTATCATTTACATTTTAGTTTTGTGGCAATATTAAATTTTTATTATGTTGGATTTATTGTTTACTATTACTATTGGAAACCATTTATTTTAACAGTTGAGCATATATACTGAGGCTATTTTTTTCTTTATCGGAGTTGTGGATAAAGTACTGTTAAGTCTCTGTTCATAGCTAAAAAAATTGAATAATTTAATATTTGTAAAACTATAATTTTCATTCTCTTGCAAGGCCTATTACTTTTCTATTCAATACAGTTATTCAAGGTTAAATTAGAGATGGTACGTGACTTTCCTAAGTCATTAACATCTCTATCTCCTTGTCATATTTTTAAAATGCATAAATTCCTTTCTTTCTATTCCATATGTCTTGAGGTTTTATGTGATAATCTATATATATATTTTTAAACCAATATGAATGATTACTTTTGGAGTTTGGTCACAAGTCTCAATTGTTAAATCATGAGCTTAGCATGTAATATTTGCATTCTAATCTATATTTGGAACAAACTATTTCAAATCATTATTTTCCTGCATATTGATTATTGCAATAATGTTTAAGTATTAAATATTTTGATTTATTTTACAAAGTTAATAATCTATTTAATAATTAGTGGTTGATCTGACAGGATATGACAGTACTTAAAAAAAAAGTGACGTAATTAAAATTTTAACCATCTGCTAGTAGATATGATATATTTAATTTTATTATCAATCTCTATTAAATTTTTATTTATCAATACTTTACTTTATTTCCAAATAAATAATTAGGGCTTTATTTAAAAGATAAGTTTAATGATTAATATCTTTATAACTTGTTGCTTTCGGCAAAAATAATGATGGCTGTGATAACATAGATATTATTAGAGAATATTTGAGTAAGTGCATAATTTTTAGTGTTTTAGGCCAAAATTTAAAAGAAATTGATTTTGACAGGAGGATCATGGCTAGTTTTTACTTTGATTTTTTTTTTTTTTTTTTTTTTTTTTTTTTTTTTTTTTTTTTTTAATGTAGTCTAGTAGATGAAATTCTGTGTAGAATTTTTTTTATGATGAACGTGGCATGGACTTATTAGATGTTTTATTTATAATGTTGCTTCATTTTAGACACAGCTTGATGATTTAAAAGAAAATGAAAAAACTCAAGTTTTGAAATTGAATGAAGAAAATGATGAGTTGAAAAAGGAATTGGAAACATTTAAGAAGGAAAGTAAAGAGGCAATTAAAAAGAAAGAAGCAGCTTTAGAAAGCTTGAAGGTTTTATTATAACTATACTCTATATAATGTATATATATTCTTAATAGTCTTTTTTATAATATTACTGTTGTGATTTGTACAGAGTGATTACTTGAAACAGCAAGATGATATTAACAGATTAACTCAAGAAAAGGAAGATCTTAAAAGTAATATAATGCCTAATAACAGTCAGATGAGTCATTTAGAGAAAGTTAACTTCCAGCTTAAAGGAGAAATGGATAAATTAAAGGTAAAATTTAGTTTTTGTTAGGAATTTAGATTATATATTGATCAGTCAATCCTTAAAATACAGGAATTGATCTTGTTCTGCCAATGTTGTAGATTAAGACTTTTAGTCTATTTATTACTTAACAAAAACTGACAATATTACCAACTTAATCACTTCCTCTCCTACCGATCAAGCAGTGTGGGGAATCTTCTTATAGAGCTTTATCCAGTTTTCTTGGTTCTCTGGTTGTGCTCTTCTAACTGCAAAATTCATTACTGTAATAAAGAGTAATGGACTGAGACTGCAACCATGTCTGATTGATACCTTGGTTGGTCAGAAACTTGTTCGGCATATGGTTACTTATTTAACAATGGTCTTCTGTTTTGTTCCTTATGTAGGATTAAAATTTCTTTTCTTGGCCCCATGTCAACTCCCTTCTCTTTTTGGGGAGTTATTGCACCCTGTTTTCTGATCCTATTGAAACCCTTTGCCGAGTCCACAAAGCGGGCATAGATATCTATTATTTTCTCAGATATTGTGAAAACGGGGTCTTGGGTGATTTTATTCTTTGTAAAGCTGTATTACTTCTCTCTCATTATTGGCTCTACAATTTTCCTCAAGGATTCTGGAGTATATTTTACGTGGAATGCCAAGAAGGGAGATACCTTATTAGCTCTTACATTCCAGTTTACAACGTTTAGAAACAATATGAAATTCAAAACCTGTATTGCTACAACCTGTAACGGATTTAGAGTTGAAGTACATAGTGAGCTTGCACCTTTCCTTGGTCAACAGTTGTAAAAGGATGAGATTTAGCCAAAATCACGCTTATACGCTAGGATTTTCCTCAATTTCAGGCATCCACTTTTTAGAGGCCGAGTGTTCTCTTGGGAGAGACTCTCCTGAGCCAAGAGTTCCTCGGCTAATACAAGAGAATATATAATCATCGGCATCTAGATTCATACATGGGTCCTGGATTTAAAAAGTCCAGTGCCATTCCCACTCTGCACTTCCAATCTGGCAATTTTACTTTTCAATAAACAGTTGGTTATAATGATAAAATTCTTATGGTCCAGACAATATTAGTCCATTAAAAACATTTTTCGAATTTACAAAAATCATATGTTTAATAAGAATCATTCTTAACAAGCTATGTGTTTTAGATAAACCCATATTTATCCTACTTTAGCTAAATTTTGAAGACAAATTAATAATGGTATGTAGATTGCATTTTTAATTCATCCCTTTAACACGGTTTCAGATGGGGAAAGGGGCTTAATTTGATTATTAACCAACTAATGTAAACTCTATCTTAAAATAATTAGATAAAACAAATAGCAAAAGAATAAAAAAAGTAATAATAATAAAATTTCAAGAAAACAACCTTTACATATCATGACTCAAAAATAATATAATCTATGATTTTTTATAGTTCATTAACTTTTTATTTCTTTTTAAAGACTAAATTATCTGAGTGTGAAGATGCCAAACCGAAAATAAAGAAGGAAGCAGAACCACAGCCTGATACTAATGTTGGAGCTCAGCCTAAGGTAAATTGAATTTAAATTTAATTATTATTTTTTAAAAAAATTTGTTTTTTATTTATTTATTTATTGCTTAGCTGGTCTACAGTGGGCAAAAAATTAATGGTTCAACTACCCCTGGATTGAATCCTGATGCACTTAACAATTATGATGTGTCTTCAACAAAGCCTCTTAAAGAACCTGAGGTATAGGATATTCAATATAGTTATTTCATTGAATTATTTCTTTTGGAAGTTCCTATGAACAAAGCTTTCTGTAATAATATCCATAATAAGGAACTATGCTTATACTCTTTTTACTTTTATAAATTTATTGGTAATAAATTTATATTTTTCTTTTTGTCTAAAGCAATTGCTTTAGTAGCCTTTGAAACTGTCTTAAATAATTAAAAAAATAATAAACAATCTTTGTTCATAATTCAAAGTATTATAGTTTGTTTCTTGGTATAAAAAGTAATAATAATAATAATAATAATAATAATAATGGAGTGTTCCTTATTTTAATAATTTGAAATTTTCCCAGGTAGCTGCTAAGAAGAAACCAGATGATCAAGTCCCTCAACCTCCTAAAAGGCCCACACAGGTTAGAGCTAAATTTATATCATGATCTAGTTATTTATATATAAATATATACAAAATGACTATTTGAGCAAAGGGATTAGCAATAGTAAAAAAGTTGTAGGCAAAACTATTCCATTCAATTATATATTTCTTTGGCATAACTCCTATTTATTTTCATTTTTAACTACATGTTTCTGAGACATGCTCTATCTTCAGATTTCTCCTAATCAGTGATTATCTTCAGATAGTCAATTCTCACATGTTTCTAGCCATACTTAAGTGAGAATTGACTATGTGAAGGTAATCACTGATTAGGAGAGGCCTGAAGATGAAGCATGTCTCCGAAACATGTAGTTAAAAATTAAAATAAATCTGAGTTATGCCAAAGAAATATGTAATATAATTACATCTCCTTCAGCATAAAAAAAAGGTCGAATTCCATTCAATTAACTTCCGTAAAAGACCAAGGGGTAGGGCAGAACAGCCATAAGACCGGATTAACACCGGATATTTCAATGAAACACATATTTTTCATAGTTAAAAATATATTATAATTATTAGAGATTTGTCGATTCTTGAAAAAAGAATCAGCATCGAGAATCAATGACCCAAATTTGAACCCTAGGAGCCAATTCTGTTGGCAATAGTTTTGTAATACATAAATATGTAATTATAATACATACAGCTTTTTTTTTACTAACAATAAAAAAAAATAATAATAATAACAGCATTTTTTCATATACAAGATCAACACTGCTTGCTACAAAATCATAACATTCATTGTAAAAATCACTAGTACAACTGCAAGTCAAACGTCCAATTTTTGATATGTATTCGCTGATGGAAAATGAAGAAATAGGTTTAATATTTCCAACTGCTAAAGCTGGACTGCTTAATGTACTAGCACTATTAATTATACTTTTGGTTACTCTTAGAAAATTTTTGTGATACTAGAATAAAGATTAGTTTTCATTTCATTTAATGCTCATACTGATTTTAGAACCTTAATATACTATTGATATCAACATCCTGAGAAATATCAGCCCATCCTCTCATCAACAGTGGTTATTAAAAGGTTTTAGTTGAACATTCACACTTCCTTAAATATTAAATAAAATTCAGAGCCCTTGGAATATCTATCTTCTATAAGTTAGTAAAATGAATTTTTTTTGTTACATTATTTGAACTACAATTAAACTATATATTGTATGTTTTGGATGATAAATGCTCTGTGCTGTTTACTAATTTATTTTTAGGGTTATTGTTGTATTTTAATAAGATTTGGTTTATCTTTTTTAGCTCTTTTTATTTATTTTAAGTAATAGAAAGGTATTTGGCCCAAAGTGTCTAACTGGTGCTGGTGAATGGAGAATAAGAAGAAAGGAAGAACTCATTGCATTGTTTGGAGAGCCAATAGTAGCCCAAATAAAGAAAGCAAGATTAAAGTGGCTGGGACACGTGGAGAGGATGCCTGCTGATAGATTAACTCGAAAATTACTAAAAGAAAAGCCAGAAGGTTTTAAAATTCAAGGGCAGCCACGATTGAGATGGCTAGATGATGTGGAGCAAGTCCACGAATTGAGATGGTTGGAAAAAACTTATTGAGGAGGAACTGGTCCTACTTTAAGGACTGTTGCAACAAAAAATAAATAAACAGATATTTTATTTTAAACTGAGGTGCCGATATCGGAAATCTAAAACTTTTGGTACTCACACATCACTGATAATTATATTAACATTGTCTAAAAGTAAAGGAAATGGAAAAATATATGTTATAAACACCAAGAGACTAATATGTCAGCATAGAAATGTTTTAGCCAGTATTTATGTATAGAAGCATTGGCCATTATAACACTGTATTGTGTTTGATTTATAGTAAACTAACTCCTTTTTGAAATTGTTCATAATGAAGTATGCTCTAAACATTGTTGTTAAGGATGTATTGTGCAAAACCCATAAAAAACAAAAGACAAACATTCAGCCACCATTTGACATAATGCCGAAAATTTGAAAGCCTGCATCTTAGTACCTGTTTAAGCTACAGAAAATATTTTCTGCTCAAATTGTATTAAATTTAGTCCAGTCTAATTTTGAATATAACAAGGTTTTATTTAGAACCAACCATGAAGCAGATAATTATATATGAAATAAGTGGCTTGTATTTTCTCCAATGTCATTCTCTTGATACGATATCAATATATCAGTCTTATTTTTCGAAGTCTCAATGATTAGAATTCTTTTTACCTCAATTTTATTAAAAACTTCTGGACAGAAAACTTTTTTTTTTTTTTTTTTTAATTTATTGAAATTCACTATTTCAGCTTTTTCTTTTATCAATTTTATTGAAATTTTTATTATAGAAATGAATGCATTGCTATTTTAATGTTTAAAGTTGAAAGCACTTATCTTTATTTTCATTATTGTGTGAGAGGATCCATTGGAGGGGTACAAAATTTTTATGTTCGTAAGAAGGATTTTCTTTCATTGTAGTGAGGTATCCATGATAAGTTTCACTATATAAAGTTTAGTTATAATAGTTTGTTTTTTTCCTGATCTAAGGGTTGATTTTTTTTTTCTCACATGCTTGCCAGAATGAATCCTCATAAAGATGTTCAGTAATATTCAAAGTCAAGGTCATTCCAAACTCAATAGTCACTTATAGATATTTTAAAACGTATATTTCAATATGTAGCAATGCATTTTCATGCATACTAAGAAACCTGTTTCCGATAAATGAAATAAAATATTGCCGAAGGAGAGATTAAGGATTATGATGAATGGAAATACTTTTTATTAGAAAGATTTTTACTGGAAAAGGTTTTGCATTGCACTGCAACTTGCACCCCTTCTTATGATTCAGTATTTTATGCAGTGAAGTTTTGAAAATTATTGAATTGGTTATAATGCAAAGTATGCAGTAGTACAGTAATTTTTAATATAAATACATGTGTGAAAACAAAAGAGTGCATAAATAGCTTTTAGTATCTGAGTATACAGACTTAAAGGAAAAAAGCGAAGAGGAGGAATTAAGAGCAAAGTTGTTAAAGATTATCTGCTGTACAATCTCTCAATGTTACATGCTCTAGATAAACGTAATTTAAGTAATATCATGGCTGTTGAAATAAGTGTATTAAGTTGATGGGACTAATAAAGAATGGATCATTAAATAGATCATTGCACTATCAGAAAATAAAAAATAAACAATTTTTGATTTTTATGGCAGTTTGATCGATGAAGTTATATAGCAATGATCATTGGTGGTTTGCGCTTTGAACCTCAGACTTAGAATTTACCTAAATGACTCCAGCATTTATTATTATTTATGTAACGGTTTTGTTTTTACTTTAATGTGTATTATGTTGTCTGATGGAATCCAAATTAAAATAAAAGTCTGGTAAAAGCTGTAAATGCTTTTTTTTTTTTTTTTTTTTTTTTTTTTTTTTTTTTTTTTTTTTTTTTTTTTTTTTTTTTTGAAGTTGCTTACTTCTGACTCCTCATCAAATACTTGATTGTTATTGTTAAGTTAGCAATATTAGTGTCACCTATAGTTTGATTGGGAAGGCCAAGAAAACAACAAAAACAAATTTGAAAAAGCCTGACATGGAAAATTTGTTTTTATTTAATAGTAATAAAAAAATCTCAATCAATCGCAATTTAACACTCATAATCATAAAAATTATAAAATTAGTTGATATTTTTTTTTTCATTGTATTATTCTTTTAACTTAATAAAGTAAGAATATTTTATTTTAGGAAAGTGTGAGACCTCTGCCTCTTCCGGGACAGCAGGATCCTGTCCAAGCTGAATTTGGACAAATACCTGTTCCAGGTGCCCACGACCCCTTGGGGAACACACTCCATAAACCAAATACTGGAGAAAATCAAGGTAAATTGGTGATTATTTATTCTGTTCATTCAATTTTTCAGCTTTACAAATTATGACATTGATGTGATCTTTTAGGATAACCAAAGATTGTTGAAATTTAATGGAATCCAATCTTACTTTTTAGCTTTCTCCAAAGAGGTTGATATGAAGGGCCTTAAATAAAAATGCAGAAATAGTTTATTTGCATTGGATTCTAATTCTATATAGTTGGGGGTTAGTTACAGTTTATGAATACTAATATAAATTTGTTCACTGTGATACTGTAGTTCCCCAGGTATTGATATCTCAAAGGTGTTGTGTATTCCTATTTAATTATGATTAGTGGCAATCAGAAATCATTCTTGAATAAGGACTGATTAATATATTCTCATATATTAATATTATAATGGGAGGTGCAGTAGCTAAGGCACAAGACCACCATGCTCTCGGGCCAGAGTTCGAGGCCAGGAAACTCTCCTGGGGCACCTCCAGCCTCTTTAAAGTAGGTACCCTTAACTTGGGAAAAAAACCTGATAATTGAGCATGGTTTTGGCCAGATCTCCTTTCACTACCATTGGCCCTGTTATAGTACGTCCTTACCTAAGACCCTTCATGGGTTGTAGAGAAATAAGTTATAATTATAAAGTAATATAATTTATAAAGGGGATCTTTTTAAATCTATTAATTTTTTTTATTGAAATAAACTCCTCAGTAAAAGGCAATAGGTACAGAGATAAATGTATTCGTTCATACCATATATACAAATACACACACACACACACACACACACACACACACACACACACACACACACACACACACACACACACACACACACACACACACACTAATAATAATAATAATAATAATAATAATAATAATAAATAAAAATAAAACAAATAATCTTCATAAAAATAAGAATTATTTACAATTGAATGGGTCCGCCGAAAAACGTTCTAAGCAACAAACAAAATTTTGAGTAATCAGTGAAAGAAAATCATAATTTAAAGTTCTTGTTAGTTTTGTAAGTAAGATTTTTTTTTTCACCTTGTAATTAGTTATATTTACATAATGGATTGCTATATCATACTATGATGTACTATGTATGATGCATTTAAAAACCTTTAAAATCACCACATCGGAAATTTTGTCGCTTAGAACGTTTTTCATCGGACCCATTCAATTATCAAAAATAAAATTAAATTAAAATACCAAAAATTAATAAAAATTAAAATTAAAATACATAAAAATTACATTAATACTTTATATACAATACAAACACACTCACCCCATAGAACCCCGAATCGAGCCTATTTCCCACTTATTGGGAGTCAAGGCTAGGCCCAAAGAGATCCCAGCGCTGCTCTCTCAGCTGCATTCCTGGTAATATCCAGTGGAGGCTGAGTGGGAGTACTATGGCCACAGATGCTAAGGACTTGAGTAGAGAAGCTGGTCATTACCAGGACTCCAACATAACTTTATTTATTACAAAAGGTTTCTAGGCCATTGCCATTTTAATCTTCTGGGAGGTTTATAAGGATGGTTGTGACTGGGTTGGGATTGAGCCAGAGGATTGGGATGATTGGATAGATTTTGATGAAATTTTGAGAATTTTGAAGGAATGAAATCAAGGACAAAAGGTATTTTTAGGTCATTATGTAGGGTTTTATTATCTTTCTCTTCCAGCTCCTGTGGTCCATTGCCTTTCACATCTTTAATGAAATCTTTCCTTCGCTTCCTCCTCCTGCATCTCTTTATCTTTGCTATTCTAGTACTCCCCTAAATTCCTTTTGTTAAAGACTTCTATTTCCTGAGTTGGGTCCTCATACCCTTCTATTATCCCCTCTTCATTGTGATGTTGAATTTTAATATTTTGTGGATCCACCTTTTCTAAATTGCTCATACCTGTCCTGATCATTTTAGTCAAGTAGCAAGAAGTAATGGGTTGTCCGGAAATAAATGCAGGTTTATGTTTTTAAAATAAAATAAGTGATTAGAAAACATTTTTATTTATCAAATTACGCTTCATTCATCTCAATCCATTTCTGATTTATAGCGACATTTGATAAGTAAATTTTGTATTGTTTAAATGGTTGAGGTCCTTAAAAAAATGGTAGTTAGTTGGTTAGAGGTCTGAAGAGAAGGGCAGTTGATGCAGAGACTCATAATTAAGCTCCATCCATTTCATATAGACAAAACTTTTCATAATGAAGATTTTTTTTTTTTTTGTCAATTCTATATTTGAGTTCTTTTAATTGCTTCGATGTTGCCAGCATCGTTCCAGACAAAACTTGGAGAGAAATGAGAAATAATAGTTCTGGGATTTTCATCCACTGAAGCTCACATGAACCTCCTCTTCAAGGCTGAATTCTCCCTCTCAAAAATGTTTAAACCATTGTTGAATGGTACGCACTCCTACACTATCATCGTCCCACAATTTGTTAATGTTTTTTGCTCTTTGGGTCCTGTTTTGACCTAGTTTGAACTAGTAAAATGAAAAATTACAAAAATGACTTCTGAAACATTTTTGTTTAGAAGAGTAACAATAGATATTGACATCCATACAAAGAAATGATCTATTAAATATAAAAAGTTTACTACAAAGGGGGTAATTTAAAGAAAACAAGTAAGGCTGCATTATTTTCTTGACAAGCCAATAGTAGATACTTGTAACCCGCATCAAAAGTACTGTTCCTAATTAATAAATTTCTTATTCCAATTTTTTTTTTTTAGTATTTTCCTTGAAATTGTTTATATTTATAACTTCTTTCATATATCTTTATACTTAATTAGTTTCTGTACTAGTGTATCTTATTATTTTTAGTCATCGGCACTCCTACAAATATGGAAAGTAGTTGTAGCTCTTTTGAGAAAAATGTGTTTGTCTTAATTTGAGAATTCAAATCTATTTCAAAACTGTTTACTTTTAAAAAACACCTGTTGAAAGGGATACTAAGTATTTCTTTTCAAATATTACATGTTTCACGTTGCATTTCTAACTTGTGGATCTCAGCTGCCTACTGCAGTCAGTTGAAGAGTACCTAGTTTTCTAGCTAAACCATTCTGTAATAATCGAGTAATTTCTCGTAAACCCAAAGTGACACTCTTCCTTCTCCTAACAACTAATGTTTTAAACAATTGATGCTATGTCTTCGAAGTCTTTTCTCATTCAGCAACAGAATTTTATAAGAACTGTTCTATATTTAACATTATAACTTTAAGTGTTATTACCTAGTTAGCTGTAACTTAACTCATATCCAATTGAAGATTTTTAAAATAACCCATTGTATTGCCTAATAGATGCACAGCTCGGTGGCCCTCCGATGAGCAATGGTGGACAAGTAGAACAGGAAAGAGAGGAAAAAATGTTTGCTCCACCACCTCCAGATAATAGGGAGGAAGAAAACTTCATAAAACCGTGAGTTGTCTTCCTTCGCATATAGTGTTTTTTGAAGTGCTGTTCGCAATATTTTTTATTAATACATTCCATAAAGTTAACAGTTCGCTTATAAACATTGTATAAGATGGAAATATATTAGACCTATCGATGTTATGGTTTTTAAATTTTTTATTTATGCAGAATTTTATTTAATATCAGATCTTACCAGAATTTTTACTTGTTTAACTTAGGAGTGTAAATAAAAAAAAAAATTAAATTTGGATTAAGGAAATATTTTTTTATACAGTTTATATATAATCAGTAAATGTTATATTTGTTGTATATTATATTTTAGTATATTTTAGATAAGTACACTTTTTGTTTATTTTTAATGTTATAAATTTGTTATTTTAAAAATTAAATTTTGAATTTATTATTGTGATAAAATTACAAAGAAGTAGATCTTGTAAAATATAAATATTATATTTAATAGCAGGAATTTTTTTTTTTTTTTTCGGGGGGGGGTGCGCAAAATATAACGCAAGTTTTATTAATCTCAAATTCTCTTGCAAGATTAATTTAATTTAAAGGTGAAACTAAAGCAAGGAGATTATTTTATTTTTTAGTTAAATTTATTATCAAATATCTATTAATCTAAAAGTTTTTATTCAAGTATTGTAACTTAGTTCAACTTGGTCGTGTTGTATTTTATATTTACTATCGTGGCAATCTAGTTAAGAGTTTAAAATTCTGATACTTTATTTTTATGTGCCAATTTAATAAATACCTTTAACATTCTAGTATCTAGTATCTTCATGCTCGTATGGCTGAAATGCTCGAGCCGTGAATTTTTGATGACTATTATTAAATTTCCTTTTTATTGAAAACAAACATGTATTGCACAAAACTTTAGCATGCCTTATTTAAATTCAAAGAATTCTTTTATATTTGAGATATATATTTTATGATGTATTTTTTTTAGAAATTATTTAGCTGTTCTAATTATTGTTGATATTCTTGTAAGGTTATAAGCTCAAAAGGTTATGTTTCTATAACATATTTATCAGTACTTGATAAATCGATAACATGGTCTGTTGATAAAGTTTGCACTACCAGAATGTTCGGATGGACAATATAGCTTTTATTAAAACAATCTGATAATTCGAGATCATCCTAATTTCATGAAAAAATGTGGATAAGTTCAGTAACACTTAAGTCTTCAACATTACTATTGCAATTACATTCTAATAATGATAAAATATTTCATGGTTATAAGTACCTATAAAAACAGATCTATAAAAAAAAAAAAATGTATATATATAACTATTAAAAATAATGAATTGACTGGTCTAATGATAAAAAAAAACTTATCCATTGTGTTTAGAAAGGAAAATTCTCTCACTATCAGCCTGAAAATGTAATTTCTGAACTAATAAACAGGAATATGGAATGTGAGGATTAACTACTGTGATGAGATGGTTCTGTTGTAGGCTGATGAAATGTTATCAATCAATACCTCTCTACCATAGGCTTGTGCCATTCTAAAATTTACAGGAGGGAAAAAATTGAGGCTAACAAACAAAAACAATATTTTTCTTATGCACCTTGTCAATGAAATGTAAAATTTTAAGAACCTCATTAGGTTTTAGTTTTTACATTCAACTTCACATTTTAAATTCTTACTCATTCCTCTTGATTCGCTATTTAGTTTAATTTCTTAAAATAATTTTTTTCTTTTAAAATATATTATTGGCTGGTCAAAATATCGTTTAATATTACTTCAGTGTTGGTAGTTCCTGTTTTAATTTATAAGATTTATTTGAAAATTGTCTATTTTTTCATACTCTGTGATAATGAGATTTAAAACTAATTAAATTAATAGACTCAATGAATTGTTTGACACTAGTCAATTTTCCTATTATTTTGTTGAATTTACGTTTAGAGTGGGTATTATATTTTTACTATACTGAAATTCTTAGTTTTCGTTGTAAATCACTATTTCATTTGGGTTTAAGGTAATATTAAAACATAAGTTGTTTTTTTTTTGTTTTAAGTAAAATTTCCAAGTTGAAACCAAGGAAAAAAAGTCTTGACCATTTACCTTTTCTGTTTTTGATACAATATCTGGTTGAAAAGACTTATTACCAGTTTATTACTAGTTCAAATTTTACTTTTATGAGCCCAAGATATTTTAGACTTTAATTATCTTTGAAGTTTCATATCTTTCGACACCACTCTTTCATGATTTGGCTTATGTATTTAAAGAAGGGGGGGGGGGAATTGTTTTTCTAAAGGTTCGTCACTTCAAAATTTGAGCATCTCAGATTTGTGGATTTGTTATATGGGTTACATTTTCGTATTTAAATTTGAGTGTAAAAAAATTTTTTTTCTAATTAATATACTGAGTTCTTCAAGAAAAAAAAATGTCATAAATTTTCAATATTTAGAGTCCAAACTTAATTTCATAATCAAATGGTTCTCATTAAACAGAAAAAAATTAAGTTTAATTCTTTAGAAGTCTTGCATCACTCATTTAACTGAGGTATTCAGTAACTAGAAATTTTTATCCTTTAAAAAAAATTTTTTTAAATTAAATTTAAAATTCTAAAAAAATAAACAACCAATACTTTATTTTTGATACACAGTGTAGTTGTTCAACTATTTCCTAATTATTTTCAGTTTAATGGTTAACTTTTTTTTTGGATAAGTAATAAATAATCTTTCTTTCTCTCCTTTTACTAACAGTTGAGATAGAGGCATGCCATATCGCACATTAAGAGTGAAAGAGGCAGGCTACAATAAAACCATTTTTTAAATATTTAGGTTCAAAAAATTCGCACACTAAGTGTCTATAAACTATCTTTACTGTGTCTATAAAACAGTAAAACCTTAATTAACACATTAAGAGCGGGGTGGTAATCATTACCTACTTTGTGGGCTGCTGTTTATCAGGGGAACCTCTTTGTCGACTTCATCTAAGGAGTTCATCCGAAAGCCCATTCTCTTCTTAATGTGTTAATAGTTCTTAAATTTTAAGAAATGCCTGAGTTATGGCCTTTTCATTCTGGATGTACATTTCTAATATTCTTGATAAGTTTTGAACTAATCACTTATTTCATTGATGATTAGTTCACTTTATGCTCGAGCTTACATAACATATACTACTTTTTCTGTTTAGTGAGTTGTTAACTAATTTCTCATCTCTTAATAATAAATATATTAGCATGTGGAATGTGACTACAATTGTACCTACTTATTATATTTTACCTATTCTTATAAGTTGATTCCTAATTTTAAGTTTCAGTTTCTTGTCTGGTTAAAAAAAAAAAAAAAAAAAAAAAAAAAAAAAAAAAATGTGTACATTTACAAAAAGTTTTTTAATTTTTTTTTTTTAAATTTACAACATACTTTTTCATATTATAATAATAATTGTAATTAATCAACTGTAATTATCTCCTTTCTGTTCCTCCTTCCTCTTCCTGCCAAAGTTCATTAAGATAGAATTTTAGGTATCTACCATCTTGTTTATTGAACCAATGAGGCATGAAGATTTTTCCTCAATCTCTTCTGTCTTAAGAGGGCTCTCCTTTTCAATTCTCTCCATTTTTGACATTTTATGTGAAATATTCTCATTGTTTATGCTGATTGTAACATAATTGTTGATAATGAAAAATACCAGGTTGTTTCAAAAGTCTTGTCGTTTTTTTGGGGTAATTAAAAAGTTCAATGAACCAATAACTACGCAACAACTTTATTCATTAAAGTAATCTCCATTACAACTAATAACTTTATCCCATCGCGATGCAAGATACTAAATACTGGTTTTAAAAAATGATTGATCTTTGCTGGTAAAAAAAAATGTTTTAATTCCAATTCTAGGCTTTGCTGGTTATCAAAACATTTCTGCTGGAGACAGTTGTCCAGAGATCTGGAAAGGTGATAATCAGTGGATGAAAGGTCAGGAGAATAGGGTGGCTGGGGCAATGTTTTCCATCATATTTCCATTCATTTATGCCTAGTCAACTTTACAGTAAGTGGATTCTTGTTCGCCTCTGATAACTTATGAGGGACCCATTAAATTATTATTATTTTTTTTTTTTTCCCATTTGATGTTGGTATTTCCAGGCTGTTGCATGTGAAATACTTAACTGCTTACCTATTTCCGCAACATGTTTGGCATGGATCTGAATCAATTAATTCTTGAATTTCCTGTTTGTTGGCAACTTAAGATCTTCCATAACAAGCATCATCTTCAAGCGTTTCATTGCCTTAACAGAATTTGAAAAACCTAAACGGAGCTTTACGCTCACAGGGTACCTTCTCACCAAATATGGAGCATATTTTTCAAGCAGCCTTGGTGGCCTTCAAGCCAAATTTTTATTCATATAATAATAAAATAGACCGAATTTCAATTTCAACACTCACCATTTTAATATATTTCTGTAAACGTTTAGCAGTGACTGGATCAAAAGGTAATCCCTATTCCAAAGACAGTAAAAAATATTGTTTATATTGGAAAAGGTCAAATTGAAAATAGAATTCTAACAAAGATGTTTCAGACCCAATAAATCTTAATTAATGAAAAGACGACAGGACTTTTTAAATGGTCTGGTATATCATGATTCGCACAAAACAATGTTTTAAAAGAATAAAATTTTGACAGCACATCTATTTTTATTGAGACTTCTGAGTAATAATTTAATTTTTGTTTTGCTCATTTATTCATGTTATAAGAAAAGTTAAAGCTGACAGTTGGGCATTCACACATTCCCATTCTTATTTGAACACCATTTAATCTCCGTTATTCATCTTGAAAGTATTTTAAAGTATTTGTTGAACTCCTTAAATTAAAAATTTGAATTTCTGAACTTGAAACTAAACAAATAAATTAAAATATTTCACTTCTTTTTCTTTTTTATTTACTTTTATGATATTTTAAATATTCCATCTATATTTTATATTCCCATAAAAAGTGGTTACATATCATTCTTAATTTATTGTGATATTTTTTTTTCTCCGTAAATGCTACAAGTTTGTTCACATTACTATTAGGTAAAATTTATTTTATTATTATTTATAAAGATGTTATACATATATCAAATTAAAAAATATATACATATATGCATTAATTATCTAAAAAATAAATAACTCTATGCTTTCTATTATTAGCTTTTATATTTTATATACACTAAAATATAACATCATAGACATTTTAAGGTAAAAGATAAATTTAAACCGAAATTGCTTGTATTTTTTTTATTTACTTCCTTTTATATACTTAAATATCTTATTTCCTTTTTTTATTATTATTATTATATTTTATTTTTTCCACTTATTATTATTCCATATAATGTTTTATTGATAAGAATAGGTTATCAGATTGTGAAAATTATTGGCCCTCAATATATATACTTTTTTTCTTTCCTCAAGAATTTTAGTTTTTTGAGTCTTTATCCAACATAATATATTTTTTAAAAGTATATTAAGCATTATTATGCGCAAGAGCTTAGTGATTTGACCTCTCTGAATCAAGTAGTTTATTTTTATTCAATTGATTTTGAAACCTTTTATATATATAACTGACTTTGTTATTGTATGTTGAATAATAATACAAATTAAAAAAAAAAATAGCTTCATTTGTTATTTGAATATAAATAGTAATACATTTATTAATTTTTCCTTATTTAAAAATAATTTTTCGAAAGATTTAAATATTTCTTATGTATGGATATTGATTTAATATTAAAATATTGTTTTGCAATATAAAATTATAAATAAATAACCTTTAACTACATATTATTTTATTATCTACAAAGCCATAAACTATCTAAATAAATTAGTAATGTTAACAGATTGCTGGATAAGAATTTGGTTTATTTTGTTTGTTTATTTTTTTTATGTGCTTTAGTTCAGTAGAGTTATGTTACCTTATCATTAAATTTTGTCTCAGCATTATAAAAAATTAAAATTGTCAGAAATTGTAAATTTTTTGTTAGGTTTAACATAAGATGCTAGTACTGTTACCGTCCCTAAAATTGTAAATAGGTATATATTTGCCTTTTTGTTTTTCATTTTTATTTGTAATAAATGATTTATTGATAATTTTTGTTTGATTTTCCTTTTTTGTTTATTTGTTATTTTCTTTTATATTTCTTTTGATTTTTCTTATGCTGTGCATGTAATAAGTAATGTTGAATTAACTATTGAGGTACTAATGTAAGGTAAGTTTTGTAGAAAAAAAAAAAAAACTAACCAAAACAATGTTTGCCTTTTAGACAACTCATTAGCTGAGTCTAGTTTCTATAAAAAAAAACTTAGTTGCATGGATTAAATATACTAAATGTATTTAATTAAAAGTTTAAATAATCCATAATAATCATTTAAAATTGAAAAAAAAAAAAAAAGTTAGTAGGGAGATAATAATTGGTGTTCAATGAAAAACCTATTTAATAAAAGACCCAAACTTCCTATCTTGGAATAATAACCTACTCAATGACCTTAACTTTGTAATAATTTTATTATGATGTCAGTGCTTTAACTTTTTTCCCCTTTAAATGTGTGGTGTACATTTTCTTTGAGTCATTCCATTTGGTCGAAGGTTTATGTATCTATTCATTTGATGTGTGGTTAGTCAAGTAAAAGAGGTCCAATTTTTGCCTTACAAATGGCTTTTTTTAGATTTTAGAGAAGGAAAATTAGATGGAAAGTTGTTGGTTTATGTTTATTTGGGCTTATCATCCTTATGTACTCAAACTAGGGCAGGAAGGACAGGTTATCCTTCGGGTTACCTATTCTAGCCAGGGTGGAAAGGTCATAATTTATTGGTGGGTTTGGCATGAAATAAATTTTAACCTGCCCAGATGGGATTCGAACCCACGACCTTCAGTACCAAGCACGCTGAGACCCTCACCCCAAATCATTCGGCTATTGAGCCCCCAGTATGGAAAGTTGTGATTAGAGATAAATCAGGATAATAGATTCCCCAATAATGTTAGCTGTAAACTATCAAACTTTATTTAAAATTGTTTGAAAATTCATAGTCGCTGAATACATCGATGCTATGATCATATAATTAATTAGAAGGATCGCGGAAAAGAACAATTGCCCATTTTTTGCCTGCTTGAGATTGCAGTGTGAACAGATAACTATTATAAATTTCGTTCATAATATTCTTATCATATCAATATCTATACAGCAATATGTCGTAAACCGATTTTGGGAAATAAGAAATTTATGTTTAATTTTTCACAAAACTAGATTTTACTATTACTTTTAGAAGATTTGATATTAAAAAAACAATAATTAAGCTTTTTGGTTGAATAGGTATAGGTATAGGGAAAAAATTCAATTCTTGTCATAATTGAGGGTTTGGACATATTGCCGTGTTACCATCGGTATGATTTTAGTTGGGTAATAAATCTCATAGTTCTGAAGTCACTAAGGGGTATCAAGCAGGTTGGGAAGAAGGTCAAAGAACCCGGTTTAAAGTGGCTTGATTTTCAACCGGGTCAGTCATATATACTTTGTGATGATACCACAAAATGAAACAATAATGCCACTTGCTGGATTAGTTTCTCCCACCAATACCAGTACCAGTTCCACTAATGTACCATATCCATCTCAAAATAAGATAACAGAGAAATTAGAAAAGATAAATTGCTATAAATATTTATTTTACTTAATATTAAATTGCTAAATACTTGGGTTCCCTAATAACTGGAAGAAATAATACGGACTCAGAAATCAAAAACAAAATAGCGGCTGGCAGCAAATTCCTTTTTGCCCATAATGAAAATCACAGTTTAAAAACAGTAATAAGACCTGTGATGACATATTGGACCATGTGATGGATTATGACTCGGGAAAGTGAGATGATACTGGGGATTTTAGAGGGAAATATCTTAGGTGCTGTAATTAATCACTCCTAGGGCTGTATCATTAAAAATAATAATAATAAAATTGATTTATTATAAGAGGTAGCTTTATTAACTTAGTTCAATTATTTCCTAATTTCTTTATAAATCTCTGTTACAGATACACAAACATTTCATTCAATGGAATATCCTTTCGGTTAACATGAAAGTTGATACTGGCTTTCATAATGCAAAACTATTAGTTTGATTAATTTTTTATTTTATATCAGATATTTTCAAAGAGCTGTTAATAAATTAAATATGCTTTAAGAAAATATTTAAAGTTAACTGCTGTTAGGAGCTCTACATCATATAACTAATTAAGTATGTTTTGCAGGATGAAAATAGATTTCAAAGGAATACGTGCAGTTGACAAAGGTTTAAGCGATAAGTTAATGAAGAAGTTCGTGGTGGTTTAATAAATTGGTTAAAAATACGCTATTTAAACTTGCATACTTTTAAGTTATTTTTATGAATCCTATAAATCCTTTTAAAAATATATTCAACTTTTAAAAGTGATGAATTTTACAATAAATGTTCTTGATCGAATTTTAAATCTGTTTCATGAATTAATTATAACATCATAGTACATATTAAGGTTAGTAAATTATATTTTTCACTGTAATGCTACTAAGAAGTTTGTCACCGTAGAACTTCTGCGCTCAATGTTTGTAGAATGTTGAAATTGAAATTAACTTGAAGATGGAATCAATCTTCTTGATATCTTTTTAAAATAATAAACTGATCTTGAGCTTAGGTTATATTTTGGCTCCATCTTAGTGGTGGATTGGAAGGTATCACTTTATGACATGATCTGGACAGGATGTTTGTTCTCTGATCTATACTTTATTAGGAAGAGATATTGCTTTTATTTAATTCAGATGGTGAACAACATATATACCTACACCACATAATTGGCGAGGGGGGGGGTTAGAGAAACTAAGCATGTTGAACTTTCATGAAAATGGTCTAATATGAAGAATTATTGGACTAAAAGGATAATGAGCAATATATATGCAAGTAACAACACGTTAATAATTGATCCAGTCTATCCCCGAAACAGACCCACATACTCATAACGTATAGCTTTCAATCAGGAAGATTAAAAAAAAAAGAAAAAAAAATAATAATAATAATAATAAATAAAAAAAATTAGTTCCCTATGTTTTGGAAGTCTATGCTAATATTTTCCTGCTTGGATTGGAGAGGGGATTAGCTCTACAAAACAGTCAAATGGAGATCTGGAGTAGTCTTAAAAACTTCCTCCTTACCCTCTGGTATTTGTGAGTAAATCAGCTGCTTCCTTGAGTAATATATTTTGGTAAAAAAAAGTCTGTGTACACCCATTATTGAAATACTTATTCATGTTTTTGTTTTTTTCAATTAATCAGCTTTATTTGGAAATTTTATTATGGATGTAATTCAAATGAATGTGCCAACTCATACACAACAAACAACTTATTTTTTAGCTGGTGTAATTTCGGAATTATAGTAATTTAATAAGAAAATGTAAGCCAAAAAAAGTCTGTGTATGCTGTTCATAAACAGTGAGAAGAGTGAGTGGTCTCTGAGGTGATCCCTAGCCCTAAGGCCTTAACCGCCCAACTCCTAACCTAATTTCCACCATAAAAAGAGGAAAGGGACACTGTCTACTGACTACTGTCTAGCTTGGATCTATCTTTTACAGATTTGCATCACATGGTTCCAATAAACGAGACCACTATGTCTACACCAGGCAACTCCCGAAGGAATTTCTGGCACCACCTCAATGTGACACCCGGGCAGGCGTCACCCAGTAGTGCTATATCCCAATATATCCCATCAAAACTTGTTGATCCTCTGGAGAATTACTGCCATTGGACTCTTCTGCGCTATTTTTAGAATTCTAATATCTGCTGCTGTCCAAGGAAGGAAATTAAAAATTATATCTGTTCTCATTATGGAGAGTTTCGTAGAAGTTAGATAATTAGTCATCATTTTAAGAAAGGAAGAAAACTTTTGGGGGGAAATTTAGCAAAATAATTTCTGAAATTAACTCCATAATATAAAGAAACTGGGAACTTTCATAGTTGGTGTAGGTCTGGACTTTCAAAAAGTGTGTAAAGGGTACATATGTGAGAAATATTGAAAACTAAATAACACAAAAAACCAAAAGCCAGTGTCGCCGCCTCTATCATAGGTATGCTAGAAAATGAGAATGACATTAAAGTTACACCACAGACAGTGCAGAACATAATAAAAAGTGCGGATCTCTTAGACAGCCAGGAAATAACCCTTCTTTATAAGTATATAATAAAACTAATCTTTAAAAGTGAACAGGATAAAACGTCTGAATTTTTCAAAAGTATAAATTAAAAAGCCAATTAGTTTCTGGGAATAAGTTTTATTTATTGACAAACGTAAATTTAATGTCTTTTCATCTGATGGGACAGTTGGGGGGGGGGGGGAGGCGAAAACCAATGACAGGCCTAACCTAGAGACTAAAAATTTATACCTCAATATTGAACAAGAATGGTGTGAAAACATGGTCTGGGGATGTATTAGTGTATCTGGCACTGGAAAACTGACCATAAAACTTGGAAATCCGTACTGAAGGTCGTGGGGTTCGAATCCCACCTGGGCAGGTTAAGATTTATTTCGTGGCGGACACACTAAAATGAATCTTGACCTTCCCACCATGGCTATAATAGGTTGGTAACCTAATAGATAACCTGTCCTTCCTGCCCTAGTTGGAGTACATAAAGACGTTAAGCTCTAATAAACAACAACTTAAATTAATCGACGGAATTATGGAGCAATATGTTTATTTGGACATATTACAGCACAACATAAAATCACACCCAGCGAGTCTTGGCATTGGATCATCTCTTTCCCGCAGATGTGCCTTTTTTTTTTTTGAAATATGAAAGTTCCCATTTTTTTCAGACCTGTTGATGGTTTTTTTATACTATACTAGTGATTTGCAGAAATTGTCACTAGAGGTACGCATGATGGTATAGAAGGATCAATACAATTAGGATTTGTGAATTAATTGCCACTTCTATTGGGATTATTTTATTAGAAAACTAGTTTCGAATGCTAAACATTCATGTTCAGTTCTGAAACATATGTTGTGTTGAAAATTTTGTATGTTTTAGAAATGAAGATGAATGTTTAGCATTCGAAACTAGTTTTTTAATAAAATAATCCCAATAGAAGTGGCAATTAATTCACCAATCCTCATTGCCGAAATTGTTTGGCCTATTTCCTCTAAAACTTTACTTCCTTTCGTAAAATGATGATTAATTTTCTGTTTTCTACGGAAATTTCCGTAATGAGATATTAGAAGACTAAAAATAGCTGAGAAGAGTACAATACCATTAAGCCTCCAGAAGATTAGCAAGTTTTGGTTGGATATTTTCTGCCTATGAATAGTGTACACAGACTTTTTTGGCTTACATTTTCTTATTAAATTACTATATTCCGAAATTACTCCTACGAAAACAATTTATTTGATGTGTATGAGTTGGCACATTTTATTTGAATTACAAATAACATTATACCCTTAACTAAATTTCGAAATAAAGCTACTTACTTTAAGAAAAAAAAAACATGAATACGTATTTTAATAATGGTTGTACACAGACTTTTTTTACTAACTGTAAGTCCACAGTAATTGAATTTTTTATTTCAGAAACCACCTAAGTGCGCTTTTTTCAACTTTCGGAAAACTGAAAAAAACTGCGCTTGGGTTCTTTTTGAAATAAACGGATTATTTTCAAGGCTGGCAAAAAGCATTGCTGATATGGAACATAAGTTATTTCTGCACTAAAAGATGTATTTATCTTTTTATTGTACAGTATCACAAAAAAAGTATGTTTTGATGTTTTGTCCCTTAGGTGGTTTCTGAAATAAACGATTCAATTATGATGCTTGTTAAATAGACGACTGGTGTCAATAAACGAAGGAACTAAGGAAAGGAGCTCAAAATATGTTCGTTGCTGATGAAGGTGACAGCCGATGTAATATTTTATGACAAAACACTTCACTTCTCGGGGAATGGAAGTAGTTAATATAGTTTGAACTGTCTGACTCATAACATGAAAAATTTTTGAATATTGCTTCTTTTAAGTTATGGAAGCAATAGAAGACCAAGACGTTCTCATTACCGATACATTGTCAAAAATGAACGATTTCTATGGTGCTTTTATAGTGAGAGAGGATGTGACATCCAGGAAGGAGTAGCAATGATGATGTTACTTTAAGGCATCATGATATTAGTGTAATCTTAAACACTATACGTGTTCATTAGTTAAACAGCATTTAAAAAATGCCAGCCTTCCTATTTTTTCGTAATAGCTTGTCTCTAGAAGTACGAATCTTCAAAACTATTCCGAGATAGCTTCCCTTTTTTTTTGTCTGGACCACATCTACTATTATCACATCCTTTACCTTATGATTCATTAACTCCACTCTTCAGAATAGTTAAAATTTACGAAATGGGTAGTTGAGTCGCATTAAATATAAATAACAATTTATAAAAACCTATTTACTGTCCATAAATGTTCATTTTCGCTCATAACAATAAGGTGAATATTTAACCGGTACATGAGTGCCTGCCTTCATTAGTCAAGTTAATGTTCCAAGCCTCGCGGTGTAATAGATAATATAAATTAACAAGTTTTTCTACATCATTGGCCATCTAGGTCCAATCTCTTTGGAATTAAAAAAATCTTCGTTTTCGTTAAAATATGTTTCAATTGTTTATTTGCACATTGAGAGTTAATGTTCTTGTTAACTCCAGTCGCAAGTTGAGGCGTAGCCTAATGAGGTAAAGCATGAAAAATCACGGTGAATTTCCGCTAGAGAAAAACTGCTGGTGAACTCACCGCAAATTGATTGGACTTCTACTGATAGAGTTCGGTTAAGAATCTGAATCGGAAAATGAGTGTGAGAACGAACCTATAGTTGCAGCTTTTTTGATGAAGATAAAACTGGTGAAACATTTATATTTGGAGAAAAGAAAAATTCATAGTGAATTCGCCCTAATTAAAGAATTGAATTACGACAAATTGAACCGAAATAATCTGCATTACGCAGGGTCACGTACAGTGAATACTGCCTCAGGTCACACTGCGAAGTTCTTATCATTTCGTGATTCACAGTAACTCACCATGTATCACAGTGCGTCACCTCACCAGGCTGAGAATACGGGTTATCCTATAGGTTACCTACCAAGTCCAGCCAGATTGAGGGGATCGATTTTTATTGGGTATGCCTTGAAATAAATGTCAACACTCAGGTGATGATTCGAACCGGTGCCACTATAATACACGCATAAACACGATAGTCCGTTGCTGCTTATATGTACTTAATTTTTGGATTTTCAGGTCTAATTATTTATGGTGATGTGCGGATCAGTTTATTAGTAAACTTTAGTCCACTTACTTTAAGGAAAGAACAATAACTTAAAGTTTTAGAAAATAAAGTACTGCGTAGAATATTTGGTCCGAAGTAGGATGAAAAAAGGAGAGAATTTATAATATTCCACAATGCGGAATTGAGGGAACTTTATCCGGTAAATATAGTTATGATAATAGTTGTGACGTTGGATTTAATAATAGCCGAATCCCTAGACAGGTAATCCCGTTTGAGCCGTCGGGTAAGCATCCAAGACGTAGACAGGAGGATAGCTTCAGAGCTCATCTTGGGAATTTGGCTTTTGATGGGGTGGATTGGAGGTTTCTGTTTTCAAAGGTTGGTGTTGAAGGCATTGAGCCTTCAGGTTCGCAAAGCCTTTTATTTATTTCCTCTCAGTATTCGTTGCTACGAGAGAGGTCTTAGAGGTCAGGTGCTCCTACAACAAACGCCCTGAGATTAAATTAATTTAGTTAGATTAGTTTTAATTCTGTTAGAACGTCGAATTTCCTCTTGGATGATTGATGCTGGAATAAGTAGAGAAAGCAGTAGTACAAAAGTAATAATAATAATTTCAATAGGTAAATCCAATGTAAATATGTAAATAGCATATAAAGCAGTCGGAATCGACAATATCCCTGCGTCGATTAGTCAAAATGTGGTGCGTAAAAGCCTGAGTTTCTTAAATACACCAACTACTAACAATGATTTGAGAAAAGAAAAAATGTCTAAAGAATGGAAAGAGTCCATACTTATTACAATTCAAAAGAAAGGGTTGAGTATTGCAAGTATCGTGGTATCTCACTCCTTCTAACATGTTACGGAGTCGTTCAACTATTAATTAAATATTTTCCTTTCGGCAAGTTTTATAGAAAAAATAATAGTACGAATATAAGGGCGTAGTGGATTAGTTCTACATTGATTTCCAAAAGGCTTACGATTCAATGAACCGCCAGACAAGGTTTAATATTTTGATTGAATTGGGGATATCAAAGAAATCAGTTAACATAGCAAAGATGTGCATGTCAGATTAATCGATAATTATTACTCCGAAAAGTTTGAGGTACGTTCACGTTTGAATCAGAGAGGTTCTTTTTCTCCTGTATTATTTAACTTAGCATTATAGTACGTCATTAGGAAGGTAATTCATACAGGAAAGGGATTAGAGATGAATAATTAAATTCCGGTTCTTGATCCTACTGAATACTAAATTGGTCTCGTTATTAATACAGATTAAACAAAATATATGGTTAGAATTAAATATGAATACAAAGTGCTGTTTTTTTGTTGGGGCTTAATATTTAATGGGGTGGGTTGGAGGTATGTGTGTGAACGAAGGTTAATGGTGTTGACACGGAACCTTTGGGTTCGCTAAGCCTTTTATTTTATGTATTTGTTTTGAAAAGTAAGTCATAATATTTAGTTCGGGCCCAATGAAGGTCAACAAATAGTGAAATAAAACCAATTTCGTTTATCGCTGTTTATTATTAAATATTATACAAATCAGATCATATTGACAGAGCATGATATCACTTGGACAAAGGCACAGAATTAAAGCTTTATCGGGTATATCATAATTAAAAATAAGTTAAGTTTAGAATAAACTTAGAGACATAAATAAATAGAGAATGTCAAACAAAGAATATTATTAGAAGTTCAAAATCAATAAATCAAATATTTTATTCATCTTTGGGATAAATACGAGAATATTATATGTATACGAAATGTGCTAAACAAGAAACGAAAAACATGGATCGCTTAAACAAAAATGGAGTAATGAAGTGAACAAGGTGCGTAAATAACAATAAGATAAAATTGGAAAAGGTAAATAGATTTTTGAATAGAATAATGATTGCAGAAGTGGAAAAAAAAATCCTTACAGAACAAGAATGTCTTACGCCCTAGGCTTTAATCTTCGTGTGATTTATGTCCCAAGGTTATATTCCAGAGCTTCAGATGCGACGTGGAGGAGCTCATGGTGACATGATTTTGTAGACTAAATTAGCACATCGGTGACGGAGTAATGATTTTCTATTTAAAAGAGGATAGAAAAGTTTAAGTTTCCAAGTCAGTGAGGTATTAAGATGTACTCCTAGGTAACGGCCTGCCTAGTCTTTAGGATTCCAGGGAACCGGGTGATCGAGTCAGGCCGGCAAGGTCGAAGGGTCGCAAAGAGTTCACTTCAGTCTTCGAAGGCTTGATTTGAACTTTTACGGCGTTCTTCCAGACGTGAGGGTGATACCAAAACCGGAGACAGGCATTGTATATACTGGTGAGCAGCGCAACGGCAGTTTGAGGACTAAATTCGGTATTAGATCGTCACCTGGAACTTTTTTCTTTGGACTCCTTCTAATGAGACATTTCGGCTTAATGGGAGTACCGAAGGGTTTAGGGGTACTACATTTTTCGTAGGAGTTGTGAGGTATGAGTCGTCGTTGTCAGTTCGTCCCGTCTATCAAAGTCTCTTAATTTACGAGAAAGATGTTCAACGAAAACTGCACACTTCTGGTCGTCAGTTTTTGCCGTGCCTGTCCCGAGTGTTAGAGGGGGGATCTGTGTGGTCTGTCCATTTAGTCGTTTGTTTTTTCTCTTAAGTCGCTGGTCCCCTGGCACAAAACTCTCCAGGTAACTGCTATATTCTTATCATCACTGTTGGTCCAGTTCTACTTTAATCTGCCAAGGCAGGTGGTTCATCTCACTCTGTGATCCGGTAGCCTGTAACGTTGCCATTGACGGCGAATGTGGTGTATGAGGTCAAGTAGGTGCTGTGGAGTCTTGTGTTGTCTGTGTCTAAGAGGGTGCGTCCGTGAAGAGACTGTATTTATGGAGTTGTATATATGTTTTGTGAGTGTGAATATGGTTGCGTCTATGTCGTCAGTCGTGTAGTGGGGTGTGGGGTGGCTGTTACTAATGACATCTGTTACATTACTGACAGTGTAGAAACAAATTAAATTAAATGAGTTGTATTGCTGCTATAGGGGTAAATTGTAATTTATGGTTTCCACACTGGTTCAAACTATCATCTTCGTAAAAAAAAAAAAAAATTAGCAATAAAGTTAACAAATCCTTTTTAAACTTAAAAACAAAAGTTTATGGTTACTGATTCATCTAAATATTTCAGTCTTTAAAGCTGGGTGTAAGCATTCAAAAGCTGAAGGCATACAGCTTATGCATTTATGGATTTCAAGCCATAAATGCATTTTAACAGAAGAAGGACATTATCAATTTAAAATGCAACGAGGTTCATGCAATTGTGGATGTAAATTTGAAATGATTTAAGAAGCACAAAAATTATGAGAGAAAAATAACTGCATTAAAAAAAAAAAAATCTATTGAAACTCAAATCCAAAAGATCAGCTCTGACACAATCCAGCCTTCTATATATCGGTCAAATCCTGGAACTTTATAGGCCCAATTTAATGTCCCAGGATTGCACATTGTGTAGCCTTCTAAAATCTTTAACATGTTCATTCTTTTTTAGTCCAAATATTCACGATAATACTTTAATATATTCTAATATATTTTACTTTTAAGATAATATATGACTAGGTGTTTATTTCTTCATTTTCAGAGGTGAAATTCCTCGGATAAAGAATGGAGAAAATTACCATGGTGCTGACTATGAAAGGGAACAACCAGATGATGAAGGTAACTTTTTAAAATGGTTATTTCAGTATCATTGTATCCTGTGGATAAAAACCATTATTATAAGCAAATAGGAAATTTATAAAGGCACCTCCTCTGAATACAGGGTAGGTATCTCTTAGTGTAAAAAAAAAATTGGGTTAAACTAGATCAAAAATGTAGCTAAATGCCTCAAATCTCACCTTTCTATTCCAATCCGTTGCAGATATACGATAAATCAAAGACTTTTTTGAGGAAATCACGTTTTTTTCCCATAAAAACTGTAATATCTCAATTTTATTTAAATATTTTTAACATTTTGACCACAGTTTTGGATTTAGCATTTAATTTTCTATAATAGCTGAGTACCTGTAACCTTGAATTTTACAAACTTGGTATCTAAAGAACACCTTGATATTCACCTTATCTGGGGAAGTCACAATGTCGTATTTGCTTCAACGCTCACCGTTTTTTGAAAAAACTATCCACAAAACGTCAAATTTTACAAAAACTTGCAAATTTGATCAGCTTTCGAATGATACCAGGTATGCAAGTTTAAAATGTCGTTTATTTCTTAAAATATATACACAGTAATTAATATACTATACTAATATACTTTTAAAAAAAAGTATAATATATTTTATTCAAAGTACTGACCCTCGCTTTCTACACATTTTGTCCATCTCTCGGGCAATATATGGATACCATTCCAAAAGAATGCTTCATCTTTATTTGAAATCCATTCATCGAGCCATTTTCGTACGTTTTCGAAATTGTTGAAGTGTTGCTCCGCCAATGAGTGTCCCATCGATGAGAAGAGGTGATAATCAGAAGGCGCCAGGTCAGGTGAATACGGCGGGTGGGGTAGGAGTTCCCAACCAAGCGAAGAAATCGTTTCCTTAGTCAATCTGGCTGAATGTGCAGGAGCGTTATCATGCTGAAGAATGACTTTGGCGTGCCTGTGAGCCCATTCTGGGCGTTTTTTCGATCAATGCGTGACTCAAATTGATCATTTGTTGTCGGTAGCGCTCGGTATTGACTGTTTCGCCGGGTTTGAGAAGCTCGTAGTAGACTACTCCCTTCTGATCCCACCACACACACAGCATTGTCTTCTTCCCAAAACGATCCGGTCTTGCACTCGATGTGGATGGTTGTCCTGGCGTTACCCATGATTTTTTTCGTTTGGGATTCTGAAAATAAATCCATTTTTCATCGCCAGTTACAACTCGATGCAAAAAACCCTTTCTTTCGTGGCGTAAAAGCAGCATTTCGCACACAGTTTTTCGTTTTTCCATCTGTCGTTCGTCCAATTCATGTGGAACCCATTTTCCAACCTTTTGAATCTTTCCCATAGCTCTCAGGCGATCGGAAATGGCTTGCCTAGTGACATTCAACTGTTCTGCTATCATTTGTTGGGTTTGGGTATTGTCTTCGTCTAATAAAGATTGCAATTCGAAGTCCTCAAACTTTTTTGGTCGATTTTCTCGTTTTTGATCAGTAACATCAAAATCACCACGTTTGAAACTTTGAAACCAACGTTCACATGTCCTGACGGTTGGAGCAACATCGCCATAAGTCTCAACAAGAATTCGATGACATTCAGATGCCTTTTTCTTTTGATTAAATAAGAAAATCATGACATGCCGCAAATGCTCTTTATTTGGCTTAAAATTAGACATTTTTAACACCAAAGAAAGGTATGATACGTCCACGTAAACGACTTAAAAAAACTGACTTTTGTAAACAAATGACTAACAAACAAAATAGCGTTTAGAGATAAGCAAATCCTTCAATAGGCTAAGAGCGCATTCTATTGGAATTAAAACGACATTTTAAACTTGCATACCTGGTATGTTAAACGTAATGCTTTTGTTTCAATTTAATGGAGAAATTTACTTTTGAAACCAAAAAAACGTGGTGTTCTCATTTGGCATACAAATCAGTTACTTGTGTAAATAAAACATTATGACAATCCCTTAATGGAAATGTGCATTTTAAACATAATAAACTGTTCATTGGAATAAAAAGCAAAGAAAAAAATTATTGATTAATAGAAAATAAAGGAAAACTGTCAATAAAGCGACACCAGATCAGAGGATCTTATGTTATTACATTTATTGAAATTGAAACAAAATCATTACGTTTAACATACCATTCGAAAGCTGATTAAATTTGCAAGTTTTTGTGAGATTAGACGTTTTGTGGATAGTTTTTACGAAAAACGGTGAGCGTTGAAGTAAAAAAGACATTGTGACTTCCCCAAATAAGGTGAAAATCAAGCTGTTCTTTAGATACCAAGTTTGTAAAATTCAAGGTTACGTGTACTCTGTTCTTATAGGAAATTTAATGCTAAATCTGAAAATGTGGCTAAATCTGACAAAATGGAGATATTACAGTTTTTATGGGAAAAAACGTGATTTCCTCAAAAAAGTCTTTGATTTATCGTATATCTGCAACGGATTGGAATAGAAAGGTGAGATTTGCGTCATTTAACTACATTTTTGATCTAGTTTAACCCAATTTTTTTTTTTTTACACCAAGAGATACTCACCCTGTATATTGAAAATTATTATTCACATAACTTTCCTTATTTAATGAAAGTCTAATATCTCAGTACATTAGAATCTAATTGTAAGATTAAACAATTAACTTATATTCACTATAAAGTAAATATTAGTTTAAACAATAAATAAATTTACTTCTCCTCTTATTCATAGAGAAATTGTAACATGGAGCATGATTTACCGGTAGTTTGTCAATAGCGATACGTTTTTGGGGAACGCGAGGACGTTACGCGTAGATTGGTATTAGGAGAAAAGCATGTTACCTACTATCTTGACTAGGAGGCAGGTTCTGATGAGTGAGCTCCTATTGACTCTGTTTCTTCTAATACAAAGTAAAAAAAATTAACCTGGATTTGACTGATCTTGCTCGATACCTCTCGGCTGTTCAAATTAATTATAACCTTTGTCGCTAGGACCTACCTTTCAGGAGCTATACTGGTTAAATGAAAAAAGTCACATTTGAAACCCCCTATTTTTTCTCAACATTGTTTATTTCGAATAATCATTATTTATTAATTTGATTTAAATAATTTAAAATCATACAGGTAAGCGGAAAAAAAAATAAAGAACACCTAAGCCTTGTTCCTTCTTATCCTTTCTTTAGCCAACAGGCTCAAGGGTGCCTTTGATTCCTTTGTTTACTTCATGACTATGCCATTGATATAATTACTAGCCTATGATCTTCAAATTTATAAATATTTATTTATTAAGTATATATTATTTTCTCAATTTATCAAGACATTTAAAATTTTGTGATTTGAATGTTGTTAAACTTAATATTATATATTTTTTTTTTTTATAACAGAGGATGATGAAGGAGAACAGGTTGACTATGAGGCTGAAAGAAACAAAAAGGAACAAAAGAATGTCTTACCACAACCTGCTAAAGTGGTAAAACAATAAATATCTACTATATCTATTTCGATTTGTTCCTATGTATGGACCTTGGCATGATATTAATAATTTAGTTTAAATTCTGCAAATACCAGAAATATTATAAGTGATTCTTGTACTAACAACAGCATGATATACAGTGTGATTAACACTATGCTGTTATCACAACAACCTGCTTAAGTGTTAAATCAATAAATGCTATTTAAATATACTCCTATGTATAGACCTTGACATAATATTAATACATTCTGTTAATACCAGAAATATAATAAGTAAGGCTGTGAAATATATGCATTTGCATATTTCTCCTAGCAAACTAAAACATCTAATGTCAAAATGTATATGTTTTGAGACATATGGAATCAATTTGAGTTATGTGTGCATATCCGTCAAATCAGAATTTGTCCAGGCGCTGATTCTTTCCTTCGCGCCAACTTTCGATCGCATTCGCTTCTCTTGGAATTGTTTAATCGGATTAATTTCTCGTTTTTGCTCCGCTCAAATACTGAAATATTACTTCACTTTTTCTTATTTCCTCTCTTCCTACCATCATTCGTTAACAGTTTGTTTGTGTACTCCTGAAATATCGAAATCCACATACAAAGATCTTGTTAGAAAGTATGTGCTAGAGTTCTCAATTGAGACTTTTATGGATGATGGAGACGTTTTATTTTGTGTTTGTTTTGATAAAGTTGTATCAACTACTGCTCGGTTTTTAGTTACACAACTCTTAAAAACAGCAAAGCACAATGTAAACAAAGGTAAGAAGTCAAAATTTGATTTAAACTTTTGTTACACAAACTGCCACTGGATCAGGAATGTCTGGTTTCAATACCAATTTATGTCTTATTTAGTTCGAGCTTACCTTTGTATAAATAAAGCCACTTAACCCTTTAATGGGCGGCCCTGGGATTTTGAAATAAGTTTCTTTCTTTTTTTCTCTCTTTGAATGGCTATAGCCACGCTAAACCCCACTCTTGCATCATGAAATTTAAGGTTAAATAAAGGATATTAGACAATAATGAGTAGGATAATGTGTTGGACATTACGTCATTTATTGAGCAAAAGGCATTATATATGTGTATCCTTCACCATACATCGTCTTTTTTTTAAATAACAATTTTTTAAGTTTTACAACTGTACAAAATATAAACATCAAGTAAATGTGCTGTTAACTATTACAACGTGACAAAACTTGAAAAGAACTACTCATCAGTAGGACTTAAATGAAAATTATACACTAGAAGGTCTCTGGGCCATCTTCTTTTCAGACGCCTCGGAGGATTGTGTGGGAAGCAAGTTGAGAAATTAGGGGATTTGAGTGGTTATGGAGCTTACTATGAAAGGATAGATATCTGGCTTGGGCTAAATCAGCTTGGAACATTAAGATCTTTATGGATATTGGTGACAGTAAGGAGCATTGAGAATTTTTGAAGAATTTTGGATTGTGAGGATTGGATACGAGATGAATCGGATGGTTTAGTGGAGCCCCAAAGCTCAATTCCGTACATCAAATTAGGTCTAATCACAGTCATGTATATGAGTCTTTTGTAATTAATTGGGAGCTTTGAACGTTTGTCTAATAAATGTTGAAGTAATCTGTAACGACAGGCAGTTTCTTGTCTTTTTAGTCTTGTATGTGGATTCCAGGTAAGACGTTTGTCCAAGTGGAGTCCTAGGTAGCCGATCTCTTCAACAGGAATTAGTGGAATATCATTAAAGGATACTGTAGGACAGGAAGTCTTTTTTGGTTTATGATGAAGGGTAAAGGTTATTTGTTGAGGTTTTTTTGGATTTATTTTGATTCTCCATTTTGGACACCATTCTTGGAGGCTTAGGATATGGGATTGGAGTGTTTGGGAGGCAATGAAGAGATTATTGTTTACTGATAACACACATGTCATCAGTGTAAGTGGTGGGATGAGTTGGAATGTCAGCTGTATACACCACTTAAACTTAAGTTTGTATTTATTTACATATAGCAATTATTTTATTGTTCCAAATATTGTAGATAGTTAGTTGCATATTTTACCCAATATATTTGCATATTTTTCAGTTTTTATTGCATATAATTCAATTAATAAGTGATTCTGAACTGACATTATCATTCAAGAATACGGTGTGATTAGCACTATGTTTAATCAGTTGAGTGAATTTGCCTGACTCATATTTTTATGAAGTACTAATAAGTATATACTGGCTTATGAATAGGAAGTAACTATAATTTATTTTTTAGTCTTTGTGGTCGGCCTACCCTTTTTTTACCAAATAGTTCCATGTAATAGTTGGCTTGGCATTCTGTTTTAATAAAAAATACCCTATTGGCTTCATTATATGAGTACACTCTTGATGTTATCTTACTCTTGAAGTAGCTTCCATAAAAATACTTCCAGGCTGATTTTCGTAGCACCAGTAAGGGTCCATGTTTTGCAAAATATGCTTTGTTGAATGCCATGATTTTTCTGTTTACTTCATTTATTTTCTAATTTTCACCTTTCAGTTCTGACCGCAAATATATAAAACTTTCTAAAGTAAATCATTGATATCCATATTAGTACTTCCATGGTTTAAGCCAATGTTCATGTATTTAGTTTTACTTTTGTTTATCTGGAATCTTAATATCTCAGGAAGTTTTATGCGTTCATCAACCCATTTATGTGCTTATGCAGATGATATGGAATGGGCCTCTGGATAAACTCAAATTTGAGTGTTAAATATTAAAGTATCTACTAAACTTAAGAAATTTAAAGTCAACTAAACTTAAAATATTTATAGAACCAACCTTAAAAAACTTGATTCCATCAACATTTGTCAAGGGTCTGAAGGAAGTTTTGTAAATTCTAACTTTCATGTTTCTGTAAATAATGATTTAACTGGGTCCGTTATAATATTAACAGTATTTATTTTTCAGAATTTTAATATTAATCATTATGAATACAAAAAAAAAGCTTAGTTTATAAATAAAATGTATCAATAATTTACTTTCCAGGTTTCCAGCAATCATGAAGGTGGGGTGATGGTGAACCCTAAGTAACTCTAATCTATCCCAGCTGACATTTCATTTTTTAATATTGGTTTCAAGTAAAGTAAACCAAAGTAAGTCCTTTAATAATTAAGTTGCTAGTAAGTCTCAAAAACATATTAACTGTAATCAAAACGTAAGTGCTTGGTGATTCACAGTACCATTGTGCATTCTGTAGAATGCCTCTGTAAATTCAAAGGTAAAATGATTTTTAGGTTTCTTTATGACATTTTATAATTATTTTCTACAGGTAACTCTATAAGTAAAATGGTATCTTTAAAAATACTTCTACTAAAGATTTAGTTTATTTTGTTTATCTAAGGAATGGATCTATAAGACATTTGCTAAACAAGCTAATGCTAATGGGTAATTATTTCTTATATCTAAATTTTAAAAATCTTATATTCATTTAATCTTGTGAATTCATTTGATTATATAGAATCTATTTATAAATATTATGTGATAGTAAAGGAATTATTTTGATTATATCCAAGCCCTACTTTATATTTTACTTTCTGAAGACCTTATAATCAAAATATGTAAGTACGTAAACTTATAAGGAGTGGGTGGGACTTGCAAAAGTTCCAAAACAGTGTTCTTGATCTTTTTTTTCCATGTTTAGTTATTATAGTTAACTGAGCTGTGAGAAATTGATAAAATGTTTTTGTTACCTAAATTATGGGAAACATTATAGGCCAGTAATCTAACCTTGTCACTTTCAAAAGGTATTAATCCATCGTTTTTGTATATATTTTTTTTTTAATGAATAATATTTATATACAATATTTTAAAGATTGCTAATTTCAGTTTAAGTATTTTAATACTAAGAAATTAGTAGCTTTGTACACCTAAGAACAAAGGTTTGAGAACACTGTTGTAATACAAGTATAACAGAAAAAATTTCCTCTCAGACAAATAAAATATTTGCAGCCAAACGTACAAGTAATAAGAAAAGTATTATTAATAAATTTTAGTTTTGTTTTAAGTTATGAACAGTCAGTATTATTTTGCATGTTTGGTTATTTTTGTATTGTTTTCAAAAAGCAATGTTAGGTTGTTGCGTCAGTCAAATATATAATACAAATAATGGGACAACCATATGTAAAACTTATGTTACTATGTAAGATCCCCATTAAAATAAAAAAAATTTCATTTTTTCAATACAACGGTCTATTTTCTAATTTTAATTTTCCATACACATTTTGATTTTGATCTTCCAGAAATTTTCTCACCAATATAGATACAAATTTGCATATATATAATATCGAGACAAATCTTAATTCTATGCTCCTGCTCTATCAGCTATGGTTAATTAATGATGGAATTTATCCTGATGCAGTTTATCTCTCATAAATATTATCTCCTGAATATTGTTTTTTTATTTTAAAGTATACAAATCAGTACATCCATATTTATGTCTCTGTGCATTCCTACATATCTTTATACACCAAAATACTTTCGAGAAAGTAACTGGTCTAGTAAGCCTTGTAATTAGGATTGTTATCGGATTTTGATCATTGCGATTAATTTAGAAGATGGGAGTACTTTGCTAATATTATTAGCGCTATTGTTAATCAAGCAAATAAGAATCCTTTTAAAACAAATTAAATAATAAATCTACTTATAAAAGCTAAAGATTCGATTCTAACCATGTTGTTATTTTTTGACTGTTCAGTCTATTTTGTATTAACAATAATCTTGAGTGAAGTAATAATACTTAAAGACAGACTCTGACAATATTCAGTGACGTTTTGATTGTGATTTAATAATAATATGTTACTTAAATAAAGCATTGTATATATGATAACATATAACATTAAATCTTAAATAACGTTCTTTGTGAAAAATAAAATTAGTAATAAGGTAAAAAATCAAAGTAATTGCAGAAATGTTAGAGTACCTTTCAGATGACTCTTACTTCTATAATGATTTGTGATTTTTTTTGGTTGATTCGTATATAGGTCTCCTCCAAAAGCTGTAAGATCTAATCATTTCGTCTTTATTCTAATAAATGTGACTTTTGTACCCTTAGAATAAATTATTGGGAACGACCCCTAAATTTATACATAGACTGATTTTTTATTTATTTTTATGTGAGCCTTATGAATTGTCTAATTAAATTAATTAGAAAGTTGAACTTTTCTGTATTTATTTTAATAGTTGATGTTGAATAAAGTCAAAAATTGTTGCACTTTAAGTAGTTTATGTGTTTTGCTGTGTTTCTGAATTCTTAAATACATCAGCAGTTTGTAGATTAACAATTTAGAACCATTTGTAATATTACAACTGATAAGATGTAGAAAAAAAATATCACTGAAAAAGTAATATGATTAGTTTCATTAACAATATTTGTATTGAACACAATAATGGTTAGATATATAGATCAGAACTATTTTCATTCAATATTTTTAAATGACACTATTTGATGGTTATTTTGAAGTTTATTTTGTATATAATTGTAGCAGCTTGAATACATGTAACGCTGACTGTTAAAAGACTTTGTGTTAAGCCATAATTAGTGTTGTGATATATTGTTAGAAAATGATAAAGGTTTTTTTTTTTTTTTAGATGTAATTTATCATTGAATAAAAACAAACTGATACATAGCTAGTGTTTTTATATTAACCCTTTGCACTACAGCCTAGTAAGTGATGTATTATATATAACTACTAACATACATCGGTGAACGAACGAAATAAAAAGAAGCGATTTTTCATATTCGTTAATTTTACATCGTGTTGATGATATAAGGTTTGTTTAAAAAATAAGATGACTTTAATTTTCTCAAAAAATATTAACATGGAACATGTTTTACCGGTGACCTAGTTGGTCAAAAGTGATGGCTCAAGAGGTCAGTTTTTATTATATTAACCCTTTGTACTACATATACCTACCCTTTGTGACTGATATATTATAAATAACTAGATAAATATATAAAATGCTATACTACATATAAGGTTTGTTAAGTTAATAAGATGACTTTAATTTTTTTTAAAAAATATGTATTTATTAATATCTGTTTTGTTCCCTTCTAAG
The DNA here is from genome assembly GCA_003667255.2 of Euschistus heros. Taxonomy (NCBI): domain Eukaryota; kingdom Metazoa; phylum Arthropoda; class Insecta; order Hemiptera; family Pentatomidae; genus Euschistus; species Euschistus heros. Next base: position 139,737 of record RCWM02000096.1, on the reverse strand, counting down.
TAATTATTGCTTGGATATAATAAACTTGTGCCAATAATGTCCTCAAAGCACTTCTGATATGCCTTGAGCTTTTCCAACAATACAATCTTCTAAGATCTTCAATCATGACAAATCTCTGTACTTTCTCTTCAGTTTTGAGAACAGGGATGCATGATTAGAATGTTAAAACATAAGTTCAAAAAATCTCCGCATTTTCTTCATATGCTAATGAAGCTCAACTTAACGGTAATATTCCTAATTGACCATATAACCTCTTAGCCAGAACTCATTATACAATAATGACATGCTCTAGACTCACCAAATGCTGCAGTCAACTTATCAAGCATGGTCGAGCACTTAATTTTATTTCCTAAACAAAATTTAATACAGATTCACCTATTACACTTAAACAAATCTAACCTTTATATATGTCAAAAGCAAACTAAATATGCAAAACAGCTTATTATAAAAAAAAAATTGAATTTATGAAACTTTAAAATTTAAAGTTTTTTTTTTAAACCCATTTACAGCCAATGTTGCAAAAATGCAATACTAACTTCAAGAATTCTTTTTGACCGTATATTAATTATTATTTTCTCAATAATTACATATACAATCATTTATGATGTCTTTAGTTAGTTTTGAATCCAAGGACAAAATATTTTGACATTGTATATTTCTAAATTAATTTTTTTAAATCTCATTTTTCGTGATTTTTTTTTTTTTTTCCAGTGTTTTTCAAAATACCATTCAAAATAGAGATAAATTGATATACTGCTAAATAGATAAATTGATTATAAATAATGATTATAAAAATAAGATAATATTGGAAAACAACTTATTTTATGCTTTTATTTGGTTTTTTTCACTTACAAAAATAAAACAATGTATCATAAATAAGCATTGGCATTTTATTTTGCCCTTAAAATCATAATACAAAATATTTTTGAAACTCTATATGACCAATGTTGAGTTTTCATAACTGTGAAACTTTTGCACTAATCAAAATTTTATAATTTCTTTTATGGCCTATTCCTATAAGAATAAATTTATAAAATTTTACATTATTTATACTTTTGACCGTTTATCGGTTAACAAACCTAGTACATTCATTGTACAGGTGATAAATATATAAACAATGCACATATATTATATGAAGCATAGAATTCCAAAACTATATACGTCCACTTTTGAAAATTCTTCACAGCTGGTCGATAAAGATAAAGGTCTGACTGGATTAGGAAGGGATCTCATTTTTCTAAGGATGTTTCTAATGTGATTCAACTATTTTTTTGAAAAAGAAACCTTTCACCTAAAGATAGTTTAGTAGAAAAATCTTTAAAAAAAAAAAAAAAAAAACAACTAATTTCTCCCTGATTAAGAAAAAAAAAAAGATCATTGATAAGTCAATCTATAATCTACTGCTTTTCCCTATTTAAATTTTAGAATTAAAACGTTAAATTACATAAAATTAAATTAACAATCAATGATTATTCAAAATAAACTAGGTTGAGAGAAAATAAAAGTTTTAAATGTGACTTCTTTCAAATCAATATAGCTCTTAAATGGTATGTCCTGGCAACAAATACTATAAAACAAAAAATATTCTCCATTAAGTTTCTAATCAGAAAACTATTGACAAAGTTTCAATCTGAGTAACACCAAAAGAGCTGGAGCTTGTCAAATTGTTACATTTTTGACTGAAAAAAATCCTTACACCAATAAAGTATAGATCCATATATAGCTAAAAGACAATATCCATGTAAAAAAAAATCAAAAAAAATCTGGAAACAGGTCTAGGCTACTTAGGCTAGTTTTGGAATTCTAAGCCTCATATATATACACATATTAAAAATACTAGTGTTGCCAAAGCAATGTCAATAGAGTGCTAAGTTTTAGTTAAAAAGAAAGAAATATAAAATGAAAAAGAGTTCGATTGTTTTTAAAAGAGAAAGCATGGTGAACACTTATCTAACATAGTCAGATATTCAAGACTGAGATGATGCAGGATCAAAGAAAACATTGGATAATATAAAACACAAAGCATTCAGAATGAATAAATAATAATAATAATAAATAAATAATTAGAAAACCCACATTTAAATAAATTTTTATTTTTAGATAAATTTACAATACCATTTTTAATATGTTTCTTAAATACGAGAAAAGTTATTAAATATTGCATTAATTTCATTATATTTTTAATACAAATTAAAAAATGATCTAAACAAACATGAAAAGATATGTCCATACATAATAGACGGAATAGAATTTAGTATTGAATTTCAATTTCATAATTAATATATCATACAACAAACTTTACATATTGCACATTTATTTCCTCAGTGTTACAACTCAAAACCCAACATTAAAAAAAATGTAAAATTCTCAGTCTTGTATGAAATATCAAAATTATACCTGAATTATCTTTAGATTCCAGCCACAAGTGAGATGTATCAGATGGGATTTGATGTTAATTCTATACATTTTTAGCATTTCATAGAAGACAATTGAACTTAAACAAGATTAAAAAAAAAGAAAAAAGAAAAACTGATTTTTGAGTTTTCATTATAGAAATAAATGTGCAATATTAATGTTAACAGATATATAAATTTAAAAATAATGATCAAACCAGTTACAACATAGTTTTATTTCCTTTTTAAATATCCAAAATTTAAAAAAAAATTCGTCTTGATAGAATATGGTTTCGCTCATACTTAAAATTGACAATTACCAATTCATTAAATATGTATGTGTAAAAACAGAAGTCAAACTAAACCCTTACATATTTTTCATACCTACCCAAATAGCTTTCCTCTGATTCACTGATCTATTACTGAATACCAAAGGATATTAAAGAAAGAATCAACACTTATTTTAAAGTTTTATTATCTGCCTAATTTACAACAATTCAGAGTTTTTATTTCGTTTTGATTGGTAATTCTGATATATTACCATTAATATTAGCCCATATTGTCCTCAATGCTTCCATTGCTAGACATAGGTTTTTAGATGGCTGCGAAACTAATTTATGCACATCTTCTACATACTTAACAACAACCTGAAACAGATTAAATTCAACATATGACGACAGAATCTGTGTTGTCATAATAAAAAACAAAAAAAAAATAAAAAAATAAAAATAGAAAACACGCATCAAAAGTTAAAATTCATCAACAGAACTTTTCTTCAGAATAAGCACACTTCCTCAAGAGCTAATGAGAACGATGCCTATGAGGAATTTACTTACTAAACAGCTTAATCTGCATGGTATTAATTGCAGATTTTTCAAAAAACACATATAAGATGGAAAGCTCTTATTGAAATACTTTTATGAGTAACTGATCTCTACCGATCACTTCACCGAGTATCCACATGATTTATACTAATAATCGTTATCTACCAGGCACTGAAATCCACAGATCTAGACTAATACATCATCGCCTTTAAATCAAAATGTTTCAATATATGTTGAGACTGCAGGAAACTATCAAATAAATAAAATGTATGAGTTAACATGATACTAACATGTCAACATTAACAGTTAGATTTAGGTAGTAGTAGAGACTATAGTAATCTCAAACCTCCTTCTGAGAGAAGCCATGACCAAATATAAGGAAAGAAAGTTCAACAGGGCTTCTGGAAAATCTTTGTAGGAGGATTATGGAAGACTATCACAAGGTAGAAGATAATCAGAGAGAATAAACTTAAAGGATGACTCCCTCTCTTATGTATTTACAATTTTTTTGATATTTACAACTGTATACAATACAGCAATTGTTGATAAATACAACAAGTAAATGTGCAGTAAAATTATTACAATATGTCAATAACTTGTGAAGAACTATTCATTAGTACAACTTCAACAACTGTTCTACATTAGAAAGTCCATAGGCCATCTTTTTCTCATTAGTGGACTACTGGATTCGAGTAGGTGTGTAGCTTGCCATGAAGAATAGGTATCTTGTTTGAGCCAAATCTGCAGCATATGGGACATCTAGATTGATATGGATAAGTTTATTTTTGGCATAATAAGGAGCACTGAGGATTTTAAGAATTGGGTACGAGAAGAATTTGAAGGTTTAGTGGAGCAAAAATAATTATAGCTTGATTTCCAAAACTTAATTGTTTGTAAAGAAATTATGCTACTATGCAAAATATATATAATTGCCCATAGAACTAGCAAAAAAAAAAAAAAAAAAAAAAAAAAAAAAAAAAAAAAAAAAAAAAAAAAAAAAAAAAAAAAAAAAAAAAAAAAAAAAAAAAAAAAAAAAAAGCAAAAAAAAAAAAAAAAAAAAAAAAAAAAAAAAAAAAAAAAAAAAAAAAAAAAAAAGCAGATGCATTGAACAAATAATAAGGTCTAACATTAAAAAACTTTTATACAAACCATTTCAGCTTCTCTAAATTTTGCATTTGTCATTAACTGCACACATCTCTCCCAGTCTTCCTGATAACTATCAAACAGGACTTTAGCATCAGCCAATGACCTGCTGCTTCCACATGAATCACATGTACTTTTATCGGTGATGATTCCTGGGCAAGCTTGAACTTTACACCTATAAAATGTTCATAAATTTCTGTATAATTTCAATAGAAAAATTCCAGATATTAAAAATGAACAAACCTATAATAAATTTTTCTAGTATCCATCTCGTCTAACTTGGGCCAGTCACGTATGCAAGCAATACATCTGCAATCGAATAAGTATCTCCCTTTTAACATTTTCTGCCTCTAAAATATAGAGAGATTAAAATCACTTTTATATAATTAGGTGTTAGGTAAAAATAGAACTGATATTTTTCCTAACTTAAATAACACAAAAAACTTCTAACTAATAACCACCAGGAAATTTTTCTTCATCTTCCTCCTTGTACCAGAACTAGTTTTGAAAAGCCAAATATGTGGTTTTATGAATTTGTTTTACTGTTTTATGGGTGATTACAGGTGCTGAAGCATCTGGTGATTAGGTTCCTCGCCCATCCACTGGGTCTTCTTCTTAGGGAAGCCGATCTTGATGTGTACTACTGATATTGTATGTGACCTTAAGTATCAGTGTGTTTATAGTTAACTGTCCTGTTTTGTATATGACCTGTACTTAACTGAGGAACCTGGGAAACACCAATTAGCCACTAATAGATCCATTAGCTTCTGCCACTTGTTCTTTTACCAAGCTGTTGCCCTACAGTTCCGCACTCTAAAAACAAAGGGTACTACTGTCACAAGCAACATCATCAGCAACTCTTCAGATTCGGTCTTTCATTTAATCTGAAAGAATAGATCCACTTTCGCAACATTGAGACAGAATATTCCTTCATCCTTGCCAGGCATTCAGCTCATCTAAATATGCCAAGCCTGATAAAACTTTATGATTTATATTTCATCAAACAATATGTATAACTCCTGGGTTGTTTTATGGCACCATTCATTACATTTTGTCCTTATGTTCCACTTAAATTTTTTTTTTCTCATAGATTACATAAATTACTTTTTATATAATATTAGTAAATATTACATACCTGATCCTTTGTTCTCATAGTAAAAACTGGTCCGTAGTTCTCAGAAACCAACTGATTAACAGCTATAGGACGTTGTGCTCTTAGAACAATTTTTTTTCCAGAAAAGTACCTAAAAAACAGATATATATTTAATGGATATGCAGATTCTATAGAAGTCAGTCAATATGAATAAAAATGTTGTTAATCAAATATAACTTCATTTTCATGTTGGTGAATTGGCCACAAGTGTGGAGGCTATCATCAGTTTTAAAAAGCAGATATGCAAGATTAAAATAAATAAGAAAATATAAAAAAGAAAAGGATAACAGAAAATGATAAAAGATAAATAAAAATTAACAAGTTAATGTAGACTGTAAATAATAATAGAGGATTTAGTTGATTGCAGAATTTTATGGAAAAAGTAGTCAGGAAGGTTGAAAAAACCTTTCTTTGGCCGGCACTATTTGGTCAGCATTGCAGGCCATCTAAATAAGAATACCAGATATGACAGAATGGGGTATAGAACATTCCTAAGGTTATAATAATACTACTGTTTATTTCATTTACATTGATTATTTATTATTTGCAATAGTTTTCTAATTATAATGTTATATACCTCATTTCATCATGTATTGTTTTGTTATATCTTGTTTATAGCCTTAAGGAAGGTCTACTAGGTAGGCCAAAACATTGGCACTCCAATGAACCTTTTTTCAACCTGAATATTTTTTTTTTTTTTTTCTTTTTAAAGTACCTGTTGATGAAAATAAAATTTAGGTTTATGAAAATTAGTAATTAAAATGAAATGACAATATGTTGAATAAAGAAAAAAATGTACATAGGTAGATTACATAATGTTAAAGCAAAACGGGGAGCTATATAATAATAAAATTGAAGGACAAAAAGGATATGAATAAAAGAGGAAGAATGGAGTAGTAACAGCTGACTAATCAAGCCTGCCATCAAGTCCTTTAGCCAAGTAGGGCTAGAGGGGCTTGATGTGAATCCTTCCTTGTGTTGAGATCTGAAGCTCATTTTGTAAAATAAAAAAAGAAAACTAATTAACTTGACTAATTACATTAAACCTAAATTAAACTAATAAATACAAACCTAAATAAAACTAATAATATTAAAATAATTAATATAAACCTAAATTAAAATAATCAATATAAACCTAAAATAAACTAATGGATATAAACCTAAATTAAACTAATTGAATCGTTTATTTCAGAAACCACCTAAGTGCGCTTTTATCAACTTTCAGAAAACTAAAAAAAAACAACTGCGCTTGGGTTCTTTCTGAAATAAACGTATTATTTTCAAGGCTGCCAAAAAGCATTTCTGATATGGAACATAAGGTATTTCTGCACTAAAAGATGTATTTATCTTTAAATTGTACAGTACCACAAAAAAAGCATATTTTGATATTTTGTCCCTTAGGTGGTTTTTGAAATAAACGATTCAATTATATTAAATCTAAATTAAATTAATTACATTATACTTAAATTAAACTAAAAACATTGAACTAATTACATTAAGCTAAGTAATATAAACCTAAATGAAACTAATAAATACAAACCTAAATGAAACTAATAATATTAAAATAATTAATATAAACCTAAATTAAACTTAGTATTATAAACCTAAATTAAAATAATAAATATAAACCTAAAGTAAACTAATGGATATAAACTTAAATAAAACTAATTACATTAAGCTAAGTAATATAAACCTAAATTAAACTAATAAATACAAACCTAAATAAAACTAATAATATTAAAATAATTCATATAAACCTAAATTAAAATAATAAAAATAAACTAATATATATATATATATATATATATATATATATATATATATATATATATATATATATATATATATATATAAACCTAAATTAAACTAATTCTATTAAATTAAACTAAATTAACTTAAATTAAACTAATAACAAGAGTCTCTTTGTTTCAGATTTTAGAGGAACTTGAAGTTGATAAAAAAATCAATCAACATAATCAGGCAGACTTTTTTGATACAAAATCAAATGCGAAATTTATGGGAGAGATCTCAGATTTCAAATTAACATTGGTGTCTACCAGGGTGATGGACTTTCCTAGATTCTTTTCAATTTTGTCCTGGAGAAGGTATGGGAAGAGAGGTTGAAAGAAACATAAGTATATCATCAGGTTAAATTGGGATCAAAACACAAAACTGTCTAGCCTTCGCTGATGATATCACAATATTCTCACAAGACATAAAAACAGCTTCAAAACAAATCAACATTTTGAAAGAAATAGCCAGAAAGATTGGGCTCCAGATATCTTTTGAAAAGACTAAATTCATGACCAACATAAAAGATTCATCGACAGTACTAAACGCAGAGTACGGAAAAATCAACAAAGTTACCAAATTTAAATATCTAGGTGAAATAATTCAGGTAAATGTACTAAACAAAGAAGTTAACAATTCATGAATGAGAAAACTAAACTAGCTTACCAATTTTGACTGAAGATATTTATAACAAGAGAAGCCTTTCAATGAAAACTAAAATTAAGCATTACAATTCAGTAATCAAACCAGAGAGTCTCTATACTACAGAATGTATGTTCACCATGAAAATTCTAAGGAAATAGGGGGTCATTGAAAATAGACAAGGGAGAATTTAGATACAGGGAAAACAAGGATCTGTACAAAGAGAACATGATAGAAAGGATGTCAGATTAAATCAGGAAAAGGAGGATCAAATTCTTTGGTCACATAATGAGGATGAATAACCACAGGCTTACAAAACAAATTTTCAATCATGATCATAAGAGCAAAAATGTAACCGATGGATTCTGGGAATGAGGAAAGACTTGGCAGAGATTGGTATAACAGATAACGTAAACAGCAACATGAACGGATGAAGATTTATTGGAAATCAAGGAAAGAAGTACGGAAATGATTGCATATGGTTACTTCACACGGTCCTAGACAGGCAAAATCTAAATTAAAAAAACAATAACAATAAATCTTAAATGATCTAATTACACTGGTGAACCTAAAACCATGTTGATAAGGAAAAAATTAGGACATATAAAAATAAAAATTTTTGTATTTATCTACATAATAATAATGTATTAAACACACACACCCATGCACTCACTCACAAACAAATAAACGCCACACACACACACACACACACACACACACACACACACACACACACACACACCACACACACACACACACACACACACACACACACGCACACGCACGCACACACACACGCACGCGCACACACACACGCACGCACGCATGCACACACACACACACACACACACACACACACACACACACACACACACGCACGCACGCACACACACTGCGTATGCAAGATCTATGATCTCTGTGTATCGCCGATGCGTCCTAGGAGTTATTTGTGCATTTCGAGCAGTATCCTATGAGGCAGCATGCGTGGTAGCCAGGGTGCCACCTAACGAACTAATAGATGAAGAAAGGAAGAGGTCGTATTGAAGAAGTGAACACATTCCCAGAGCCAGTGAGAGGAAAGAGACTATTGTAGCGTTGGGACATTGCTTTGAGTGGGAGATGGACACACAGGCTGGTCCCTCGTATTCAACACTGGGTGGACCGGAAGCACAGAGAGGTAGACTACTACTTGACTCAGTAGCTCAATGGACATGGAGCCTTCCTAGCCTATCAGTATAGGTTCAAACTAAATGTAACAGGGAAATGCCCAGCCTGCCCGGCAGTGAATGAGAGTGCGGAGCACATGTTTTTCATATGCCCTCTCTATCAGCAAGAGAAGAAGAGTTCCGACAGGTCTGTGGAGTTTTTCCGACTGCTGATGGTCTGGTGCAATTGATGTTGGCTTCTGAGGAGTACTGGATGGCGGGCCAGAGGTTAGTGGGCTCAGGAAAGAAGAGACAGGCGCAGCCTGTAGCCTACTACCAGGATGTAGCCTACAACCATGAGGTGGCATCCAGCCATTCCTCTCCATGATGTAATGCCAAACGGCGGTTCCGTAGGGAGGTGGTTTTGGTGGGTCCATAGAATTGAAGAGAAGGAAGATAAACAGCAGTGATTCTGAATTAGGAACTGGAGTTTGAAAAAGGAGAAGTAGAGTAACCAAGACAGACCGGCTAGCTTTTGTTATCAAACATTATCACTTCCATTTAATTTCAACCAGCAATAATATGAAAGGACACCTTAGATAAGCCAGCCTATGGATCAGATTGCGAAGGAATGGGATATTTTATCGTAGGAATAGTCACATTCCAAGACACAATGTGAGACAGGAAACCACCATTACAGTATCGATTAAAGTTGCACCACACGTGTCCCCCCTTTTGGCAAGAGACAGGAGAGGAGTTTCAGAAGATCAACGATATAAAGTGCGTCTCATAAATATAAAACCACTTGTTTTTATTCTTTAATTTGAAAAATTCAGTAGAAACTAAAAATTAAACGTATCTATTATTTAGGAACATTGAATGAAAGAAATAATATGACATAAAATTGTTTTTATTTTTACAAATTTAACCAGAAACATAAATCTAAAAGAAATAACAAAAATAATACTGTCTCGTAACTATAAAACCAACTGCATAAACAGAATCTGTAAGTAAACAAATACTTTGAAAAAAAATCTTAATCCTCTTATTGTGACAACTGGACGCTTTACTTTAGTCTTTCTTTGTTTTTCAACCAAGATACCTCGGGGTAAAGTGCTTTCCGAAGAATAAAAGGGAAAAGTATTGGCTTTCGCCGAAGAAAATTTATGACTTCGCTATAAGAATGTGGAGTTCGCATAATTTGGTGAGGACCTTTTTAGTGAACAACCAAAAGTACAGTAAAAATAGAAAAGGTGGCTCTAAGAAGACGCTTACAGTACGTTGTGAACAAAGAATCATTACCAATGCTAGCAATTCTGTTAAAAGCATCTCCAAAATGATTTCTGACCTTCAACTGAATGTTTCGAGAGCTACAGTACATCTTGTCCTGAAATGCAGCGAGCGAAGTTATTAAATGCCAAAAAATGCAAAAAACACAGCAACTAACCTTTTGCCCCACCACATAGCAGCTAGGTTGGAGTTTAGAAAATATTTCGACTGATTGGGACAGTGATTTTTTTCAGATGAAAAAAATTTAATTTAGTTGGTCCGAATAGTAATAGATATTATTGGAGAGATCTAAGAAAAGACCCTTTAATGTTTCCTAAGAGAAATTTCGGCGGTGGGAGAGTGGTTTGGGGGACATTTTGTTCAACCAAAATGTTAATGAACAATAAAGAGTACATAAATGTACCTGAAAATCGATTGTTACCATTCATCGAAGGCAACGGTCACAAGCAATGTACTTTTGAGCAAGATAATGCCGAATTCACACAAGGCGAGCAGCAACCAAAGCATGGCTCTCGTCTCAAAACATGCCTTTGCTTTCTTGGCCAGCTTGGTCACCTGATCTAAATCCTATGGAAAACTTATGGGGTATCATTGTGAGACAATTTATGCCGAAAACAAACATTATGAAAACGTGACAGGGCTAAAAAATGCCATCTACAAATCGTGGGACGAAGACTTTTTCAGGTTGCTGAAAAGAAAGGAGGTGTCACAGATCATTAAAAATAACATTAGCATTTTAAAACATAACATAAAATGATTTTTTTAAACTTGGTTTTATAGTTATGAGACAGTATTATTTTTGTTATTTCTTTTAGATTTACGTTTTTGGTAAAATTTGTAAAAATAAAAGCGAGTTTTAGTCATATTATGTCTTTCATTCAATGTACCCAAATAATAGATACGTTTAATTTTTAGTTTCTACTGCATTTTTCAAATTAAAAAATAAAAACAAGTGGTTTTATAGTTATGAGACACACTTTATTAATGACAGGATTAAAAAAAAATATAACAGTTGAGTTAGTCTTCTACGCTCAGGTGGAACATAAGCTTTACTTTTTATGATGTAATGTAACAGCTGTTCTAAGGTGAGAAAATACACATTTATGGAGGTTTTTTTTTGTGGTTTACAATACAATATTGTGAACAGATTAGGGCCCCCCAGCCATGTCTCTTGAAGATGTTTTGTATACATGTTACAATCTGATAAGATCAATCATATGCACACACAGAATAGACAGAAGTAGAATGTCCAAGGTGATAAAGAAGGTTTTGGACACCAACCTCAGAGCTTGTGACTAAAAGAAAATGAAAAAGAGCAATACATGATAAAATAAAACGGGGTAGCTGAAAAGCTTAAGGTTTTAACAATGAAAGAAGAAGATTCACAAACCTTGCAAGTGTAGGTTGACATTCATGATTGAACATGGCTGACGATGGGTAGACACCAAGGGCCACATAACAGGTAACTCCTTTTGTTTTGCTATCACCTTTCTGAAAGACGGTTTCATAAATTTCATGAGCATTATATTGCAATATTTGCAGAAACTTTAGAAGAAGGGTTGCAATTTTCAATTCATCCTCGGTTAATACTGTTAAAAAAACATTTTTTAAAGATTTCATTAAACTAAATTAATTCTAATAATCTTCTCAATAGAATAAAACTTACCAATTCTTTCATCTGATGATGAGGAATCATCTACTGTAACTATTTAAAAATCCTGGTAAATAATCAAGTTTTTATTAAAAGAATAAAACCACATTAGAAAAATTTCATACTTTATTATTTATCAAATTCTGGACACAAATTTACAGAAAAATAATTATATATTAATTCTGAAATATAAATTTAATATATGTTTCTCTTATCCCTCTCCCATTCCTATTACAAAAGTGTAAATTAAATTGATTAAAATAAAAAATAATAATTTTATAGCTAGTTCTTAAGATATATAAATTTTAGATTGTCCTTTTCTATTAATTTTACAAACTATGAAAATTATTAAAGAAGGATATTAAATATGCTTTGAGGTTGATAGATTAGTAAGTTATAATATTTTTTAATGTATAAATTAATGATTAAAGATTATCCTTACAGTTTGTTACGGTTAAATTTTCAACTGTATAAAAATTTCCACCAAACACTATTGCCTTAAGCCCAGTAGAGACGGTAAGGTTCGACTTATAATGGTGAATAACAGTCCCGGACGCCACGCTATTTTTTTTTTTAAAGGAAAATAGCGAAAACTCTTAATTACAAAAAAAGAGGGCTTATCCTAATGGCATAAGTAACCCCTTTAATTCTTCATAAGAGAAAAATACTTTTTTTGGAACAATTTAACTTTTTTATTTTTCTGGCTCTTATATCTCATATGTTATGTCCAAAATCATTAATTCAATTTTCAACAATAAATTGATTGAAAATGTTTATAAAACTGAAGCTTTTTCTGGACAAAGCTCCCTCCTTCCAGATCCTCATTTTAGGTTATTTTATTCTATTTTTTTTATTCAGAAAAAAAAAAAAAACCTGTATCAAGTTGCCTTGTTGGGGGTTCAGCAGTTCAATTGTAAACAGAAACTCATCAATTAAATAAAAAACAAGGTAGCTAGTTTGATTGATTATCTAAACTATTATATAAAAGGAAAAGACCATTTTTTGTTTGTGATCACTAACCATGAAAACTACTGAACTAATCTGTACCAAATTTCAACCACATCATTTTTATAGTTCTAGGGAGGTTTAGCAATTATAACATCTACTGATAACAGTGAAGTTAGAAAATTGACGATAGGTGGGGAGCACCGTTCTATATGAGAGGTTACAAAGGTACCATGATAGAGCTTGAATTTATGATAAAATTTATTTATATTCAATTAAATTATAAAAAAAATATTTAAATATGATGTGTGTAACATGGTGATCCGAGTGGTTTAAATTCCGCAATAGAGTTTACAAGGGGAGGGGTGCTATTTAATACATAATGGAACAGATAGAATTCAAAAATGGCAATAGCAGATGCTCTAGAAAATCATTTAAATATTGTCTGTCATATGGAAGAGCATTAAGGGCAGGATATGATTTACCAAAACTCACTGATGACTTTAAGAGTTAAAATTTTGAAGCAGGAGAGAAAATTAGTGAAGGCTTAAGATATTATATCTCTCTTCACTACCCTAATACAGACTAACTAAATAGTTTATATCTCATGAACTTGTCAATATATACTAAATGACGTAAAAGTAAAATATTTTTTTAAGTTAAACTTAATCTGTAATCGCAAAGCATTATAAATAGAAATAGATTTTTAGAACCTTAAAAATATTTTCTATAATTTGGAGATTGGTTAACTGCTAAAATAAAAAATACTTAGTTTACCTTTATTTACTTTTCTACTGAAATATCCACCATGGCGTAAAAGCTGCAGAAGAAATAACGCCATGAGAGTGCGATGCAAAAAGTCTTTTGCATCTCTTTTGTCTGAGTGTCCTATCAAATTTAAAACCTATTAAAGAAATAATAACCATGAAATTACCCCGATTCATGTAAAACTTGCAAATTAAAGATTAAGAGAAAGGTGACATGAAAAAATTACTGACACATATCTTATTATACTTGTAAAATGTTGAACTAAAAACAAAAAAAATTATTACTTCATCCTTAAAACAGGTGAATGGTCTGACACCTTTGATTGTTTGTTATCAATACATATCGAAATAAATAATAACTGACTTACTACATACACTTATCTGCGACTTGAAGAAAGAACAACCAATGTTAAAATTAACCACTGCAGGAAGGATAAATTCCCGGAGACTGAATCAATGATCAATGACATAATTGTGAATTTTGACTTTGGGTCAGGAGCACTGGCTAAGGTCTTATAAAAAAAGATGGATTTTATCCAATGTACTGAGATTCAAAAGAGAATATAGAGAAGTTGAAAGGAGGAAGTCAAGTGGAAGTCTCGTGTATTCAAATCTACTACTTACTATAATTCTCTTTTCTTTATAAAGTCTTTAATTTCTTGACTGAACAGGCAACACAGGAGTGGGGAGGAGTTTTACAATGTAGAAGGAAATAACTGGGCAATGAAGTTCAAGATTTAAGGAAAACAACCTTAAAATCAATAGACTTAACCCTTTAACAGGCAATGTATCCTGGAGGATACTCATATTTAATGCCTTTTGTTCAATAAATGATGTAATATCTAACGCATTATCATCTGATATCCTTTACTTAACCATGAATTTCATGATACATGTGTGGGGGTTAGCGTGGCTATAGCTATTTAAGGAAAAAAAAAAAAAAAAAAAAAAAAAAAAAAAGAAAAAAAAAAAAAAAAAAAGAGAAATGTCTTAGAAAACTCCGGCCTGCCCGTTAAAGGGTTAAGAAGAAATACAGGGTTTGACTTGACACGCCATTCTATCTCTTCAGTCTAGGCAATCAGTACAGTTGTTTATTGGCCTTGGTCATACATAGATTCCCCAAAATAAAGCTTGCCATTCTTCCAGTTGAGATGGGGAATGGAAAAGTCTCTTTTAATATTTTTTTGCAAGATTATTTTATCACACATGGATTTTCCTTATGACAATAGCATCAGGAACATTATCTTGTTTCAACCATAGTATTTTGACATGATCTACATCATCTAGTCTGATTTTAATTCCCAGCTCATTTCACCCAGTGGTGAATATTAAGGAAATTGATTCTCATACTTCCATTTTAAATTAAAGCACCATTTCCAATTTAAATTAAAGAAGAGCTTTTTGTGCCTTGATCAGCTGCTCCATCCATTACACCTCATGTGAAGTCTTAACATTTCAATTTGCCACACCTGATTTTAGAGGCATCTTTACCAATCCTAACATCTCACAAATCTATAACCCTAACCCTTCTTTCAAAAAATGTACTGAAGTATCCGCAGTAATTAATATCTCCGCTTGCCTAAGTGATATAGTTAAAATTTATTCTATTTTGACTGATTTAATCAGTTTGAATGAGACAGTAACTATGACAATTAGTTTTTGGTAGGTATAAACGGATTAGAGGTTTCACATAAAAGTAGGCAGAGATTGATCATTGCCCCAAGAAAAGGAGGATATAAATCCTCAATGGAAACACAAAAGAAATTATGGGTGTGGAGATTCGCAAAATTACATTATGAAATAACTATATGAAAAAAGGACTTATAGATAGAACAGATAGATCATTGGGAATTTGGATGAGGTAAAGTGATTAAAGAAACGGAACTGGAGGTTGAGAAGATATAATAATATTATATGGAAAATCAGAGGTATATAAAGTTTATACCAGTTATCTATCATATCCGATAACTGTGATCGGCAGGAAAGGAAAGAATGCATTGCTTGCAAGCAAATTCATACATTAAAGTTAGAGAAATTGTCTGCATAGATTGGAGGTGGGAGCGTTGGTTGAAGAGGAGAAGGTCATTGGGGGAAACCACAGAGAAGAACCCTCAGGGGTGCCACAGGGAAGATGCAATGCTTTGGACAGATGCCAGAACAACTACAAGCTGGGAGTGATGTGAGAGGAAGTACTCGAAGTATTACCTAAAGCTGATAGATAAAGGAAGGTTACATAGACTACTAATAAGGATGTTACAGATTACTGTACAAATAGTATAAAGATATGAAAAGGGCAAGGATAGATTAGTTGATGTTTTAGTTCGGAGGTTCTGGATTATTTTCTGGAGAGCAGATTGGGTCAAGTAAGAAGATCAGGCTGGTAAGAGGCAATGAGTAGGAGAAAGAGAATTTTCTTAAATATTAACCCATTCCGTCCTAAGTAATGGAAATTAAGTGGAAAGACAAAAGAGACGTTTTGGTGGTTTCAAGCGAATTTGACGATGAAATTATCAGTTGGTTAGACAACAGAGGAAAACAAAGGGAAAAGCCCAGAGCCATTTTAGAATACAACAAGCATATGATAGGAGTTGATCATTTGGATCAAATGTTATCTTATTACCCGCTAAATAGAAAAACGATCCGATGGTATAAAAAAATTGGAATTCATATCATTAATATTATGCTATATAATTCTTTTATATTTTACAAAGAACTAAACCCCGTAACCAAAATAGATTTTTTTAAATTTAGGCTAGAGGTAATTGAAGGCTTGCTTTCTCCTCCAAAAGAGAGGGTACCTACTCCCGTAACAAGCATCCATTATCTCGGAACAATAGAGAAAAATAATTCCGGGACGAAAATGAGAAAAAAATGCAAATATTGCTTTGACAATTTTAACAAAAAACGTGTTGATGTTTATCATCACTGTAAAATTTGCCCTGGGGAACCAGGATTTTGCGTGGAATGTTTTCCAAAAGCCCATGGGTATTGTTAAATTGTAAACATTTTCTCATTTTTCTTTATAATTTTAGTTATTTATCATTTAATTCTTTAGGATGTGTGGTGTTTAAAATAAAAATGTTTGTAAAAGTTTGTACATACGTATAATTTACTATATTTTTGTGTCAGGTTATATTATGTTTATAAAGATATTGCTTTATGTATATTAATGTTTTATGCTAGTAACAGTTTAGAGAAAATAAAGTAGTTTGTAGCATTTAATTTTGTGTTATTTTTTCAACCCTATTCTGAACGCAACAGTTGCGTCATTAAATTTTTGTACATAAAGTGGACCAGGTGCGGGAGTAGAGCAGTGTTGCGTTCTCCGGATGGAATGGATTAAAAGATTTGGTTAGTATTAAAATACTAACTTATTCTTGATGCTAATAAGGAAAAATAACAGGATACCACTTCCTTGTTTAAAACCACCTAGTCTTGTAAATTCTGAGTTATATACAGTGAGATTAAAAGTGAAATACACTAGGCCAAAATTATCTGATTGGATTTTCTTGACCACAAAAAGATATTTATACAAGTGAAATGTATAACATTTTTATTAAATATGAATGTATTTTAGTATATACAAGTATGGAGATAAAAAGTGTTAATATAAATGTAATGAAATAATCTCTAATCTGTTCTTATACCATACACCAAAATTATACGAGGGTGAATCAAATATAAACGGTAATTTTCAAAATTATATTTATTGAATAATATTATACAGAAACTATACCTTCAACATTTTTCAATGTAGTCTCCTGCATTATCTACACACTTCTGCCACCGATTTGGAAGCTTGAATATTCCCTGTTCATAAAAAGACTGAGGGCGAGTTTTTAACCATTCGCGCACATGCTTTTCGACGTCTTCATTGTTTTCAAATCGATTATGTAAGAAGAAGGTGAAGATTTTTTGAGGCGCATCGTCACATGTGATGAGACGTGGGTCCACCATTACACCCCCGAATCGAAAATGGCAAGTAAGGAATGGCGAAGGAAGGATGAAGGCTGCCCAGTGAAAGCCAAAACTCGTCTCTCAGCCGGAAAAGTTCTTGCAACAATTTTTTTTTTTTTGACCCAAGGGGAGTTCTACTCATTGATTTTCTTCACGATCAACGAACAGTGAATGCGGCTTACTACTGCCAGGTGCTACAGTCAGCAAAAACCAGTTACCGGAACAAAAGACGAGGTGTGCCCATTAGAGATGTCATCCTTCTCCATAACAACGCAAGGCCTCACACCGCATTGTTGACAAGGGATAAATTGGAAGAAATGGGCTGGGAAACTCTCGAACACCCTCCTTACAGTCCAGACCTGTCCCCTTGTGACTATTTTTTGTTTGCGCCCCTGAAAGAATCACTTGGAGGAAAACGATTTGAAAACAATGAAGACGTCGAAAAGCACGTGCGCGAATGGTTAAAAACTCGCCCTCAGTCTTTTTATGAACAGGGAATATTCAAGCTTCCAAATCGGTGGCAGAAGTGTGTAGATAATGCAGGAGACTACATTGAAAAATGTTGAAGGTATAGTTTCTGTATAATATTATTCAATAAATATAATTTTGAAAATTACCGTTTATATTTGATTCACCCTCGTATGTTCTGGGACTCAGCCCTATCCTCAGGCTAGATTAAATATAAAATCTTATTTAGGCTACATTAAATATAAAATCTTATTTAACTTTTTACTACAAATATATCACAAAAATATTAATATATTATTAAATAACCTTTTAGATTTAATGTAGCCTGAGGATAGGGCTGAGTCCCGGAACATATAGTTTAGGTTTATGATATAACAATAAATTTGTGATTATTGGTCAAATTTAGTTTTATCTACCTAATTACTTAAGTTTTATGATCACACTAAGCAATTTAGCCTAGTGTAAAAGTCAAAAGTCCAAAAATCAATAATTTTGAATTGTTATGTGTCTCTTATAACACCAATGTACTTTGAGAGAAGGAAGAATAATACCCAATTACCTGTCATCTATGATAACTTTATTTAGAAGTTTAATATTATTATTTTCTTTGTATTTACCCTGTCATGACTCTTTGATGTGTTGTTTCCTTGATCAGGCTGAAAATAATCTAATGACTGCTGAGTGATTATCCTCAGTGATAAGAAAGAAAGTATTGACATTCCTGAACCAATTGATAGTTCTAAGTAAGGGCATTCCCATTTATGGTACTTCATACCATCGTTTAAGCAGTTTGTTGAACAGAATGCAACTCCAGAACAGCTTGGACATGGTAATGGAGACTTTAACCTAAAATAAAAACATAAATGTACAGAAATTCCTTATTGAGATATCAGTATCATCTCATCAAGTCAAATTCTGTATTATTATTTCAAAAGAAAACATTAAAAAAAAAGAAAAAATCTTTAGAAAATATAATTAAGAAAAAGGAAGTTTTAAAGAAAATATGATAGATTCATTGTGTTAATAGTTATATTAGTATATTTTGATCAATAAGGGTAAAATAGTCTAAAAAATTGTAGTCTAAGACATAATAGAATTATCTTCGAACTAAAAAAATAAAAAAAGGTTATAAAAGTAGAAATGAAAAATAATTTTTATTCTGAGCTACATTATCTCATAAAAATAATACAGCAGTAAATAATATGGTACTACTGTCTAGCTGCATTAACGACAGAAGTATTAAAAAGATATCAACAGAAAACATATGGAAGAGTAAAAAATAGAAAACAGACCATCTCCTAAAAAGTATACTTATTATTATATACCAACACAAAAGCTGAGGAAAAGATAAGAAATATAAAAATGAATAAATAAAAAGAGAGAGAGGGTGAAAGAAAAGAAACTACAGACGAAGTATTACATAGAAGGTATAGTGTTATATAGAATCTTGTGGATTAGGAGAGGATGGAGGACATGAATTGAGGAGACCGTAGATATAGAATGGACAATAATTATTGATGATATATATTTTAAAGGAATGTACCAGAAAAATATTATCCATGTACGAGTAAATAGAGCCACTCTAAAACTATAAAATGTTCAATCAAATAGGGTAACTGGAACATAATACAATGGACTGATTTTTCCTAACATTTAACTTTAAATTATCCCAGTTGGGCCAATATATCGAGGTCTTCCTAGCAAAGTATTTAATGAGAAAGCTTTCAAAGATTCTCAACCCAGACCTCTGGTTTTGAATGAGTAAAGCATGGAATGACATTTTAGTTTTTAAATTACAAGAATACTTTAAAAAAATAAAAAAAATTAAATTAAAAAAAAAATGTACTGAAGAAACCTAGTTTTAAATGATACAGGTACAAATATGAAAGTTAAGCAGCAATATAATTGTACATTTATCATTAAAATTAACTAAATCTCATGAAGAAAAAACATAAATATTAATAAAAAATAATAACACTTGATTGTAACCAAAATATAAGCTACATTTTTCTATATATAACAATTTTAGTATAAACAATACCTTTGAAAACAATGCAGGCAATGAGTTCCGTGTTTATCAAAAAGCAAAGCTGAGACAATGGGTTCTTCACACGAAATGATATCACCAGTTGCGATTGGTTTTGCTGCTTTAAGATAACGACCAGATCCTTGGTCACTAGTCATTACTACCGATTTACTTACTCCAGGAAGGCTATCAGTATACTCTGTCAAATTAGAATCCGAAACTAAAAAAAAATCAGATAATCATTATTTTTAAAAAGTCATCAAACAATAAACTACAATAAGTAAAAATACATATTAATAAATATATTTTATATTGAAGTGTATTGGTTGACCATATAAGTAGAGATGATTTGAGGTGTGTAAAACAAAGTAATAAGTAAATTTATTGTGACAGCCTATCAGGTTATGTTGCAAGACTTCATCTGAGATACAAAGAAAAAAATAAAATAAAATAAAATAAAAAATAAACAAAAAGTGTTGATTTAAAAAAAAAAAAAAAATTATCAATTACATAAGAAGTATAGGAAACATAATAAAAAAGGATAATAACAAAAGATGAGTTAAAATCATTAATAAAAAAAAAATTAGCAATAACAAACTAAAGGTTGCAGCAAAAATAATAACTATTTAGTACCAAAAGAAAGACCTTACATATTATAGTAATTTCAAAACAATATGATTAGATTGAGCATATATATACAAAGAATGGCTTGGAATGAAAATAAGTCTAACAAAAAGGAAACCAAAATAAACTAAAAAGTAAATAATGAAAAAAGTGTAAAAAACAAATAAGGAATAAAAAGGTACTAAAAGAAAATTAAAAAATAATACCATAAACAGCAAAGAAGATATAAAGAATAAAAAATTAATGCTAATTAAATTTAATACTAATTAAAAATTAGTATGTAAAAAAAAAAAAAAAAAAAAAAAAAAAAGAAAGTGCTATAGAAAACCTAATTGATGAGAGGAGGGGTAGGAGGATTTGAAAATTAAATTATTGAATAGGAGGGAGTTGATGAGTGTGACAGGAACAGAAAAAAATAAAGTTCAGGAAGAAGAAAGTAAGGAACAGATATTAAAGTAGAAAAACATAACTAAGATGTATACAAATAAAGGGAGGGGAAAGCAGTGATGATGAATAAAAAATAAACGAAAACTTATATATAAAAACCTACATAAAAACTGTTAATTAAACAGATTTTAGTTTTTCTGATTTGATTGATCCCTAATATATCTACAAGTCGTGTTTACCTACAGTAACAGGATAAGGACTCCTAATAATAATAAATATACTGAGATTAGGAAAATAAATAGATGTAGGAAGGTTATATAATGAACAAGGTAATAAATGAATTGAACAAAAGTTAAAGTAAATAATTGACTGATGGCTATAGGTGAACACAACCTGCAGCTATATAGTAGGGATCACTCAAATCAGAAACACTTAAAAAGGTTAAATTAACAAATCTTCAATTTATCTGCCCACATTTTGGCCAAATCCTTGATAGCCAACTTAATACTAAATGAAAAACCAATAAAATAACCGTAATCATACTGAAATTAGGAAAATAAATAGATTTAGGAAAGTTATATTATGACCAAGCTAGTACGTAGTTGAATAAAAATAAAAGTAAATAACAATAATAAATTATAAAGAATGAAAAGAAAAAAATATTGTTTAAAAATTGGTGCAGTAATAGTTGTAAAAAAGATAATTAAAATTATATAGAAAAACATAGAATTAAACCAAAAATATTACAAACTCACAATTAAATAAACTCTTAATACTAGAATGAAAAAAATATTACATACTAGAAAGTGAAATTATACAATATTAGATAAAAATAAAACAAAGTTAAAAAAAAAAACTTACAAGACTGAAAAAAATCAAAATCAAAATAGCAGCATATATATATATATATATATATATATATATATATATAGAGAGAGAGAGAATGAGAGTAAATGAGGGGAGAAAAGAGGGAGGATGAGAGTGAATAAGGGGGAGGAGAGAGAGAGAAGGGGAGAGAGAGAGAGAGAGAGAGAGAGAGAGAGAGAGAGAGAGAGAGAGAGAGAGAGAGAGAGAGAGAGAGAGAGAGAGAGAGAGAGAGAGAGAGAGAGATTGTTTTTATTGTCTTTGAGCCTGTGGCCCTATCTTACAGACAAAAATATATTCACATCTTAAAACTAAAAATGTTACAATCTTTTTTTTATACAAAAATTAAACTATAACTAAATATTAAAAAAAATTAAAATAAAATAAACAGGGATAAAAAGAAAGAAAGAAAGAAAAAAAAGAAAAAGAAAAAAAAAAAAGAATAGTACCCAGGTCCCTATGGAGGAGCACCCACCCAGTCCGCCCTCAGAAGTTGATGAAGACAAGCTATTGGAAGAAGGAAGCTGACCTTACCTCTATCGGAAGCCCATTGAGCTCTCTCGCTTACGCACTTAGACTGCATTTCTTAAGTATTCAATTCTGCAGGCCGGTAACTGGAAAATGCCTTGCATCCTCTTGCTTCTTATTTCGATGAAACCTTTGTGATGTTCTTCAGAGACTCCTGAGTGCAGCACTCTCCTAGCAAGGACGATGTTGGAAAGGTCTGGCGCAAGTGGATTGTCCATGGCAAGTCAGGGGATTCAATGATAACAGTTATTATGAAAGGATAGGTAACCTGATTTTCAACACAATTAGTGAGATGTGAGGTTCTATGGATGATGAATTATTGTTTATAATGAGGAAAGCATTATCAATGGGTATATTGGTAAACAAACTTTTAATGTCAAAGGATACAGAATAAAATTGTCAGTAGTGCTAAAGGTTGGTAGTTCACATAGGTAGAAGGAATTGTGGGTATCATATGGGTAATCTGGCGCAAGTGGATTGTCCATGGTGTCAGGGGATTCGATGATAAAAGTTATTGTGAAAGGATAGGTAACCTGATTTTCAACAGAGTGGGATATGAGGTTCTATGGGATTTGAAGAGATGGGAGGAGGAATTTACTAAGCTTAAGGGAAGGTGAATTGATACTGCAAGTTATATATATATGTATGTGTGTGTGTGTGTGTGTGTGTGTGTGTGTGTGTGTGTGTGTGTGTGTGTGTGAGAGAGAGAGAGAGAGAGAGAGAGAGAGAGAGAGAGAGAGAGAGAGATCTAACATTTTTTCGTTATAATCAGATTGGTCCATGATCACAGTTTTGTAACCTTTATCTGCTTTAGTAACAAGGATAAATTAAAGGACCGGTTAAAGGATAGATCTTTGAAGAAGTGAGGAGAAAGGGTAGAAGGTTGAGAAGGTGGGTGTTGAAGGTGATTAGAGATAATATTGCTGACGGTGATGCGCGACAATTCTCTATCTTCATCCATACATTTAAGAAGGTCATCTCATTAAAGGTATTCAAAATCTGCGGGTAATTGTGGGAGAAAAGGGTGAATTTTTGACTTGGGAGTAACAAAATTGGGACCTAAACTGAGAATATTCAAGACAGGAGGGGGGATTTCAGTTGAGATGTTGTGAATCCATGTTTGATCTCCTTTAGGATAAATTTTATGGCGTAATGAATTTTGGTATAGTTGGTCGAATTTTTTGATCATAAGCTTTTTTTGTGTTTTAACAGATCAAGAAATTTTGGAGATGAAATTATTTATATGGATCATGTCTTGATCAATATCTGTATGTAGATATGGGTGAAGGGTGAGATTTCTTGGTTAGGGCCAAGAATGTTGAGGATAATTTCACAGCTTTTTAGGCTCAACAGGGATTTTTTAAATTTAAGGAATGAAAAAGCCAACTTTGAGGAGAAGGGTTTGGAAATGGTGATGGAAATACTTAAGGAGTTTTCAATACATTTATGAAACAGTGAGTGGGATTGACATCTAAGAAGGAAAATTCTCTGTTCAATTTTTTCACCTAGGTTTTTATGGAGGTGACATCAGTGGTTGAAATGTGATATAACATGGGGTAAGATAAATCTGAAAGAGGAAAAGGATACTTTGGATTCATTAGAAGAGAGGTGAAGAAGAGGTGAGGATTGGGAAGTTGTATTGTGTTGAATAGTAGAAGTTGTTTTGATAGAGCCGGAGAAACAACATCGGGTAAAGAGCTTGGTGAAGAAGCTGGAAGTAGTGGAGATGGTGTAGGATGATGATGAAGAAGAAGTTTAGTGTTTAAGAAATTTTGGAGTCTAGCATTGCGGGGATCGGTGGAAGAGTCATAATTGGTTTTTGTTGTGGGCCCAGAAGGTTTCAGTTCATGATAAAAATGCTATGGTTGACTGTATGTATATAGCATATAATATTAGAAATAATAGAAGAGAAATGATCAGGGATGCGGTCAAGTATAATAAACACATCTTAGATTTTTAATAAAGAAACTTTATATTCGAAGTGCCGTTTCGGCATGCCTTGCAGGTCTTCTTCTGGGCTAAAGTAACAAAAAAATGGAAGTGACCAAGATGATACGAATTTCTTTAGAATTTTAAGTAATAAAGATATTAAGGAATTGAGTTGGTTTCCGTTTCAATAGCTTAGTGAAGGAGAGAATGGTAGGGTTGGTTACGTATTTTTAAATTAAAATAATGTCATTCGGTAATAAAGGAATTTTGGAGTCAAGAGGGTTGTTTAGGATAATGTAAGTAAGATGCAAGAGAAGTAGCCATAGCAAGGCCTGAAATTTGATCAAAGAATTTATATTTGAAAATAGAGTAACCAATTTCATAGCAAAGTTTAAGTAAGAAAAAATAGTGGTCAAGGGATGTATGGTGTTCTAAAATAGACCAATTATTGTTACTAAGCATAAGAGAAGTATAGGACAAGAGAGGGGTATTGGGTTTGTGAATTTTAGGAAATCCACAAAAATAGGAAGTGGAGGGGGAGGGGAGTATAAATCTTGTTATTAGTCCCTTTTAGAAGTGAGATACCTGGAAGGATCAGAAAGGAGGTTTTGCATTTTTTAATTATGATCAAATGGTACATGATCAGTCTAATTACTTTTAACAGCTTTAGTAACAATATTGTGACCATTGGATTTTAAGAAGGATCCTGTAAAAGATAATTGCTTAAGAATTGAGATGGGTGGAAGGTTAGAAAGGAGACTGCTGAAGGTCATCACAGATAATATTGCTGAAAGTGATGCCGGCAATTTCCTATCTTTATCCGTACATCTTAAAACATCGTCTCTGTACATGTATTCCACATACATGAGGAATTGTGGGAGGTGGCGAATTTGGATATATTTACGAATCATTAGAAATAATAAAATGACCACATGAACATTTCAAGTAGTCCCATTTTAAATTTTTTTTCAGTAGGAACTGAAAAACTAACTAGTCATTGGGAAAGGATTGTCTATATACCTGACTAACCCACCTCCTTCCTTCTATTACACCCCAATTTACTCTAGGAACTGAAAACAATTTACTCTGAACTGAAAACATAGTAGAGAGTAACGAAGTTGGGACCTAGACAGGGAATATTCAAGACAAGTGGGGGGGATCCAGTAGAGAAAATTTTCTGAACCCATCTATTGTCTCCTTTTTGTAAATTTTATGAATTTATCCTAATATATTGTAGTGATATTTCGGAGTCGAGGTAAATTGTATGTAAAATGATTTAAGTGTGAATTTGGCACCAACGAGAGTTTGCCGCCGATCTAATTATTACGTAATTTTTGTTTATAAATTTGAAATAAGGTATGTAAAATATTAAATAAAATTTCTAAAGGATTTTGTAATGTAAAAATTAGGTTCTATTGTATTTTAAGTGATAAGTCGTTAAGACATAGTAAATACGAGGGCCGTGAAGGTCTAGACTTGTCCATAATGTGTTTGGGCACGCAGTTCCTGTGTTGAGACCTTCTCCTTGTCCGGATGCTCGAGGTGTCAACATCTCCATATTATGTTAGTGATTTTTCGTGAGTCACATGTGTGAAGATTTAATAAATTACTTTAACATTATAGTTATGTGATGAGTGTTTCAATAGTCTAATGAAGAAATGTTAGAAGGAAGTTGGAACAAGAGGGAGAAGCTGATGAACAAATTGAATTATGAAGATATACATATAATTGTTTTGAAGATGGAAGGTATATTAATTAATAATATGTCAAATGCTATATGTAATCTGATATAAAATGTGTTTATTTGTTTTTGTTTTTAAAATATATTCCTGAGTCAGAATCACGATCTTTGAAAAGCTCAACCCTTGATATTCCTTCAAATTAAATTAAACAAAGAAAGATAACTTTAGAATAAAAAATTTATTTTGACAATTAATTAAATACAAATTAGAGAATTAATTAAATTCATATTAATTAAAAATTTACTTATTACAATTAATATTAAAAAGAACATTACATTATGGCGCCCAAATAGGGACTTTTCTTAGGATTTTGACTCAAAATTTTTATTATAAGTTTTAATATGTCAACAAATTTAATGATTTTTTGTATGTTATATAAATATTCTTAGGGGTTATACAATTTTGCATATTATTCAAGTTTAAGTAAACCCATGTTAAAAATGGAAAGTATTGTAGTCAATTTAAATGTAACTGATGAGAGTGTTATTAAAAGGTATAAAAAAAGTGATGTCCTAGATGTTGATAA
The DNA here is from genome assembly GCA_003667255.2 of Euschistus heros. Classification (NCBI taxonomy): domain Eukaryota; kingdom Metazoa; phylum Arthropoda; class Insecta; order Hemiptera; family Pentatomidae; genus Euschistus; species Euschistus heros. The sequence continues at coordinate 112,942 of RCWM02000096.1, read as the reverse complement.
AGAAAATTTTGAAAATAGATATGATTCTGAGCAATTAAACAATGATTTGACTGAAAAACCAACAAATGTTAATTCAGATAACGTTTTAACAAAAAACCCAGTAGATTTAAACACAAACTTAATTCTTGAAATGATAAATAAATTGGGAAATGATATGAAAATTGAATTTTATTATAAATTAGACGAAAAACTTGATAAACAATCTGCTAAATTTGATAAACAATCTGCTAAATTTGAAAACAGCCTACTAAATTAAATAAATTAAATAAATCTATAAAAGAATTTGATATAAAGTTAGAACAGACTACTGTTGATTTAAAAAAAGAATTAAATAAATTGATTGTTAATAAGATTAGTGAAATAAATTCACAGTTATCAAATATTGAAGGTGATTGTATGAAGAGTCGGAGTAGTATTAATAACAAAATAGAACAACATATTAAGAAAATGGGAAAAAAATTCCAACAGATAGATACAAAGGTTGAAGAAATAAATAAAAAATTTAATACCCAAAAAGAGAAAGTGAATGCTTTGCAGAATAAAGTAATTGATAACCAACAAAGTTTATTACTGGAAGTAGGGACTTTAAGAAAAGAATTTGGAAATTTGTCTGAAAATAAAATCATTCATATATCTGAAAAACCAATAGATTCAAATCATTAAAATATAAAATTTGACAATTTTAAAACGCATGATCCTTTTGAATACTTAGAGCGTATAAAAGTTAGTTTAAATGGAATAAAATTGAAAATTGAAAACATATTGTATGAGTCTTTAATAGGAACTGCATTTAGCTGGTTTTGAATAAATAAATCTAAATTTAGTAACTTCGAAGATTTTGAATTAAAATTCAAGAAAATTTTTTGTGAAGGGGCATACAGGGAATATTTAGTGGGTCTCCTGAATGCTAACAATTGGGGACAAAAAGACAAAACACCTTTTGAATATTTGTTTGACAGTACTACTAGAATAATAACCGCAGGTTTATTAGATGAAACATCACTGTCACAAATTTTTAGTCGTCATTTTGGAAGTACGGTTTATACATTGGCCATTAGCAGAAAAGTAGAAAATATATCTGATTTGTTTGGATTACTAGAAATTGTGGTAAAGGTACAGATCCTTCAAGATTTAAAGTTTGAAAGAAATTTAAATAGTGACAGGTATCGTGAACATTTTAGGCAAAATAGTGAAAATGAAGGAAATCACATTCAATATAATGATAATAGAAATAACAGATCACAACAATATAAAAATAATAATGGTTATAATGAGAATATTAGACGATCAAATCAAAATTATAAAGGAAACGGAAGAGTATGGAAGAATAGTAATTTTAAACCTAATAGAGACATTCCTTTTGAAAGTGAAGTAAATAAATCAAATCAAAATTACCAACAAAGTGACAATAATGATAATTTAAATAACAGAACTCAAAATAATAGTAATCAACGTTATAATTCCATAACATGGGACAATAAACAAATAAATAAATTAAGAGTAGATAAGGAATTAAAGGATACAAAAGAACCAAATCAACAAATCACTCATGCTGAAGTTCATAGGGAAGATATAGAGGAGATAAGAGCAGAACAACAATCTATAGGAAAACATTCTCAATTTAAATGACTGAAACTTCAGCTCCAGTAATAGAACAAAATTTCTTTGAAAAAAATAAAACTTTATTGGGAAAATATGAAATGCTGCCAATAATCAAAACAAATATAGTGTCAGTAACAGGAAAAAAATCAACTTGTGTTAATAAACAACTATTTATTCATATTAAGTTTAATGGCGAAGAGTATCAAGCAAATTTATTGATAGTTCCAGGTATTACAAGTAAAATAATTTTAGGTGTAGATTTTCTTAAAAAGTACAATGCAATCATAAATTTTGAAACAGGATTATTATCATTAAAGAAAGCCAATGAGGAGTATAATTATCTTAAATTTAACAATGTAACAGAAAAAGTGGAAAATTTTAAAATTTCAAAAGAATGCAATAGTGTACCTATTACAATATCGGTTAACAATTTAAATAAACAACAAATTGATGTATATGAAGAAATAGAAAATGTCTGTATGGAAGTACAACAAAATTTAAATTGAGAAAATTTAAAAGAATTTAAGAACATTTTATGTGAGAATACAGAAATTTTTTAAAATAGACCTGGATGCATTAAAGGTTATGTACACAGTTTAGAAGTAAATGACATCAGTCCATATAAACAATTGCAATACAAATTACATCCAAAATTGATTGAAAAGGCAAAGATGGAGTTAGAAAACATGTTAGCTAACGATATAATAGAAATATCTAATTCATGCTACATTAATCCAATTATATTGGTAGAAAAAAAAGACAAGTCAGTGAGAATTTGTTTGGAAGGACATTTTATAAATAAAAGGTTAATTCCCATTTATGATTCACCACCCAGTATAGACAATCTTTTGTTCCAATGTGCAAATTCCAAATATTTAGCTACAATACATTTAAGGAGTTCCTTTTGGAAAGCGAATAAATTTTGTGCAAGTTATGCTGATACAAGTAGACCACTATATAAATTAACTTAATTAAAAGGAAAATTCACTTGAAAGGTAGAACACCATAAAGCAATTGAGTAACTAAAGCTCAAGTTATCAGAAGACATTGAATTAAATTATCCAGATTTAAATAAAAATTTTTATACAGAAACAGATAGCTCAAAATTTGCAAATGAAGGAGTACTTTACCAGTTAGATTCAACAAACAAAAAGAAGATCATTTCATATTGTAGCATGACTTTTAAGGGAAGTGAGCTAAATTATTACTCGACAGAAAAAGAATTATTAGGAATCATTCATGCTATTCAAAAATTTTATAATTATTGCAGGATATAAAATTGTTGTAAAGACTGACAATAGTGCCATTACTTTTCTCCATACATGTAAGAACCCTCCTACTAGATTGATAAGATGGATAAATTATCTATGTCCACTAAACATAAATTATGAATACAAACCAGGAAAGGAGAACAAATTGGCAGATTATATAAGTAGAAATCCAGTAGATGAGCCAGAACAAAATGGTGTTGATTTTAAAATTAATAATATACAGAGCAATTTTTTTGAAAAACTTTTTGAAAACCAAGCCCGCGATTTAGATATTATGAAAAAATATAAAAAAGATAAAACGAATCATAAGATTATAAATGGAACAATCCACAAAAAATTAAAGAATAAGTTTTTAATTTGGTTAACAAAATTGGATATGAAAGATTTAATTACATTCACACATGAAAAATTTTGCCACCCAGGGATTAATAAATGTCTTCAAGTAATTAAAGAAAGATTTTATTATAAAAATTTAAGAAAAACAATAGCAAATACCATTAGAACTTGTAAAAATTGCCAGTACAACAAGGTGACAAATAAATCAATCACACCATATCAACCTATAATACCTTCAAAAAAATTAGAATTAGTAGCAGTAGATTATTTAAGACCTTTTATAAAATATAATAATTTAAAATATATTTTTGATTTCACTAAATATGTTAAATTGTATACAGCAAAAAATGCCAACATGAAGTACGCTAAGAAATCAATAGAAGCATTCATAAATGAAATCGGATTACCTGAAAAAATACTCTCGGACAATGCTACTTGTTTCACTTCAGAAAGATGGAAAATTTTTTTGGAATCTAAGGGAATAAAAAGGGTACTTACATCTATCAGACACCCAAACTGTAATATCTCGGAAAGAATAAATAGGGGTGTGTTAAAATATTTAAGACTGACAATTGAAAATCAACAAAACTTGTAAAAATTGAAGCTTCAATTAACTCAATGTATCATAGTACGACCAACATCACACCTATACAGGCAATGTAGGGAATCAAGCCTTTGAGATTTCGGGATTTAAACCTTGGAGACAATCCAAATCCAGAAGACGTTTTAGATCAACAGGAGATCGAAAGTAGAATTAAACAGAAATTAGAAGAAACTGGTCAAAAGAACAAATTAAGTTCAACAAAAATAGTAAATTCACAAGATTTAAAGAAGGAGATAAAGTGCTAGTACAAGGTATTCGAGTAGCATCCGAATCAAAAACAGCAAAACTATTACCTATTTATGAGGGACCATATATAGTACAGAAGAAACTAGGAAAGTGCACCTATGTGATAGCAAATTGAGATAATACTATTAGAGGAATGTTTCATGCAGCAATTTTGATAAAGCCTTTTTATGTATGAAATTTTTAAAATATTTCTTTGAGTTATTGGGATTTCAGTCAAATTGATTATTATTATTAGATAATTAAAAGGATTTTATTGTTTAGAAATTTAATTTTAAGTTGTTTCCTTTTTTGTTTTTCAATTTTACTATTATTGTTAATTTAAAGTTGTGGTGCTTATAAGCCATCTAAAGAATTCATGGTTGTAATGGAAATGAAGAGTATTTCAAATAGAGATGTAGTAGTATAACTAATTATTAAGAAGTTGATTTAATTTAAGTATTATTTTGTTTTGACATCATGACACATTAATAACATTTTGTAATTAGAGAATACGTAATTAAAAAAAAAAAATAATAAAAAAAAAATTGTCTTAAAAATTTTTTTTTTATTCTGAAGTGGACCCGAATGTAGTGATATTTCGGAGTCGAGGTAAATTGTATGTAAAATGATTTAAGTTTGAATTTGGCATCAACGAGAGTTCGCCACCGATCTAATTATTACGTAATTTTTGTTTATAAATTTGAAATAAGGTATGTAAAATATTAAATAAAATTTCTAAAGGATTTTGTAATGTAAAAATTAGGTTCTAATGTATTTTAAGTGATAAGTCGTTAAGACATAGTAAAGACGAAGGCCGTGAAGGTCTAGACTTGTCCATAATGTGTTTGGGCGTGCAGTTCCTGTGTTGAGACCTTCTTCTTGTCCGGATGCTCGAGGTGTCAACATCTCCATATTATGTTAGTGATTTTTTGTGAGTCACATGTGTGAAGATTTAATAAATTACTTTAACATTATAGTTATGTGATGAGTGTTTCAATAGTCTAATGAAGAAATGTTAGAAGGAAGTTGGAACAAGAGGGAGAAGCTGATGAACAAATTGAATTATGAAGATATATAATTGTTTTGAAGATGGAAGGTATATTAATTAATAATATGTCAAATGCTATATGTAATCTGGTATAAAATGTGTTTATTTGTTTTTGTTTTTAAAATATATTCCTGAGTCAGAATCATGATCTTTGAAAAGTTTAACCCTTGATATTCCCTCACATTTAAATTAAACAAAGAATGGTAACTTTAGAATTAAAATTTTATTTTGACAATTAATTAAAAATTTACTTATTACAGTTAATACTAAAAAGACATTACAATATATAAATTTAACGAATTGTAAAGTTGATTAAATTCATTGATATGTTATGTTTTATTTTTTTTTAAGTTTTAACAAAAGAGGAAATTTTTGTTATACAGATGTTCAAACTGATCATATCTTCATCAATATCGCAATGTAAGATATGGGTGAGGGATGAGATTTTTATTTAATTATCATTAAATTTTTCATTTTATTTCTGTGCAGCCCCTTCTTCTTAATTTCATACTTTTCCATGTTCCAAATTTCTGCAATTTAGTTCCCCTTGTCAGAAAGTATGGTTGTGGCATGTCCTGCTGCCCTCTATGCTATGCTGTGGTTAAATAAAGTAGTTGTTTTTGAACCTTCAGTGTGTGTGTGTGTGTGTGTGTGTGTGTGTGTGTGTGTGTGTGTGTGTGTGTGTGTGTGTGTGTGTGTGTGTGTGTGTGTGTGGGTGTGTGTGTGTGTGTGTGTGTGTGTGTGTGTGTGTGTGTGTGTGTGTGTGTGTGTGTGTCGGCAGTGAGCCGTGTGTTTCTTTTTTCCCTGAGTCAGAAAAACTGACAGGTTATGGGCCCAGATCATTGTCCAGTTAATTACTCTGGTTAATTAGTGTTATGAGTGAAATGTGTTGAAACTGAAATTTGGGGATTTAAAGCATTAAAGTCACTAGTAGAAAATGGCCGTCAACAATTCAACAGTTTACCCGCAGCTTAATGATACAAATTTTAAAACCAGGAAGTTTTGTTTAATCTCATTGACGGATGAGGAAGAAGTTAAAGAAGCTATTGAAGATGGATGGGCATCGGAGACCAATGAGGCCAAGAGAAGACAAGAAGGCAATGAATATTATCATCAATTGTGTTGCTGACCGCCATATTGATTATATTAGTAGTGCGAAATCAGCCAAGGAAATGATGAAATCGCTTACTTATGTTTTTGAGAGGAAGAGTACCATCTCAAAACTTCTTGCCAAGAAGAAATTGCTTACTTTGAAATGTACGACAAGTTTGCAGGAGCATTTCAATAAATTTGATGCCTTACCCAGAGACATTGAATCAATGGGATCCAAGATGGAGGAAGACGATCGCGTCTGTCATTTTTTATTAAGTCTCCCTCATAAATTTGAGCAAATTGTGACAGTGCTTGAAGCTATGGGTAATGACTTTACATTGGATTTTGTAAAGTCAAGGCTTTTAGATGCAGGAATGAAAGAAGAACCCAATGAAGAATTGAAAGTGGAACCAACTCTCGAAGAATTCCCAGAGAAAGAAATTAAAGAAGAATGTGAGGTTAGATTAACCAATTCTTGGAATACTATAGAAAAAGAACTACCTGTAAATGAAACAATTAAGAAAAATATAAGGTAAACAATAAGCATGGAACAAGTGAAAATAATAATTGTGAAACAAAAAGTAAGATATTGAATGGAAAAGAAAAATTACATTGAAGATCTTTATAGAGAAGAACTAGGGAAAATGTTCAAAAGGGGGAAGAAAATTACAAGAAAACAAAATTACAAGTAGACAAAATAAGAAAAAGGAATTATTTCACTAATGGAAATTACTGAACTCCCATAGATGTACATAATTATCTGAGGGGGAAGGTCAAGAAAAAATTATAATCTTTGACAATGCCTATGGCAAATTTGGTACCGATCCGGATAATGTTTATGGAAAAAGACTATTTTTTATGGTAGAAATATAGGTACAATAAATAGTGAAGTATTGGGTTTTATTATATATATATTATTACAACAAGAGACCTCAACAAAAATTTAAGTCAGTTATTAAAAAAAAAAAATTAAGTACAGTTTCGTTTTATCAGTTAATGAATATTCAAAAAAAAAAAGAAAAAAAAAAAGGGAAACAAGTCATAGAATGAATAATGAGCAACTGGCTGATATATTATCTAAAAGTTTAGAGCTATGTAAAATCGTTAAATTTAGGGATCTTTTAGTTTATATTATAGATTCTTAATTCATTTTTTTAATGTATACTTGTAAAAATATGTATTTGTATTGAGGCAATTTCAACTATGATGATAGAAAATAACTTGAAATTGATGGGGTGTCAGAAAGTATGGTTGTGGTATGTCCTGCTGTCCTCTATGTTATGAAATGAAATGAAATGAAAATAGCCTTTTATTTATGCAAAAGAAATTGTATACAAATTCAACAATAAATATTCAGAATATGAACAGGAAAAAATATACAAAATCAAAATATTGAGTTTTTGTTTAAAACATTTGTTCTATAAATATAAATCATATACATTTTTTCTTCTTCCTTTTTTTTTACATGCATAGGCCTTCCCTTTCGGGAGTAATAGTCAGCACTTCCCGGGGTGACTGGCCCTATTGGGATGTGAGTTCATTCCACTTCTTCTTCCAAACGTCTCTGTCCCTAGCAGCTCTCCACCAGAGGGGTCCTGCCAGCAGTTTAAACGTGTCGCTCCATCTTTTCTTTGGGCGCCCTTTTCCTCTTTTTAGGTCATATGGAGTCCATTCAGTGACAATTTTTGACCATCTATTTTCTTTACACCGAAGAAGATGCCCAACCCACTTCCATTTGCTCAGTCTTATCCGCCTGAGTGTGTCTGTGAGCCCTGTTTCTTTCTTGATCTGGATAGTTCTCACCCTGTCGCTTTTCCTCACCTTCATAATTGACCTTTCGATGTTGTTCTGCCACACCTGGATCTTCCTCTCTTGAGCTTTTGTCAGAGACTACGTTTGACATCCATAGGTAACCGCTGGGCTTATGCAACTGTCAAAGACCTGTCTTTTTAGCTCCATACTTATATTGCCTTTCATAATATGTTTTAGGGACCAAAACTTGTTCCAACCTAGTGCCATTCTCCTTTGGATTTCTTTTGCTCCTCTATCTGCGAAGGACACCATCTGACCCAGATAGATAAACTCCTCTACATATTCCAAACTGTAGTTGTCTATTTGGCATTCTTCTTTTTCTCTATTCGTCATCACTAATAACACCTCTATGTTATGCTTGGGTTAAATAAAGTAGTTGTTGTTGAACCTTCAATGTGTGTGTGTCGGCAGTGAGCCGTGTGTTTCTTTTTTCCCTGAGCCAGAAAAACTTACACCCCTTCCCTAGACCTTATTTTTTAACAGTCATTGTTTGTCAGGTCTCCAGCCTGGCAACAATCTGTAAGTTCATTTATTACAGTTTCTTATAATATCTCACCATATTCCTCATCCTTTTCTTTTGTTTATTATTGTAACAAACTTCCAAAAATCAAAATTTACAATTCTCATTATCTTATCTATTGTTTTTATTTAAAAACTCTTTTGTACCTTTTTATAATTAAAAAAGAAAAATCATTTTTTTTCCCTCTCTTATCTTGTCTTTATCATACTATGTTTTATAATAGAAATCTAATATAACTATTTATACAAACAATTTCAATAGGAATTATTTAGTTATTACAGCATAATAATTAAAAATTTTATTATTCAGCTAGATCATGATAATAACTAGTTCATGCCTAATTATATAATAAAAACTTTTGAACTTTTGAAATAGGTATTTTCAAATGCCTATTTCTTCCATATCACTCTATCAAAACATAAATCCAATTAGTGCTATTTAATCTACATTTAACCAATTTTCTTCTCACACTTAATTATTTAAAGTGTATACAATTATTAAGTTGAAAATTTTAATTCAAAAAAGTTGGGGGCGTCCGCGGAACTATTTACCAAGGGAAAAAGTTCCGTAGACGCCCTTTGCTACGTAAAATGATGTTAAAATATTATCGCAGGTTACAACTAAAATTCAAGGACATTTTTGTTTATTGTATCACCAATTTAATCTCTAATCTCAAACTTGCTATATCAACAAAATAATCCTTTGAGTAAAAAAAAATCATTGTGACTCTTAATATCACTGTGGCAACAAAATAAAATCGAGGAAGGATTGTGGACGGGAGTTGGATTTTGGTGATGATAGAACGGGATGGGCAAAAGAAGTTCCTGATGGAAATTTGCCCCCACAATAAGCTTGACGCTTCAACTTTGAAACCTCTGATCATAACAAATGTCAAACCGGGAAGCAACTATCATTACAGACGAATGGCGTAGCTACACACAGCTTGCGAAATTGGGACACACCCACCAGACAATGAACCATAGTTTGCATTTTATAGATCCTAATCCATTGTCCCACACTCAAAACATAGAATCACCATGGAGATCAGTTAAGCGAAGAATACATGCGGGCGGAAATCATTCCCAAAATTTATATTCACACTTGTGTGAATATCTTTGGAGACGAGCTGTTAGGGACCCTGATAAAGACATTTTTAATGAATTATTATATTTAATTATAATCCAAACTTGTAAATAACATTTTTCCCCGGGCTCGAGAAAAGATTAAACAAAGTAGAGCAGAAACAATTAAGTAATTCGTTAGAAATTAGGGGTGTGCCCCAGAAGTCAGGAGAAACAACAGAGGGTATAATTTGTACCATAGGCTCAGCTCTGGGGATAAAACTCAAAGCAGAAGACATAGATTTCGCGGAAAGAAAGAGATCTAGAGATGAAGACCCCAGACCGGGACCGATTGTAGTACGTTTTGTCCGCCAGGTGGTCAGGAATGAGTTTATTCGGCTCCGAAAAATAAAAAGAGACTTCTCGACTAGACACCTAGGATGGGAAAGTGACAAAAAAATATTCCTGGGCGAAGAAATGACTCCTGTTAACCACCACTTATACTGGCTGGCGAGGCAGAAGAGGGCCGCCGGCAAGTTGAAATTCGTGTGGTTTGCCGGAGGCAGAGTTCGATGTCGTCGAGACAACGGGCACCCTGTCGTCCTGATTGACCAGGAAGAGGACTAAGATGTTTTCTCTTGAGAAAAACTACTCTGTTACCATTGATATCTCAGATTAAGTATCCTCATTATCAAATCGAAGATTTATTTAAGAAACGTTTTTTTATTTATTTTTCCTTTTTGGTTTCAAATTGTTATTTTTATCCTTTACTTCACAAGAATGTTCTTATCCATTTTTGAAATCTTAAAAACTTTTTCCAGGACATCACTTATTTTAAATTGTATTTTTTATTATTCTATTTTTATTTTTTTTTTTTTGGATTATCCATCTATATTTGTTATATTGGATACAGTGTTTCCCTTATTGCAACATCCTTTATTACCACATAATTGTGAACTTACCACTAATAGCCCTATCCAAACCGAATCCTATAATCACCCTTACCACTAAACCTGTGTTGACCCTATCCTTCCTTAAACCTTACTATGAATAATATACTCACGGCATGCCATGTTAATGCACAATCGATCCCTGCCCATTATGATGAATTCCTACTCCATTTTCAGCAGAACTTTTACCATGTAATTGCGGTTTCCGAAACATGGCTCAAACCTTTTACTCCCTCGTCCTCAGTCCAATTACCTCACTATAACCTCCTCCACCATGATCGGGCTAACCGAGTTGGCAATGGAGTTGCACTGTACATTCATGAATCACTCAGATCCCGTGTCCTCCACTCCTCGACCAATCCAGGTTCTCCTCACATAGAATACCTATTTACGGAAATTACAGTCAACACCCAAACTATCCTGTACGCAGTCATATATATACCGCCCCCCACAAGTACCCATCAATCCAAGTCTTGAATCCTTCCTATTCTCCATAGTTCCATCTTATAACCACTTTATCATCGCCGGAGATTTCAATGCAAATTTTTTAACCGATAATCCTGACAAACATTACTTTAATAACCTCTTTCAATCCCTAGGTTTCTTCACAGTTCCCTATTCTGCCACCCATCACCTTTCCCACTCGGATACTTGGCTCGATTTACATATTATTGACTGTCCCGCAAAAATGCTGACTCACTCCCAACACCCAATACCCTCTCTTTCCGCCCATGATTTAATAGCAATTTCCTATGATATCCCTGTTCCTTCCTTCACTCCTAGAACCATAACATACCGCAATATAGTGTAGTGATATTTCGGAGTCGAGATAAATTGTAATTTAAAAACAATTCAAGTTTGAATTTGGCGCCAGCGAGAGTTCGCCGCCGATCTAATTGTTACGTGGTTTTTGCTTATCAATTTAAATTGGGATATGTTAAAAATGATTAGGATTTTTAAAATGTTTTTTATTGTATAATTTGAATTTTATATAGTTATTGTAAGTTAAGACGTAATAAATATGAAGGCCATGATGAAGCAGATTTGGCCGTTAACGGTTTTTTGAAAGGACGCTTGGGATGGCGTCTTTTTAGCTCACTATGCTCATGGATCCCGATGAATCAAAACCGCTCTCTTTTTAGTCAGATATGCTTATGAAGCCGAGAAGTCAACACCGTGCTCTCTTCGTATAGATTCCGAGGCGACAACACATCTCGCTCTCATCTCTCGGATTTGAAACATCCACATCTATCTGATATTTAACAAGTCACATGTGTGAAGAAACAACAAATTATACTAGCAGTCTGGATGATAGGAGTGTTTGAATAAACTGGCGAAGGAAGAAAAAGAAGGAAGTTTCATGCAAGAAGGACAAATTGGGGAACATTTGGGTTGTGAGAACCTACAGTCACATTGAGAAGAAAGAAGGTATTTTAATTATAACTACGTTAATTAAAAAATGTAATATATTGTAAAAATGTTTTTATTTCTTTTATTTGAAAAAATATATTCTTGAGTCAAAATCATTATCTTTGAAAAGCTGAACCCTTGATATTCCTTAAAAATTTTATTTACAAATTAAATTAACTTCAAAATAATAGAAATTAAAGTAAACTAACCTACAACAAAGATAATAAACATAACAAAATAGCGCCCGTCAAAAGGACTTTTCTAAGGATTTTGACTCAAAATTTTTATTATAAGTTTTAATGTGTCAACAAAATTTATGATTTTTGTATGTTATATAAATATTCTTAGGGGTTATACAATTTTGCATATTATTCAAGTTTAAGTAAACTAATGTTAAAAATGGAAGGTACTGTAGTCAATTTAAAAGTAACTGATGAGAGTGTTATTAAAAGGTATAAACAAAGTGATGTTCTGGATGTTGATGTGGAAAATTTAGAAAATAGATGTGATTCTGAGCAATTAAACAATGATTTGACTGAAAAACCAACAAATGTTAATTCAGATAACGTTTCAACAAAAAACCCATTAGATGTAAACACAAATTTTTTACTTTTTGAAATGTTAACTAAATTAAATGATAGATTTGATGAACAATCCGCTAAAATTGATAAACAATCTGCTGAATATAAGGAACAATCCGCTAAAATTGATAAACAATTTGCTGAAATTAATGTACAATTTGATAAACAATCAACTAAATTTAATATGAAATTAGAGCAGACTACTGTTGATTTGAAAAATGAATTAAATAAATTAATTAACACTAAAATTGATGAAATAAATTTGAAATTATCAAATATTGAAAGTGATTGTGTTAATAGTCGAAGTAGTATTAATAACAAAATTGAACAGCATATTAAAAGTACAGAAGGAAAATTCCAACAGATAGATACAAAGGTCGAAGAAATAAATGAAAAATTTAACACCCAAAAAGAAAAAGTGAATGCTTTGCAGAATGAAGTAATTGATAACCAACAAAGTTTATTACAGGAAGTAGGGACTCTGAGAAAAGAATTTGGAAATATGTCTGAGAATAGAATCATTCATATATCTGAAAAACCAATAGATTCAAATCATTTAAATATAAAATTTGACAATTTTAAAACGCATGACCCTTTTGAATATTTAGAGCGTATAAAAGTTGGTTTAAATGGAATAAACAACTGGGAAAAAATTGAAAATATATTATATGAGTCCTAAATAGGAACTGCATTTAGCTGGTTTCGAATAAATAAATCTAAAATTAGTAGCTTTGAAGATTTTGAGTTGAAATTTAAGAAAATTTTTGTGAAGGCACTTACAGGGAGTATTTAGTGGGTCTCCTGAATGCTAACTATTGGGGACAAAAATATAAAACACCTTGTGAATATTTGTCTGACAGTACTACTAGAATAATAACCGCAGGGTTATTAGATGAAACATCATTGTCACAAATTTTTAGTCGTCATTTTGGAAGTAGTGTTTACACTTTGGCCATTAGCAGAAAGGTAGAAAATATATCGGATTTATTTGGAGTACTAGAAATTGTGGGAAAAGTACAAATCCTTCAAGATTTAAAGTTGGAAAGAAATGTATATAGTGACAAGTATCGTGAAAATTTTAGGCAAAACAGTGGATATGAAGGAAATCACATTCAATATAATGATAATAGAAATAACAGATCACAACAATATAAAAATAATAATGGTTATAATGAGAATATTAGACGATCAAATCAAAATTATAGAGGAAATGGAAGAGTATGGGAAAATAATAAATTTAAACCTAATAGAGATATACCTTTTGAAAATGAAGTAAATAAATCAAATCAAAGTGACAATAATGATAATTTAAATTACAAAACTCAAAATAATAGTAATCAACGTTATAATTCCAGAACATGGGACAGTAAACAAATAAATAATTTTAGAGCAGATAATGAATTAAAGGATACAAAGGAACCAAATCAACAAATCACTCATGCTGAAATTCATAGGGAAGATATAGAGGAGATAAGAGCAGGACAACAATCGATAAGAAAATATTCTCAATCTAAATGACTAGAAAATAAAACATCAATAAAATTAGAAGAAGATTATGTATTAAATAATATTTTTGAAAAAAATATCTTAATTGAAGACAATATAGAATTTGTAAAAGATAATAAGATAAATCCAAAAGTGAATGGCTCCATTGGTAAAATAAATGAAGATATCTTAGCTGATACTGGAGCTGAAGTTTCAGTAATAGAACAAAATTTCTTTGATAAAAATAAAACTTTATTTGGAAAATATGAAATGCTGCCAATAATCAAAACAAATATAGTGTCAGTAACAGGAAAAAAATCAACTTGTGTTAATAAACAACTATTTATTCCTATCAAGTTTAATGGCGAAGAGTATCAAGCAAATTTATTGATAGTTCCAGGTATAACAAGTAAAATAATTTTAGGTGTAGATTTTCTGAAAAAAGTACAATGCAATTATAAATTTTGAAACAGGAGTATTATCATTAAAGAAAGCAAATGCGAAGTATAACTACCTTAAATTTAATAATGTAACAGAAAAGGTGGAAAATTATAAAATTTCAAAGGAATGTGATAATGTACCTATTACAATGTCGGTTAACAATTTAAATAAACAACAACAATTTAATGTATATGAAGAAATAGAAAATGTCTGTATGGAAGTACAACAAAATTTGAATCAAAAAAATTTAAAAGATTTTAAGAACATTTTATGTGAGAATATAGAAATTTTTGAAAATAAACCTGGATGCATTAAAGGTTATGTACACAATTTAGAAGTAAATGACACCAGTCCATATAAAAAATTTCAATACAAATTAAATCCAAAATTAATTGAAAAGGCAAAGATAGAGTTAGAAAACATGATAGCTAACAATATAATAGAAGTATCCAATTCGTGCTATGTTAATCCAATTATATTGGTAGAAAAAAAAGACAAGTCAGTAAGAATATGTTTGGACGGACGTTTTTTAAATAAAAGGTTAATTCCCATTTATGATTCACCACCCCAGTATAGACAATCTTTTGTTCCAATGTGCAAATTCAAAATATTTAGCTACAATAGATTTAAGAAGTTCCTTTTGGCAAGTGAAATTAGACCCTAAAAGTCGTCCATTCACAGGATTTCAATTTTTAAATCAAACATTTCATTATAAAAGAATTCCATTTGGATTATCTATCAGTTTGGCTGCACTTATAAATGCTTTACGAACAGTCATACCGACATATTTAATGAAAAATGTGAAAATATATGTGGATGATGTTTTAATACATGCTGAAAGTATTGAACAGCTATTATCTATTTTACGGAATTTATTTAAAATTTTTAATCAGATGGGGGTAACCATTAACTTAAAAAAGTCAAAATTTTTTAGAGAAAGTATACCTTTTCTTGGATATATCCTAACTTCAAGTGGAATTAAAAAAGACCCAGATAAAGTAGAAGCTATAAAAAAATTTAAACACCCTCAAAATGTGAAGGAACTACAAAGTTTTTTAGGTTTTGTTAATTTTTATAATAAATTTTGTGCAAGTTATGCTGATACAAGTAGACCACTATATAAATTGACTTCAATATTAAAAAGAAAATTCACTTGGAATGTAGAACACCATAAAGCATTTGAGGAACTAAAGCTAAAGTTATCAGAAGACATTGAATTAAATTATCCAGATTTAAATAAAACATTTTATATAGAAACAGATAGCTCAAATTTTGCAAGTGGAGGAGTACTTTACCAGTTAGATTCGACGAACAAAAAGAAGATCATTTCATATTGTAGTAAAACTTTTAAAGGAGGTGAACTAAATTATTACTCGACAGAAAAAGAATTATTGGGAATCATCCATGCTATCCAAAAGTTTTATAATATTATTGCAGGATATAAAATTGTGGTAAAAAACTGACAATAGTGCCATTACTTTTCTCCTTACATGTAAGAACCCTCCTACAAGATTGATAAGATGGATAAATTATTTATGTCCACTAAACATAATTTATGAACATATACTAAGAAAGGAGAATAAGTTGGCAGATTATATAAGTAGAAATCCAGTAGATGAGCCAGAACAAAATGGTGTTGATTTTAAAATTAATAATATTATAGAGAGCAATTTTTTTGGAAAAATATTTGAAAACCAATCCAGCGATTTAGAAATTATGAAAAAATATGAAACAGATAAAACAAATCATAAGATTATAAATGGAACAATCCACAAAAAAAAAAAAATAAGTTTTTAATCTGGTTAACAAAATTAGATATGAAAGATTTGATTATATTTACACATGAAAAGTTTTGCCACCCAGGGATTAGCAAATGTCTTCAAGTAATTAAAGAAAGATTTTATTGTAAAAATTTAAGAAAAACAATAGCAAATACCATTAGAACTTGTAAAATTTGCCAGTACAACAAGGTGACAAATAAATCAATCACACCATATCAGCCAATTATACCTTCAAAAAAATTAGAATTAGTATCAGTTGATTATTTAGGACCTTTTATCAAATATAATAACTTAAGATATATTTTTGTGGTGGTGGATAATTTCACTAAATATGTTAAATTGTATACAGCACAAAATGCTAATATGAAATACGCTAAGAAATCAATAGAAGCATTCATAATTGAAATCGGATTGCCTGAAAAAATACTCTCCGATAATGCCACTTGTTTTACCACGGAAAGATGGAAACAATTTTTGGAATCTAAAGGAATAAAAAGGGTACTCACATCTATCAGACACCCAAATTGTAATATATCAGAAAGGGTAAATAGGGATGTATTGAAATATTTAAGACTAACGGTTGAAAATCAACATAGCATGTGGCCAACAAAACTTGAAAAAATTGAAGCTTCAATTAACTCGATGTACCACAGTACGACCAACATTACACCTATACAGGCAATGTGGGGAAACAAGCCTTTAAGATTTTGGGATTTATACCTTGGAGACAATCCAAATCCAGAAAACGTTTTAGATCAACAGGAGATCGAAAGTAAAATTAAACAAAAATTAGAAGAGACTGGTCAAAAGAACAGTTGTAGATTCAACAAAAATAGTAAATTCTCAAGATTTAAGGAAGGAGATAAAGTTCTAGTACGAGGTATTCGAGTAGCATCCGAATCAAAAACAGCAAAACTTCTACCTATTTATGAGGGACCATATATAGTGCAGAAGAAAATAGGAAGGTGTACCTATGTGATAGCAAATGAAGATAGTACTATTAGGGGAATGTTTCATGCAATTTTGATCAAGCCTTTTTATGTATAAAAAATTGTAAATATTTTTTTTTTATATATTTCTATTGAGTTTCAGTCAAATTATTAAATTAATGTCAAAGTGTTGACTATTATTAGAAAATTTTATTGTGTAGAATTTTAGTTCAAGGTTTTTTCCTTTTTGTTTTTCAATTTTACTATTATTGTTAATTTAAAGTTGTGGTGTTTATAAGTCATCTAAAGAATTCATGGTGGTAATGGAAATGAAGAATATTTCAAATAGAGAAGTAGTAGAATAACTAATTATTAATAAGTTGATCTAATTTAAGTATTATTTTGTTTTGATATCTTGACACATTAATAACATTTTGTAAATAGTATACTAAGGAGTTTATGATTAATCAAAAAATTGGAATTAGAGAATAAGTTTAAAAAAAAAAAAAAAAAAAAAAATTTTTCAAAATTTTTTTTTTTTTTCAAAAAGTGTAGTGATATTTCGGAGTCGAGATAAATTGTAATTTAAAAACAATTCAAGTTTGAATTTGGCGCCAGCGAGAGTTCGCCGCCGCCGATCTAATTGTTACGTGGTTTTTGCTTATCAATTTAAATTGGGATATGTTAAAAATGATTAGGATTTTTAAAATGTTTTTTATTGTATAATTTGAATTTTATATAGTTATTGTAAGTTAAGACGTAATAAATATGAAGGCCATGATGAAGCAGATTTGGCCGTTAACGGTTTTTTGAAAGGACGCTTGGGGTCTTTTTAGCTCACTATGCTCATGGATCCCGATGAATCAAAACCGCTCTCTTTTTAGTCAGATATGCTTATGAAGCCGAGAAGTCAACACCGTGCTCTCTTCGTATAGATTCCGAGGCAACAACACATCTCGCTCTCATCTCTCGGATTTGAAACATCCACATCTATCTGATATTTAACAAGTCACATGTGTGAAGAAACAACAAATTATACTAGCAGTCTGGATGATAGGAGTGTTTGAATAAACTGGCGAAGGAAGAAAAAGAAGGAAGTTTCATGCAAGAAGGACAAATTGAGGAACATTTGGGTTGTGAGAACCTACAGTCACATTGAGAAGAAAGAAGGTATTTTAATTATAACTACGTTAATTAAAAAATGTAATATATTGTAAAAATGTTTTTATTTCTTTTATTTGAAAAAATATATTCTTGAGTCAAAATCATTATCTTTGAAAAGCTGAACCCTTGATATTCCTTAAAAATTTTATTTACAAATTAAATTAACTTCAAAATAATAGAAATTAAAGTAAACTAACCTACAACAAAGATAATAAACATAACAATAGATTCCTTAACTTTCGAAATGAACCAATCCGATCTCGAATCTATAGACTGGAACGCCTTCTACTCCATACCGTCCTTAGATCCCATGGTTGAATCCTTAACTTCCAATCTTCTATCCATCCTAAATAAACATGCTCCACAAAAAAAGGTAACAATGCGCTGTCCTCCAGCACCATGGATAACGCGAGAAATCAGAGAGTTGATGAGAACCAGAGACGCTGCCAGAAGAAAATATATCCGAACTAAACATCCCGAAGACCTAATAACCTATAAATACCTCCGGAACCGAACCCAATCAACCATCCGTCGATCCAAATTCCTATATTACCAGAAAATCTTTTCCGAGCACTCAGACTCTCGCCAAAAATGGAAACTCCTCCGCCAAATCCCCTCCTTACAATCTAAATCATCTCCCTCCAATCATATTACTCCAGACGAACTTAACAAGTATTTTACTTTATCCAATTCACACTCCTCATTCCCAGCTGACAACCCGAATAATAATGACTTTGATCCTGATAAATTCTTCCTTTCCTATATCGAGCCCTCCCAGCTAATAGAAGCTGTGATAACCTATAAATCAAGTTCTAAATCTTTGGGACCTGATGGAATCCCAGCAAGTTTTATTAAGTTGTGTCTTCCAATAATCCTAGCACCTCTACTCCACATCTATAACTTCTCCCTGCAGAACTCAATATTCCCATCTGCCTGGAAAAAAGCTCGCGTCCTTCCCTTAAATAAAGTCCCTAACCTATCCTCCGAAAAAGACTTCCGACCCATCTCCCAATTATCTAACCTTTCCAAACCCTTAGAACACCTAACTCAAGTCCAGATATCCTCTTTCCTTGAGCAACGCCTGAATCCTTTTCAGTCCGGTTTAGGACTGGCTATTCCACTCAATCAGCCCTTGCAAAAATTACTTCAGATATCCACCTTGCCATGGACCATCACAAAATTACCATTCTCATTCTCCTTGATTTCAGTAAAGCCTTCAACACCATCGATCACAATCTACTCCTATCTAAACTATCCAACTTTTCTTTTTCCAATAGTGCGATTAGATGGATCCAATCATTTATTTCTGACCGCACTCAAGTAGTCCAAATCCCTAACCTTCCTCCTTCCTCTCCTCTTCCAATCAACTCTGGTGTATAGTCAGGGCTCCTCAATATCACCCTCACTATTTAGCGCATACATTAATGACCTTTATCCCCTCATTAAACATTGTTCCTCTCACTTCTACGCCGATGATTCCCAAATTTACTTTTCTTTTTTCCCCAATGAACTACAAACCGCCATCACAAATATCCAAGCAGATCTCGACCCGATAGTCTCTAGGGCCTCTGATAATAAATTGAAATTAAACTCAGACAAATCAAAAGCTATTGTGTTGGGTTCTAAACTTAACTCCCTGCTCACAATTCCTAACTTTTCCATAGATTCCTATCCCATAAACTTCTATCCATCCATTACGAACCTTGGCATTGTCCTAGACCAAACCCTTTCCTGGAAAGACCATATTTCCCTTATTACCCGACGATCAATCTCCTCCCTTCGACTCCTAAACCGATCCCGTAATTTCCTTCCACAGTCAATCCGCCAACTGTTAATTACATCCCTCATATTCCCCCATTTTGATTATGGTAGTGTGGTGTATGGAGGTCTCTCGAAATCTCAAGAGGCAAGACTAAAGAAAATAATGAACTGCTGTCTGAGATTCGTTCTGAGAATACCACGGCACGAACATATTTCCCACCACTACACCAAATTAAAATGGTTATTCCCTTCCTTCCGTCGACAGTACTTTCTTGGTTCTTTTCTTTACAAATCTCTTTCCTCACAGTCTCCTTCCTATATCCTGAAGGCTTTAACATTAAAATCGTCAGTGAGTTCCCGCAAAACCAGAGCCCGTTCCTCAGACCTCTACCTAACTCCTTTCAACACAACATCCTTCAAATGTTCCTTTATATCCAGAGCTTCCAACTTCTGGAATTCCCTCCCTTCCATCATTCGCCATTCCTCCTCTCATAACAGCTTCAAATCCCGACTTTTCAGTTACCTGTTAGATATTCAATCTAATAGCCATATAGATGTAGAAAATATCTCTTAAAATGAGATATGAACATTCAGAATGTAATATTGAGTTTGTACAGTATTAGTCTAGTGCTATTGCACTGAATTGGTTTTGGCATAATTTATAATATTTATCAGATGAGACACATTATCTTTCCAGATAATTTATATTTGCTGTGATTATTGTATTTGATTTCATTAAGTTTTGTTTAATTTTCTCTATTTTTGTTTTGGTAACTTATCTTAGATTCTAACCTCAAGATATAATTTGTTTTTTGTGTGATATTTGAAAATATGTAACAATACTTTTATATTGTAATTTGAATTTCGTTTAAATTCCTAATTTAATTTTATTATATTTTCTTTGCTTTTATCATATTTCTTAATTATATATACGGTATGCTAGGTAGCCATTAATTGTTCATTGTAATTATTCTTAAGGGGCAAAGGCCCCAGAATAAAATTTATTTTCATTCATTCATTCATTCATAAGGAAGAGGTTTGTGCAGGTTTTAAACAGATTTCAAAAGATGTTCTAAATTTGAAACAGACGCTGGCTTTTTTTTAATTCAAGGCAGTGGTTAAGTGATAAGGGATGTTATGAAAGTTTTGAGAAAGAATGGTGATATTATGGGAAAAAGTGGAGAGTTCATGTTGAGGAATTACAAGAGAGAACAAGGGATACAGCATAATATACTGCAGATGGATTGGGATGGAATCTTTAAGCATAGAGTAGACAGTAAGAAGCTTTTTACAGGACATTGGGACAAGATGTAAGAATGGGATGGTTGAATTTAAGGATTTTTGGATATGCCAGACAGGATAGGGATATAGGGTAAGGTATCTGTAGATATAAAGGGAGTGGTATTGGTGGAGGAGAATGAAGAAAGAACAGTGGTCGGGTGGTTATTATAATTATCAAAAAGTTTATTGACAGTGTTTTGAGGAAAACTATGTTAGTTTTGAAGTAATGGGAATTAGAATGAGAAAGGAAGTAATAAATAAGATCTTTGGCCAAATTTATGTTTTAGAATAGAATAGAATAGAAAATAATTTTATTCTGGGACCAAGCCCCTTAAGAATAACAAATTGTACATAAAGAAATGATATTAGTTACATCTGGTCAGAGACATGATGAAAAATAACACGAAAAAATAAAAATACAATAAAAATAAAAATAAAAAATAATAAAAAATAAAGAAGAAATATTAATATAACAATGATAATATATACCTAGATACTAATGTGATATGTGAACAGGAACATAACAGAATATTCTACAAATGAGATAATAAATAGGTTATTTGAGACAATGCAAATTATATACAATATAAGAACCCAAATGTTGTATTCGGAATGAGAAAAAATATTATATATAAATATATTTTAGTAAGCGTCATCTTGGATTAGGAGGAGGTACTGGAAGTAGAGGAATTTAAATGTTTTTAAAGATTTCGCTTGTCTAATATGAGAAGGAATGGAATTCTATAGGATGGTTGAGCGGTATAGGAAAGAGCGCTGGAATGTAGTGGTTCTATGGGATGGGGTATATAGATCAGAAAGACGGGATCTTGTGTTCAGTGACTTGATTGCAGATCTGAATTGAAGCACATTAAAAATATAGGAAGGATGAAGGGTGCTGATGATTTGGTAAAGGAATGATCCATGGAAATATTTTCTACGGAATGTGGGATAGAGCCAGTTTAATTCGGAATAGAGGAAGGAAAAACGTGGGAGCGCCTCGGTTTATCGAAGACAAATCTGGCAAAGCAGTTCATAATTAGTTTCAATCTGCCTTCGAGAACTGCCGAGAGACCACCATAAACTAGACAACCATAATCAAGGTAAGGGAATATTAGGGAGGATACTAGAAGCTTACGAGTTGACTGGGGAAGAAGGTGACGGGATCGGTGGAATAATTTAAGTAGACCTATAGAACGGCGGGAGATTTGGGCAATCTGAGATTTCCAAGATAGGGTCTGATCAAAAATAATTCCAAGATTTTTAACAGAGGAGTAGAAAGGGATAGGATGATCATTTAGGATTAAGGGAGGATACTGGGTGTATGCACTAAGGAGGGAGCTAGATCCTATTATAATGGCCTGAGTTTTCTGTTCATTTAATTGTAATTTATTTAAGGTTGCCCAGGCACTAATTCTATTCAGGTCTTCCTGAATTTTGGCGAAAGCAGAAGGAAGCTCGGAAGGAGGAAAGGAAAGATAGATTTGGGAGTCATCTGCGTAGAGGTGATAGGAACAGTGCTTAATTGAATTAGGTAGATCGTTGATGTAGGTATTAAAAAGGAGAGGAGAAATGCTGGACCCTTGGGCAATACCAGAAGTAATAGTGAGAAAAGTGGATAAGGATTGGTTAGGTATTTTAACTGCTTGGGAACGGTGAGAAAGGAAAGACTGAAACCAGCGGATGGAACTGATGGAGAAATTTAAAGATTCTAATTTGGAAAAAAGGATAGAGTGGTCCAGGGAATCAAACGCTTTAGAAAAATCCAGAAGTATCAGTACAGTCAGTTTTTTTTTTTCGTCTATAGCAGTAAACATGTCATTTGTGATTTTGAGGAGAGCGGATTGTGTGGAGTAGCCGGGTCGAAAACCAGACTGTAGGGGATCGAGGAGATTGGATTCTTCAAGGAAGTTAGATAATTGAGATTGTACTAATCTTTCTAAGGGATTAGAGAGGTTAGATAAGATGGAAATCGGGCGATAGTCTTTAGGAGATGTGGGATTCAATGTTTTATTTATAGGATGAATTAGGGCTTTTTTCCAGGGGGTAGGGAATACTGAATTTTGAAGGGAAAAATTGTATATAAATAAGAGGACTGGTGTGATTTCGGGAAGACATAGTTTTATCAATTTTATAGGGATTTCATCTATGCCGGTAGAATTGGAATTGGACTTCATTATTGAGGAAATAAGTTCAGAGGGGGAGATGTAGGAAAAATAAAAATTAGCATCGTTGTATGCAGGAGCTGAGGTA
Source organism: Euschistus heros (assembly GCA_003667255.2). Taxonomy (NCBI): domain Eukaryota; kingdom Metazoa; phylum Arthropoda; class Insecta; order Hemiptera; family Pentatomidae; genus Euschistus; species Euschistus heros. The sequence goes on along the minus strand of RCWM02000096.1, from coordinate 89,338 downwards.
GAATGGGAGGAAGGGTGAGGACAATCGGAAGAGAAGGAAGAAACAAAATATGAATTTAGTTCTTCAGGAGAAACAGGATAGGTAGATGGAGATGTGCGTGAATCGAGAAGGGAAAGCTTACGGAGGAGATGCCATTTCGATTTGGAATCAGGAGCGGAAGAGAGGGCTTCATGGAAATAAGTTGATTTTGCTCGACGTTAATGTTAGAGATGATGGGAATCATTGTTTAAGAGTTTGCCAGAGTAAGTGTTTTATGTAAAATGGTGAATATAGTATTGACGGGATATATAATGATAAGGACATCTAGGAAAGCTGGGGAGCTATCAGTCATATTTGACAGTGAACCAGAGAAGGGGGTATTAAGAATTGAATTATATGCGGTTAAGATATAATATATTTAAAGAAATAAAAAAAAATGAAAAATAATTAAATAGACATGTATAAAAAATCATATTCATAAATTATTATTATTATAATTCATAAAAACACAATATTTACACTGGCATAGAAGTCACAGAACACAACTTTTCCTAAACATATGAGAACATTGCTTCAAGAGGTATCAGCACCCCTTTCAATTTGCATCAGTAGTGTTGATGGCAGCAGAGAAACAACTTACAGTAAGAGTATAAAAGCTATGATTTAGGATAGTCAGGCTAAATATTTGTATAGCAGCACTAAATAGATTGTGTTTCTTTTTTTACTTTGATTTATTAAAAAAAAATTAAAAATGTCTAGATGAGATCTGATATTAGTAATATTCACAGTGAAGCAAATAAAATTAATAGTACCAAAACAATGCATACTAATTAATTAATTTTTCTTACTGAATTGATTAAGAGGAACAGCTAAAAATTTGTCTAAATTTTCAAGATATTTTTGACCCTCTTCTTTCATTTCTTCATTTCCACAAGAAATGACAACAGTGAAGGAAATTTTAGATTTATTTCTATCTCCAAGTTTTAGGTAGCATAAGCCCATCCTTAAGTAAGCAGTGGCTCTAAAAAAATAAGGTTATATAATAATACTGTAAAAAAATCCACTATGGTGAAATTACACTTATAATAATCAACAATTTCAAGGCCTATCAAATAATTGAATTTAAAATAATTTATGATCAAGTAATTAGTAGTAAAATCTATTCCATTGAGATTTTTATAATTACAAAGCTTTTTGGAGAATAGAAGCATGATATAAAGGAAAAAATAAAAATGAAAATTTGTTATAAAAACAAATATAATAAACTTTATCTTGTTAAAAGCTGTTTGTGTTTTTTACTGTTTTTTGTTATATTCATTATTTCTTTTTTGAAATCTGTTATTTGTTATGAAAACCATTGAGATAATAATTATTACTTGATTTTAAATAGAATAGGGTGCCAACTTATTTTGCTTCATGCTGTATGACTTTAATTCAGGTTGTCATTTAACCCGCCAATTCCCAACGGCACCTGCAGGTGCCGCACTTTTAATCGTGTTTGTACTGTTTCCTGTTTATGTTTTTTCTTTTTTGCGCTGTCTGCCACCAGCTACGGAACCTAATTAAATTATTGGTTGAAGTAATTTAATCGTAGAGGCGCTCAATCGCTTTCAGTCCCATTTTGTGTTTGGTCAAGTTAGTGGTAACTCCAAGTCTGTGCCTTCTTTCCCGTTTTTTACCAAAAATGGATCGAAAATCGTAAGTAAATCTTATCTTTATGTTAGGTATCAATGCATGATAAATTAATTTAATGTTTGGACATGTTTTTTTTTCATTGTGATTTGCTTATGTTGCCAAAATTCAATTGGAAAAACTTAGTGGCACCTGTAGGTGCCTTTGGGAAAATGATACCTTATACGCTTATTTCTTCATAAATAATAGAAAAAACTATTAGGATTTTTTATAATTATTTTGATTAGTATTAATTATTTATTTTTTACTTTTAACGCATATTTTATATTTTAAGCAGTAAAAAATAATAATAATAACTAAAATAAATCTAAACTCCCATATTTATATACAATTTTGTTATATACTTTTCCCTGTTCAATAGAATTCCTCTTCACGAAGTAGTTGCTCTCTTGGAAGCAGGACACGATTTGGAACACATTGAAGTTACTCTTTTCCCACCTAATGAAGGATCAAGAACGGACGAAGAAAGTGGAGATGAAGACGATATTGATATGAATCACCTTCCAGGTAGTATTCTTAGAAGTGAAGTTGAGGTTAAATCTATTTGCGGATTCGAAAACAAAACAAATGAAGTTATTTTTGTGGGTGACGAAGGAATAGAAGAAATGGGGGTCTCAGAGACAGTGCGTGATAAACAATTTTTGAAAAAATTTGAGGATGATGAGCATGTACTCACAGATCTAAGTTCTATGAAGGATACAGAAGAAAATACAGAAAGTACGAGAAGAAAACGTAAACCGAATCTAGCTGAAGTAAATAATAATCTTGTAAGATGAAAAGATGTCCAGGCTTCTAAAAGATTGCCGTCAACGATCCAAGCAGGTCCATTGAACAGCGCACTAGCACAAACCAGTACCAAGCGTAAGAATAAGAGCCAACAAACCATGTGGATGGAGGATGAAACCACTTTTACTAATAGAGTAGGGAACAGAGATGCGAAGGAGAGATGGAATGAAGGTCCCCATCCATCAAAATCTTGCTTAGAGTGGTTTGAGGACCTATTTTCTGCTCAAGTTTTAGCTCTGATCAAGGATCAAAGCAATCTATATGCTTTGCAAAATAACCACACTCTAAATATTTCCGAAGAAGAAATCAGGGTGTTCATTGTAATTTTATTGCTCACTGGATACTTCACACCTAAATACATACGCATGTTTTGGGAAACCCAGTCTGACACTTACAACACACTGGTATCGAAATCCATGCGCCGAAATAGATTTTTTGAAATTGAAAAATATCTCCACTTAGCCGACAACACCACCCTATCATCAGAAGATAAATTCTACAAAGTTAGAGATTTTTTGAACATTCTGGAATCTAATTTCAGACAAAATTTTAAAATCATTGGCACATCCCATGTTTCTGTTAATGAAACAATGGTACGTTACTATGGAAAGCATTCGTCAAAACAACATATTCACGGCAAACCCATCAAATTTGGGTACAAGCTATGGTCGTTAGCTACGATGTCAGGATATCTAGTGACTTTCACACCATATGAGGGATCCAAAAAATCACCATTGCCTTTACAAGGTGAATTGGGACTTGGAGCTTCAGTTGTCCTTGATCTTACTTCAAGGCTTCCAGAAGATATTGGTCCATATAATGTATATTTTGACAGATTTTTCAGTAGTGTGAAATTAGTAGAAGAACTGTCAAAAAAAAACATCGGTGGAACAGGAACAATACTGGAAAATAGAACATTGAAATGCCCACTAGTAGCATCAAAAACTTTGTCTAAGAAGGAACGGGGCACTATATCTTACAGAAACACTGAAAATGTCATAATAACTAAATGGCATGATAATAATATTGTCACTATAATATCTAATTGCCATGGGATTACGCCTGTTTCTAAAGTGGATAGAATAGGAAAAGTTGACAACAGAAAATGCAAAGTTAGTGTAAAATGTCCTAATATAACAAAGATGTACAACATGTTTATGGGCGGTGTAGACCGTTTTGACCAGAATTTGGATTCTCAAAGGATATCCCTAAAGGGAAGAAAGTGGTGGTACAAGTTGTTTACATTCGGCATCGATGCAGCATGCCAAAATGCTTGGTTATTGAAGAGGCACACAGAAAAAGACTCCAAACTCAGCTATTGTGATTTCAGGAGGGCAGTGGTTCAAGAATGGTTATTCAAGTTTGGAGTCCCAACAAAATTAGTTCATAGTGTAAGGAATGTACCTTCATCACTAGTAAAAAACAAAGGATTTGACCATCAATTAGAAGATTGCATGGAACACCGACGCTGCGCCCAATGCCATAAAAGGACAAGAAAAATTTGTAAGATATGTAACGTCGGCATACACATCCATTGTTCTCATGAGTAGCATAAAAATATGTGACTTTTATTTATTATTTAATATCACAATTTATTTTATAGTTTATTCTAAATATGTATTAATAAAATCTGTGTTCAAATAATATTCATTGTTCGTTATTATTACCAATATCAAACGATACCGTAGGCAACTCATGAAGCCTGGACGGACACCCTGCTCCCAAAGGCACCTACAGGTGCCACCTCAATTTCTACTAATCTAATTACTTTTTTTAACTAACTACTGGTCTAAAAATCACATTTAATTTAGAAAAACAGATTTACTAAAAAAAAATTGAAAAAAATCATTTAGATTGGCCATGGGAACTGGCAGGTTAAAGAGATTTCCTTAGGCTCATAAAGTTTTAATTTTTTAACTATCTATAAATATAAAAGTAATTTAAATTAATAAAACTTAGGTTTGATCATTATAAAATTCATCTATTTGCGTTTTAAAAACCATTTTTTTTTTTTTTTTTTTTTTTTTTTTTTTTTTTTTTTTTTTTTTTTTTTTTTTTTTTTTTTACAAATAGACTAAATGAGGTAGTATATCAACATAATTCTAACATCCATGAATATAATCATAATCATCATAATAAAAATATAATCATTATATACTCATTATAACATATAAATGTGATGATTATCTAAATAATGTCAAACAGTAATATTATCTACTTACTTTTGTGTATCTGACAAGTAGTATTTAAGTCCCAGTTGTAAATCATTTAAGCATAGTTGAAATTCTGACATCTTAAACAATATTTCACTCCGAATAAGAAGAGATGTAGGAAGAATTGATCCCTCTTCATTGGATAATTTTTTTTCTACAATATGATGACAAAATTATATAAAATTCTTAATTTTGTTTTTAAATAAAGTATTTGCTAAAGAATGAATTAAACTTGAGTCTCAACTATCGTTAAAAAGAGGTTAAATCAAAATAAAAATGCAAGAAATTTCATTTTATGTTTATTTAGAGCCTTCTATTAAAAATTGAACGAAAAATAATTTGAAACAACTATATTTAACTTTGCTCACTTAAGCAATTGATTGTATTTAAAATTAATCGTAAAAATATATATATATATATATATATATATATATATATATATATATATATATATATATATATATATATATATATATATATATATATAGTAAGAAGAAATTTGTTCATGTAATTTAAAATTTCATTATTAATTTATTTTATTAAATTCACAAAAAAAACAAAACAATTTCAATTAAAATGAGCTTAGTATGCTTACCCCTACTACCACAATGACTGCCTATTATTGTATATATATTACAACCTTAACTCTTAAAATGAACATTAATGAACTCCTGAAGGTATACTGTCCATTTCTTCAATAACTCTATAATTTCATCTTCAAGTGGTCTAGGAATAAAATTTTAACAGCACACACTTTGAGTTGTCAATCATGCAATCCTAAAACCTCTTGGCAACCTAGACATTTATTTTATCTTGTTATTCTAATATTTCTTAATTAGGTTTTTCAGACTCTTTATAGATTGAAAAACAATTATTTATTTCTTCTGTAGGTTGGAACATTATATCATTGATTTTCTTTAAACAAATTTTATAAACAATGTGAGCTCAAATCTTTTATTAGTCTGTAATGATTTGTAGACTGGCTAGGGCCAGGAAAGTTCTCCCATTTTCTCATTCCTGTTGCAATGAGATTAACCAAATTCTTTGATTAATGTCTTCTAACTCCAACATTTTCTTAACCAGTCTAATTTAATTCCTAAGTCTATCTATTTGGCACTATGACCCCAAGATCGTTTTCATCTGGATTTGTCATGGTACAAGCTTGTAAGGCATACACATTTCAAATCAATGTAAACTTGTGAGTAAGCAGCTCCTGGTTACACCTTCATCAACTCAAAACCCTCTTCTACAAGAAGCATGTAAAATCATTGTGCCTACCACTAAATAACTATTAACCCTCCCGACCCATAATTCTAATAGCACAACTTTTAATTCATCTTTGATCCCTAACTAGCAGCTGTGATCAACACAATGAACAATCTCATTTAAAATGAGAAACCAATTTCAATTGGAGCAATTTTAAATAATGAAAGTTTATGAAATATAAAAAAAACTTAGCATTAAAATATCTGATCGATTTAGACAGTAATAAAAACTGAAAATCTATACCTTTAGAAGAAACAGGAGCTCTTACCACGGCAAGATTAGCTGAAACTAAAGCACGGTCATATTTCTCTTTTTTCAACCAATGATCCGCTTCCTCCATCTTTGATTTAGCAAATGAGGCAGCCTTGCCTCTGAAGATTTTTTGAACTTTTAAAAGTGTTCCATTAACAATGTCACACACCTAAAAAAAAAGTACGGTTGCTCAAGTAATACAGAATACAGCACCTGATATCTTGATAGATCTCTAATTCTTTAACCTTTCACTCAGAATTGTGAGCAGCAATCAAATGATTGCATGTGTAATGATCCTATTAACTAAATAGTTAACAGAAAAAATGAAAAATCTTTGGCCTGATGCTTATCCCCCAAATCATTTAGAGTTATTAAAGCTGCATGATATTACTCAAACAGCACAAACATAAATAATTTCTAAATCTAATAAGATTTATTATTAATTTTTGCGAATATAATAATAATAACAAAGAAACCTAATACTATAGTATAATCAATGATATTTGAACAAATAAAGAGCCTTATGAAAGGTGAAGATAAATGATGAACAATACAAGAACTTCTAATTTTAAATTTCTGAAGTCGTCAGTAAATTATCTCACAAACAGGATCTACTTCCATCCAAAACACCTACCACTAAGTCAAGTCCATAAAAGTTAATTTAAAAAAAAAATTAAGTTATGTACACAATGTTATTATACAAATTCATATTTCAAGAAATAAATTGAGTTTATCAAATATTATTCTTTAGTTTCTTTTTCATAGCAAACAAGTTCACATTAATTCTATACATATAACTGGATATAAAAAAAAGTTGTGGAAAAATAAAAAAGGATAAATTGGGAAAAAAATAATTTTTTTTTAAAAGAAAACAAGGACAGAAAGGATACTTATTTATCACAAATTTAATATGAATAAAGGAAAATTTGAAGGAATGTTTTGAGACAGCAACTCTGTTTGATTCTATTTTGAAGCAGTCCATTAAAATAAATAATAAATAAATTCAATAAACAATTTAATCAACTCGCAAGTACAATTATTGCGAAAAATGTGAGACAAAATCAAGCTATTATTTATCGAATAATTGATTTTAACTAATCTAATGTAATTTTATTGAATTTATTAAAAAAGGAAAAGAAAAGAAATAACACAAATTTACTCAAAAAATGATATATTCCACCAAAATAGTACACATCTTGAAATAAATTATACAAGTGCGTAATAACATGTTAATTTAGTAACAGTACTAACAATTAAGTCTTAAATGTATTAAATTTGACAAGGCACATTTCTTAAATTCTAACAGTATTTATGACTCCCTATTTTTTTGGCAGGTTAGAATAGGGTTCCATGTTGTTTATCAAGTGTCCTGGAGATAAACATTAAGGTCCCAAGATTTAAGTGTTGCCTGCCAAAGAAAATGGTAAGACATTACAGTTCATACTACTAAGAAGATACAAAAACTATAAGCGTATTTCAAGGGTTCTTCAACAGATTTGAAGAATTAACATCTGTACTTCTACTTTTTCAGTCCATATTATACAACAAAGTAAGTAAAGCCAGACATTTACAACTGATATTTTAATCTTTAACACTTTGCATTTAAAATAATGCTACCATATAATGAATATATTAATTTATTATCAACTAACAAAATATATTAATAATTTCAACAGTCTAATTAAAAAACAAACAAAAAAGAAAAATAGTACAATAATACATTGTTTCAGAAATATTTTCTTAAGTTGCTGTTTTAAATGGGTCAAATTGTATACAATGATCAAACATGAGGAATTATTCTACTTGATAAATTACATGTAGGTCAATGGTAAGATGATTAATAAAATTTACAATATTTTATAACAAAATATCATTGTTTTGGGCTTTTCATTTGATCTGATAAAGTAACTTACAAATATTTACATTCATTTACTTGTCTCATGTTCAACAAAAAAGAAGTTTTAACTCAATAAAATAAATTAAATTATTTATGTTTGGCTGAAGTTAAAAAAAAAAAAAAAAAAATTATAATAAATAAATTAAGTGTGGGGTTGAATACATAAAGCTGACTGAAAAGGAATTTTGAATAAGAGGAAAAAGAAACTTTTCAATAAAACTGAACACAAGTTGAACTTCTTTTACAATATAAAATACTTCAGTTCTTTTCAAAATTCAATCAAACAAATTAATAATAATAATTCAGTCAACATTTGCTTAAAAACAAATTTCAACAAATAAGACTACAAAAATAGTCAAATATTTCATGCAACAGCTACAAAAAAGTTTTGTAAACACTTGCAGAGTAAAAATAATATTTTTTTTTTCACATATTAATCACGAGTACTTGGAGTTGCTGGCTTTCCAGTACTTTTTGAACTAGAGGGTGGAGTTAAGAGTCCTGGTGTAGTTTCAACTTCTGCCAATTCTTGAGCAGATGCTAAAAGATCTAGTGATACATTCCTTCTCATAAGAGTATGTTTATAATCAGCAGGTTTTGGTCCTGGAGGTAATGCTTTTAAATTAATTGATGCCTGTTCTACACCGCACTTTTCTTTTAGTACATGCCAAAAAGGCCTCATCCATTCTGAACATTCCTTAATATCTGCACTCCTCATACCCCAACCAACTAAGGCCGATGGTTTTGAACACACTAAATTAAACGCTGTAGCTGCGAGTATACGATAAGTAAATCTTAAAAATCCTTCATCTAAACTACATAAATCTAATAGTCTTGCTATGGTATCATAGAGCTTTGTCGAAAACTTGGTTAAAACAGTAACATCTCCTTCTTTAATATAAAGTAACTGTAAGAAAATGGAAAGCCATCTGTCAGGAGTCACAGTTGTACACTTCCAGTCTATAGCTTTCACAATTAAAATTTCATTATGTAAAATATCTTCTTCAGAACAACTACCATCAGTTATGTAAGCAAATTCACTAAGCTTTGGAGGGTAAATTTCTTCAAATTTTGCTGCAATTAATAGACAAGTTACACCTATTAATTGAAGTTGGTTTTTCGATATTTTTGCAGAAACTGAGAGGTACCTATCTAAATAGTCAACAGCTAAGAAATAAGTCTCTCTATGTAGTTTATATACATCACATACCTCTATCAGCCACTCCAAAAGTACACTTCTCATTCTAGGTTGAATACTTGGGTTGGAAGTGAAGTAGTATTTTCTTTCTTCAGAACATTCTGTGTCCTTTTTCATATAAAATTTCCATAATAGATTTCCATCGACGTTTTGTGTGGAAGGTATGGGGCAAGCCTTTTTACATCTTGTGAAAACTGCAAATACTCGACTTTCAACAGTTTCATTGATGTGAATACGAGAAAGTTCAGACAATGGAAGTCTTTCATCTGCAGAATTCGGACTGGTGATTTCCTCCTCGCATCTTGGCTTTTTTTCTTTAACAGGTAGATTTTCTTTGACTGGAGCCCGTTTTCTTTTCATCCCGCCTTGACGCGCGGAGGACATTTCTCCCACTATATCATACAAGGTGTAAATAAATAGTTTTAAGAACTGTTCAGAAATCCCATGAGCTCACTAAACTGCACAAATGAAAACACAGAAACGCACAAACTTAGAATTGGTATTGGAACAACACAATAGAAGCACTGTAGACAAGCCACTGGCTGGAGCTTGTTTTGGTGGGAACAACAGATCGAAAATGGTTGCTCTGGGCGCGAGAAAGGTAGCGGGAAGGTTACTGTCAGTGTTGTCGTGTCTTTGACCTTTATTCCCGCCATAATATTACCCGCCCAAACATTAATTTTTTTTTCTTACATTCCTTTTTAGTACAGCCTATTTCAAGCCAAACATGGAACCGCTTAACTTAATTTAGTACAATAATAATTGCTAATTGATTTCTCACGTGAATTTAATACTAGTCCAGTTTATTCTTATCTTTAAACTAAACAGCCTTTATTTAAAGTATTATTACTTTAAAATCCCAAAGTTAAATTTTCACCAAAATGTAAACTTTAAGTAAACATAAACAATCGCTTCTAGTTGTTTATGTCAGTCTTAAATAATCATATAAATTTAAAGCTATTACTGAATAATATTTTGAAATTTATTATTGAAGAGTAATTATTTTATTGAATAATAAATAATATCATCAACAGATAAAAAATAAACAATGAGTTAAACTTATAAAGAATTCACGGACTTCAACAAGAATTAATTCAAAAAGATGAATTTTAAGACGAAAAAAATAAAATTAAATAAAAAAATTGAATATAGGAATGGTAGCACAGTAAACACAATTAGATTTGATAAATAATATGGTTATTTTAATTGTGTTACTTAAAAGTTAAGTTTCAACCCCCAAGATATGAATTATAGCGCTCAAACATTGCGCCTAAGGCGGGACTAGTTTTGAGCGGGTAACCCCACCCCAATCATTTTTGCATACATTTCTCGGTGGATGACTCATAGAACAGATATAAAACAAAACATATGAAAGCATTCTGGAGAGCTATGAGAGAAAAGGAGGTAATTAATTTTTAATATGTATAACATGTATGCTAAATTGCAACAGTTAGGAAAATCTTCGTAGGGGAGATGTTTTACTATATTTCGAATTCTTCCAACTTGATTAAAATAAAAATGATTTTCAATAGGGGGAGGGAAATGAAACACACACTTTTAGAAGTAGTATTAGATTTACTACTATATTTCATATCAATCAGCATTAAAAAAAACATATAAAAATGGAATGTTCACCTAAAAAAATTATATGGTTTTTCATATTTAGTTTTGCTATAACTATATATAAAGGGCTACGTAATAATAATAAACGTGCTGATATTAATTAAGAGACCAGAGGGTGAATGTATTGTGAAACAAATTTAAAGTAAGATCTATTTCAAACCAAATAAATAAATAAATAAATAAATAGAAAGTTTATGTGTTTTACCAAAATTCGCGGATAAATGATTCAAGATAGAGGAAATTAAATAACAAAAAATAAACCTATTCAATGACAACAAATATATTTCTCAAGATAGAGGAAATTAAATAACAAAAAATAAACCTATTCAATGACAACAAATATATTTCTGTAACTAGAACACAGGTTTTATAAAAAAAATTAAAACGAATGCTTGTTATTACTCGTTCGCAAAACAACCCAGTTCGTGCCAATTTGAAAAATTAGAAAATTATATAAATATTAAGATTATGCAGGATAGCAACAAATGGGCATTTCAAAATTCCACTACCTAAACAGGGTTCACCAGACCCTGAAGAGGCACAATAGGGGACAGAAGAGGGGAAAATCCCTTGTCCTCAGTAGGGAAAAGTAACAGCGCAGGGAATATTATTTCTTTCCAGTATAGTGCGTTTCTTAAAATAAAACCGAATTCCCTCGATCTTAGATGATAATAAAATAAATACGAATAAAAATTCTTAATTATTTCACTCTAAACATATAAACATATTTATTCATTTAAATATAAAATAAATATAAGTAGTTATTTATTGCCTTGACATTACTTAATATTATTTTGTACACAAAAGGTTTTCTTGGTGATATTATGAGGTTGGTCAGTCTAGATAATATATTGAGTCAAATGGGGAACAGGGTAATAATGGACACAGTTTAACATCTCTGATTTTATCTCTGCAAGATTAACGAGATTATAACTGCCCTTATCTAATTTGAAAATGTAGTCCCTTTACATGTTTTGTTTAACTCATGTACTGCCATCTTGAACAGTTGTGATCGAACGTCAAATAGATGATTGAACGGAAGAATTCTCGAATTTTACGTTTTGTATAAACAAAATATATATTTAAAAAATTGAAAAATTAGGATAATGAAGTTTTATTCTTGTAATAATTTCTGATGAGTAAACATATGTCCTCTCGAATTTTCGTTTTAAACAGTAAGATGTATGTAGTGTAATGGAGTACAGTTAAGAATGTTAAACTCTGTCTCATTTGATCATACATTTCTTCCTAGGTGTAAAGCAATATAGATAGCTGGTTGAAAATGGACTAAACCTTCGATATCGTTATGTTAAAAAAAAAAAAAATAAACTTATAATTTGATTACCAAAAATTTGTTATGGGCCATAATTAAGGTTAAAGGTTTCCAATTTTATTTCGTTTGATGTATGTTTAGTATACTTTTATAATAAACTTCGTTGTTATGTTGTTCTCCACCACTGGGGCACACTGTAACGAATTTGTGATCTCAGACAGCTAGAAAAAAGTAGTTTCTAAGTATAACTTATATTTTGTTTCAAGGTTAATATGGAGGTTAAAAACTGTTGATTTTATGACGATGTAATAAACTTTTTTTTCTAAAAATAAAAATAACTTTTTAGTTACGTTTCCCACTTCACCGTGCATACATACTTATAATAAAATATTAATTAAGTTACATATCCGTAATAACTAAATAAAAATAGAAATGCTTATAAACGACTATAATTGTTAAAGAAAAATTAGGTAATTAAAAAAAAAACTTTTAAAATTCCAGTGATTTAATAACTGATAGGTTTCTACATAATTATTTGGTTATTCGTTATTTTAAAATTTAATCTTAACACCTCAGGGGAGAATATGAGATTGTGATAATGTCGAAAATGATAATAATAATAATAATAATAATATTGATAAATATAAAGAAAAAGAAAGGAAGTCTGCTAGTGGCCAATTATTAACAGCCGTTAATTACCCCTTTGAAATTAAGAATAGGAGGATCTATAAATGAAAATTAATTTTAAGCAATTATAAAGATTATTATTTACGGCCATACCAGAAAAGTATTTCTAGGCATTTAAACTTGAAGAAGTTTTAAAACTCACTACCTAAGGAGGGTTGGCCAGGCCCTAGTAGGTACAGTAACGGAACGGTCAAGGGAAAAATCTTTGTCCTCAGTAAGAAACAGTCCGAGAAAAAAAAAAAAAAAAAAATTTCGGGATACTGTACTTATTTTATTTATTCATTTTTTATTTTTTAATTAATGAAACAACATTGTTTAGTGATAATTTATTAGGTTAAAAAAACAATTGATAATAACAAGTTTATTTGAATGGCACTCATGCAATATTGTATTATATTTAATAAAACATAATAATTGTAATAATTTATTAAAAACCAATTCGAAAAATTTGTCAGGATTCGTTAGTTCCAATGAAAATAAAAATGAATTAGAAGATACTAACTACTACCTACCCTACTTAATTCAGTCGATTGAAAAAATAAAAAATTGATTGAACAAAACTAAAATATTACTAGAAACACAACTAAGATGAGTTTTTACAGTGAGTAAGACCGATTATTATAATTACATAATTATAATTTTTCTAACGCTTTATCTTTCAATTTATACCCTGTTCTAATTGTTACAAGCATGCCATAAATCACTTACAAAATTAGTGATGCCTAATCCTTTACGTAAAAATTCAGGTTAAATAAAAAACAACAAAAAACATTAAATACGGCCACTTTTGAGTACATGTCACTTTGTCCACATACTAACAAGGGGAGGACACACTCAGTATCTCACGAATCTGGTTGGCAATTTTTTGGGAGGTTCCTGGTCAAAAAATATTATACACGTATTTTGCCGTTCCAATGGGCCCTAGAAGCCGAGAAAAAAAAATAGCATTAAACTAATTTATTTTATATCTCTTATATTTATTTGATAAAAATTATACTAACAAGATTATTGCACCAAGATTTTTATTTTTGATATGCGGATTTAAAGAAAAATACAGCCACTCCATAGGTTTTAGTTAAGGTTAAATAAATTCTAAAAAACTGATTAGATTTTCAAGCAAACTACCTCCCTCAATAGATTTTTTTCACACAAAAATTGACGTCAGATTCTACTTTAGTACCATTAAAAACATTGAAACGTTTATTCAATAAAAACAAAAAATACCATTTGTTTCTCCCTCTTCGAGGAAAATGAAATTTTTAAACCGACAATTGGTTACTTTCCTTTAAATCGCCATTACTTTGTCACGCATTTCACTGGTTGGTATCGCTGGAAAGAGGAGAGCCTCAGTTTTCTTTTGATGTATATAAATGCAAAATTCGATAAACAAAAACCTATTAAAAAAAATTGGAAAATCCGAAAAACATTTCAAGCGTATTACCATCCTATATTTCGGGTAAAAAAATGAAGTTGATATGTTTAACTGTCTAAGCTTTGTCAATTTAAACAAAAATTGGTATTCCAATTTTGAAGCTTACGAATTTTTATTTTTCTATTTGGATGAAATTTCGTATTTAAGGGTTCTTTTGAATCCGATGTCGGTTCTTATGAAAAAAAAAAATATTGAATGTAATTCACTTGAAAAAGTTTAGTTTTTACACTGTAAAATGTGATAGTAACTTTTTTTAGCCTTAGAATTCCATTCCATATACAAAATAATTAAGCTTTTTAAAGAAATAGAGCTACATCATAAAATATAATAAACAAATATTGTATATACAAGGCAAAGAAAATTAAAAATTAAAATTAAATTTTCAACAGTAAGATGCAAAGGGCGTAATTAATGAATCACCAAGGCGTTGATCGCCCGAAGGAAAAACCACAATCTACAATCTATCTACGTTTGTTATATATAATGTTGATGTGTTTCGTTGTATCATTTTTCCTACAAATTCGATTTTCCAATTTTCAAAATAATATTTCTGATAAAACCATTGGGACTATGGGCACCGTTTAGGTCCAAAATAAAAGATTATTAAAGTTACTTTAACATTTTATAGGTAACCAGTACAAACGCCAGTATGCGACCGAGATCTTGACTGTAATAGAAAAATCGACATTTTTTGGAGAGCTGTATCTCTACGCCCGGTTGATCTACGGAGCTGCAGTAGGGCCTAAATTGCCACAAATTTAATGTAGACCGAAAATGACATAGTAAATGAGATATACTTAAAACAGATTTAAAATTTGGCGTTTTTCGAGAAGTACACAGATCGAACTAGGTTTTCAGGGTTGCAAAGTTGGATTTCAACTACTCTTATTATGGGTCCTGAAAACATACTAAAAATTAGTAGAAACATGCGATTTTGCGAACTATGATCTATAAATCGACTGGGCTATCTGTTTGAATTTATATGGCGTCAACAAAGCATGAGAAGGAAATTGTTTTAGAAGTTATTATCATTTCATCGATAATTTCTGGACATTGAAATAAGTTAATAAATAAAAAGTAATATTTGAACATCATTTATAGTTTTTATTTTGAACATTTAATTCAATACTATTACTAAAAGTAACTTGCTGGGATTGAACGCAAATGACTCCCCAGACCGTCGATGTAAAAAAAAAAAAAGAAATACAAAAAATGAACAAAGAATCGGAACATCAATAATCATAGGAGCTGAGAAAGCACGAGCGTAATACGGACCGACTCTTTGGTCATAATTTTTTTTTTATAACGAGGTCCAAGTGAATAAAAAAGTAGCCGGCAGACGTGAAGTCTGGAGGGTTGAAAAGTGGGGTGACCACTGTCTCCAGTATGTAGCCCCCTTATCAATGTAATAACAAGTCCAAGCCTTTAAACATTTTTTAACTCACAAAAGAGTCATTCAACCACCGATGAGTAATCTAATGTAATTTTAAATTTATTACTTAAAATGGGAATATACACCTGGGTATAATTTTTTTTAAAATTAGGAATACGGTAAGTTTAGCATTACATTATAATTTTCTTTTTCTTTCATTTTTGCACCACTTTCACGCTCTCCTACCTTACATAGTAGTGAGAGCGGCCTCTACGTCACTGCCAACTTGAAAATTTATGCAAATTCAGAAACAGTTATCATATTATCTTCAAACAATATTTGCTAATAATGATCAAGAGGTATTTCAAACAAATAATCTTATTGCTGCAATCATAATTTTAAAAAAATAATGAAATATACCAAGAAGCTACTAAAAGCTAATTTATTTACCATTATTTAACTAATATTGATACAATCAAAAAGATTAATACAACATCATCCTAATTGGAAAATCACTTCACACAAAGTAAAAAAAAAAAAATCAGAAGATACCAAACAAAGTTTTTAGGAACTATTTTACTTTTATTTATTATTTTTTTTTTTTTACATTTCCACTGTTTTTATTAAACATTGGAGTGTATAATAATTGGAATGTAATAATTAAAGCTTAATTTGCAACTAGGGAACAATAATTTGACCCCAAAAGGGAAACCAATAGGGAAACTGATCTAATCCCAATAGCTCAACGTCCTCCAGATCTTTAAGATCACCCAACAGCTCAATCCGTTTAGCGGGTATTAGATGGATACTTGGACACTCTCAACTTGCAACTAGTTGATTCGAAGACATCCCCCGTTATAATCACAGAAGAGAACAATAATTTGATCCAAAATGAAACCAACTGATCAAATTTCAATTATGCAAGGCTACAGAGATCAACCAACATCTCAATCCACTGATCCTGTGTTAGATGGCAAACCCCTCCCCCCTACTAAACAGACTCTAAATAGAGAAAGTTATCTAGGTTTTGTAGTTTCCAAGGCGTGGAGTATATCACACACGAAAAGAAAGAAAAATAAGAAGCAAGAAGAACTGAAGAAACAGAGACGTGCAGAAAGATTAAAAAGAGCAATTGCAAGGGAAAACCTTAAGAAAGAAAATCAGACAAAAATTCAGAAAACAGTGAAACCTAGGAAAAACAAATAGAAGGCAATGGTGCAAACATATGAAGATGAAGAGTGGGTTCCTTCCGAGAAGAATGGCGAAGATAAAGGAATATCAGAATATTTGGACGTAGAGCTTTCAAGGGTTGTTGAAGTTCTTTCTGGTAAATCTCAGGGTCAGACGAAGTACGCTGGTTAACGTGTCCTTGCCAAACTCAAATGCATCTGAGTTTGAACTCTTTTCTGATGTGAATGAGGAACAAAACAATCCTGATGACCTTCATTTTCTTCCAGAAGATGGACATGAAAACACGAATACTGTTCTAAGTGAGACAATACCAATAACAACCACCAGTGTCATCAAGGATGTCCCACCTCTGAATCTCAATATAAGTCAAATAAAAGTTTTAGAAACCAACACATCTGAAACTGTAAAGACTAGGGATCGGATTCGTATGTACTTACATATTTTTTTCTAGGCAATTTACAAACGTTTTTTAACTATAAGTGTTCATACTGACACTTTTTAAGCCCTTTGAACCTACTTTTATTTCACATTTTTGGATGTTGCATATTTATACATATTTGATAAAAATAAATAAATATTTCCACCTATTTAATCAAAATAAGTACATATTTCCACATAGTTTTCATTTTGGGTATATTTTCATAATGTGGAGGTGGTTGATAGGAACTGTGAACCACAGACTGAACACTGCGGAAAAACTACCTGGAAGATATCTATAAATATACACTAGCCAAGATTCAATGTTATATTAAAGATGGACTGATTTGGGTGTAAATTAATGAAACCACTAACGTTGAGGGCAGTTATTGCCAATGCAGTTATTGTAAAACTTGACAGTAGTGTAGATTCAAAGCCACTTCTTTTCAACTCTGAAGTTCTCGGAAAAAGCAACCATTCTTCGATTTCACGAATCTTTGATGCCTGGATGCATATCCTATGGCCCAGCATAGTTTTGAACAAATAAGTTCTTTTGTTTCTCTCTGATGCTGTCCCCAACAGGGTCACAGCTGGGCTATCTATTCAGATATTTTATCCTATGATAATTCATGTGACGTGTATTGCTCATGCCTTGCATCGAGTAGCAGGAACTGCCCAAAGTTTGTTCAGTGAAGTAGAAAGGGTGGGAGACTATCTGCCTGATTTCTGATATTATCAGCGGAACAGAAATCACCTCTGGACATCGTGTAATCTTTACCCCCAACTGCTTTCAGTAAGGCACCTACCTATAACACCTGTAGATGTTGAACGATCTTTTAGTCGTCACGATTTCATCCAACGCCCAGATTGTTTTTGCTTAACGTTCCAACATTTGAAATTCCATGTGGTTGCAAACAATTTCGAAGAATAAAATTTTCAAAATAAAAAAATTAACACATCTTTTATTATTATAAATTGTAAAAATGTTCTTTTGTCGTATAAATCATTATAACCTGCAAAAAAAGAATAATTCTTTTGTTCCTAATAATTATTATAAGTTGCAAAAATGTTCTTTTCTAGTACAAATCGTTATAACTTGAAAAAAAAAAAATAATTCCATTTTCATGAAAAGAAATTTAATGTCCATTTTACTTAAATATTTCTGAAAATATTTTAAGAAAATCACATATTTGCCACATATATGACGAAAATATATGCATATTTTAATTAAATATTTGGCATTTTTAAATACATAAAAATCCGATCCCTAGTAATGAATCCTATGAAACCTTAGAAACAGGAAATTTCTTTACACTAATTGTTATAAAAAAAAGGGAGGAAAAGTAAGAAACTTATTCAAATTGTTGATATTATGGGAGATGGAATGATCAGTGCCTTCAAATTAAGAGCAGGTTATAGGTTCCGAAGCGTTAAAACAAACAAAGACTGTTGGACGTAAATTACCTTAAAAGCCCCTTAATTTATGGGCGCGACTTGGAACAGGGATACCAATTTTCCTTACCTGTAGATGGTGTATAGTGAAAATTATTAGAATTTTGTTCTCAACTTTTTTGATTTGTAATACAACCAATTGATACATTTTGTGATTTTCAGTTTTTTATAAATCTCCTTAAGACTTATTCATTATTTACCTACAGGTATTTTCTAATTCTAAATTCGTGACTAATTTTTCAGTTGTGTTCCTTAAAGATTTGTTACCTAAAGTGGTTTTTGAACGACAGGTTTAGGTAACAAATCTTTAAGAACAACTACCTAGGTGGGTAGGTGTAACAGTCATTTCTCCTTGTTTTTAAAACATTTGTTCTATTGATCTCACTCAAGTTTTAGACAAAATGATACCGATTTAGTCTTAATTTATCAGGAAATATGTTTAACTAAATAATAACTACAAACATGAGTGTAATTAATAACTTCTTCCTAATTGAAATAAAAACCTGTCACTTAGATTTTACCTCAAATGTGGACATGATTTGAGAAATTTGTTACCTGACCTGAGACAATTTCATACCCTTGATTAAGTAATATTTACTATAAATGTAATTTTTAAAAATACCAACTTATTCGTTGATTGAGTATTGAATTTTTAAACGTCAGAACTCCTTGGCGAGACCCTGTGAACTACTAATGCAAAAAAATGATTTGGAAAATTACTACTTTTAAAACTGAATTCGCACATATCTGAGTAGGGGAGAAAGAAATTTTCACATGAACAACCAAGAAAATATTGCTAAAAACGTTTGATATCTTTCTAAAAGTGTCAACTACTAGTGCACTTACTTAATATGTTTGATTTCTCGTCTTACATGTTTAAGATTAATATATATCGTCGACAATATGTAAAACTAACGAATATGAAAAATCGCTTTTTTTTATTTCGTTCGTTTAGTGTTGTTTTCTTTAAGGCCTTATGGTAAAATTTCGAATCTGGTCGGCAATTAGAAGACCGAAATAAGTAACATAATTTTTAAGAATTTCTAGCATTTTACCAAAAGGTAGGCCTTGTAGATTAGAACGGTCAACGAACTAAATAAAAAATGGGTTTTTTGCCATTCGTTAGTTTTACATAGTAGAAACAATATAATCTATGAATCAAATAGCTGTTTCGAATTGTTGTACGTTTTAAAAACTGATGATGAATGAACGCTTAACATTCAAAACTAGTCTTGGGAATTCCATTAGGAGTGGCAAAGAATTCATCAATCCTAGCCGTATTGAATCTTCTATACCATCATCCGTACCTCAACAGTTTTTGTTTTTTTAAATATAATATTTATATTTTATTTTTTTTTAATTATTTTCCTTATATGTTACCCCCGTATAAGGACTGGTTATTTATATACTTACATGTTCCACGCCTTATAGGCATACTACATGTATTACTACAAAGTTTAGCACGATTATGGAAACATAACGCAATAAGATAACAAAGCATATTAAAAAAAAACAAAAACAAGAATCTACTTCTGCTGCCCATCATTAGTCAGTTTATCAAACTCCAATTTTCCTATAAATGTCAGCATGTCAGTCTTAAATTTAGAAAAACGAATTTTGTTCTGTCTCTGGCAATGTTCCATGTTTGAGAATAATATTTTTATTAGATCGAATCTTTGTCGTTCAAATATTACATATGTTAGATCGTTTTAGATATTTAGAATTAAAGTGTTCTGTCATTAGTTGTGTTAGTTTGTAGTTGTTATTTTGTATCTTTTTGTAATCGTTGTGTGTAATGTGAGGTACAAATCTGTGTAAATATGGTGACTTAGATGAGGTCACCCACAATTGGTCCCATTTTTCAACCATATCCGAACTTATATCTCGCTTTATATAGGATAAGGGAACTTGTGACATGGAGGTAACAAATCACCTTTAGCCGCCTCTTTGGCTAGGTAATCGACCCTTTCGTTACCCTCAATTCCAAAATGTGCCATAACCCACTTTATACAGACCATATTTCTTTTTAATGATTATTAAATTTCGTCTAATTACATTAGTCAAATAGTCATGAATGTCTGTATTATTAATGGAGTCAATTAAAATTTAACTGTCTGTATGTATTGTAATTCCAGAAAAATATTTTGAGAGAGTGGGAAAGAAAGAGAGTTAGGGGTAATGCTGAAGAACCTATGAATGAGTTGTTGGAATTTCTACGAAAAGAGGTAGAAAGTGAAGAAAGGATAACTTTGGCTAAAACTGGTTTAACCAGTGAAATTAAACCGGCCTCCAAAGAGAAGAAGAAAAATCTGATAGAAGAAAATAAACCTTGTATAGCGACTGCGACTGACCTAATAAACGTAAAGTCTCAGCCGAAAAAGTGTTGCATATTCTGTGAAGGCAGGCAACATATGAGTGAAAATTGTTTCAAGGCACAAGCACTTAGTCTGCCCGAATTACAAGAAAGTGTTAAATCAAAGGGCCATTGTTTCAGGTGCCTCAGAAAAGGACATTTAGCCGCACAATGTAAAGCTGTACTGAGATGCATCATTTGCGGAAGTAAACATTTACCACTATTATGTCCGAATCGTAACAAAACTGTAAGGAACTCTTCAAATAATGAAGGCGTAGAACGAGTTGATCACATTGAACAAAATTTAGCTAACACTAACTTTACTAGTGTTTTAATGCAAACCCTTTGTGTAACATTGATAGGCAATGTTGAAAAAAATGTTAGAGTTCTGATAGATACCGGGTCTCAACAGTCTTATATTACAAAGAATATGGCTAGGAAATTGGGGTACCCAGAAATTCGACAAGAAACTCTTGTGCATGCATTATTTGGTGGCGTTAGTTCTGAAAATAAAAAGCATTCTTGCTATAAAGTTAGAGTTTGGAGGACTGATAAAAATTATGGTTGTAATTTTGAGGTATTAGACTCAGAAGTAATTTGCAATTCTGTTCCTGTAGTACATAGTGGTCCCTGGGTTCAAGAATTAAAAAATAAGGGAATTATACTATCGGATGTGTCTGAAGGGCCAATTGATCTGTTAATCGGAGCCGATATAGCAGGCAAAATTATAACAGGGAGAAAAGTAGAATTAAAATCCGGTTTAGTTGCGATTTATGTGTGTTAGTCTTTTGAGGTTCGTTAATTATGTATTCCGTAACATTCAAAACAGCAAATTTCTCGGCTTGGTTATTCGAACAGTATGATTCTAGTTTATACTGCTGTTCTATGGCTCTGCCATCTTGAGCTTTCAAAAACCATGCGCGTCCAACGTTCTCGCTGTCCTTACTAACGTCCGAATAGATTTATATTTTGTCGGTATTAACTGAATAACATTTGGGTGTTGTCCACAAAGTTGATGCAAAGTGTATCCAACACTTTTGCAGTCAGTGGTTTTTTCTATTCTGTCTAATATTAGGTCTTTATATCCTCTATTTTCATTTTTAATGCTAAACAATGCCGTCAGTTCAAATGACAACCTGGGATAACCTTTGCATATTTTGATTGCAGGGATTCCTATGTAGCCTTTGTAGTTTTATAACATTTTATTTTTACAAAATACAGCTGTATGCCAAACATGTACAACATAAAGCATTTTAGGGAGGATAGCTGCTTCATATATTAGTAATATTTATACATTTTATTATTAAAAAAATAAATAAATTTTGTGTATTCAAATGTAAAGTATATACTTACAATTAAGATGAACTCATAAGTTTTGTTACGATTTTATTCAACTTATTAATTAGAAACAGAGCGACAACAAATTATTGGCTCATAGTTAAAAGGAGATGTGAAGAGAAAACGAAACGCCCAGATGGTGCCAAGGGAGGCCGGCCCAACAATTCAGTATGGGAGGTCGTGCGCGACCATTCGTCTTATTTTACCCCTAGTTACGTTTTCATTTTTTTTTTTTTTTTTCTTCTTTAGGCGGCAAGGTAGATTGTTCTATTAAAACTAACATTCAAACAACAACGAAAACTTACAAAAATGAAAAAAAATTAATGGCCATAATTCATCATTTGTCTGGAGTAATGAATATCAAAAGTAAAATATGTGTTTCAGGGTAGAGTGTCTTAAAATTAAATAAGGGGGGGGAAAAATGATTCGTAGTTTGTATCTTGTAATGATAAATAATTAGTTTTATGGTTTTATTATGAATTTTAAAAAATTTTTATTTCTATTAAAATAAATCATATTATAAATGTTACCAAATAGGCATCATTACAAAGTTTTAACATTTCTGCTATATATTCTAAACTTTCTGTTATGTATTAAATAAGCATTATATTTTGTTTTGTTTTTTAGCTAAACAGTCTTAGAAAAGGGACACTTTATGCTCAGGACACCACCCGGATTTAAGGTGCTCGAAAACTCTAAAAAAATGACAAAATTTTAAGGAAATTCGCTGTAAATCAGTGGAAATTTTTTTCCATGAAAAACTGACCTCAAATCTCGATTCAGCGCACCATAAAACACTTATATGTGAAATTTTACCAAAATAAAAAAATATTGATTTTTAACCCCTTTCGAGGAGATTAAAATTTTGAAGTTGCGATTTCATCAACAATTTCTAACGGTCATAACAACTGCTGCGTTCAACCGATTACAATAGTAATAGCATCACTAGAATCAGCATACATGCTGCTTTTTATACATGTGTATAACATTGGGATTACTCCAGATTTTAGTGGAGAAAAACAAATGTAAATGAAGAAATCCAAGGTAAGGTATAACCTAAGATATCTCAATAAGTAAAAGTTTTACGGCTTCTAGATGACCTTAAAATTTGGTTTTAATCGGTGGCATGATGTGTGAGATAGCACAAATTATTTACATTTTTTCAGAAATTGACAGCATCTTACATTCTAAAATCTTACAAAATTTTAAAGGTAAAAAAATGTAATTTTGATTTCAACATAATTTAGTTTCTACATGTTTTTTGAGATGAGGAATCTGAAAATAATATCAGTTTTTAGTTTAAAAATTTTCCTCACGTACATTATATAAATAAGACATTTTAAAATGATCTATTTCTATGATTATTTTAATTTTTATACAACAAAATTCAAATAAGACCATTTAAAAAAAATATAGGTAGGGGCGATTTTATTTAACCTAAACCTGATATTAATTTTAGATTATTCATTAATGTTAAGGTTTCATTGCAATTTGAAATAAAAATATGGGTGAGAAAAACTTTTATACTAAAAACTGATACTATTTTCAGATACCTCATCTCAAAAAACATGTAGAAACTAAATTTTGTTGAAATCAAAATTACATTTTTTTACCTTTAAAATTTTGTATGATTTTAGAAGGCAAGATGCTGTCAATTTCTGAAAAAATGTAAATAATTTGCGCTATCTCACACATTTCGCCACCGATTAAAACCAAATTTTAAGGTCATCTAGAAACCGTGAAACTGCATAGTTTAGCCCCAATCCGAAGGTCGCGGGATTTCCCCTTATTGAGATATTTCAAGTTATAACTGATCTCGGATTTATTCAATTTTGTCCGCTTAAATATGCAGTAATCCCAATGTTATTTGCATGGATAAAAAGCAGCATGTATGCTGATTCTAGTGATGCTATTACTATTGTAATCGGTTGAACGCAGCAGTTGTTATTGCCGTTAGAAATTGTTGATGAAACCTCAACATCAAAATTTTAACCTCCTCGAACGGGGTAAAAAAATCAATATTTTTTATTTTGATAAAATTTCACATATAAGGGTTTTATAGTGCGTTAAATCGAGATTTGAGGTCAATTGTTCACGGAAAATAATTTCCACTGATTTACAGCGAATTTCCTTAAAATTTTGTCATTTTTTTAGAGTTTTCGAGCACTCTAAAGCCGGGTGGTGTCTTGAGCATAACGGAAGTATTTTTATATCAAATAGCATACATAACTGCAATTAAACGCGAAAGAATCATTTATCTATCTTGACTGAGAGCTCAGACAAAAAAAATAAAACGTGATTTTCATATTTTAATTTGTTTTTCGGCTCCTATAGCTTATTGGCGGCTATAACTCTAGTTTTGCACTATTATAGGTCCCTAGTACCCATACAAAAATCGGCATTTAAATCTATGAGCTACAACTCCAAACGTCCCCTTGTAAGTAATATTGAAGCAAAAATTTGCAATGACGATTGTTTTTACGTATCTACGATTTATTATAGTTAGTTCTCTACTATTATAGTTAGAATTGCCGGTAATATTCCCCAAAATTCATAAATTCTTGGGAATTCATGATTAGTTAGCAACATAGCTCAAAAAACTGTAAATCAATAGGTAAAAACAGTAATTACATGGTCAAATCAAACTCAAAAATGTTTTAAAATAAAATTCTTGGGAATTTATAATTTTAAAAGTGAAATCGTTCAGATTAATAGGTCAATGTGGCAATTGTGCGATAAAATAAAACATAAACACTCTTATATGATTAAAGCGTTTTATTATTAATTTTTATAGAATAAAAACATCAGAAAAATAACAAGAATGTAAATTTTTTCTAGGTCCCCTAGTCACTTACCCTCAATAGGTTTAGGTTTTAGGATCTGGACTAAACCTCTTCGTTAAAAATAGACACACTTTTTTGTTTTCAATGTTTTAAAGATCAAATAATTGAGAAAATATTATATTAAGCTTAATTCCTCTCTTGTTTATTAAAACTTTAACGTACTAAATAGTGTGGCAATGTTAGCAATTATTGGCTTAACAATTACAAATTGTAAAGTTGAAAAAAAAAACATAAAGAAAAAGTGAATTTTAAATTCATACAGTCTAAATATAGGATGTTTGAACATAAGTTCCAAGGAGAAATTGCTTGTAAAAACATGCTTGGTTTATAAATGCTTGTGTTTTAAATAATGATTTAGAAATTAAAATCCATTTAGTTTAGTTCTTTAAATTCCAAGGATATTGTTTATACCAGATATAAGGTTCTTTAACTGTTAGCAAGTGTCAAAACATTCAAAATCTAAAATGTTTCAGAAATTCCCAATTTTTGTGAATCTTTCCGGGCCAAAGAAATATTCCCATTTTTTAAGTTCCCTCCCACTGGAAATATTCCTGGCTCACATCACTATTTACTTCTTTAGTTGATGGCATAATTGCATCAACGTCCACTAAAGCACAGGTATTTTATCAATTGAAATACTCCAGAAAATAAATAATATTTTAAAACAAAATTCAATACGCCACGGAGCTAGACGTCATGTTTAAACATTTTCAAACGATTTTAAATTGTGGATTACATAACGATAGATTTTAATAGTAGAAGTATACAGAATATAAAATCAGATTTTATTGACTACGCTAATATATTTCAAGATATGAAATTTCGTTTCACATAAATTAGTTAATCCTGTTTCAAAAACAAATATAAACGGGTCTACAACATAACTCTTTTTTTATTATTTTAATTTTTGAAAACTAATTGAGAAATACCTTTATAAAGATTTTTTTTTCTCGTCTATTTAATGATATTTTCAACTGTATAATGTATATAAATCAGGTAAATGTGTGAAAAAATGATAACAGTAACAAGAAAATAACTTGGAAAGCAACTACCCATTGGTAGCACTTAGGCCTTCATAAAGCTAAATTGAAAAATAGATTTAAACAAAGATGCGCGTTTGTTTTTCAATTTCATGAATCTTTTAAAATTGCTATGTTCACATGAGATAAGATATAAGTCTTATCGCGATAATAAAACTTAAAAAAAAAGATCGGACAAGGTTGACAAATCTACACAAAACCGTCACGATATAATAATTAGTTTGAACCGCAAAAACACGATTTCTCAAGAAAAATAAAATAAAATTTAAAAAGCCAAGCGTAATTTATAGTACCATAATTTAAAATTATGTATTTTTAAATATTTGTTTTGATGGTCGTGTCGGCATCGAGCCTTCAGATCCAGACTTTTATTTATCTAAATTTTTATGGAGATCTAATTTATAAATGTAATTTGATTATTAAATACCACAAAAGATTAAAACTCTAATTTTATCTTCAATGAAGCCACACATATATCGCAAATACAATATTCAAATATTGAACTGAAATATTAGATACATGTAGTAATATAAAAAACAGCTCATGTGAAAGAGAAAAACAGATATACTTCTAAATTTGTAGATTATATGGTGTTTCAATAGTATTAGCTCTAATTAAAATACACTTTAGTAACACTTTTATTGAGGATCTGAGCGGGTGATATTTATTTTTAAAATGATGGTTATATAGTGTTAATTTAAATAAGAGAAAATTTAAAAAAAAATTAATCAAAATACGGTGCTTAGTTATAACTCGTATCTCATGAATCTCTGCTTCAAGCCCCCTTCAGTCCTGAACAGTATTCTACAAAATACCACATCTTAAAGAACTCGACCAGTTTTTTAAATAAATAAAAAAAATGTTGGTCGAAAGCAGACACAAATCAGTGATAAAAGGATTCAAAATTCTACAGAGGAGCCAACACGTTGGCAGAAATGTACTGAATGAGAAGAAGGAAGCAAATTTTGATTTATACAAATATTTTCTAATTTATTTTACAGTTTTATTACAAAAAATAAACCCGCATTAATTTCTAGACGAACAAAGACATCAAATAGCATTGAGATATGAAATTAAAAAAATATTTACAAAATGGTAATCATTTAACCATGAAATCATCTCCAGGATTTATTTGAATTCCAAAGAAAACATTTAGTAAAGAGTGAATCAGAGACAAGATATTTTACAGTAGAGATTAGATAACTGGAAGCTTGAAGCAAGATCAAGAACTGGCCATGATTGTTTCTCGCTCCGTCAAGTAACTAATTTATTTTACAGTTTTATTATAAAAAACAAACCCGCATTAATTTCTAGACAAACCAAGACATCAAATAGCATTGAGATATGAAATTATAAAAATATTTACAAAATGGTAATCATTTAACCATGAAATCATCTTCAGGATTTATTTGAATTCCATACTCCATACTTCCACTGTCCCCTAAGAATAACAATAATGCATATTTACAGGTACAATTGTCTGGCTGTATTATTTACAAGTTATATGCATCAGTGATCATGACATATATTGTCAACAGGGAAAAACAAATAATAATCATAATAATATAAAATACAATCGTATATGAAAAGATAAAATAATTCTAGATATTTACATATTTGCGGAGGATTGATTATGTAAAAATAAATTATTTTTAAAGAAAGTAAAGCAAGCAGTTTAACGAATATGAGTGGGTAGGGAATTCCAGAAGGAGGTAGTACGAATGATGAAGGATTTTTCAAAGGAAGCAGTTTTATGTGAGGGGATATACAGGTTAAATAGTTGGGATCTAGTGTTTAGGAGGTGGATAGAAGAGCGCAGAGTTAATAGCTCATGAATATGGGAAGGTTTTTTGGTTTTTAGAGATTGGAATAGGAAAGTACCCAGGAAATTATTGCTGTCAGAATACAGGAAAAAGCCACCCAAGCTCAGAATACGGCAAGTAACATGTAGACCGCCTGGGGATCCCGAAGATAAATCTAATGAAACAGTTTATCAGTCTCCTCAGCTTTATCTTGAGACCACCAGTCAGTCACCTATAAACCAAGCAACCTTAATCAAAGCAAAGGAAAATAAGAGAGGACACTAGAAGTTGACGGATATTTTGGGGAAAGAAATCTCGAAATCTATAGAGTTGTTAAAGGATTATGATGGATTTTTTGGAAATTTCAGGATTGGTTGTTCCAGGATACATGTTGACCAAAGGTAACTCCTAGGTTTTAATAGAGTTTTGGAAATGAATAGGAAGGTTATTGAGGTAAAGAAATGGATAGTAAGGGAGGGTGTTGAGGATGGGTTTTGGACCAATGAGGGTAGCCTAAGTTTTCTTTGGATTTAGATATAACTTATTCTTCACTGCCCAATGGTTGATGTTATCAATGTCCTGAAGCTGAAAATGTGGCTGTACATTCATACATTCTGTGTGGAGGAGAATATTTTGATGGAAACGACCTGTTCTGAAGTATGTAATCGAAATTTTAGACATGTGTGACGATAATGTTAACAAATAGTTGAAAATAACGTAAATATGTCGTCCAACCACGATTTAAATACAAAATAACTATGGCATCGATTTTTCCGTTTAATCGGGAATGATCATAAATTTTATACAGGGTCTCCCAGACACAGTGTAAAAAAAAAATAATTGGGTAATACTGCATACTAAACGGGGTAGAATGGCGCAGAAACTAGTTTCATATCTCAATCTGTTGAGGAGATAGAATTGTTTTTGTTTTTATTTTTAAAATCTTTATTTTTTCTGAAAAATGGCAGTTTTCTCTACTTTGGCTTAGCGTAGAAACAAAAGCGATGATATTTTCTTAATCAGCATTAAATTTTCTAAAATATGACATAGGTCTAGTTATTTTAAATTTAAAGCACCCTAGAAGCCGTTAAATTTCCCAAAAACTGCGGAATTTAGTTTGATTTTTAGTGGTGTAACTCATGATACAATTGCACTTCATCTTTTGAGTCTAACAGAAGTTTTTCTGATGAAAAACACGCTAGAGAATAAATACTTGATTCCTTCACGTACCTACTAGATTGAATAAATGTATTTGTTATTTTATCTCTTGTCCATATGCATGAGGGTAAAAGAGTTGTGTAGGTGGCGAGCCCTCTCTCCCCTCCCCCCCCCCCCCAAAAAAATCTTATTTATAGGGAGGTTAAGGGGGGTGACCCAAATTCTTGCTGATTACTAGCTTGAAACCCGACGATTTGGGTATCGGTTCTGATACTCGCTGCTAGCGCATTGCCATTGTAGAACCCGTAGACGAAAATCATAGCTGCGTACTCACTTATAGTGAAGTCCATGGCTGAAGAGTGAATGGCAATTGATGCAGTCATGAAATGAGAGGACAACTTCTTATGACCTTTGCAAACAGTGGGATTATAATTGTTTACTAAGCTTAACTAATCAGAACGTGATATCATTGTCTGGGCTAATGAGTAGCAGGCACACTATGGAATGTCATTTTTCTGTTGGTGTATTTAATTTCTTCAAAAATCCTAAATTGTTATTTTTTATATTAAAAAGAAAAGAAAGAAAAAAGTACGTTTATGTAAAATTAGGTAATCAGCAAGAATTTGGTTCCCCTCCCCCTAACTCCCTATAAATTTGATTTTTTTTTGGGGGGGGGAGGGGGAGAGAGGGCTCGCCACCTTCACAACTCTTTTACCCTGCATATGGACAAGAGACAAAATAACTAATACATTTATTCAATCTAGTAGGTACGTGAAGCAATCAAGTATTTATTCTCTAGCGTGTTTTTCATCAGAAAAACTTCTGTTAGACTCAAAAGGTGAAGTGCAATTGTATCATGAGTTACACCACTAAAAAGCTAACTAAATTCTGCAGTTTTTGGGAAATTTGACGGCCTCTAGGGTGCTCCAGTGGGGAGTGATAAATTTTCAAAAAATATTAAAAATTTAAGTTTTAATAAATGTTTTGTGTTTGCGCATTAAAAGGCCTTCTAAAAGTAAGTTTAAAATAACTATAACTATGTCATATTTTAGAAAATTTAATGCTGATTAAGAAAATATCATAGCTTTTGTTTCTACGCTAAACCAAAGTAGAGAAAACTGCCATTTTTCAGAAAAAATAAAAACAAAAACAATTCTATCTCCTCAACAGATTGAGATATGAAACTAGTTTCTGCGCCATTCTACCCCGATTAGTATGCAGTATTACCCATTTTTTTTTTACACTTAGTCTAGGACACCCTGTATACTTTTTTTCACACTAAAAAATTTTAACACTCATTTTAACATTTTGACTAGCACTATCTCTTTTAGTGTTGCTCGGATCGAAAATTTGAAGACAGTTTCCTTGATCAAGAAGCACTGGAGTACAGATAGATATATACATGGTCTATCGTTTTTTCCAGTAAGGGAGATATTGAGTTTTATTTAACTTAATATCTAATTGTTAATAATTTTTTATAAATCGAGACCACGACAGGATATTCACGACCAAGTAAAATTTTCGAAGAAAGAACTAAATACTGATTCAGTTTAGCAATTTGATTTTATATTCAAGTTTTTTTTTTTTTAAATTATGTTTCTAAACTGACCTGATAAAACTGAAACCTGGTTATTTAAAAATACTTTTCGTGGCGATGACCATAATAGTCTAATATTTAACGTTGAATATAATAAATTAAAATTTTTAACATTTCAATTCTTACTATAATTGGTTTGTTAAAACTAGACGAAGTAAGGAGATAGGAATCTAAAACTACCACACCAAATTCTCTAACGAATTTTTAAGATTTGCTTGGTTAGCAATAAGAAAAGTAAAAAATGGTTGAACCTTTGCTGATTTTTCTTTTTATATATAAAAACAATTTTTGGCTTTTCTAGCATCAATCGACTTGAAACACATTATCAGAAGTTTCTGCACAATCATCAGATAAAAACGTCACATATTAAGAAAAAAAAGAAAATGAAGTTCATGGAAATTCAAGGTATATTTTAATCCAACCATTTATCACAATTTGATATTCTAAAGAGACGTCAAATGCATTACACATTATAAATCTGTATTATCAGAAATCAGTATAATGTTATAACATTATGCATAATTTTATGACAATTTAGATTTAATTTTTTTATTTTATTATTACTGGTAATATAAGAATTATATAGAACGATGTAAAAGTGTAAAGAAAAGAGTTTTTCGAAAAAAAAAAAAAAAATTTTAATCGAATTTACTTAAATATTTCTTGATTTTTAAAAATGATTTATGTTTTGTAAAATCTCCTGTTTTTTAAATGGAAATATTTACCTCGGGAAACATAAATAAATCAATTAAAAGAAAGTTGCATTTTCGTGAGTGAATTAATACTACTATAGGTTTTATCTGAAGGGATTAAATTTATTTTCTATGATACCAGCTAGAGAACAAATCTCGAATCGGAAGACCCTCTTATGACCCCTGCAGTCTCTATAAAGTGGGTACCTGGCCATTCAAACCTTGGGAGGAAAAAAACTGGTAGTTATGGACAGATGCTGACCACATCCACGAACACAGTAAAATCTTTACTTCCAAACACAATCTTTGGAAGTAAAGATTTTACTGAATTTTTAAGTTTCACCAGCATTTTTAACTTGGAATATGTACCTAAACTATTTTCTTGTTTTAACAATTGGCAGATACTGAAGTAACGAAACTTGTAAATTGAATTACTTTTTTAAGAAATCAAGAAAAAAAAAAAACACTTCTTAAATGCTCTAAATGTTTATTTTATATCGTATGGTAAAATAAAGAAGTATTTTAAATTTGTATAAACTTCTTCTACTGATTCATTATATAAGTTAGCTTAGGTATTTCCGAATTTTCTGATTGAATTAAAACGAAAATAATTTGTAAAATAGATGAATTATTTGGCAGCTCTATTAGTATTTTTATTTGAAGACTAGTTTAGGATGTTCAAAATTCATTTTCAATTCTAAAAAATATAAAAATTCAAAACATCAAAAATTTTACATACAGATTAAACATCTGTACCAATTAGGAAAAACTAGGAAAGTATAAAATCAGTAGTTTTCAGGACAGGGCTTCTAAGTTTTATCTTAGGCTTAATAGGATGTTTAAAAAAAATCTTTTTTCTAAACGCCATCTTTCAACAAAATCTCTATATTTTATCCTGGAATATATGTCTAAAAATGCCCAATGGTTTTTAAAGAATACCATTCACTTTACGACTTGGCTACTTTCACACAATATGGGATGCTTAAAGTATTTATTTATCTCATTTTAAACAAAAATCGACTTATCTAGTTTTATCAAATTACTACACATAGATTAATGAATTGTCGTTTTTACGTATTCTGTGACCCAGTTTATGTTTTTAATGTCAGACAGAAAGTACCGCGGTAATCCGCGAATATTACCGGATCCTATTCCGCTGCGTAGCGCAGCGAAGGGGGAGATCAGACAAAGGCGGTTCTACGAATATGATCAAAGAAGAGCTAAAGACGCTAATGATTAGTCGGAGCAGTATGATTACGAGGAGCGTCAGTCATCGAATCCAACTCGGAAGCCCACCGATCGTTCTGAACAATGGAAAAATAACAAGAATCCAAAACCACAGGAGGGACCCATTCCTCCACCATCGGAAGACAAGATACCCGATTTCAAAGCAAAGATAGAGATGCTTGAGGCCGAGCCGCGATATGATGTGGGCTACTAGGCAAGCATCCCCATCAGAGAAAAGTTTGCGCAAAATTTTTAACACTCTGGATACTTGCATTTAATCGAATCAACATACGAGGAGATGATCGGCCTCGATAGCCGCATTCACGGGCTATGCCGTATTGTGCCTTCATACGATAACATATTGAATGCCCATATAACTGATTTTGCCACTTCAGTCGGTCAACTGCCACTGGGAGAAGTGACATGCATGAGTGACTTGTTCGGACCAAAGACTATAATGCCGACTCCTTTGTATGACATGAATATTTGAATATTGTATGAATATTTTTATTGTTTGGGAAACTTCCCAATCAAACAGGAGTTGGCTTCGCAACATCACAATGACAAGAAAAAAAAAGCATTAGTTATGACAATAACAAATATAGAATAGAAACAATTAATTACAACTGAAATTACATAATATAAAATAAATCTTAAATATATATTTACCAACAACAAATAATTATCTCATATAAAATAAATCCATCAACACAATATTCAATGAGAGATCTAAGGAACAAAAACATGGTATTTAGCTTGTCGATGCTATTTAACTCCAATACACTTTCAAGAGATTGCAAACAGTCCTTTTCAATAATATACATATGTAGATATCGCCGCCTTTGAGATTCGATTGCAGGACAATCGAATAGCAAATGTTTCAGTCTTCAATGCCCGTCACAGGTCAACCACTTTGACCACTTTACATTGATTTCTATAAAGTATTCTTAAATATTCATTGTTACACACTCTTAGCTGACTAACAGTTCTTAATTTTTATATATTTATATTAAATGTTAAATAATTTTCTGGCTTAGTAAAATTGCAATGTTTTTGTATGAATATCTTCAATGTTACAGAAAAAAAGGCGTAATAAACTCCGCTGTTGATCGCACCATAACCTGATCCTATCCTATCCATACATTAATTTGATATATACATATCAAATTGCTGATGTTTTGAATTTTTGCATGTTTTTAAAAAATATCTTGAACGTTTAAAATTAGAAATTAATCTTCGAATAAAAAATTCCAGTAAAAGTGGTAAATAAATAGCCTCTAATTGTATTGATCCTTCTACACCAACAGGTGCACTTCATTAGATGATTATTTTAATCTCAGCGCACCTCAGTTCAACGATTTTCAAAATTCTTTTACTATGACGGTTTTTCAAAGTGAGATAGGAAAATGAAACAGTTATTAAAAAAGCATTATTTTTGTTTATTGGTTTCCTAATTAAAAAAGAAAAGAGATGAATGAAAAAGAGAAAAAACCAACATCGAACCAAAGAATCGCAAGTATAACCATCGATATTAATACAGTGTTGCCATCTTATAGAAAAGAATATCAAAAAATCATTAGTTACATCGATAAATATCTTTGAAAATTTAAATTGTCCTATTTCAAAGACGGCAGTGAAATACTAGTTGAAATTAATTGATGGATAAAATCATCAAATGGAATGATGTTATTATACTTTATATAAAACGTATTAATTTGTAGAGATCTGATAATAATTTTTAGAAACAGAACACTTATAAAGGAGGGGATTGGAAACATTGTATGTGATGAAGAACTAGCTTCCTGCCACCCTGTTCGCCAAAGGAAGTATAACCTTGACAGCGGTCCAAGGAGTTTTAACTTTCCACAAGTTGAACAACCTCTCAATAACATCAGCTGGTTAAGGCCAATGCCATCACCGCTCAGCCAGTTTGTCAATAGTCCAACCCACAAGTTATATTACGTACTGCCTCAAAAAAATACGATGGAACAAATATTTAAAAACCTAATATTCCAGTCAATAACATATTGTTGAGTGCAGCCTGAAATATACGAAAATGTTTGACTTCGTAGCTTTGTTAGGAGTAGTTAGAAGGTAAATATACTAAAGCCCCAGCCCCTGGGGGGTGAGCTTACGGTGGGGGGAGGGAAGAAGGTCCCATTTTTGGTTTTTTTTTATTATATCTCGAAAACGGTGGACTCTACAAAAATATGTTTCCGATAAAAAATAAAGCTAATTAAATTTCCAATAAAACTGATTCTATACATATTTGTCGGTTTTCGAGATATAGGTAATTAAAAGTCGATAATTTTCGAAAACAAAATCAATTTCACCTCATGTTTTGTC
The DNA here is from genome assembly GCA_003667255.2 of Euschistus heros. Lineage (NCBI taxonomy): Eukaryota > Metazoa > Arthropoda > Insecta > Hemiptera > Pentatomidae > Euschistus > Euschistus heros. Next base: position 54,212 of record RCWM02000096.1, on the reverse strand, counting down.
AAACATTTGCTTTAAGTACACATAGCCTACTCAAAATTTCAATTAAATTTCATATAGTTATATATATAGAACAGGGTGGTCTTTTTTTTTGGCCTATCACTATATTCCGGTGGGGACAGTCCCCCACAGCATCCTTTGAAGTTTCATGTTTTTATATTTTGTTAAGCTCGATACCCTTCACTAATTGAGGGGGAAAAGTTGGCCTGTGTAGAACATAAGACCCTATAGAATGAAAGCACAACAGAAACCGAATGGTTTTAATTTCCCACTGCTGTATATATATGAGGCAGTCGGACCAGAAGGACACGGAAATTTAAAAATCACAAAAGGAACCAACTGTTCCGAGTAAAAAAATAAAAATTTTACATACTCATGTTAAAATTTTGTTTACAACAATCGATAAACCTTCTATTTTTTTAAAAGCAAAATCAAACTTATTTTCTTTTCACTGAATACAACAGTTATGGAGAAGATGATCAGGAATACAGTCAAAGAGGAACTTTGAGGAAATTCTTAGAATTTCTTCTTAGACGTGGTGTTCCTCTTCGACTGCATCCCTGATCATCTTCTTCTCCATTCATCATACCAGTCAACTATACTTTTATCACAACAGTTTTACGTCACATAAGTGGATCGATTAAAAAAAATAAAACCACATTTCAGGCTAACCACAGATGAAAACTTATGAAATCACTTGTGCTTTGACTATGATTTTAAATATAAAACAGTAAATTTGTTGTACAGCTTTTATCACAACCCCGAGAAATACCACAAGGAGGTGTCTGTGCTTGTTTCTCATTTTTTTTTTTCTTTTATAAGCCATAAGAACCGTGGTTTTTATGCCATTCAAACAGAAAATATATGTGATTTAGGTGTCTATCTATATACAAAACTAAGGAACTAAAGTTGAAGAAAAAATGAATCATGGTATATATAATAATAATAAAAAACAAATGCCATTTAAGGTGTGTCTACATACAAAAAAGGAAGAACCAAATCTAAATAAAAGGCAAATTGAGTTATCTGCAGCATTAGATCAGTTGGAAGTTCCATGGAATTGTCAATTACCATGAATTGTAGAACATCGTTTTAGGATCATATTTAGAGCGATTGTTTCCTTTTCTTTGTTAGTTGGCTTACTAATCGCGATAATTTTTTTTTTTTTTTTTTTTTTTTTTTTCTCGCAGAAACTAAATGAATTTTATTTGGACTGTTTGTATCAAATACTTAGCCGGTGAAAAAGGCTAGATAGTATGTGATTTCCAGCAGTAGCTAAAGAAATTATTTTTATTTATTTGGAAATAAATGGACTGTCCTCTCATTTCTTGCATTTATCAAACGCTTTTTCATATTTTTGATTTATCAAAGTAGTGTAGAACACATTATTGCAAAAGTACTTGAAGCCTGACCAGTCTATTTCCAAGGAATATCATCCTCTTTTCATTTGAATATAATCATTTTCTCCGTTATCAATTGAAAAAACAACAATGAATCAGGATTGTTGATGTACCGAATGAAAAGAAACGCAGTTATGAAATTTAATGCCCTACAACTTTGATTCTGACATTTTTTCTGAGAAAGTCGTGGAAGGCACTAGAAGCAAATGTTTGAGGTAACATATATCTTGGAAACCATTAGAAATTCGACAAATATGTATAAAATCAATTTTATAGGATATTTAAATAGCTTTGATTTTGACTTGAAACATATTTTTCTGGAGTCTACCGTTTTCGAGATATAATCGAAAAATCTAAAAAATGGTACCTTCTACCCTATCTACCACCACTGTTAGCTAACCCCCAGGGGCGTGGACTTTTAGTATGTTTATCTTCTAACTACTCCTAACAAGGCTGTGAAGTCAAAAATGTTCGCATGTTCCATGCACTCTACACCCCACATTGACTGGACTACAATAAACAGTCCTCTCCTATTTGTTGTGCTATTCTTTTGTACAGTAAATCTATTGAAAAATGGCTTTTGCTATGTAAAAGATAGGGTAGTTAAATTTTATTATGTTGTTAGTGTTGTGCCTGGGCTCTAAAACCCAATTTTTGGCTTTTGTCACGCTAACACTTGTTATTTGGTAGCGTTAAACCGTCAAAGAGAGGGTGGAGAAACCACGAAACAAATTTGAACCTTCTGTGGCTATAATAGGCTGACCGCAGGTTAAGATCGCAAGGACGTCTAATCCCAAAAAAACGGCAAAGATAAATAGAAAAATCCCATCAACCATACTGATAACAATAAAAAAATTAATAGGAGGTATCCAATAAATAAAAATTAACATCGTCTTACGACTATAAGGGAGATAGGCTTCAAAAATGTGGGCTTATTGTTGGAACAGGTTTGGAAGCTTCTACTGTTTGGAAGAAGAGACTCCTTCCTGCGGGTTTGGTACCTGCTTTCAGCTGTTGGAAGAAAGAAGCGGAAATGACTTCATGCCAAGATATTGACACATTCTGAGTAGTATCTAACGTATTTTCAAATACAAATCGTGAACATACTAAGGATGCATTAAAGGTAGCCATTGGAACCTCTTCTTGTCTTGGTTTTCAATATTTTGTCGTGGATATTTAGACTGGAGGTATATACTTATTATTTTGGTGTACCATTTGTTACACACTAAAAAATGTAGCAATTTGACACGCTCCAGTTCTGTATCTCCGATCGAAATTTTAAAAATTTGATGTCTATTTATGCTTTTAAGTAATCTTAAACCACAAAATCAGTGCGATTTTTCCAGGTTAAAAATTACTCCCATGCGTTAAAATACCATCAAACAATGACTTCAAAAGAATGCTTATTAATTTGCATGCTATAATACAAGATTTTTATCAATAAACGAAAAAAACATCAATTTTGGATAAAAAAATATCAAGTTCTTTAATTATGAGAGCGGGCGAAGCAGCGACGAGGGATGCTAGTTATATGTGTTATATTATTCATCACAATTATTCTTAAAAAAATAAAAGAATAAATGATAAATTTTAATTTCACTGTGTGTTAAACTTTTTAAACTAGGAAAGGTTATTTTATCGTGATTTTTGATTCAGGGCTAAATAACGAAAAGTTACGAAGAATTATGAGAATAGGCTAGTTAAACATAAGTTTTCAGTTGATAATTTATATATCCTTTGAGAGAGTGCTTTAGTTTAAGTATATGGGTGCTATTGTCACTGAGGACAATAGTATCAAATAAGAAATAAAATCAAGAATAATAGCAGGAAACAGGTGCTATTGGTCTTTAGTAAAAATTTTCAATGTAGAAACATATTCTGCAATCTCAAAATAAGGGTATACCGAACGATCCTTCAGCCGGTTTTTATGTAAGGGAGTGAGACATGGACCGTGACTCACACAACAAAAAATTATTAAACAGGTGGGAAAGAAAAATCCTTCTCAAAATATATGGTCCAACCAAGTGTGGACTGAATCTCTGGCGAATGAGAACAAATGAGGAACTGAGAACTCTATATGCTGCTCCAGATATTGTAGCCAACATAAAAAGAGGCAGAATTAGATGGCTGGGGCATTTGCAAACAATGGAGGCAAGTAGGCTCCCTAAAATGATGTTGGAGGGGCACCCGGGTGGAATGAAAAGGAGAGGAAGGCCTCGACTTCGTTGGCTGGAAGATGTAGAAGACGATCTTCGGACTCTGGGTGTGAGAGAAGGGAGAAGGGTTGCCGAAGAAAGGTTTGAATGGCAGAGAATTGTTGAGGAGGCCAGGGTTCTACAAGGACCATAAGATGATGAATTTATATACGACATCGGCTTCTACAAATAAAAAAAAATCATAACTTCGAACACAAGTCTTTTTCAAATCAATTATTTGTTTACACTTTTATATTTATACAGCTTTTTCATTCATATTAATTTCTATTAAATAACAATTTAAGATCATGGTAAAGTACAGAAACGATAGCTGGATAGTAAAAAGAAAGAGTGAGATGATCCTAAAGATTTTAGAATGAAAGAACATTAGAAAGATCTTCGACCCTCTAAATGGCGAGCCTGTTATCAAATAAGAATCCAGTGAACTGATTACTTGCAAAGAATGCGGAATGAGAGGCTACAAAAATAAGATGAAGAGAAAAGAAATGGAGAAGGGGACCGAGGCTGAAGTAATCGGATGACATGGATGAAGACTTGAAGCGGCGAGGTGTGGGAGGTTTTCCAAGAAGAGTAGAAGTTAGGCATGATGCCTACCCTAAGAATCGGTAGACATCCTTGGCTAATTAAGTATGATTAAATAATTCAATAGAATGGTATTTAAACAGACTCAGGGTAGATGGTTACAAAACAATGAGACTGTAGAAATATGATTGAGTTCTGCAAGAATCGGAAAGACCCAAGTAGAAGGAAACTCAATTTATTCCTGACTGCAAAAACAAAACAATAAATCATAGATATGTCTATCTATAATCTACTGCTTCTCGCCTATTTTCTATCCCAGCAACACCAACAGAGCTTGTCCAACTGTTACATTTTTGTAATCGTGAAAAAAACATTGCAAATGAATTGAGGGTGAAAAATGTTACAACGTGACTTTTTCCATTCAAACGAATATAGCTCCTTCGCGTTAGGCCTGAAAGACAAGTGTTATAACAACAAAATATATTTTCCATTAGCATTCCCAGTTCCCAGTCGCAGCTTCTTTCGCTCTTAATACTAAAAAACTATAATAATTATATCTGATCGTTATATAAGTTTATCGATAAAAATATTGTAATCAAGTATTCGATGGAGTATTTTTCCTTCAATGATATTTTCGCGCATAGCATTAATTTTCACCTGGTTAAAATTGCAGTGATTAGGTGCTAGGAGGTAACATAAAAACATATTTGGACATCGAATTTCTAATTTTAATGTATGATTTGATAATCTAGATCAAACAGAGGCTAAGAAACTCTTGCGGATAATGGACTGCATTATCAATGATTACAATCAAAGGACCATGAATCATATTTTTACAATATACATTATCAAATACAATACAATATCAAAAAGCATCGAAAGCATCGACATTTTTATTTTGTAATAAATTTTATTCGGCAGAAATAATTTTATCAATTTCATTTGGTTGGATTTTAATTACTAACCATAAAAGTTAATGCCAATGTGACAAACATCCTTTCTACCACTTAACACTGTACATTTAAATTATTATTACAGTACATGTTACTATTTTAAACATTCCTAGAACTATGAGGATGATGTAGTTAAAATTTGATTAAAATGGGCTCCATAGTTTTAACATTACAAACTGTGGTGCAGAATGGAAGTAGCCACATATCGGTAAATATTTGAACTTCACTGGGATCTATACTTCACCTCACGCATTCACAGTTTTTTTTTAATAACAGTTTAATTGAATTAAGTAAATCTTGTAATCAGTTCAAGTTCTAGATAACACTGTAACATTTTAACCTCTCTTGAACGGCGCTCACCACCTATCGGTCGATTTTAAAACGTCACTGCATACCATATATTTATCGCTTTTTTAATAACAATTTATTAAATATCTGTAACTTTTATTATTGCTAAACTTTCATTGAACTATGAAGACGATACAGGTAAAATCTGGTACAGACTGGTGTTGTAATTTTCTCGGTTAGTGAACGAAAAATGGCCTGCCTTCATCATTTGGCAAAATTTCGATTTAAGCAACACCAACGTAAAGCGTGTCTAAGAAACCCTAACACTTACTAAATGTAGGCAAAACGTGATTTTTTCATTCAAACCAATATAGCTCCTGAATAGTAGGTCCTACCAAAAAATGTTAAATTACAAAATATATTCTTCATTAAATTTCAAATAAAAACTGTCGGAAGTTTTCGATTTGATCAACACAAACAAAGCTAGTAGAGTCAAAATGTTACACCTAAGAAGTGTAGACCCCCAGCCATCCAAAAAACATATCCATGCCTAAAATTCTGGGGAATAGGAAAAGGAACTAAGACAGCTTGGTTCAGATTTTTTTTTTCATTTGACCTTCAATCATGGGCAGCCTAGCTAAGGCAAACCACAGAACGTATCGGAGAAGGGTGGTTCACCAATTGTTAACCAGTTGAACAGAAAAGATGTTGAGTAGAACTTAATCAACAAATTAAGATTAAAAAAAAGAAACAATCGGTCCATTAAAAAAATTGTCACTGCAATCAGCTGGCTAATTAGCAAGTGTAAATCCAAAAAAAGAAATACCTGCATTATTGAACCATCATGCATAATTTAAGCATATTGGCTTAGTTTCAAAGAAGATTGAATCATTAAGAACTTTATAGTCTTTTAATAAGTCACCAGCAAATATTTCAAAAAGTAAATATGGAATCGGTGTTATCATGAAGCAAAACAAAAATCGAGTTTTATATATATATAAAAATATATCATATGTATTTAAAAATAAATATAGAAACAAAATAAATACAGTATTATAATAATATAAGTAGGGAAACAGGAGTAGGAAAAAACTAGGATAAATGTTGAACTTGATTTTTCACAGGAACAAATCAAATTTTAATGACATTTGTTTTATTTATTAAATTCAACCCATGAAAAAACAAATTTCAGTGGTAAAGTCGTCAAATGGTAATCCTTCATTCTTAGAAAAGGTAGGAAGGTTCTCAAGCTTTGAGTAAGGGTCGTCTCCACAGCTTTCAAGGAACTAATTACAGTTTCCTTCGAAGAACTACAAGAAACAAGTTCGAAAATCAGCTACAAAAAGTGCTAAGTTTTTTTGGATATAGGTTACAAATTCTTAATCCCCTCCCCCAGAAGTGGAGTACTTTTTCGAAAAACATTTTTTTTTCTTCTTTTTGGTTCAGTATCAACATTTTTCTTGCTTGAAACATTGCTGTAATAAAACATTTCAATGGAAACTAAATTGTATGGAAAGCGTAAAACAAAATCCGATCTTCCGCGAAATCGCCCTTCATTCTCTACTTTTCTGAAGTTTTTATTTTTAATCTTCCCTTAATTTAACACGTTCCCTTAACCTTACAGCGCTAAAAACAGATTGTATGTATGTCTTGATATCATCCAATCTTTAAGATCTGATGTAACGGATGGCGTCGTTATTTTCAACAATATTTAAAAACCGGATTATTCCGACATTTAGTAAAAATAAAATATAATGTATACACTTCTGGAACAAAAAACAACCGAAAGATGATGGAAGCTAACTTGCATAAAAAACATACTCTGAAAAAGCTCAAGGGAAAATTAATTTAAAAAAATCCAGGGAACTGGCCACTTACAAAGGATAAGAAGATGGAGTGGAAAGATGGAATGAATGGAAAGATGAGGACAGAGGCAGAAATGGTCGGATGACTTGAAGGGAGAAGGTAGATCACTTACATATTAATTATAGCTGGAATTATTATTACCTACTAAATAAAAAATAATACTCCGAAATCAAATTATTTACCGCGAAGATATGGCCTTGGGAAAAAGTGCAGAAATTTCTAGAATAGTCCCACTTCTCCACGAAAACACGTTTGTCGTCCTTTTATGTCTCCGAAACTATTTGTCCGATACTAAATTTAATTATTTTTTATCTCAAAGCTGGTTACATTTACTGAAAATAACCGGGATTTTGGGTGTTTGTTTGCGATTTTGGGTATGAAGCTGACGTCTGCCGTCGTAAAACTCTTCTAATTCGGATTCAGCACTCCAAAAAACATAAAGATCCGTTGAGAATAAATGTTCGGCAGTTTTTTCTTGAAAATGGACTTTTGGAACCTTATTTTACTGGACTAACTGGATGGATGAGAGATTGGCGAGAGAGTGTGGATATTAGACAAAAAAGTTTATCGATTATTGATATTTTTGAATAAATAACATTTGGTAAAAATAACATGTTTAAACTAAATCGTGATATGGAACGAGAATCCAGAAGCCTGGGTAAAAGGCCCTGAGGAATCTCGAGGGTCCTTCAAGAGAATCATATACAAAAGGTTTTAAAAAGGAAATGAGGTAAAACTCTTTATATGAAGTGGATGTATCGATACAGAACCGAAAGGCTACACTAGATCTGGCAGAGAAGAGAAACTAAAAAAAAAAAAAAGGAATCTTTTCTGAAACCATATTTCACGACTAGACCTATAGTTGAACAAAAGTTGGCTATGTAATAGTAGCTTATCATATTTAAAGTTCGTTCGCACCGAAGCAATATTCTCGTTAACTTGGAACTAAAATGGAAGAGTAAAATTATCTATTTATAACAACTGGGACTAAAAAGCTTTCTAATTAGAATTCAAGAAGGAATCTCTCACCTTCATGAAAGTGAGAGTAAATATTTTGACGCCACCACAAAGGTTTTTTGGTAGTTCTTTTGAATAGAAATGAGACAGAAACTTGGTGCCGACAAGGTGGTCTTCAGGTCTCCAGCTTTCCCAGAGACTGCCCCCCTTCAAAGACTTTCAAGTTCCCTAGGACAGTGGACAGTACCTGTTCTGGGAGTAATCCTCAGTGAAGGAGCTCTTTATAATGCCCATCTACCTGACGCCGACCCGAACCTAGGAACAATCCATCTTCAGGTGCCATAATTTTTAAGTTTATGGTACCTGTGTGAGAAAATTCTGACCATGGAGCACTGAAGTCTGTTTGAAATTTTCAGCATAAATTCCATTTACTAAAGGCCATTTAAGAAAGGGATAAAGATATTCAAGGTTACCGAGGAACATGAACGTAAACAGATTGTTGCTATTAACAATTAATATTATTATTTATCCAATTTGATTTCAATTATCATTGATTGATAACTTCTAATGGAATGATTTTGGCTTGAAATGTTTATTAGAATTACTTATTACACTATTTCAATCAAGTTGGCCAAGGTTGGTAAGTCTAAGGGGAAGGTGAACTTGTTAAAATGAGAAAAAAATGAATGTTACGTTAGCCTTGGGATTCGCTAGCAACATGATTTAAGGAATTTAATAATTCTAAAAACCCAATAATATCTTTATTTTAGAAAATAAAGCATAACATGGTTGTGCGGTAAATGACAACCTTTACAAGTTGTACTTTTCAACAAAACAGAACAGAAAGTAAGTATAGTACAAAATAAAAAGCTTACGAATGAATAATAAATAAAAAGCATCCTTATACCCAAAGACTCAATGCCGACGCGAGCAATCTCGGACTTAAGTACACACCGTCATCCCATCCCTTTCAAAACCCAAACTCACAAAATCGGCTCTGAAACATCCTCACATTTATGACACGGATTTTGTTGGCAATTTTTTTGGAGGTTCCTGGTTAAACAATATTAGACACGTATTATGCCGTTCCGTTCAATGGGCCCTAGAAGTCAAGAAAAAAATGAAATAGCATAAAACTAATTTATTAAAAAAATTTTAACAAGCTCCATTCAGGTATTATGCAAAATGCATAATTATTATTTATCAAATAAACGCCTCTTCCATAGGGTTACTGTAAAAGGGGGGGGGGAGTGGGAATGATTCTTTTTCAAAATTTTTATTTTTGAATACAAATTTAAAGGAAAATACAGCTGCTTCGTAGATTTCGGTTCAGGTTAATTAATTTCTAATAAAATGATTAGATATTCAACTACCTTAACAGATTTTACTACAAAAAAATGACGTCGAATTCTGATTCAGCGCGCTCTAAAACACTGGAAAACGTTTATTCAATAAAAACTAAAAATATCTAATTATTCGTATTACTTTGTTACACTTCACGTAAATTCAACTTGATTTTGGTATTGCTGGAAAGAGGAGAGGCTCAGCTTTTTTTTTTAAGTATATATAGATGAACAAAAGGAGAAGAAATTAAAAGAAAATCCGAACTACATGTTGATTTTTAACTTGAATTTGAAACCAGATAAAAAGATGAAACTAAATATACTTCAACTTTCCGAGTGGCACATCAGACGATGCAGTTACAATAGCAATATAAAGAAAACTATTAGCCAGAAAGAGTAATCCTGAGGCTCAGGCAAGATGGCGTCAGAGAGCATTACTGCTAAGTGCTAAGGGTCCTAGGTTTAGTGATGCCTATCTTTTTATTACTAACACTACAAAGCAGGTGTTATTTGACATTAAAACGTTTGTTTAAAATATTTTGTTGGTTGGAAGTGTTTTAATGGCCGTGTAATCACAGCTGCACCAGGGCAGCTCAGTAACAATGGTGCACCCCTACCATAGCCGTCGTATAGTACCCCTCGTACTTTCCCCCTCTAAGCCACTGGCTATCACACCCAAACACTTTCAATCCATTTTTAAATATAGGAAGAAGAAATAATCATGTCCTTTTATTAAAAATACAATATAATTCTAAACATTATATTATATATAATATTTTAAGTAAATACAGTATTTTTTCACCAAAATAAATAAACTAGGAATAGTTTTCAGTATAAAACATAAAGACAGAAATCTTATACAATCTTCCTGTATATTTAGTTTAATATTTATCAGAGTTGGGCAAGTTATAATCACAGCTAAGACTTAACCAGTTAAAACTAATTTCTGGGAATCAATCACCTAATTTAATAACGATTAAGCCTTCAGTCAAATCATCATTAGTTCACTGAAAATCGACTTAAAAATTTAATTATGATTTAATTAGGCGTTTGATTCCAGGAAGTTAATTGTCTAAAATCTATGATTAAATTTCGCCTAACTCTTCTATTTATGATTAACACAAATTATATGTATACCAAAACAGTTTTAAACCTATAAATAATCTCACCCTTGCTGACAACAAACGAATAAAATATTGCAGGTAATATCTAACACTCCAAGTGAATACGTGGTTACGGCAAATTCCCATAGTTTTCAGAGCCCAGCTTTGAAAATTCGATTAAGCTTTGAGAATTAGAATTATGTGAAAAATATTTGATATTTTAATAGAAACACTGTTATAACATCTAATTTTTTTTCACATAATTTTGATTCTGGAAGCCTAATCGAATTTTCAAAATCTAGCTCTCAAAAGTAGGTGAATTTGATTTAACCACTTATTCACTGGAGTGATTTATATTGATATTGAAATGATGATGATGATGATATTGAAATGATTTTTTTTTCATTCTCACAAAAATCATTTATATTTGATTAGTATTTATTTTTTTTTGCTATAGCAAAAGGAATGATTCAGAGTCCAGCATATTCATTTAATTTAAACTGTTTTAATTTTGAAGAATATAACATTCAAAAAATTAATGAACAGGGTTTTAAAGCAAATCGGGACAGGTACAGATGCTTCTCTCCCATTCCCCAGGCGGTTTCAATTTAAGGGTTGGTAACCACAGTTAGGGGGCCAAAATTTATTTCGCCAGACCAAATCAACTATTTTTTTTTTTGCTCTATATTTCTTGATATATAATAAGTTAATATGGAGTAAAATTATTACAATTACTGGTAAAGAACAACCCTTTAGTAGAACTTAAATCAACGTTCTAAATTAGAAGGTACTAAGGCCATCTTCTTTTCAGACGCTTAGGAGGATTATCGGCAATCGAGTGAGAAGCAAATTGGGAGACTAGTGGATTCGAGTGGATATGTAGCTTGTCGTGGAAGGATAGTTGTTTTGTTTGGGCCACATCTGCAATGCATGAGACATTTAGACCGTGATGTACAAGTTTATTTTTAAGTAATCGGGAGCATTGAGGATTTCTGATTGTAAGGATTGAGTACCAGAAGGATCGGAAGGTTCAGTGGAGCCCTAAAGCTCAAGTATGTTCGAATGGATCTAATTAATGTAATGTAAAGAAGAAAAGAAATTAATTTTGGAGCTTTGAACGCTGATCTAGCAAATGTTGGAGTAGTAGAAAATTAGAGCTGTTTCTCGTCGTTTAAGCCTCGAATATGTCTTCCAATTTCGATGTTCTTAAAACGATAACTTTGAATTTAAGTTTTATCCCAAAATCTTAAAGAATGATTGATCTGAATGAACATATGTTAAATGAGGCAATAGCTAAGGGGAAATTTCGTCTCTGGTCCACAGGAAGAATAAGCCTCAGAATAAAAAATGTAACTGTACAAATTATTTAAATTTATTACACTATTTTCCAATGTAAAAGATTTCTATAAGTTGTAAATTCATTTACGTAACCGAGAAAAACTAATATAAAGGAAAAAAACAACAAAAACTTGAGGAATGTAGATATTTTTCAGTCAGCACTTCATCGATCGTTTATCGACATATCTCAACAGCAACGTACCGGCCTATTTACTCACAATGACTTATATTAAAATGTATATAAATAGGGTAATTCGTCACGATAAAATAAACACATATACCATTTTTTGTTACTGTTGTGTATTATTTACTAGTATAAATACAACTATGATAAATATAAAAGTAAAATATGTGCATGAAACCAAAATAGTATAAAACAAGAATATGAACAATCAAGTTAAATAGGCTCAATCTAAAATAAGATGTCATCTCATATCAGTTCTTTTATAATTAATTGTACAAACTAATAATTTTCTGTAATAATAAATAATAATAATAATGACTGAAAGGAAGGAATTCTTATTATTTAGGAACTATGATATTTTAACCAATACAAACGAATCTACAATTACATATTTAAAAAGCTATTTTTCGTAAAGGCAGTAGCCGATAGGCTGATTCTGACAAAGGTTTTGAAAATTATTCTCAGTTGAAGTACAAAATAATACATTTTTTTAAAAAATAATACAGTAGAACCTCACTAATCCACCTTCCCATAGACCGACTCACCGGGTAATCCGACTTTCACACGAAATCTAGGAATGGGGGGACAATATTTTAGAGGAATCCCGAGATTCAACGACTGATATCTCGATAATTGATGAATGGATTGATTTCAAATATTGACGAAAATGGCCTAACTCGTGAGGAATTGACGTGGAAATAAAAATAAAAGGGATCGGATATGTGAGGTTCTCCTGTAGTTATTATTAGAATTTTTAACGAAATTTTTAGCAATAAATTTCGAGAAATGTCTGGAATGGAAAATAAGTGGCACAGGGTATTGCCGTTTGATTAAACCATTATCAGATGGTAAGGAGACATGTTCTTCTAGATTACATGGTCCACAACTGAAGACTGATTCTCTAGATTTCGATCACAAAAATAATTCTAAAACAGGTTGAAAAGCGTTGGCTCTAGAGGAATTCCTAACGAGGCCATGAGAAAGGGATCACAAAAGAGGGGGCACAAATACAGGAAACACCCCTCACAAAGGACCCTCCCCACCGCCTGAATTCGTAATAACTTTCAGGCATATGGATACGGAGCTACGGCGAAACATCTAAAATCATAAATGTTTAAAGCGAAGGCTGAGGAAGAAGCGAAGGGCATAGACCGAGACGGCGAGCGGAGTTGCGTAAATAGCGCGTGCGGAGCTCATTGACAATGGGACAGCTGCGTTCAAGGTGCGCACCAGATGTAGCTATCACCGGGCCCGCTACACAATAGGGCCCAGGTCTTGGTCAAATCAGGTTCTATAAGGACCTTTAAATTAAAAAAACCTCCTCAGTTAAATCTGTAATGTATTTTTTTTTTTTTAAATCGTACGCATAAGATTCAAAGATACAACGTTTAAGCATAAATAAATACAAGAGGTACCATCCCTATCGGGAGACAAGCCTTACAGAAACGCCTAGTCTTGAGAAATGTGGCCAGGATATCTAAACCTGTACACTAGAGAACACGAACAAGAACGGAACAGTGGATTAAGTCTCAAAATTAGGACTAAATAGATGAATTCTTAGTGGCACTTTCATAAAGTCAATCAGGAAGAATTTTAAATGTTATTTTAAGAACTGTCGAAACGTAATTCGGTTTTAAAACTATTTAAGAATGAGACCAACATATGTATGTATACTGAAGGGGATTGAAGAAAGATGCAAATTACTCCAATTTTAGTTACTGTATTTCAGTTAAAATAAGACTGGTTGCAACCTTTGAGATTTGAAAAACGTTTAGTCAATACTTCTTTACTTATGTTCGATAAAATACCATCCCGTATAAGCTTATAATTTTAGCAATATCCGTGATTAAAAAAATTGTATGATCCACAAGAAAAAGCATAGAAGGAACAGTGAATAGTGTGAATTTCAGAACGCAAGGAAACGTCCAAAACTTTTTTGATTACTGTAATGATTCTGACGTGATCGCCTGTGTTTTGACGAACCATTTGTAGCCAAAATAACCATTTTTTTCAGAATCGCACCCTATGTAACCTTAGCCTTAGGATGTATGAATAACTAATGAGAGATGTTTAGAAATAATGCCGTAAAAACAAATAGCCCAGTCAAATAAGGATTTCATCTCGGAAATGAACCAATGAAGATGAATTTTTGCATATACCTTTGTTTTGGCCTTCTAAATAAGTGGTAAAAAGTCACCGATCTCAGCACGTTAGCGTGATTAGATATTCATTGTCAAAGGTCACAAAAATCAGTTGTTTTTTTTTCAAATATATCGATTTCAATCCATCGGCCGTCAATCCAGATGGTTACAAAACTTGTAGATAATAATATTCTCTATAATTTTGGTTCTATTAATTTTTTTTTTTTAGGATTAACCGTTTTCGAGAGATAGCGCAGAGAAACAGAAGCGTGCACCGGTTCGGACATACATTTGCATCTAGTGCCTTCAACAATTGCTTCTCAGAAATATTGTCAGAAACAAAGTTTTAGAGCATTAAATTTACTATTATTTCATATATACGTCTTTGGTACTTGATTCAAATGCTTGACAAAAAGTGAGGTAAAAATAGTTTGTCTCTATGATTATCGATTTTTAATAACGTATATCTCGAACACCGTCGAAAGTTGGACAAATATTTATATAAACAATTTTAAAGAAAATTTAATTAGCTTTAATTTCTATGTGTAAATTATTTTTCTAGTGTTCACGGTTTTCGAGATATAATCGAAAAACCTAAACATGGGACCTTCTCCCCTTCCTCCACCATAAACTGAGGATTCCCGTACCCCGGGGACCGGGACTTTTAGTTATATTTACCTTCTAACTACTCCTAACGAAGCTGTGAAGTCAAAAATAGTACTCTTTTGGCTATAACCCCGAAAGTATTCGTTCGATTCAAAATGTATTTTTTTCATCTGAAAACTGGTTAAATTTACTATAAGAACTTGTAAGTTAAATTTTGATTAAGTCCCATAAAATATCGATGTCACCACACTTAAAACCGCTTACTGTTTTGAAATCCAAGTTTTTTTTGGCACATTTTTCACTATAGCTCCATAACTGTTTCTCCGATCTGAACTTTCATTTTTTCAACTAAAACCTGGGCAAATTTACTATCAGGCTCATTATATGAAATTTTGATTAAACCACGTAATAAACCCTAGTCAGCACGCTAAATATGTATGTTTTGGCAACATCTGACGATTTTGTCTTTTTCAGTGGCCTTGCTTGGATATACTACGGAGTTTAATCAAAATTTCACATAATGGGCCTGATAGTAAATGAATTCCCCTTGAGATTCAATACATCGAGGTTCCACTGTAGTATATGGCGGAGATTAAACGAAAAATGCCCTCAAATAAAAAGCTATATCTCATGTAAATAAATAGTCACTTTATAACATTAAATATTCAATAAGAATAACAAATTATAATTTTTTAAAACAATTAATGTCACCAAAATAGACGTTTAAGATAAAACATGCAGAGTATACTGTCAGGCAAATGAAACTACGGGATACTTTGTACATAAATCGTATTTTAATAATCAATACCTACTAAGTGATAAAGTGGTAAATAATTACTTTAATTTTGTGTAATAAATAAAAAATTAAGTTTAAACATAGAGGAAAGCAAATGAACAATTTTACAAAAAAACAATATTATCAATTAGTGATCTCAAAATATGTCTTTTCTCTTACATTAGAACTAAGACGATGGTTAGATACAATAGACCCTTATCATCGGTTTAGTTACGCTTCTGAGGGGAGAGCAGGAACGTATAGAAAGCTGTTTGGATTCTGCAAGTTGTTGATAATATTTTTCAATTCAAAAAAACAAAACAAAAAAAAAACATATATGTTTAGACAAAACAAAAAATTTAGAAAATATATGTTAATAAAAATATTTTTAGTATTTTTATAGGTGTGTTTAACAACTATCCTTCAGTCTTTAAAATCAAGGTAAACATAAGTCGTTATATATCATTGGGTTTATTTCTCATAAATATATAAATATATAATAAATATAACCATTAATCGCTATACGAAGAAATAGGAAAAAAAATGAAGTGAACTGTAAGCTACTGTTTCCATTGCTCATAGCAACAAGCTCCCGCCAACACGCCCTACCTTTCCCGCCTTTACAGAATATCCCGCCAATTAAACACAATAGGTTATTAAGTTACACTCAGAACGTATAAGTGCGTATTATTACTTTTAATGTTACAAATAAAATAATTTATGCCAGGAAGCCATATAATTACAAAAAATAAATTATATAAAAAAGTATCTAGACTAAAAATAGAATAAGTACAACAGAGTCTTAATAGTTTCTTATACGAGTTTCCCATTAGTTTGAGCCTTATATGTTTTTATTTTTATTCTTATGTGGTTTTAGATTTGATACTCGCCTCTCATACAATAACGACAATCAGCAAATGGGTAGCGATAAAAAAAAAATTGCATGTTAGGCTTGATGAGGGCCAAGTGCCAATTTTCCCCTTTCTTGATGTAAAAATAGTTTTTATATTATAAATATCCTCTGTAAATACTTAGTTTCAGGAAAGCTTAATTTTAATAACTTTTCTGGAACACCTCGAACTGTCGAGAACCTATGGTATATGTATGGAAGTTATAAAATTCATAATTAAAAACAATTAATTTTAAATAATGAATGATACATGGATGTTATTGTCTGCCATGCAAATTTGCCTTTTTGACTAGTCAAGTTAATACTTTTTGATAACGTAATGTGGAGCTGGCCTAATGTATGTCAGTACTCGAGCAACGTTTAAATGTTAGTCCAAAGAGGTACGCTTTGTTTGAATTAGTTTCGTCATCGCCTCTGTTCGAGCATATTTAAAACTCAAATATTCTTGCAAAGTTCGTGACCATTCTGTGAAATTTTGTAGAGGCGTTGCATATTTCTATAACACAAAGTATTTTGTATTTCCGATGCTTTCGGTAACCAAGCATTTTTGGTAACGTAATGTAGAGGTGACCTAATGCATGTCAGTACGTTGAAAGAAGCAAGCTTTATTCTAAGCAGTTACACGCTGTTATCTTAGCACTCTTAATGCTTAATTTATCAGTCTCGAATGTATTTATTTATTTCGTGATCAAACATCACGAAATAAACAAAAAATATGATCAAGACATTTTGTGTTAACGACGGTAAAATAGAAATAAATAATAAGTGAAAATGATCTGTTTCTGTTCTTTAAAAAATAATAATCATAATTAAAAATCAATATTCATTTTCAATAACGAATGGTACGACATTGTTTACTGTTTGCTTACTGTACTGTGCCACGCAAATTTGCCTTTTTCACTGATTATGTCGTTAAAACCACTGCAACTTAAGCAACTACCTTTAATATAATCTTTAAACAAAATAAATAGTTAAAAAGCATATTTCATGGAGGTCTCATGAAATTTGTATTAACTTCTCACTCGGGCTGAAATAGGTTGTTAACATGTAGGAAAATTCGTCCTTCCCTCCCTATTTAATGTACACAGCCCCCCCCCCAAAAAAAATTTTTTTTTTATAAATAAATAACAAATAATCAATTAAACATTAATATTATTTCTATGATTTATAAATGTGCAAATATCATTTGGGATTTCTCTCAAATAGCTACATCCGCAAAACATTTTTACTATATAACAATCTTGGATATTTCGTTCTCTCGATGTGTTACTCGCATAACCTTACCAATCATATTTTTATTAACTGAACCGCGTGTGTTCAGCATGAATATAATTTATTTAAAAAACTGTTCTTATATTATAACAAATGTTATTGCACTGATTATATGTTTATCACTTGCGTCACCGGATTGCGAGTAACCTGTCAATTATCCATGTAAGAAGAAAAACGTGTATGGATGACAGGTCACAACCAGATTCGAAGAGAGAAAAGATATATTGGGAAGGGGGGGGGGGGGCTATAGTACAGTAGCTACACCAATAAAAGGTTTACTTTTTTAAATTGGAATATGCCATTTTGAGTGACGTTTGTATAACATTCACTGGTGCCACTTGACGTCAAAGGAAATGTGGATTATGTTTGGCGTTGGGAAAAACCAGAGATCCTGAATATAAATGCCATTTCGAAAGTATGAGAGTTAACAAAACTCATTAAGAGGATTTCATGCGTTCAAAGGATCAGACTTAACATCATCCTTTGCAATTAAAGAAATCTGTACGTTCAGTACCTAAGGTTGTGGGTTCGAATCCTACCGTTAAAATGTATTTAGAGACGGACCCACGAGGCCAAGATTCATGCCTTCGCACCCTGATTAGAATAGTTAGGTAACTTGTAGGACAACCTATACTACCGGCCTTAGTTGGAGTACATAAGGACGCTAAACCCAAACAAACATTTCCTGAAGTAACAGAAGCTTTCCAAATCATTTCTGTCCCGGAATCTTGTATTTCTGAAGACACATTTTAGCATCTTAAGAAGTTCACTGTATTATTTCATTACGCTACGTAGTCACCGTACTACTACAGTAGAAAACGTTTATTCTGTTTCAGTAATCATATTTTATTATTGAAATGTGCTACAATACAAATAAATATGCTGAATAAGAAAAAATAAAATAATGGAAAATTTCGTCCATACATAAAAAAATATAAGTTTTAAATTCGATTAGTGATTTTGGAGGCATTAGGGCAAGATTTTGGGAAAATACCAAGGTAATATAATACTGATACAAAGGTAACCTTACTATATATAGATATTGTAATTAGCTATAATTTCTTCTGGTAATAAAAAAAAAATTACGTTACCAATTGGTTAATGAATAATTAGCCATTTCTACTAGTATTATAGGAAAACAAGAGGGAGAACTTTCAAAAAGCTGCACCGTCACCTGCAACTAGTATTCTAAATACAAAATATATCAATAGAATTGGCAAATATTTCATCAATTCCTAATTGTATTAATCCTTCAATACCATCTAGCGTACCTAAACTGATAAATATAACGATTGATTTAACAAAGGAATTCTACTTGCAGTGATTGAATACATTAGTCATATAGTTTCCCAACCACTTACGAAAAAACCAATATTATATATCAAACTATCGATAGCATTAATGATAAAACTTCACTTCGAGTAAATCGTGACGCATCCCGAATAAACAGATGATGAGATAATTATACAATTAGGATTCATCCTTCTATACCATCATGCGCACCACAAATGAAAATCTTAAAAGCTCCTTCCATTATAGTGAACCGAATTTAATGTTATAAAATTAAGTTCATATAACTCCGAAACTGATTGTACGATCTAAAATTCATTTTTTTTTCATCTGAAAGCTGATTAAATTTACTATTAGACCACATACATGAAATGTGTATGTTTTTGCCAAATAGGACGATTTTGAAATGTTTAGTGGGTCCTGTCAATAAAGGATTATAGAGTGCATTGTCTGTAATCCAAGGTTTTTCTTCGGAAACTAATTCAGGGTAGTTAGAAAGTAAGCATACTAAAAATCCTGGTAGTTTTCGGGCCTGAGAAAAGGAAGGGGGGGGGGAGCGCGAAAGGTCCATTTTTTTTTTGGCTATGCGCTCATATCTCGAAAACGGTGCGTCGAATGCAAAACATGACTACGAAAACTTTACTAAATTACAGTTAAATTCTAGTTAAGTATAAATTCTCTAAACTTTTAATACATGCGCATTTTTCATATTCTGTACCGTTTCCGAGATATACGCTTGGCAAATGTGAAGAACTTTAGAATGGTCGTTTTACAAAGAAAAGTTAAAATTTATGTAGCTTTTGACAGGTTGACGAAGTGTATTTTGAAGGAAATTTAATTTTCTAAAATATTATTAATGAAAACTTTTGTCGTAGGATGAAAGTTTTAGAAGATATGGAGGGAAGTTTAACAGAAAACGTGAGGTGAAAATTTTTTTATCTCGAAAATGTGTATATATTAAAAGTTGTAAATTCAGTAAATAGTCATGTTTTGCATACTACGCACCGTTTTCGAGATATGAGCGCAAAACCGAAAAAAAGGACCTTTTGCGCCCCCCCCCCCACCTTCTGTTCCCAGGCCCGAAAACTCCAGCACTTTTAGTATGTTTACTTCCTAACCATCGGGAACATGTTTCCGAAGAAAAACCTTGGATTACAGAAAACGTCTATAATCCTTTACTGTTTGGACTATTAACCATCCTAAAAAATAACCGATCCAAAATTAGATTGTATGAGTGAACGATTTGTAAGATGTGACATTTAGTATACGGAGATTGTGAATGAATGTGGGTAATTGATACATGTGTAACTTTGGTTACAGACGAATTACTCTAGAACATATGTTGGAAGAAGTAAAAATTTATTTGGTACTCGGGAATCATTGGCAGGAGCCATCACCTTGGGGGAAGCTATCATGTCTGGTGAAAGAACATCTTCGGCATCGTCCAACAGCAGCTCCTCCTAGTGAGTATTATTTTATTGTGATCTTATCGTAGCTAAATTATGTACTATTATTACTTCGATAATAAACGGGGAGTCAGAATGTAGCATATTGAAAACAACTTAATTACCAAGAGTACAGTTTAACATCTAAGTAAGATATATGGGAATCTATGGTGAATAAACAGTCTTGTTACCTTCGTCTTATCCTTATAAAAGTTTCAGATAAATCTTATATTGTGACTCATAATATAATAATAAGAAAACGCATTCATATGTAACACCATATATCTGGGGCACTTGTGAATAGTGTGTCTAGTGCATTTTGTGCGTAAAGTGAGTGAATTTTGGTTTTTGAGTGTGACCAAAAAGCTAATTTTTTTCTCTTATTTGTCTAGACGATTCCCCCCCCCCCAAAAAGAAAACGAATTTGCACTTAAGAAACTATTGACATGTTCCACAGGATACAAATTGTATGTATCAAAAGGGTAAGGGCATCTTGAACAAATTATTGAAGGTATTTCGAATATCTAATTACCACAAGGAATACCTCATACAATAAAATTATCAATTAATTATTAGGAGTTTACTCCGCTTCGCTTCCTTTTTGAAATATATCGATGTGTATGCTATTGGATATTAAAGCAAATTGGAGGAAAACTACTGATGAAACAACTCTATGATTTGCTTCAGGTATGGTTATGAATAGGAGTGATTAGTAGGTTATTTATAATGGGAGATCAGATTATTAGAGGTTCTAGCAAGGTTGTTGAAATAGATAACGCTTTGAGATAAGAGCAAACAGTGTAAACAATAATTATTATGCTTTGAAATAATTGTAAAAAAAATTTCATGTGTTGTTAGTGACTTGGAAAGAGATTCCAAGATATGTATATTTTTTTTTGTCAGGTTCGGGATTGTTCATCGACAATCCGATAATCTGTTTGATGAAATACTATTGGAACCACGATTAGTTTAGTAGCAGCGAGGAGATATACAAATAGAGCTGCAATTGAAATAGGGCGGGGCTATAGGCAGGTGGGACCAGTATTCCCCCACCACTACGCTACCCAGAAATAACCCAGTTCCCAACTCACCAACATTATTTGGTGCTGCTAATGCAGGTATAGGTAATAAAATTCCTTCAAACATACTGCATTATTTTTTACTTAAAATTTTTTAATATAAAGGATTTTTATTGAATATAAAAGTTATAATGTACTATATATTTGTCAAATACCACTTACTCATTTAACACGATATCTCAGAAACCACCGAACAGATTAGAATGAAATTCGATATTTAGCTTCCTCTGGGGCCGTAGGTGCTCGCTAAGAAAGGAATTTAAAAAAATCGGCCTGGATTGCGGCTAAATCGCGAAAAATGCGATTACAATTTTTATGGGATGAATAATAATAGATTAATAGTCATATGGTATTGAAGATATGGAGATAAGCTAAGTTAAAAAATAGGTTAATGTTTAAGCCGCACACTTTGACCACAAATTAAGTTCCTTATAGTTGTAAACAAACGAAAATACGATCGATGTTGAAACCTCATAATACAGTACTTTCTGTGAACTCATGGTGGCTGCAAAACCCTTACAAGTTTGAGTTATTTCGTGACGAGAAGCTATTAAAAGACTTATGTTAAAGAGGAGGTTAAAAGAATTATGTTCTCTGGTGATGTCATGTAAGGCCAGTTCGATGTACATATTCCTTGCGAGCAACCCACCAACCTTGCTTCACCAGCAGCTTCGTTCCCAACTACTTTTCCGTCAGTTTTCCGGTCTGACGATAATTGTCCTGAACTACAATTGGCCCTCTTCAAATAGGCTTTTCTCAACCAGGCCCAAGTTGCATTTCTCGAATCTGGACAAGTTATACCTAGCCTTTCTGAATTTCATTCCTTAAACCTAAATCTACCTTTTTCTCAGTTCAGATGAGTGTATTGCAACATAGAAGTAAACTCATCAATCTAAAAGTAAACAACGTAGGAAATGATTCACAGATTCAGTTCGCAACAAACAACTAAGGAACTCGGCTGCTAAATATATTCAAGCACATGTAGAAGTCAACAGGGAAGCTGTAAACAAATACATGACAAATCATCCTGATATTACCAGAAAAGTGTTAACAAACATAAAGAGAGCCAACCCGAAAATATGGATATGCTGTACACACATATTATGAGAATCACCTAAATATACATATACTTACAGGGGCTGAACAGAAGTATAAGAAAACCCATCCTGAAATCCATAGAAAGTCTTCAAAAATGTACTTAGAAAATAATCCTCATGTTAAACGTGTAGCTGTAACAAAACACGATTAAAGATGTTTAATGGAATTGTTACAGCCAGTATGACCCAAAAACTAAATATGCAAAACACAAAACAGTCGATATTGGACAGCGGTCAACTTGACATTGGGGTTATGCTGTAAAATGGAAGGACGAGAGTCCTGCCATGTGCTGCAGTAACGGGACAGTCCAACTTCCTCCCTTTCAAGAATATCCTGAACACTTACACAGTCTCCATACTTACGAACATCCTTAGGCTGAGCATTTTCTAAATAATATTTAGAAATAGAACGATTGTTTCCAAATCACATCGTTTGGAGCAAATGAGATAAAAGAGGGAGATTTCATGCCAACATTTAAGGTGCGAGGACAGGTATATATCACAGAATAGGGAGTCTGAAGGCTGGAACACAAGAGCAACCGTCTTTTATTCAGATAAATTTTGTTGGTGATGACAACCATGAAAGAGACATTCGCTGTGGTTACTTTCAAAATGTCAAGCCTGCATTCATAGGCCAACTCCGGAAAATTCTTCATGAACATAACAAGTATATCAAAGACTTCAGAGTTGCTGTTGAGTCTGTTTCCAAAGATCTACAACATTTCCAGGTAGATATCGGTGTTAACAAAAAGCTTTCAAATGCTCACTGAGGACGTTACAATACTCCTACCACTAAGTTGCTGTCTTGATTGTTGGCCAGGTGTTTGAAAAGTAAGACATTGTTCACCACAGCAGGGACAAAAAACTGATAAGAATCAGTGAGTTCTATCAAGCATATGATTCTCTTCAGTATCGTCTCAGGTTTTGCCATGGAGAAGATGGTTACAGTATTAAAGGTTATCCCCCTCAGCGTGACCCAAACCCAAATACACCACTTAAGAAAACTGTGTCAGCAGCTGATTTTTACGCCTATGTTGATGGAGCGAGGAGGTGAAGAACCTTATTTACTTTAATTTCTTAATGTCCTCAACCAATTTATGCTTGATATGTTCGCAAAAATAGAAACAGTAAGACTAAACTTTATTCTAAAAAATCAAAAAAGTTGAGAAGTTGAGACTATATTCACCTAAAGTATGCCATAAGAAAAGCTGATGGTCTGGTATCAGAGCTGGGTAAAATGGTAGTGCTGCCTCGAAGCTTCACTGGAGGACTGTTAAAATAATATAAAATCAACTTTTGCAAATTGTCAAATTCACTTAATGGAATCATTTTAAGAATGGAATTCCTTAGGTTTATTTAAGTAATAATATATATCAACGTTAAGCTTAACTTTTACTAATTTAAGTTGTCCTTAATCCTAATGATATTAAACCGTAGCGGAGCAGGGTACTTTCAGCTAGTTACTAATAAAAATTCAAATATTTCAAAGTATTGCGATACTTTTGAGGGGAGTTTAATATAAAAAAGTAATTTCATTGAACACCATCGCCAACTAAATTTGACTACTAGGTACAGTGAATGAATTTTCCGTTAGGTACTTACCTATGAAAGCTAAGCTGCTTATCATTTTTAGCCCCAGTCTTGTTGTTGTTCTTACGTCCAATTGCAGCACAAAAAGACATACTTAATGTGGAATGAATTTATAAACAAAATAAAAACAACGAGAATAGGTTTACGTAAAAAATAAGGAATTAAAAGCAAACACTTGTAACTTTAAGTTGTAACTTTTGAGGTTAGGGTAGTATAGTGGAGGGGGGACGAATCCCATCTCCACTCCACTCGTGACTGCTATATTGTGTATCTCCTCGCTGTTTAGTACAGACATAAAAGTAGATGACTATCGACAAGAGCAGATAAGTAGAGACTAACGATAGTTTCGATAATATATAAATATTACTTGAAGTGGTTCATCCGCCATGATAGCAGTATCAATAGTTTTTACTAGATGGACAACAAGAGGTCACTCCCGTTGGCTGTCCACCATTATTTTAAATTTTATATTGAGTTTATATTTAAGTCTACAACACGATTTATATTGACGCTACAATACGACTGTATATTGATCTTCACTGCAGTCTTTGTCGTTAATACCATTATGGAATACTGTAATATATCAACGCAATTTTGGCACCAATGCTTTTGAGTTGTTAGCCACCAAAAAAACTTTGTTTTGATCAACTACTCCAATAATCAAAAAATCCCTTGTTAATTTTTTTTAATTGTACGATGATATAAAGAAAAGGATTGGTTTATTACATTTTTAAAATCTAGAAATATTTTTTTTAAGAAAAAAAAAAAATATGCGAAAGTGACCTCTTTTATCATGATATTGATTATAAGTGAATGGTGGTGCTGTTATAAATGTCATTGCAGAGAAGACGTGCAGGTACCGAGCTAACACTTGGTAGGAAAATTCAAGATTGCTTCTTGATGCGCTACAACCCGGATTAAGATTTTGGCCTCCTTCAATCGCCGAGGTCTTGTTCGGGCGCCATCCAGTTTCTAATTTTCAAGATTTTTTTTTTAGAGTCCTCCGCTACACCATCCGACGACCTCAGCGTTGGTCTTCCTCTCCTCCTAGTTCCATTAATTAAATTTGTCCAAATTAAATCACAATGTCCGAAATGAATTGCACTGTCCAAAGTTAAAATGTTTTGGAGGTTGCCGGGTCGTTCTAAAGCTAATACAGGATTAATGTTTATTAATCAGCATCAGTACTAATGATGTGTTATCAATCAGCAATGGATTTTCGGAGGAATATAACTAGAAACCAATGACTGATTCCTACTTACTATAGAAAATAGATCTGCAGAATGTTTTATGCTTATAATAGTTGGTCATATAAGACCTGGAACACGTGGCCATCTTATGACGGCATCAGGAATTTTAATATGAATTATTCACAGAATAACGTTAATCACAGAAAACATTTTATTGATTCTGAAACAGGCATCCATTCCAAAATCTTCATTCTTTCTGTATCATACAAAGCATTCTTAAATGATATTTATGTTAAGAAAAAGGTAACCAACCAATGTCCATTTATTTCAAAATACACAGACATTATACATTGTTTTTCATTAAATAACCTAAAATAAAGTTTATAATTTCTCATACGTAGTATTTTTAAAAATTAAAAAATAGCAGTGGGAAGCAATGGGAATTGGACCTATTTAGCCACATTTAATCAAAAACTGTAGCACTACAACCAATGCCTTGGGTTCAGTACTAAGGTACGGATATATTGTTACTGACCCAAGGGTTGTGAAATGAGCAGATTTGGCCGAAATAACGTTAAAGGTATTTTCCTTAATTAAGGGTGCCCAATTTATAAGAGGCTCGGTGTGCCCCAGCAGGGTCTCCCGACCTCGAAGATCATTCCGGGTCCATTACTTCTTCTTCCGGGAAGAGCCAAAGTAATTTAATCCGAAAATGTATTAACAGGATTGGGTTTAAAACCATTAATGTAATTCACTACTTACTGGGTGATAACAAGCTTACCAACACAGCCAATAAATCAATTACTACTCACTTATAATCCATTTATTTACATGGATTATGATGTTTGTAACTAAGATGTTTTGATCGTTCTAGAACAGCGATTTTACAAAGTAAGGTTATCCATTTTATTTAAGTCATAGCAATCAAAATAATAAAAATATTAATGTTAGATACAGAAATTATAATTTGCTCAAATATAACATTTTTGGATTAGGCTTTGTGTCTGACGACGAGAACTGTTTTCGCGCAAATATCTAATAACTTTTTTTTGGAATTCGATGAATTACAACTAAACTCAACGACTTTACATGTCCATTTTAACCGCCGCGGTGCTATTGAACTATATCTACCTACCGGATATAACTTCCGCAGTTCCGCATTATGAGGCCTTCTAAATTTTCCCGCTTCTTCGTCCTTTTTTTGGACCAACTATTTCACGTAGTACTTTATTTTCGAAAATTTTAAGGCGTTGTTCCTTCCATAACGTAAGCGACCAGGTTTCGGATCCGTAGATAACTGTTGGTTGTAAAATAGACTTATATAACAAAATTTTTAAATTTCTGGAGAGTAAGCGCGAATCGAATAGTTTTTTGAACGAGAAATAACAAACATTACTTTTAACCGGCAGATCGGAAAGAGAAGGCTCTTGACAGAGACCAGCGGAAGCTTATCATTCGGCAAGCTAAGGCCCAGGTCTGTACTGCTGCATAAGAATTCCAAGCAATGATACTATCGATCATGTCAAGACGCCTAATCGATTTATTGACCGGGTGTAGGCCAACTGACTTGTATTAAGTTCGCCTTTGGTATTTTTTTATTACTTAAGCTCGCGAGCCTTCACAAAACAATAAATATACCATTGGACATAAACAATTATTCCTTTAGAAATCGATGATGGTGGTTGAGGAGTGGAAGTAGAAGGAACAAATGTTAAATATGCCCACATTCCGGAAAGAAGCAAGACATCCTGCCGATAATAGCTCACCTGTTACTCACTGAAGGCCTGTAATAATTCAGTTCACTGAGCTATGGTGATCGCTCCGCATCGCTCACGGTCGTCATTTCCATCTCTTTCAATATTATATTTTAATGTAATTACAATTTTCAGTTTGGAACATTTGTAGAAAAGAAATTTAAAAAAACCTAACTTATAGGTCTCAGCTAAACTTTTCAAAAATGTCAAGAGAGGGTCTACAATACTTAAATAGGCATTATAAATAATAATTAATAGAAAAAGAAATGATATATCTATGTTATTCAACTTCAAGTATTAAATCACTTCTTTTTTTTTTTTTATATTTCTTATGGAATGTTCTTTAAGTTTAGATTTTGTAGCAGTCCGTTTTGACAGCATCACTGAATGTGAAAAATGTTTCTATATTAGGTTATGTTTTTAAATATTTAGAAGAACTGTAAAAAATTGAGCCTTTTTACTTAAATAAAAGATTTCGAATTCATTATAAAATTTAAAATTTAGGTTGTTGGGGTATGCAGTCATAGATACACAGCAAATAAAAATAAATTTTAATTTATAATGCCGATGTTTAGACTAGCATTGCAAGCCTTTTATCAGGGTTTCAGGAGAGTGACCAAGAAGAAACCTCAGAAACCGGCCTCAGTTTCGGATTTCCACTCTCCCTTTTAAATTTTTTTTAAATTTCTGTGTATCTATAACTGCATACTCCAACAACCTACATCTTTAAATACTTCTTAGTGAACAAATAAAATTTGTATTAAAGAAGGCCATGCATTTCAAATGTGTATATTAGGAGATAACACCTTTTTGTTGGTGATTCAAAACAAAAATTGTTTCTTTATTATATTTCTATCTAACCAACACAAAAAATCATTATTTGGAAAATATAACCAGAAACTGTCAGTTTTACATTCTACACACTTCTTGAATTTGTTCCTATCTTAATGACAAAACCTTCAAAGTAAAGATAAAATTTTGTATTTAACCAAATTTGCCTTTGTAACTCAAGGTATAATTCTAGGTCACATCTCTACACAATTTATACAGCTGACATCTCAACTCATCCTACCACTGTCCTCACCACTTACGCTGATGACACAAGTGTATTATCAGTAAATAATGATCCTTTCATTACAACCAAATCACTTCAATCTCATAACTCAAACCTTCAAGAATGGTGTAAAAATTGAAGGATCAATAAATCCAAACAAATCTCACCACATAACTGAAGGCATATGAAGATGGTCCTTGCAGCTTGCTACATTTTGAAAATAGAATATGGAAAAGTGATGGTGAATCCCCTGAAACCTGTCAACCGAATTGCCAAAAAAGGCTCTTGTTACCTATAATTTTTTCTATTATTTTGGTTATAAGGGTTTCGACAGTTATTTTGATGGTTTTTATTTCTATCGAAATGTTTTGTGATGTCGAACTGTCTCGTGATGATCGTGTTCCCTGGGCCTTCTTATGGTTACCTAATTTATAAGACCATTGATCAGATGATTTTCATTGTAAATAAAGGTTCGTAAATCATCTAGTGTTTTTAGTTCATAGATTGGATATGTATGAATATGAACCGACATATTGGTGAAATATATATATTTTTTTCTAATACTGGCACAATTGTTCCCCTTTCCGGAATATTTTCGATCCTGCATATTGAGATATTAACCTACGGTTTTTGTCAATTACTTGTAAAAATTCCAAGGGACATTCCCTCTTGTTGGATTTTCATATTAAATAATTCAAATTTTAACTGGTCAATTGAACTAGAATCCTTAAAATAATTTTTGAGGTACTACAATAATTTGTTCACGCCTAGTATTAATATAGTCAGCGTCACTGGTTAGTCTGGCTAGAATTTTGCTTAGAAAGTGTTGGTCGTTCAGTTCTCTGAGACCATTATCAGGCCTACATACAATATTATAGTCCTGTCTACACTCTGTTACAAATTTTAATGAATTGTGCCGGACTCCATGAAAAGTGGTTGCTATTTCGTCTAAATTATTAAAATAGTCAAGGTCAATTTACCTAATCTGTGCTAGCCTTAAAAACAAGTTTGATATGTATTATTTAATAATTCTTGTAACAAGTATAACTATATATAAATTTTTAAAAAATAAATAAATAAAAACAAATATATCTGTTATATTATACTCTAAGTCAAGAGAGGTTGACTTACAATATAAAATAACAGAGATACTGTTATATTTTCGCAAATAGACTGAACCAGAGATTTATGATTCCAAAATCAATACCAATTGACTAAATTTAGTTATTTCCTAGATAAGTTATAAACTGATATTATTCTAGTAGGTATTACTTCTTATATAATTACATGTTTTCTGTTAATTGGAATACATTTTGTGACATGTTGCTCAATTAAAATATTTTTAACCATCTAAGTTCCTATGCAATGTGATATTTCACAATGTATAATATATATATAAATAAATCTTGTGAATGTGTGGTAAAATGATTACAGTTCCAAAATTAAAAGTTCTATATTAGGTCTTGAGGCCATTTTCTTTTCAGACGCCTCAAAATGGATGAATGGAGTTTACTACGATAGAATAGCTATCTGGTTTGGGGTAAATAAGCAACATATGGAACACTAAAATGTATATGAATAAGTTGATTTGTGACAAAGTAAGGAGCCTAGAGGACTTTTTGAAGGTTTAATTGACCTCCTCGGTTAAAATGAAAAACTATATTACTGATGAAGTTTTGAGGTGTTCCTCTTTCACTCGGGATATAATTAATATATTTTCTATTTTTATGATCTCAGTAATAGTTAAATATTGTAGGTGTTATATTCTTCTTCTTCAATTGGTACAACAACCCATTACTGGGTCCTAGCCTTCTCAAGCAGCTTTTGCCAGTTTAATCGCTTAAGTACAGCTGCTCTCCAATTCCGTAGCAGGATTCTGTAGATATTATCGGTATTATTCGGTAGCTGTTATCAGTCCAAATTAAATATTGTAGAAGATATAAAATGAAATTTTAAAAATGTAAAATACAAAAATCTGTTGTCCAATAATTGTTTATTATTTTTATTGTTAAGAGCAACCAAAAATTGCATTAATAATGAATGGTCATTTTCAGCTGCAAATGTAGCGATAACGAAGAATCAAATTCATGTAAATGTGAAAGTGAAAACGAAGATGAAAACATCATATCATTCCAACAATACTGGGAAAACAATAACGAACAGTCAGATGTCAACAGGGAAGATATAATAATGAAAGCAGCATTAAAACTAAACCTAGCCTCATCCGATTCAGAGGTATTACGTATCTGTAATTATAATATTTAATGGTAGAATAGAATTAGTTATAAACAGGGCGTGTAAGATTTCCTAAAAGTAAAAGAAACCTTCACAATGATTCATAAATATAATTATTAAAAAAAAAAAAAAAAAATTAAATATAATTTCGTTCTTGATAACAATTGAGGGTGTTTAGAAGACTTCACAATGCAAAATTGTGGAATATTCATCCAATAATTACAGGTGAAATCAGTGCAATGGAGATGAGTAGGGCTGTGAAATATATGCCTTTACAAATTTCTCCTGGCCAACTAAATCATCTAATATAACACAATTAATTATGTAAACGTTTTGAGGCACTTGAAATCAATTGAGTTATTTTTATTTGGCATGTTTTGTCATAAAAACATATTTTGAACTTTATCTGAATATCTGGCAAATCAGCAATTGACATTTGAAATTTTTCGCGTTTTTTGAGTAGACAAAAAAATAATATATAAATAAAAAATG
Organism: Euschistus heros; assembly: GCA_003667255.2. Lineage (NCBI taxonomy): Eukaryota > Metazoa > Arthropoda > Insecta > Hemiptera > Pentatomidae > Euschistus > Euschistus heros. The sequence goes on along the minus strand of RCWM02000096.1, from coordinate 23,115 downwards.
AAAAATGGGAACTCATCCTGTTTTATATTCTTCTTCCTATTGTTTCCCTTATTTTTTCCTTACGTAATGTAAAAGTATGTATTGCAATTTTTTATTTTCTAAATAATGCACAGTTGCATATTTTCTGTATTTAATTACATATTTTACACAATATATTTGTATTTGCATGTATCGTCCTTACAACTGCAAAGTATTGAATGAGAAAATACGCAGTTTTTGCATTTGATCTTTAGCGATTCATTACATTGATTTGGCACAATCAAATAGTTTATATAATGGACCCTTTGACAGGGATATTCCTCCCCTTTACAGAGTGAATTCTGATTTGAGAATTCGCTAAAATGTATATCAGTCCTATAAAGTAATACAAAAACTGTATCACATTAGACACTTTTCAGTTGTAGGGACGATATATCTGCATATTTTACATTTTTTATTGCATATAATTCACAGCCTTAGTTATGAGCATGTAAAGTCATTGGATTTAACAGTAACCCAATCCCAATAAGGTAGTCACCGTTGAACCACTGATTAAATGCCCCAGGGGTAGTCTTTAAGTAACCCTTACCTATGCTAGATTTTTGATTTTCTTCTCATAAATTATTTTGTATGAATATATCCTTAACATTAACCTAATAAACCATTTTTTCTCCCCACCAAACCATATTACTCTGCAATGAGGACATGAGGGGCTGAATAGTCCCAATGAAACAGGCCGCCAGCACTAGTCTAACTACTGTTTACTGGTTACAAATCATTTATAGCACAAAAATGTGACTAAAAAACAGATACATTCTAAATCAACAACATGGCAAAATGGCAACAACATGTATTAGGATATGAGATACTACAGGATACTATATGAAATGGAGAATTAACTAGAAAAAAAAGGTTAATTATTGAAAATTAAATAACAACAAAATGGATCTAATGTAAAAAAGTGATTTCTATGGGGAAAATTGAAAAATAATATTTACTAAATAAATTTATGTACCTATAATATCAAGTTGGGAGGAGAAAGAAAGCAGGAGATGGTGTGAGGTTAGTTTTAACAAAAAAAACTTTAATATCAGGCTGAACTTAGAACCAATAGGATGGAACCTAAACAATGCTGCAAGTAATAAAACACAGGAGAGACCTCAATGGGATAAATAATAAGAAGAGAAAGCTACAAATTCAAGTGCTTGTGATTAAAACCTTTTAGAGTATAATAATAATAATAATTATAATGGACAGACATTAGTAAATAGACTTGTGCATAAAATAATCTATTAATTGAGAACTCCTGATTTTGTTTCAAACTAATTCATTAAGTGATTTTTATGGATATGCCAAGAAATGTTTCAAGTACCATAAGTTTATCAATGAATAAAAGCTATGATGTAACCATTACAGTGTTAAAAGTAATTCGATGGGTGTAACTAATTGTTCGATTGAGGAACAAACTGATTATGGCTTATATCAAACAAAATAAAAGTACATGGAAAACCCAGTGTAATAAATATGAAAGGATTTAGGCTAGTTCTTTTCATGATGGTGCAAAGAAAAACTAAGGTATACCAGGAGATAATATAGACAACTGAATTCTAGAGAATGGCGTAAAAGAATCTTCCCAAGGAATTAGAGTTTAATTTTTTGTCCTGATTTACAAAAATGACAATGAATAAGAAACATCACACCAGCTGATTATACATTAATCATCTGGATTCTCAAAAGAAAATCATGTTTAATAATTAGGGATAATTTGATTTCGAGGTTGAACAAGCCATTTTTAAATAAATTTTCTTGGTGAATAAATTGCAGAAAATATTGAGTTGAGGGAAACAAGAGAAAAAATAGACACTCACAAATGACGTAAAATAATCAGAAAATACCAGCACTTCAAAATTAAAGTTCTGCTCTAATTACTAAATAGGTTTTACTTAACTAGTTAACAGGAATTGGTAAATTAATACTTAATGATGATTAATCATTAATATTTGATTCATTTACCCAACCAATAAGAACTTTCAGGTTAAATGATAGAAATATATGTTTCTTTATTCTCTTCTAAATATTCGCTCTCATTTTCAAAATCACATTTTATAAATAACAAAAACTAACTCTTCTGGCACTGTGGTCCATGAAGGACCTTGGCCTCCTCGACAATCTTCCTCCTCTGAGACAGATCCTCTGTCGCTCTCCTCCAAGAGTGGACACCCAGGAATCAAAGATGAGCCTACATATTGTCCAGCCACCACAGTGTGGGCCTGCCTCTTCTTCTTTCTATATCTGGATTATATAAGCAATATTTGCTTTGGGAGGAAGTCTTTTCGAATTCATAAGACGTACATGACCAAACCATTTTATTCTCCCCTTTTTCATATAAGAAATTGTATCAGGCTCTTCAAAAAGGTCATTTAGATTATTGTTTTTTTCTTATGCTGAAACTATTTCTTTGTTGGTTGGACCATATATTCTCCTATGAATTTTTCTCTCCATATTCTCAGTTGTTTTACTATTAGGTTGGCTAGATAATAAAAATAATCCCTCTTTGCATAAAGTGTCAACACTTGTGTTTACATAAATAAAAGCAATTTAAAATTTTATTTAATGACGAAAACACTTAAATCAGAATGAACAACACAAATTAAAAAAAGACAGGACTTTTCGAACGACCTGGAATCAAAACACTAAGGGAATAGTGTTTAAATATTAAAATTTGTCGTTCATGTTTCTCAAACTAAGGCCAAGTTAAATTTTTTTTTAGAAATTTCAGTAAATCAACATTTTCTTGTAATAACTTTTGCAAGATCCTTTCTCAAAATGAGATGACTAGATAAAATATCGATTTGAAAGTAGGAATTAAATTTTAAATTAAGTGATCTCATGTATCTAACTCGTATTCCAAGCTGGAGTTGCATAATAATAATACGTGCATTATTTATTATAAATCATTATGTGGTTTCAGAACTGAGGTGGTTGGACATGTCTCCCACTTCAGTTCTGAAAGTGCAAAATGCGAGAAGACAAATAAAATAATAAAAATAAATATGGACATCAGACAAATTAAAAAAAAAATCGAACCTCATAAAAAAAAAATATTAAAAATATTCTTAAATTAGAGCAGTTTAATGTTTAATAGCATATAACAGCAAGTATTGGTTTATCTGGAGTTAGTTATATTTTAAAGCCAATAGTATGAAATATGTATATGTTTGTTTGTTGGGACTTAATGTCTTTATGTACTCCAACTAGGGCAGGAAGGATGGGTTATCTTTCAGGTTACCAGCCTATTTTAGCCATGGTGGGAAGGTCAAGATTTGTTTTATGGGTCCACCACTAAATAAATTTTAACCCGCCCACGTGGGATTTGAACCCAAAACCTTCGGTACCGAGCACAGTGAGACCTTCTCCCCAACTCGCTTAGCCATCGAGCCCCCAAATATGTATATGTATTAATGGGCTTCTAATGTAATTAATATCAAATATAATATTGAACACATGTAAACAAAATGATTTTTTTATTGTGTTTAGGAAAGCGTTAAAAGGTGTTTTAGCGATGAAGATCAAACCGACAGTGTGACGGAAGTATCAACCAACACTACACCATCTCATCTTCCTATACCACCTTCAGATTATGATAAACCATGTCTTTCAGGGTAGGTATATAGTTGCTGAATATGTTCATTATATTTAACTTAGATGGATATTAGTTCATCTGTTCTTTAAATGTACAGAGAATGGAATGTTTATGTTGTTCTTTAAGGGAAGGCCATTATGAATAAGTTTTGAGCAGCATGAGACTTTATATTCATATTTTATCTAATTACATTTTTTTATTTTTTATGAAAGATTGGCTTAAGAGACCATTGATTAAGATTGAGAAATTACATGAACAATGCCGTCATGATTAATTCATTATAAAATAAGTTTCAGTTAAAATATATTTTCTGTAAACCATAGTAAACTATAGTCACTAGTAACTCAAACTAACAATAAATGATATTTGAATCCAACTGTTTAGAAGTTGTTGCTTGAAATACGCAAAATGGATCTATTCAGTATGTTATCATTATCCTCTTATATAGAGAGAATAAAATTATTTTTCTATTCTATAACTATTATGTAATGACAGATTGACCATAAATAAATTTCTACAATATATTGTTTTATATATTTTTTTTGGCTCTCAAACAAATACTTTTTAATAATAAGTAAAATAACAATAAAACATGATATGCAAAAGCTAACTAAAACATTTTGATAAAATAAACGTTTCATGATTAAACTACTATAACCACAGCATGGATAGAATGTTTACGATTCTTACTCTTATCAATAGTTTAAGATAGATTGAAATTATTATTATTACATGAACTATTGTGCAGAAAGTAAAGAATTTCTGGGTTCTAATATTTAAACTAGGAGTCAATAAACCCAATAATAACATGAAATATTTGAAACATTTCTATAATGCTAATCATCCTTCCTATCTAAATTGTTTTAGTGTGAAAATAATATTTGTTTTCCCAGAACGATCAAAGTCGCTTTGTTCAAAAACCTTATAATTTTAGATTTGGCGCTCAGTCTGTCATCACTCTTGGTAGATATTCTGAATATTCATATTTAACATCTTCAGATAGATATTCTTTCACGTATTATTATTGGTATCAGTATAGTAGTATTGGTATCATATACACATTATTCCAGTTATAAGTTGTCTGTTCGCACTGCAAAATCAAATTGACAAAATCGGACTTTGATCATTCCTTCGTGTGGAACATCATATTTTTATAATTTTTTTTGTATTTCTTATGATTAGGTTTATAATTAATGTTCAATAACAGGTTTTATTACCTAGATAGCTAATCTAAGAGGTCAATTTTGTAACATTATAACATTTTTTGAAAGAAACTTAAAAACTATTATAGACACTCAATTATTTCTGATATAAAAAAACATAATATTTTATTACTCAGCAGTTTCTTCTTTATTTAAATCAGCCTTCAAGTACAACATCTAAGTCAGTAATAGCAGACTCTTCTATGTATTACCAAATTATTTTAACAAAGAAAGTCAAGATTTAATCTATAAAATATATAGGTTATATCAGACTGAAATTAAACATTCATCTATTCCTAACTTAAATATGCCCCCAGGGTGTTTCTGTTTGTTTACTCAACCCCTTTTTTATCCATTAAGAATATTCTTATTCATAAGTCATGTTCTTCTTTGTTTGAAATTGTATAACATTATGATTATTAAAAATTGATATTGGACTGGCATTGTCTTTAAGGCCGGTCCAGATGCTACGTTTTGCACAACCTTTTGTCAGCATAGTTCAAAACGTTGCAGATAAAACATTGCATGTGGATTGGAAAAGTGCGCAGTTTTCAAGATGGCAGGAAGACTACACAGTTTTCCAATTCATTTCGTTCCTTAGTTTTAATCCTTAACTACTGACGTGTGGTCCCTGAAACACTGATGTAAACTTTTAAGGTTCATATAAATATAAATCTTTCATAGACAATAGCATTATTACTTACCTTCAAGTATTCATTCTGCAGCGCCTTGAAGATAACTTTACATGTTTCGGGAATGATTTCACTTAACTATTGTTTCGAAAAGATTGTTGTGATTTCTAGATCTTTGTAACTTCTGCCAGTTGCCAAAAATCTTAAAGTTACTGTTAGCCTTTCATGTGGTGATATTGCTGTTCTCATACAAGTATTTTCTTTAATGATATACGGTGTCACTAATTCCAATAAATAAGTATACCTGTCTATGTCCATTCTCAAATATTTTCGCCAATCAATAGGTTTATCAAGTAATTCATGCAGTAATCTAATATGGGAAAAATTCTGCCTGTATAGAAGCCACTTTCGCGACCACTTTGAACGCCCAATACTTCTGAGACGTTCCAATCTTTTTTTCTTAAGAAGACACAAAATTGACCAGAGTAGTACCTCCTCCATGACAATATCATACAAAACTGAGCGAAATATACAGATATATCAGCAACATGTGTTTGCTCTAAAAAGAGCAGTCTTAAGACTGCGCAGACAAAAGGTTGTGCAAAACATAGAGTCTGGACCTGCCGTTAGAAGTCTATAAGCAATTATTTTAAACTTTTAAACTGATCACGGATACTTTTTACCATATATTTTCTTACGATTATGAAATTGAAGCTATACAAATAAAGCTAGGTTTTACTTACAATCATTTAAGTAAATACTTATTAATTCCAACTCATTTTCATACAGGTATTTTGTGCCAGAGAAATTTACTAAAGCTAAAGTTAGAACGTTCAAGAAAACTGGTGAAAGAAATTTCAAAATTGAGGCTAGTTCAGCAATAAATAGAAGGAAGAAGCAGTTTGAGATAGACAGACAGAATATGGTATGTATCTGATGTTAGTTTAATTAAAATTGACTCTTCATTGAAGACTAATGTCCTGAATTAGAAACTAAAAGAACAAAGAGTGAAAACATTTTACTTCAATCGGACCATCTATATTTTGGCTATTATCATTTTCATTAAAAATATTTTAATATTGTTTTCACTCTCAAAAATTTTGACAATAGCTTTCTTGTCAGAAATTTAATGAAATGTTTTTTGTTATATAACATTTGTCGCTAGGACCTACCATTTAGGAACAATATCAGTTTGAATGAAAAAAATCCCATTTGAAACCACTGTTTTCTCTAGACATGCTTCATTTCTAATAACCATTTATTGTTAATTTAGTTTAATTATTGATTGACATAATTTGCCCCATTTAACTCTAAAATAAAAATTGAGAAAAACTGAGTTTTTATTTTACAACTTTAGAAAACAAACCATGATTTATAGGCTTGAGAATTTGAATTATTGATAAACAGTAACTGAGGGCTCCTCACTAAGGAGACAATGCAAAAAATTTTCAGTTTTCAACATAAGAACAAAAACAAATCGTAATAGCTAGGTAAAGGATGTTTCACTGTTGGTGACAAATGACGGTCGCGGCTTGTTAAGCTCTCGATAACAGCAGACAATACAATCGTGGTTTGAGCAACATTCCGCACTTGGATGGAAGAAGTCCTGTTATTTAGCAGTGTATCAGATTCAAGTTTATCTGTTGTTTTTATATTTTGAATTCAAATTTATATTCCTGATATGGCAAATAAAAGAAAAAATTGTGAAAATTATAGTGATATTGAAAGTAGTTGCAACGAGTTAGAATTTGAAGTTTATAGTGAACATAACATATATAATATAGAAGCTCTCAGCTGTGATAACGCGAACAATATTGAACTAAGCCATGAATCCGATTCTAATGATAGTGATATATTTCCTGTAGTATGAGGATACATACAGAGAATTGAAAGTGATATTGAGGGAACTGAAAGTGATACAGGAGAAAATGTAGAAGACAAAGCAGATTCAACTGGAAATGACAAATGGGTAGATGTTTCGGAAGTGGATAATATTCCATCTCCATTCATCGACTTCGATATTTCACCTCGAATTGCCAAACCACAAATTTCCAACAATATAAAAGAACCATTCGATTTTTTTTTATTATACTTTACGGATACATTGATTGATTCCATAATAAAAGAGATAAATGATTACGCAAAATCCAAAACTGTGAGGAAAGCAATTGTCAAAAAGATCAATATCGTATACATGGAGTGATGTTAACAAAAAAAAAAAAATGTTAAGTACATGTAATGAAGCGGGTTTGACATAGGTTGATAGAAGAGCATGTGGTGGTGAATTAGTTAGAATTAAAAAAACTAAAATTGTTATTGAATACACAAAAATATGTGTGGATTAGATCAGGCCAACCAATATATGCTGCAACATATTGTTTTTTGGGAAAATCTCTGAAATGGTGGAGGAGAAAACTATTTTTCAGGGGGATGGAAATGTGTACAGTAAATTCATTCATCTTGTGCACTTCTGTTAAAAAAATGAATAATGAAAAACCAATGTCACATTTGAAGTTTTTAAATTGTTGGTGGACCAATTGATTGGGAATTTTCGACAAAACAGCACATCTCAAGAATACACTTGCACACCAAATACGGAGGGCAGGCTCAATAACCACCAACAAATTATACGTTCTGGAACCAAGAAAGAATGTGTAGTGTGTCCCAATAGAAAAATCATTATATCAGACTCATTATGTTTGTGATACCTGTCTAGAAAAGCCAAGATTGCATATTGGCAATTGCTTCGAGAGGTATCACACTTTGGCCAATTACAAAATGTAATATAACATTTGTATTCATAAACAATTAAAATAATAATAGCATGACTTTTCTTTTAATGCGTATATCATTAACTTACATGTGAAATGATCTTTTCATTAAAATCACTTTGAGTTGCAGGTAATATGAATGAAAAAAAAACTTCGAGTGCAAAGGGTTAAAAAAATATATTAGGATGCCAAGCCATAATATTGAGTACTTATGAGAAGCTGGCTCAAAAACTGGAAAGAAAGCACTCTGTATTGCTATAATAAAGTTACTTTACTATTGGAGACTCATTTATAAAGATGATATTCGTGTACAAAATCTCAACACATTAATCAGTCTAGAATAACTATAATTGACCAATTTTATTTAATTATTTACTAACATGGATAGAGAAAACTATAACTTGTTATACAAAACAAAAATTGCATAAGTTAACTATAACTTAATTAACTTGTTCCTGATTTAATTTAATTTTGAAAAAAAAAATATGACAAGGTAATTAAAAAAATTATAAAATGAGTAAATTTGGCCGAAGAAACAATTGAAATTTAGAAAATCATATGATACTGAAGTACTTAATTTTTCTTCTTTGTTTTTGTTTTAAGATAATGCTTCGAAAACTGAGGGACGTCAAGCCAGTAGTGGTTTTGCCAAGATAAAAAGTTTTCGGGAACTTAATCAGCAAAATAAAGTTTAATAAATTATTAAAAAAAAATATCTTGTTTTTATTTACCTACCTGTGTGTCCTGGAGGCAGATCAAAATTCTTTCTTCGTCAGAAGAGATCTTTGAAAATTTTTTTAGCCATGAAGGGCCTCCTGCTTCTTCGACGGTTTCAGCAAAATCTTTGAAGAATCCTCTCTTATCTGATTGGAGGGTTACAGCATTGCAAGCTGATTGGTAATCATCCATATTCACTTTAAAGATAATTTAAAACATTACTTATTTTATTTGAATTTTTTTGTTTACAATATTTAAATTTAAAGTATGTTTATTTGTCAGAGTACATACATATAAATTATTAAAATATATATTTTCTACATAACATTTTAAATTGAATAATTTTGAGGTAAGAAAAAAATAAAAATATGTAGTATTTATTTTATATATTGGTCATCAAACAAAAGCAATTAAGGCTGTTGGTTTGTGTCAAGACAAATAAATAAAATGTTTAGTATTTTATGAAACACCACAAAATTTAGAGTTTATAGCAAAAACAAATAATAAATGAAATATATTTGCCAATGATTATTGGGAGTAATCCTATGAGTATCAGTCCGATAGCTACCAGTTTCTAATCCAGTCACTCTAGTTTTTTTTTTTTTTAAATAACACAAAGTTGTAATTATTCCTAGTTTATTTCATGTTTTGATAGCTTTGTAGTTCCTAATTTCAAATTTTTGATGTTTTTCAGACTTCTTAATGTTTCCTTTAATACCTTTCTGAGTTCCTAGCATCCATGTTTCACTAGGATAATACAGACTCATCAGATTTTTTAAAATGCCGACTATAGAGGCAAAAATGAGTTACTGAAAATGTAAGTTTACAAATAATAAAACTTTTTTTAAAATTAAAAATAAAAGAGAAACTGGAGAGGATATTAAAAAACCAAAACAAAGTTATGCCTAAGATGTAAACAATTGCATTTAGGATGTTAAGCAGTCAGCCCTTCCCTTCTTTTAACTATTTTATCAATATATTGCCAATGGGTAAATTTAATTGCATAATTTAATTAGCTGTCAACTGTAAATAAATAAACAAATCATGTACTAAACTAAAAATAAATCTCGAAAATGCCTACCTATTAAAAAATATGTAACTTAATTATCCGACATATCAAAAACTATACTTTTCATTTTCTTTAAATTTTATTCTGGTTTAAAAATAAATTTTTCAAGACTAAATAAATAAAACATCAATAAGTAAAAAGTTATTATATAACATTACAAAAACATGCTTTTTTTCTTACACAAAATGATCTCAATATACAAGAGTTTTTTAAAACTCTTCAAAGGAAAAAAAAAATCTGTGTTTGAAATAAAAGAAATTTCTGAAAATCGTTAAATTTCTCAAAACTAATTTTAAAGACTATTTTTAATAAAAATAGTACAATGTCTTGTAAAAATGTAATTGGAAGCTGATTGGCTGGTAACTAACATTGAACTTTAAATTTTAACTCAAGGAAAGTTCACGATGCACCTACATTAAAATAGAAATTTATTGATTAAGTAGGATAAATTTCCTCAGCATTAAACTGGTATTGTAATTCACTGATACCCAATTTATGTAACATCCACAACAACTCATATTTCCTACAATACAACTGTATGAATGAAACAACCCTGACATCAAAAATTATACATATTAAAAAAAACAGTACAATACAAAATTCAAAAGCTATACAGTTATTCTTAGTAATAATTGTTCAAAAGAAGAAAATGACTAGTAAATGCATTACTTCCAAAACAAAAAAACATAATAAATAAATAAATTTAGGTTATACTACTTATTCATGTTTTGTAAATTGCCAAGCATTGCTTGCAAAACTTGTTAACACAATCCGATAAATAATCAAAATTTATAAATACATGTATACCTGATGAATTAAAAGATGAAACAAAAATTCCAAAATCAAAACAATTAAAATATTATACAATTCCTAACAAAGACAGCCTCCATGTGGAAAAGTTTAATAATAGACTAAGGGAGATTCTTAGTTTAAATTTAACTCCCACTTCCCTATAACTAACTGATGGCAGCCTTAATTTTAAAACCAAAAGAATAATTCAAAGATAAATAGAAAGTTACAATGAATTAACATTTTACAATGCTTAAAATTTAAAAGGTTATTTCCTTAAATATAATGATTTTAAATTAACTTTGAATGAATTAAAACAATTTATTTTAATTGCACACAATAACATGCGCAGAAGAGAATTTGGATTTGTTATTGAATTCTTAATAGCAAATATTTTCTATTAATTTTAAAACAAATTAATTACGGTAAAATAAGTTTTGGTTACCTAATAAGTTTGTTCAAGTTGAAATTTATAATGGATTCTTATTATATACCTGTTATATTTGTTGATAAAAAAAAAAATGTCTTAATTTAGATTAAGTATCAAAGCAAGGAAACATGGTGTACCTGCTTTTCGGGTAGGGATTTATAATTGGGTAGGATCATTTTTCAGTTATAGATACTAAGGGCCGAATTCATAGACTGCACTTGGAGTGAGGGATAAGTAATACTCACTTAAGTAGGATTTTACACTTGAGGAAAAAAATTTTAAAAACGATATTCATAGACGGCCACTTAAGTGAGTAAAGAATCGGACTGTTAAGAACGAGTAGCGCATGCGCAGTAATGCTATTAGTGTAAGGTTTCGTGACGGTTTCCAACCTAACTGAGTTGTTGACATTGTTTGAGCTACCTATTATAATGGAAGAAAGGAGGAAGAAAATAACATTTAGTGAGGAGGAGAAATTAATTGCTTTTAAAAGAATGCGTGTTAGCATCAAAAACTCTTATGGCCTCCAAACGGACAGACAAGGTGTCAAATGCGGAGAAATCCCAAGCTTGGGAAGAAGTTGCTAGGAATTTTAATTCCCAGGGAAGAAACGTTCCAGTAAGTGCACTATTCTTTATTTAACAAAAGTGTAATATAAATTAATTAACATAAATGATATTAAACAGCATCAATAAAACTGATTTACACATTGTATTTTATATTACTTAAGGAGATATAAGGAATATTAATCAGCAATATTATCTCCCATTTTAATTTTATTTAAACAATTATGATATAATTCTTTATTTGGGCTACGTTTCATGGCCTTTACTACATTTTAAAGCTCTAACATAGTTGGATAATACATGAAAATTAGCTATTACTCAGAATAGGATATAATATTGCTGATTAATATTCCTTATATACTGATTTACATAGTTCTCAACTAGACTGGTGTTCAAGCCAAATTACAGTATGTTAGGCTCTAATTTCTGTGTTATATTTATAGAGAACTGTAAACCAACTTAAAAAACTGTGGGAGAATATAAAATTCCGCCAAAAGGCGGAATTGGCTGAAGAGAGGAGGAAACTGTTAAGGAGAGGAGGTGCTCCTTTCATACCTTCCTCTTATGAAGAGGATCCAGAACTGGAGGTAATGGGAGGGGTGGATATCGAAATTAAAGATGCTTTGGACAATGAATCTGTGGTAATAGGGAGGTATAACATCACCACTGAGGGAGTTTTAATTCCAGTTCCAGGTGAATTATTAAAAGCATATTTCTTATAGATGTAGTTAAATAATTGCTACTCAAGTCACTTGTCCAAATTAGAATTTATTTCCGCTATAGAACACAATTCTACTTGAATTAATCAGACAAGTACCGACTTTTTTGTTACTCTGAATAGTAATTCAATAAATTTCTTTTGACACAAAGTAAACATGTATATTTTTGTTACAACGAATGTTTTATTTTACAGAAGTAGAGTCAAAAACAGAGGAGATTTCAGAGCAAAATCAAGAAGCAAAGGAGATCCCAACCCCTCTTGAGTTCGGTAAGCATATGTATTATTTTTCATAGCCAATTACAGTAGTAAATCCCTGTGGCACCTACATTTTTCATTACTATGTATTGTAATTCAATAATTAGATTTATTTAGTTTTTAAAAACTTTTTTTTTTTGTTACAATGAATATTTATTTTTACAGAAGCAGATATTCCAGTTCAAAAGCAACAAGCAAAGGATATAACAACCCCTTATTAATTCAGTAAGCATAAATTATTTTTCATAGCCAATTACAGTAGTAAAGCCCTGTGGCACCTATATTTTTCGTTGCTATATATTGTAATACAATAATTAGATTTCTTGGGACCCAAAAAAAAAACATGTACTATTTTCTTACTACAAATATTTATTTTTGCAAAAGCAGTGTCAAAAACCTTAGGTACTACTAGAAAAATTGAAACAGCTCCCTTAGCAAAATTCTTTTTAAAAAGTTATATTTATCTTGTTTCTTATTTTGTATGGTTTAGGGTGAGCTTTAAAAAAAAAAAAAAAAAAAAAAAAAAAAAAAAAAAAAAAAAAAAAAAAAAAAAAAAAAAAAAAAAAAAAAAAAAAAAAAAAAATGAATTTTTGTTAAGTTAATCTTGTACAGTTACTTCTTTTAATAACGAATACCTTTTTTCCAGAAGCAAAACAAGATGCAAAAGAATTTGACAAACAAGAAGGTGAGCTAAGAGTGCTTAGAGCAAGGAAGCAAATTCAGAATGACGACGAGCTTCATGCACTCCGAGTCAAAGAGGCCCACCTAAAATTAAACTTATTGGAACAAGAGCTGAGGTTGAAAAAGGGGTTAGAAGAAGAGCTGAGTTTGAAAAAGGAGGTAGCGATGAAGGAGCTGAATAAAAAAAAGAAGAATTATTGCTGAAAGATTTGAATAAATAATATAATATAATGATGTATTTTATTTAGTTACAATAATTATGTTTTAAAAAAAAAATAATATATATAATTATATTTCTTCAATTAAAGTGTCTTTCAATGAAAACATTCCTTATCACTGTTCCTCTTGAAGTTACTGTTAATGGTAAGGCTGGTACTTCATTAATTCTGGGCCCTTCGTCGTTATCCAAATCATCGCAGGTATCATTGGCATTGATCCCACTGTTATAGAGTACTGCACATGCAGTTATTGTGTGAGTGAGATTTTTCAGTTTTAACTGCATCTCATTGTACAGACAAGGAAACCTTCGCTTCCATCTGCCAATTGTTCTTTCAACCTGGCTTCTTGTCACTTTATGGGACTTATTATAATTAAGTTCAGCCTGTGATCTTGGATTGCTCACAGGGGTGTAAATATATAACCTCTGTGGATATCCACTATCACCAAGCAAATGTCCTGGTAGCTGACTATCCTCTAAATGAACACGTACAGAACAGTTGTCAAAGATTCGAGCATCATGAGCCGAACCTGGCCATCTCACAACAATGTTCAAAATTTCCTCATTTGGTTCACTTATAATTGTATGTTAACTGATTTTATTGGGATATGTGTTCCATCAACTAGGCCAATAACTCCAGGGAATTGAGCTTTGGTATAAAAGTCTTGTTTTATTTTATTAAAAGCTGCAATGCTATTTGGAAATTTGATGAATCTCATAACATTTCTCGCCAGAATCTCAGATGTATGCTGGATTATTTGGCAAACAGATGCCTGGCTAATTCTGTACAAATCTGCTGACATCACCTAAAAATACATTATTCATAAGATATTGTTGTCAAGACATTTTATTAATTAACCAAACTAATGAGAATTACTTAAAATTGACTATTGTCCAAAATTATGTTAAAAATCATCCATCAAAACCTTGTTACTAAATGAAAGTTGTTTTTATAATAACAAATTACTAGCACAGATATTAAACTGAAATGTTCCAGTTGCATAATATCTTAATGCAGTGCATAATTTTAACATTGGCGGCAAAGGCAATCCTCTCTTATCGGTACTATTATTGTTCTGAAACAGTGGTATTAATCTGTTAACAACTGTTTCTTTATTAAATCTGAATCTCCTTTTGAATTGAGATTCATTGAAAAACTCTAGTGGATTTTCTCGAGTTCTGAAATATCTTCTTGGGAAACTGGCATTTATAGACTCTTCTTCATATTCTAAAAAGTCATTTAATTCACTGTCAGACATGCTCAATGTGTAGAAAATGCTCTTGATAGGAACAGAGAAAACAATGATTGGGATATTACGCCTTAAAGCCCAACCTAACAAAGGATTTTGTCGATAGCTTTGCAAAGAATTAACAAAAAAACCAATACAAAAATCTCACTGCCCACTTGTCTTAATAGAACGATGGTTTGTTAACATTCATAAGAAAAGATACGGCTTATTGTGAATTGTGCGAGGTTAAGGCCGATCCGAACATATAATAATGCCATGATAAAATATTCTGCCGAATGATATTATTAGATTTTCATTGATTAAGATTTTAAAAAACATCTATTTTGAATAAATATTATTTTAAAGTTGGCCAATGGCGTCTAGCTAAAGCCTTAAAAAATATAATAACCAAAAAATATCATTTTATAAATTCATTTGAGGGCACAACAATGTCCACTTAAGTTAAGTTAAAATTAAGTGGTAAATTTCACTTACTTAAGTGTTGAGTTAGGTTTATGAATACCAAATAATGATAAAAAAAACACTCAAGTGGAAATTCTTGAGTGAAACTTCAAAGTTGAGTTGAGTTTTGTTTCTGGAATGGTTAAGTAGAATCATATCTGAGTAGAGTGAAAAATTTCACTTGAGTGCAGTCTATGAATTCGACCCTAAAGGTATATTACCATTATAGATTACTACAGGTATATTACAAAGTCTAAACAAGAATCACTATTTGTTATCCTGGAATTTTTGTTATTAATGAGTCACACTAGAATAATATTAATTTTTGTTATTAGTCAGCCACACTAAACTCTAGTGTGTGTGACCTTGAAGCAGGAATGTATTATTAAAAATATTAGTTTTTCTAGTTAATGAGTAACATAAATATTAGTTTACGAGAAGTATAAGTCTTTTACAATCTTGAAACCCAGTTAGTCCCAATAAAAACATGTACCTAGTTACAAAAGAGCAATCCTATAATGAGATCTGAATACTAGTAACATAACAAAGTCAACAAATAGTATTAACTTACAAGGGGACGTTTGCAGTTGTAACTCACAAATTTGAATGCCGATTTGTGTTTGGGTAGTAGGGACCTATAATAGGTGCAAAACTAGAGTTATAGCCGCCAATGGACATTAGGAACCGAGAAAAAAAATAAAATATGAAAATCACGTTTTATTTTTTTTCTCAGCTCTCAGTCAAGATAGAGAAATGATTCTTTCACGTTTAATTGAAGTTATGTAAGGTATTTGATATAAAAATACTTTCGTTATGCTCAAGACACCACCCGGCTTTAGGGTGCTCAAAAACTCTAAAAAAATGACAAAATTCCAAGGAAATCCGCTGTAAATCAGTGGAAACTTTTTTTTATAAACAACTGACCTCAAATCTCGATTTAACACACCATAAAACCCTTATATGTGAAATATTATCAAAATAAAAAAATATTGATTTTTTACTCCTTTCGAGGAGGTTAACATTTTGAAGTTGAGATTTCATCAACATTTTCTACCGGCCATAACAACTGCTGTGTTTTAACCGATTGCAATAGTAATAGCATCACTAGAATCAGCATACATTCCGCTTTTTATCCATGCCTATAACATTGGATTTACTCCCGATTTTAGTGGACAAAAACTGATGTGAATGAAAACATTCAAGGTCAGCTATAACTTGAGATATTTCAATAAGGGGAAATCCTACAACCTCCGGATTTGAGCTAAACTATGCAGTTTTAAGGCTTCTAGATGACCTAAAAATTTTGTCCCTAATCGGTTGCGAAATATGTGAGATAGCGCAAATTATTTACATTTTTTTCAGAAATTGACAGCCCCTTGCCTTCTAAAATCCTACAAAACTTTAAAGGTAAAAAAAATTATTTTTTATTTCGAAAAAATTAAGTTTCTACATGTTTTTTGAGATGAGGAATCTGAAAATAATATCAGTTTTTAGTTAAAAAATTTTCCTCACCTATATTATATAAATAAGACTGATATAAAATGATATTTTTGTATTATTATTTTAGCTTTTACACAATAAATTTCAAATAAGACCATTTAAAAAATATATACATTTTTTTAAACCAAAACCTGATATTAATTTTAGATTATTCATCAATCTTAGGATTTCTATACAATTTGAAATAAAAATATGTCATTTTAAAACGTTTTATTTATATAATATAGGTAAGGAAAATTTTTTAACTAAAAACTGATATTATTTTCAGATTCCTCATCTCAAAAAACATGTAGAAACTTAATTTTTTCGAAATAAAAAATAATTTTTTTTTACCTTTAAAATTTTGTAGGATTTTAGAAGGCAAGGGGCAAGGGGCTGTCAATTTCTGAAAAAATTTAAATAATTTGCGCTATCTCACATATTTCGCAACCGATTAGGACAAAATTTTTAGGTCATCTAGAAGCCTTAAAACTGCATAGTTTAGCTCAAATCCGGAGGTTGTAGGATTTCCCCTTATTGAAATATCTCAAGTTATAGCTGACCTTGGATGTTTTCATTCACATCAGTTTTTGTCCACTAAAATCGGGAGTAAATCCAATATTATAGGCATGGATAAAAAGCGGAATGTATGCTGATTCTAGTGATGCTATTACTATTGCAATCGGTTGAACACAGCAGCTGTTATGGCAGGTAGAAAATGTTGATGAAATCTCAACTTCAAAATGTTAACCTCCTCGAAAGGAGTAAAAAATCAATATTTTTTTATTTTGATAATATTTCACATATAAGGGTTTTATGGTGTGTTAAATCGAGATTTGAGGTCAGTTGTTTATAAAAAAAAGTTTCCACTGATTTACAGCGGATTTCCTTGGAATTTTGTCATTTTTTTAGAGTTTTTGAGCACCCTAAAGCCGGGTGGTGTCTTGAGCATAACGAAAGTATTTTTATATCAAATACCTTACATAACTGCAATTAAAAGTGAAAGAATCATTTCTCTATCTTGACTGAGAGCTTAGAAAAAAAATAAAATGTGATTTTCATATTTTATTTTTTTTCTTGGCTCCTTATGCCCATTGGCGGATGTAACTCTAGTGTTGCACTATTATAGGTCCCTACTACCCACATACAAATCGGCATTCAAATCTGTGAGTTACAACTGCAAACGTCTCCTTGTTAGTTAATCTATAGAAGTTAAAACTATCAGCTTCTGATATTTAAAGTTCACTTCAACTTAATCCAATATATAAATTTTAGTTCAATTGGTTCAAACAGCAAATAAAAAATTACCTTTATAATCGAGAGGTATTCGATTTAGAAGGAAGTATTATTTCATGAAAAATTTTTAAATGTCCTGTGGTCCATACTAAGCTGTCAAGGTATTGCTCTCATGAGGGTTAACTTTTTAATGGTGGAGGTGTGAAAACATAATTTTATTTTTTTTTTAGAGGAGAGGGGTTGGAAGGGTGTAAATTTGTATTTTAGAATGACATATATATTCATATACACATTTCTTTTTTTTTTCCCCCCGGAGGGGATGTTTGGACTTGTATAAATTTTTATTTTACAATAAAAGCTGATTTTAATTAAATTTCGTAATCATGTATCTAGCCATCTAATAACAATTGCACTTGAGGACGGCTCATCCGAATTTCATCACAATTAAAATTTTTATGTATAAAAACAGTTGATACATAATCTTTTTTTTTATAGGGAAGGGGGTTTGGGTGGGTGAAAACTCATTTTTCAGAATAACAGCTGATTTTCATAACATTTGGTAATCAAATCCCTACTCAAATTGCTCATAGGTTTTTAAGAAACATAATAATTAAATTTGATAAAAATCATATGAGTCCTTCTTAAGTGCTACTTTAAACTTTCCCCCCACCACTAACAAGTTAAATTTTATCAGTTTTCAATTGGATGAGTCATATAAAACAATAATGATCTTGCATTAAAATTTATTACAACTTTTAACTTTATCTTAAATGGTATTTGTAAAAGTTTAATCTTTATACCTAGAACTTTCATTTACTCTCGGCAGAGCCTGTCTGCTAGGGAGTGCGTCGTCCCCTGGGTGGCGGATAGGGGATCCCTCTTAGGAGAGGTGGTCTGAATATACAGAATAAAGACCCGTGGACCAACAGGTACCCATTGCTGGGGGGTATAGACCAGCCAAGAAGGGCAGTTTAATCTTGCCTTAGCAACAAACTTTCAAATGGCCGGAGACAGTGGTGTAGCAATAATGAAACAGCGGGAGCCTCTTTACAATTACCATTTCTTTTCAAATTCTGTTTGTTTTGGTTGGCACCGACTCCAAAAATAACTGATCATAAATTGTGAATAGGTATAAGTATCGATGATTTCGTTGATTGTCATTTAATGGTTTTAGTTTTGAAGCAATTAAAATATTTTTTACTTTTTAGTTCAAGTTTGTAAATGTAGGTTTAATCTTGAAGTCGGTTTTTTTTTTTTTTTTTCTAAAAATTATGTTTATTTTTTACCTTTCAGTGGTGAGTGTATTTTTGTTTATACAGTCAATTCTCGATCTTCAAGCTACCCTGAAAAATAGTTCGACTTACTGAACAAAGAATTATCGAGGTTACCATTCCACTTATCTTCATATAATGAGAAAATTGAACACAAATTGTAGTTGAAATCATTACATATATTTTTCATTAATGTGTATGTTGTTTGTACATGCATATAAAATCATTGATACAGAAAATTAAATACCCGGCACCAATTTATCATATAACTTTCAACAGAACTGCGCTTTTTTCTGAGGGTGCCTAAAAGTAGACTTGCCGCCTACCACCAGTGGCGATCTTTTCTTTATTCTGTAGGACAGTTGAAAGGGAACTACGCGGAATTCGGAATTCACTAGCAACAAACGCCCAACTCCTTTCTCATTTCTCCACTTTACAAATCAATTTTAACTTTTCGTTAATTGAAGGAATTTTCAATAGCCACTGTAAAACCACTCGAGTGAATAACCAATAATAAGTGACTGGTGTAACTATGAACTGGAAAGATAAACAATGACGGGAAACAGGAAAACAAATTACACACGAAATTCTTTAAATTTGAGTTCGAGTTATAGAGGCGATGACTTCTAATATGTAGTTCATTTCATAGAGGTGGTCCTAGAAGTTCTCTCTTTTGAACCCTATTTTCAGTTCGACTTATTTACACAATTTTTAACATTTTCTGTCTGAAATTGTCTCTTTGAGGAGGAATTTAAGTGTAATGTACTTCCGACCGTAGATTTTGTTCGAATTATTTAAGAATTCAGCTTATCGAAATACGACACATCGAGAGTTGACTGTATATGTAAATTATTTTTGTTAATAATTTAGATTTAGTTACCATGGAGATTTTAGACTATTATATGATTTTTATTTTATTCTGAGTTGATTTAAAAATATTTTTTATGGAACCACCTCTGAAGTATGCCCTACCGATCTAAAAAAGAATCATCAAAATTGATTTAGAATTGATCGAGCAATCGCATAACATTAAAAAAATAAAAAAATAAATAAATAGATGAGTTGAGAACCTCCTCTTTTTTTGAAGTCGATTGAAAACTAAATAATATGAATAAATATGTACATATTATGTTTTATCTACATACATACATTCATGCAAAAGGCCTAATTTTTTTATTTTGGTAGGTTTGAAAAAAATCATTAATGTTCGTCTGCTTCAACATTTTCATTTTTTTTGTCAGTGCCGTCCTTTATTTTTTTGAGTTGAAGGAGCTGAACTACAGTTCCTTCCTCCTGCCTTTCAAGCCATGGAAATGTTACATCTATGGCTTTTATTACATCATCGTGGGTACCTCTATGAGTTCGGATAATCAAGCTTCTACTATACTAACACAATAATATATTTTTTTTTAGATATCCTATTATTTTCCATTTTATATTTAATTTGAAGTATTACAAGTAAGAGAAATTATTGACAAATATTATAAAGAAATTATAAAATAAATATTTTGGTTAGGCTACGATGGCTTAGCAAACTTGCAAAATAAATCTCGACCAAGTCACTCAGGCTAGAATATTTTACTGTCCTGTAATATGACCCATCCTTCTGACTTCTAATTCAAGTCAAAGAGGATGTTACACCATAATATAGTTCACCTGTTTTGGTATAATTGTTCAAGTTTGCAATATTTTAACTTAAACTAAATAAAAATTTCTACATAATATACCATTATTATACTATCCTTGACCACTTCAAGATATGTTGAACCTGCTATTTCAAAGGAGCCAATTATTAAAAAAAAAAACTAATAAAAAAAATGTATATATATATTTTTTTTATAGAATTAAGTACATACACGCCCACAGGAATCCATAAAACATCATAAACAATATAGACTTCATTCAGTTCTACAATAACTAAAAATTTTTACAGTTTAATTTAACATATTAAAATAATGTGAAATGACAGGATTTTTACATTTAACCTTAAATGAAATAAATCTATATTTTCACAAATAAAAGAAAACTTCTCAACAATAATGATTTAATTAGTTTTTATTTAAAACAAAAAACAAACCATTTATTACATAAAATGTTTCAATATATGCTACATATAAGTGGGGATTATTTCTATTTTTTTCCACTGAAGAATCATGAAGTTTGATTTATAGAGGTCTGCACAGGTTAAAATTTAATGAATGAAATACAAAAACTTGTACTTGATAGAATTAAAACTTCTTTTCAACAAGCAATAAAATAAAAATGCTATTATGTATAGCAAATTTTTAATGTCTTCAACTATTTCATATAAATAATATTAATATTACATCTTTCACTCATAAAATGATCATTATCCTTACAAAAATAATTCTTTTTACAAACAAAAAAATTAAACATTTAAAAACTAATATTGCTTATTAAACTTATACGTAAATTCTTACATTAATTATGTACAATATTGGACGGATCACTGATATTAAGGCTCAAACTTACAGCCTAAATTAACTTAATCAAATTAATAATTTATAGTATAGAATACTTAAATGTAAAAATAGGTGCATGTATATACAGAACATAAAATATATATTGTGTAAAAGAAAATTGAAGTTGCTCAAAATTTCTTTCTGATTTAGATGAAAACAATTAAAAACTATATACCTATACTTAAAAACAAACTAATCTAGTTATTTGTAAATGAAAAATATTTACTTGATTAACAGCAAATGCTTTTGAACAGCCTAATATGAAAGAACATAGAATGTCTTGAAGCATAGTTATTAATGGAATTACATATTAGCAGAACAAAAAAAATTAATTCAGGAAATTAAGAAAATAAACTACCTATATAGTCTACTTATTGAATGTAATATTTAGTAACTTAAAATTGATTGAACATCGAGTCAGTCCAGGGAGCACTGCCAAGTTTGTAGACCTCTATTTAGTGTCTAAAGCATTATTTGTTTTATTGATTTGCGATAAGCCATGCCTTTCCCTTTCGAAACATAAAAGTCAATCAATGAGGTAGTCTCGTTCTAGCCATTGGAAAACAATGCTTCAGATTTCGAGAACAAGACGCTGAAGGAACGAGCATGGTAGGAACTGTGTGACTTCTTCGTTCCTAACTACCTGACAATGGATTCTTCAGCTAGGAACCATACAGTCATAGATCTTCAAAGATGGAAAAGCCTGAGGGACTCCTACAATAGAGAGTTTAGTGCGAGTTGCTGAGAGAGTAAGGTTTTCGCGACCCTGGATGAAACCCTTACCCTATACTACAACCAACTTTCCTTTCTCAAAAGAACTCAAGGGAAACAACCAAATCATGTTTTTGATCAAGTACATCAAGAAGATGAAGATGATGTAGGCGATGAAGAAGATTCAATTGCTGATACATCACTAGGGTAATCAACTGGACACACCGATGAATCTGTGGGTACGGAATAACATAAATTCCCGTATACAATTAAGAAAAAAGTGGACAGAATAAAATTTTAGAAAATGAAAAAAAAAATTAATAATAATAACACGAGAAGACTTAAGAATCCCTGTGTTTTAAGACTTCTTGAATAATCCGCAACTGAGGTGGTTCAGGCATGTTTGCAGAATGAGTCAAGATTGAGACCCATGGAAGGTGTTCAAAGCTAAACCTGCAAGCACAAGACCATGAGGGAGTCTTGTAGAATATGGACTGTAAGTAGAACATGTAGGGAGAGGAAAGATTAATGGTACAGATGATGCAGGGACTCTGAGGACTAGCTCAGATGGA